>JBAMCL010000760.1:1250000-2500000 GCA_037075165.1 Hirtodrosophila histrioides
TATATTTCATACATTCCCTATAATAATGTAAATAATTACTATTAAAATGTATCTCCAGCTGAAGGCCCTGGCAGCCATGGCTAAGAATTTAATGTTAACTCATAGTTTTAACTAGAAGTTATCATTATAAAATTAAATAAATAATTGTATAAACACTGACTGCTAGGCTAAGAAAGAGTTTAATTTAATTTAATGTCATCATCATTTGAACTTAAATATTTAGTTTATTATATAAATTGTATTAGGAAACTTTTCTTTAGGTTCAAAATAATTAGGATATATTTTTCCTAAAAAGGTTTATTGAGCTAGTAATCAATGAGCAACAAGTACCTATTTTGATAGACGTCATGTTTGCTTAGAAATTTAATTTAAAAACTTAAGGAAACATTTCGTGAGTAAATAGATATATTTTGTATTAATTTTCGATCAGTTTTCTTAATTTGGGATATTAAATTTTAATAAATAACGAATGTGGCTTTCTCAAGATTGAGCCATGACCTCTATCGCTGTACTATAATGAAGGGTATTCAAAAGTCGCCCACCCGCAGAGAACATTGCTCTTTCTTGTTGTGTTTTTTATGTCGATGTGTTTTGTTTTTTGGCGTGTTCTGTCTTTTATTTTCGAACACGTCGCGACCCCAAAAATCTATGACGTCAATAGTTGGCCGCCTTCAACTCCAGCGACAACCACTCTCGCTCTCGCTCTCTCCTTCCCTCCGTGCCTCTGTGTCTCTGTGTGTCCCTCTCTGTCTGTCGCACGCTGTAGCCAGAGTGTGGCACCCATTGAGACACATTGTGGGGCGAGCTCTGTGCGTCGGCGCATAAATGGTATCTTCAACAGATGCTGCAGATACAATATTATCTGAGAACGCTTCTCACATGAGATTGGTTGGAATTGTATGGGATACACACGGTAGGGGCCTGCGAATTGTGTTCAGTTTCATTTCGGTTTGGTTTTTGAACGTTACGATTTTCTTTTGAGTTGTTCCTCTTATTTGCCGTATTTTTTCTTTAAATATATATACATATATCAAATTAAACACCATAACAATAAACATTAATATACAATTATATACTATTTAGTTTTGCAAACGACTTTTTAAGCAATCAATTATTTCAGTGCCTTGTGAACATTTTTCTTTTGTGAGTGCACAGATTTTTCATATTTGCTAATGAAAATTTTTCAACATCTATAAATAGACGTGGGGCTTTTCATGACTAGCTACAAAGATCTCACAGATCTCAGTGATCCCAGAGCCAGTGGCGCTTATTGTGGTTGTTGTTGTTGTTGTTGTTGTGTTGTTGTTGCTGTCGTACTACACACGAGTACACACACACACATACACACACACACTCGCAATATGGTCTAAATGGGCCAACTGTTTCCATATCGATGTCTGAGTGCTCGCTAACGAAATGCTTGTTGTCTTTTCGTCCTTTAGCCTTAACGATGATGATGATAATGTTGGATAACCGCTGGAACACCGCCGTGCTCCACTAAACGATGGATCTAGCAGATCAAATCGATGACTATATCTGCTCGTTCGAGGGACTTGGTGACTTAACAATGGACTCCCTAGCCATGTTCATATTTCTGTGGGCCGTCTTGGCCCTCTTCTCCGTCTGGCTGTGCAAGCTGCTCTATCACAAGTATCTAAACAAGGCCGCACCCGCCAGCGCCAGCAACAGTCGGCAGAGCAGCGTGGCACCCGGTGGTGCCTTGGCCATCAGCGGTGGTGCCAAGCCCGAAAAGCGGCTGTCCGAGCCACGCGACATGCTGGCCACCAAAACCAAAGTGGATGATTTGTCTAAGCCGTTAACGGGAGGCGCCTCTTCCGGACGTGGACGTTCCTCAGCCTCGCCAATGGGTGGCGGTGGGGGAGCAGGTGGTGGCGCTGCTGCCGGACCACGTCGTCGTGTGGTGCGTCAAAGCTCCACGGGCCCTGAGAATCGCAAGAAACGCTACGTGCCACCACCCTCGAATGTGGTGGGACCCGAAACTGTAAGTACTCTCCAACAACATTAGCTTCATCCATCTAATGATCGTTTCTTTCAACACAGAGCTCCGTTACCTGGACCAGCCAGGTGTTCCGCTGGCTGTACAGCGATCTAGTTATAGTCAACGAACTGCTCATGTCCTGGGTGATAGCCATGAACGACACCCTACGCAAATCCGTCGAGGAGGTGAGTGCATGACATCAGCTGCTAAGCTTTGACATCATCGTATCGGGCCCAGTCCCAAGACCCACTCCCAGTCACCCAGCTGTGATGTCATTAGGAAGTTGCCTCGTGCATTGAACTCACTTCTTTGCTTGGCCTCGACTTTCAACTTGAAATCAGCATACTCGTCGTCCCCCACCAACGGCTGGCTGCCTTCCACTGAGCCGTTGAGCCGCTCAGCCGTAACCGGCATGAAAACGCGTTTTGAGCTCAGATTGTGCCGCTTTTTATCGCCTTTCACGCGCTGAGTCCACACCCCAAACGTAGGCCAAGGTCAGAATTTTGTTGATGAGAACACAAGTACATCATGTTGTTAGTCATTCTCGCAGGTTCTCGTCATTTTATTACTCTTGTGTGCTGTTTACGGCACCGAGCACATACGAGTATGAACTACTTCTTTATAATTGCCGCTTACGTAATGTTCCCAAAACCAGAAACTGGCGACATGCCGGCAAACGGGTTTACACACAGTTTCTCTTAGCGAACCTATTTCTGAAACAGTTTCTTATAGGCCGGCTCCAAATTCCGTACATTGTTCAAAACTAAAACGACACAATTCCGAACTTTTTCAGACTTGCTATTACGAATTCCCAGCTGTTTTAGAATCCGTTTCAATATCATTGGCTTATCGAAAGAATTAGCTGTTGGAATATAAAAAGAAATGAACTCATTTCAATATTGAAAGTGATAAATACTTAGTTTAAAAGCTAACCAGAAGAAAAGTAATAATTTTAATAGACGGTTATTTTAGCACTCTATCAGGTATATACCATGTTTGTGTAGAGGGGTTACTGTAGTTTCAAGGGTGTCTACAAAAGAATTGCATTCCTACGGACTACTACTTATTACTAAAACCAATATACCCATTTTTCTAACAATTATTTTGGAAACAGATTATAATAAATGTCGAATGAATCAGCTACGATTTCAATACCTTACAAATATTTCTAAGAATAATCAGTAAGCTAATTGCTTTGAAAAATATAAAATAGTATTTGTAAAATTTGTTTGTAATGCTTTACAAGTGTCATAATGTGTAATGCAATGTGAGACTAAGAGGCTTTACTAGACAAGTGAGAATACTCTTGTCGAGTGTACCCGACATTCAGATGGCGTGTCATATCATGTTTTTAAAATGAATACTGTAAATTGTTCTTATTGTTTGTCAGGGGTTTATGGAAATTTCATCCTCGAATGGTCTCTTATAGTCCTGAAATTCATGGGTTCATACAGACGAACTGACAGACATACTCGACTATAGATACCGAGCGAGAAAATAGGATCGGGGAAGCCTTTTTTCTACTTGCTACATACATTCGCACTTTTTCATGTGGTCCTTTTCTCATTTTATGGGCACAGGGTTTCAAAATGGACAACTTGGTCTTTTGCCGTATTTTGAAACAAATTTTGAACGAATCAGAATTCAGTACCGTTAGATTTGCATTCTCTTGAGGTGACCTAATACGTTTTCAACAATTGCAGCATGGTGTGGCGGTTGAAGTGGTTCGCGTCCTGCCCGATAGTCCAGCACCGGGCCTGAACAACATATTCTGCAACTGCGAGGAACATAATCCCGCTGAAATGGTAAGGAACTTATTAAAGACCTTTGCTAAACCTATACTAAAAGCGTTAACCATTTTCCATACAGCTCATCACCTTCGACTGTGATGCGATGCCCGTACTACAGGTGAAGACCTTCCGGCAAAAGTCGGGCAAGGTGGAGACGTCGCATTATAAGGTCACCGTGTCGCGATTCCGTGCACGCATGTCCATACCCATGAACTACAACACGCTTAAGGGTGAGATGCGTGTCGACGGCTATCCGGACGTAAGTGCTCCATTCAGAGATATTCGAGATATCGCAGACCCATATGTGTATATAGAAGCTCTGACCTATATTTTACAACACACAGGTGCGCATTGCAATGAACAGCGTGGGCGCCATCAAGGCTAATGATCAGGACGAGCAGCAGCTGCAGACGGTTATCAGCGACATACTAACGACGGCGCTGCGTGACACCATCTATCCGGTGGACTTCTCCATCTACTCGACCTGCCCCCGCGCCGAGGTGGAGCCTTTGGAGCTGCCTGTAATCTATCCCGTTCACTATGACTCGCTGGCGGTGAGCGTGTAGAGCAGTGAGAGGTCTTGTGTGTGTTGGTTGTGTGTTGACTGTCTTTTCAGGTTATGTCACCTATTGCGCCTCCTTACACAGAACTCAACTCGGAGACTGTACAGTGTAGTGGACCCTACTCTTTCTCTATATCCCGCTCTCCAAACCACAGACAAGAAACAACACTTCTCATTGTTCTAACGCCACACCATCAACTCTTGCTCTCTTTCTCTCACTTGAACGTCTCTTGTGTATATCTACCATGTGTTAGATGTTCATACTTAGTTGCTCCCGACTGTTCTGTTTATGAAATTCGCCTTTCGTCCTAGCCAAGTCACATCTATCCACAATGTTCCCATGTTAACATACATCCGTTTCAAGGTAGAAGTTAAAGTTTTCTCTTTTGCGCTCTCTCTTTTCAGGGCAATCAATACTTTCAATATTATTACAATTATTAAATTATGAAACTTCTCTTTAACCCTGCACCCCCAATCAATTACAATCAATTAAAGGCGAATTTCATAAGCTCAACTATTCTAAGTCTTCAATTCTCTGATTCTCTCTCAAATTCTGTTAATTCATTCACTGTCACTCGCTCATTGCATGCTCGGCCCACACACAGCACAACATGGAGCATCTGGGCGGGGGAATCTTGCGTGACTCCCAGCATATGGTTTCCGGACGGCGGCTGCTTGTTAAGATCGTTAAGGGTGAAGGACTGCGGGACGCTCACGAGCCGTATGTGGTCATCGAGATGGACGAGCCGGCGCAGAAGAACCAAACGGGCACCCAGCGCGGCAGCAAGCCTTTCTGGGACGAGCATTTCCTATTGTAGGTCATCCCAACCCTCGGACCTCGGAGGGTTACCCGGTTACCTCATGCTAATATTTCCTTCCGCTTCAGCGAACTCTCCCCACAATCTGCCGAAATACTGTTTGAGGTCTACGACCGTCCAGTGATAGCATCGGATCCGCCCAAGTTCCTTGGTCTCGGCCTGGTCGGCATTGACGAGCTGGCCGTGGGACCCGCCTCCACGCAGCTGCTGCAGCTGCAGCCGCGCCCGTACGAGACGCAGCCAGTGGTGGGCGCCATCACCGTGGACTTTGTGTTCATCGAGGGTGCCGAGATCCCGGCCGGTGCTCGCCCGAATCGCCTGAAAGAGGCGCTGCGCCTCAGCACGCCCGCCATTAACGAGCACATACGCAATGGCGCCGACTTGGCCGATGCGGCTGTTCGCGCCCTGCAGGAAGGCGCTCTCTCCGGGTCCAGCAACGGTCAGCCCAGCAAGAGCACCCTGATCATCCACAGCGTGCAGCGGGTGAGTGTTTCGGGGCATGAAGGGATTGTACGCCCATTTCCTGGCTACCCCTCTTTCCCTCTCTCTCTCTCTCTCTCTATATTCTGTATGATTTTATAATTTGGTTCTTCTTGGCCGTTTCTTTCATATCATTTTACGCTTCGATCCCGATCACAGAACTCGAGCAATCCAAATGCATTTAAGGTAACTTTTAACTTTTATCCAATCTGGGAATCGCCCGTTTTAAGTTTCTTTTAGTTGAGTTTTCACGTTGCGTCTCTAATCCCCCGTCATGATGACTACAACATGCATACACACATATGTAGCGTCTAAGTTGAGCTAATCTAAACTTGTTTCTCGTTCTGTTTATTGACCGTTTGCCTAACCCCGCGCTTCTCTAACCACACACTACGAACACCACAAACGCGCCCGCCAGGTCGAAGTGAACAAAGATGGTCACATCGAGGTCATCGAATCTCCCACAGAGCTCGATCAGGCCGTTGCCCAGGCCTTTGAGCGTGCCGCCATCGAGGCGGCCAGCGCCGAGAGCGCCGCCACGCCGGACCATGTTGATGGACCGGTCAGCGAGTCCGTCAACGAAACAGGTAACGAGGATAGCAACGCCGAGGTGAGTACTCAGTTCTGTGCGCACTCAGTTCTGTGAGTTTTGTTTGCACGCATGGCACGCAGTTTCCTTAGAATCCTGTTGCGACTTCGTCCTTATGGCGCATACCTTTGCTTACAGTTTGGCCAGCCTAATGCCGCCTCCTCGCCGAACGGCAGTGGCTACCACAACAACTACAGCTTAAATGGCAGCAGCAATCTCGCGGGGCATGCCAATGGCAGCGGCTACAACTCGAACAGCTTGCCCAGAAATGGCGCCACCTCGCCGTATCCTGGCCAGCAGCAACAGCTGGGCCTGGAGTTAGACGATCGCGGTCGCAGCAAAAAACGTAATTTCTTTGGCACCCTTAAGAAACGGCTCAGCCGCTCCAAGACACGTACCCTATCGGCCGATCAGCCCAATAACAACCACAAATCACAATCAGCCACCAATTCCGCCAATACAACAACAGCCACAGGATTCACAAGAACAGCCACAGGAACCCTCAATGGTGAATCTTCCCGTTCATTATCTGTCGATCGTGCCACTCTGTCTAAAAGCAATTCACTTGGTAATTACCCAACAACCATTCACATCCACCCACACCAAACACACCTACAGCATTTGTAATGTACATCTTCTAAAATCGCTTCTAACATTTGACTATACATAAGCACTTTCAGATTTTTGATTTCAACGCATCTATTCAGCAGGCATGTCAAAATGATCGCTACTTACTGACATGTCACCATTATCCTTACTGACATAACCCCTTTTTTTCATGTTCGCCATAACAGTATTGTTCTCGCTAAACTCGATTTATGGAACTATTTATTGGTTAATATTTGTTATCTCAATTTACCGCACACAAAATCTAAGACAATCAGCTGTGCATTGATCAGTTTGTTTACTTTTTGGAGGAGCCCTGCCAACCTATCGATAAAATTGACGTGGCGTTGCCACAATTGCTTAAAATTTGTACATTTCTCTACCATGTGGATGAGAAAAGAAAACTATCTACATGACCATTCTCCTAAGCTTGCAGTGAACATAAGAAATCGGGGTATAATTGAATGAATATCCATTGAAATTAATCTAATATGAATAAAGGAATCCTCTCAATAATGTACAGCTCTCGATAGAAGAAGATGTAGGGTTCTTGCGCAGATTATCCTAAAATCAAAGGATAAAGGGTACCTTAACTCAATGAAAATGTAAAATTTAATCAAGCAATCGCGTTGATGTAAGAATTTTTAGGGCCCACCATAATAATAGTAATAAATTGTTTTAGTTATTTTGAAAACTTTCCGAAAAAAATCAAATCAGCTTAGATAATGATCATTCATTAAAATCATTTTAGTTTTGACTAAATCGAAATCGTTTAACAATTTCTTTTTCCATGGGATTAAGACTGTACATTTCAAAATTAATATTTCCTGTAAGCTGTTTTAAACCAAAAGCAACTATTCCTTCCAAGAGCTGAAAACAAATATAAGCATCAAAGTAGAATCAAATTTAGTTGAAAAATCAATTTAGATGGTCTTAAGAAAACATCCGTGTTTATTTTAGCCAATATATCATATCACATCTTAATCATTTCATGTCACATTCTAAGATATATTTAATTGTAATAATACTTTAGATTGTAAATTGCACTTGTACCAAATTTGTTATGCACCTATGTAAGCTGGTTTTACGTATATGGATATTATATATATGGTTATAGTACATATATGTATACATATGCCATTTGCTATAAGTTGTGTCTTTATCCTTATGCAGTTCTTTGTTCTACTTTTTCTCCCATTTTCAACTTTCCAATCTAAACGCTAACCAATCTGTTCCCAACACAAATCTTAACTGTATGTATATCCCTGTTAAAAACTTCTTTATATGTAATACCTGTATGTACTATATGTTTACACTGAATACACAAAAACCCGCACAAATTAAATACGACACAAAAACTATTCCAACACCTATTAATTTTTATATATTTTGCATACTTTTAATCAATTAATTTTCTACACTTCTTTTCTTATTTTTTTTTCGTTATTTTATTTTCATATGTGCCATATTCTACTATATGCAAAAAATTATTTGATTGATTGGTTCCAACAATTTGGTCTTTTCGGGTGTTTTGTGTGTGTCTCGCCACGCTTTTTGGCTATGGATATATTAAATACACATTTATATACCACATATATATAATTAATAATACTGCAACAACAACAACAACAACAACTTATATGACAACACAACAACACTAAAAACCGCAGGACCCCGCATGGGCATAGGCTCGTCCATCACCGACCACTCACGACGCTCTTCAATTTCAGAATCCTCGGCCATCTCAGGCTTCTCCTCGGCTAGCAACAAAACTTATGTTCACGAGGCGTCCACACTCGTCCTAGAGACTATAGAGAATGGTATCAAGCGGTAAGTACAGTAATCCTTCGATAAATGTAGCAATTTTTACCATTTATTTATCCTTCTTAGCATCCTAGTTCTATAATTAGAAGTGTTATTTTTGGGGCATTTTTCACTATATTTTAAATAACAGTTTCTTATTATAGCTTTTAGTTTTTAAAGTTCGTTTTTAGTTAGTATTCCTATAGTAATTTACAGACATTTTAATTTCAAAATTAATTTCTTGATTACTATAGATACTATAGTTATATTTGATACAAATAATAAAAATGTAATCCACGATATATTTGAACACCATTGATAAGTAAATTATCGCGGTAGGTAAAGTAAATAAATATTTCTTTAGATTAGCGCTTCTATACAAAAAATCACATAAGATAACAGAAAGTGGAATATTTGAGGATATGAAAACTCCATTCAAACTAACCTAATTGCATAATTCTGCATTTTTAAGGTTTGTTTTTTTCCGGACACTTCCATTTTGTTCAACTAATTGTTCACTTACATATATGTGTCTATGTATCTATTAAAATCAAACTGAAGAAAATAAAATAAATTGTTTGGCCTGAAGTTATTTTAACAAGTAAGAACGTTGCAGTCGGACGCCGACTGCAGAATACTATGTTCCCAGTCCTATATAATATGGTTATTTGTGAGTTCGGAAAGAAACGCGAAAAGATAGAATTGGCTCCTTTGGGGGGTGGGGGGTCCAAAAATTGTTGATGCAGTTTTATCCAGGGGGTCAACCTTGTCAATCTTGACTTTTTATAAATTGACGATATACACCAACATGTGTACCAAATTTGGTTGCTCTAACTTAAAGATAAAGGCAAAAAAATTGCGTTCATACGGACATTTCGCAAACCCAATATACTATTTTTACCTTCGGGAACATAGTATAAAAACATCTTAAAATCCCACAAATTTTGGCAAAAATCAAAGTTATTATATATTATGAAAATATAGTCTTGATTTTCACAACTTGGATCATTGAAATAATATTACCTGTTTATATTTCTAAGAGTGTATACATAGTTTGATCTTCGATTAACGAAAAAGCAAAAGGTCAATAAAAGTACATACTATACTCAGAAAAATAAATATCCTTAAATGTAGTATGTCGCCATACTTTTGTAGCCAAAGGCAATTAATATAACTTTTTTCTGAATTTAGGAAATATATTTCTCAAATTTAGAAATTATTTCCATTAAACAGACATTTTTTCTGGCTTTTGGGGTGAATTTTATTATATGGCGATTTTCTGAATTCTATGGCATTTATTTTTCTGGGTGTACATACAGACAGTTTATAAGTACTTCCATTAACAAAAAGAAGGGTTGTAGTTATATTCTAATATTTTTTCCTGGTGGACCTACTTTTCAATTCATTTAATTTATTCACAGTAATATAATTATGTTTATTTGTGTGTATCCTAATATTAATTACAATAGGGAGTACAGACTTCCTAGCCTTTTCTGCCTAAGCATATATATAGATGTTTTAATAAAAAGTATAGCCATTAAAAATATGAAAGCTTAGGGAAAAAATTGATTACAAAAGCCCATGAAGTGTGTTGCTTAAAGTATTCGTATTATAAATGATTATAATTGATAACATATCCATTTGTTAAGTTTTGGAGTAACTTTTTACATTTTCTTTATGTATTTCTAATTTTAAGCTGTCTATTAGAATTTCTTTCTTAGTTAATAGTTGTTGGGTTATCTGTATTGTGATGTTCAAAAATTAACTTTCTTGCAGCCATTTCATTGTGCCGCTGGCCATTGCACAAAGGCCCCGCTGGCGTCGCAAGGGCACCAAGTTGCACATCTATAACGATCACACCTTCATTGCCAAGCATTTGAGCGGGTAACTGACTAACTGTCCCCCTTTGTCTCTGTTCGAATCCCCTCTGACCTCTGTCCACTTGCAGCAGCGGCCTGCAGTGCTCGATCTGCATGAAGTCCATACCCAGGAGGCCAGGCAAGCAGGGCTACGAGTGCCGGGACTGCCAGCTGATCTGTCACAAGCAATGTCACATAAGGGCGCCCCAGGCGTGCCCCAACCCCACTGTACTCTCCATGGAACTGTAAGTTGACCGGGGAATCTCGGATGGTGCGGACTATGCGTTTTCGCAGGCGCCTTCTCCGGCATTGCTTAGTTATTTATTCCTTTCATTGACTCATTTTATTTTGATCTATTATTCGGTGGTCGGCCCTAATACTGTAAAACTAATTTATTGATTTGTTTTATTTTTTCTCTTTTCACACACACACACAAAACACACAAATTCCCGAACTCCACCCCAATGCTCTTTGCCACAATGCCACAACGTAGAACCTCATTTCCGGTACTCACAGAGCGAGATTTGAACTTAGTTAACTGAAAGCAATATACTTATACTTAAAAATCCAATACAAGATTTCAAAACTATTCTATTATACTATCCGCTAAATGCAGTTGAATATTTATTACATGCAATTTGATTTAAATCATTTTTTGCGTCTTTCTTCTTCTGTTCGAGCTTTGAAAGATGCAATTGGCGTCAGGATTACAAAATTGCTTAGTAAACAAGTTAATTTTTATATACTTATTTTCAATCTTTTAATAGTTTTTCTTTTACTTGCCGCTTGAGCACATTTATGCCCGTTTTATCAGGTTCACAGTAAGTTAAGCTCCACTTTGAATTGTGGTCAAACTCACAGCACAAATTCATCTACATAGCAAATATTTGCAATGTAAATGGCCTTTGCAGCGTTGCCACCTTCCATGTTTAAATCCCACATATGGCAGCACCAAACAGAGTTTGCATCTATCGAAAAGCTGCCGTTTGACAGTTAAATATAAAGTGTTGCCAGCAATTTTAAAATTTGGTAACCTTGAGGATAAGCAACTTGTCACAATCTACTTTCACGTCAAACTATAACTAGACTTAACTTTATCCTGACATTGATAAGACGGGCTTTATTGTAGGGGCTGAGAAAACTGAAATATTTTGCACGGCTATTAAAATATCTTGCGCTTTAATTAGTTAAGTATCCACGTCCAATGCTTTTGGCTTTTGCTAGCCGTCTATTTATATTAACTCAAATACAACCTGTTAATACACACACATAACCACAGAAACGCTAAAAAATATTATAATTTATACAGATTTATAACATCAATTTATGTTTTTCTATTTCACACAAAACCAAACAAACACATACTCAAAACGATAAAAAACAAAAACAAAAATACCATTACAAAACTCACAAAAACTCAAAACATGGACACAGGATGCCTAGTGATCAGTAAATTTAAGCGCACAATATAAACATGATATTTTCAAAGAGTTTAAAGGTAACAACATCGAATTAAGTGATTTCATTTAACCAAAAACGTGCAACATTTTGTAATTTTGACGCCAGGAGCAAAGTGTTCCAAAAATATAATCAGGCAGCAAAGTTTTAGGCTCCCGTCCGGTTCCGCCCAACACTTGTTATCCAGCTTAAGGTTTAATAGCCTCACAGCCTCAGATCCTCGGAGGGGCTTAAGAGTATTGCTTTTAAAATAGGAAAGTGGGTAAGCCTTTCATCTGCATGGAGTTCCACTTAAGATTCTTGTCATTTTGTTGTGAGCAAAATTAATCGTTAACTTGTTCGACACTTGAGCTCAAAAGTTGTTCAATTGTTAAGCATGAGAGCTAAAAGTTTCTAAATTTTAATCAAATTTTTTTAAAATTAAACAAATGTGGTACAATTCTAGCGAATTCGAATCTTTGCTTTGTGACGCCTGTAAATTGTTTTGTTTCATGTTCAATAGTAAATGTGATCATTTATTTCATTTTTAATCAAATATTTCCAACATTTCTTTTCACAGAACGAAACTTAACTCAGCTGCGGCAGATCGCAGCATTAGGAAATTGTAAAAATCTACAATACAAGAATACGAATCGAAATAATACTTTTAAATAGTTTGCATTATAAAAACTAAGAGAATTTCAACAACAAATGAAACTACTGAACTTACATAAATAGAAAATACTTGCTTACATACGTGTGTATGTATATGAATCTACTTAATACTATCTATAATTATGTTATTTATTTTATACACGAGTGCAATATTCTGGTTTTGTTTTAAAACTATCTTTGTTTTTATTTGCAATTTCAAACAGAACCCTATAACATTTTGTATTTTTTACCATCACGAATAATAATTGTACAAAACAAATACATTTTTTGAATAAAAACTATTGGAAAAAGAGAATTGCAATTGGGTTTCAAGTCATTAACTGCAGTTAAGTTCTTAAATGTGCCGCGCAAGTGGCAACACCACGTAGAAGTCAATTGGCAGCGCTATACGAACAGCTGTAAAGGCAATATGTCGTATATTTATCGATTGGCAACAACTACCATTTTGAGTATAACAGTGGCGATTGACCTCGGCAACATTTTAAAGAAGCAACATATCCCCAACATATCAAGCAACATTGCATATGGTATTGACAACATTTATCTTTGTACCACTTTTAGTATATAAATATTATTAAATAAATAACTGTTTAGAATAAGCCATAAAATAAGCTCACAAGCAACATAATGTTTTATGCAACATGTACCCCAGCATGTCTCACAAGTGTTGCAACATATTGTTTGGCAGTACCATATGAGTATAAAATAAATCTATTTAACAGAATATGTAGGAGCGCTGTTGTGCTCGATTGGTGCTTTTATGGCACTGTTATTAAAGAGTTAACAGCTGTTTAATTCAAATTCAACGATTTACATTCAAACTAGGGAAGTGATATTAGGACATTTTCATTATTAAACAGTCATTAACACCGTTAAGCATTAGAATTCATATAAAAATTTAATTTTAGGTCAATTTAAGGTGTTCCTTGAAAGCATGAATGTTCGCTGTTAGTTAACATTACAGTATGCTGTTAAGTTGGTGTCGCTGTAGTTGTTATTTTTGAAGTATTTGTTGTTGTAGGTGCGCGCATTGTAGTTGTGTTTGTTCTCGCGCTGCACTCGTCGCTCGGTCGCGTGTGTGTGTGTTTGTGGTGCGTAAAAATTATTCATAAAATTGAACAAAAAAAAAAAATTTCATCGAGTAAGCACGTGTGCATTTTTGATGCATAGATCGCAGAGTGCCTTGAAGCAAATGCCAGCAATAACAAATAACGCTGCGCCCTAAGGTTTGCCCAACAAGAACGACAAAGACACGCCTCGTCGACATGGAATCAAAATCATACGGCCGAAAAGCAGCGCAAAGCTGAAAAAAAACAGCCGCAGTAGAGTTGCCCGTTGCCCGTCGCCCGTTGCCTTGTGTTCGTGTTGTTGTCGCTTGTGTTTGTATATGTGTGTGCGTCGCTGTGCCTGTGTATGCGTGTGTTTGCCAACGCCGCCGTGTCTGTCGCTTGTCCGTTTCGCGTCTGTGTGTCGGCGTGTGTGTGTGTGTGTGTGAGTGCGATATATTTCCAATTGGCATCTGTTTATACTTATATTCAAGTATAAAATAATAAGCGACACAATAAACGCGCCCAAATAGTATAACCAACACAACACCACCAAAAAACAAAAAAAAAAAAAAACAAATAAAATTAAGCGAAAATTTTTGTCGTTGTCGCGGCTGCTGCCACTTGTTTTTCCACTTTTGCGACCGCGACGCCGATGCCGACGCCGCTGCCGCCGCTCTCGCTTTCTCTCGCAGTGCAACGCCAACGCCAACGCCAACGTCAACGTCGCGTTTATCATTATTCTTGTTGTCGTTGTTGTTGCCGTCTATGCTTTGATTTCGCTTAGATTCTATTCTGTTCAGTTTGTGATTATATATCTGCGTGCAAAAGAATTCCCCGAGTGTTTGTCCAATGTGTTGTTATTTGTGTGTGTCTGTGTCGTGTTCCAAGCTAATTTCAGTTTTCATTCAAATTCTAGTTCTATAAATACGCTAATAGTTAACGTTACGCAACTCCGCATCTGCATCTGCATCCCATACCATACAACTTGCTGGAAGTTCTCACATACTCTCAAGCGCCGGCAAGGGCCACAACAAAATGCAACAAATTTTTAAAATATACAACTATTGAAACAACAACAAAACAGCACAGCGCTCAATTTCAGCATCAGCAGCAGAAGCAACAAAAGCAACTGCCCAAACAGGCGGCGGCACAACAGTAATAACAACAACAAACAACAACAGAGAAGCAGCCGCAGCCGTAGCCAGCAGCAGCAGCAGCAGCCAAGGCAGCGCTGCCCAGCCAAATTCGCTCTCGTCATGGCCGCCGCTCACAGTCACCATAATGCCAATTTGCTCAGCTCGGACATCTCGCGGCGAAATCCGCAGGATGAGTACGAGCTAATACAGAAAATTGGCTCCGGCACCTATGGCGACGTTTATAAGGTAAGTTTTAAACTACCCACCCATCTACCCCTTGATCAATCAGTGCTGCCAATCTCACTATCGCTCAACCACACCCACACACGCAAATGCACATGCACTAGAACAGTGATCGTCAAAAGTCTATACACGATCCCTCCTTAGGTCGGTAACAACGTGATAATGTGCATAGAGTTCTGCTGTGTATACCTGAAGTTTTCAAGTTTCTTGAAGTTTTCATTAATGTACAATCATATCTGATCATAATTCTCTGGGATTTGTCTTCCTTTTTTATTTAATTTTTTTTTAAATAAAGTTGATATCTTTGAATTTTTATATATTGGGGTTTTTGGCTTTTTTTTTTTAATATTATCAGAATTTTTAAAGAGTCTTGTATATGGTTTAAACCGTTAATTTACTTGATATTGAATCGTTAATTTGTAGAGTTCAGCACTCAATATCGCTTATAAGTTTAGATTAATTTTATTTTAAAAACTTTGAACTTTCATAATAGTATTAAAGATAAACGGTTCGTTTCGGTTGTTATCTAGGTATGTACAGTTCAAACTGCCACAAAGGTACGCAATTTTAATAAATATGCAAAATTGAAAAAGAAAAGAAAAAGTTATCTGTCATCACACAATATTATAATGTCATGATATGGGTCGTATGCACATTTTTGACATTTTCTGTGAGTAAACTTTTAAGTTTGTATTGATGTGAGTAATTTGTTGTATTAAAATGACCTTTACAACAAAATGGCATCATTAGTTTTCCTTAAAATGTTTCTAGACTCTTCAGACCGCAGGAATAGTGGAATACTTTAGTCGAACACTGTAGATTAGGCGCCACTTTGTTGAAAAGAATGAATTCCTCTCTTAGACACGCACACACACACACACACACACATACAGCCGAAATAACCAAATGAAAGCATGCTTGCAATTTAAAATATACTTATGTATGTATGTGTGTATGTATGTAACCCCCTACTGCCCCCCAGGCGAAGACTTTTGTTTTGCTTTGCATTCCTAATGCATTCGCTGTTGCTGTTGCTGCTTCTGGTTCTGCTGCTGCTGCTGCGTCTGCATGAGTGCACGTGCAGCCGCTTTGGGTCCCCCTTCCCACAGTCCGTCCCTTTTACACTCATTTGTGCATCTGTTTGCTCCGCATGGCTCCATTGCGCTCCTGGTAAATACGTGCATACTACATATGTGTGAGTTTCTGGCAAAATATGCGCAGTTTTTGTTCTTCCATACTTTCTTTTTGTTTATTTTGGCGACAGTGCCTGTAACGTTGACGTCGACGTCGGCATCGGCGTCGAAGTAGAAGCCAGCAGCGCCTGCAAAAAGTATGACAAATATGAATGTTCTGCTGTCAGGAGAGCTGCCCTTGCACTTTAAACTGAAGAAAGAAACGTTGAAAATGTTTTATCTTCATAAAATATGAACCAAGAATTAAATTTGTTCGACTTGGTTAAGTTTTATGCACAGGACATCTTAAATATACATATATATCAAGTCCAAAATATGCAAAAACCGAATGACACTCTAGGGTTAAAGGGCACACCCTGGCCAGAGAGTGGGGCGATAATCCATTTGTTGTGTAAGACGCGTGAACGCATTAAGCGAAAATTGCCGAAGGAATTAGAGCTGGAAGTGTGATGGAAGTAATATCGATTACACTATCGATAGTATCGATGGAACAGAGCAGAGGTTATTATAATCTTGTATCGAAATGTGTAATGGACTGAAGGAGACGTTTCCGACCCAACCAAGTATATATATTCTGAATCAGCATCAATAGACAAATCAATATAGCGATATCCGTCTGTTCGTCTGTTTCTATGCGAACTAGTCTTTCAGTTTTAAGGCTATCGTAATGAAACTTGTCACAGATCATTCTTTTTGCTGCAGGCAATACATATGTCGGAACTGGCCGGATCGGACCACTATAACATATAGCTGCCATATGAATGATCGGTCGACAACTATGTTCTTGTATGAAAACCCATTTTGTTTTATAGATATCCTTACCAAATTTACTCCAGTCTCTGGAAAGTTTATATAATCTGACCAAATTTGGTAAAAATCTGGACCACTATATCACATAGCTGCCATAGGATCGGGTGAAAAATGAGTTTTTGCATGACAAACATTTGTATTACATCCAAACTAAGTGAGAGTTTAATTATGCTTCAAATAGTTTCCTATAGTTTGAAAAAGTCTGGAAAAGAAATCAAAGAACCTTTATTGTTATACGAATACGTAGTTCTTATCCCAGTTCGATAGTATTGATTAAAGTAAAATACTCCGATACTTAATTAGGAAGGAAACCAACTCTACAATCCATAGTGTCATCTCTTGTGTTCAGTTCTAGTAGCGACAGACTTGAATTAAAATTTGAATTCCGAATGATTCTGAGTCCCTCGTTGCTTCATCTCATCTTTCCCCACTCAGAGTTGACTTTTCCAATATGCGCCACGCGCTCGCATTGATTATGCGGATTAATTTCAATCGCGAATGTGTTTATGTATTTATTTATGTTTACCCATCTGCATTTCATTGTGTACTCAAATGTATAAGTATTTGTGTGTGTGTATTCCGTATGACATATGTGTGTGTGTGTGTGTGTCTCATGTTTTGCATGCGTCATGCGCCAAAGCCAACGGCGCATGGCTCCAACCAACAGCCACTGCAGTCCAGACCCAGACCCAGTCCAATTCCAATTCCAATTCCCATTCCGATACCCAGTCCCGTTTCCAGTCTTGGCACATTTATTTATTTCCACATGCGGAATTTGTTGTGCTCATGCTGGAATTTATGATGCCACACACATGACCCATGATACACCCGTAACAGGGGTGTCCTCTCCCTCTATCTTCAACTCGCTCTCTTTGTTCTTCCTGTGTTTACAATCAGATGTTTGCCAAGGCATTTGGAACAATTTTTTGGTCTTGTTGTTTTATATTTGTTTGAGCTTTTGTTTATATGTATATCAAGTTGAAATGCACACTCGCACTCACAGAGATGATACATGACATGATATATATGTACATACATGTTTACATACATGCTATATGTATGTACATATGCTATGAATCCAACTATATATATGCCCAACGCCACATGAAAAGGGTGAAAAATCAAATTATTTGCATTTATTATAAAATGGGTCGAAAATTGAATTACACACGAAAGTTGACCCTTAATGAAGTCCTCGCGCAATAAAATTATGTTTTATGGCCAACATTAATTCATAAATGAAATTATTCAATGCTGCCCCATCGCATAAATATAAATTCTCACTAATGTGCCATCGCAAAAATATATTCGAATAAGAAAATAATTCCATGAGGATACAATTACAATGCTACCCATTTGCAATGTTTGTATGTAATAATGACTGACTTGCAATTGACAATAAAATATAACTTCAAACCGCCCTGCCAACTCATGCATAAGGTGCTGCCATCTTACTGGCACGGCGCTGCCAACTACTTTTACAATTTGTGTCCATGAAGATGAAAAACGATGTACATCTTATTGTCCTGACAGATTTATACACCTGGAAACTGCACGTTTGATTTTTTTAGAAACTCCTAAATTGCAATAAATTGAATAAATCTTGAATTTTGCTTATATATTTATTGTTCCTTGAGGTGTTCTGCAAATACTCGAGCTCTGTCGCTGTCTTTTATTGCCCCAAGTCCGTTGGCGTCCTTTATTGGCATTGAAGTGGCAGTTTGTCGTTTTATATTTCTAGTGAGCTTCCACACCGAGAATTGGACAGCACTCCCAGGTTCTGCTCTGGCAAGCATTTCGTCAATCCTTTCATTTTGTGCCTTGCTCAGGAGCCTTCTCAATACACTCTCTAGACAAACCATTATTAGACAATATATTGATTTGGTTATTTATTTTGAGTTTTTATATTGAAAAAGAAATATAATTTTTGAACGAACTAGATATATTTCGTTTGTTCAGTTAGTGAATAAATTAATCAAACTTATTGTGAACAAGGAATCAGGAGTTGTGGAAGCCTTGGAACACCTTATATGCAGCTGTCCAGCACTCGCAACACTAAGACATCGATACTTAAACAGACACTGTCCCACACCACTAGAAGAAGCGGCCAGACACACTCCCGATGCGCTGTTGGCGTTTGCCAAGCTCACACGAATTCTACAGGATCAACAAACCTCCTAACGACCTTCAGTATCTATGTGTATCTATGTGGGACCGCCATGTGGTGGTCAACCGGTTCTACCTAACCTAACCTATTGAGAACAATTCGATACAACTCCATTGAACATATTTACACAACGTTTTCACTTTTGCTGAACTCTGATAATTGCACGCAATTTGAGACTTGAGCAATCAAAATTCTTAATCATCATCAAGGCCTGCCTTTGTTTGCTTGTCTGTGTTGCTTGCTACCTTTATTAGTTGCCGTCGATATCAATTTACAGCCCCAATAATAACGCCAGTTAGAACTACAACAACGACTGATAAAAGTTGAAATATTTCACTTTTGGCTGTCCCCCAAAACACACGCTTATTTGCACACATATCATTATACAAATACATTTGCATTCACATAATATTATTATTCATATATCCTCTATAAGCTCATACCCAAACAGACTTCTTCTGCTCTATATTACACATAATCATTGGGCGATCTATTAACTTAATAATTAATTACATACTATTGTAAACTCAAACTCCCACTTCTAGATTAAAGATTACTATTGATTAGGGGGGGAGCCTCCTTGGCATATGATTACGTAATCTATCTAAGCGCCTTCCTTCACCAATTTTGTTTTCAAATTTCGGAAGAAATTTATTTTGTTTGATTACGTAATCATAGCGAAGGGGAGGTCAGCCAAATGATTACGCTTGATTACATGCAGAGGGGAAGGTATCAAGAAAGGGCAAAAACGTGATTACGTAATATCTAAGACGAAGTAAGGCTTTACACAATTCAATTCTTTTCGCTGAACTACTGAACTGAACTGGAGTTGGGAGTTCAATGTTTTTCGATAGGAAGAGTCGAACAGCTGTTTGGTGTTTGTTTACATTTTGCCAGTTGCCTTGTTTATTTAGTGTGGAATTGAATTACACTAAAAATATATGGGGAGATAGATAAAATTGTTTGTTTTACTTGTGGTTTTATCACAATATTTGTCCATTATAGAACATTTTAAATATTAATTGACACATTTAATTGACAATTTTAAATTGTCGCTCAAACTAAAAACAACTGGCAGCCATTAAACTGAAATTGAAACAAGTAAGAACGATTCATTCGGACGTACCCGACTGCAGAATACTCTGTTCCCAGTCCTGTATAATTTGGTTATTTGTGGGTTCGGAAAGAGACGCGAAAAAACAAGTAGTCTGTATGTCATCTTTGATGACTCTATCTGTAAAGATGTGGGTGATATTGATTTTGCTCATTTGTGGGGAACGGGGTGGGGGGTGTTAATAATTTTTTATGCAAATTTGTCCAGGGGGTCAACATTAGTCTGTATTTTAACGAGCTTGACAATTCATAAATTGAGGATATAGACCAACATGTGTACCAAGTTTGGTTACTCTAGCTTCAAGGGTGTGGAAAAATATTGCGTTCATACGGACAGACGGACATTTCGCAAACCCAATATAATCTATTTCCCTTCGGGAACAGAGTATAATAAAAAGACCCAAAACGTATTAGCGACTCTTTCTTGGACAGAAAAATATATGTTTATGAAATTTGGTTAAAGTGCACCTTAACTAGGAGTAAGTGAGGAGGAACATTGAGGAAGTGCTCCTTAGTTAATCAATTAATGTAAATAAGTACATTTAATTCCACAGTTTTAAGGCTACAAGTAGTCAGAAGAACCCTGTGTTCAGAGACTGTCAGGGTGAATAAAGAATTGAAATTGAAATTTCTAAGAATTCGGTCGAATGCGTCGACCGCGGACGGTTAAATTGCCATTAGTCGGACAATGGGAGAAAATTAGTGCTATGAAAGCGAGAAAAACCTAGGCACAAACTAAACTCAAACAAACAAACAAACAGTGCACTAGAAATAACAAATAAATTGCAAGAAACACGTCAGAGTTGTACTCACCATAAGGAGGATGAGGATGAGGAGGAGGGAGGGGTGAGGTAGGTACAAATAACCAAGATGCTTTTCATTATCGGAGTAAAAATGGGAAAGCCGCAAACAAAGTCTACTTTAAGGCGCGAATAACGGCGAAAGGAAGCTAAAGTAGAAGTAGAAGTGGCAGAACAAGAAGAAGAAGAAGCAGAAAGTGCCAGTTACAGTTATGCAATGAAATATGGCACACACACACACACACACACCCATGATGATTGCCTTAGCCTGGCACTTGACTTCAACCATTGTTGTTGCTGTTGTTGTTGTTATTCTGCTACACATTTTTACAATCAACATCGTCATTGTTGAGCTTTTTGTTGTTGCCATTTGCTATTGTTTTTGTTTTTGTTTTCTGTTGTTGCTCTTGTTGTTGTTTTTGTTGTTGCGCACGCAACACGCATGAAAACATGAAAAAATTGGCGCAAACCACTCGACAAGAGAGTAAAGTGAGTGGGTGGTGGGTCGGGAGTGGTTTGGGTACGGGCCGTCCCCCATATAAAGAGAAAATTACTAGAGAAAAGAACGAAGTGTAGTGAATTGAAGCAGCGCAGTGAAGTGGCCGGCGGAGGGCAAGACAGCAGAGGAGGGAACACCAGATGAGAAGGCGGATCATATAACAGTATGTGTGTGTGTGGTTGTGTGCAGGCACGCCCATTACACACACACACACACACATGCCTGTTTGTTTGGATGCGTTTATTTTGCATAAATTACACTTACACACGCACAGACGAGTTTCGCACAACGTCTCTGTTGCAGTTCACTTTTGAGAGTCCTTTTCCCAGTGTTGACAACATTTGCGAGGCAAAAAGCTTATTTAGATAGTAAAAAATAAGAATAAACAAAGTTATGTTCATAAAAGGCAAAAATGAAGTTTTGATTGCAGTGACGAAGACTTAATACACCCGAAGAAAGTACAATTAAATGGCTTCTATGCAAACAAGTTTCCCAACACAAACTTAATTATCGACTAATTGTTTATACAACAGCTATAATTGTACTTAAAAACATACAAACATCTGTTTGTATAGCTGCCCAATATCAAAACAATTTGGTTGACTAGGCGTTTGGTCGAGATATCTTAAAAAATGAATTGAGGATTATCAAACCACTTTATTTAACTCCTATGCTAGATAAGAAAACAAACGGAAGGAGTTCGTCATTTGAATAAGAAATATACGGTATTTCGCAGTCTTTTTGATGCAGCCGATATATATGGCTTTTTAATGCTATATATATTGTAGTTTCAATCTTCTTCTTATACCCGTCAGGCTATTATTATAAACTACATATTTTCTTATTTTTATATATATTTTTTTCTATATTTTATATTTTTTTTATATATTATATATTTTTTTATATTTTATATTTTATATTTCTATATTTTTTTATATTTTATATTTTCTTATAAACTACATATATTCATGTTAAATTTACATTGCTTCTACAGTGAAATACATAATTTTATTTGCAATTTACAAATACGCGTCCCTGTGCGACGATAAATTCTCTAAAACGCACTTTTAAACTGAATAAGTTGTCTTTATAGGGTCTGAAACGACTTTTTATAGCAATTTTATTTATGCGAGACTTGGAGAGGAAACTGAGAAACACCTATCATAAAAACAGCAACTATAAAGCTGGGCAATTCTTATCAAAACCCTAAGTAATCATGACTAGAAAAGTTCTGTTTGAATGGGCATTAACATTTCACATTAACAGCATGGACGCGCACATAACATATCATTTTGAGTATAACAGCTCGCCTCTCTATGCCCATGTGTTCCTCTCAACTTCGTTATGCAATGTTATAAAGGAATATTTTACTGTTATTCATGTTATTGTCACATTCCCTAGAACAAACAAGAATAAAATGTTGGCATTACATAGAGATATCAACCTCAAACGATGCCTTTCGCTGTCTTAAGTATCGATAAATAATTGTTAGATATGAGAACTTTATTGAGATTTCCAATATTTCCACTCCCCGCTGTTATCAAATTGATTTGCGTAATCAAATCAAATTTAAAAAAAGCCTGATTTATCGAGAAAATCGAAATCGCCAACACTGTTTCTACCGTCCCCTGAGAGTAAGCCATCTGGGCAGTTTTCCATTATCCTTCCTTTTGGGTGCCTTCAAACACAAACAAATCAGCGCCAATCATTCGCACTATGTAAACGTTACATCCTTGTTGAGCTGCACACAGAGTGACGGGGGGGATATTTGGGGCAGTTTGGGCGACTGGCCAAAAAAAATATTCGCCTTGAACTACGTCTTGCTTCTGAACAAGCAACAACAATAGTGGCAAAAATAACAGTAAAATTGAATGGACAACGAATGGGACTAAAGCAAACACAGAATGTCAAAGGGCTGCCCCATACCCCAGACAAGCCGCGACTCTGCGCCGCGTGGTGAAGCAAACACAACCAAAGCAAACGGATGACAAAACGTTTCGCCTCAGGACCATCGCTAAAATCCCCGGCTGAGGGATATTCAAAGGCTGGCGGCCATATGCAAATCGGGATTTACATGCCCTCAGTCTACGGCCCCCTTGCCTAGCTTAAGGCACAAGGCATACCTGGCGACGCCCATTGAACCAAGCACGACACATTTTGAACGGCGCTAGATTTAAATGTTTAATGAAATGTTCTAGGAAAACGTCACAGTTGTGTCCTGAAGTCGAGCCAAGCAATGGCAACCCTTAATTTAGCAACAACAATAACAAAAACAGCCATAAGAATAAAGGGTGGAGGGGCCAACCCGTTGACCTAATTCCGCGACGCAATTATTTGCACGTCTTCTAAACTGGAGAGGGCTGGGAGGGTTGGCTTCATGTTGATTGTGTGGAGAGGATGGTTAGGTTTGGTTGGGTTATGTCAGGTTATGTTAGGTTGGACTGGTTGGTTGGTTGGTTCGTTCGTTGGTTGGTTGTTGATGCACTGCGTGGGCATTCTGTGAACACTGCTTGGCTTGCAATGCGGTTTGCTGTCAACTCAACGCCTTGTGTTACGCTGTGCCAACGACAACACAACAATTAAGGCAACAGTCAGGCCACTCAGGCTGCAACTTGCTTCCTTTACTGTGTTGTGGTCCGTGCTACACTTCAGAGCATACAAAACTTATCACAGAGATAAATACTTAGTTTATAGTGCGTATATCCCTATAACAGAATAACAGTCTTTAAAGTCAAGATTTTTAAACATATTTCATATCGTTTTTCCTTGAATAATTATTTAAAATCTAACCAGTCTCAGGCCATTCGTATTCCATAGTTGACTATGACATAGTTACTTTAGTTACCGATTACATGCCGAAAGCAACTACGACTCAACCCAGGTATAACATAAGATCTTTCTGGAATGTCAATTGATACAAACCTATCACAGTTCAGAAGAATACAAACCGGATTTGAATCAGATAGTAATCGAAATCCAATACTTCCCGTACTAGCTTTCACTCGAGACCACTCTTCAATTTCAATTGATTCCAGCCTCATCACAAATATCAAGAAAGGTAAGGGATGTATCCTCAATTAAAACTTTTCCCAATCGAACCCGCTTACCGTCCCAGCTCAAGACATTTTCAATTGATTCTATCCTGTCACAAATGAAGAAAAAGTAAAAAGATATTTTCGCAATTAGCAATGACTTTCCCCGGGGAGCACTCCTCATCTGGACTCCCGCCCTGACTGAAATCGTTTAGGACTCCAGCTCTAGTTGACCCTAACTAATCCACTCGCCAAATCAACTTAAGTGAACGAAATTTAAATAAAATACCCAGCGTCAAGGTCCTGTTCACCCTTCATCCTACTCCCTATTATTGCCCCCAATCTTGTGTGCCCGCAAACCTGAAATCCCAGTTGTGCAAATATTGGGGCTACCCTCGCCTGGCTTGTCCGAGCTTGGGTTTGTCCCCTTATCCCGTTGACTTTAAAGCATTTGAGGAATATTACACAGTTTGTGCCACGCCCTTTGGACCCTTCACCGACATCAGCAGTCGTCCCCAAAGCCGAATAAAAAAAGGTAATCCAAGTCCTTTTTTTATTTTTGCTTGTCATGTTTAAAGTTGTGTTTAGAAAGCTTGCAAAGAGGAGAAGGGTCTGCAGCAGGCAGAGACATCCTTTTAATGCCATTTGTCTGTCGCCAACTCTGAGTGGGCGTGGTCAGAGCTTGCTTTTATGTCACTTTAATATCATTTTAGGCGGCTTTCCACGCATTTCAGTTAGCAGGGCCATAGCTCTCTGTTTTTGTCCTCGACTCGTGTTAGCTTGTCCTTTTCTCGCGCTAACCCTCTCTGCAGTTCTTTCATTTGGTGTCTTTGAATTTTTTTTTTGACCCGTCACATTCATCATTGTAGATTTATGTAGAAGCCCTACGTAATCGCTCCTATACAGCTTCTGCACGGAGAGAAATTTACGCACAGATTATGCATTTCACGCTTAACAAATGGGAAAATTAACCACAACATTGAATAACTAATCACACTGAATTTATGGGTTTTTAAAATCATGAATCATGATTAATATCATAGAATTATTTAGTTTTTGATCACGCTATTTTAAATTAGCTTGTTTAAATGTAAAATGTTTGTATTAATGATGAAAATACTAGATTCAAATCTTCCTTCGATATGACGTCGTTCATTTCTGTCTTCTGGATACAAGACTCATGTCCTGCCACTAACAAGCATCCTTATTATTTCAGGATAATCTTTTGTATCAACAAATTTGACGAATAATTATTTGATTTGATCTCGAGTTCTGACTTCATCTTGCACATGTCGGATTGGAGTCGTCTATTTAGGCATTTCCCGAAAATAATAGTCTCGAAGGCGCCCTTATAAGTAATCATTCAATAGTTCTGCATAAGAATACAGACTTTATGGAATGTAATGCATAATTCATGCAAGAAGGGCTTAGTTTCTGTACATAAGTATTTCGAGATATTTCTCTCCGTGAGTCTCCTTCTTTTCAACTTTTCTTTGCATATTGATCAAAGCTACATCTACAACTCCCACTTGTCCGTCTCCCGGCTGACCGACAGTTTCTGATTTCCACTTGGCAAGTCGAAGGTTATACAGTCGGCACTTAAATTGGATATATGCCAGAGCCGCAGCATCGACTGTGACTCTCAACCCCTTACCCTCTTCTCCCTCCGCGCCATCTTGTCCTTAGTCGCATTTCTGGCACAGGCTGAAAGGAAGTGTTTACAGTTGTTGTTGCTCACCAGCTCTTCAGCTTGTTATTTGGCCAATTTTGCCATCATTTGGCAGGACAGCTGGCCTGGGCGGAATTAGACCTCTTCTGCCTGCCTGCCTGGAGCCTCATATGACATTGCCAAAACTTTGCCCTTTGCAATGAGGCAAGCCTTTTAGCTGCCTTACATACCCCCGCGTCCCTTGTGATTACGCACTTGGCGAAGCTGCAAAAGTTTGCCACGGATTACAGCGTCCTCCACTTGGGCCAAGAATTTGCCATATTAAAATCGTCAATGGCAAAAACTTACTTGGAAATATTATAAACTTGCCTCCACTCACATATTTTGTGCATGAAGTCATTTCGCGAGGGTGGGTACAAGGGCGGGGATATCGGTGCGGGGGTACGCTTACGTTTCAACTGGCAACGCTGCGCACGCGCAAAGACTTGAATCTGAATCTGAAGACTGAAACTATCGATGTCTGGTCTCTAGTCTCGAGGTTCAGCGAACTCAAAAATAATTACCCAGCACTGTGGCAAGTGACAATTGTTATAGTTGTTGTTGTTGTTGTTGTTCTTGTTCTTTTGGTGGTAGTGGTGAGCGGTGGTGCGTGGGGCAGTGAAGCTACAGACAATCCAGGGAGGAAGAACTTTGGGCGTTCGTCTGTGACTTGCATTTAACTTTTGCTGTTTTGCTGTTGCCGCTTGTCAGGGGTTTAGCGGACAGCGAGTGGGGGCAAAGGGCAAAGGGGGCAGCGGCGACCATTGCACAGAAGTCAACTTGACCACGAGTTGTCGTCGCTGGGAAGTTGGCGCCGCGAGCAAGTTGATTAAAAACTTGTAAAATTATGCAAGTAAAATGAGCTACTTACAACGGCTGCTGCCCATCTCTCTGAGGGGTTTAGAGCGAGGGGTCACTGGTCGGGGGGATGTACAATCGGGAGAGCAAAAAGTTTTTGTTTGTTGCTTTCCATAATTTCATTAGTCGCTGGAGCTGCTGAGCCAAAAACTTTGCCAGCTGCAAACAAATTCGCATTAAAATATGTAATTTCAATTCGCCCGCCTGCAAGCGGAGGAGCGCCCAACACTCTGAGCATCAAATGAGACAAGTAGGCATGCTTCGCTGGAGTAAGCTCGACTTGAAGATACCCTAATTGCATTAAATCATTCGCTCAAGGCTGCGCCTAGTCATAGGTCCGAATCCCAGTTAAGAAATTGTATTTCTTATTTGCACAAGTAACTTTGATTTCTGTTTTTCATCTCGTCGCCAATATGTAGTGTCTTGGCACGCTCATTTATTTGTGTCTTCATCTGAGTCTTGTTCATATTCATGTTCTTACGAGCTGGTTCATTTCGTGTTACAACGATCTTAGTTCATATGAATAATCGAAAAGCAATTATCGTTTACACGATGTCTAATTCTAAATATCAAACATATATATATATATATACTCTCAGTGTTCCCATTGTTACAGGGATTTATACCGCCCCCAGGTAGACCACTTGTCTCTTTCTCTCCGTATAAATTGGGACTAGAAAATGATGTATTCTCCGGCTTGTAACTTTATTTTAAAGAAATTAGTTTATTGATTCAAATTCGATTTGATGTTTATATTGAAATTATATAGATTTTTCGAAGAAATAGTTTCCAAACACATTTTTTCATTTCAAATGTGTCACAAAAATATAACTGCTAGAGATGTCACACATTAAAAGTACGGAGTTAAGTCGTCTGTGGCTCTCCAAGTCATGAAGTTACGCTTAACGAGCAATAGTTGGAGCCAATGCTGGCTCATCGATACTATCGATACTTTCATCGATAGTTCTTAATCGCTAATGTACATATCTCAGAGATCGATGCGTTCATAGTGTAGACATATTCTCCTTGGATCTGTAACATATATTTCCTCACTTTTATGACACCCTTTGCTACCCAATTTATGGTAACAGGGTATTAAAATTAGAATTGAGTGCTGGTGTGTGTGTGTGTGTGTTGTGTGTATATTTGAGTTTGCGGAGGGCGGAAAAGTTTTGCTAGTAAATTCATTTAGTGCGGCTGGAAATGCAAAATCAATTTAGAACCAGACCAGCAGCTGCGCCTAATTATAAATTTGGAGGAGCAGCAACTGTGTGAACAGTTTGAGGAACATGAAGAGCATTAATCCAACGGCTGAACTAGTCAAGAGAACACAACGTCATCTTCGCGCTTATCCTCAATTGTCTAAGCTTTTTGATAGTACTGTGATGTACTTGTGAAAATAGTGATTAACCCTAAGAGCGATTAGCATTAACAGCTTGCGCATAATTAATGAGAATTTTTGCCCATTATGAGCGAAGCCTACCCACCCCCTCTGAGGAGGGGTTGCGGCGAAAAAAGCCGCAAAACACTAAACTGACTTTAATTGAAAGAGACATGACGAAATTATTAAAATTATGAAGGCTTTCAGTTGGAGCGCGTAGTAGCGGGCGGTGTAGGGGAGGGAGGCATGACGAAAATGTTTGAGAAGCTGTTGACAAAGCGCCTGAGAGAAATGCGCTGATGGAGAGCGAAGGAGAGGGAACAGCAGACACAGAAATACAATTAAGTGAATTAATTGCGTTTGAAGTAAAGTTTGTGACATGACCCCCAGAGAGAGAGAGAGAGAGAGAGAGAGAGGGGCACGGGCGGTGAGTGTGGAAAAACTTAGTGAAAGAATTGAACTTGTTTGCGATAGCAATTAGCTAATGTAGTTGTCATATAAGACCCTACTTATTGGAGATATAGGAAACGACATTGCTAAAGACTGACGATAAAAAATGCACAAGCAATAAAAAAAGATGAGTATAAGAATGAAAGAGAGAGGTGGAAAGATTAATACTAAAGTGACAACAACAAATTCCACAAAATACACAATACAACATAACACAGAAGCGAGAGACAAACAAGGCGCAGAAAGTCATAAAAAGTAATACCAGAAGTTAAATAGAGAAAATGAAGGCGCAAAAGCAAATAGAACAAAGAAAAGTTACAGCACAGTGTAAGATACGACCGAGAAAGACGGACACAGAGTGTGTGTGTGAGGGAGAGAGAGAGCGGGAGAGAGAAAGCGGCAATGAAAATGTGAAAAATATGATAAAAATGAAGTACGAACAACAATAACAATAGCAACAATAAATGAAATGAGCAAGAAGCGCCTCAAGACAAAGTCAAATAAAAAGTCTTTAGCGACGCTTTTGCATTTGGCCCCGGCTAATAATTTATGTGCCATTGTCTCTCTGTCTTCCGCTCCTACATACATACACACATATGTATGTATGTACTTACTACTACATACAGTGGCGTGCGCAGCAGGGTTTTTGAGGTTAACCCCCCTAAGAATTTTGAGCAATAATTTGAATATAAGGGCAATAGTCAAAATGCAAAACTCGTTGAACATTTTGCCAAGGCAACTCTTGAGAAGTCGGCGATGCAAATTGGACACAGCACTTGGCTACTGGCGCAGAAAATGCCAATTATATTAGCCCTCGAAGTCAGAACAAGCTGATTAATGTAATCGAATCATCACGAATGGCATTGTTGAGGCAATCAATCTACGTTTCGAGTGCATATTGAATGCTGTCTGATGAGATGAGGCAATAGATATTGCAAATGTGGAGCAATTTTCAGATATTACAATGTCAAAGACGATGACTTCATAGCAAAGCGATATGCTTTGAACTATTGGCCAATAACACGACAATTATGTGCTGAAACATGCTTTTGTCTATTTAATTGATCAAAAAAGTGCAGTCATAAAGCTCTAATTTATTATGAATGAATTCAGAATTTAATGCATTTCACGTTTTAGCTGGATGAATGAATTCAAAAGTTGTCAATTTATGTGAAATAAATCAAAAATTTAATCATTCTTTAGCATCGCTGCTACTCATGTTCATTGAATTTTAGATTTATTGAACTTGGCGACTTCCGGTGCGTAGCGTGTTTCATCATGATGACTTCTTAGTTAAAAACACTGATAGTTAGTTTAGAAACGAACTTTATCGCGACTAAAGTAATTAATCGTTTCCTTATTTGTTACTTGTGTTTTCTGAGTTGCAGACTTGTGATAACCCCTTCTATAAACCATTTATGCGTACGCCTCTGTATACATAGTTTTACGCGTTCCGTCCTCGCCGCGAGTTGACTGCGTCTTGGCTGCACAAAGAGCGTTGCTCAAGTTCAATGTTTGCAGGGAAATGCGCTTCATTAGGGCTGATCAGTTGGGTGGGCTGGGATGGAAGGGGGAAGGTCAACTTCACTTCGACGCACTCTGCTGCCCTTCTCTGCACGCTATCGTTTTTATCAGAGCGCGGTAAAGTTGACAGCTGACGATGATGAGAATTCTTCGCTTTGCTCGCATTTCTCGCTTCACTTTTCACATTCGCTTTTTTGCACGCCAAAGGGGGGGACGGGGTACGCAGGGGTGTTGACCTTGAGACGCCCAAGACAAATGTGTGAACAGCAGCAAACCATGGAATGACTGATGAGCGGACCCAACGCTCAAGCTAATGATGATGCTGATATTGATGATGATGAAGTCAAGTGCCGCGCGTTGCCAGCCTGCTGAAAAGTTGGGCACGTAACTCACTGAGGCGCCTCCAATGCTGCCTGGCTGTTTGGCTGTCCGTCCGTCTGGCTGGCTGGCTGTCTCTGATTTATGTGGGCCCATCGCGATTGCAGCAAAAAGTTAATCAAGTTTTGCCGGCAGCCAAACGAGCAACTTTCCGTGCAGAATTCAGGAGTTTTTCCAAGGCATTACTTACGTAAATGACGACGCACTGCTGCAACTATGTCAATATTTTACGTGCAACGCCCACAACTATGCAACAATGGCCCAAGCTCTCAGTTGCCTGTCCAGTTGCCAGTTGCCAGTTGCCGGCGCCCAAACCGCTGACCAATATTTCACAAACAATGCCAAAAGGCGGATGCAGCGGCGGCGGCAGCAGCAGCAGCACCAGCCCACAGCACTGCATTTTCATCAAACTGCTGCCGGCTGTGGCTTGCAACCGCTGTGAAAACCCGCTACCCACTGCCTATACCCGTACACTCTGAAAAATGTATTCTAAACTTTAGAATCTAAAATGACGGAATTGAGTACTAAATCGTTGCCGTTTATGGACAAACGTAAGGTTTTACCGCTTGAGACTTTGGAAATTAAAGGTAATGGGATTGCAGCAAAAACTCAGGTTAATAATCTAAGGGTCGCTCAAAGTAAGATCCTTTGAAACGTCAGCAATGATACACGGAACATGTGCACTACTGACATTGAACAGGACCTAAGAGCGGCTAATGTAGGCGACATGATCCAAATCTCTCATTAAGATACATTGAGCGCCTTCGTTCACATTGTAATGAGCTAGCAGGGCGACTTACTTCTTCTAGAGTAAGAATGAGAAGACTTAAACGAACCCATCCGCAGCATCTACCTACTCGGATTCTCTAGCTATAATCCTGCATTTACAAAGCAAACAATTTTACAATAAACCTCAATCTCCTTGCAATATTGCCTTAATTTTAATACCAACTTTAGTTCAATAGCTGTAAGTCTGTTTGCTTCTTTACTTTTTTTATGTTCAACTAGAATAAGCTGCCATTCAAGGTAGCAGTACACTGGTTAAACTTAAATTTATAAATATATAATAAATATAAACAAGAAAGGACGGCTATCTTCGGAGTGTCGAAGCTGTATACCCTAGCAGGCATTAATTTTTATACTAAACTTAATTTTTGTCTGATTGCTCCTCTGGGGGCGATGTGGTCAGATTTTTATGAAATTATAGGAAACTATTTGAAGTATAACAAAACTCTCACTAAGTTTGTATGAAATATTTGTATAAACGAAAAGTTTGATATAGCGATATAGTGGTCCGATTTTGACCAAATTTGGTCAGATTGTATAAACTCTCTAGAGACTCAGATCGGGTGAGTTTTACGTTTATAAACCAAAAAGTTTTTCATACAAAAACATAGCTGTTGAGCAATCATTCCTATGGCAGCAATATGTTTTAGTTGTCCGATCCGGCCGGTTCCGACATATGTACTGCCTGCAGCAAAAGGAAGGGTCTTTGCGAAGTTTCATCACAATAGCCCTAAATCTGAAAGACTAGTTAGCATAGAAACAGACGGACAAACGGACTTGGCTATATCGACTCGGCTATTTATGCCGATTCAGAATATATATACTTTGTTGGGTCGAAAACGTCTCCTTCAGTCCATTACACATTTCAAGACCAAATTTTAATATCCTCTGCTAGGGTATAACTAGGGTATACAAAATAAATAGCTATTTTTAGCAACATTGTGTCTTTTTATTAAATATCAAACGTTATTTTCTTAGAATAGTTAAGCCACATTTTTTTATTCTCATTGTAAACTGAGAAAACCATGAAACTATTTTCCAAAATGCATCTCGCAGAAACGCAATGTATATTTTAATTACTGACAAATTTTAATTGTTTTTATATAGCCTAAGTGGCCTCAAAATACAACAAACATTCTTAAAATAAACGTTCGTTAAATGAGTCTTCCATTCTTGACTATAATGAAGTGTTTTTCTCAGTGCACGCATCCTTTAAAGGAGGCAGAACAGCAGTAGTAGGCGTTGGCAGCTAGCAATGTGTGTGTTGTGGGTGAGGGGCGGGATGACTTTTCCCCAAGCGCAGATCCCTCAATTATGCAATTTTCTATTTTTGCACAAAATTGAAACTGAAGTTGAGCCGGGGCGGACCCGTCTACCTGGCGCCACAACTTGCAGTTATGGCAGGCTCGACCCATATAGAAAGAACATCTTTTGCTCCATACACACTGTTGATTAAATTTCTGTTATCAGACCCAGACTCCAACTCGGACTTCTGCTTGGGCTCCAGCTCCGGCTCCGGCTTGAGCTCCGGATCGGGCTACGCCATTGTCCTCATTGTCCTTTTATGCAATTGGAGCGCACACAATGGCATCTTAGATATTCTCGACTTTTCTATTCAATTTTGTTCGCATTTTGTTGGCTGTTGTATAACTTGGAAAGCTCATCTCGAATATAAATTATTGCCTGTCCGATTTGGGGGCACCTATTTGGAGGGGCTGCAACTGTGTAGGGCAGGACGGGACAGGGCGGGGCAGCCACTTGTGTCGCGTGTCGGGCAAATCAACTTCTCTTATCGCTTGTTATCAATTGAATAAAAGCTGCTGCGAATGAGGCTGCTGAACAACAAAAAAATATGAAATAATTGGCATTACTTCAAGTGCTTCCCCGCCCCCTCGCTTGCGCCGACACTCGAGTGGAGGAGCCAAGAAAAACATCAATTTAAACACGCTAATGGATCGATATATGCAAATTTACTTGGCAACAATCTCTAAGCTGTTGTCGCATTTGATTTCGCTGCCTCTTCAGGCCCTCTAGAAAGCAAATAGGGAGGGAGGGCATGAAGGCGCGGAGGTATTGGCGGCATATAGTAGAAATAATGGCCGCCTGGGCGCCCAATTGATGGCTGGTTATGAGTTTTGCCATCTTATTAATTTCAAGTGCCGCATAATGCGCCAGTAAATTTTCCTTTGCCCCAGTGTTATTGCCGGAAAATGGGAAAAGACATTGAAAATGCTGTGTGAATTGTGCTAAGCAGTTGATACTTTGGTGTGTAGATGGCTGAAAAGTTGTGCGTTCCTTGTTTATCTAATCTCGAGCGATGAATCACAATTCGAGTTGTGCGCAGTTCAGTTGAGCGGCGCGGGTGGGTGGGGGCAATTATACGAGTTTGCGGCAAGTTTTCTGTTGCTACTGGCCGGTAAATGTCGTGGCTGGCATGTTCTGCAAATGGTCACGTTTCGATTTTTGAAGCCGCCGGCAGGTGGCTGACAACGAGGCCGAAACAGGCGCACTCTCCCCTAGCCCTTGGGGCCGCGAGGAGGTGCGAGGTGGGGGTGAGTGTGAGTCCAGCACTTTGAAACAATGAATAGCTGTAGTGTAAACTCAGCGCTAAGTGAATAATGAAAACACAAAGTGCAAAACAGCACGTGAGATACAAAATTGCGCAGCTACGAGGAAATAACAGCTAAGTATCTTTTGGGTTGACAACGATTCAAAACACGTAAATCGGTACTTAAGTTTATATTCAAAAAGTTTGTCATAGATCAACACAATGTTTCACCCAACATTCCTATGACATACCGATCGTACCTAAGTTTTTATTAAGGGAGGATTGATTGGGCAGGATCGTAATCAAATATGTCTATCCCGATCCCATCTATAGTATACATAAAAACATGCATATTATATTCCTAGACAGTGCTAAAATACCATCACTGTTTATTTAAAATGTATCTTAACATTGTGGGAGACAAATATTTCTATGAATAAATACTCCCACACTCAAATATGATAGTTAGTCTTCACGTTTGTTTTATTCAGCTGCACGATCAAGACTGACTCGGCGCTCAATTTCATATTTATCGGCTAAAGACAAATTAACAGAGTCTTTCCGAGTTTACAGAGGGAAATTAACAGGGTTGTGCGAAAAGAACTTAAACAGGGTTGTCTGAATGGAACTTTACAGGGCTTTCATATGTATGAGCGGGCAATGACAGAACTCGAGATGAATGGAATTGCCAACAGACCACCCGAGAGTGTATGTATTACATATATTTTCTACTACACATTAATAAATCTTGGGATATTTGTATTCACTTAAAATCTGTATTCTACGCACAATTTGTCATTTACTTAATCACACGTTTGAATTTGACGATGGATATAATCCAAGGGCATTATGACCTTAATTGTGCAGCTTAGGATAGGTTAGGTAGAACCGGTTGACCACCACAAGGTGGTCCCACATAGACCGAGCAGGTCCTTCCTAGCGCCGGATAGTGAAGGTTTAAATTTACATTTTAAAAGTTTTAATAACTCCCTAATTTATTGTTGAATTGTTCCTAAGGCAAATATCTGTGATTAGTTAATTTAAGCTCGATTTTGTGCGTAATTTTTTGTACAAATTGTCCCTAAAATGCACAAGTTGTGCCTAATTGCGACTACAATTCTCTCCGTGTACCCATTACCCAATTAAGCAAATGTTTGATACCATTTTGCTATTATAAAGGGGCTATAATCAGGGAATGTAGACGGCCTTTAAAAAGGTACGGACTTAAAAAAACTGCGGGTTAAAATGTTCAGATTTCTGTAAACAAACGCAAGCCTATTGAATCTAAAGTCAGGTTCGCTCTTTCACTCAATTGTTGTTTTTAAGCTCTTTATTGTTACCAGATTGATCTGGATCTTCCGATCTTAACTATCTAGCTCTATTTATGTAAGATGGTAACGCTCAGGTCATCTGGCAGCCCAGGCTTTGTCGGGTGGCAACGCGAAAGGGTAGCCAACGAGTTGGCAAGGCGAGCAGCGACACAGTCGATCAGAGAGCGTCAAAGAGAAGTGATCAGAAGCAGTAATATATAAGCAAAAGTTGTATTCCTTAATTTGTTAAACTCCCTCGCGGGCATATGATAATAATAAACAGCATTTATAATATAAAGTCTTGGAGCTAATTAGTTCTAATCTTACATTTATTTAAGCCGCTGTTTTTTTCTTTTTTTTTAAATTTTAAATAAGGGAATAAAATTGGTGATGGGAAAATGATAACTAGAATTTTAATTTGGTGAGTTTGACAAGGACAATTGTGAAATAAAAAGCCTTAGATCTGTGAACTACTGATCTATTGAATTTGCGCCAGTTGTTCCTATTAATTTAACAGTAGATATGATATAGTAATTTCAATTCGTTTTAATCGATTCCTGGTACACAAATGTGGCGCCATATTTTATCAACCCACCCGCAAATCGTAGGGTCTAGCTTTTGCATTAAGTGATGTACATCGCTATAATAACTCAGCTCGTACTCCCGATAAGGAATACTGTCTGCCCATATGTTGTATGGTAAAATGCCTTCATGAATGGGCTTCGTCACAAATTCCTATAGTCGCGACGGCATAAAATCCCCATTCAAATTAAACAGCTGTGTGTTATTTTTCAAACGAAATTTTCACTGTGCGTCACACGATAAAGGGACACGTCGAATTAGCCAAAGTCAAGTTTGTTATCGCTTGGAGATTTGAAGTGGACTCCCCTCTCCCACACCAAGCAGCGGGCGGAAAGTGGCGAGTCATTCATGTACTCAGCTCATTCATTGATACGCTCATTGGCTGAGTGCCACACATTAACCGCGGAAATTAGCATACGGCTATGACCAGGGGCGTGCGCAGGGAGGGAGGCGGGTTGGGAGTTAAACCGTCTTAAGAATGTTTCAGTTAGGGATGAAAATTGTTAACCTTATATCGATATTACACACACAAAAACTATTTATAGCGCCACGCAATTTAAAACACAGCTAAAAGCTCACCTACAAAACAACAACTATTCCTAAAATTAATGATAATAATAATTCTAAAGATTAATAATAACTTTAAAATTTAATAATAAAATAAATAAAATAAAATAGTATAAACTTGTAAACGTTAAATCTAAAAAAAACTAAAATATATAAGTCAGTTATACAATTTTTGTATAATTATAGTTACTAGTGCCCTGATCGAGTTTGTACAGTATAGTAAGAGAGCAAGGTATTATATGTGCCGAAACCCAAAGCTATATTTTTAAAATTGTTGCTGTAAAACGTTTTTATCGAATTTCGGGGCTGTGAGGGGGAATATCTCGGATCGAAAATAAACTTGACCTGCGCCTGCTATACACCAACCTACATTCCAAATTTGGTGTCTCTAGCTCTTATAGTTGCTGAGATCCTTGCGTTCATACATAGGGACAGACAGACGGACAGATAAACGAACAGACAGACGGACAGACAGACGGGCATGGCCAAATCGAAATCTCTTTTGATACTGATCAAGAATATATATACTTTATAGGGTCAGAGATGTATCCTTCTGCCTGTTACATACATTTGCACAGATTTAGTACCCACATTTTACCCATTTTACGGGTATATGGAGTAATTACACTTCAATTTATTAACATTGAATCTTGATGAATCCAGAAAAATTAATAAAGTATCATATATCATAGACGATGCTATAGAATGTATCGATATTAAGTCAAGCATGCCATGTCATTTCGAGGCGGGATACCTTTCATTATAACATCGATTATATCTTAAGTCCCTAACTTTAGTTTCCATAGGGAATAACAACTTCAATACTTTTTTTTCTCAGTCACATTGTCACTCTTCGTTGGCTTCTTTAAAATGCATTAATAAAATGTTTGGAAACAACAAATTGCTAATGATTTAAAAGTATATTTTCTGAGTTTTAAACATTTTGCGATAATGGTGACTTAATCGTTACTCGGCGCTTTTAAAGACTGTCAAAAGTCAGCCTGCAAAACTCGACATCAAATACAAAAGCCTTGATGAATTTCATGATTGCTGTGTTTTTGGCAGTTTTAGATTCTGCGCAGTGATAGTCTTCATTAGCTTTTGTAGCCTTCAAAATATAATCAAAATGGCAACCTGAAGGTTGAATGCCAAATTTGGAAGGCTATACTAAATTTTGTCAACTGTTCAAGTGCTGAATCATTGGCCGAAATTAAAGTTTATCGTCGTCAGGAGAATCATTATGCTTATATTTAAGTTATTTAATTGTACACTGACTGTATGCTGCTTTTTAGTAATGCCAAAAACTACTTACGGAAAAGAAATCAAATGTAGCTGTATTTGAACTTTCCTGGCCCAGTATTATGTTTGAGCTATAGTAGTGAAAATATAGACGCTACTATTTATTGTTCTTTCAGTATTAGTTGATAATTCTTAATAAAATATAAAAATATTCTATCTCGATACTGTCGATGGTGTAGACAAAGCCTCCTGAAACTGTTAAGTGGGAACAATGTCGGTATTTTTACAGCTCTACTTTGAACCCTTCAAAAATTTGTTCGTACGTACGCCACTGCCTATTACGATGACGATGATGAGAAGTTGTTGGCATAACAAAGTTTGCCATTTATGGGAGAGTGCAGTCTCATCACGATGACAGTCGAGGGCATGTACGGAGAGGGAGCAGGGTGTGGTACTCATTTGGTTAACATGGGCCTGTTTTTGAGGTGGTTTTGCCCAGAAACACACTCAAACAGACTCGTATAGATAGACAGGGAAACACCTCTGGAAGTGCGGGGTGCAGAAGTTTATTGCATTTTGAGTCCTAGCTGGCACCTTAATGAGCAGCTTTGTTGCTGTTGATAGTTATTGTTGTGGTTCTTGGTGTCACTCTTGTTAAACGTATATACAAACTATATGAAACAATAACATCGTCCGATGTGGAACTTGCAATTTACATATTCGCATCGATTGGCTTGCCCTCTTGCGGCTTTGTTAATACCCTAACAGAAGTTTAGGATGTGTAATGTGTATATGGAAACATTTCCTAACTGTTTAAGCATATCAGTCAGATTCATCAGTTTTGATGAATATGTCTATAAAATAATAACAGATATATCAGGAAGACAGGATGGGATAATATCATGCAACTGAAAAACTTATTTGTTTCTTAAGATACATATATCGAACAAGGTTACCAATAACCTCAGTCAAGAAATAGTTCCATCGAAAATCATCTCGTATAAATTAATTTCTAAATTAGATTTATTTGATATGTCTGCAGGCTATTTAATCTTTGTTAGCCATGTTGTTTTTAGATTTACTAATTGGCCAAAGGTCGAACGGCAAGTGTATGCCTAAAGACTTACCTCTAAACTGTTTAGGCCCATTCATAGCTGCATCTGATCCCTGGCTTTGTGTGGGGGCAGCAGCTAAGCTTGGGCAGCAGCAGATTCCAGCCTAAAGCCAATTCAATGCAGCTTTGTCACATGCCACGCCCCCACGCCCCCACGCCCAACAACGTACAGTGGCTTGTCATTCAACTGGAAATTGTCAAGCGGTCCTCATTCGACTTGTTGTCAATCAATAGCAACGTAGTTGTAGTTGTAGTTGACGTTGACGTTGTCGTTGTCGTTGTTTGTTATCGGGTCGGGGTCGTCTGAAACAAAAGACAAATAATTGAAAACCTTCGCTAGCAACCCACTTGCAGCAGCGGGGTGTGGGCTAGGCAGGGTCTTAACTGTCCACCTGGAAAAGCTTTTAGTTAGCCAACAAACAACAACAAAAAAAAGCACACTAAAATAAAGCAAAACAAGACATTAAAAGAAAAATACTAAATGCTATGAAGCCCGACTCCAATCCTGCAGCAAAATTTAAGCCAGGACCCATCTCAGGTATATGGGTGTATGCGTTTATTCAGCGTGACAAACTTTATTTTGTGCATTTTTCTGTAAAAGGCAATTTTAAATTTTCAGCCATGCTCTCAAGGACCTTTCACCTTTTGCACGCCACAATTGCCACAGCCCACTTGACGCCCACGCAGAGACAAAACCTAGCCCTACACATATATGAATGAATGTGGGCGTGTGTGTGTGGGTGTATCTGTGTGTGCATGTGGACAGTTGGTTACCGTTATAATACCCTGTGCTTGTCTCGAATCTCAGCCCCCATGTACTGGAATCATATAGAGAGAGAGAGAGATATTTGACAAGGAATGTTTTTACTGTAAGCCATATCACGAAAATCAGAACTTTACCTTTATTACCTGTGTTAATTATGTTCAAATTTATGTGTTTTAGTTGATTAATAAAACCATAATTGCTTTAAATAAAACTTTGGCAATCTTCTCTTTTCTTGATCACGTTTTTGTTTCGTAAAAATATAGTTTTTTTAATGTAAGTAACATACTAGATGAAAAATATAACGTCCGGAACGACCACAGTCACAAAACGGTGAATAAACGGAAAACTATTTGGCGCCTTTGGAAGCTGCTTGAATATCCTCATACATACATACGTCCTTCGTTCTTTTGTGGTTTTTTATCTCGGCCTGATAGTCATATAAACCTCTGAAGGGACATAAGGTTTTGTAGCGTCCGCAACAAGACGACTAATTATGCTTTTGAGAAAACCATTGTAGAAATGTAATATGTCATATAGTTATTTACCACAGTTAGAGCGCACTAATTAAAGGATATGCTTACAAAGGTAACATCCGCAGCCTTGGTACAAGGTAGCTTTCTGTCGAACACTCTCGACCAGAGTTTCCATACTTGTTCTTCTTTGCATTTGCCACTTGGCAGCAGGACCTGGACAGGACAGGTTTCAGCATGGATTGGTCTTTCCTTTTGCATAAATATTTGGTTACAGTCAACTTGTTAATATTTCTAGAGCGTCGTTGGCACTGAGGACATTGACATCGGATTCGGAAATGTTTGCCCTCTGCAGTTGAACTGTTCAATTTTACGTGAGGGCGAAAGGCGTTTAATAGACGTCGGGGGGACAATGGTCCCAACGGCTCGTTGACTAAAAGTAATTAAAGTATTTGCCCGTGTGGGGGCATGCCGGAGGACGATGCTTGTTTGCCTGGACAAACTCGCCTCAATTTGCATGTCCACCTGCTCCAGATAGAGAAGGCAGCTGCTGCAGCTTATATTCAATTTGTGGCAAATGTTTTAAGCCTCATCAAGGCGAAACAAAATCGAACTAAGTATCTACTCGTAAAAATGAGGAAAATAGAGTCAAGGAAGCTTAGCAGGGCCAGGATGACTATTACTGCTGTCTAACAGAGCGGGAGAGCATTATGAGCCACTGGGAGCAAAAAGTTTTGAAAACTCTAAACTTTTTGTTTGTGCCAGCCAATGAGACCACGTCCGCACCCATTCCTAGTTCTAATCCCTGTTCCGACTCCAGCCAATGATTGCAATTTGGTTAAGTGTGCGGGCAAGTTGATACTTTTTAGTCCCTGCACCGCTTCCGGGCGGCTCCTGGCTGATATATGAGAATGTGAAGCATAAAAAGCAGAGGATACAATGGGATTAGCTTTTGCTAATTGAATTGTGCGTTGCAGGAAACAGCTACAAAGGTGGCTCGACAGGAGATGGAAAACTCTTGGAACAGATTACACTAGTTAGCCAGGTTTTCAAACCAGAACCGCCAATATTCGAGTAGCTACAACAATAAAATTAGCTTTTGAACCTAGAAGGACACCTCAAAATTCACTTTTTATATTTGGTTAAAACACAATTTTTTTTAAAAAAGATTGTATTAAGTTTGTGAGATGTCCGTCTGTCCGTATGAACGCAATTTTTTTCCACACCCTTGAAGCTTGAGCAGCCAAATTTGGTACACATGTTGGTGTATACCCTGAGCTTACGAAGTGTCAAGATGAGCAAAATCTGCATCTCCTAACGTTAAGCTCCTTGACAGTTTTGCATCAAAAGTTTTGTTCCACCCTCACCCTCTCCGCCGCAAATGATCCAAATCGATCTCTCAAACACCTGATTAGGAAGAGTCGTCAAATTTGAAATACAGATAGATTTTTTCACATCCTTTTCCCACCCCTCAATTTATACAGGACTTGAAACCGAGTATTCTGCTGTTGGGTACGTGTAAATGCAACGTTCTAACTTGTTTTTTTCTTTTCTTCCTGCTATCATTATTAATATCTTATTACCAAATAAATTTAAACTAAATCAAGAATCGAAAATAATAATTTTAAAATTTAGATTGGAAGTACTAGTAACGAAATTATAGTAGGCTAAACCGTGCTCCCTTTTCACTTTAACTTTGCAATTTTCATGTTGGAAAATATGGTAACGCTTCCATTTTGAGTTCCTCCTTGCATAGGTCTGTTTATTAAACACAAAACTGTAATTTCGTCAATTTACTTTACAATTTGTTTGTTTAACATTATCCGGTCGCAAGAATATCCCGATTCCAAAAACCAGAGCCCGAAGCGGTGGATGTGCTGGTTTTCGCAAATTTTTGCAATTTGTTGGCCAGTGTAGTCACTCAGCAGCTCTACGTTACGATTTACGGCAAAGTAAATGAAAACATATGTCTGGATTAGACACAACATCTAAGTGTAATCTAGGCTGTGTGTGTGTGTGTGGGGAAAGGAGGTTGGGGGTGAGGAGAGGAGAGGAGCTGTGTGCGGTGTTTGCAATTTGGCCTTAAAATTTTGTATGAATCTGGACAACATGCAGGCCGGAGCCATTCCGGGACGATGGCTACGAATATTTGCGTATGTCCTCTAACATAATCGCTTATTTACGAGCTGCGCATATTTACATGTACATGACTGTGTGTGTGTGAGTGTGTGTGTGAGAGCCGGAAATTCGTGTTGGTCTGGGATGCTCTTGGAGCCGTAATTAATAAAACATGAATTCAATTAGTTTAAAAGGCTGACGATGATCGAAATGTTTAAGCTCCCAAAGGGACAACTCGCCATTTTTCACGTAGCACTTGCAGCCGCCTTTCGTCTCCCGCGGCCCGCTACCCGCTACCCTCTGCCCGCCGTCCGTCATTCCAATTCCAGTTCACGCCCATTTCAGATGGAATTCCGGAAATTGCTGGGTAATGCCAACGAGAAACGTTGACAAATTGCTCAAATTTTGAGCAGCGAGTGAGAAGTGCGCTCATTACATAGAAAGAGGGGAGCTAGCTGCTGCCTTGTAATTTGCTTGGTGCTCAATTGTTGCTGCAACTGTGGCAATAAGAGAACATCCCAAGCTTGTCCTTGGAAATGGCTTGCTGCACTTTTGTCGTCGAGTGTTTTTCGTCCTCGTCAGTCCTTTGACGTTGAATTTAATTTCTTTTCAATTTCGCATCCTTTGCTGCTTTGTCTTTGTCCATTTGCGCTTCATTTGCACACCCTCTTCGCTCCTGTTCCTTAGTAAATCAATGGACTTTTTTGCCAGCTACCCATGAAATAATTAAAATCGGTTGCGAAAATGTATATATGTAACAAGCAGAGTAAGTCATCGATCCTAAGAATTTGTCTAAAAATATTTAATAACTTTCAACACTTCCGAATTACAACCACATTTTTCAAGATAATGCCTTGATTTTTGGTACACAAACCCCTTAGGATGTAATATTTCCTTCCGATAACATTCACTGTATATCTTATAGTATTAACCAAAGGAAACACAACTTAGCCCTTAGTATATAAATATATTGAACAATGAAAAATAAAAATAAAACAAGTAAGAATGCTATAGTCGATTATATTCAACAACAAAACTCCCTGTTCCCTGGATAAAAGTTTCCGATCGCATCTTCGTACACTTACACATATAAACACACAAGCGACATCTCAAGCGAGGCATTTTAAGTGGTGGCTGTGCTTCTTCTTCCACCTGCGCTACAGCACTCTTCTTTCGTGAATAAATTCCGTGTTATTATCCGATCAACTTGAAATTTTAGCAGTAGATTAAGAGTGACCAAAGTATTATACATGCCAAATCTCAAAGCTATATATTTAAAATTGATGGTGTAAAACTTTTTTATCGAATTTCGGGTAAGCGGAGGTAGATATCTGAAATTGGAACCTTCATTCCAAATTTGGTGTCTAGCTCTTGTAGTTTCTGAGATCGACGCGTATACAGATGGACAGACGACCAGACAGCCAGACGGATAGACAGATAGACATGGCCAAATCAAAATCTCTTTTGATTCTAATCAAGAATATATATTATTTATAGGGTCGGAGATGTCTTCTGTTACATACATTTGCACAGATTTAGTACCGCCTTTTTACCCATTTTATGGGTAAAGGGAGTAAAAATATCGATGGAGATATCGATCTTTTACCAGCATACATAAGATCTTAAGTTTATTTTATATATTTTCTTTGAAAATATTATAGAGAAATATGTTTGTGCTAAGATGTCTCGAACTTGTTTATTTTAAACTAAATATTTAGATAAATTGAATAAAAATTATATCGTTAATATCGATAGTTTAAACTGTTACTGTAGAAACAATCTATGTTTTGCGACTTCTAGTGAGTACTAAGAAGTATAAGGCGCATTCTGAATGTTGTACAGGGTGTCTCCCAGTCAAGAAGTCTCTTGACTAGAGCACTCTGATTTGTTTTCGACCATTTTGCATGTGCATCTGAATATATCTGCCTTTTTCGCCAGAGACTGACCCAATTTTGTATCCACATAATTGGCAATTTCATGTTGCTAAGTTGCTAACTTGTTTCCAAATGTTTTTCATATTTAATTCGCTTGTATCCGGTAGTGTAGCTTACAGCAAGGCGCCAAATGAAGCCGTGTTAAAAACTGTAGCATACATTAAAGCGCAGTTGATTGCATTTCCAAATATGATGAAAAGTTACTCCTTGTGCTGTTTGAAAAGTTTGCAGAGCATTTAGCTAGGCGAGCTCATTGAATTTTAAATGAAGTTTAATTAAATGTAGCTTTGGGTGGGCCCATTTTAATATGCCGCCTAATAGGTTGAGAAGGTTGAGTTGACCCCTCCGGACTTAATTGGAAATCGGCGGCCAAAACTTTCGTCCGTTAGGTAATTTGATTGGTTCCGCCCAAAGACTTCCAACGCCCAGTAAAATCGAGCCGTATATATTAATTGCCATTTGCTGGGGCGGCTTCTGGCCGCTGTCCAGTCCACAGTTGCAGTAGGCGGTGTCGTAAATCAGAGAGATGGCCGACAAAACAAACAGCATAAGCAGATTTGTGGCGCCTTATCATGACACTGCATTATTTATGGCCTGGGGGAGGGTGGAGGCAGCTTCAAGAAAGGTGAATGCACTCACACATATGAGATTATTGGGTACTGAGGCAGGAATACGAGAGAGAACGACGGCAAATCTAAAATCAATAAAACTAAAACTGTTGTGGCCGCTTTGGATGCCGTTTCTCGGCCTCGTTGGACCTCGGCTGCCTTCTCAGCGGCCTCCCGTGGTGGCCGCCGGAACGAAATTAATAAAGGGAACCGTTTGTTAGACAAGAAAATAGCACAGGAAACTGCTCGACGTGGGCCAGGAAAGCAATTCTGCACGCAAGCCGAGCAGTAAATGCCAATAACAATGGCGAAATATGTTCCAGCATAATACGAACTGCTGAGAGAGCTGGGAGTTTAAGTCCTGCCAAGTGGTGGGAAAGTGGTTAAATGCTCCTCCCATTAGCGGGCTGCGGCTGCAGCTGCTGCTCCGATTCTCTTCAAGCGCCCCTAGGCAACAAAATGCTGAAACATGTGATTACAGAACACTTCAGCGTGCCTACGGAATGCTCCACCCTATTAAAGCTTCCAAGAACTTTACAGTAATTATGCCAAGCTTCTTCGAAAGCTTTAACAGTTTCTCAGAAATTCTCCTTGAGAATCTTAACAGTCCTTAGACTAAGCTGTCTGTGGGATAAAGCTATTACTTTTAATTCATATCAATGTTTTGTGAAACTGTCAACAATGGAAAATATGTCACGTGTACAGGTGGATGGCAATATTGATAATATCCGGGGTTCCTTTTAGCCCCAACATGGATAAAACAAGAAGAGAACGTGTGTCTATTATATGTATTGATTTCAATACTTAGTTTACAATACAAAAAAGGTTTTTGTTTATAAAAATAAGCTAATTCTGATGTCTACAAATAAGCGGTCTATCATAATGCTATATCATTTTTAACGTTTTGAAATTACTAAAATTGTCCGTATGATAGAATTCGACATGGAATCGAAGAAAAAAATAGATCCCTCCCATTCCGAATAAAATTAGTTTAACCAAAATCCTTCCAAACCCTGTTTATTTTCATTTTACCCCGCGGACCCTGAGTGGCCTGTAGCATAAACAATTTCGTCAACACTTTTATACTCTGTTTCTAAACATTTTTGTTTTTTCCATTTGTTCATCCGCTTGAACGCGATTTTTCCGAAACCCTTGAAGCTATAGCAACCAAATTTGGGTACAAATGTTGGCATATACCCTAAGTTCAGATCATGATCCTGTGAAACGTGTGAAGTAGTCTGTTTAAACAAGGTTTATATGGTAGCTTCGCCTTCTCCTTAAATTTACCACACTTTTAACGCAGTAAGTTTATTTAAATGTGGTGATCAAAAACATTGAAAGTTTGACAAGTTTTCCAACTAAGCATGCACCAAAAATTTTGTGAGTGGCTTGATAGTTGAGTGCTTCTGCACTTTTAGTATATTTAACTTAGACACTTGAATCCGTTTTGTCATACCTGTCAATGTTTATGATAGTTGAGAAAAAGTTAAATTGCATTTCGTTTCACTCAACCTCTGGTCTCAGGTTAGCAGCACCAAATCCGAGATTTAGCATGTCACGAGAATTGAAAACTCATATTTAACTGTCAAGTGCAAACTCTTTTTCTTAACAAACATTTTTGGCAGTACTCCATCATCTCGCCAAATATTAAACAGCTGGATAAACCACCAGGCAGATCTGCTAACATGAACAATTAAGCCCCAAATAAACTTTGACAACATTTTCAAATGTCTATCAACTTTAATACGTTTAGCGCATAAACACATCATGAGCGCCAGCTTGCCACGCCCACATTTCACACTAATTTCACCACAAACAAACTTTTTTTGACAATAGTGTGTGAGTGTGTGTGTGTTTTGTGTGTGTGTGTGTATATTCCTCTGTCTGGCGGACATTCTCGTCAGCCGCTTTGTCTCCCGCTTGTTAGCTGCCACTTGCATTGTCAAACTTTGGTTGTTATTCACAATACACCTCCCCTTCCCCCAAATCTCCCGCCCCTGGCTCACTCATCACTCTTGTTTCCTTCCCATATCCTTCCCAATGTTTTTTTTGTCACTTTTAAATTGTATTTTTGCGTAGTTTTTCGCCGGCCAACCGAATTCTATGTACGACGCGTCGTTGCGTTTTTGTTTCTGGCTAGTTTTTCATTTGTGCGCCATTTGCACTAATTTCCCCATTGTTTACAAACTAGGCACATCACACAGATAGAGTGAAAGAGATAGCTAATGGGGAGACAGAGACAGAGACAGAGGCAGAGGCAGAGTCAGCTCACCACAGTCGGGGGACGTTGTCGCCGCTTTGTGTTGCACACTCCGCATATGGGGAGGGAATTTTGTCAGTTTTCTGCGGTTTCCGCCCGCCCTTTTGCATATATTGAAATTGCGGCTAGTTGGGGCACGTTGTTGTTGCTGTTGTTGCTGTTGTTGCGGCTGTCGTCGTCCCGATAAGACAATTTAAGTTTTTAAGTGGTTTAAGTGGCGATTGAGCCCGGCCCCAAATTGTGTAGCCTCAGCCGCCGCACGGGTCTCGTTACTCGCGTTCAGGATAATGTTAGGTGGCAGGACACCCGGATAACTTTACTGCCGCCGCACAGGGTTAGACTCGATTAGATTAATGCAGAGTATTATGGTTCCACTGGGAACAGCTCCACACTGTGACCGCAAAACCAACTGATGGAATTTATGGAGCATGCCAATCGATTTGAGCGAACATATGGTGAAGAATGCCAGAAATTCATTGATACAGCAAACACAAAGAATTCCGAGGCGACTCCAACATGCGTCGAGATTCGCGTCTCCTCTCGTCCGCGTCGCTTCCTCTGGGGCTCCAACTCGTAGCATGCCAAAAATAAAACGCGCACAGCGTAAACAAACAGTTGGTTACCATTGCCCCCGCCCTGTCCCCCCTGTCCCGCCAGCCGCCGCCTCTTGGAGCGGCAAATGGAATCTGTTTATGCCGGGTCATCCCGTGGCGGGACGAGGCTTCCAGCGAGCAGTGAGAAATATGCCAAAGGTCTAGATTTATATGCTTTAGATGGATTGATGATGAATGTACATACGTATATAATCTGTACAATTGCTGGGCAACAAAAGCAACTTGTATAGCCACTGAAAGGTTTTATAAGTAGTTTAAGTAGAGGCTGATAAGATTTATTGCAATCTCAGGTAAAATGTACACATTGGACTCACTCAGCAGAACTAATCGCTGATTTATGCTACTCTACTAACCCCTGACTGATTAGTCTTTTGTGAACGATTAGCTTAGCTCGTTTTGTTGACAAATGTATACGGCTGATTTAAGTCCGAACTACTATAATTGGGGTTTGGTCAGCACAATCAACAAATGTTGAATGCAATTTCAAATGAATAGTTTGCATTTGAGAGTTTTAAATCAAAGGTGCTTGACACAAAAGTTCCTGGATTAAATATTGAGATTTTCAATGTAATTAATCATCCTTTCAAATATGCAAATTACAGTGCACGATATTTCGATTGAATGACCAAGGGTGTTCACTATGCCAAAATTTTTCACTCACTTTCATTTTTACTTATTTATTTGTTATATCAATGTCTCTGGACTCACTGCTTACTTTATAACTACTCAATCTTGTTTGTTGAATAACTTTCGTTGTTTTTTATATCCGATCCATTTGCAATTTTAACAGTAAGAAAGACCAAAGTATTATATAATACTTGCCAAGTCCCAAATATCTTCAAAATTGTTGGTGTACAACGATTTTATCGGGTGTGAGCGGGAATATCTCGGATCCAAAATAAACTTGATCTGCGCCTACATACACGAACCTACATTCCAAATTTGGTGTCTCTAGCTCTTATAGTTGCTGAGATCCTTGCGTTCATACATACGAATAGAGAGATGCACATGGCCAATTCGAATTTTCTTTTGATACTGATCGAGCATATATGTATGTATATACTTACTTTATAGGGTCGAAGATGTCTTCTTCTGCCTGTTACATACATTTGCACAGATTTAATACCCTCGTTTTATCCATTTTATGGAGTAGTTTCTACTAAAGAAAAGAAATTAGAAAAATTATAAAAAAATCTTCTTAAGTAGGTCCTTAATATCCATTTCATATTGTCAGAAGTCAGATCAGTATAATGTCTTAAAGCTCTTGTTAAAGGCTCATTGACAACAGTCCTATGGAAACCAACATTAAAAGGCATATAATATTTCAATTGTCTAACAGGCATACGAACATTTATTAGCGCTTTTAAGCCTGGTCAATCCATATTGCCTATAATAATAGTATTAATAATACAAGATCCGCAATCGCTCGACTATCCTCTTATTATTAGTGATGGGGGGCGTTGCACTGCGACCCATGAGATCTTTTGTGCCCCCTTCTAAGCCTAAAGCTCACTCATCAACCCTATCTCCTGCATGAATACAAGGATCTTGGTCGGATCTAGTGTACCTATATCGCTTGTCTGAAGGAAAAACCCACCCAGGTACCTGTTTCTTCTTCTGGCAAGGGCAGTGCAGTCTGTTAGTATGTGTGATGAGGTTTCAGCCTCCATTTCACAGAATCTGCATGTCCCGCTTCTTACAATTCCTAGCTTGCTTAGGTGGTGTCTCAGTCTACAGTGCCCCGTCAGAAGGCCGGTGACTATTCTAAGTGAATTCTTTCCCAATGGTATTCGACTATCCCCTATCATAGGCATGTGCCCTAAACGAGATCTTCATCTGTATGAGGGGAAAGGCAAGGTTAAATTTTAGGGGCCCTAATGCAAAATTACCAAATTAAAGAAGCGTATAATTTAACACTCCTACAAGCGGTTCTTTCGAGAGTTCAGTGTAGCCTGATAATTATGAAGAGTAAAAATGCAGCGAATAACTATCCAGACAAATACTGAAGAACATTTAGGCAATAGACGTACTCTACTGATGAATAAGGTAACCAATGGTTTAAGATGCTAGAATTATTTGCAATAGGAGATGCAACAACTCTAACTGTGGGTTGCTTCCTATGTTCTTGTACTATTTGATGTTGAAAGTATCGTGTGTAAGCGAGATTTATTTGTTATGTTAAGCCCAAGGAGTGCCTGCAAACCCTAAATATATAATTAAACATCCTTTCTATTTAAGGTAACCCAAACAGGGATTCTCTTTCACTCACTGTAACTCTATCTCTGCCGCTGTCAAGGTTTGATGTAACTGTAGCGTTTAAGTGGCCTAAAGCCAACTTTTAATTATACATTCCAAAGGCCGTTTGAGAAAACACAAAAAGTACCAAAAAGGGGGCAAATCGATGGGTAAAATTAACTGAAATTGAGCCCTAAACAATTTGAAATCGCTTGTCGCGAGACTCGGGACAGTGGGGCATTGGAGCGCGGGGCGTGGGGCGTGGGGCGTGGGCAAGGGCGTGTCGAGGTTGGTCGAGCAGCTTAATTAAATTGCAATTGCAATTTTCCCGGCGGCGATGGCGGTGGCGGCAAAGTCAGCAGGAAACGGCAACAGCAACAGAAACGGGCATTGACAATGACGACGCCGTTGCCGGCGGTGTTTTTTTTTGGCAACGTTGGCAAAAACTGGAACAGGGGGAGGCGGGGCGGCTGGCTGGGCAGACGGAGACAAGTTCATGACGCTGGGGGGCAGCTGCAACAGCAGCAGCAGCAAAAGCAACAACTTTGGCCCTGGCGAAAATCGTGCGAAAATGGCAAAAGCTAAAACTGCCCAACAACAACAAATGCAGCGTGAAAATTCATTACTTTTCCCGGTACACTCAAAACGACGCCAGCAACTGTAAAAAACGACATAAAAAAATTCAGCAAATTCTCGTATGCAGAAAAAAATGTTGCAAAAATCTTTTGCTGATGCAAATAAAAAGCTCGAGCATTGTAAAATGCCATTGAGTGTCGGCAGAAGCGGGCACAATGGGGGGAGGGTGGAGTAAGTAAGTAAAAAGACGAGTGCCTGCCTAAACCAGGCCAAGTCTTTGGTTGCTCCGCATTCAATCAACTCTTGTCGGCGACTAATTTCTCTCGTCCGCTTTATACTCACTCCATGTTCACTTGATTCATTCATTCACTCACTCACTGTGAGTCTTCTCGCACGCGGTTTATCGCTTCATTCCATGGACCAAATCTGTGGCGTGAAGCAGCTGCAAAAATAATTAGAATATTGATGCAATTGTTACGATAATCAGCATAAAAATCGAATGAGGCCACTGATGAGCGACCCAGAATATGATGATGATCCAATGATGATGATGATGATGATATGAAATGTTGCACAATATTAATGATGCTCTGATTGGTTCGTTGCTTGGGGCAGAGAAAAGTCAAGAGATTCCTTAAGCAAAACAAGTTCCACTATATGCGTCTTATACAAGCTTAACATGATGACATACGCATCCTGAAAGCTTATCTTACAAGGCATCACCGACTGACATCACATGTCACCTCAAGAAATTGAAATTAGCGCTCCCCTCGCAGATCTAAGCATCTGAGAATACACAATAGTGCCACCCAACAGAATCTAGAGGCTTTTGGTTCCAACAAAGTGCTCGCATTCTTGCACCAGCCCCAGGATAAAGACTTGCGAAGGCCGTTTAAATAATATTAATAAAGCAGACAGCCTTGAACGCGGGCGTGCGGCTTATCACGCCTGAAAGTATGCAGTAAACAATGAATAAGGAGCGATGCCATAAATCACGAATGGAGCTCAAGATAAATTTCTGTCTGTCTTATGTTTGCGTGCAACATTGTATAACTTCTGGCGCCACATGCTGTGACCACGAAATAATTGTGGCGTCACAATTCTATTTTATGTCATTCTAATAGCGTGTTAGGTTTTGAGTAGTGCCGTGAAGTGTTGCCTAATGCTGTCAGTGAGTGTTGCAAAAGGTGTGCGGCATAAAACCATACATATGTGGGCGACTCTCAATTACAATATTGCAAATATACCAAAATGGCAGCTAAGATTAGCTATTTTACAGCTCATTGGGATAAAACACAACCCTCCAGATGCTTCCAACACTTGAAATTCAACTGTCAAATTTATTGCTTGCTGCTGCTTAAACGCAAATTAATTTTTCGTGACATTTCTGACAATTCAGAAACTGTTGCAAGTCACATTTGGACAGCTTTTAACCAACGAGTTTCAACGAGTTTCCATTTTCACACCATTTACCAAGCCAAATTTGTATGTTGTTGCAACGTGATAAAATTGCGTTGCTTTTTATTACACCCTTGCAGAGGATATTATAATTTCGTCACGAAATGTATAACGCATTAAAGGACACGTTTCCGACCCTATAAATTACATATATGTATTCTTGATCAGTATCAATAGCCGAGTAAATCGAGCCCTGCCTGTACGTGTTTTTCTATGCAAATCAGTCTCTCGATGATACTTGGCATATGCTTCGTTTGCCTGCAGGCAGTATCGGATTACTATTACATATAGCTGCTAGTTACCAAATCGAAGTTTTAAAATCGGTTCGTTATATCTTAAAGTAGAGTTTTTTTCGGATATCTCAAAGATTAAAGTTAAAAATAAAAATTATGATTATAATTTTTAAAATAAAATATAAATCATAAAATAAATTGGTGATCAAGGGGCTTTGAAAAATCTAGCAGAAAACAATTGTATGAAACTTGAAACTTGAAAATTGTATGAAGGAGTGATAACCGATTTTGGAAAATCTTCTTCCACCTGTCACTACGAACGGGAAATGGGCTTAAGGTCAAATTTTAGAGGAAAGGCTTTTGCTGGATCGGGATCTAAGAGTTCTTCATAGCCTATATAACATCCAAAAGTAGTCAAATTCAACATAATTTTAATCAAAATACTTCGCTTTCACCTCTGCAGTGGAGTAGAAACTAGAAACTAAATGATCACTTAAATTTAAAAAAAAATATAGCTAGGAAGTGCGAGCGAATCGGGGGTATAAGCTAGTGCCTTCTATAGCTTGGTCAAATGCTGTCATAGAAAGAAGTGGTCGAAATCGCTGCGATATTCAGACCAGTTATTTCACGTAGCTTTTCAGATACATAGATAGCTTGTTTTACATATGAAGATATGATAAATTAACTGTATGCCACAGCATATCTATATAAATCGGCGATGGCAAGCAGTTGACAGACATACAAATATGTTGATGTTCGCTTGAATTGTGTTGAAGGTTTGTGTTTTGTTTTCTTCCACTATATTGTAGCTAAGGCTGGTAAAACCGTATACTCAGAAATCGGAGTTAAAATTAGCGGAGCTTGGAATATAGTGAAAAAGTTTTCCGTCGTATACATCGACCGCAGGCGGTTCTTTAGACAATATATTACACACATTTATTTGTTTTATTATTGCAACTATTTCAATGTTTAGCTTTGTCCAGCGGTAATAATTAGAGTTTAATTTAATTATTTAGTTTGTTGGCGGTTATTACCGTAGCGTAAATAATAGCACATTGTATTTAAATTTAAATTATTTAGCTAGTTAAGTGTTTCTTGGCTAATTGCATGGCCATTTCACATAATGCAATACCTATCAAAAATATGGGGTAGCTGCAGCTCCTTGTGTTCATTGTCCTCTCTCGATGGTTATGGTGTTAAAAGCTATAAAAAAACGCACATAAATTTCGCAGCAGTTGCTCGCTTCCGAGTCCTTGCAGCTGGAATGAAGATGGAGATAGAGCTGAAGCTGGCGATGGCGATGGAGACAAAAGTCGCCTGCTTTAAATATTATAGCATGCTCTTGGGCGTTCGTGCGAAAATCCTTGTAAGAAGTGCGCAAAAAGCAAAAGGCAAATGTTGAACGGACACAGAGTGGCAGGGCAAGACGTGTGGGGCAGGCTCTTGGCAGAATGGCTCCTAGCTACTTCAATATTTACGTAATAAAAAATTCAATTTAGCGAAAGTTTAAACCCACGCCAAACACATCGATGCGAATGTCAATTGAGGTCTCTGACTACCCCGAACAGTATCTCAAGTCCAAAGTTTCTCCGATGCGTATGGGTTGGAAATCCCAGCTGCGAACGCCCCAACGCTTCAAGCACATCAATTTCATCTTGGCCCAATAAATTCGATTTGCAAGTGCAACGCAAATACCAAAACCCCAAAGGACAGAAGAGCTATCCCATTCCCCGCTCTACTCCTTTCTTTCTATTTTCCATCGATTATCGTTAGTTAGTTTTCAGTTTTCCCTCCTGCAAATCCTTCGCTGCGTTCGCTTCGCTTGTTCAATTTTCAGCTTGAAATGTAAAAAGTAAACTGAAAAATTTGAAACTGATTACGCTTGAGGCACACACACATATACATACGCGCTAGCAAATACCCACACACACAGCTGTAATTGGTGTGTATGTGTGTCACGTCCTGGCTGCCACTTTGACTGAGATTTTTGCTCTTTTTAGTGTGTGTGTGCGTGTGTACTGAGAGGATATGACGGAGACGCTAGAAAAGTCGACTTTTGGCAGCCACTTGGACTTGTTTGCCTGTTGTTTGGGCAACTAGCCAGCTCGTCATATTCTACGTAATACGCCGCGTATGCGTAATGTCTTCCATATAGGGTGTTTCTCTGTTACCCCAATTAAGTCAATGAATCAATTATATATTAAAATGTTATGTTGGTTTACATATCCTTCAAAATCTCGAAAAGTTATGCACGGATTGACCTCATATTTTGACAGAATATCCACTTTGCTTCAAGGATTCTTTTCATCTATTTTTCGCGTCAAGAACATTCCCTGTGATTTTCCTGTTGCAGTAATGAGACAAAAATTTCAAACACATTTATTTGAAAGAATTAAAATAAGAGCACTTTAGATTCTGACCAACGGGCCCGGGCCCAAGATAAAAATCTACCCCTCGGTCGGAAAACTGTTGTATGAAACTTGAAAAGAAAATCCTTGACAGTATGCCATGTTTCGTCATCCTCCTGAAACTTGTTTTCTAGTATGATGCAAAAAAATCTGTTTCTATATATCATTAGGAAAATGAAATCTAAATCTGTTATATTCAAAAGGGTCTATTATGTTACCGGGCTTTGGTTTAGTTATTGTGCATTTAATCTATATTCAATTCCGAATAACTCAGTAAACGTATTTGAAATGTCAATGCTCATTCGAACAGCGCTGGTATAAATATACAAGTTGATCTGTTCAGAGACAGATCTTGATATGAACTGCTTGTCATTATTTAGATAACAATTTCCCAGATTGGTTCCCAAGTCTCCCATTCAAATATATTTCCATCGCTGTCACATGTCGACACCACAAAGAAGTACACCCTGTATATGCTCATATTGATAATACATTATATGATTACTTGATTATGACAACGCCTGCCAAGCTGATTACAACACGTACAAATTGACCAAAGTCAATTTATTGAAACCGCCAAGCCACAGCCCTCCCCTGGCTGGAATAAGTCAATAAAAATGAGGCATAGAGCAAAGCGACAGCAGATATCAAACACTCATGTGTAATAAGTCCAATGAAGTGAATGGCGATGCCCTCAGACCTGGGCTGGGGCAACATCTGGGCCTGTCTGACTAGCCGTGGACTGGCCAGCTCGATTGCTGCTGGGCCTGTAAATAAATTAAGTTTCCGTCACGCCGTAAACAAAGACGCATATTGATGCTCGGGGCAGGTGCTGAACGGAAATGCTGCTGATAAGGCTGGGGGCAAAGGCAGCGGAAAGGTAGAGGGCCTCCCATGAATATTTCATAAAGCTTTCAGCTTCAGATCATTTCTCCACCTTGGTCGCTGCTTTGCCGCTGCACTTTGCTTTATTAGCAGCAAATTTATGGCGTATTTTGTATTTCCCGTGCGGCAAATGCGTTGAAGTGCTTGCCACGACCCTCCCCACCTCATCCCCCAATGCAGCTGCTGCAAATTGCTTATCAATTTATGCAAGTGATATAACGGGGGTGTAAAAACAGTTGGAGGGCGGCTGGCTGGTAATAAATACTGTCCCAGTCTGTGCCTTCTTACCGCCAGCTGTTCAACCAGGCGAAACACTGCGAAATTTTCATTCGCTGACTGCGCTGCGCCGCATCAACGGATGACCCAATTCCCGACTCGCCCAGGATAGTTTGTGGCTATTTTCAGACCCGGCCCGTTGACCAACAGAGACCACGTTGCACATTTAGACTGCTGCGTGTTGCAGTTGTCTTGGTTGCTTTGTTGCTTTGTTGTTGCTGCCATTCCGTGGCTATTTTTGTAAGCCTCTAGGCTGCCACGTCGCTGTTGCAGATTCGCGTGGCGCGGCTACAAATTCCTGGGCACCTCATCGGAGCTCCATTGGAGCTCCGTTAATTGGGCTGTTCCGTAGCCATAAGTCGCTCTATCAGTGCGATGTTCTATGGGAATTGAGGGACAGTCAAAGAGCTCATGGGTCGACAGAAGGAAACGGGATGAAAGCAAACAAAATGCCAAAGGAAATTATTTTAATTTCATCAGTATAACACAAAGGGCATTGGGAAGGGCTCGGGTCAGGATAAGGCGGATTGCCCGAATGCCCGAAAGATAAAACTCTCATACGAACTCTGAATACTGCGATCCTCTTGGGTAAACAAACAGCAGCCCAAGCACATGACAAGTATTTTCATTAGTGTCGCCTCATCTGTGTCCCCAACGTTGTTTGGCTCGACCTTGGGGCTTGAGACCCAAATTTTGACACACCTGCTAGAATGGTGTTGCTTTCATTGTAGTTGATGTTGTTGTTGTTGTTTGGGATGTTTTTGGTTGTTGCGCAAGTGCCTCATGCGATTGGTAGTTTAATATGCATGGAAAGAGCATAATTTAATTTACATGATTATCCTGCGGGTATTACCAGTTCGTATACTTCGTCCTTTGCCAAGTTTGTCTGCCTGTCTGTTCCGCCCACACTCACATGTTTTGGCACGGTAATCCTTGGCCGTTTTACTGTCGTTCCTGGAATTCGGCCACTCCGACTCGTGTCCTTCAAGTAGCCAATTTTATTGTCTGCCTGCTTGCCTGAACCGCTGTCTAATTGAACTCGGGCGCTGTTAAATGGTCTAGAAAGGCCGAATGGACAACCTTTGTGGGCTTGTCTATTGCTAGAAAACCATCAGATGAATAAGCAACTAAGTAAGTCGTTTTAATAAAAGAAATTCATGTTTGCTATCTCGACAAGAGCCCGTAATAAAGTCGCCTTAAGTCTCACAACTTTAAGTCTTACTCTCATCCCCAGTTGCCATTTTAATCCACTTTAGCAATATTCCACACAATGTCTAGCCAATTTATTATAGTATATTAAACAAATAATTCGTTTATTTACTTTACTCTTCAAAATATTTTAAACTTTTACGTAATTAATATATGTTTGTGCGCATATTTGGGTGTGTGTTTTCCCAGTGTGCGTTATGTTATTTATGTATACCATTGGCTTCGAAATGAATAACAAACAAAAAGAGCGACCAGCTTCGAGTTGTCAAATATATATACCCTTGCAAAAACATTTTAAATGCAAAAACTCAATTTTCAATTGTAAATGGTCGTTTTTTAATGAAATTTAGTCAACATCTCTATAACATAATTAATCTTAAAATTGGCGAGATTGTTCGATATATCTTTCTTGAAAGAGGAGATTTTTCAAATGAGCGTTCCTTGGGCAACCATATGTTCTAGTGATCCGGGCGATTCCAACAAATTATTGCTCCGAACAAAAAGAAGCAACTGCAACACAATATCTCTAAAAATAAGGAACTAGATTTCATTGAAATGAGAAAGATTGACATCTTTAGATTATTGATGCTGAGAGAGAAGATATATACTTTGTGGAATTGAAAATGTCTCATTCAATGCGTTACACAGTTAGTGTCAAATGTATTATACCCTCTGCAAAGTTTTAATAAGTATTACCACAAATAAAGCTTGCACATCTTTAAATCTTTTCCTCAGGTGCTTCCATTTTAATCTACTTACTTTGGCCAAATTTCCATAAATTCTTAACATATTTTCTTATAAATTACAAAACTACTTAATTTGTTTAGTTTACAAAGAGTGCGTTAAATGTGATTGTGGCTGCTCTTGGAAATATTCCGAAGTTTTACGTAATTGTTATTTGTGTGTGCGAATATGTGGATGCCTTTTGTTGTTTTTTATATACCCTCTTTCCATTTTTGGATAAGAAAGGTATAACAAAGAGCCAACAAAATGTAATACCTACTTACTAGGCATTGATTATGTTTGTTCTAAATTTTATTTGCCTTTTTTGGATTTTATAGTGCTCATTAATGTCAGCTGGCTACCGTATTAGTAATGTGTGCAGGTCTAAAAGGGTATTTAATCTTCGGCATGACAAACAGCGCTTTCGTTTCTGTTTATTCATGGCTGTTGGTGTTTTATGTTTTTGGCATTTTAGAAAATAAACACTGAAAGCTGCTGTGCTTTATTTGGTTTCCAGCATAGAATCTCTTATATTTTAACCTCTCCCCGTTGCCCGTTGCCCACTGTCCACTATATTGTTTATATAGAATTGCTTAGATTTGCTGGCGCTTTTTGCATTTATTTTGTTTTCCACGAATATTTAAACGCAGGTTCAGTGAACGCTTTTAGCCCACCAAATCATCCATTATTCTTTCCCATTTTAAATAAATATTACAAATTATGGCATCGCTTTTTTATGGTCTCCTAACGCGGCCATAAAATAAAATAGTGATGAGAATTTTGCACCAAGGCGCAAATTTCGTTTACGATTCGCCATGCTCTCATTTTTCTCAAATCAGAATACTACATTCTAAAATGTATCATACTAGGCGCCCACTTTGCACGCAGTGCTCGTAAAACCTTGCTTGGCAAAGGGGTGGTGAAGTGCGGAAGTTTGACAACAGTTTTCAACAGAAGTAAAAAGCGCTTTTATGCATCGCAATCTCACTATTCCACTGGTCGCAACACGAAATCGCCATTGCGAAATGCCGGAAGGATGTCCTCCTCCAAGGCGTTAGCTTAAAAGCAGGTAACGTCAAGGTGGGACGGTGGGAGGTGGTACGGTGGGCGGTGGGCGGTGGGCGTGACGTTGACAAACTTTAATTCATGCACATTAATTCGCCGCCTGTCAGCTAAAAACTAAGCCACTTGAATTTGTATACCCTGTAGCCATAAAACGGCTTAAGAGAAGCAGAATTAAAAATCTTCGTCCGGCCCTATAAAGTATATAAGGGGGGTCACGAAAATCTCTAGAGATTTGAACTTTCACTTGGAAAATTTATAGCGCTGTCAGCACACAAGAGTTTTGTAAGGAATGTTTCCATTAAAGAGACAAGCAAAAATTCAATTTCAAGGAAATCAGCAAGTGAATTGTACTTACTGTCTAGCAATGTTGGGAAACGTAAGATTAATATCTGAAAATATAAAATTGTATGTAAATTACTCAATCAAGTATTGTTGTTTTTACTCCGAGGGTTACTTCTGTGAAATTTACAGAAATTATTGTGCATATTCGCGAATTAAATCCCTCTTCTGTATAATCAAGGAATTTTTCAAGCGATTGGGAACACTGGAACTCTGCAAGAATGTTCGTGACCCCGCTTTATATTTAATTTATATTCCTTAATAATTATAAAATAACCGATAATAAATAGATCAAAAATCGAGTGCACACCAAATTCCTATGCAACATAGTGTCTATTAGAGTTGAATCGAAACATTTTATATAATTTGAACTTAAGAACTATGTTAGGTATAGCTAAGTGATATGAAGGTATTTAAACTTAAGAACAATACAATATTTTTAGACTCTTTCATAGAGAAATTTCCTGTATAATCTGTTCATATAAAGATTTGCTACAGAATCTTATTGATTTGATGGGCGTGAAGTTTTCTTGAAGTTTGGAATTGAGAATTAGTAAGTATCTATGGTGGCTTTTGGGACAATCGTCTGTCTCACATAACATCGTTTTTGCAGACCTAGTACGGGGTGTCTTCTAGTCGAGTAGCTTTCACTGGAGCATTCTCAGTTGTTTTCCGCTATCGCACTTGTGGCCCGCTCCAGGCAACACCTTAGCGCGTTCCCTCTGTTGCAGTTGTTGTTGTTGCAGCGCACTTTCTAAACGTTTGTCTCAACTTTGCCACGTCGCAGACGCACTCGACCGAAAGAAATTAGTTTAGCAGCATGCAAAATGTGCGAGAACTTTGTGTGACTGACTTAATGAGGGTGACCCCCGCCGGACGGGAAGGGATCTATCCACATGCGGAGGGCATCCTTTGTGCCCCCACACGAGGCCTCTCAAAAAACTCATGCATTTATGCAGCGAGTTGAAAGGTGACTGTACACGTGCAACACTCGAGCGGTTGACACACTTTGTTAACATGACACTTTGAAAACCCCCTTGAAAGGTCCTTCCCTTAACATTAAGTTCCCATCGTGGCCTAGGAGCAAACACTGGTCAATGGGCAACTGTTGACTTGGGTGCGTTCTACGCATTTTGTGACTTTGTCAAAACTATTCGCACGTCGCAGGCTTCATATCCTATTGCTCGGGGCAAGTTGTTGTCCAAGGTTGCCACAAGGTACTCCGTTATATGGGTGAAGGTTGGAGTTGCCAGCTGGCAGCTGCTGGTTACCTCCTCGCTGTCAATGCATAATGTTGTAAAGTAGCTCATGCATAAACCAGTTCGTTAAAAATTTAGCTGCTCCAGAGCTGAGACAGCTAGTTACGCAACGGTAGCTCGGGTGATAAACTTTTACACTGATAACTAACGGCAGGTGCAAGTGGGCGTTAAAAGGAAAACCTTCCTCCTCTCCATATCCATATACATTTCCACATTCACAGCCATATACGAGTACGTGATTTGCCTGTGTTATGATCCAGCAGCTGAGTGGCAACAGATAGATGAGTTCTACGAGTGCTACAGAGGCTACAGCTATGAGAAATGCCTTACCTCTGCCACCACCACCACCTCTTTGCCTCGAAGTTTTTCTTTTGCAAACTCAAAGCATTTGCATATACCCTAATGCCAATCGCTTTAACAGGCAGCCGCTTGACGGGTATACAGGTTGGGGCCTTGTACACCAAACTAATTTAAATGTAAATCATTTTGTATTTTCAATTAGCATTTCTTCTGGTAGGGCACGAGCCTATCCGTAGATGGGATTCATAGACATTATATAATGTTAAACAGTCTCGGACTGTATGTATTTTGCTTGACCTTTGGACACGCCCACACAACTCGTCGCGCTGCTTATCAACTAGACGCCAATTGAGTCGGAGACTGCCTCTACTTCTACCCTCCCAACCTATTGTCATTCCCCTCTTAAAGCTGGTTTTCAAAGTAGCATCTTTTAGTTTATTGAAATTGATGAGCAAAGCGCGCGAAATAAAATTAAAACGCTAATTCTGAACCTAATGACCGCTGAGTAGAAGAGACTATGCGCAAAGAAGAGCGGCAGACGCCTACTTCAAGAATAAGAGAGAAAGAGAGATAGAGTTGAGGTCGACTGGTGAGAGTTAATGCAATGACGTCGTTGAATGATGATGTACAAATAAGAGTACTCTAGTTAAGAGGGTTCGACTGGAAGTTACCCTGCACCAAGATCTGAACTACCAGTGATCTTTACCACAAACCATAGAACTCTAAACACTTTCGTGTGTTTATTATCTGATTATAAGGTAAGACTATTGTTTAGAGAAGTGACTCGGTTCCAGGCTTAATTTAGAGCACTTTTAACAATAGTGAAATCCGGTTTGGAAATCGAAACTTTTTATTGTGTATCACTCTCATAGGTATATAGTCAATAATACAGTTAAATACTTTTCAGGACCAAAGACGCCTCCTTCTGCCTTTTACACACAATTTCACAATTGTATACGACCCCTTTTTACACATTTTATTGTTACAGGGTGTACAAATGTCGAAAATTAAAAGCAAATAACAGCAGCAGCAGAAGTAGCCCAGAATGGCCAGATACATAAAGACACGAAAAAACGCTTGCGGTGGTCAGCAGCAGTGGCTCAAGCAGCGATATGGGCAGGCAGTGAGTGGGTCAGAGGGGAAGAGAACGCTCTAAATAAGTAGCTGTAAAGAAGTTTGTTTGATTTGGCACAACGCCAGCTCAGGGCCACTGCGAGCTGAACGGAACTCGATACTTCCAGCTACAATGTGAGACATACATAAATATCAAACAAACCGTAAATGAGCTAGCATTCAGCTGAGATGTGAGGGAGATTAAGTACTGAAGAGATTTAGGAACGTCCAACAATTAGGTTGACCCATAAGAGCTCCGAGCACATTTTGTGGATTCATCGATAGAATGCAACGTTTCGAGAAACATGTTCAAGCCATGAAATGCTATACTCATTAAACTAAACGTGGCGAACAAGTGCGCTTACGTGACCAAAGGATTGCCACCCACCAGAAACTCCTGCACGAATACACAGTCAGGCACTTATCCCACATACTCGAAGGGTATACTTCCATAAAAACGAAATGCGTACATGCATCCTATTCGGTACGAAAACTTATAGTAGTCAGTGTGTGTTGCCTTCCTTCTCATCGTGCAGTATTGAACTTGATTGTTCGTTGGTGTGTATTCATGCAGAGCTATCCACCTACAAATGCTTGGGAGACCATTGAAAAGGGTAAATAAATGCACAGCTGCTGTGTAGCATTTGCAAATCATAAACTACAATAGAACCAGTAAGAGTCGACCCACGCACAGTGCATCAACTGTTAGGGAAGCCAGAACAAATATCATAGCTCCGCTCCGTTCGTGCAATTGACCACTCAACTTGTTGAGACCAAGACTATCGATTGACGAAAGAGCATCGATGGGATAGAAGTGTCCTTGAATCACACGCTTTTCTACTGAATAGATACTGGATAGTTTGATAAAAAAAACCGCATTATCGTTTAAACGAAGTACGTTCGTACATTAGAAAAAGGTAGCAGCATGTTATTCTTAGTCTCTTTAAACCATAATGACAATGACAATTCTAGAAATATAAATACATATTATTATGGCTTTTATTATTAATTACTACTAGTAGTTATATTAAGTTACAAAGTGTTAACGTAATTTTATAACACTAGCCAGATTGGCTTTGGGCTAACACTCGCCTGGTTTACGAACCTGGACCTCATCTACAGGATCCTTTACCGAAATCATTCTCAGATTTTTAATACACATAGAAAACTTGGATTTTAAATTATCGATGGTCCTATAATAATAATGAAATTGTATTCATGACAGACTTAACCGTTTGCGTGTACTTACAATGGATTCCAATTAAACCTAGCTTTAGATTCATTATAATCACGACTCAGGTTTTTTGTTGTTAGTCCACATTGTCCTGCACTGTGCATCACCAATTGACTTTGCCAGGACTGTGGGGACTGCACCCTTCAACTGTTTAGCACGCGATACGCCGATAATGATAATGACCCTGCCATAAAGGGTTCAAAGGACTCTGGCCCAACTATTGTTGGGAAGAGAACAAAGCTAGGCACTGGGACTTGGGTGCCACATAGGACCCATTCATATACAATTCAGACGAGTGTCTATGTGTGTGTATGTGTGTCTTAAACGCACAACATTGCTTTGTTTGAGTCGATCTTTCTTTGTTGTCTGCACGGCAGCTGAGCCGACTGCCTCCCCGCACCGCCTGTTCCCTTACCGCAGCAGGGCTTTTAGCATGCTTCCTTCCGCTGCAGCATTTTTAACTTGTTTTATCTGACGCCACGTCCAAGTGCGCGCTCATTATGAATATAATCAGGCACGATGCCGGGCTGTGCAGTGTATAGTTGTATGTGTGTGTGTGTGTGTGTGTGTATGTGTCTGTATCTTCTTGTCTCTCATATTCTTGTCGCTTTGTATTCTGCGCTTTACATTTTATGTCTGTTTATTAAGTGTCAGGCGATAAAAATTCCTTTTTAATTGCCCGACAGCGTGGAATAAACGAATGCAGACACACATACACACATACACACACAGATGCACACCACAATCGCTGATGGTCTGTGTGCAATTAACGGTAAAATAGACATAATTGTTGTCCTGTTCAGAAAATTGTTATCGCGCTTACCACAAATTTATTCGCCAGTTAACCTGAAACTAATATACATAGATCTGCATCCTGCATATTCCATTTGCGTTTTTATGCGGGTCGAATCAAATACAATATGATATTTGTGAAAAGTTCACAATCGATATTAACAAGAGCAGAAAATTGATGCCCTTTATTACTGAGTGATTCGGCAGGTGAATATCTCCCTCTGACTCTACCCCTGTCATTCCCCTTGGCCTGTATCGCATTTCATCTGATTCCATTAACAACACGAATAAACAATTTGAAAAGCTGACATAATGCTTGCATTAAACGACAAAGCCGACAGCGAAAAATGGCAAATATTTGTGGTGGAAAGTACATATGGAAGGAAATAAGTAAAAAACAAAACAGAACATAAAATAATCAAAAGAATGAGAGAAATGCTTTACATTTACTTAATGGGCGCGGGCGTGAGCGTGGGCGACCAGCGCTGGCCGATATTTATGTAACTGTTACTTATCACAAGTTATATTAACTGAAATACCAAAAGTCACAGTTACACAATCACAAGCCAATGTTGCCCTATTGATGCCAAAACGTCAAAACTGTTTCGACATATCTATCGATATTCGATTTATTGCTTCTAGAAATTCTGTAGCTTGCATACGCGAAAACCAAGAAATTTTCAGTGCAGTTCCCATTTCTGATTACTTTTCATTCTAATCGTTATAGATTTTTTTTTTTTTAATAATTTAACAGTCGGTTTTATTTTCAAGGGAAAAGTTTTTAAGACAATTACTTAATTGTTATTTGAAATTCAGAACATCCAATAATTTCGATTCCGAACGACTTAATGGAAATCGGAATTGAGAACAGACCTGATGGATTATTATAAGTATTATAGAGATTAACGCAATTCTATTTATTGCATTTTTAAGAAACCCTTTTTTTCTCGATATAATTAATTTTTTGGCTATTTCGTGATACATTCTTGAAAGCTATCAATATATTCCCATACTATTTCTTTCTGTCACAGTAACTTACTTATCTCTCATTTTTTGTCACAATTGTGACCGTGACATCCAAAAATCACAATATCGAGCATCTCTATGGGCAACGCTGATGTTGCTTTAAAAATAACAACGAAATGTTTTTGTCAATTGCCTAAAAGATTAATTTAATGCTGACTGGAAAATGTTGCAATGTTTGTTGTGGTAGGTCCCACCGTTTACGCCCACGCATCCCGGACCCGAGTTTTTTTGGCGAGTATGTACATACTATGTAGAATGAAGAATTGGGAGGGTGGAGCTAGTTTCGATGTGCAGAGTTTTTGTCTGTACGAAGTCGAACTTATCGATTGGTCTGTTGTCCATTTTGATTGATTGGGCAATCAATCATTGCCTTTGTTTTTGTTTGTCTCCCTTGCAAGTGACAAATTTGATAAATTTTCACTCCTCCTTCCACCTCTGCCCAGCTAGCCAGCCACATGGACAGGGCATCACCAGATTAGCAGCCATATCATGTGTTCCCATACAAAAAAAAAAACTCAATGAAAACAACAAAAACGTCCGCCAAGATGGCAAGGCCGTCATATTTGTCTTCGTGTTCATCTTGGCAATGACCCAGAGCTCCCCAATTGCTTGGCTAGCACTTGAACGCAGCTCTCGGCCTCTGCACTTGGCCCATTCAGTCTATCTATGAAGTACGGGATAGATTCGCGCCAGCGTCGTTAAAATTAAAAAATCATGTAGGTGAGAGTGCTTGACTACGGGTTACCCTGTTTCCAGATGTTAAGTACCTTAAGTCGCCATAAAAATCACATATGTACATTTATAAAAGTATATCATATATCCGTCTATAAACAAGTAAGAATGCTATAGTCGAGAATACCCGACTACGAAACTCCCTGCACCCAGGTCTAAAACTTTCAATCATATGTTCGTCCACTTACACATACACAAAGCCGCACCCACGCAAGCCACAGCGTACGCGAGGCATTTTAAGTCGTGGCTGTGCTTCTTCTTCCCTCCCTTGATCCAGTACTGAATCTTGTTCGTTGAATAACTTCCGTGTTTATTATCCGATCGACTTGAGATTTGGACAGTAGATTAAGAGTGATCGAAGTAGTGTACATGTCAAATCCTATATATAAGCCTATATCTTTAAAACTGTGGCGGTAAAACGTTTTGATCGAATTGCGGGGGAACGGAGAGAGATATCTGAGATCAGAAATAAACTTGACCTGCTCCCGCTATACACGAACCTACATTCCAAATTTGGTGTCTCTAGCTCTTATAGTTGCTGAGATCCTTGCGTTTATACATACGGAAAAACGGACAGACAGACGGACATGGCCAAATCGAAATCTCTTTTGATACTGATCAAGAAAATATATATACTTTATAGGGTCGGAGATATCTCCTTCTGCATGTTACATACTTTTGCACAAATCCAATACCCCTTTTTTACCCATTTTATGGGTACAGGGAGTAAAAACATTAAAGAAAACTGCTTCCTCCGTCTACTCCACCCTTCTCTGTTGACAATAATACCTTAAGTGTTTGTTAGCCGATCATTTATAAAAATAAATATATGCAGAGATTACTTATAAAAATGTACGTTTTTAAAAAATGAACTGCTCTATTTTGAAAAAAGCTGAAATTGGTTTTCCTCAGTTTTTATAAATTGAAGAACAAGTTCATACAAAATTGATATCCCTGGCTTTTAAGTAAGTCGGTTCGAATACTGATGAGGTTGTAGAACAAATATATTGTAGTATCGGAGATGCCTTCCTCTAGCGGCCACGTATATTTATCAAACTTGATACCCCTTATATCTAATTTGTGGATATAGGGTATAAGAAAAATTGTTTCGTTAACTGCTCCGATTTCTGTTTTTTTTTTTTTTTTGGGCATTGAGTAAAAATTCTCGAGAACGCTTGAGAATTGCGCGCTCGTCGAATGTGTAATAGGAATAGTTTCGAGTACTCGTTTAATTGCACGGCCGAGTGTCAAGGGGCCGGGACGGACAGCGCGGCTTTCGATTCATTGAACGCCGGATCTGTTCTATTACCATCTCTCTCATACGCGCCCTGTCTCTTTCTGTCGTGTCATAATTCAATTATACATATATTGCCATTGAATGTCATGCGAAATTGAATTAAGTTTCAGATGTGCGCCTGTCAACGCGCCCAGTTTCAAATGCATATTGCTGATAAATTCGTATTGTTGACTATGTTGAATTTATTTCCAACTGAGAGAGTAAAATTCACTCAACGGAAATAATTAAAATCAGGAAAATACTAAGTGAGAACCGAAAAATCTGTGATAGTTTTCGATACAGTCGGTTAGTTAGACAGACTAAATAGTTTTATATATAGAGAGGTAGTTAAATAGACATATAATGATAAAGATCACAAGCAAAAGCGACAACTTATAGCATGTCCTGAAAATGGAATTACGCTTGCGTGTTGCTGCTGCTCCATAGGTGAACTCGATACCAGGTCCTGCCAGTGCACATACGAGTTAATGCAATTGTTCACGAAAATGCAATTAGCAAACAATGGCAGTCAGCAACAACAGCAATAACAACAGCAACAACAACAACAACAGCAACAACAACTACAACAATTAAACAATGAGTTTAATGTGCAAAATGCATTACGAAAAATATTGAAGGCAGGCAGCTCTGACATCAGTCATGAGGATTGAACCCTTATTTATGTAAGTGTACATGTACATATAGTATGTATGACTGTGTGTGTGTATGTGTGTGCTGCGTGGGTGTGTGTAGGTGTGTGTGTGTGCGTACAAGGGTTGCTTGGCTTCTCTGCTGCTCTGCGGCGGTACACAGGGCGTATTATTGTTGTTGCGGCTGTTGTTGCGTATTCATGCATATGCATATGTCGGAAATTGTAGCGATTATACGCCGGACACACACCGGAAACGGGTTACCCCATCGCCGCCCCTCCACACCCCTGAGGCCACTGGCAACGCAACCCTTAGGCTCCCTTAAGCTGATTATCATTATTAGCGTTCATTGGTAGGAGCTCGTCACGTGGCCAGTGAGAAAAGCGCGTGGCATACATTAAAGGGCGCTCCTCAGTTGTAGTCCTTTAATGGGATTTGCAGCTGTACAATAAATATGTATGTTTTTTTAATTAATTGCTGCCATTGTAGTGCATACCCGAAGCACCGGACCTTGATTGGTTTGATGCTGTTTTAATTAAAACAAATATGAATAATATTAGCGTTTGAAATTGAACCAAAAATAAGTCATTAAAAGTTTGCCGTGACTTTTGCAGTTGCAAATGGAAAACTTGGCAGCAACTTTCATCACAACTAAATGGTTAGGTTGGTGACTGAGTGAGAAGTGACTGAGGGAGTGAGTGAGAAATGAGTACGTTGCGCTTATTTGCATGTCCTTCGGCAGCGACTGCTTGCCTCTGGAATTGAGGATGCCGTCGAGGATGGCGCAGCTCATTATAAATTTGTTGATGCTGCATATCTTGGGCTTTGGCTTCTGGCTGGCTGGCAGTATGGCAGGATGTGCTGCGCTCGTTTCCTGCCAGCTACCAGCTGCTTCAGCTCCTGCTGCTATCCTGCTGCGCTCTATCTCTCTCTCGCACTCTCTCTCACTGCTGCTTTGGCCATATCAGCAGCTTTTTATGCTTACAGAAGCAGCAGCAGCAGCAGCAACGTCTTTGGCATTTCATTTTCATCTTTTCAGCTATGATGCCGGGGCTTACGAGCCAGGGAACTTGTCTAAAAATCACGCATAATTTATTTACCATAAACAAGATGATGAACAAGAAAATCCGACAACGAGCGGCCACAACTCGGATGTCCTTGGACAGACAGGACACGTTTGGCTCTGTGTGAGTGTGTGTGTCTGTGTATGTGAGTGTGTGTGGATGGGTGTCTGTCTGTGTGTTGGCTGAAGTTGCTGTCATCGTTACACTTTGCACATGTGCTGCGCAATATTACGTATACGCAGCGATTGGCTGCATTGCTTTAGGGATTGTTGTCAAATTTATGATGATGCTGCTGTTGCTTTTGGTGCTGCTGCTGCTGCTGCTGCTGCTGCTGCTGGTGCAACGCAATCTGAAAGATTGCAATAAAACATGAAAAATGCAAGCGACGTGAAAAATTGAAAAACAACGGCGAACAGAAGCAGAGGCGAACGAGCTAAACCGAACAGCGAGCACAGCAATAAAAATCGCTTTATCTTCATTAAGGCAAGCAAGATATCATTGCTCTCACACACACTCATACACATACACACACACAGACACAGGCAACAAGCCAAACAACAAGGAGCCACAGCCCAGAGCAAGATCCCGGCCTCCCCGCACCGCATTGAATAATAAATGCAACGAAAATAAAATAAAAACTCGGCTCTGAAAATATTGAAACAGCAACCGCCGAGCCACAGGCAGATGCAGCTGCAGTGAGAAAAAAATAACACTGGGCACATGATGCCAGGATAAATGGTAGATTCATGTACATGCAGTACGTGCATACACCTCAAGGATAAACAGTGGAGCCACCAAGTGGATACATGCATTGTTTCCAACGTGTTTCTGTGTGGTTGTCTCTGTGGCGATGTGGGTGGCCAAACAAGTTGGACGGCTGGCTTCAGAACCTTCTAGCCCATGCACTGAGCAAAAAGAAGTTCGAACTTGACTGAAATGAGCATCAAGTCGGTACCACCCGTTGCCAATAGTACATATAATATATTCTTTTCTATAATAGTGCGAATTCTTATTAGAAACATTCGCATCATTTGTACATATTTTAATAACATTTTTTGTATATTTTAGAAAATGATAAAATATTCTTTATGTACAAAAGCGTCTTCATAATTGAATAATCATTTATTTTTACACCGATCATTTTATGAATGTCAAAAACAACAAACTCTCAAACTGCTTAAGTCCATCGCTTAAACATCCTTTCTACTTCCTGTACCCATGAAATGGGTAAAAAAGAGGGTACTAAATCTGTGAAAATTTGAAATGTAGGTTCCTGTTATGATATACAAGTTTGTTTCCAATATCAGATATCTTCCCCCGTTCCCCCGCAATTCAATAAAAACGTTTTATACCAACAATTTTGGGACTTGGCATGTATAATATTTTGGTCACTCTTCTGTCCAAATTTGATCGGATAATAATCGAGGAAGTTATTCACGATAGAAGATTCATTGCTGTAGCAAGGGGTGAAGAAGAAGCACAGCCACCATTTAAAATACCTCGCTTGTGCTGTCGCTTGCACTGTCGTTGGGTATATGTGTCAGTGTACCAAGATGCGATCGGAAATTTTTGTCCTGAGTACAGGGAGTCTTGTAGTCTTTTATATGAAATCAACCCTACGAGCATTTGGTAGAGCAATTTTGGTAAATCAGGCTAAATTACCGGGTAGTCCTGTTCTTTAAGCTTATTTCATTAATGGCGCTAAAAACACTAAACACCGTTCTTCTATGATGAAATCAAGTGCTTATTTTACGCGGAACTACTTATTTTTTTCTTTTTATGAACTGCCTGGTTTTGTAACGAAAAGAAAATAAGGATTCCGCAGGTGCTGCCTCTTGGACCGTCGGTTTTTCTGAGTGTAGAGAAGTTGGTCCGCCTGTTTGGCCAACGGAAATGTGGTAGGAAAGTGCACGTGCGGGCAGCCTCAATAAAGTCGAGATGAAAGGACGGCATGGTCAGCTGCCAAAATATGGGATGAACGCCTCATCATAGTTGCAAATGTATACGAGCATGAGCTCGAAAGAGCATCTATGCACTCACATGTCATGTATTGTATGGACTGAGCTCTCATTCGCAGCTGCAAGTCATTGAGGAGGTGCAAAGGTTAAACCCATTTAAGCGGCAATTGAGCACAATTAAAGCGGCGACCATTGCAAATATGCGGTATTTCTCCCATTATTCGATTGCAGATTCTAAATTCATACAAATTATTCATCCCCAAATGGAAATTAAATTCGAAAAGAATTGAATTGAATATATTACATTTGCACCAAAGCGACATTTAACATGGAAATATTTCAGTTTTCCCGAGGTAGAAAACGTATGAATTGTCATTTACTAGGAACTTTAGGTATAAGCAGTTAAGAGACTAATTTTAAATTTGTCATTAAACAAGTTTTAATCGCCAAGTGAGTAAGGGATAAATTTCTAAATTCTCTCTATTTTATTTTCTAATATTAATTTAGTTTGGATAAAGTGTACTAAGTTTGGTTGGTCTAGTCTTAATCGTTTAGACAAGTATTTCTTTATGTAGGTACAGGATATTTAACGGTCGAGCATTTTCCTCTAGAAGTTCACTCATAAATTGCGCATGCATAATTGAAATAAATGCACAATTCTTACGGTAATTTCGAAGGATATTCCACCATTCTTTGTTTATTTATTCTAGAGTGATTATCATATTCTTTTCCACTGAAAATATATATAAAATTAAAGCCCTTCCGATGGACATTCCCGCGCATCAAACAGACTGAGATCCAATTAAATTGCAGTAAAGGCTGCTGCCAGTCAAAGCTGAATTTTAATATAAGTATCTACGAGGCTTTCTAGATACTTTCGCTATCCACTGTTTTTTTTTGTTTGTTTTTTTACTTTTAATATTATGTATTGTTCTGGGGAAACAAGAGAACCAAGCGGGGCGGAACAGGGCAAGTCGTTGCAGTTTTTTATATGCGAGCGCACAAACAAATTTATTGAAAACGAAAAATATTTGCATGAATAAAGTTGAACACTGTGAAAAGCCGCAACCCGCAGCCCGCAGCCCCCCTCTTCTGCGTCCTCTGCTGCAGGTGTGCAAATGTGCAGGTGCGCAGGTGAAAGGGGTAGCTTTATGAGTCGCTGAACACCGATTGCTTGGCGAATGGAGTCTGTTTCTTATATAGCATATTGAATGGGCAAACACAATGCACATTTTGATTAATGTCGATTTCCACCTCTATTGCTTTCCAGGCGAAAATTATACAGAGCAATGAGCTGGCTGCCATCAAAGTCATCAAACTGGAACCCTCCGACGACATACAGATTATCCAGCAGGAGATCTTCATGATGCGCGACTGCAGGCACCCCAACATAATTGCCTACTATGGCTCCTATCTGCGGCGGGACAAGCTCTGGATCTGCATGGAGTACTGCGGCGGCGGCAGTCTGCAGGACATCTACCAGGTGACCGGCCCGCTAACCGAAGTCCAGATCGCCTACATGTGCCGCGAGACGCTTAAGGGCCTAGAGTATCTGCACTCTATGGGCAAAATGCATCGGGACATCAAGGGCGCCAACATTCTGCTTACCGAATACGGCGACGTGAAGCTGGCCGACTTTGGGGTCTCGGCCCAGATTACAGCCACTATCAACAAGCGCAAAAGTTTCATAGGTGAGTGTGGAGAAATTCGTAATAATCTACCAGAAAATATTATATTTGTTCCAAAAGTTCAGAAATTATTTATTTAATACTTAATCACAAGTTTGAAATTTGACAGTTGGATATCAGCCAAGGCTGACCTCAATTGTACATTCTAAAGCACAAACTGTGCACTGTTGTGTGCATATAATGTCTCAAGGATTGTGCCTTGATAAGTACAAATTGTGCATGTGTCACGTGAAGTCCAAATACTAAGTTAATCATCGAGTTCAGTTTGTAATCCGTTGTGTTTTTGGCCATTGGCAATTTTGAGTGTGTCTGTGTCTTCCGTAGATGCGAGCCAGTATGTGTTGAAGTATCGAAGTCTGAGTATTGTGAGTGCTGGACAGCTGCATATAAGGTGATCCAATGTTTGTGGAACTCTCTTCTTACACAGTTGCTAAGGATCTGTTAAATACTGCCCTCACCCATGCGCACAGCTACTACAGAATTCCTAGAGAGTGCCATACGTCCCTTGAACCACTCTGTGGATGGAGGCTCCGTCATGACACCCATCACCATTCGAATCCTGTTATCCTAGCACACCCAAGCATAAATATGTAATATTTTAAATAATAATTTAAACAGTGCTTTGTGTAGCATTTTAGTCTTTTGATAATGTCAAGCTGATGAGCGTTTATGGGCTTAGGTTTTGGAATGTATGACTTCCTATCTTTGAATATTTGAAAAATGCTCCCGAATTTCATGAAATGAGGCTGAGTTTATAGCGAAGATCGGCTTCAGGAAATGATGATTATGCTCGCGATTTAAACCGTTTCATATAAATAGTAAAGTTGATAAATTTTCACAACTAATATCTGCATCTACCCAAGATTAAGAGTGCTCTTTTGACGCTTGCTTTGGGTTGAATATGAGTTTTCTTCCACAAAGTCTTAAAACAAATAACCAATTTTTATGCAGCGGTTTTGGTTATGACTGCATCTTCTGGCAATTACATATTCCGAGTGGCTTTCGCTTCGTTTTATTTATTTATACATTTAAATTGAATTTATGCAATTTTGCGAAAAGGCTCCCAGGACGATGCTGGATCCTGTTGCTGTCTGGGTTTGTGTGTTTGGCAAATTTGCACACACTCGCTTGGCTTGTAACAAATGCGCAAACAGTTGTCACTCGCCAGCCCTCGTTCCCCCCTCAGCTACAGAATCTGCGCTCGCTGCGGTATTTGGCACTCGATTTATGCAAATTTAATAGAGCAATTTTTATGACTAGACAGAATGTGTTTGCTGAGTGCAACAATATTTCGGCAGATATTACTGGTAAAAACCACAAATCTTACTCGACATATTCATGTACATATATACGTATACATATACTATGTAAAAAGAGAAATCGCAAACGCTTTCCACAGTAAACACTCGACCCACACACTCGACACCCAAATGACAGACAGTTCGCATTGAGTTGGCATAAGTGTTTATCATTGTGTGTTATTGTTTCGGTTTGTGTGCTGCTTTTTGTACACTTGGGCACATACGCATACACATACACATACGCATACGCATACGCATGCACGGCGAAGGAAAGGCACTCTCCATTGACAGGACTCTGACAGTAACCGCAATTGCTTTTCACGCTTTCGAACACTCGTACAACAGCTGTCAAAAATAACAGACAAACACATAGACAGGCCCGAAGAAAGAGAATAAAGGAACGAAAATTAAATAACACGAAAAGCAAAGCAAAATACAAATGGAAATAATAATAATAATAATACGTTTTATAACAAATAATAAAATACCATTAAAATGCTCGACAGAATTGTTAAAAGTGTGAGTGGGAGAGAGAGAGAGAACGAGTGGGAGTAAAAGAGTGAGCGCATGAGTGGGAGAGGGCAGTTTAAGGAATTTTTAACAATTCAATTTGAAAGCGAAATATTAAATGCAGACATGTGCCAACTTAAAATGGGAAAATTTTGAGCTGCCTGGCAATAAAAGTAACCAACGTTCCCTTAGGACTGGTTCCTGAGCGGTCCTGAGACCACGTAGACTGTTTAGACAGGTACGACTTTTTTTGGCATTGTATGCAGCCCGCTGTGCGCCCCCAGCTCTCCCCGCTGAGTACTCGTTGTTTGCGTGATGTTGCCAAACCCAGGCACAAAAGAAAAATAATTTTTGAAAAGTGTCCCTTTCGAGCTGGCCGACTTGTTTGTGCAAGTCCTTTTGTTGGACCTGCAATCTATGCCGTACTTCAGCAGCGCCCCAACCTGCTTCTTTTGCCAACTGCTTATTTTTTGAAACTAATAGATTTCTGCTGCGATGCGTTATAAGCAGCTTTCAAGTTCCTCTTCAACAGGCACTTTTAAATTCATGTAGTCTTAAAATTGTTTCTGCTTTAAGATCCTCTGTCAAATGCTTTAAACTGGAGTCTACCACACAAACAGCGTGTGCTAGACGCAATTTAAATGTAAATACCAACTTATCAGTCAAACTCCACGTGCAGGCACCCACCACCAGCCACCCACTGTGCAGAACGGTGGGGAAGTGGTGCAGGACAAGAGCCGTTGCTCGTCAGCCATTTGCAATTTTCATGACAACTTGCAATCTCTTCACACACAGGCTCCAAAATACATATACGCTCATACATACATCCTTTTATGATGTGTGAGGATGATTTGCATGAATTTTTATATTCCGTACTCAGCAAATGAGCTGAAAAGTTTATAAGAAAGTTGTGCTAAATGTTTGTATAAAGTAAGTACAGGAAAAGCTCTATTTGCGAATGGCTCCCTTAGGCTAACAGCTCCCGTTAATGGACAAATTTCTTGGTTCCAAGTTTTTGGTTTAGTTTTTCCAACAAAGTAGTACTCCTCATTCAGCTGACGCTCCCTTGTACAACATTTCTCCCCTAGGCAGATAAAAATACTTTCTTTCAAAAAAACTCCGACAACAATTACGAATAGGGTGCAGATGCACGTACTTATACTCTGCTCCTTAACGGAATATGGTATATTGGCTTTGTCGTGCCACGAAAACGCAACTTTTCCGACACTATTTACAACTAGAGCAGCAAAATTCGATTTGCATATACTAAAATCTTAACAGAGCATACAGCAGTCGGTATCTTCCACCTACAAACTTCAAGCATAAAATCTTCTTCGAAATGTTGTTTCCATGACCATTTACTCAAATGGTGATATGAACAACGTGTGTGGGCTCCCCCTTGCTGCAAAGTTCCCAATGCAACTACAAAAGCATATCATATAATTTATGATTTTGATTGCAGCTTTAGAATGTCACTTCGGTATGTTTATTCTTTCCATGTCTAAATTTAAATACACAATATGTAGGAATTCCTTATTGTCATTTATAATGAATTTATAAGAAAATTTTAATGTCGATTGAAGCGTGTTGTTTGACCACAAGGTTTGTCAAGGATTTAGGCGACTTTTGTTCAATTTGCATGCAACGAAAATCATATTTCGATTTGGAAGGCGAAATAGCTAAACAAACGCAATTCTGTGTTATTTTTGTTTGTAAAAGAGGCTTTAAAAGTCCTTGAATGTTAGTTTACAGTACAAAAGCACTCTCCACCAGGTATTTGCGTATTGTTGTTCGCGCCTATAAGTATGCATCAGTTTTGTCTCTCCTCAGTTGCCTAGAGGAGGCTGTGCGGAGGCATTTTGTATAAATCCTTCTCATAAATCAGCTAGTAGCTCGTGGCAGACAATTAATTAGGTTTTTAAATACCCACAGAGTGCACTTAATGAAAACTTTTGACCTCTGACCGCTTAATCAGAGGCTGTGTTAATTAAGTTATGACAGCTGCTTGTTGCCAGGCCACGCCTCCTGGCCCATTTATCTTAAGCTCATTAAAGTGTCCGTTAACTCCTTCGCCTCTAAGACGCCAATAAAGCGAGAGACATTTGAGTTGTGATTGACATAAAATGAGGAAGTTGATGCTCTGCTTTTACGAGTATGTCATTTACGCCAGAATGGATTTATGCTGAGCCTGGGATCTGGCTAAGGATTGGTTTAGTTTTTAATGCGTTTGTGGCCTTCATAAAAATCTCAACGCTTCGCATTAATTTCAAGCTTTTACGGCATTCCACTCGTTACTTCCTTCTAGCCAGACAATTCAATTTGTCGCTAATTGTGCGCGCAATTTGATTTATGCATCCTATAAAATGGCCAACGCCAGTCATTAATAATTATACCCTGTGCCCATTAAAATGAATGAGAAATGGGCTTATAAGTGTGCAGAATTATGTAACTGGAAGAGGGTTGCATCTCCGACCCTATAAAGTAAATACTAGCTTCATCAGCAAATAAAGAGTCTACGAATATATATCTAAGTCCCTACCATAAAAACTAGCTGTTTGATTTACATTTTTGTTTTCTTTCCGTCTCCCCAAATCGTTGAAAACGATTTACATCCACAATTATTACGATTTTAATTGTATTATGCACAGTCGTGGGCTCGTATAAAAATTAAATTAACCTACAACAAAATTAAGCAGTTTAATTGAAATCTACTTCAAAAAGTATTCCACGCATATTTATTTGTATGGAATTTGAATCTCACTTAGTTGTCTTTATTTTATGTTCAGTAAACAATAATACACGCTTTAAAAAATAGAAGTTTCTTTTTAATTCCGTACGGTATTAATACGTATTATATTATTCAGTTCAAAATTTATTACAAAATTGTTGCATATATTCGTAAGTACTGCAGCGTAGATTTAATACAAATATACGATGTTGCTCTTAAGTTGGATCCGTTTAGTGTATAATGATTAAACTGGTTTCCTTGCACATATTTCAACTTTTGTAAACTAAAATCAGCAGGAATAATAAATATTAGCCTTGCATGGAATCAAACGTATTCAAATGTGTTCCGAATTTCACTTTCGAATCAATTCCACATGAAGTGTATAGCTTCATTTCAGAGTTAGCCGACGTTCACTTAATTTTGAGGCCAGCCCAAAAATATGCTTTACATATTTTCGTGGAATGGATGCGAAAGTGAAGTTCGGAACAGGTCTGATTAGGTCTGATTGAAGGAATAACATGTATCATTAATCAAAATTCACTACTGAAAGTTGTCTATTGTCTCATTATTATTCCTTCTCAATTTATATATTTATAAATAGTTTAATTTAGACTTTGTACCTGTAAAACCTACATATTATATACAAACAAAGCGGTTGTAAATTTAAACTATATTTGGACTTTGTAGCTCTTAAATTTTAAAATGATCTGGCAGTGTTTACAATAGGTATTCAGTAATCTGCTGTCTGTTTGTGTATTAATCTTCATATGTCTAAATATACTTGACTAAGCCCGGTTGCAGGGTATCTTCTAGTGAAGCACTTTTGTAATTTTAGGACCAACTGTTAAATTGTAAGCTGCTCGACAGCACTTTGTGGCGCTTCACGTATTCAGTCAACGGGGCAAAGTTCATTGAGCTCGCTTTTCCGGCTGCCACTTTGTTGCACTTTATGACATTTTCGAGCTCTACTTTCTTCAGACAGCAATTAGTAAATCTTTTATTTTTAAGCCAAAATCTCACATGTCAATTGTGGTGGCAACGACAATGTTCAAAGGAGCGTAGCCAGGACACGTTCACACTGCCAATGACAGTGAGTGGGTGGGGTGTTGGGCTGCTGTGGTTGAATTCGAGTGGGGTGGGGTGGGGTGGGTTGGGGCAACAGTGAGCGACGACCTTTGCGAACGAATTCGAGGTGCACACTAGTATTGTCTAGGGAGCTTATGTGTGTCTGTCTGATTGTTTACTGGCATTTGTGTCTGCAGTTGTCAAACAATGTGACGTCGCTTGCTGTTATCAACTCGAGTGCTCCTTCAATGTGGCATTGTTGCTGTTGGTGCTGTCGTTGTCGCTGCTGCTGTGACAAATGTGGTGATAAGCACACAGACGATGTCTGTCTATCGTTCTGTCTGCATATGAAACCGCAAACAGGGCAAATAAAGGCACTGAGTCCCGCACACAGGAACAGGAGCACAAGCAGGACAGCAGGAGGGCAGCCGACAGATGGCGGCATCGTTATATTATTAAATAAAAATGGGTGCTTACGTTTGTGTTTAGTATCATTAAAAAGTCAACGGCAACAAATGACATTCAACGACATCGTCATCGTCATCGTCATCTCATCCTCGTACTCGTCCCCGACCTCTTCAGCGTCGTCGCCTTGCAACAGCTTCCACTACGACGGCTTTGAGAGTTGGCTACACCCACCGAATGTGTGTGCCCCTGGGCACAAACTTGAAAGCAAGTTAAAGAGACAACATACTCTATAAGGCCGTTTCCTTATTTCATATAAAATGTATAGCATACATTTGGAGCATAGCTTTAAAATTCTTTATTTTAAAGTTTTTTATTGTTAGCAGATTGTGCTGGATCCTCAGGTCATTACTGTGTAGTTATTTTTCTTAAGTCGCCTTAAAAATTCCTGAAACTGCTGTACGTTTTCAGACAAGCCTAAAAGTATGCTTTGAATTCTTATGTGAAATTGATTCCAAAGTGAAATTCAAAACAGGCCTGAATAATTCGAATGAATGCAGTCTATAGTATGATTGATATAGTTAGCTTAGGGTTTGGCATAGGATAGTTACTAATCAAGCAATCTCCACTTGAAATTTCTTACTTTGTTTAGGAAGTTTGTTAAATTATCCTTGGAAATGAATGCTGGCCCTTCAAATTTCGAAGTCTGACGTTTAGAATGTTATGCTGGGTATCTGTCTGTCATGCCATACTCAATTGTGCATCCGCATTTGTTGCTTTTGTGACACCGCAATTAACCAAATGATACTTGAGTCAGGCTGCTGTCATTTATTAATTAAATTGTGTGCCAACTGTGGCAGATCTCGCTCACGAGCTGAATGTTCCTTTCAGAGCTGAATGTTGAAGTCTGAATGTGAAATGCCTGATTTCAATTGACGTCTAAGGCTCCTGTTTCTCTTTGTGTTGTTACGAGTATGTACTATACGGATACGCATATCTAACTTTCCAGCTTCATTGTGATTTAATTAAATTAAATATTCAATTAAGTTTGGTGAGTTGTTGTTGACGCTTTATAAAGCCACTTCACGACATGGCATTTGAACGATTGCCCATGTGCAACGGGGCGTATGGGGAATATATGATTCGGGTTACAAAATGAGTTCTGGGGGAATATGGAGGGCCACAGTTTGCATAATTTAGTAACTCTATTCACGATGAGAATGTAATTATTAAACATATGAAAAATTAAGTTTAACCAGTTCTATTCTGAACCGGATTAAAGGGAAGCCTGGACAAAAGAACACGCAAATTAAATTAAAATTATTGTAAATATAATTAAAAACAGCGAAACTACAGAATATGTAAACTAGCATATGTAAACATTTAAATTATATATTGAGACTAGTTGGTATTTCCCGGCTTTGCCTGGCTTAAATTTATTAGTGTAACCTTTATTCTCATTTTCTGCCCTATTTTTCTGCTTTTAAATTTGAGTTTAAAGTTGATTTCCCACACGTAGATTAAAATAGAGTTTTGAATTCAAGGTTCAAGCAATTTACATGAAAAAGGAAAATGTTAAATGCCAGAGTTTCCACTCATTTTCCGAGCGTGCATTAATATTGCTTCAGCATATTTTGCTTCAAAGTGTTCCCGAAGGGAAAGGAAGAGCAACCAAACTTTGTTTACTTGCTGGTGTATACCTTTAGTTTATAAAGTGTGACTTGAGAGCGTCGTTCTCAGCAACTACAAGAGCTAGAGAAGGTTTCTTTATACCATACGCAGATCAAGTTTGTTTCAGATTTCCGATATCTTCCCCGCTCCCCCGCAAATCGATAAAGACCATTTTTAAGGAAAATTTTAAAGATATAACTTTGAAGCTTGGGCGTATATAATGCTTCGGTCTCTCTTAATTTGCTGTACAAAATTTCAAGTTGATCGGATAGTAAACACGGAAGTTTTTCAACAATCAAGGACTGTAGAGCGGGGGCAAGCAGCGCAGCCACCAATTGACATATATGTATGTATGTGTGTGTGTTTGTCTAAGTACAGGGAGTCTCTTAGTCGCGTATACTCGAGTAGAGCAATCGTACTTCTTGAAACTCAACAATTCTGGCAAACAAAACTGCAGTGTGTGACTGAACTTGATCCCCCCAAAAATACCAATTTTGCGGAATTTTCGCTAGAGTTGACAGCACGAAATATGAAATTGCATTTCAAATTTATGAACAATTGAAATTGTCAATCCGCTTCGTTGTTGGAGATGAAAACCATTTACGAATATCTTTCAAAAGTCGCCAATTTACCAACGTATTGCGTACACTGCCAGCAATTTGATTCACAGCACGTTTGACGCTGAAAGGTAATTAAATTGAAATTATAGCAGTAACATTCAATTAAAAAATGTTACAGAGTTAGCAGCGCAACGGACGCAATCAAACTACAAAACGTGCAGTGAATTTACACAGCATGAGTAGCATAGCATACATTTTAGGGCCAATCCATGGACATTACTCACTGATTTAACGCCATTTTGTACATTCTATTTCCCTGCAGGCACTCCCTACTGGATGGCACCCGAGGTGGCCGCCGTGGAGCGCAAGGGGGGCTACAATCAACTTTGTGATATTTGGGCCTGCGGCATAACCGCAATTGGTGAGTAATGTAACCCAACTGAAAGTATGTTTATCTGATTACTTTGATTCTCATATAGAACTGGCCGAACTGCAGCCGCCCATGTTCGATCTGCATCCAATGCGCGCCCTGTTCCTGATGTCGAAGAGCGGCTTCAAGCCGCCCACACTGAGCAACAAGGATAAGTGGAGCCCCACGTTTCACAACTTTATCAAGACGGCACTCACAAAGAATCCAAAGAAGCGACCAACCGCCGAGCGGCTGCTCCAGCATCCCTTTGTCCAGTGCGAGATGTCCCTGCGTGTGGCCAAGGAGCTGCTCCAGAAGTACCAGAGTCCCAATCAGCATTTATATTATTGTCTTGATGGCGACGAGGAGGTGAGTGCAACTACCCCGGACCAGGAGAGTGTGCCCCAGGCCGATGCCCGGACAGACTGTGGCAAGGCCAGCGGGTTTGCCACTAAGCCACTTGCCACCTTTTATGTAATTTATTTACGCTCTTAGTGCTGGCTCCGGCTTGAACCAGTTCTACATTTACTTAGTTTACTTTGTGTGCTGCCTTTGTTGCGCGAAAATTGAAGATTTACTGGGCCATTAGGCACCTTGGGGCCCAGTTTAATGTAAGCTCTCTGAGTTTAATGCACGCCGCATTAATAATACGCCGACCTGCAGATGCAGCCAATAGTATGAGGAGCCGAAGAAGATTTTAATACGTGCTTACTTATATACTTTTCTGGATAGAGTAGACAAACTTTAAGAAACAGTTTTGTAAACACAGGTTTGCATTATTGAAATAAACAGTGTTCCTAATGTCCGTTTAAATAGTTGGTTAACTAATTGCCAAAACAACAAACTTACTGTTAAATAACAATGTAGTTTTCTCAATGTGCGTTTAGAAATTCAATCTGTTTAATATAAGAAGAGCAGAAACATTCAATCGCTTACCAAGCCTACATCAAAACAATAGTTAAACTCTTGTTTTATTTCTATCTATATTTAAGTTGTGTATTTCTACTAAACGTACATAAATCAATAACGCGGAAAATGTGTTCCCGAATCAATTTCAATAGAAGATATGTTGGCAAGCAACGATCTTCATTTGTATACCCTTGAGAAGGGTATTATAATTTGTGTGCCGCTTTGAAGGAGGACGTTTCCGGCCCCACAAAATATATACATATATTCTTCATCAGCATCAATAGTCGAGTCGATACATCGATGTCCGTCTGTTTCTATGCAATCGAGTCACTCAGCATAGAGTTATCGGAATGAAACTTGCCACACATGCTTCTTTCTTCTGCAGGCACAGTTCATATGTTGAAAGCAGTCGGATGGGACCACTATAACATATACTCGTAGCTGATATAGGAACGATCGGTCGACAATTAAGTTGTTGTATGAAAAACGGTTTTGTTTATGAAGATATTCTGATCAAACTTATAAAGTCAGAAACTGTATATCTTATACAAACTGACCAAATTTTATCCAATATCAGATCCCATTAAAGATGAGTTCAAATTGAGGTCGAAAATTGAATTTTTATACAAAAAACATTGCCGCAAGGGTGTTTTCATCAAATGTATGCATGTAATAAAAACTGTGTTTTTTGACAGACAACTCAAATCAGCGGCACAAATCAGCCTTTGGCATTTGACGCGCACATTAATGCTTAACGGATATTAAGAAAATGCTATTTAGTTAATCTTTACATTACCGGAGCGACAAACGTTAACCGGACATTGAGAAAATGGGCTTACGGCTCGTTGTGTCAAGTTCCTGACAAATTGGTCGTGTTCAATTTAATTTCTTGTCTCTAACATGACAGAATCTTGCAAACCGGGTCCTAAAGCTTAAATGCTGTTTAAGATCTTTATTAGCGCTTAGAAACAGGACATCAAAAGAGATATATTTTTGTATTTAACGTTCAAAGTTGCTTTAGATATAATAATATAAATGCTGTACAAGTTGGAACAATTAGATGTAACAACTAGAGAATTACGCGGGGCATGCCACTAATACAGCTGTCTAGACGCCAAAGTCCGGAGGCCACAAAACCCGTCTAATGCAAATTTAATAGAGGACACATTTGAAATGCCATTTTGTGTGGATGTGCGGCATGTCAACTCATAAATCTTCAATTTGTTTGGATGTTTTGCAAAACTTTTCGTTGCCCGTCCTAGTGTTGAGGTATTTGGGGCAGAAGATGGGTGACTTTGGGTTACTCCACAGTTTTCTGTTTGCAGTCAAGTTGCGTTATGCTCGCATATTCAAATTTTACTTAACGCCAAGTTTGCCACGGCTAAAAGCACCGCATGGCTCAGCTCTTCGGCTCGTCTTAAAAAGGCGAATATGATTTTGATTTATGAGATTTTATCGCAAACTGAAAACTTTGTCACTGCCCGACTGACGATGCACTATGGGGAAAGATGGCACTTTTTGTGGCATAAAGTCAGCTTTTAAAGCCATTTTGTATACCCATTTGTAATTGTTTGTACCTTAAATGTCAGCATAACCAAAGCTGGTAAGATGACAGCTCTTAAACACTGCTGATGTGAACAGTAAGGAGCCTGCTAGACGAAAAGCTATCTTCTGTTATTATTCGACCTTAAGAAAGCATTAAATACTACCTGTATCTATGTATGTATGCCATATATTGAAGTTTAACTTTCATGTTCATAATTAGCGTTTTCTTAAAACTCCCTAACGATTTAGGAACCTTAGTTTAAATACTAGAAATACTTTCATTTAATTTAATTCATATTTTCCCCACTTTGCGATACTTCGGCCCCCAAGTTGGAACTAACTTTTCCTAACCTTTTGCTTCATCCTAATCTCTACTCTCCCTTCTTGCCTTTCACAGACGGTAGCTGGAGTACCGCAGCGGATTGCCAGCAAGATGACGTCACGTGCCAATGGGGTTCCGGCGCAGAATCACACGCTCAAAACAGGCAAGTTGACGAAAGAACTAACCGTAAATTTACCATATGGCAAAAAATAAACTCACTTTTCAGATCCGAATTTGCTCAACATTTACGGAATCGATATTGATTGCTGTTCCAAATTCCAAAATTGGCAACAATTTCCATTTCCATTTAAAGTAAACAGTTAAAGTAATTTAAAGTAATATTATTCAATATTATGAGCCAATTTTTCGAATATTTAACATTTGTAGAAACGTTTAATGGGATTTACTGAACATTAAAGTAAGATTATGTTTATAAAGTTTGGTTTAACAAGAGAAGGGGAAAATCTAGCATCAAATACACATCAAAAAGTTTTTAACCAATTGTTGCTGACTGAACTCAGCTTTGTTTATCGATAACAAACTCAACTATCAAGTATTTCCAGTATTTCGAGTTAGTTTTGTTAGCCTTGAAAAGTATTTATTAAATTTTTTAAATATTACCTTAAATTTACAATTGTTAGGTAATTGGGGATTAACTAAGCAATATTATCGAGGCCTACAACTTAGTCGTGTGGGATGAAATATACGGGTGAAACAATTCAAAACTTATAATGAAATACAATTCAATTTAAATGAATATTTAGTTTGTGTGATAATATTATGTCCTTAAAAAGTAGTAGTTTTTGAAAAAGTAACCTTTGTCGATTCATGGGCAACCTTTGTGGTTGATTAGGTTTTGCTATTGGAAACGCAAAAGTTAAGGATTCTTAATTTATTTTGCTGTTACTTTGTGAAATGTGTGGAATTTGGAACAGCCTCATTAACCACATTAGCATTAACTACTTCAACTCTTCCCCCTTCTGCGTGCGTATCCCCGTGTGTCTCTTTCACAGGCATGACGACGAATTCAACATGGTATGAGCGTTCTTCTAGTCCCGAGACGTTGCCTAGCGACATGTAAGTTGGCCCAATATACTCGCAATACTATTTATAAAATATAATTTAATCAGTCGTCTGAGCCGCGTTGCCTGAAACTTTGCTACAGTTTATGTTGTTGCATTTGCCACTTTGCCACTTATGTGACTTTTGTTAACTGCTTCAGTTTGCGTTTCTGCGTTTGGTTTATAATTCAGTTAAGACACACGCACACCCACACCTACACTCACACTCACACACACCACATACTACACACACTCTCACACAGACTTGTAAATTGAAAGCCGTCTCATCCATTTTGGCCACACAATTCTATTCTATTCCATTCTATTCTAGTTCTAGCTCTATTTCTATTCGCTTCTGCAACTATTCATACGCGTATATCTGCCCCCGTTCTCACACTCTTTCCCTCTCTATTTACTTATAGTCCACCCGTACAGCGACAAAGGCGCAGCGGCACTTTGATTATGAACATGTCCTTAAGGTTAGAGCTTCAGTTTATTCAGCCTGCAACGCTGAGCCCGAGCTGCCTCGTTCGGTTGCTCTTTCTGCTGCTGCTGCTGCACTTTCCTTTCAAATCAAATTTCGTGCCTGCCACGTTTTGTGGCACAGCTTCTGTTGCTTCTCTCTGTGGCTGTTGCTTCTCAAGGGCGCTCTTGGTGCAGCTTTTGGTGTGGCGTTAATGTCATTTAGCTGGCTCCAGCATCTGCCTTTATTCTGCGCTGTGCTTGCCTCCGCTGCTTGCCGCATTTCGGTGGCATATTTGACACAGTTGCAAGCACGACTCCGCGCGAGGCACGCGCCTCGTGTAATTTGCTTGGTCTACACAGTACATGCCGCAGTTAATTTTGCCGGAGCCGCACGTATCACAGAGCTGTGCTTAACATTGCTGCATTTTGTTGCACACACACGCACACAGACACACTCGACACACACAGACACACATACACACAGTTGGAGTTACGCGCTGGCTCTTAGTTGGGGCTACGTGCCGGCAACATGGACGTCTACGCCGTGCAAAATAATTACCACCTGGGCGTGGCAACTGATGGATGCGTGCAACAGCACCAGCTCCTGGCCATTTTCTAATTAGCCAGAGTGGGGCCTGGGCACACAAAAGTGTGCTATACAATATCAATCAGCAGCTATCGAATCAGTGCTGCAATTGCCGATTTAAAGTAGCTACAAAATACCAGAATTTTATTAAAAACAGCAAAAACAACATTTGTGTGTTACGAAACTCGGGTTTATTCTTGAGAAACTCAAGTTACTATCCACATGGCAAAAATCATAATTAGGGAAGATATATAAAATGTTATTGAAGCTATCCCTGTTAGGAACAAATTTAATATAAATTACTGTATCATATACATGTGTGTCTAATGCCCAAAATGTTATATAGATTCACTTTGCTAATTTTATTAGTTTTATATTAGATTTTCTTTATTAATGATAGTTGATCATGAAAAATATCAAATTATTCACGGCTGTCACGGAAATCTCTAGAGATTTGGGCAAAAATAATATTGTTTTAAATTTTTTCATATTTTTATTGTTCTCTTTGATAAGCAGACGTGTTAAGTTTGTTTAACAATAACATGCTTGTTTAACAGGAACGGCTTTCTTCGGCGTCCCGAAGTATGTACATATACCCTTGTACCAATATTTTTTATACAAGAACTCAATTTTCGTCCTTTTGTTCCTATAGAAGCTATATAGTAATCTGGTCCAATTTTGATAAAATTACAGCAAACTTTGTGAAGTATAGCAATTATTGAATTTGGAAGTAATATTTGCACAATGAAATAAGGTTTTCATCAAAAAATACTAGTTTTTCACCCGATTGCTCCTATGGCAGCTATAGTGGTCCGATTATGACCAATTTTGGTCTCCAGGGTCTCTGTTTGGTGTGGATATCCCGATAAGAGACGGCTTCTTATAGTTTTTTCAAGAATGCATATTTCTTGTGGGGTCGGAAATGTCTCCTTCCACGCGTTACACTTTTCGGGACAAAAGTATAAGTTTTTATAAGGGTATAAAAACACTTTCTAAATTTGCTAGTCGCCAATTTAGTAATAGTGTGGCAACTTTATTCACTATCAAACAAGTTAGTTAGTATGTCAGCTATTTCCAATTCAAGGAAGTTAGTATCCCCGCAAACCAATCGTCTGCTGAAAGTAAGTCCAAAATTTGACCACAGTCTAAATATTAAAAAAATTCTTAATACAATCAGAATTTATTTTTTTTTAATATTCATGATTCCTCAGATTAATAATAAACAAACAATTGGTTTTATGTGTTTATCAAATTTTTCTTATTTAACATTAGATATTTGAAACTAACCTAAATAGCATATACTCGCATGAGTTTTAATTCGATTTAAAATGGGATTTTCTCCGAATATCAACAAACGTAAAGTGTCTTTCAGCAATTGCAAATGCAAACCAATCAAAATCTAGAGATTTCCTTGATAATACTGGTTATTGTAATAGACAAAAAACAAAATTTAAAAAAGGAATTCTTCACTCAAAGAATTGAGTTGGAATTGACTGGACATTTAGATATTTAGGTTATCATTTGACCCGTTCAAGAAATAAACACTATTGCAACTTTGTCTTGATGGAAAGTACTCTGAAATATCTATATCTGACTAAATTAGATGTCATAATAAAGCCCGTTCAATTTGGAATCTTGAGAGTCTTCTGTTTCTGGCTTGAAAATAGCTAAATAATCGTCACTGAATAGAATTGTGAATTGGAGCAGCACACCTACACACAAACATACGAAACCTTTGTACACACACACACAAGGACAAGTAAAATGTGAAGAAATCCGAGTTATTGCAACATTGCTGAGAAATCAATTAGAAACCCATTCGCATCGCACATACGCCCCGTGTGCCGCCCCACAATGTACTAACTGGCTGGCAAGACGCGCAGCTGCCATAAAGTGTGCTATTTGTCATTCTGAATGATTACAATGTTGGCTCAATGCTTTGACAGGGCATTTTAGGCAGCTCTTTGACGGGGCTAGGGGCAGGGGGTTGCGCAATGCCATTATGTGTTATGCGTCACTTTTCACTTTCCCTGCCATGCATATGAGCTTGCTGCTTGCCACAAGCCGCCCCACAGAAATGTGCACCCCTTTGTCGCGTTGCTGCCATATTTGATTTGGTTTCCTGCTTACTTATATTGGTGCTATAAAATCGACAACGCCAATTTTTATGTACTACTCAAGTATAAAGCGCTTACGCTAGCAAGGACTGTTGAACTGTTGGCTGCATGCCACGCCCACTTGGCTCAAAGGGCGCCCAATAACTCAGAGCCTAAAGACGCCTTTTGTGACACATTTGTCGGTGTTGTTTCTTTGGGACCTTGCGCTGAAGGCAACCCAAGAACAAGGCCAGCAAAAAGGCAACATTAACCATCATTAATTGGCCGAGAGCACTGAAAATATGAGCCTCTCTTTTTTTCTTTTGTGTTAGCCCCATTTTGGGCTGGGCTGCTTTCCTTTATGTACTGGAAAATATGGTATTAAAACAAATGACGGCCATTGAAAATTGGCTAATGCGTTTAATTGGGCGTAACAGCGTCTTTGCCTTAAAATGTTCACATTTTGTTCTATTTGCATTAACTTTTGCATGGTTGATCCAAGGCAATTTTGGCAGTCGCCTTTTCTTGCTTTGCAGTTACAAGTTTACAGCAATTAAACAAATACAAACAGTATTTAAATTTATGAATTAGTTACATTTTGAATGCTTTATCTTCAAGCTCTGGCCGTAGTTTTAGTTGTATACTATTTATTTGGACTATTTTGGGGCTAACTACTTAAATGATTTTTATTTAATTTGTTACCAATGTTATTTACTGTTTTAACTTTTTGTTTCTACTGGAATCTTAACAACCATTTTTTTATTTTCGTTTTCTTTTCGTATATTTTTTGTATTTGATTTTTGTAGGAGCCTCTTACAGTATATTGATGAGGAGCTAAAGCTAAGGTAACTACACCAATTTCATTGCGAAACGAACAAAACACAAAAATAAAACTTAGCTGGGCAAACGACCCTAGAACCACCCCACCGCCCTTAACATTCTCCTCACACAAACACACGCACACAACACGCACATGTATGTATGTACAATACATATATAATTCATCAACTAACGGGTGAAGTTTTCCACACATACATAAACAGCTACACTGATAAAAACAAACACGAATACACACACTCGTATGTAATTACAATTATACTGAGACATGCAAGTCTCGAGTTGACTTTGATTTAGATTTAAGTTCGATTCCCAGCAGCAGCATCCTAGTTCCTTGCTGCAACTGTGAAAAGTGCGTCCTCTCCCGCCCCTCCTGCTAATGTTATATTCATTAGCAGCACCCAGGCACACGCTATATACAAACATACTATAGTAGCATCATTATCATTACTGTGTGACCACCTTCCCCTTCAACTTTCTTCTTAATGTGTTCTTTCTCACTTTGTTTGCCGTTTGCCTTCAAGTCATATTAAGTTCCTTTTTTCTTCACAATCTCTCTCTGTTCCCATCCTTTGTTACTTCTTTATAATGTGCACTCCTTTGTTTTGTCGACTATTGTCTAATTTTGGCACTATATACAAAATTCGCCATTGTTCAAGGTGCGCATATTACGTATACGCACAGGTTGCTTTTACGCACAATGGCTAACTTATGCATAGTCGAAGAATAACGAGTCAGCAGGCTGAATTTAAAAACGATCTGCTAGAAGATACTACGTACCCAGGTCTGAAGTACACTAGAGCTGGGAAATACCCCAAACTAATGCTGGAAAACTATTGATAATGCCGCCACTCGATAGTTTTTACTATAGTAAGAGATATTTGTAGTTTCAACAATTTCGATAAATTAAGACAATTCTGAATTAGATATACCTATACATAGTTTCAAAAATATAATAAAATTTCTTTAAATTAGATTATGTTATCGTTTATCTGGTAACTGTCAATAATCGTGTATACATTCTAGCAAAATTATTTAAAAATATCGATATCTTAACCTCAATACTGTTTACGATATCTTCGAAATACTTGAGCACTATAGAAACACAAGAATGTGTTTATTTTTTTAAGCAAAGTGCTTTCATTGAATGCTTTAATCAATTAATAGAATTATAATTAACACACATTAAATTGTTGACTTATTCATCCATGTCGATAATGCACTAAAAACCAGCGATAACATCGAGTGTGAAATCAATTGTTTTCCAGCATATCAACGACAGATAAACTGAAAGAACCCCAAAATAACTTAGTTCTTTTTTTTCCGATTGTTATGAAATATACAGGATTCAAAGATGAAATGTAAATATAAAGAAATACTGAAAATCAAAGCTTTGTCTTCAAATACGAGTTTAATGACTGTTTTCAATTTGAGGGGAGCCATAAAAAAGTTTAAGCCGCACTGAGCTGTTTACTTGGCTCGTTGTCCTGCTTTATTGACTCGGATGTTTGTTCTTCTGCCGGTTACATATCCTGTTGTACTCCTTTTATGGATACAGGGTATAACAAACGACGAGAACAAATCGTAGATAATTTATACAACAGCAAATTTGTGCGATCACACAAAACTTTACGGACCCTACATGACCTCAAGAAATTCGCTCGATTTGTCGCAGGTCGTACGGGTCGCGGGTCCGTCCGTCCGTCTGTCTGAGAGTCCGGACTCGGGAACCTTTTTCAATTTTTAGTGCTTATTTATTTGATGTGTGTGCAAATGGTCGTCCGCACATTGCTTTTTTATAGTTATTATTATTATTCTTATGTGCGTTGCTAACTAGCGCCAATAATCCCAGGAAAATGCGTCTGTTTGTTCTGTTGTTGTACTGTTTGTTTATTTTCCTGTTTGCTGGATTTTGTTTATACACTGGCCGGGGGTATTACGATTTAGTCATAGCATGTGTGAAACCTATATCTATAAGGTATATTCTTGATCGGAGCAACAAGTTCAACAGATGCTACCTGTTCGTCTGTTTCTATGCAAACTGAGCCTCTCCAGCTCCGAATATGTTGTTTAAATTGACGAATTTTACTCTTAAGTCGAAACCGGTTGGATTGTACTATCGCTAACCTGCTATAAATAAATAAATAACGATAAAATATATGAGGTATTCACGGTCAATGGTTAAACGACAGAAATAAATGGTAAAGATGAAAAGTATCATTTTCAAAAACAAAATAAATGCAAAAATATTTGGATGTAAACCGTCTTAACTGGATAAAGATGAAAATATGTCATATCTAAAAACAAAAATTAGGGTCAAAGTTTTGAAAAATCCTTATTCCAGTCTTTTGTTAAAAGGTTAATTGACTCAAGTCACGTTTCCAACTTTATTTGGTTAACAGTTCGAAACAAAGTCCGATATCTGAGTGCGGTTCTTGAACCTGGTTTGGGATTGTTTGGTCTAATTTGTAATTAAAAAGCTTTTAATTATAAAATTGACTGAACATCATATGTACTATTTGATTTTGTTAATTCTTGGCTCTTAAGTAAACCAAAAGAATTAAAATGTGTTTTAAGCTTACTTGAACCACTGAGAAAATCACAGTCGTCTTGTCATAACCTATGAGCTCTCTCAATCGTGGAGACCTGCCGCGTTGAAAATTTTTAGTAAATATTGTTCCCACCATATGGTAACTCTATAAGTGATTTTCTCACTGCTTGAACCTAACATATTTTGAGGTTAGGTTCTTTTAGGTTATGTTTCGGGTAACTGATGAAGTCTGAGGTTCGATCTAGAGCAGAACCGGTTTGATTCAAACCAGGCTTGCATTCTTAGCTTAATTTAACCTCTTTAACCAATGATCGTGAGCACCCACTCAAGTTAAATTGTGATATTTAATTGAATATATTTATATTTATATATATTTATGCGTAGTATGCGAGTATACAATGATGAATTCTAGTCTGCAAGGGTAATTATTCTTCGGCACGCCAAAGATACTTTTGTTTTTGTTTTATTTTCGGTTGTTTCATTTGCCCGGAGCGGCATTTTATTAAATGAAATTGAAAGCTTTTTAAAATATGCGCACAAGCGTAACTTTTCTACTGCCCAAATAACAGACGAATTCCAAACAAATAAAAAATACCAGCCCCACAACCCCCGAAACCTCCCTTTTACCCGCTCGACAGCTAATTGAAAAATTGATGAATTGAAATATTGCATGCATGCCTTGGGATGAACAAATTGCAATTATGTTGGCATACAGGAAGACAATTGAGAAACTAATTTACAAATGTGCAGCTCCCTCCCCCCAGACCCCAAGATCCCTTAAGGACTGTTGAGATTTTTCACAAAATGATACTATTTTTTTGTTATTTGTTTTTTGTTTCTGTTGCTGCTGCATATTGTGTGTTATTTCATTTGATTTGATTTGAAAATTTGCGAGAATTGTGTTATTTTTTTGAAGAATTAATTTTCAAGCATTTTCATCGTGTTTTGTATTCTGTGTTCTGTTTTCTATGTAAGTTTTCTCTGTTTTATGCTTCTCCCTCTCTCTATCTCTATCTATCTCTCTGTGCATTCATGTGCGAGTCAATTTTGTATTCGGGTATCTGTGTATCTGTGTACTTGCATGTGTATTGTATCTATCTGTGTGTATTTGTATTTGTTTTGTGTACAGTTTTGCATCTCATGCATTATTTATGGCCTTCACATTAGTTTTGTTATTTACTTGGCGTCTGCCCACCAAAATATTAACGACCTTCACACAAGGCGTGGTCGCCAGCCCATAATTGAATTAAAACCCTAAACCACTTGCCAGCCCCAGCCCCCTCCACCGCCCCACAGTCTCGTCCTGAGGCTACGCACTGAAAGTCTAAACTCGAAAGCATGTAACACACTAACAACAACAACAACAACAACAACAAAAAATAGATGAAGAAGAAGAAGACAGAGAATAACAACAACCACAACACGAGCCAAGTAGTCTTAAGCACATCTCCTCGGGTTATTCACCCCAAAGACACACACACACACACACCCACATACCCACAAACACACGCACACGCACACCACACTAACCTGTCAAGGGGCAGGGCATGCAACTGTCGCCCAACCCCACAAGAACACTTCCAGACGCACCCACACTGACCCCAGCTCCCCTGCTCCCCTGCCCTGTGTTAGCCCCTCCCTGGAGGGACTACAAAGTGTATGTTGTGCGTGTATCAACGAAGAAGCTCAAACACTTTGGCATTCTCTTTCTTTCTCTTTCTTCGCGTCTGTCTATCTCTCTCGCTCGCATCTCTCCTTCGCTGGGTCGCTCTTAGAGCAACTTTACCATTGAACGACACCAAAGATTCGGCACCCGGTGCCGAGTGCAGCTGCGCCCACAACGGCGTCGCTGGAAGCGGTGGCGGGGGCGCTGCCTCAACAAATGGGGGCGTCAGCGGCGGTGGCGGCGGCGGCGGCAGTGGCGGAGGCGGAGGCAGTAGCAGCAGCGGCGCCAGCGGCATCATCGGCGGCGGCGGCAGCGGTGGCAACGGTGGAGGCCATCATCACCACCACCATCATCATCATCATCATCACTCAGGCACAGGCACAGCCATAGCCACCCAGCACAACCACCACAACCACCACCACCACCTTAACCACCTTAACCACCAAACAACCACCGCACTGACTACGTCCAGCACCAGCAGCGCCTTGGCCGCGGCGGCCAACTGCAACTCCAATTCGAATCCAAACTCCAATTCGAATTTGAATTTGAATCCCATGACCATGTCCGCTTCGCTCGCCTCCATGCCCGGCCTGAGCGCCTATCTGGGGCTGTCCAACTTGCGCACCACCAGCATTGGCGATGGCGACGAGGACATCAGTCTGGACGTCGACATTGCCATGAACAATGCAGCGCCCGGCAGCGGTCTGGCTGCTGGCGCCGCCGGCTCTGCTCCGACTGGGCCAGCAGCAGCAGGCTCGGGCGCCGGCTGCTCCGCCTCCGCTGCGCACTATCTGCGCCACAGCAGCAACTATCGCTCGGCAGCGGCTGCGGTCTCCTCAGCCGCTCAGGCGTCCCATGCTGGTGCTGACGGCCATGGCCTCGGTTTGCTTTCATCGCTCGCATCCGCATCCAGCACAACATCAGCAGCGTCATCAGCATCGTTTTATAATCGCCTCCTACTCCTCGATAATTCCAGCGGCGATACGGTCGGCGGTGGCGGAATTGGCGGAGGCGGCGGCGGCGGCGTTGGCGGCGGCATTGGCACCAATGGCCTGGACAAGCATGAGTCCACTGCCACGCCCCCCGCTGGCACACAGTCAGCAGGCGACGGCTTCTTGCATTCCAACTGCGCCTCCACCAGTTCAGCGGCAGCAGCTGCTGCTGCGGCTGCGGCTGCCTCCGGCGTCACGGCGAGCAGCTCGACGCATCACTACCAGAATCTGCTGCGGAGCAGCGCTGGCAGCGCAGAGCCAGTCCAGACGGGATCAGGCGCGGGCGTGGGCGGCAGCGAGGGTAGCGGCCAGAACAGCAACTGTGATTACCGAAGCGAGAGCAACCAGGTAAGGGTGAATGACTGTCAGGTGGAGTTCCCTACTAATTACTACTTCCAGAACGGAGTTGAGGACTCGCCACGCCGCCATAGCTCAATGGATCAGCTGATTGGACTGATCAATGACATAGGCAAGTTGTCGCGCACGCGCAGCCTCAGCGACGGCGGTGCCCAGGACGACGATGAGGGTAAGTAGACGCTGTAACTCCTTATATACACCTATCTAATCCAATTTGCCACACAGTGGAGAAGGAGGCGCAGCCGGATCTGCTAAACAATACGCCGCCTGTGCCGCCCAAGCGTTCGCATCGGCGTCGCCATACGCCGCCCAGGCCCATCTCTAACGGGCTGCCACCGACGCCCAAGGTGCACATGGGCGCCTGCTTTTCCAAGATCTTTAATGGGTGCCCGCTGCGCGTGCACTGCACCGCCTCCTGGATACACCCGGAGACGCGGGACCAGCATCTGCTGATTGGCGCCGAGGAGGGCATCTACAATCTGAACATGAACGAGCTGCACGATGCGGCCATTGATCAGCTGTTCCCGCGCCGCACCACCTGGCTGTATGTGATCAAGGACGTGCTGATGAGCCTGTCCGGCAAGTCCTGCCAGCTCTACAGGCACGACCTGGTCGCGCTGCACTCAAAGCAGACGGTGCGCTTCTCGCTCCACATGAACAAGATACCGGAGCGGTTGGTGCCACGCAAGTTTGCGCTCACCACCAAAGTGCCGGACACCAAGGGCTGCACTCAGTGCTGCGTCACTCGCAATCCGTACAACGGCTACAAGTATCTGTGCGGTGCGACGCCCAATGGCATCTTCCTGATGCAGTGGTACGATCCGCTCAACAAGTTCATGCTGCTCAAGCAGTGCGAGTGGCCGGCAATTAGCATCCTGGGCGGCGGGCATGGCTGCGTCCAGAACGGCCATACGCCTGTCTTCGAGATGATCATCACGCCGGAGCTGGAGTATCCGATTGTGTGCACCGGCGTGCGCAAGGCCCTCAATGGTTGCCTCAAGCTGGAGCTCATCAACATGAACAGTGAGAGTCAGTTGACCGCATTGGCGGATCAGTTTGTTGACCTTCTGTTTGATTTGCTTACAGGTGCCAGCTGGTTCCACTCGGAGGATCTGGAGTATGACGCCATGGCCACGATGGTGCCGCGTCGCGACCTGCTCAAGGTGGTGCGCGTCCACCAGGTGGAGAAGGACGCCATTCTCGTCTGCTACGGCAATGTGATGCAGGTGGTCACGCTGCAGGGCAATCCCAAGCAGCACAAGAAGATGGTCGCCCAGCTGAACTTTGACTTTAACGTGGACAGTATTGGTATGCCCGTTTAATCTCTTGCTTCATCTAGTGGTGCCCTAACTAATCTTCTCATTTGACTTCCAGTTTGTCTGCCAGACAGTGTATTAGCATTCCACAAGCACGGCATGCAGGGCAAGTCCCTGCGCAACGGCGAGGTGACGCAGGAGATCAAGGACATGAGTCGCACCTATCGGCTGCTGGGCAGCGATAAGTGAGTACAGCTGCTGCGTTCAATCCTTGGTTAACCCTCTTAATACACCCTCTTATCCTTCTTGCCAGGGTCGTCGCCTTGGAGAGTCAGCTGCTGCGCACCGGATCGCTGGGCAGCGAGGAGGGGCACGATCTGTACATTTTAGCCGGTCACGAGGCCAGTTACTAAGTAGGCGCTACTTGTTATACGTATTTAAGCTATAGTACGAGGACATGCACACACACATACACACACACAATAACACAAATGAATTTTAAATGCATGCGCAGCTGTCGTCAGGCGGCGTCAACTACTAACTGTAATTTAATTACTCGTAGACCGTAAGCTAACTAAATTAAATGCAAGTATAAGCAATTAGCAGTCAGCAGTCAGCATTCAGCAGATGCAACAATTTCGAGAGCTACTTAGCGCATTTTATTCTAGAGGCAGCCGAACTAAAACTACAGTACAGTTAAATAAACAAAGATACATTCATGTAACAACTAAACAACTAAACACACAATGCAACTAAAGAGATTCTTAGTCGCCCCATTTTTCCATTCTTTGCCAAAACCACTAGAAATACTATAAATGTGTAATGTACGTATGTACGTATGTATGTATGTATGTATGTATGTTGTATGTAGCAAGTATGTAACCCGCACTCTACCCAATTCCGTTGTAATTATATTTTTGTATTACCAAGAACAACATGCTTTAAATTGTATGCCTAACTTTATTAAATTATGCATAACAATTAATTTTAGAGATTTTTGTGTAACGCTCACAAAGCAAATAAATAAGTTTCAATAGCTAGAAGGAGCGAGGAGTAGCGAGGAGGAGGAGAAGGAGTCAGCAGCAGCGAGGCGTACGCATTAAAATTACCGTATTATTATTAGAAACTAACATAAATTTCATAGATTTTAGCAATTGTAAATCGCAAAGTGTTTTGTAGTTGTTAATATAAAGCAGAACTGCATTAGGTTGGCTCAAACCCGACAAGGAAATCCAATAAATGTGAGTGATGAATGTGTGAAGTGAGGCGCATTTTGCATGCTAAACGGTTTGTTGGGAAACAAAATAGTCTAAGAATTTTCTAAATAAATAAATCAATTTCAACACACCCACACACCCACACCCATACACACACACATTGCTAATTGTAAAGGGCTTCAAATTGACCCGAATATCTGTACGTTGAAAACTGATTGTCATAGTTACGATTTTAGCCTAAGAGAACAATTTTCCGAGCAGCACACATTTTTGTCGTCTTCAGTTGTAAAAATATTTTTTAAGTTGATTAGTTCGTATGTACGTGAAAAGCAAGAAACCGAAAATTATAAATTAATACAAAACTTGTTGAACTTTAGTTTAGTGCAAAAATAAAATGTATTTCAAACAGATGCACTGCTTTACCGTTGACTTTTGAAATGGGCACTTTTTTCAGCAGGTTGGCAGCACGCCTGTTGTCTACGCTTGACATTTCTGACTTTCCCACGAACGGCCACACTTACAATAACAAACCGACTTCACGTGGTTCTGAAATTGTTTTGATTAAATAATATAAATAAAATAACACTATCTGAGAATGGCCTTCGAGGTACCAGCCTGGGAGAAGGGCACCGAAGTCGTCAAGTTCAAACCAGTCCCTACGGCGGGCAAGGCAGCTGCTATCAACAAAACAAAAGCCAAAAAACTCAAGAAGAAAAAACCAAAGGTGAAGAAAGCGCCAAATCAGGAATCAACACAGCCAAAAGGATCAACCTACAGACTAGGCAAAGGCCCGCTGGCACCGAGACCCGATTCTTCAGATGACGAGGCGGACGATGAGCTGCGCGCCATGCACAAGGTGCGAAGCGGACGTGTCGAAAAGCAGCGACCACCCACCAAGGCAGCCAAGGATCAAAAGAAGCAGCTGACGATGAAGCCGGCTCTGATACAAGCCGCAGTTGAGGCCATGGAAACGAGCCCAGTGGTCAGCGGAAACGCACAGGAGAAGCTGGCCAGCAAGCTACAGTCGGAACTACTGGGCGGCCGTTTCCGCTACATCAACGAACAGCTGTACACACGGAACAGCCAGAAGGCGGAAGACCTTTTCCGTTTGGATAGCGGCGCCTTTGAGGCTTATCACGCGGGCTATCGCCAGCAGGTGGACAAATGGCCCGCAAATCCGTTGACGCGCATCATCAAGACCATCAACCGTTTGCCCAAGACAGCCGTAGTTGGGGACTTTGGTTGCGGCGAAGGCAAGCTGGCGCAATCGGTAACCAACAAGGTTTACTCCATGGATCTGGTCTCAACTCGTAGCGACATCATCGCCTGCAATATCGCTAATACGCCGCTGGAGCCGCAGTCACTGGACGTGGCCGTCTACTGCCTCTCGCTGATGGGCACCAACCTGACCGATTACTTGGTGGAAGCGAACCGCGTGCTGAAGCTGCACGGCAACGTCTACATTGCCGAGATTCAGTCGCGTTTTGAGGATGTGCGCGAGTTTATGCGCTGCATGAAAGACTGCGGATTTGATCTGATAAAGAAAGATGTGGCCGTGAACTACTTCTACTTCTTTCACTTTAAAAAGATGCGGCATGTGGGCAAGGTGGTGAAGCTGAAGCCGTTCTCCTTAAAGCCTTGCCTCTACCGCAAACGCTAAAAATGCTTGCAATAAATGTTTAAAAAATATAAATACGAAAATTGTGTTTGAAAGTAAACTGTTGGGAACGCTGCTCAACAGTTGGGCGCAGCGTTGCCACCTAGACAAAATCGTCGGCCGAGGCAACTCACTTCGCATCTGTGACGTCATGCTCTCTCGCTAGCTCTTTAAATAGTGGGCAGTGGTTGTTTTGCCTTGCGCTTGCAAGCGCTTGAATAAAATACATTTCTCAGTACCAGTTTGCTCTTCGTGCGTAGCATTTCGAATATTTTACCACGGTACGTTAGCTGAAAAGCAGTGGCAGGCCAATAGGCAAAAGAAAAGAACAAGGCAAGAGAATTGCCAGAAAAAACCAAAGCATCTGTGCTAGTTGCAGAAAAACGCGCGCAATTTTGTGTTTATAAATAAAACAGTATCTAAATTGAATTGATGTACTGTTGGTGCAATTTTCACACGCCCACGCCTAGTTGCCACCCCCAGCACCCCACACCCCATTATTGCTCTCACGCTCACTCAATATTCTCTATTACTCACTCAACGTAAATTTTCAACAGGTATTCAACGACGACGACGACAACAACAAATTGTCTTTTTTCGTGCTCAATAGAAAAAAGTGGCCAAGAATTTGTTTATAAGTATTTGATGTGCAACTGTGTGAGTGTGTGCGAAATTATCCAGAATCGTTGTTAACCGTTTGTGAAAAGTGAAAGCAGTCAAAACACGGCCGAGCTAAGCGCCGCAAAGTATTCAACGCTTCCTGTGGATTACAATTGAATTCTAAAGCACAGCTTACTACTCGTAAGTAACGGAAACTTCAACTTTAACTTCATACATTGTTGCTGTAGTTCCAATTAAATGGAGTCGCGCCATTTACCCATTGAGCCAGCCAAAATACAAGCTGAAGTTCGTATTTTTTTGGGCTGTGGTCAGAGTTTTCGGTTGCCTGCTACGTCTCCCTTTCCGTCTCCGTCACAATTTATGCTTTTGACATACACACAGCAAGCACAGTATGACTTCATAGTTCCCGCACTCACGCAGCACACACACACACGCACGCACCACACTCTCATTTGCGGCTCTCAAGAGAGTGAGTGAGAGCGCAAGTTGACGTTGTCGCTTTTTGGCCATAGGCAGCGCGTCAAGCTTTTGGTGTATCTTTTTCTGTACTTATTTCTTTGATTTTCTTGCCTCTGCAACTTTACGAGTTTGCGGCCCACATTGTTGTTGTTGTTGCCATCTCACTCTGTTGTCTCTTTTGTCGCATTTTGTGTTTTTCTCAGTTGTTTCGCCTTTTGTTTTGGCTCACTTCCACAAACGGGGACCGAAACCCGAGAAAATTCTTATTGGCAAGCGAATGGCGCGTAGTCAAGGAGACACGTTCAAAACATTCAACACATGCACACATGCCGATCAGATACAACTGCCAGAGTTGCCAGTTGTAGTTCTTTTCAAGTAATACATTTAGTCGTTGAGTTTTAAGTGAACGAACGAATCGATAAATGTATGCAAGTAGTTCGTTCTTTATGTTCGTTTTGGTCGCCTTTTTGTTGCTGTTCATTCTAAACCGATTTAAAGCAATTGATTTGCCAGTTTAGGCGAGATAACTAGTCTAAAGGTTCTTTTAAATAATTCGCACATTTGTGTATTTCATGTATTGATTCAATTTAAAGCTAGTACCTTTGTTGTTCTCAAACGACAATGGTATTCTGACTCAATCGAGTGAGGAAATGAGCGACAACCAGAAACACACATACACAATACATACATACATGATTACATACTAAGAGCTGATTCGTTGAGTTTAGTGTTGATCACCTTAAATTGATTTAAATATGCGATTAAAAATTGATCAATGTCTTAAAAAAACATAAGATTATGAAAAAAATTATCTAAAAAAAAATTATCTAGAAAAGTTTAGTGTTCTGTGAACGAACTTGACCTGAACTATTTGTGGCAACTCTAACATATACCATATTTGAATACATTTGTATTCATGTATCCATGCAACACAGAAACTTCGCAGTTGAATCAAAGTCAATTGAAATTAAGCAATGCGACACAGTGAAACTTTTTTGGTGTGGCATAAATGTTATCCTATAAAAAGAACAATACACTGTGCTTAAAAACGGCGCAGTTAGTTGAGATTGTTCGGGTTCAGTTTGCTGCTTTTTGGATGGGGGTGCCTTTGCCTTTGCCTTCGCCGTCGACGTCGACGTCACTGGCACAAAAATAAACCAACAGCTGCCATAGAAATTGATCGTTGAGCAGGTTATTTCCTTATCAAGCATCAACTTGTGTGCTTTTCAATACGTATTGGCATTTCTGATATCAAGGCTGTAAAAGCCAAGGAAGTGGGAAAGCTTTTAGCCACACTGATAAGAAGCCAATTACTCACACGCACATACATACATAAGTATGTATTCGAATTTGCGCTGATAAGATTCCAAAACAAACGCCGTGCTAATATACTATATTGGAATACATGAGTTATGAATGGCAGGTGACTATGTCCACAATAACTAGCACGGATAGATATACATACATACTATGCGTCATCGGAGCCTACGACAGGCTTAACGGATTTTCACAATCAACGGAAAACCTCGTAGAAAGCAGGCGTAGACGTGGCTGGGATTTGGAACAGAACAGAAACTTTGACCCAAATATTACAACTAACCATTTGAGCATGAGAAAACAAATACATGCACATTACCATAAAAGTCTGCTGGACAATGCAAGGTAAAACAAGTCAAGAGAGAGAGAGAGAGAGAGGAGAGAAATAGAGAGGGAAGAACTTGCATTAGAAACCGGTTACTGGTTAGCCAAGAAATTAGCTACACAGCAGACAAACAGATAAAGGAAACGAGCAAAGCAAATGCTAATAACTGTACAAGTCGAAAATTATAATAAACTGTGTAGTGCTAAAGCTAGAGGCAGAGAGCGAGCGCAAGAGCGTGCGACAGAGAGACGGAGAGAGGGAGCTCAATAAACGACTTAACAGCACGCAAACGGTTAAACGTGAAAAATACAGTGGAAAACCTGAATTCGACAAGAGCCACAGCCACAGCCAGAGCTAGAGCTGGCAACAGAGCCACAGCCAGAGCCAGAGTCGAGTCCCCCCCGCCACAAACAGCCGCAGAACAAGGTGTGTCTGCGTTAGAAGAGGCCCCATAAGTGAGAGAGCGAGAGCTAACAAATGCGGCTCTCTTAGCCAAAGTTAGGCTTTGCCTGCTTGTATCGTAAACTGGAATTTTGGGCCAATGCAACGGGCTGCCAGATCTCTAAAAATTTCCACGTTAGGCAAGAGCCAATTTTCATGGCATTTAAAGTTTCGTCTGCTTAGCAAGCGTTTAACGAGACGATCCCAAAGTTACTTCCAAATTTATGCTCCCTCCAGACATGGCTATTTTCGAGTCTGCCACTCCCCCCTCTCTGCTGGGGCCAATCTGTCAGCGTTTTCAATCAGGCACAAAACAGCTTTGCTGGCTTTGATTCTGGCTACAGGCTAAACGCTTTCCCCCACATTTTCGCATTCAATTTTCTATTTTTATTTGTTGTCGCATCGATTTTTATTGTTGTCGAGGGGGCGCTATGATTTATGTAGCGCTGTGTATTTTGGTTTGTTTACTGGCTCAGTGAGACCACCCTCGCCTTGCCTCTGCCCGCCCCGCCAACTCCAGCTGGCATCTATTTGTGGGTGGGTCCAGGTCCGCAGACCCAGAGTTCGTTGGCCAACTAGTCCACAGAGGCGTCGAATACTGTAAATAGCGAATCTTCCGGGGCGTGTGCGTGCCTCGCTTTGGCTCACTTTGTGGTTATGTTCGATGTCAGCGCACTCCGATCGAAATAGACGGGGCGGCAATTAGTCAAGCCCCTATTGGGCAATGCTGCTGACGAACATCCGAATCGACCACAAGAGCAAATAGTATCTACACTCATACTTAAGTCACTCAACGCCCGCAACTGCCTGAAGATCAGTGTGGCCAGCTTTTGAAAAGCAAAGAAACATAATACTCGCCGAAAAAAACCAACAAAAAAACAATAAGTTCTATTAAAGAACAGTTTTCATTAAACTAATTTTGTTCCCATGGAAACTATATGATCCCATTTTCATCAAATTTAACCAAGCTTGCTTAAATTAGTATAATATATGTAGCTCGCAATTGCTGAGGTTGGTCGAGATATCTTAAAGAACATAGTTTCATACAGTTGTTCATAATTTTGAATTCATTGTTAAAGCTTTAAGATAAAATAAATGATTTAATTGTATGGAAGCTTTTAAATAAAGTGGTCCGAATTTGGAATATGTATGTGAGTTTGGTCATGATGCTCGTATCTTGAAGACATAACGATTTTTCATACAACTCATGGACGGCTTCGACATACTATATACTGCCTACAGTAAATAGAAGCATCTGTGTCAAGTTTCATCAAGATAGCCAGATAGCTATGACTATGAGATCGATTTGCATAGAAACTGCATATGGCTAGTTCGACTTGGCTTCTGGTGCTGATCAAGAATATAGTATACATACATATAGCTTTTGTTGTCGGGGATTGAAGGGGCTCAATGTATTTTTAAAAATATGATGCTTTTGAACTGTTTGAGATACTTGAATTATTCATATTATTTCAATGTAACTCAGTTTGGAATATTAAGCTAACTATTTCCTGAGTGGGAGTCGAAACCGGATCTAATGTGTCACCAGGCAATTATTAGAGTATGCCCTGATAGTTTATTCTAAAGCAAGTTGTATTCCTCTTATCTACGGATGACAACCTCAAAGGGTTGCAGTTCGTATAGAAATCTATCGATACCTTGCTTATAGAGATCCCAACTTGTTAATCAAATGTACAGAACGCGTAAAAAGACAACACTTAATATAATGACTGATTTTCCATTGGCCACTAGTTTGATCGAACTTTATATAAAAGTTAGTTTCGACGGAAATAATCATAGTTGGAGGCATTGATCTACTTTTTGCACTGGTCCAACAACTGCAAACTATTTACTTCCAAGAAGCTCGCAAACTGGAACGGATCTGGCTTATCGTTGCGAATGTCGCTTTTTCACTACCATGTCGCCTATTAAATATACGAGTAGTTTTGCCTTGGCGATAACCGCAAATGGCAACAGTTTCCGATGTGAAACTGTCAGAACGTGCATATTCCACAATGCAATTGCAGAACCAGAAATACACACCCCGAGCAACCGTATCGATTGACCTATTTGTTAACGTATTTCTCTCTGAAGGAACCAAACAACTTCTTCCGCACGCACACCCGAATATCTGAGACTTTTGTGTAGTCAATAAATTTAGATTTGTTCCATTTGGCTGTGTACATAAGATATTTTGGAAAAATGCGAATCGCATTTCACGCGGAAGTGGCCCGAACCGGGTCCAGCCTGCCCCTTGGTTATTAACGGATGTGAGCACCGCCCGCAACTCTTTCACTCATTTCTATACAATACATTTTGTATACAATTTATGGGAAACGCTTCGTTGATTTTCAAACAGCTTTTGTGCATTCCACTTGTGACCACTAAACAGGAACGCGTTAATATCACGTTAGTATTAAGGCCTAGAGTGATGGTTCATTTACAACGAGCTGGGCTACAACGGCACTTGCAAATATCCACACCTTTCTGAACTGACGTCACTGCAGCAGCTCGGCAGCAGCTCGAACTTGAGATGACCTAATACCATGACAGAATGCCTCCCGAGGGGCACTTCTCAGGTTGAGGTCTGTCGATGGGGCAACCTAGTTGGGCTGGGCCTCGGGTTCACTTTCAGGTTCATATTCATCAAGGTTCTGCTTGCTGTTTGTTGTTATCTTCCCTCCGAGCAAATTGAATTTGATTTAGGTTTTATTAAATTAAACTTAATTACGGGTCCGCTGCCCCAACTCAATTGAATTGACCGCCAGTCAACAGACTGAGCGAATCTTTTTGTAGTCTGTTGTATGCCGTCTTGAGTATTCCCCGTGCATTACAAAAACTTCACTTGCTCGTACATAACTCACTTGCTTACCACATCCAATCATACTCGTACAAATAAACATTAATACTTTTATACGAGAATGCATACCGGTCACGTCTTTGTTTGTCTTCTGTACCCTGTACCTATAATATATGTAAAAATGGGAGTATTTGAGTATTGCAATTGTATGTAACACTATATACTAACTATACTCCTGATCAACATAAACATCCCACACATCTTAACTGTAAGAACTCGATATTATATTATACGCAGATCCGGTTAAACTCAAGGCTTACATATTTCCTGCCCAAGTTCGTCCAAGCAAACTTTAACTTATCACGTATTTGTATTCCACTGTAATAAAAGTTATATTCCGTACTTAACATATTTCCCAGCGAAGTCAGAACTTAGATAATCTTAAACTCGCTTAATCCAAGTACTTGGTTCAGAAATTTTTTCAGTGTCGGAATTCTTTATCTGTTTAATTTTAAGAATATACACTTCCAACGTAACGATCGTTCAGCACGATTGCACAGTCGAACCGCGAATTCGTTTCAATTGAGGGGAGGAAAGAGAGTAAATTTAGTTTTTCTCCCAGGGATTAATATACAAATTGTATAACATTTTATACTTGAATCAAATACTAGACGTATTAGCTTAAAAGATTCTGTGAAATGAATATTAACTGAATTGATTTAAGAATATTTTAGTTAAACCGCATTTTTAAATTTTGAGTACTCTTGCGGATAAATCAAGGTATTTAAACTTGAATTTCGAACGCCATTATCTTTCTGTGTAGTTCTAATTATTGGTGGGGGCCGCTGGGAGTCCCTAGAAAGCTACTTTGGGAAGAGTTTGATAGGAATGTGCTTTAGATATTTCAATGCATTCTATTGTCATGATTTATCCCCGTCAAATTTTGATTACCGCGCCCAACTTTAGTTCATACCTTATGTAAACACACAAGTAAAAGTATAGGATGTTTATCTACGAATAGTATCTGTTCGAATGTGTGGTTTGGTAGCTCCGACCTGGGTATCTTCGTGACTAGCACTCTCAAACAGTGCATTCTTTCTTCTTACACGTACGAGCTGATACATTCTTGCTCACGCCTCGACGCAGTGAGGCCACATTGCCATGATTAGAAGCACACCCAGGCGGTGTCCCAGCCCCAGCCCCAGCCCAGCCCCAGCTCGTGGTGGATCGTGTATACTACTGTGTGTGTTTCAGCTACTTGATGAATTTCACCTCGACCTCCTTCAATTGAAGCGTTCTTCTGTTCAGTTCTGTTCTGCCGATTTTGGGTGTCGGCATCTTGCAAAATATTATTGCGCACGCTGTTGCAGCAATACTTAGAACAAATTCAGTATTAGTGTGTGGAAGTGGAAGTGGCTCTTGACGTGATGCCTGAATTCGCTGACGATGCTGGCGTTGATGATGTCATCGTTAATGCGATACGAAAATAAATTATAGCGCCATTCTAGAGCACACATAATGTCTTAGAGTAAATAGTATTTAGTATAAACAAGCGTAATCGCAGTACCTATCAAGTAATGCTCGATTTGTTTGGAACGAGCTACTGCTGTGAGACATCGCCAGACAATCTCAGTGAGTCATGCTTCAATCATTGCAGCCATCAATCAGCGGAGTGTGCCCCCAGACACGAATCATTTCACTGCTAATGGCCTTGGAATATAATTCATGAAGTGCAATTGCGATACTCTTAATTATGCTGATGACTTGACGTCGATGATGTCAACAATGGGAACAGATTGCCCCAAACAATGCTACTGTTACTGCCCGCTGGGCCGCGTGGACATTAAATGGATGAAAATATATACAAAAAAAAAAAAAGAAACACACGAAATTATAGAAATTAGATGGTTGTCTGCTTTTCGGATTCTCAACATTTTGTGTATTTTAGCAGGCGTCGATGGCGTCATCAGCTTTGAAATTGTGACGCGATGTTTTTAGAGAGGTTTTCGGTTATTAAAAAGCATCTGGGTCTGCCTAGCTTTTGCAGCTGTATTTGTTATTTGTTAGAAGCCAACGGACTGCCTCGTGCTATAATACCTTGATCCAAACTGGTTCAGCCTAACCAACGATCTCTGGCGCAGACTCTGCCTCGAATGTAACTTGCTATCGAGCATGCCGAGTCGAATTGAGGAGTACAACGAATTTAAAATCAATTAAACATTGAATTGATCGCATCGCTTATAAGCCCCAATCAACAATTTAGGGGTTCTCCATTCCCTCATTGCTCAATCGCAAACGCGATTCGAGAAACTATACCCAGTGGTTGGGTGTGGTGTGGTGTGGTGTGGTGTAAATAAAGCATTAGCGTCACTTTGGTGCATTAAACCACATTAGACGACACTAGACATTTGCATTGCAAAGCTATTCTTTGTGCTCGGCTCATAATACACACTCTTAAGTACTATATATGTATGTACATACATATACATACATATGTATACTTGCGGTTCCAGCCGGGAATGAGTGCGGGAACATGACGCTGCCTCGCATTGCCGGCTTGGCTTACTTATATAACACAATCTCGCATAATCACAAGAACACGAGTCTGTATGTGTGTGTGTGTGTGTGTGTGTGTGTGTGTAGGAATCTTATGTCATTGCTGAACTTAATGCGCTTGATTGCTCGCAACTGCGACTCTAAATCGGGGTATTTCAGTTTTCGGCATATCTGTATGAGTTGACAGGATGCGAAGCTCCCTTTGGTTCCCATTGGCCGGATATTTGACTTTATACGTGCGGCAGCATTTAAATTTATAATAAAGCCAAACACATCTGCGCACTTTCCCAGCATAGTTATAGGGCTTGTCTAATTACAGCTTTACTGCCTTTTGCTAGAAAATACGATTTAAATACGTACATATGACCTGGATATATCGCAATGCTGATTTTTTATAGCTGTTGGTCAGCAGCCAAGTTTACGGTTTTGCCTGCGATTATGTTGTGGTTATGCCTTTCGCTAGTTAAATTTTAATTTCAATTTGGACTCGCCCGGCTCAAGCATTAAATGATCCACTTTTTATATTCACAGCTCGCCGACAACTACAACCACAGCCAGAAGAAGCCGCTGCAACAACAACTATTGAGCTCGATTCGAGTAAGTATGAGTGCGAATAACGAGTACCCGTACTTGTGTCATCGCATGACATCATGGGGTGGCTCTCGAATGGGCTCGAAGGGGTCGCGTCCTGCCCTCTGCGTTCTGCAATTTGTGTACATGTAATTTCATAGTCGTGTCCCAGTTCGTTTACGAGCTGGCGCCAGGCAAATCGAGAGAACATTAAACTGCGCAACAATTCTGTCTAATGAACGGAAAGGCGACCACACGCATTGCAGTGCGGACATCCGGCCGCAGGGGGGCGGACTTTTGCTAGCCACATCTTCAAATGTTGATATTTTGCTCATTGAACGAATGTATTATTTGCAGAGCCCTTTCTTCTACCTCCTACTGCATCCACCAAACTGTCTGCGTAGCTGAGCGCCCAAGACGATGCCGGCGGAAACTAAACCATCCGCGCCTGCGGAGCCGGAAACACCGACCAAGAGCAAACCGAAGAGCAGCTCATCGACCTTCTCGAAGGCTGCCCTGGCGCGAGTTGCACTGCTCGATGGCTCCATTCTGGACGTTACCATTGACGTGAGTTCCGCAGCCGTTGCTCAAGACTGGGTCTTTTTCTAACCTTTGCTTTCTTATCCCTTTACAGCGCAAGGCCAAGGGCCGTGACCTGGTCAACTCGATCTGTGCAGGCTTGAACATCATTGAGAAGGACTACTTTGGCCTGACCTATGAGACGCCCACCGATCCGCGTGTTTGGCTGGATTTGGAGAAGCCTGTGGCGAAGTTCTTTCGCTCAGATCCCTGGCCGCTATCGTTTGCAGTCAAGTTCTATCCACCGGAGCCGTCCCAGCTGCAGGAGGACATCACGCGCTATCATCTGTGCCTGCAAGTGCGCAATGACATCCTGGAGGGCCGTCTACCCTGCACATTCGTAACGCACGCGTTGCTCGGCTCGTACCTCGTGCAGTCGGAGATGGGCGACTATGATCCCAAGGAAATGCCGAATCGCGGTTACCTAAAGGAATTTAAAATTGCACCCAATCAAACAACCGAGCTAGAGGAGAAGGTCATGGATCTGCACAAGACTCACAAGTATGTAGTCGAAGAGCGCATCTTACCCTGGCACGCCTAATTGATTTACCTTCAATTTCCTATATTTCCATAGAGGTCAATCGCCCGCCGAGGCCGAGCTCCACTATCTGGAGAACGCCAAGAAACTGGCCATGTATGGCGTGGATTTGCATCCTGCCAAGGACTCGGAGGGCGTGGACATCATGTTGGGTGTGTGTGCGTCCGGCTTGTTGGTTTATCGCGACAAGTAAGCAGCCCAAATTAAACTTAAGATCGATGCAAATATAATTAAACTCTCTTTCAGATTGCGCATTAACCGTTTCGCTTGGCCAAAGATCTTGAAGATCTCGTACAAGCGTCACCATTTCTACATCAAGATACGACCGGGCGAATTCGAGCAATACGAATCCACCATCGGTTTTAAGCTTGCTAACCATCGGGCGGCCAAGAAGCTGTGGAAATCCTGCGTGGAGCATCACACCTTCTTCCGTCTCATGACGCCGGAGCCCAACACCAGGTCAACGCTGTTCCCGCGTTTTGGCTCCAAGTACCGCTTCTCTGGGCGCACCCACTATGAGAGCAAGGCCACACCCGTGGACCGCACGGCTCCCAAGTTTGACAGAGCCCTCTCCGGAGCTCGTCTCTCATCTCGTAGCATGGATGGTTAGGATTGATGTTCCACTGCTTTTAGCTCATACACTAATTAGATATATTTTTAACGCAGCGCTAGCAATGGCTGAGAAGGAGAAGGTCGCCCGCAAGAGCAATACCTTGGACCATCGTGGAGATCGTAACAACGATATGGATGCCCACAGCCGTAGTCCCATCAAGAAAGACAAGAAGGACAAGGTAACTGAGCCTGCTCGCAAGCCTTCGTGATGACTTTAGATGAATATTTTTAACGATTTTTAGAAGTTAACCAGATATTATTGTTACTTTTTTCTCGGTTTGTTACTAACTCTCACACACAAACCAAACACGCACACAAAACTCACTTCGTATGTACCGTGTGCCCCAATCAATGGCACGATGTGCTCGTAATCCCTCTGCCCGTTGCGCAAATCGATCCCAAAATTTACATTCTAACACATCTCTTGTCCTGGCATTGTTCCTAATCCTAAACACTAATCGATTAACTAGTTAATTCGCGAATCGAGCACCGGTACAGCTTCAGCCTCCTCGCAGAGCTCACTCGAGGGAGACTATGAGACTAACATCGCCGAGTTTTCGTCTCCTGCTCAGGTTACTGTTCAAACACTTTTCTAGATACTCGTACAAGAATTCGCTTACTTTTCTGCCTTATCCCAATTTTATTTACATAGCTTGAATTTTGCTTCTTTTCATTGTTGTAAACTAAAGCATATAGAAAATTCTGTATACCTCTTCCCGATCCGATCAGCGTATGTGGGATGAACAAATTTTGATAAACCTTTTTACTCTATAATATTATTATTATTTCTATAATTTTTGCTATTTTGCTTTAACTATATTGACTACTCCTCTCACTCTGGTAGCCTATGAACGCGGACTTCCAATTAATGGTAATTGTTGTAAAAAGAAATAACTTTTCTGCCCTCATACAAATCTCTACAAATTGTATACGTTTCGTCTGATTCACATCTGCATACACTCTACTATCCAGACTTGTTTATTGCAATCTAAATTTTATTTGTTTACTTTTAATTGAGCTCCCAATGTCAACCTCATTTGCGCTCTATTGTCAAAGTCTTTTTTATAAATACTCGTACAACATAATTGTCCTTAAATGTCCTTCATTAATATACATATATTAATGTATATATAGGATAAGAAACATTTTGAAGCACACAAATACAGTTCACACTAAACTTGTTTGGCCTGAATAACAAATGTGCCTCGATTCTCATGTTTACGTTCGCTTAAAATCATCTGCATTGTAAATATTTGCAATGAAGATTACAAATTGAATGCTTGCAATCATATTCATTTCCATGTGTAGAAGTATCGAAAAATGTTCAAAGAGCGGGGTCTACTCTTTGCTTGTCAACTTGTTGAGTTGGAGTTCCCTTTTTGAACACAATTCTTAGATCCCGATATCTCGAAGATGAACTTATCCGCACGCCAGAAGATATATATCGTTAACGTTCGTGACCATGAGAAAACGAGCCTCATATAATCAAAATGTATATATCAGAAAAAACTGCATTCATTTTAAGTTGTGGAGATAATCCATTATAATTTTGGTGCTTGTAGAACATATCTTATCCATAATCTGTAATATTTGTTGCATGTACTTGTAAGCTTTTCGTCCGAAATTCGGTTGAACTTTTTGTACTCCCTGAGAATTTTAAGAATCTGATTTAAACTGAATATTTTCTACCCCAACAGGATGAGGAGAAGGAGGCTAAGCTGCGCGAAAAGAAGCAAAAGGAAAAAGAGGAAAAGGAGCGCAAAGAACAGGAGAAGCGGGATCAGAAGGAGAAGGAAAAGGCCGAGAAGGCAGCTAAAGCTGCCGCTGCTGCCGCTGCCGCTGCCGCCGCCAACGCTGGAGCTGCGGTCAACGGTGAGTTATTGGCCCCAAAGATATAAATATATTCTTTTCTAATATATATATTTTGTATATGACACAGGAAATGACGAGCTTAATGACTCTAATAAATCTGATAAGTCGGGCAGACGTGTAAGTACATTCAACGTTCGAGTATGTAAGATATAAATATGTCGATTAGTATTTTAAGATCTGATAAGTACTGAGCATTAAGATATTTGATAACCTGCGTAAAACCTCATCGCACTGTTTGCGCCCGCTCTCGTGTAAATACAACCCGATTAGTCCCTTCCCAAGACCAGTCACACCTAAGTTCAACTCCTAAGTAATGATAGTTTGTAGTAAACCCAAAACACTTATAAGTTAAATCAGTTTTAATTTTGTATTTCCCCGTCCAATTGTTTTTCTTTTCTTTTTATTTTTCTACTTTTGATTTATTGGCATTTCGGAAACGGGAAACAGGGCGTTGGTATATTCTCGTCGGGTCGCAAGAGTAAGAGCGGTTCACCGTCCAAGGACGGCAAAGACAAGTCCGGCAAGGACAAGGATAAGGACAAGGAAGTGGGTCGCCTTGGTTTGGTCGTTACCTCGGGTCTTGGTGAGCAGGAGCAAAGCGAGGCCAATAAAAATGCTGGCAAGAATCGCGGCTCTGCAACACCGGGCGTTACACGCCCCTATGAGTACGCCGTAGATGCTGATGGCAACGCCAGCAGCCCCACCCGCAAATCGTACACTCCTGGCGGCTTCCGCTACGACCAGGATCCAAATACTGGCAAGCAACTAGGTCCAGATGGTCAGGAGCAGCTGTCGCCAACATCGCAGCAGAAGAAAATCGGGCTAGCCTTCAACTATGCGCCTGGCAATGAGAATGCCTTGAAGGAGACCGCCGAGAAAATTAAGTCCGGTCAATTGTCGCCCCGCACACAGGACAAGCTGAACCGCGGTCAGCTGTCCCCCAAGTCGAGGGCCAAGCTCCTTCAGGACGGCAACCTATCGCCCACAACGCGTGCCAAGCTGCAGGGCAGTGCTGTCGATGCCGCCGCAGTTCCTTTGAGCGATGCCCAGAAACGTTCCTACTCGCCAACGAAAGGCACGGGCCAGCAGGGCTACTCCTCCGGTGCACCTGGCAGCTACAAGCCAATCTCTGATCCCACTGCCGACTTTCTTGAATCACAACGCTACAACAAAGAGCCCGGATATGTCGGTGTGGCAGCTGGTGCTGGCAAGCCCGGTTCGCCTACAAAAACTGGAGCTGGATCTCGTGCTAGTGCAGGTCCTGGTGCAGCTGCAGCTGCTGCTGCGGCTGCGGCTGCTGCCGGTGCTGGTGCTGCTGCAGCCGGAGCTGCTGCTAAGCCCAAGAAGAAGCGTGTTAAGATTATGGTAATCACCTCTAAGTTCGATCCCGCAACCAAGCGCATTGATGCCGAGAATGGCACTATCGAGCACTCCACGGGCATCTTGGACCCAGCCACGGGTCGCATCGATACCAAGTATGGCGTTATTGACCCCAAGACCGGCACTTTGGAGGCATTGAATACCAAGACAGGCAAAAAAGAATTGTATCAGGGCGATTTGGATCCAAAGACGGGCAATTTGCATTTGGTTTCCGGCGTATCAGATCCCAGCACAGGCCGTATCGATGAGTCCTTAGGTCAGATTGTATGCATTACGCCACAGGATAACCCAGTTGTTGAGCTAACTGTCATTACCAGCCGCATTGATCCCGCCACAGGCAAGATTGATACTGTTAACGGCGAGGTGGAACGCTCTCTGGGTGTACTGAACTTGGACACTGGCCTGTTGGATACGAAGTACGGTGAGATTAACACACGCACCGGAGAGTTAAAGGCCATCGATCCGAAGTCAGGCAAGATTGTGGTTACCAAGAATGTCAAGGTTGATCCTGGCACTGGACAGATAACCATACTGGGCGTAATTGATCCGAAGACGAATAAGGTTGATCCCACCCAAGGCCGCATCATTGAGGTGGGCCAGCAAATTGATCCAATTGTCGAGGTTACATCCCTGGCTGGCAAATTCGATTCGAAGAAGAACATTATCGATCCCAAGACTGCCCAGGTGGAGACATCTGGCGGTCAGTTCGACCCAAAGGCGGGCAAGATCGACACCAAGTATGGACAAATCGACTTGGTAAAGCACACAATCACCTTCACCGATCCCAAGTCGGGCAAGACAGTAACGCGCGACATCAAGATCGAGCCGGCCACCGGGCAAATCGTGCTGAAAAACCAAATCAATCCGAAGAACAACAAGCCGGACAAGGATTACGCGCGGATCATTTCACTGCGCATCGTGCAGCAGCGTGTGGATCCTGCGACCAAGGCGCCCATTGCACAGGTCAGCGCCGCCAAGGACAAGGACATTATTGTTGATCCGAAGTCCAACCAGATCTGGGTGCCGACAGGTGCAACCGATCCTAGTACCAAGGAACAACAGTTCATTTCCAGCAGCGTCGATCCCAAGACGGGCTACGTCATCACCATCTACGGCTACCTTGACCCCAAGACCAACGAGATTAAGAAACAGACCAAGCTTGACCCCAACACCATCAAGATCGAGCCTTCCTCCGGTAAGATCTACACCGCCACCGGCGAAGTGGACAAGGCCACCGGTGAACCGCTTTACGCTGCCACCCAAGTGGATCCCGAGTCCGGCGAGGTGTACACCAAGCTGGCTCGCGTTGATCCCAAGACTGGCAAGATAGTCATTGTGCGCATTTTGCTTATAACCAAGACCGACGAACGTGGCCGCCCCGAGGAAATCGATCCAGAGACCTGCGAAATCGATCCCGTGTCTGGCCGAGTTCTTAAATTCTTCAACAAAACCGTTTATGTTTATAATATGATTGACCCCGTAACTGGTGAAATTGTGCAGGTCGATCCCAACGATCCACGTTTCGCCGGCGCCCGCACCACAGTGACCCACACGATGACGCTTACCGGGGAAATCGATCCCGTTACGGGACGCATCAAGAGCGAATACGGCGACATCGATCCGAACACGGGCGACATTGATCCTGCTACAGCTGTTACCGATCCAGTTACCGGCAAGTTGATCCTCAACTACGCCCAAATCGATCCCTCGCACTTTGGCAAGCAGGCCCAGGTGCAGACAACCACGGAGACGGTCCCTATAACGCGCCAGCAGTTCTTTGATGGCGTCAAGCACATTGGCAAGAGCGCGCTGCGCCGCGACTCTGAGGGCAGCGGCTCGGAGGATGAGATGACCCAACAGTATGCCAGTGATCAGGTCCAGGATATTGTGCTAAGTCCTTTAAATCAATCCGGCGCCACTAGCAAGCTGGGCAAACCAGTGAGCACACCCACAGTGGTCAAGACGACCACGAAACAGGTGCTGACCAAGAACGACGGCGGTGTCACCCACAACGTGGAGGAGGAGGTGCGCAACCTGGGCACCGGCGAGGTGACCTACTCAACACAGGAACACAAGGTTAGCACCGGTTCTAAGCGTGTTGTGTTACTTGCTTCCATTTCAAAACTGGGCACAAGCTCCAGCGCTTTCTTCTAACTCAAGCTTTATCTACGCCTCGATTGATTTGATTTCTATTTTTGCTTTCATATTTCCTTTGCCTTTGCTAATTGTTGCTGTTGATGTTGCTGTTGCTGTTGTTGTTATCGTAACTGTTGTTAACTGCGCACTAACCTCACCAACGAACACGTCACCCACCCACATAGGCTGATCCAACACCTACCGACCTAAGTGGCGCCTATGTCACGGCCACCGCAGTCACCACCCGCACAGCCACCACGCACGAGGATCTGGGCAAGAACGCCAAGACGGAACAGCTCGAGGAGAAGACGGTTGCCACCACCCGCACCCTAGATCCCAACAACCAGCAGCAGCGCGTCGTCACCCAGGAGGTGAAGACGACGGCGACGGTAACGAGCGGCGATCAGGTAAGAGTCCGATTCCAAGCTCTGCTCCGGCTCGCATGGCTGCACTTTACTTTTGCATGAACTGATTTTCAAATTTTTGCCTTATTTATGTTTATCATTTGTTGCCTTGCCGTTCGTTGTTGTTGTAAATGTTGCTCCCGAGTAGTATCAGAGACGTGACAGTGTCTCATCGACCAGCTCTGGCGACTCGGGCACACCCATTGATGGGCCATATGATGGTTCCAGCGTGGTACGCACTGACAACCAGGTTTGTAGCACACTTAGTGTAACGTAGATCGATGCTCGTTTGTACTTTTCTAGCGTGTATGATGGTACCCAGTCAAGATCTCTAACCTCTTTGGCTTTCTCCCACAGAAATCTCCGCTGTATACAGGCACCGCAACCACATCCACCGGCCCACATGTTGAAAGCACTCGAGTGGTGCTCGGCGAGGATACGCCCGGCTATTCAGGACACGGCGAGATCATCTCTACGCAAACCGTGAGCAGTAAAACCCGCACCGTGGAAACGATTACCGTAAGTACAACCAAGAGTTTACCCCACCCACACACATGCCACACCCCGCGCGATCTTGATATATGAGTAAGTACCTGGAGGTAGGATTATTTAAACTCTTCTATACTCGAATTTCCTGTATTCGTATGCGCCCCACTGTAAATTTCCATACATTGAGTCTCTCGTTCAAATGGGTTAAATGGTAAAAATGGCATTGTATAAAAAACCACATCCACACATAGGCAGGGTGTACCCGCGAAATGTTGCTAATTTGTCTCCTTTTTCCCAAATAGTACAAAACCGAACGCGATGGCATTGTTGAAACCCGTGTGGAGCAGAAGATAACTATTCAATCCGATGGCGATCCAATCGATCATGACAAGGCCTTGGCTGAGGCAATACAAGTGAGTGAAAGTGCATATTAATAAATTCACAAGTGTTCTAAACTCTTTTCCTTTCGTATTACAGGAAGCGACGGCCATGAATCCAGACATGACAGTCGAGAAGATTGAAATTCAACAGCAAACGCAGTAGATTTTATAATTATTTTTAAAGAACTACGAAGTAAATCCCGCACAGCTTCAAACCACACACACCACCCACACACACGCACCACCACCATACACAGCACATCCAGTACACCTTTTATACTACATAAATATATACAAACATACAGACACACATATATACATATATCGTATATGCAGGTATTCGATTTGAAGCCACATGACTAAATACTTATGTATGAAGAATTCAATATTTTCTATAGAGCTATCCATAACGACTTGGACAATTTGCATCCATATGTTTATAATTTTTTTTATTACAAACTGTTGTTTATAACTACCTTTTATTATTATGTCTAACGGAATGTATTGCAAAAAATATGAATGTGCAAAGGCAAAGTTTAAAAATAAAAATTTATATATATGTATACATTATATTGTGAACCACAATTGCATTCAAATAAAAACAAAACCTAAATGTACACACAACTCACGTATTCAATTGATTTATTAGCTGGCCAAAGTCTTTCAATATTCTATGAATGCACACGCTGCAGGCGATATATATCTTTAATCCATTGGGCAAAACAGGCGCCGAATGCTTGTCGCAAACCCCATCCAAGCCCTGACAAGGACTCTGCACCACATCATCGCAATTAAGTGAAATTACCAGCAAAAAAGCAGAATAGAAAACAAATGAACCCGTTGGGAGTGCGCCCCCTTTGCCACATTGCAACGCCAGCAGGACACGACGCTTGCAGGACATGTGCAGCGATAAGGACTTTGCATTAACATGAAATCCAATTCGCAATTTCTAATACAGACCCAGTGCAAAGTGTGCGACAACTCGCGACTCGCAACGACGGCAAATTATTGTAATGCAATATTTATGCAGTTCTCTAAGGGGCTGGCTGGAGCGGGACGGGGCGAGGTGGGGGCACCCGCTAATAATATTACGTTTCACGGCAGGAATTTCGCTTAGCCTTTTAATACCCTTGCAAAATGGCTCGTGTATTGGAGGAAATGTATAACGCGTGAGGTTAGGTTAAGGACCACTATAGGTTTGATTTTTGATTCGACTCTCAAGAAACTTAATAAAAATGTTTCATTTACTACAGTATTTTGGGCACTTTATGACTGTCATAGAAACTATTGATAGAAAATGTATTTGTATAAAAACTTATTTGTGATTTTATTTTTAAACACAAGTTGATAAAGATATTTAAGCTAGACCTATCATGGTTATATCATTAATGTTGTAATAAAAATGCTAATTTATTTCAAGGCTTACATAGCAACGATCGGTCGCACATGAAGGGGATATAAGATAAGCTTAAATCCCTATAAGGTGAACTTCATCAAACTTATTAACATTTCATTTCATAGCCCTCTACTTTTTGAAAAGATCTTGTTTGTTTTCAGATTATCTTCCTGTGTAGAAAACACATTAGCAAATCAATTAATAAGAAGACCCGAAAGGGTATTCAATGTTCGGCATCCGGAAGTTAATTTATATTTCTTGTTTCTATTTCTGTTCTTTTCCTGTTCTATGCAATTTTTAAATTGTGGCCACAACATGCAAAAAAATGTCAGCGAACGATTAAATTAGAAGAGCAGTGCAGGACGTCGGGGTATAAGGGGGCTCAGTAGCATAAAAAGCAGTAATTAAAGTGGAGCGTACAAGGTGACTGACTAATGCATTGATTCATAGTTTAGATATAAAGCGTTCCATGGCCGATAAAACTGCAAACGCGAGGAGCTGAAATTCTGCACCCTGCGGTCAATCCATCAGTCAGTGAGCCCGACAGTCCCTCAGTCTCCCAGTCTCCCAGTCCCTCCGTCAGTCAGTTGGTCCGTCAAGAATTGCAAAGCCACACACTGACCGCATTCCCTCCGATGTCTGCACCTGCAACGTCCATGTTCATGTGTCCACCTTTACCTGGACGGACCGCGGAGGACGAAGGACGGACACACGATAACTGACCGCGTTGAGTGCTTTCTGTTCATGAATTTTTAAATGCGCGTGGAAATATCCTCTTGCGAATATTTTTCGTTTTTGTTATTGTTTTCCAAACTCCTGCATATTGCATGTTGTTGAGGTCATGTTAAATTTCCAAAGAGTCAAAGTTGTGGCCGACTCTTGCATTAAGTTTTCGCTGGGTGTTATTAGTTCGACTCATTCTACAGCTACTATAGTATAACAAAGTCCTCTGGTTAAAGTTCCTTTGAACATCAACAACTCACAAGCAATTGGGCGAATTCAATGAAAGAATCGGAAAATTGCTTTCTACTTACTGTCTAATCAACTCGTCAGCTAATTCAAAGACATTTCAAATTAGAGCTACAAGGAGATAATTCCTGTACAGTATACAGGATACACATGCACGAGCCAGTATTATACTGAATAGCGTTTTCTCCGCAATATTTCTTCTGGAAATGACTTTCAAGACGACTTGGGGGGACACGAAATTTCGCAAAATTGACCCTGACCTTTTACTTTCCACCGTAGGGGCATTTCAAATTCAGTAAATCGAATATTTAATTTAAGTCGAACAGCGAACAATAAAAAAGTTGCTGACCTTAGTATTCCACCCATTTTCTGCAAAACTGTGAACTATGAATTATTCCTACATATTCCTTTGAATCGACCTTAGAGCTAGTCAGTTGAAAATGTAGCCCTAGACTATAATGTCTCGAAACCTATATTTATCTGGATATTCATAAAACAATAAAGCCCGTCGGTCAATCGGACAAACAGTTTAATGTATAAAGATTAAAAAAAGCTTGCTGTAGTGCTCATTCCCTAGGTGAACCCAAATCAGTGCAAAAAATCAAAGCTCTGCCCAGCAATTTCAGACTCGGACATTGTCGCGACATTGCCAATTAGATTTGATGGCCATTTGCGCTAAAACGTTATAAAACAAAAGCGCAATGAAGGGGTGGCTGGGGACGAGGACGAGGACAAGGACGGGGACGAGGGTAGCCGGCTATTGCCAAAGCGAAAAAGAATGTTAAGCGGCCCACTGCAAAATGTCATGTGGAAACAGGACAAAACTTGACCAGAGTGGGGGAGTAGAAATTGTGTTTCGTGAAACGGCAATTTGCATGTCTGTCTGAGCTATCGCCCTGTCCCCATGTTCCTGTCCCCGTACGTCCGCCCGCGGTATTAAGTAATTGCCTCTGAATGTGCCACATGAAGCTCTTTGCCACATGCACATCGTGCAACCAGCAACAAGTGAAGCAGCCAATTTAAAATATTTGCATGCGCTCTCGTAGTGCATCAGTCAGTGTGTGAGTGCCATGCGCTCTCTCTCTCTCCCTCGGTCTCTCTCACACTCTCTGTTTTATCTTGTTTAGCAATTGTTTGTAAACAAACGCTCCCCAAAGTGCCCCCAAATCGGCCCAAATTGCCAGTCGCGTTGGAAGTTTGCGCTTTTGCGAGAGACTAACGCATGCGCCTTTCGCGCTTCTCACAAACTGTTATACGGTTATTTCCCCAACAGGTGCAATAATAAACATGAACTTAGCTCTTGAGATGACCCAGTGTCTTTACTATATGATCTTTATGATCAGCACTTCTGAACCTTTCATCTTAGCAAGTATACCTTGGCTTTCGACTATACAACTGACAATACCCCTTGAAGGGTTTGCGTAAAGCAATAAGAACACTTGTACCGAACCTATGCTTTAAATCCAAGTTCATTTTCATTCCATATCAAATAAAGCTGCATTGAGGGGATATAACATTCTAGCATATAGATATAGATAAGGAGTGATGGACATATTAAAATTGGTTTAATCATTTTGATCAGTCTCACTCTGATATACATATACAAGGTTATGCAGCACTCTGTTTCTGATAGAAGGGACACATACAAACCTAAAGACAATTGTAACTTTCTGCCTCCATAAAGGACTCTTTTATAAGATACTCGTATAAGAAGACATTTAGGAAACCTTTAAAGCAGTTCTATAGAATTCTGAAACATCGGAAAGACACCTTCCTAACTTGCGAATCTATCCGAAATCAGTCTCAGACGGATTCCGATGATGTCCATAATATGTCTTATAGATAAATGGACTCCTCCCCTGAAAAATTATAACTTACGAGAATATTCAGACTAATAGACAAAATCAGCCTGATAGTCGACCCAACCCAATCAAATCTTAACTTCTTTTATAATTTGTTCAATAATTAGTGGTTTAACTTAACATTCTGTGCCAATATCGTACTGCGAGCTGTGTTCAGACAGTATTTACATACATATCTGTTTTTTTTTTCAAGCTTGACTGTACTTTGTTAAGCCTAAAATGTACACGCATAAACAGGTAAATATAGAATGTTTGACAAGCCAGGCAATTCGAAAGCCTAGTCGGCAGTTCTCTCCAACTCCTGTCTATTACCCCCTGCCCAATGTCACCTGCCACGGACGGCCCATTTTGGCTAATTACTAAACCATATTTTAATGGAATTTTCCGTTGGCCAGCAATTGGTCAACTTGGTCAAACGCTTAAGAAATTATCATTAAGAGGCCAGGACGTAGATTTGATTGACAGTGAAAGTGGTCTAAGCAGTCCTGTCACAAGTAGGGGGAATATTTGATTTGGCTCCTCAACAAATATTGAACAGCGTATGTAATTAACGGCCTGGCAGACACATAATGATGCATTTACTTCATTAATCAGCCAAGAACTGAACCAAAGCCAATTTCTACAATAGTTCAAAGTCATCTTGAGGACATTCAAGGAACGCTTCAGTATTCCTTGCACGCCTTCCGCATAAAAACAGAAACAAAAAATATTTGCAATCAAATTGAGAGCCCCATAAAAGGCCTAAACTGACCACACAAAATCCACGGAAGTCGATTTTGGGTTTATTGGGTGCATGCACAAATATTGAAAACAAATTTGCGCTAAACACTTCCAATTGCCAAAGATGATACTCGGCCATATAAAAATGGCAATAAATGCAAATGAAAAGCGATAAACACACACACAAAATCCACACACGCACACAGGACCTTCGAATCCCTCTTCAAACAACCCCCACCCGACTGTTTGCCCTGTTAAAAGTCAATTTTCAACGCTTTCCAAGTCATGGGTGGAGAAGGGATTGGAGAGGTGGTTGTTATAGTCGCAATGGGTTAACAAAAAACGCATTTTCAATAAATACCAATTATGATGAGCCGAACGCTTGGCAGTTTTGGATACAATTCGGATTTGGGCATGCGAATTATTAGCCCCATGAATGACCTAACGACTAAACGGCAAAGCGACTGAACGACCAAATGACCATATGGTCTACGGTCTACGGTCTCTGGTCTCTGGTCAGGTGGGTGCTTTCATGGCCCATTTATGAAATTATGCCACTGTATAAAACTTTGATGAGCTTCAATTTTACAAGTGGTCGCTGGTTTTTTTGTTCTCACCCTAACCAAAAAGAGGAAAGAAAAACTTTTATTAAGAAATAAGAATATGTTCAAGACTGTGAGATATCCTGTACCCAGGTCTAACACCCAATCGTACTCATATTCACTTACAACCACTTCAAATGGTTTAACTTCCGATTGAACACATTTTTTAGGAAACGGAGATGACATGCATTCTTTTGATTTCAACTTAAATAGAAGAGTTGCCTATGGATCATTCCATGTTGAAGCGCAGCCAACTTCATACATATTCCCATATTGTATTATCAATGAATAATCCTTCTGCGAAGTTGTTTTTTGACTATTTTTGAATGTGTAGAAACAGAGCTCCATAGTCCATAATCATTAATTATATCTTCGATCGACGCGTTCATACAGACAAACAGTCAGACGATCTAATCACGAATAATTTATTTCAGTATTGTATTGAAGAAACCTCCTTCTGACCTTAACATACACTGGCACTACTTTTTTATACCCTTCTTTACTCTAATTCATGGGCATAGGGACAACAAGTAAGAACGCTGCAGTCGGAGACTCCCGACAACAGTACACTCTGTTGGTAGTCTGTATCCTTTTCCCTATGTCAGCTTTGTAGTCATATATTAAGAGGAGGCTATCAGTCTGGACAATTTTGTGGAAGTATACAACCTGTTCCGGATTCCACTTTCTGCAAAATATTGCGTAAGTAAAATTCGCATGAATGTTCGGTGTTTTGTTATTGTCTTTCAGCTAGTGAAATGAATCCCATATCTATGACAAGTGAATTGAGTTCTATATCAAGGACATGTGAAATCAATCCCCATATCATATTACTCTGCTCATATTACTCTGAGACTATGACACTGACACTTAAAGGCAATTCACCTCCGCAAAATCTACGAAAGTGGGAACCCAAACCGGCCTGATAATATTTGTATTGCCTATAGTATATACCATTAACAAGCCAGACAGATGAACATTGCACAAGCCCAATATACTCATTTCCCTTGAAGAACAGGGTAACAAAATCTACGCTGTCAGTTTGCAATTGCGTGTTTGCTCTTGATCCATATATGTACATATATAAATTCGTATTCTATCCAAATTATCAGTTGCATGTCTTTGGCATACGTGTACCATGAAAAATTCATGGCCAGTTGAACGAGGGCCTGCCTTTTGTGTCCCCCACATAATTAGGTTGGCGCTGCCAAAAAAAAAAAAATGGAGCAAATGTCGAACTCTGAAAGCCACCTACCCCGTACCAGTCCACATGACGCAGCCGAAACGATTAGTTTTGTATTGGCCAATACGTGTGGCTATAAAAAAGAATGCGGTAATCGTTAGATTTGTTGGTAAGATAGTGGGCATTCAAATATCTAAGCCCAGCACACAATGCGCTTGAAATTTGCGCGCTTATCAATATAATGTTGATTGGGTGACCCAGGACACAAGACACATAGGATACACTGGACAGACTGGTCTCATGCAGGTCATTTTCATTTCGCATTACAAAGGTCATTGTGTTATTAGTTCGACCCATCAGCGACGTAATAGCCGCACAATTTATATTCTTAATGCTCCACATGCGGACACCCATTGGGGGCACTTACGCTCCACTACTCCGTAGGGAAAGTGTCAAAGGGGAATGGCTTAAAGTTTCGTATAGGAAATGTGAAATTTTCCAGCTACATATTATCTAGTTGAAACTGTGCCCAAGGTCGAACAACATATAGTTCTCTGCACTGCGTTGCGTCAAGCTAATTTGAATCTTTCACCAATACAATTTTTTCATAATCAAGGCTATTAAACAGTTTTTAGCCGAACTATTTCAAACTCAGAATTATATTCATTTTTCGAACCACTTCCTTATAAAAAAAAAAAGGGAACTCAAAGAAGAACTGAACAAAATGTATCTTAAAAGAGGTTTGGTTCAAGAAAAGTTCACTAAGTGCTATTTGCTTTGGTGTATTTAAAAAATAACGTCTCAAAACAAGCTTCACGAACTCATCTCAAAGGACACGCTCTCCTTTGCTTGCATTCCTGATTAAAATGCGGGAATCCGCTTAGTCCTTGAAAGGAGCTGTATCTTAAAATGTATTAAGAAAATCCATATTCTGTAAATTTCACCTAATAGGAACCTTGTAGGCGCCAGCCTTTGCAAATGTCGTTTGGAAAGGTTACACCTGAACCCCAAATTCCGGGCATTTCTCAACGATTGGCAAATAATTCTATTCTCTATTAACAATACCCTATTACGCAATAATATTCACAATATCATACTTCACAATACTACTATGTAAGTACTCCGTTAACAATGCCACCTCCCAGAATCTCTTCTCTCTATTTTAATAATTCATTAACTAAAATAAAGGTTTGCAAATGACATTAAATTTGCCTAGGCACCACTCTACATCTAATCTCCATACCAACAGAGCTACAATTTAAATGATCACAGGCAGAGTCACCAAGCTCGCCAGTACCTTCAATGACAGGTGTCCATATTCTACATAATTCCACATTGAGATTGTTAAGTAATTTAAGTAGGTCAAAGTAGCTTACATATCTTATTCAGTTGGTTTTTTTCTCCCCAATTAACTAAGATCATCTATATGTATAAAGGAGTTCGTCCTGACTGCCTGATTGGCGATCATTGCAGAGCATAAGCCGAAAGAGCTAGTATGCTGAAATTGTCGCTGTAGGATCCATCATCTATGATGAAAGTGTACACTTGGACTGGATTTTGGAAAATTCCACCCACAAGCGTGGAAAATCGGTAAAAACTATTGTATGAAACATTTTTATTTACCATTCAATCGGCTTCAAACTACAGAATAATTCAAAAATTTTACACATATTTCACCGATTTTGTAAAATCCACCCCATGGGCAGAAAATAGGGGTCTCAAGGTTGTATGGACGTAGGTTAAATTTTAATCCGATCACCGTCAAATTCATTTTCAAAGCTCTTTACATTAAATAATTCGATACGTGTATCACCGATTTCGCGAAGTTTCCCCATGGGCGGAAAATCGGTGGAAAACTCTAGCATTCGACACTTTTAATTTTCATGCAATTGGTTTCAAACTCATTTTTAAGATTCTACACAAAAACATAATAGGCACGGGGACCGAAGATTTTGGTATATCTCCCCATGGTCGGAAAATTCACTGAAAACTGTTGTATTAAAATATAAGAGCTACAGACATCAAATTTGGAATGTAGGCTCCTGTATAGCATACGCAAGTTTGTTTCCAATTTCAGATATCTCCCCCCGTTCTCCCGTAACTCGATTTTTTTTTTTTTTTTATTGGTGTGTTGGTTGTGATCGGCACCTTGCGATCTTACCCAACCATGTATTGGGTTTAATGATCCAGGATCTACATATTTACATTAATTGTGGGTAGATGTTAACTAAAGACTAATTTAACATAAGTGTGAGAGTAAAACAAAAAACAAAACAAAACAAGTAAGAACGTTGCAGTCGGCGGCGGCGTCCGACGGCGGACGCACCCGACTGCAGAATACTATGTTCCCAGTCCTATATAATATGGTTATTTGTGAGTTCAGAAAGAAACGCGATTTTGCTCCTTTGGGTGCGTGGGGGTGGGGGGTGTCCAAAAATTGTTTATGCAGTTTTATCCAGGGGGTCAACATTAGTCTCTATGCCAAATTTGGTGACTCTAGCTCTACTGGTGTGGGAGATATAGGTTTTGCTCCATTGGGGGGGTGAAGGTGGGGGGTCCAAAAATTGTTGTTGCAGATCTGTTAGGAATCTCAACTTTAGTGTGTATGCCAAATTTGGTGATTCTAGCTTTAAAAATGTGGAAGATACAGGTTTTCCCCAAATTTTGGGGGAGGGGGGTGCGGGTGGGGGCTGATCTTGACACTTTATAAACTGACGATATACACCAACATGTGTACCAAATTTGGTTGCTCTAGCTCAAAGATAAAGGCAAAAAAATTGCGTTCATACGGACAGACGGACAGTTCGCAAACCCAATATACTATTTTTCCCTTCGGGAACATAGTATAAATATATATATATATATATGTTATGTACATTTTTAGTGGATTCTCCTACTGGGGAGGTTCCTTGGGTAAATGCGCTTCAGTCTTCTGATGCGGGGTCTTCTAGTAAGTCTGCTGGCTAAGCGGTTAGGATGGTTCGCTAGCCTTTCGTTATAGCGACTAGAGTGCCGATTTATTTGGTCACCGATTGGAGTCAGGTGTAGATCTCGCTCGATGACTTTATTCTTTACATACCTGGGTACAGGGAGCTTTGTAGTCGGGTATACTCGACTATAACCTTCTTATTTGTTTTTTGTATTTCCTACGATTGCCGAAAGTAGTCAAATTCAACATAATGCATTTAAATCTAAATACTTCAATAGATGGTCAACGCTGGGGTAAACATAAATATAAAATATTTGATTAAGCCTGAACACTAAAATATCAAAGTGCTTATATTTAAGGCAATAAATTAAACTTTAATAATAAATTAAAAACGAAAGAATATTATACTCAAAGCGTTACGCAGTATACGAGTAATCTTACTTTTGGTATATATGTATATCTGAGTAGTAAACATATAGCTGAAGGCCCTAGCAGCCATGCTATTCACGACTAGCTTCTTAGTTTTAACATAGAGCTAGCCCTTGTAAAAAAAATAAATAATACATTTGGGATTTGTGTCGACTAATGCAATAAGCTTTTGATTTTACAATTACTTGAAAAGAGAATAGAGTTTCGAGACACGCACCTGTCGATTAATCCAAAGGAGTTCAAATTATTATAGGCTCCATTCTATTTAAGAACCAATAATATCTAAATATAAATAAGCAGTTATTGTTGAGACCTCCAGCTCGTTAACCAGTAGACATTCAGCGCTGCAAACTATCATATACCACTCAAATGTCAGGAGAATTTTCAATTGCGTTCTCAATTAGTTCGAAGGATAACAATGACGTGTAGGGGTGTTAAAAATAAAAGGCTCGTCACGGCAGCCTATCGAGGGAACGGTATGAAAGACATCCAGTTAGCTGTGGGGCACACACAAATTATGCGTTTTAGCGCAGTTCGGGACGTTCCTTTCTTGGGGTGTACTTAACAAATTGCCTGGCCAGTGTTGCATAATGAATGAAGCGCAAACAGCGAGGGGCTAAACTGGAACTTAGGGTAAGGAGGGCTGTGTACACAACCAAGTGCTGAGTTCTTGTTTTCGGGCACATTTTGCTAGGCCAAATCAAATAATGAAAGGGACCCGACTAGGCCCTATATGGCTAATACTAATGGGCCTGACAATACCATTAGCCGTGCCAGTTTCGGGCTATTGTTGGGTGACAGACAGGTGACAGCACATGCACGCATGGGCAGATTCAGATTTGGGCCCAGAGCCAGATCCCCACCAGCCCACATGTGGCAACCATTCGTGATATTGCGCATTCCGAGCTTCTTATTACCTCTGCACTTGTCTGTTGCTCTCCGCCCTCAGTTCGGCACGCCCACCCATCAAAAGATAATTTAATACCCTCACATATCGATCGTGAGAAGTCCAAAATGCTTTCCGAATTGCGTGCTATGGCCGATGGTCAATTTTCCTAGCCGCAAATGAACCAACGAAACCGCAAATGAAAAACCAAACCAACTATTTGAGCTGGGCGTCAGGTGAGGGGCGGGACGGGTGAGTCGAGTCCATGGCATGTGTGTGCCGCGCACATGAATTATTAATTGACAATTGCCGAAAATGTCCATTATCGGGTTGGAAAGGGAAATAGTAGGAGGTGGGGAACGAGGTCATATTGCTGTGGTAGGAAAATTTCAATTTCAGTCTAATGAAAATTGTGGCAAATGCTTGTTTTTCTTTTCCTCCCCTCCGGCAGACAATCGTGGTAATGGGGTTAGTTGGTTTTTCCCCTCCCCCAACCGTTAGTCTCGAGTTCTATGCAGGTGTTTCCATTTCGGCCGCTTTTTCGGCCAATTGCAAATTACAACTTCCGCTCGACAGCCCTGTGCTGCCCCTGTGTCATTTGTCGCACACACACACACACACACACACACACACACACACACACGCATTCACACATATGAAACTCTAATGACATTCAGCAATTACGCACCACAATTTGTGGAACGCTCCATTGGCCAAAAACCTCTGATGGCTAATCGGGACAGCAAATGATGTGATGTTGCAACTGAACCTGAACCTCAAGCATTTAGCCAAATGAGTTTTCTATCAGTGGCATCAAGTGGAGTCTTAATAATAGCAAGTTGATGTTTTGTTGTCAATTGATTCGTCGTGGCATTTATAATCGGTACGTAGCACAGTTGTAGCTGGCATTACATAATTCCCTCTCAGAGACCGTCGAGAACCCAACAGCTGAAAGAAACAACAACAACAAGAAGAGGCCAATGCTAGCCGGTTTTGGTCAGGCCAGAAAAACAAGGGAGAAAGAGAACAGCTTGCCAGCGGCTTCCACTGACGTGTTCAAAAGTCGTTCAACTCGATCGAGAGCTCAACTCTCAAGTACTGGCTGCAGAGAGCCGCAGGGCAGGTGAGCCGCTGAGCAGGTGAGAATCACACACAGAGTCGGAGACAGAGTCAGAGTCAGAGTCAGTCTCAGAGCCAAAAAGCCGCGTGGCTATAGCAACCAAACAATTCTGTTGAGCTCAGCACAAAGTTGGAAGTTTGCTCTCCGCGACAACAGTCGACAGCCAGCACCACCGGAGTAGGGTCAAGGTTTTGATTTTCTTTATTCGAGGGAGTTGTGCAAATATAATTTTTGGGGCCAATATGTTGAAGTTGTTGCTGACGATGCTGCTAGCAGCGCTGCTGACACGGCATGCCCGTGCCATCTCGTGCGGCGGCTGCGTGGATTTGGATGAGATCAACTTTGACAAGACGATTGAGCGTTTTCCATATGCACTGGTAAAACTCGATATTGCCTTTCCTTATGGCGAGAAGCATGAGGCCTTTGCGGAGTTTTCAAAGGCAGCTCACAAGGTAACGGGTGAGCTGCTGGTGGCCACCGTTGGCATCAAGGACTATGGCGAGCTGGAGAACAAGGCGCTGGGCGAGCGCTACAAGGTGGACGAAAAACAATTCCCGGGCATATTTCTCTTCAAGGGCAACGTAGACGAGTACATCAAGTTCCCAGACCACCTTGATGTTACCCTGGACAACCTTAAGAGCTTCGTGAGCAGCAACACGCCCCTCTATATTGGCCGTGACGGCTGCCTTAAGCAGTTCAACGACGTGCTCCAAAACTACGCCAACAAGCAGGATAAGGAGCAGCTGGTCCTGATTGAAGAAATGCAGGCCCATTCCCAGTTCCTCAAGCAGCCACAGGAGCAGCAGAGTGCCAAGGTGTATCTCGTCTACATGCGGAAAATCAATGAGAACGGCTACGGCTTTGTCGAGGAGGAGACGAAGCGTTTGCTGCGCCTTAAGGCCGGCAAGGTTACGGCCGCTAAAAAGGTGGAGCTGCAGCTCAAGCTGAACATTCTGGAAGCCTTCCGCGTCCACAAGCTGACCAAGGTCGAGCCGGAGAGGAGAGCCAAAGCAGATCTATAAGGCGACAAAGAGCTACTGCAAAAGCAACCAAAATCTATACTTTTAATTCTATAATAGGCACACATTTGTACATTAAACTTCACTGTTACCAAAAATTGTTTTGTTTTGTTTGTCACTTTGCCATGGCAACAACAACTTCAATCGGCTTGTGGGTCAGGAAGACGCAGTAGGCTGACGCAGCCCTTGACGCCAACTGATGTATGCATGATAAAGTAAGGACACGCTAAGAAGAACAACAGCTTTAAAATAACGGTGTAATTTATTTAATGCATTCCTAAGAGAAGTGCCTCAGTGATGGACTCAAGCACATTTGAATTGATGTCTTTTCAGAAGTTTGTTGAAAATAAATATCTCCGAGTTGCCGCACATTAGAAGTCTTTGCAGATATATTAATTAAATTTATTCTCCGACATATATATGTACATAGTTATCCAATCTTAACCTACATTAAGAAACTACACAACTTATCGACGCTGAACTTTTTATGCTAACTATACACTGAGAATAATACGGCGCTCCAATCATCAGAGCTACAATACAATATTCGCTCCATTTAATTTTTTCCTTCAAGAAACGCGAACCCTATTCATAATTTTAAGGGAAGTTGTGTTTAAGTGTAGTACCTACATACATATGTAGGTAAATGAGCTTGTCGTGTGTCTGATTGCATTTCTGGCGTGCACCTAAGACAGGATATCGGTAAAAGGTGTGGATAATTCTCAAAAATCGTAACCATCCATAATCTGTTTCACTGATTCTGCAAATCAAATCCCTGAGTTGTCTGGGCGAAAGTCTAATTTTAGTCTCATCAGCTTTAAGCCCATTTTAAAAGCTCTTTATATTAAGTATTCCACCACTTTTAGAAAATTGTTTTATTTTTTAAGTTAATATTATTTTATATTAATTTATTTAATTTGACACCAAGCACTTTATAAAGGAAATTACATGGACACTTTAGAGCCAGGTTTGAAGACAAATACGTAGCAAGAAAAACAACATTTTAAAAATAAATGGAATGGATAAAAATAAATAAATTATGGATTTTTCGCTAGGCATATTTGCTTTAAGTTGTTTAAGACACCGATTTGGATATGAAACTGGATCGAGAGTTCGCGGCTTCAGTTTCAAGCATTTGTGATGGTTTAATTTATTATTTGTAAAATCAGTGTTTTGCCCAATTTAAAAATGTATGTATGTACAGAAATAAATAAGCCGCATATGAATAAGATAAATGAATAAATGTGTAAATATTAACAACATATACTATAATTTTGTCACGCTATGTGTAGCGCATTCATGCAGACGTTTCCGACTCGACAAAGTATGACACAGATGCTTATTTTTCATGCCGGCAGTACTTATGACGCAACCGGCCCCCTATTACATAAAGCTACCATTCGAACGATCGATCAAGAATTATGAAAAACATATTTGCTTATGAAAATATTTGTTCCCCAAATCAAAGTTTCATTATTCATTATTATTCATTCATTACAAACTGACCACATTTGGTACAAATCGAACCACCATATCTTATTGATGTCATAATAATATTCGGATACAAAATTAGTTTTTGTGTGAAAATACCAAAATCCAAAATCCGACAATATTATTATATACATAGGAACAATCGAACAATTTTGTATAAAAATTGGTGATGAAAGGAACGGACAATTTGGAAACATTTGGTATTAAAATCAGCAATGATAAACATGACGCCAGATTATTAAATTTTCTAATATTTCCACTTCGGATTTTAACGGGCTCTCTCCTATACAGAGCCATATAAAGATACAAAAGTCGTAAACAATATTAAAGGTAATTTTAAGTGATCTCTAAAAGTATGCTACGTATTTTATTTTCAAGTGCGCCCTAAGATATGCAACAGTTGTTCTGCTGCAGGGAATTTCTCAAATAATTTCCCTTGGCCAACATGCGAAATTCAAAAGAGCGATAAACAGAATTGCAATTGGTAAATAAATGAAATACTTAATAAAAAAATAACATTAATTGTATTAAAAAACAAGATGGGATAGAATACCATAGATATGGATATATTTGATTTGTCCGTGATTTCTGCATGCAACCATCAAGGAGAGATGCAAGGAACGCCTGAAGAATTACACAAATTCTATAGCCCAACAATTGTCGTCAGACACTACACTGACAAGATAGATGTCCATCTACTGGTGCAAGTATGCGAGTGCCAAAGAAAAGAAGACTCAATAGATACCACCCTCAGTACTTACCGCATCAAGCTAAAAAATTAGAATAAGCACAGAAAATTAACATTTTCTAAAGAATACATACATAGTATAATAATATATAATAATAATACATAATAATTGAAAACAGTTTGATTATTCATAATGTTTCCGAAATTAGAATAACCTAACCTAACTAAAACGTTTGTTTCCACTTCGCGAGCATTTACTGTAAGAGTGACGGGGGCCATGCAATATGTTGCCCCACTGCAATACAAATACAAGCGAATAGCAGCGTATGTGTGTGTGTGTGTGTGTGTATGTGTGAACCCCATCTGGCTGCTCTCTTCGCACTCACGAGAGGCCGATCGTGGCAATGGCGAAGAGACAAAGTAAAAAAAGGAATTATGGCCGCGTACGCTTGCAGTTTTTCTCAACTGGTTGATCGGTTGTGGAGGGAGTGGGGAACGGGGGGCCAGTAGGCTGTTGTTGTTTATTGCTTGTTTTGCTTGTGTGTGTCTGTCTGTGTCACTCTGCATGTGTGCGTGTGTGTGTTGGGTTGTTATCGCTCATTTTCACTTTAATATGCGTTTTTGTTGCTTTTGCTGTTGCTTTCTTTGGAGTTTGCTCTTTTGTGCACGCTGCGCTGCTGGGCAGCCATATTTATTTTGTTTTTTTTATACCCTGTGCCCAGTTAAATGGGTAGAGGGGGATTATAAGCTTGTGCAAATGTGTGTAACAGACAGAAGGAGGCATACCTATTACTATTTTCTTCTACCTTTTCATGTATGTCAACATGAAAAGTTAGTTGATGTACTTGGCACTTTTCATCTCTTCTTTTAAAATCTTCTTCTTTTTAAATACAAAAATTCATAATTATGGAATAAAAAACACAAAAGTTATTAAGGAAGCAGCGCGAACGCCAGCAGAAGAAGCCTACTAAAGTGCAAGCAGTGCACTGCTTGCAGTTGTGTTCAAACAACGACACTGTTAGGCTACAAAGAATATAGAATCATATGATATTATATTCTTTAGTACAGGGTACCTCCCAGTCGAGCATACTACATTGCAACATTCATACTTGTTTGTATTCGTATTTTAGATATTGTTGTTGTTGGACCCCGCCAACAGCAACAGCAACAGCAGCAGCAAAAGCAAACGCACTAAAATTGTTTTTTTTTATACGAATGCGAAAGTCAATGAACTTTTTCGGTGTTGTCTATGCATTTCTGATATAGTATTGTTGTTGTTGTTTTGCGATAAGTGCCCGTGCTTGTGTTGTTGTTGTTGGTGTTGGTGCATTGAACAACACGCTAAAGCAAAGACGGATACGAAAAAATTATAACCAATGTAAAAAATTACAAATTTTTGAGCTACAACGGGTTAATCGAAAAGAGGGGGGTCGACTTCGGGTGCGGTATGTGGGAAAACCCGTTTGCAGCTTTCGCTCGGCAAAAGCGAGATACTTCTGCTCATTTTTCTACAGATTTCCGCGCTTATCGGCCAATTTATCGACTATAAATTAAGAGACTTGTAACAATGCAAAAAAGAAAAGTACGAAGGAAAAACAAGAAAATCGCCCGCGGTTTTAGGTGCAGCGGTTGCCAATTGTTAATTTTGATCTCACAGCAGACCTTTGACCCGCAGCTCAGTCAATTTACGGACGGCTAAAAAGCGGAAAACTCAATTGGGAAAATTGCCAGGCACGTATTCTGCTGGTTTGCAATGAAATGCTGCGAAAAAAAAAGAACAGAAACAATTTTCACACACTCCACGCAACCACAAGCATGATGATCCCATGATCTCGACTTCTACTTGCAACCAGCCACACCTTCGCCAGCTACACGGATCATGCAAATGTTTGCGTTTCCACGCAAGTGCATCCAACCCCCAGACAAACGAACAGACAGACAGACAGACAGTCAATCAGTCAGCCAGTCAAGTGATCTGTCTGTCTGAGGAACCCTTTTCCACAGATGCTACGTGAATCTGAAAGGGGATCGCCCACGCATCCAACCAAGCGAATGGAACCCTTCTCATTATCTCATGTGCATAAACACAACTTCAATTGCAGTTTCAGATCCACACAAGGCATTTGGTAATGACGCAGCAGCTAGGATAAGCAGGATAAACATCGCAGAGGCTCTAAAAGACGCACAGTGGGACCATCTGAGTTTTTTCGTTGCAGAAATCATAGCAAATGAAGATCGTTGCTGGCGTAAGCTCGAAGCTCCCTATGTCCGGAAGTGGAGGAAATCTGCCCAAAAGGACAACAGTAATCCCAATTAGTTCTTTTATGTCTGTATTTGCGAAAGTGGAAAAGCAACTAACATTAAATTCAAATATTTTGAATATAATATATTTTATTCATCTAAAAAATTAACATACGCACTAGAAAATTGTAGTTGACAAAGAGTTGCATTATGTTTCATAAATGTAAATTTATATTCACCATAATTAATAATAGCAAGAGTCGGTGTACACAGCATGTATATATGTACCTGATTTCCGGAAAAACATATAATTATCCAACAATTATTTTGTATGCTTATTTATAGTATAGTAAGCTTGCATTGTGGTCCGAGTACACGCGAATTTATATAGCCAAGATACGTTTTGTATGAACAAATATATTAAAAGTACACGTCTTGTATATTTTATACAACTCGAGGCCGGGAGTAGCAGCCTCTAGAAAGTAAGCCGGATGGTTGGCGAATCAACTGAGGACTGGAGCACCCAGGAGTGGTTCACTGCAGGGACCAGTTGACTGGATTGGCACTGATGACATCTTTTCAAAATACTCCACCTCATCCATGTCATCATCGCTTGAGGTGCTTTTAAGTGTAGAACCTTTATTGTTGAATTCGGACAGGGACAGGATTATACGGAGAGCGGCAGATCCCCAGTGACCAAAATCGAAATCTAATTTCTAAATCTTTTAGTCTGACCACTCTAATCTTACCCAACTCATCAATCCTGATTCTATCCATAACAAGTTCTCTTTCTATCCCTCCATAGATAGCCTTATCAATTTTGGCAACATTTTTCAGTTACTGGCTCCACAGTGCCACGTAAGCATGTAATATGAGCGCGGAATTGAGAAATTGTTTGTCGCAGGCGACGCCTTTGACCAGGCAAAGTCATAATGTTGCATGTTGCGTGTCGCCATTGCCATTGCCATCTTGAAGCCAATCCAATATCCCATAAGCAATCAGGTAATTTCTCGTGGACTACCTGCTGCGAGATTTACGTTTATGCATTTCATTTTCATTGTCTGGCTGGTTCGCTTTTTGGCCATAAAACAGGTTTGGGCCCGCTCGAGATTTATCTCGCGCTGCAGATCGCCGCTTTATGCATCAAAAAAGGCGAGAGGCGAGCAAAGAACTCTTCTATTCAGACCGCCTACAAGTTGACAATCAGAGCTGCTTGCTTGTATTTATATATATTCGTATCAATTCCCTTTTGGCGTAGCCCTAATCGAAGGGTTCGTCGTCGTCGTCGTCACCGTCATCGGCGAGGTCAGGTCAAACAAAATGCATTTAATGTGTAATCCCAGATACGAAATCTGAGCGAGACCTCGTCGTCGTCGTCGACGTCGACGTTGTCAGAGTTTGACTTTAGGAAAACATTTTCACGACTCGGCCGACACTGATGATCGTTTTTTAGTTTTTATTTTTTATTTTTTGTGTTTTTTTTTTTGGTTTTTGTTTTTGCGGCTGCTACAGCCTCTTGGCTTGGGGACCCGCAGACGGGCCCTGAAATGATCTTGATGCTGGGACAGGTAGCCGCCGCACATTTTGAAGCGCTTTGCGCATTAAACTCGATTTTCGGTTCGTTTAAATGCGTTTTTCTTTTTGAAAAATGTTTCATTTTGAGGTTTTTGCTTTCCTCGAACCTTCTTTGATTGCATTGCTCTGCCAGCCGCGCCTCAGAGTGAACCTAAGCCCAAAACCCCAGCCTCTGTCCCAGTCTCAGATTCGACCTCAGCCGCTTTCATGGCTTAATTGCCTGACTAGGCTGCGCCGCAAAACTTGCTCCCAACTGCGGTTGAGGGGGAGCGCGGCTCGAGGGGGCGGCCAGAACAGCGTCTTGGTCGATTGGCGTTTTGGGCCGGCAGTTTCTGGCGATGGCCGCGTCGCCGTCATCGTCACCGGCCATTGCACCGCATGGGCGGCGTCAAGATGCAGATACTTACCTTACGGAGTCAGAGTCGGAGTCGAAGATAAAGTCAATGACTTCTGAGGCATTTTCGTGGGTTTTAGCGCCCAGCAAAGGCACGCTTGACAGATTTACACATAAATGCATATGAAGCTGCCCTGGGCCATGTTTAATTAGTTTGGGAAAGAAATCGAAATGCAAAACCGCCAGAATCGAAACTGGTTGGGAACTCACGAGCGATCCGATAGCACCAGCATCTTTTAGTTTTCATATGCATAATCCTGTTGACAGGACGCCTTCAAGGTAAACATTGACTCAAAAACCCTTTCGCATACCCGCAAGCGGGCCAGCGTTAGAAACAAGGGCCAGGCGGCGATCATCTTGGTTGAGGTCCATCGCTGACAATGGCCCTCATCGCTGATGTTTCCATAATTAATGTCAAATAATTGGCAGAAATTTGTTTGCTTTTTAATTGTGGCGCTTTCACAATTGCCACAGTGCCCAATGCCCCTGCATTCCCTGCCCGCGCCCACCAACGGGCCCTTTCAAATTCATTTTCACAATTTCTCAATCAATTTCTTTTATTGGTAGAGATGCGGGCGCCCTCCCAGCCCATTATTATTTTCGGCTACATTTGTGTATCTATGCGCTGTATCTGAATTGCAATTGCAACATTTTCGGCTGCAGCCCATGTTGGCATGTTTATCACAATCCGACCGGGTCATTGACTCCCTGCTCGACTACTTATGTATAGATAAATGCGGCGAATGCATCGGGGGTCGTGACCACGGGCTCGTTGCCATCCCATCATCATTATACGCCGCGAATCAAACGCCTCGTGTAGCTTTCCGCCATTCCGGAAGCACACCCATAAACAGCGCGAGTGCGCGTGTGTGTGTGTATGTTTGTGTGTGGGAGTGCTATTACGCACGTAAGACTCCCTCAATAGACTGGGGTCTGGCGTAGCTCGGTCTGGCAACAGACAGGATCCCAAGGCAGCCAAGCCAGTGGAACCTGCATCTTTCGATGTCATGCTGAGATCGCTATCAAAATGCACAGATCCCATTGTTCTGCCGCAGGATTCGCGGCGTTCCCACAGTAACAGGCCATTGTCTAGGCAGCAATACACATATTTATATCAAAATCATAGATCGACCTTCAATGTGGCAAGCAAAACCCAAAAGTCACATGCTCAACAATGGCTCAAAGCAGTTGCCAGCGGCTGTTCCAGCCAGAAATCGCTTAAGGTTAACACATCGCAAACAATGGCCGCGCAAATGGACTAGCTGGATGCGGTGTACAGGGAGGGGAGGGGGGCAGGGACCAGGCCAAGTGTCGCGGCCGCAACGAGGGTTGCTGCAAACCAGTTTATCGGTACCCATGGGCAGCCTGTACCTGTCGACCTCTCGACCTGTTGCTGCTGCTGCACTTTTCTGGCCCTGCCAAATTGGGGGTAGGGGTAAACACGCCGATGTCTGAGCTCCGAGCTCTGAGCTCTAATCTCCGCTGGCTCCTCTGGACGCTGGATGCTGAGTCAGCGCCAGAGTGGCAATTCTCAAAGTGCGCTGCAAGATCGCGCAATGGAAATAGACGTTGACTGCGCCTCTGCAGGTGCCGAGCACATACACACACAGCACACAACACACATGCATACACACACACACAGCACAACAAAGGCACAAAGTCAAAGTAGAAGAATAACACTAGCCAAAAAGAAGGGACGAAAAGAAAACACTGCACAACACAACTGCCTGGACACAAAGGACAACGATGCACATGCGAGTGCACATTTTCATTTTCGACTATAAAATTTATTCGCATTAATCGCCGTCAAAGATAAAAATTAACGAAAGAAAGGACATAGACAGGGTCAGGGTCGGGGTCGGGGTCGGAGTCGGGGTCTGTACGGCGAGACGCTCCTAGCCAGGGGTCAGCATGATAAGGCAACATTGACACCTTCAGCTGGGACTCTACTGAAGACAGATCCATCTACCTGTAGTTACGTTCTTGGCATTTCTGATTGCAACAGAGACTATCTAATGGGACAGGACCAGACGGTGCGTGAGTGTGTGTGTGTATGTCCCATCCGGGATCTATTTTGTGTGTGTGTGAGTGTGCAGACTAAAGAGAAATAAATTTGCAGGCTTTAAGACAAGACTGTACATTGTTATGTTCCGTAGATATAGAATGGGTAAATAGTGTGTGTATGACAAAGTTGTGCAAATTAGAAAAGGGAGCATTTCGGGAGTGTAGGGGGGAAATTAATTAAATTCAGTTTTAAATTTTTACCATTACCTTACAAAAGGAATTCGTATTGCGTCACAAACTAACCCATTGATTGAGACGTTTCCGATCCCATAAAGTACACATAAACTTGATCAGAATAGTCTAGTCGATTTAGCAATGTCCGTCTATCTGGCTGTCTGTTTTTATGCAATTCATCATTCAGTTTTAGCCTTATCGTACTGAAACTTTGCACAGATTTCTATTTATGTTAGAGACTATATATATGGTGAAGATGACTAATTTTGGTCAGAGCCTCACCACGATATAATAAAGCCATATTTACGATCGCTTCATATTTGTACTAAAATAAACTTTTCTGTTTTTATATGAAGTTTGGATATGTTGTATTAGAGGTTAATCAAATTTTAACAAAATTAAACAAAATTAAAATTATATCTTTATAGCTTTTGTATAAAAAGCCTCCTGCAAAGATTGGCAGCCCGAAGACATTTGTACTTTCTTGTTACTGTTCCGTAATTACACGAAATGTTATTAAGATTAACCCACACAATTTGCTGTGCAGTCAGAACCAAGGAAATTCCCTGAGGAAATGATATAGGGAAGAAGATTGGGCGGCCTAAGCTACGGGTCAGTATTGAACCGGCTGGTCTAGAACGATAGCTAAGCATAGGCTAATTTGCAATACTGCAGGGTACGATAGTGTTGAGGTACCTCAGATCTGGGTAGAGGGTATCTTCTAGACGAGCACTCCTGACTACACCATTCTTACATGTTCACCTTTGCACTTGTCATCGCCAGAGAATAAAATAATGGACAGATTTTTGACTACTTTGTATATTTTTTGCGTCTATCCGAATTCCGAATGTTACTCCACTGTCCCGCGGGAAAGGATCAGGTTATGGCGGGGCAGAACAGTGCAGGGCAGGGCAGGGCAGAGCAGGGCGGGGAGCAACCACTAGCAAAGTGGAATGAAGCGTATGCGTGTGTAATTAAGTGTCGCAAAAAGACGCAGGAAGGAAATGTACTGGGCTCTAACATGTGACGGTAATCAGAGAATCGGATGGGGTCTAATTGTGTGTATGTGTGTGTATGTAAATAGGAAAAGCATGTTGTTGTACTCCTGGTCGGCTGTGACAGGACGGATGGATGTCCTGTGCCTGCCAGTCGCGAGGGGTGAGGGTGATAAAAATGTTCATGTAAATTGCAAAAAACAGTTTTTATGTCCCATTGCCGCATTTGGGGAGGAGTTCTTGGGACGGGGCCAAACAAGGTGAGGGCGGCTGCGTGTGAAGTGGTGCAAAATATTAGACAAGGGCGGTTGGAGCTGAATCCTCATCGCTAGATGCTATTGGATTGAATGGTTGGGTGGTTGCTGCTCAGCATTCGCTTTGAAGTGCCATTGTTGCCGTAGTTTCGTTCTATTTATAACGCATCAAGGTTTTTTTACCCAGTGCCAAACTCAAATTTCAATGGCCTGTCAAAGCAGTGGCCAAATTTGTAGCAAATATCTTTGCATCTTTTGGAACACTGGCCAGAAGAAGCGGCTACTCCAACCCATGATAGAATAAGTATAAGGTGGTCTCGTCGGCGGCCGACTCGTTCGTTCCATCATGCCCCAACCTTTGCAGCAAGCCTTGCGAAAGCTGTCACAATGCGAATGGCCGTGTTGAATTGAATTGCAAAAATCTTAACATCTTTCACAACACTGGCACGCAGAAGCAGCTACACCACACTTTATACCAAGCCTTGAGAAAGCTGTCACATTGTATCGGACCAAGTGAGATAATACAGAAATATTTGCATCTTTTACAAGAAGCAACAGCACACTCTGCAACAAGCCTTGAGAAAGCTGTCAAAATTTAACGGACCGAGTGGGATATTAAACTAAATATTTTTGGATATTTTACAACACTGGTCAGAATAAGCAGTTACACCACAATTTGCAGTAAGCTTTGAGAAAGCTGTCACAAGCTGACAGGCTAAGTGGGATATGAAAGTGAAAAGTCAAATGGGCAGAATTTAATTGGATGTCGAAACAATCAGACATACTTTAAAAATCTGCAGACTTCGTACTAACAAACTAATCAAACTTTTCGAAACTCTTAGCAATGGTGAGTAGGCGGATGTTGCTCTTGATTGCGGAATGTGAATTCTTTTGAATTTTCCTGCATTTCGTAGGCATCCTACAAAGCGCTTATGATCAAACTTAGAATACCGAATCGTGTGCAGCCCGAGGTGATACCACCGCCAGGAGAAGCTGGCCAATACACCAACAAGATACACTACATGAAAACACATTTGCTAGATGAATTGTACACCAAGCCATTTGCACAGGACTTTATGCAGCCGGTGGATACAGACGCCCTTCAGGTGCCTACGTACTACACTATTATCCAATGGCCAATGGACATTGGTACCATCATAAAGCGTGTGCAGAACCGATTCTACCACGGCGTGGATGAATTGATAGCCGATATTAGACTGGTATTAAGCAACTGTTATACTTTTAATCGACCGGAGGCTTCGGTCTACCGCAACGGCAAGAGGTTGGAGCAGTTCTTTGAAAAGGTTCTTGAAGGACTGGCTCCGGGAGACGAAGTCCCTTGTTACATGCCAGTTCTCCAAGCGGTGCAAAGTCCTTGCGACTATGAAGAAGCCACAGATACCACGGAGCGCCAATGCCGAGCGGAACTGAAGAACCTACAAAGGGGCTACGCCGATGTGGTGGATGCGGATATTCGTGAATTCTTCAAGCACAAGTGGAGTTCACTGTCCAAGAATATAAGCAAACACCAATTCAAAACAGTCGAGGAATTTCGCTCGCAGGTGGACGGCATCCTTTCGAAGTACCGAAATCATGCAAAGAACATATACGGGAATACTTATCACGAGTCCCTCGACGAAGTCTCCCACCAACTGCCGAGCAAGGAGCTATGTGAGCTTCTCTATGCGGTAAAGAAGCAAGAAAACGGGATGCAACAATACACAAATCCCCAGGCTAGGTGGGAGGACACTCTGATAAGTGGCCTCAATTCCACAATCAAAAGACTAAGGCACAAACTGAACACATGTCGCAAGAACTACAGGCAGGAGCAAATAGAATTGAAGGGGCGGCAGCTGCTGGCAGAGCAGAGGAGGAATGAGCAATACCAAAGCAAAAATCATGGGCATAAGTTGAACCCAGATGGGTCCGGTTCACCCGATAGTAAGGACTCTGATTTGCAGACGACTCATTTCAGCGTGGAAGAGCGCCGCACCATCCAGCAACAGTTCGTGATGCTTCCCTTGAGCTCAAAAATGGAGATAATGCAGATCATTTCGCAGACTGAAGACATATCCACCGAAACCTGTGAGCTGCAATGGTTCGACATAAAGCAGTTTTCAAGCAACACGCTGCATCTGATGAAAAAGGCAATGCATCCGCACACCAAACTAAATCTACGTAATATGAAGCCCACCGAGAAGGAGGACCTACAGCGCACCCTGGAAACCCGTCTGCAGAACATAAACCAAGCTCTCAACGGCAGTCGCCGCAAGTATAAGCATCGTTTGCGCTTTCGTACTACTATGCCGGCCAGGAAGAGGCCGCGCTTTTCCGCTGCAGCCAACACAGGATCCAGTGTCTCCGGTAGCGTACAGCAGACGAAGCTCTTGCCAGCTTCTGCTCCACTGCCTGACTGCTCTTCAAAGGAAACTCCTGGCGAGAAACCGAGTTCTAGCAGCAGCAACAGCGACTCTAGCAGCAGCAGCGACTCCAGTAGCAGCAGCGACTCCAGTAGCAGCAGCAGCGACTCCAGCAGCAGTGACTCCAGCAGCAGCAGCGACTCCTCCAGCGATAGCGAGGATGGCAACAGAATGAAAAAAGTATGCTAGAAATATTCCCATTTGCATTTCAGTTTCTATAAACTCTGCGCTGCGACGTGCAGTGTCATTGACACTAGAGTAAAATTTGGCAATCGAAAAGAAAAAGAATCTGGAAACGCATCTCATCCATCTATGCAGCGATCACGTAGTGAAGCGAATTTTCACGAAAAATTATGCAAATGTGTAAGAGTTTCTCACGGTCGGCAAAACGATGCTGGGTCCCAGTGTACCTGACACCGCAGACTAGCCAGGAAATTAGAGCGTCAAATGCGAAGATCACGTAGATCTCTCGGTGAGCAAAAGAGGTTTTCCATTAAAAATTTGCATAATATTTGTAAACAGCAAAGATTTTCATTTGGCGAAAAGGGTTGGCAGGCCAAGAGATCACGATCGATCTAATTTGCATAAGGAGCCTCGACTTGCGAAATGGGCAAAAATGCAAAACGAAAGTGAAAATAGGAAAATAGTAAAACGTGAAAAGGAAATGAGCCAGAGACAGGCTCAAAACACAGTAGACAATCACCCAACAGGGGTTAATTATGTGCACAGTGGACGGCGCCAGAGCGGGTCTCGCAGCATGCCGGCACGCTCGCACACCTGAGTCCTGGCAGGGGGTTGAAAAAGGACAACAACTGCGCTAATTTGCATAACATCGAATAGGAATGGAAATAGGCATGGGCATGTGATGTGCCTGCAATTTATTTCCTTGTTTTTTGGCCAGGCAGAATTATGTAAATTATGCGTGCAAAAACATTCGAGGAAACTTTCTCACGCTCAACTCCTTGCTAGGACCTCGGTAGCGTCGGTACCGGCTATTGCTCACTTTGGGTTCCTTCGGGGTTCTCTTCTGTTTGGGTTTCGACGCACCGGGCAACAAATCAATTTTGATCGATATTCATTTAGCTCTCGATTGATTTGCTCAATTTGCATATTTTTTGTGCGCTCTTGCCGAGCTGCGATCTTAAGAATGCTAAGAGTTATGCAAATTTCCTTAGGCATCTTGCAGGGTACTTGATTTTATGCCTTTGACAGTGAAAGTAATGTACCTTGGCGGGAGAGTGTGCTTTAGATTGGCACATGAAGCAATTGATGTGCAAACAATATGATGAGGATAAACAACAGACGGATTACAAACACAACAGGGCCCCAATCAGCTATCCTTGTGGAGATTTGATCATATAGATATCTTCGCCATTTTACTTTTCGCATAGGTTCTCGCAAAAAGTTTTGGCAACTGCATTCACTTACTATACAGCTCCTCCTACCTTTCATTCCCACCACCAGGTCGTAGGGTGTCAATTGCAACCCCAAACGTACCTTAGCCATGAATTTTGCGAAATCGCCAATGCCATTTGCCAAAAAGCAATCGAAGAGTCGCAATAAAATTGCAACATCAGCCAATGCGCGACTACGGAGAGAAGGACATGGACACGAACAGGAACCGGTAAGGCAACTAGGTTTGCGACTGGGCTGAGGATTGCAACCACCGTTTAGCTACCACCCAAGCGAATTGGAAATATGAACTTTGATGTTGCCTCTGTTGGGCAAAACCATAAAAAAATCCGCAAAACGAGGGTTGCGTCTCGTAAAGTACTTATCGAAACACCCCAAACGCACTACTACCCTCCCCTTTCCTTGCCTGGCTCTACACACTCCTCGAAGACATTATTACTCGTAAATGTGGAGTGCGTTATGTGTGGCATGTATTCGTTTCTGTATCTCGTTATTTTGCAGCGGCAGCATGCAAATTTTTTTTTTGTGCTCGCCTGCCCTGTGCCCTTCACGGGGGTTGAAGCCAAGCTGAGCTGCAGCGGAGGTCGCCGAAACCGTAGCAATAGCCACCACCCCGGGCTTCAGCCTGCTCCTTTTTTGTGGTATGGAGTGTGATTGTTGTTGTTTAGCTTTTGTTTGGTTTTAGCGATGTTTATGCCAAAAAGGCGTCAAGTTAATATCAGTACACTGACAAAAAAATAATTCTACGTTACTGTATCAATTTGATGTTTGTGTATGAAAACTAAATATTAGACGTCCTGCTTTTAATAAAAACATTTCAATAACAAATCTCGCATGAATTGTTTTTAAAAGAAATTATGTGACATAATTTTAATTCATTAACTCAAAATTTAAATATAAAGCACACACTTTGAGTAAAAAATACGTTAAATGTGACTTATAATAAATATTAGTATTCTACAATACTAATCTGCAAAACTAAAATATTTCATTGTGCACACTTCGAAGAGAGTATTGATCAAGGTTATATGATTTCCATATCTGTATGTCTTGATTTCAGCTTTCGATACTGGGAAATATGGTAATACATATATGTATCACAAAAATGTATCATGAAAATATGACGATATTCGGTAGTTATAAATTTTCCTTACATTTTCGAGTATCAACAATAATTTTGATTTTCATAAAGTACGGATTTCTCAGCTCCAAACAGGAATGAAAATGACTTATGAATAATTAATGTTCTTATGTTTATTTAATGATATTCATTTAAATAGAGATTTAAATACTATAAACGATTATTATATTTCTTAGCAGTACGTCGCGACGTTAAGGTTTAATTTCTTAAATATTTTAAAAATGTGACACCCTTTTTACTCCCTGTACCCCCATATAATGAGTAAAAAGGGGGTATTGGATTTGTGCAAAAGTATGTAACAGGCAGAAGGAGATATCTCCGACTCTATAAAGTATATATGTAAAGTATATTCTTGATCAGTATCAAAAGAGATTTCGATTAGGCCATGTCCGTCTGTCTGTCCCTCTGGCCGTCTGTCCATCTGTATGAACGCGTCGATCTCAGCTACAATAAGAGCAAGAGACACCAAATTTTGAATGAAGGTTCCTCTATATACCATACGCAGATCAGATATCTCCCCCCGTTCCCCCGCAATTCGATCAAAACGTTTTACAGCCACACTTCTAAAGATATTGTTTTGGGATTCAGCATGTACAATACTTTAGTCACTTTTAATCTACTGTCGAAATTTCAAGTCGATCGATCCAAAAGTTATTCAACAAACAAGATTCAATACTGCGGGGGAGGAGGAAGAGCAGCTACGACTTTAAATGCCTCACTTTTGTTGTCGCTTGTGTGCGTGCGTATTTGTGTATGTGTGTGTGTGTGTATGTCTAAGTGTACGAAGATATGTTAGAAAGTTGTAGACCTGGATACAGGGAGTTTCGTAGTAAGATATACTCGACTAGAGCATTCTTACTTGTTCAATATGCCTCTTATACTAATCCGCCGTCCAGTAAGATTGATTGTTGTTGGCTAAGCTGTCTGTGCGAACTTGAGAACTATCATTCACATTCGCATGTTAATATTATTCTTATTTAATCCGAATATTATTTATGTTTACTTTGAAACTTATTAAAATTGCTCTCCAGTTTATCTGTAGCTAATGGATTTAAGTACTATTCAAAGCGTTTTACATCTCGTTGTAGTATTATAATCTTTAGAGTCCTTAAAAATTGCGTAATTTCATTTCGTGCAAAGTTATCTTATTGGGTATGAACCTGATTTGGTTGCATTTCAATTCACATTTCGTGACAAGTATCCTGAGCAAGGATATAATATTTGCCATGCTTATGTGTACATATGTATACAATACCATAACTCAGAGAAGAACCTAAGGACACACAAAAACAGAGTCTCATATTTGGCATAAATTAGACGCCATAGTTGGCGACCCGTACACTTGGTACACCAGACTGCTCAAATAAGGGCGAGGACGAGGGTGAGGGCGAGGGCGAGGGATAGGTTTCGGCTTGGGTTTTTTACGCGACAGCGACACCACCATAAACAACAACAATAAGAATAACCACGGCGGAAAACGCGCACTCGTCGCGCTTCACACGCGCAAGGATCTAAAAAAGGATCCTATTACAAAAGATAGCTGGCAGTTTTTGACTTGAAATATGTTTGAATTTGTCGCATTTCTGTGCTATTCTTTGCCCTCATCATCTCCTTTTGCCGCTCAGTTCCTTTGTCCTGGCGTGGAGCGCGTACGTGTGTCAGTCGTTTGCTGCTCTGTCCTTTGTGCTCAAGACTCGGACTCTGTGTCCTTGCCCTTGTCTGTATCTGTGTTTGTGTCTGTATCTATGTCTAGGGTCTATTAATAAGCGTTTCACTTTCGTTTGGGCTGGCTTTATTTGCAGGATCGTGCACTGCTGGACCTGGACGTGTGTCAGTCTGCAGATCTCGCTCGCCATGGGCATTGTTGTGACTTGTTGACCTTTGTGGGTAAATTAGGCACAGGCAATAAGACATTACGAGTATTGTGGCTTTGTCTGCTGGCACTTATGCAATCGCTGCGTTATTTGAATGCCCCTCACAGCCTGGCGACGTGCCACAAGCACCAGCCCCAGCCCCCAGCCCCGAGCACCAGCACAAATATAAAACTTCAGTTTATGTTGGCGTAGGGCCGCCATCACGCCACATGCGGCATGGAGCAGCAGCAGCAGCAACAACAACACATGCACATGCACATTTGTATGTATGTACATATGTATGTGCGTAAGTATGTATATGTATATATGTACATATGTATGTTTGCCTTTTTACCAATTGCTCTTTCCCGTTTCTCGTAAACTCGTGCACAACTCCAGCGCTAAGATGGCGTCGCTGATCATCACACACACACACTCACGCACACAAACACAGAGTTGGCAGCGCAAAGTCAGCGGCAGCGCTGCGCCCACGTTCCGCGCTGGAGCTAGAGCTGGCGTCGCTCTCCGAGTCTCTCGTCCAACATTGGCATTTTCTTTTACTTTTACACAATTTGTTTTCGTTCTTCGTTTTGTTGACATTTCCAAAAATGTATTATCTCTGTTGCTTTTGCTGCTGCGCTGCTTGTGTTGCTGTTGTTGTTGTTTGCTTGATTGGCGGCCACGTCTGTTTTCTATGCCTGCGTCTGTATCTCTCTGCCTGTGTGTATGTGTATGTGTGTGTGTGAGTGCACATTGCACTCAAATCGCCGTTTTCGCCGTCAAGTTCTGCCGCTGCCACTGCCACTGCCACTGCCGCCGTCGCTGCTGCACTCAATTGCGTGGTTAATGCTAATTATTTGTTATTCTACAGTCGCAGCGTTGTTTTTGTTGTTGTTGCCGCATTTCCAAAAAGTTGAAAAATAGAAAAACACATTTTGGAAGACACGCACAGGAGACCGAAACGTGCAATTGCTGGCGATTTCCGGCTGCACGAGCAGAAGACCGCGCCGAGTGACGAGTGCGAGTGACGACTGTACCACTGTACCACAAGTACAGTACCCGGTGACTACGGACACTCATGCACATACATTGCACATTTTTCATTTTTATTTATTTTATATTAATTTATGGTTGTCGCTATAAATAAGACAATAGAATAAAAGAATCAGGCTAAAAGAAAAGACAGGACTATAAGAAATTACATCAAATCCTATTAACATACACATACAACTTTGCATTTACTGCCGAAATTAGCATAATACATTTATAACCAAGGGCATCCCTTCTAGTTCCAATTTCCCAATTAAAATTCCCACCTTTATAAAACTGCTCTAATTTGTATTTACAACCAAACCAGTGTGCATTTTATAATTACTTTTCTTTCTGAAATTCTTTATAGTTTTGTGGATGGCAATTGTAGAGAATAATGAGCTAAAGTAAGAAGAGAACGAGAAAGGCGATGAAGCGAGTTTATGTTTATCAGTAGTCATACCAAATTTAGTGATGCTAGCTATAAAAGTGTGTATTTTTCCACCCTGGTGGGTGTTTTACAATACTTTTTGGTTAAACCTATCAAGGAGGTCAAAAGTAGTCCGTTTATCAAATTTTGTACCTCACTGAATCTTATAGGAGTTGGTGGATGTGGGGGGAGATCCTAACACTCTATTATCCAAGGGAATATAGTACACTAATGTAAGCCAAATTTGGTTGCTTTAATGTCAAAGGTCTCCAAAAAATTAAGTTCATAAGAACAGACCGACCTACCGAACCCAACATACTCACTTTTATCAAGTAAGAACGTTGCAGTCAGACGCACCCGACTGCAGAATACTCTGCTCTCAGTTCCTGTATAGTTTGGTTATTTGTGGGTTCGGAAAGAGACGCAATAAAAACAGTAGTCTGTGTGTCAAATTTGATGATTTACCTGTACTGGTGTGTAAGATATAGATCTTGACACTACGTAAATTGAGGATATACACCAACATGAGTACCAAGATTGGTTGCTCTAGCTTCAAGGGTGTGGAAAAGAATTGCGTTCATACGGACAGACGGACATTTCGCAAGCCCAATATACTATTTTTCCCTTCGAGATCAGAGTATAAGTAGACAAGCTTTGTTAGTTACTTAATTATTTTAATTAAACAGCTGAAACTGCAGATTTTTAATATATTTTGCGCAATTATCATAGATTTAATGCGGCCCATTCACGCTGATTATGATCGCGATCATCGCGAATACGTGTAGGTAAGAAACTCACAAGGACGTCGCACTTGTTTTTACCTATTTCGTTTTAATTTAATTTAATTTTATTTATTTTAGGTATACATAAACTATTAACAGTTATTAAATAAACAAAATATGATTCCTGTTTCGTTTTAATTATACGCATAGAACAAAGCTTGAGCGAGATTCTCATGTAGCATGAATGGGGCCCATTAAAAAAGATTTGCGAATGCAAATTAGTTTCCCTTGCATTGTCTAGTAATACCAGTTGCTGGCAGTAATAAATAAGAGTAGAGAATGCATTTACTGGCAATTAAATCATGCTAATACTCTTCTTTTACTTTGTTGTGCAATTTATTTTAATCGAATCGCGAATGACATTGATTAAATGTCATTGGTGCGTAAGTGTTTATTAATGTCTGTGTTTGTGTGTGGCACTTGGATTGTAATTAATGGGCCGCAATATTTATTCAATAGCAGAGACACTCTGTCTCTCCGGGCACTCGAGTCTGGGTCGAGTCTTAATAGCCCCTGCCACTCAAAACAGAGACTCTTCTCTTGGCCCAATGTCTCATCGAAACTGAACAATTGTTGTTATTGCTGCTGCTGTTGTTGTTTCTGCATCCACTGTGCATACAGGCAACGTCTGGAACAATGCAACACAATTTTTCGGCCACTTGTCAAAATAATTTGCGCCTGTTGGGAAAGAAGACTTGGCCCAAAGAATCTCCACGTACATTTCTTGGCCAAACAGTTAACTGTTGAGCTACCTGCCGTGCAATTGTTGACTTAGTTGTTGGCAGTTGAGAATGAAATATGTGTGAAAATTTCTTAAACAAACCGATTGTGAGAAGTGCAACTGCAATACCTAGGTGCTCCTCAATATTATAAGACACTTTGTTTATTTCAAAAAATGCCGAAGGTACATATAATATTTTATTCCAAATTAACGAACTTAATGAATTAACAAACACTTGCAGCTGTGTTTCTGTCATAATTACGAATATGTTCTTGGCAGCATTTTTGAATTATTTCAAAATTCAACTAAATTAAATCGTTGTTTGCCAATTTTTACTTATGATTTGGCTCAGCTTCATGCTGGACTCTTAATTAACCAAAATTCGGACTTGGTGTCTTTATTTTTCGTATATTCGTCAAAGTTATTTCAAATATTTTGAAGAAATTGCTTATAGTTAGACAACAAGTTTTTGGTTCTATGGATCCCACAATAATCGTACTACCCTTCAGTCAATAATATTATTGGACTCGACGAATTCTTAAAACAAGCAATACATATTTCGCAGCTAATAAGACTAATAATCAGCGAAATATTTAGATTAAATTTTACTGATTTCGACAACCGTATGAAATACAAATATAACACACCACGATTTTCTAGCTCGCGGGTAGGCGTTTTTAAATAGTTGAGCCACATCCATAGTGACTTATTGTTTGGGCTAATCAATTGATCCCACTCATCTGTCCCTGATTTCCGTTTTCCGCCCGGGTCGGGGCGGAATTTCCAAAATCATTTGGCACTCTTTTCAATTATTTTTGGTGTAGTTTTGAAAATTAATTTGAGGCCAAGTGCAAGAGTACTAAGAATCCAGCCAACACTTTTCAACTATTTTCCACCCATTGTGGTGCCCGCAAAATACCGAGGTTTTAGTGTTTAGCCTTTGCAAATTAATGCTGAATTCCAGACATCACCCCTTTTCTGATCGCGGGCGTGCATTTTTCAAAATCGGTAGCACTCGTATGGAATTATTTAATCGGATGATAAGCAGAAAAGCCAAAAACGTTTCATACAACTGTTTTCATGCTAATTTTCCGACCTTGGGGGTAGATTTTCCAATATCTTTGAGGACCGCGCATATTATGTCTTTGTGTAGAACCTTGAACGTTGAATTACTTTATGTGTAGAGCTTTGGAAATAAGTTTAACAATAATCGCAGGATTATGGGCGGTGAGGCGGAATTTTTCAAGTCCCGTCTTAGTGTGCACTTTCATCATAGATAAGAACTACTGTGAAAATTGCAGCATACTAGCTCTTACGGTTTGGGCTGTACGTTTATTATGAATCAGTCAGTCAGGACGAACAAACTATAAATTTTCCGTAATTAAATGAATTTCCAAAAATTGTTTTCATTCCACAAAGGAAAAACTGTTGAAGAGAATATTCAATCGTTTTTCGGATTCAAAACAGCTGACATTTTTGACTCCAAATGAATAAATCGAAATCGGAATTGGAAACAGTTCTGTATGTCTTTGATCAATACGATGACTAGTTTTTATTATTTCCAATTTCAATGCGCTTTTTGACGACTTAAAATAAAATGTACTTGTGTATAAATTAATGATACGACTGTTGCTACTTTAAACTAATAAATTATGGCGAAAAATCAACTGAACTCTTTCAACCAAATAGTTTCTGTAAGAAAAACTAATACAATTTTGGTATAGTCTTAAAATCTTGATAAGCTCCTTATTGAGGGGGACAACAGGACAGGTAAGATCCAAAGCAACCACGCCTGTATACCCTGGAAATAAGCTTGCCAAAGGTGTGGATTAATGCGCTTACTGCAGAAGAAGAAGCAGCAGCAGCAACGATCACTTGTCGCAACGAAATCTCGAAAATTATCACCTGTGCCGAGGCGAGACGAACAATAAATTCATTGGAATCAATAGTTCAATAACCCAGCAATGGGAATAGCAAATGGAACAATGGGAAACCGAGAGAATGACGAGAAATTATGGCACACAAAAAGGATAACCGATGCACGCAGGACACGGGTAGAGGGAGAGGGAGAGGCGACGAGCAGGCCAAAACCAAAGCGAATGCACAAATTGATTGCTGCTTCTGTTGCAGGGGCGACGGCGGAGGAGTTCTTTTTTTATATTTTTGGGTATGGGTATGCGTGCAGGACGCGAGCAACAGGATACACACAATCTCACACACACACACATACACATGCATATATGTAGCATATTCTTATGCGGGACGGGGCTCGGCAAAACCCTGGGAAATGTTAACTTTTTGATTTGAAGTAAGAGAATCACATGAAAAAGTCACACGATTCCAACGCAGACAGGCGGATAGACAGACAGACCGACAGACAGACTGTTGCCAGTTGGTTGCCCCGAAATTAGGAACATGTTGCAAGTCAGTCGAAGCAGCTGAAATGCAGCAGGTTGCATCAATTGCCCTAGGCCAGTGCATACCATAGAGCATAATAGGCACTCGTAGACGGGGTTAATCAGTATATGCCCAATTTTTGTGGTTTCCCACAATGCTAACTGATAAATCTCGCTCCGTGAAAGCTCTCGGCGTATAAGATCCGCGAGCTGGGACAAGAACCCCGCTGTTAACGAAAGCCCCTCCAAAAGCTACTTCGCAGAAAATCTGTTAAATTATTGGCGAATTCTTTGGCACATATTTCTCATCTCAGGAGAATTGAAGTTTTTTAGAAGCAGACTTGGGAATTGTGTGTTTATGGGCTTCATTTTATACGATAGACGCACAAGAAGAGCTTACAAATCTTCAATAATCTATTAAGCCAAATTTAATCGAATTGATCAAAAATAGATTCTTTTTTTTTAATAAAAAATAGTTTTTCTTAATATTGAATGGTTTTAAAGCATGAGTTTGTTAACAGAGAAAAGTTGCACATTTGTTGGATAGTTGTACATTAACGAAGCCCCCTCTTAAGTTTGCCATTTACTTGTGTACATTTACATCTATGTATGTACATATGTACATGTGCACATGTATGTACACACATATGAAGGTGTGTAAGAACTTAGTTAACCTGCAAAAGTGAGTCAAGCTTATGGGAAGATAAGCCCTAACCGCTCTCCAGAAAGCTCTGCCGAGTCAGTCTCTGACCGCCACTAGCTGACCACGTGTCTTGTCTGGGTCTGGCAGCTTGCTTAATCAGTCCCACATGCCTAATGTTAAATAGTAAATAGAAAATAGTAAATAGTAAATAAAAAGAACGACGCCGACGCGACAGAATACACGGTCTCCAGCATTTGTTGGTCGGCGTCAGCTTTTGAGCTGTTTTTGCGCGAAAATGGCGACTTATCTGTGCCAAAAATAAGTAAACGCGAGCCAAACACACATGCACTCATACATACATACATACACACACACACACATATATATGCACATATATACAAACTGGCGTGCTTACATAGCGACAGCTTTCGGCTCCCAATTGAGCTGATTGGTCGGCGAGCAAATTCGCGAGTGAAGAGCCGAATCGCAATTTTGCATTAAAAAGCTTCGGGAACCGTCGGCACGGTTCGGCATTGCCAAACGAACCACTGAGAGAAAGATAGAAAGAGCGCTGTTATTTATAATACCCAGTAGTCTAAATGCGGTAAAAGGGGTATCAACATAATGTGCAAATTGTTGTAAGTCGCAAAACCGGGCATCTTGATTTTAACCATTTATGTTCAAGCAGCTTAAATCTTTGAGTACATATGTACATTATGTATATACAACAGATATATATATATAGAACAACAACAAAAGTCTTGAAGAAACCCACAAGTTAATTACAAAATTGTATTCTTTCTCTCTTATTTCAGCGTTATCAGTCGGACTCGGGAGCGGATGTGTACTAAGCGGAACCAGTTTAATCTATTGGACATCGGGTTCCTCAAGAGGGTTTGCATATGCCCCCAAGCAGATCTCTAGCCATGACTACTAGATTCTTGATATATCAATCTTATTTATTATCATAGAAATCAGAATAGAGAAACAAATAACATTTATTTTAAATATATAATTTATATTTATTGATATTTTTGCTAGTTCTACAATCTAAAGCTTAATAAATTAGTTTTACAAAGAAAATGTTGAATAAATCGATTAAATGCAGATATTGAATACAAGTCCCTTGAGAATGTGGTTCCTAATAGAATTTGACTAAATTATAATATATTTATTATCTTTCTTTTATTATATATGTATGTATCTATTTTCAATCTCGGAAAGTTTCCTGGGTGATGTCGCTTGAGAGTCATCGATATCGTGTTTAGTGCCATATATTGCAGAGGGTATCTTCTAGTCGAGTATTGTGGATAGTAGCACTCTTGTTATTGTTTTCGACTGGTTTTTTTTGCGTTTTTTTGCCGGCATTTTGCTCTTGAATTTTGTTTTCGCAGTATTTCAAGTTCAAGTTTAGGGACGGCGCCGCGCCCGTCTGCTTTCTGCTCATTTTGTTCTTGTTGCTGCTGTTATTGTTGTTGTTTTATGTAGCTTTTAACGGGCTTTCTGTGTGTCTATTATAGTACATAATAACACGCCCCGTGTTATGCTGTTGACGTAACTTGTTGCTGTTATTGTTGTTATACTATGTAGTTCCTGGGAGGTGGGGAAAGATTTCACAGAATTTACGCAGAATGTTGCGATTACAAACTTGAAGCTGCCAAAAATAACGCCTTGATCCACATTAATCCAATAATCGCTTGGCAAGAAACATTTACATGTGTCTAGTTTTCAGCATTGACAGAAGACCTTCCGTATTTACATACAAATATTTTGAACACTATCATAGACACACACATAAGCACACACAACATACATACATACATACATACTTACAAATGGCCCTGGCACAGCGACGACGAAAACAACAAAATTAATGAAATTTGTTTTCGTTGTAAACAACAGAATCACAGATACACACACACACACACAAGCAAACTTACAATTTTTTCTTACATTTATTTTTTGCCAGCAACAACTTTTGCGTTCTTCCTCTTCATTGTTATATTTTTCGCTGTAAACAAAAATTGTGTAATAATTTAAGTGACCCTGAAAAGTTCTACAGATAAACAAGCGACCAATTGGCGGCTCTTGTTTCTGTGTTTTTTATGTTTTTTATTATTTTGTTATTTGCGAAATGGCCTGCCTTCGTAGAATCGGAGAGCGTCAATCTAAAAGTTCTCCCCCAAAAGGGCTGCCTAATAATTCTATGCTGCTCGAGAGCTTTTGCTCAGCCCAGTCCCCTCACAGCCCCCTTCTTGTAATGTATAAATTTTGGTTCTTTTCTAGTACGAAATGTTGTTTTTTTTAAACGCTTTATTCGTTTGTTATTTTGCTCAATTCTATGAGTCAGTGGAGGTCTGTCTCTGTGTGCGTGGCTTGTACATATAGGAGGCCAGTACATAACATGACATACATATGTATATGTACATACATACATACATGCATAAGTACATATGTATGTATGGATGTGGACAGCTAGAGCTTTTGCCGCCTCTCCGGCGTTTTACGCAGAATTCGAATCAGAAACAGATTCAGTCGGTCGGCTGGCAGACAGTCCGACCCAGACCCAGACCCAGACCTAAGCCCATACCCAGAACCCAGAGCCCAAAAACCCTTGGATACTTTCTGGACCCAAGGTCAGTGCACGTCGTCCACGCCAATCTCTTGAAACAGATGCCGCCCGGAATTACATACAATAGAGAAGAAGAGGAACGTTGAGCTATAAAAAGCTTGTAAATAGCCCGCAAGCTTGTAACCTCTGCTTTCGACGCTCTCGGAGCGTGAGCCGAAAGAATTTTTGATTTTCTTCGCATTTTGCATAATGGCCGAAACGCGTGCACATCTTGGCGCGATCACCGCGAGTTTGTGAAAATAAAGAGACCCAACGAGAATCGAAGAGAATTGCGAAAGTTATGTAGTTTTGACAATGAAAACTGTGAAAATGTGTGACACGTGGCAAGAGAATTTGCGAAAATGTGCAAGCGAAAATCGGTAAAGATCTCAACTATAAACTGGATATACTATACCAATATATATACACGTGTGTGTACAACATTTGTGAATACGTGTTCCAAAGCACCACAGCCCGATATTCGGCAAGCGAAACAAGGTAGGAAAGCCAGAACTCGAATTTCTCAAATTGACAGCGTTTCCTTCCCCCTCTGTGAGTGCGGCCTTATAAATTCACATTGTGCTCGACTTGGAAAATTCGTTCAAATTCAAATTGCTAAAAATAAACACTGGGAAAATGTGCGTGTGTGTAATTTAAATTCATTTTACCATATCTTTTTTGGTGAAAAACATGAAAACGCACCCCATGCGCCGCTTCAGTTGCTGTACTTTTGTGCAGGCTTCAGTTTTCCTCCGGGTTTCCACATGTGCAGCAAACTGCAACTGCAACTACAGCTACAACGGCAACAACTGCAACACTCGAGTGGCGTTGGCGGCACAAATGGCATAGCCAGGGCAGGGGTAGGGGCAGTGGCATGGGCAGGGGCGGTGGCAGGGGCGGTGGCAGGGGCGTTGAGATATAACCATCGCTATAAACGCAATGGCAATGCCAGTCGCCGGCGTGGGCGCTATTTTTAGAAAGTGCATGTGTGTGTGTGTGTGTATGCGTGTTTGTGAATGCAGGCGAAATTAACGCGCTAATTCAAAATGGCGGCCAGTGCAAAGTCAAAGTTGCTGGCGCAGCCGCAGTCGCCGTCGCTGCCTGCGCTTCTGTCGTCGCCCCCGTCGCACTCGCGCCATTCACATCCACATGCACATGCACATGCATTTGTATCTGTATATGTTACTAATATTTGTGCTTGCCTCTCGCTCACACACACGGCCCCCGGCTCGCGGTCCCTCTCTAGCTCCGTCTCTGTTTGCTTTCGCCTAATTTTTCGTACGTTTTTTATACAATTCTCGAATGTTGCCTTTTGCTATCTGTGTATGTTTGTAGCTATCGCTGGGTATCTATGTATCTCGCCGTGTATCTGTGTGCGTGTCAGCATGCTGGCCGCGTTGCAAAAGTGCAATGACCCATGCGTAGCGCGAATGAGCGCCCCCCACCCCACCCGCTCCCCTCTCTCACTCACTGTACTCGCCCTATACACCGGCCCTGCCTCTGACGCCAACACGACGACGCGTCGCGCCGCAGCACTGCTTCCATGCCTACACGCTGCTTTCCATACTCACACACACACACACGCGCACACACACACACACGCACACTTGAAGTTGCAGCAAATGACGCGCGCGATAAATTTCCAGAGTTTTCAATTCCTCTGCTTCTTATGTTGTTGTTTTTCTTCACACACACACACAAAGACATACAAACATTTCGTATATCTTGTCTTGTTGCATTTTTATTAATTTTGTCCGTTGCTGCAGTTTTGTTTGTTTTTTGGCTGTTGCTTTATACACAGAAAAACGCACTCGCAAACATACATAGATACATAAGCATGTTTATACGCACACATAGATACATACATACATACACACACATGTACATATAAATAAATATTTGGTAGATATTTCGTATTTTTGCCCTTCCGTCAGTTGAATTTTGTGTAAACATTTGACAGACGTGGCAGGGGGGAGGGGGAATAAAGTATGATATGCCATGTCCGCATCGTTAGATGTGCATTTCTACATAATATGTATGCATACAAACAAATATGCATACATACATACATAAATACATAACATAACATATAAGATAATACTATTTATCGATAACAAGCTTCGCTTTTGAAACAATTTGCATTTAGCCAAGCCACATCCATGGTCATTTTGTTGCTTACAAATTATGCTCAAGGTGACATTAATTATATTCATTATATGTATTATATGTATGTATGTATGGATAAATTAGCGCGGCAATACCAACGATTGTAGCCCCACTCGATAGTTGCGATAGTCGATACCATCGATCACTTAAGCATGCCCGCATTTAAATCTTACATTTCACTTTAATTTGAAACTCAAGGTTAGGAAATTCATAGAAATATTCTGTGATGTTTGATGAAACATTTGTAAGCTAGTGCGAGCAGTCAAACCAGAGCTATTAGAAACTATCGACAGTGAAAGAACACAATCGATACTATCGATAAGCAATCGATAGTTTATTTATTTATTTATTTTCTTTCTGATTACGACTTTTATTTATGCGTTAACGGACAATTCAATGTTGGTTAATTCCACTCTGCAATTTAATTAGAGTTTAATTTACATATTTTTATTTTAATTTTCATATAGCTGATGTCATCTAAAGTTGTGTGCAATACTATTCGCCATGTTACAGAAAACGTCTTTAAACTAAACCTATTTTAGTTGTAGTCAGTTATCCCAGGCATATTTTCATTTTATTTCACATTTAGTATGTCATTTATAATAATTGCCAGTCAATCATCCCACAAGTTAACTATTTTGAATAAAAGTAACTTTATTAACCCTTTTAATATTTTATTTTTTTCCCTTTATTGCAAAATGCACGAAACAATCTTTCTAAATCTATCTTTATAAATATTATAAATTAAAATACATTTAAAATATATTTATACTAAGTTACTCAAATTCGAAAATACTAATAAGTTTGATAACTATCGAAAACTTCTATTCTTATAGCTAGTGTTTTATGTGTACTCGTGGAATAAATAAATAAAATCAGTTTGTTATTAAGAACTAACTAGACAGGAAGGTAGTACAGCCCGTAAATTGTGCGACTTGCAGTTTCTTGATCACATAAGTTACATTTGGTTAATTTAAAGAACTTCCCTCCAACACTCTTGAAGTACTTAAGGTACTGGGTTAACAGGTTATCTGGTGAACAAGTCTGAGCGTTGATGTTGGTTAAACTTCGTCCAAACCATTTGTTGTATTTATAAAAAATTGAATTTGCTTCATCGTTGATCAGTTAACTAGCTACACCAAAGGTTATGAATATATTTTGAGTATATTTTGTATTTGAACTGAAATTGTAACGAAAGTAAATGCTGATGTTTAATCTAATTCAATAGTCAGCTAGTAAATATAAAAAAGTTTAATATTCAGTTCAATAAACAAATTAATTTTGAATTAAATAAATAAAAACTATCATAAGCTAACACATTTTAATGTGTGATTATTACTGAGCCTATAAGTAAAATCATTTTTATATAACATAAATATAAAATACATACATATATTGCATCAATTCAGACTGCACCGCTTTCAAGTTAGCCGTCCCTCTATGTGCATTTTCGCATCCATTAGCACCACCTTGCGAAAGAGATTGTCGAGTGTCTTGAAAATGCAGTTTATGGCCAACAGGCTCTTGTTCTGGCCGGAACGGAATGGTCGATAACCTGTGCTCGGCAGGTCTCCCATTGTCGACTGTGGATTGTCGAGCGGTGGCTTCTGTTTCTGGCCCGAGCCTCAGCTCGGATATCGCCAACTCCCGAGCCTGAGACTGAGACTGAGTAAACAGTCGCCTATGGACTGGTCCATTTGTCGGAACTGAGCGCTAATTGCCTTTGTATTGGAAATATTTAGGGAAATTTTGTACCGTGCCGCTGCAACTTCAAAGATCGACGGCTACTTTGGTCCACAAAGAGGACACTCGAGAGCCGGCCGAGGCAGTTGGCCAGCTTCAGGAGTACGTTTAGACCACCACTGTTGTCAAGCAGGCCTGGCTCAGGTAGAGAGGAGAGCTGAAAGGGTTAAGGCTAGGAAAATGCTTGGCTGAGTTTTCTTTTTGCATACGCTTGTGACAAATGTGAATTATTTATTTTATGCATAAATAGTTATTGCCTGGGCCCGACATTGATTGAGCTAACGTCAGCCCCTGATGATGATAATGAAGATGATGAGCAGGCAGCAGGCCGCAGGCAGAGTTGTAGCGCATTTTCCGGGAAATTCGAATCCTTTCGCCATACAAGCGAGACTTTGCTCAATGGTAATGACCCAGAGCAGCCCGACAAAAGGGTTGGCCATAAACTTCGCTCGGTTTCCAGCGAACAATTTTCGCACTTTTTCGCAAAAACCTTTGCCCAATAAAGACATAAACCTAAAACCCTTTACCAGGCGACCATAAACCGCAGCTCGAGCTTGGTTTCCTCGAACACTTTTGCCATGTGCTGAGCACAAAGAAAACCCCCAGCTGATAAAAACTTATCGCGAAAAACATTTCGGCTCCGGCTCCGGTTCCTATTTGTTTTCCATGCAGTTTGCAAGCAAACAACAAAATCATTGCGATAAGCATTGTAATTTGTGATTTGTACTAGCTGTGAGTGCATTTCCGGCTGCTTTCCGAGCGATAATCGCAAATAGTCGAGAGTAGTGCGATTTTGAGGCGATGGCCTCCCATTTGGAGGTTCGCCTTTGTTCTCCAGAGGTTAAAGACACCGCCAAGGCCAACTCTTATGGATCTGTGGCAATTATCAATTGTCCACAGAGAACTCAATTGATTTGCAATTATATATACTCAGGTGAGAGGTACCTGCTGCTCATTAGGGCGGCTCAGGCTCACAGCTTCATTGACTGCGGCTGCGGTTGGATTACTTGCGGATTTCCATGGGCTAATCTCACATAATGAGCGGCCGCAGATAGCTTCATTGTGGGACTCTGGCTTTGGCGAAAACAGAGTCAAGAAGTCAGCAAAGTCAACACAGGATAATCCATTTAGGGAATTCTACACTCGACACATGTGCAGCCAATCTGTACAGTTGCCGGAGGAGGTCCGGCTCTGAATCGCCGGCTCTTATCGGCCTGCCCAAAAACAACCAGAAAATGCAATGCAACTACGAAGAAATTACAACTGAAACGCAACTTTCACTCTGACTGCTGACACCCAAGGAAAACGCTGATAAGATTAGAGAGCCCCGGTGCACGAGCTCAACTAGCTCATAAACATTATGCCGCAGATTATATGGCGCAAGTCAGCACAACTCGACTTGGCTGCAGCTTTTTACTTATTTCCGAGCGTACTATTTTCTATACCCTTGCACTGGGTATTAGAAAAATCTCATCAAATGTGTAAAGCATTCGATAAGTCAATAAGAACTGGAGCGATTTCATTTAAAAGATACATCTTTGTTCATATGCTTTATTAGAAAGGAAAACTAACTAAATCTAATGATTGTCTTTAGTTGGAGCAGACTTAGTAAATGAAGTCTTCTTGAATATAAACAAAAATATAGCAGAAATAAAATAAGTCTGAATCTACTAAATCGGTAGACATAACTTTCTGTTCAAAGTCATTTAAGCTATTTATAAAATCTTAGTAACGATGATTTCTTAAACAGTAGACATTATAACCAACCAGCAGAAACTGATAGCAATATTTAAATATATAAAATAAATAAAAGAGAGTTTGATTCTAATATTATGCGAATGCATCTCACAAGCAAATGCAGATACCTTTAGAAATATTTATTTATTTTATTAAATACAGTGTAATTAAGTATAAACTAAATACTATCAAATGGAAATAGCGTTCGGCTACTGTGGCTTAAGCTAATTAGAATTGGAAAATTTACAAAAATTAAACTAAATTATCTTGAATATTTATCTACAAAGTTAAGTCCTAAGTATGTAAATGGTTTAATTTAGATGATAGCTTAATACAATTTAATGGTGATAAAGTTGTTGCTAATCTATTAGGTTAGGTTAAGACGGTAGGTCACCCCCACGGGTAGCCTCACATAGACCATCTGGTCCTTAGTGTTACCGCATATTTGATCCTTGCGACGTTTGAGATTCTTTTATGATAACTTTCGCGAATTTAAAGAATTGGTTGAGTTGTGTCCTCGATACACTCTCTAAGGAAATGAATGTATGGGATCCCAGATTGCTAATAGTACATTTTTATTGTACCTTCAGTATTATAAATGAAAGTTATTACTGATCAGCATTAACAGCTGAGTCGATCCGTCTGTCAGATCGAATAGATGCATTGATTTTGGAAACTATAATAAAATTTTCTGAAAAAGATTGATTTTTCGCTCTTACCCAACTTTCAGCTTCATTTTTAAAGCGAAAGTCCTCATTTGTGTATCTAAAAGATTAATTTCTATCTCAAAATAAGCACAAGTGATGCAATTTGTTTCATTTATGTGGAGGGCACACTTAATAGAAAAAATAAGTAATACCAAGGGTGTTTAATATACCAAAAGTTTTTACTCTAAACAATTGTTAAAGAAAAGTATTTTAGATGAGACTCGCCTACTTAAGATTGAAATAGTATTATACAAAAAGTATCTTTGTGTAAAATATGTCGTTTTTAAAATATGAATTGTTCGGTTAGTGTTCACTCTTTGGAGTGCGGACTGCATTTTAGCTAGAATGATTAATTGTGCGGAGTAACACAGAAAGGGTATTTAGACTTTGGTGTGCTGAAGGTAGCACTACTTTCTTGTTTCTTTATTATTATTTATTTGTTTTATTATCAGCAGGCGGCAGTTGGGGGAGGTGAATGCACTTGCGAACTAGTTTTGTTAGGCCCCCAATTTAACTGCATGTCAGACAGAAATGTACATAAAAAACAGCTACAAACACACTTCTGTACACACTCACACACACACACATACACAGGCTGGGGTATGCGAGGTTTTGGGACTGCCAAAAAATGCATTCGAAATCGACTCGTGAATGCGGTTGACCTTAATTTCCCGGCCATGATTAATGAATCAAGTAACAAAAAACTGAAAAGCGACCACAAAGCAGCGCCTGTTGGAGGCGTGCACTCTGCAAGGGCCCCAGAAATTAATGATGCACAATTAAAAGCAACAGCAGCAGGAACATGCAACAGCAGCAGCAGCAGCTACTTGCAACAATTGTTGCACAGGTACAGCATATGTGTATATATGTGTGTGTATCTGTGTTCTTAGTTGATCGGCAGTTAGTGCATATGTTAAGCTCCAAATGTGCAACAAATGCCGCAAAAACTGTTGCCATATGCAGGCCACATGCGTGCGAGCGAGAGCACAACAGTTGCACATGCGCCGCAACTGTGCCACTATTGCGGATGCTGTGTAAGTGTGTGTGTGTGTGTGGCATCCAGCGAATCGCAGTTCGTTTTAAATGCTGCAATTCCATGTTACATACCCTACAAAATAGTTATGTATGAAATACAAATTTCGATATTTTGTTGAATTTGAAATTTATTTATACTATTAAAAAGATTTTTTTTATTTTTAGTAATTTTTAGAGTTTGAGTAGAATACTATTAGCTATTATGGCAACTTAAGCTAGTGTGAAATGAAAAGAATGAAACTAAGTTTAGATGAACTAAGATAATATATACAGCTATTTACAAAGGATTTTGGGTAAAGCATTATGAGATATAGTAATTAATATGAAGATAAATGGGATAAAATAGAAAGATATAAATATTAGGTCAAGAGCCGATGGGGAAGGTCTTGAGGGTGATGACGTTTAATTCTTCTCCTGGCTCTCAGCCCGAAGTTTGGATGGGATGGAAAGATAACTCTATTTTTAACATATTAATTACATAATTACATTTATTTGAATTCATCTTTATAACAATATTATAATGTTGATTGTATTATTAATTGAATTCCAACAAAAACCAATCATATTTTCAACATAACCTATTTCTTTTTCAATCCTAATTAAAAATGCAACTTTATTATTTATATTTTCTCCCATGTTAACTATTTCTTTTGCAATCCTAAAAATGCAACTTTCTTTATTTGTTTTTATTATTATCAGGCTGAAATGGATCTTCAGTTCTCAGCTGATAGATTTTTGAAACTTGCCTGGTTGAAACTGTGACGTCATCGCAACCCCTTTTCTGCTGTTTTGACCGTTACAGAAGAGCCAAGGCCAAATAATTTGCATATGTAAAAAGGAAATATGCAAGATAAAGGAATCGTGTGTAAGCCAAATGCAAATCAGCAGCGACCCTTGGAAAGGAAGCTGCATCAATTGCATTCAATGTTTATTGATTTGATTGCTGAAGGTCGCTGTCCGTCCGTACGTCCGTTCGACGTCTCCTCAAGGGGCAAATAATTTGCATAACTTAAGCGAAATGCCAATAAATTCTACTATGCCCAATTCCTTGTCGCTATTTTCATTTTTTACCTACTAAACGTTTAATGCTCTTAGCAGATTGGCATTTATGGCTTGTTTAATTAGCAATGGGCTCCGAATAAATTTCATCGAGCCAAAGCTGAAGCTCGGCTGAGGCAGAGGTAAAGGTAAAGGGTTTCTTGTTCGAGGGTTACGGCCTAACCAGTTTTATATACATACTTATTTTTTACCAGAGCTGTACGTACGCACACACGCACACACTCACACACACACAGTCGCTTACAACCTGCAGCCAGTTGGGCAATTTGGGCAGTTAACCAAAAAAAAAAACACAAAAAATGCAGCCGCCACGCTTTTTTTTTATTTCTCCAATATACGCCAAAAAGAGCACAAAGTCACACACACACACACACACACACACACACATGCACACACACACACATGCTCACTCTCTTGGGTGCCAATGGCAGCAGCGACAGCGGCAGCGGCCGCCATATGCAAGACTCACCCACACAGAGACAGAGCGCAGCGCAAAAACGCAGACTGCAATGTCGGCGACGGCGACAGCGACAGCGACGCCAACGGCGACGGCGGCGTCAGCGCTTGAGAGCGAGACAGCAAGAGGGTTGACCGAGCCGTAGCACAGTTTTGTGGCTTTTCCTTTGCGAGCAGATTCCCCTGCGAGCGGATTCCCGTGTCCGTGTGCGTTTCGCACCATGAGTGTGTGCGTGAAAATGTGCGCGCTGTCTCGCTCGGGAAATTTTGTTTTCAATGACTTGCTGCACACGAACGCCGTGGCAGTTTTATTCAAGTTTGAGCGCTCGAATCTGCAACAACGTGCCACGCAAAACTCAAAACCCAAACCGTACGTGTCGCAGTTTTTTTGGGCACTCCAAAAATAAAAACTACAAAAAAAAAACAGAAAATATTAAAACTATAAAAAAAAAACTGAAAAAATATATAAATAAATAAAAAATAAATAAATAAACGCAACACTTGGATAAACTGCAAGCAGCATTTTTTGGATTTTTCGGTGTGTTGTGCGTGTGTGATTCGTATTATTAAACAATAACAATTGCAATTTTGTTAATTAGAAACTTATTGGCGAAGAAACGAATGCAACATTTTCTTATTGCTTGACAACGCTAGTGACAGTTTGAGAAACATGAAAAGCATATAAATCGAATTGAAACTAATGGAAATACTTAAAAACACACCAAAAGCAACCAAAATACATTTCGTCTATCAAATTTCCAAAAATTGAAGTCAAAAACATTTTACAAGTGGCCATTTGCAATTGCAATTTGAAACCAAACTCAATTTTGCCCAGCACCTGCGGCATTTTTCATATTTTGTGGTAAGATAAAGCATTTTAATTAAGAATTTATTATTTATCACATATGTAGCCTTAGCAAGGTTTGTTTTGAAAAACTCATTACCAAGCTAAGGTCCGAAATTTCGCAATTAAAACGTTTGGTACGTGTAAAAAATGAATAAACGGGCAGCAACAGCAGCAACAACAACAACAACAACAACCACAAAAGGGCACACAAAACATCTACAAAGAAACAAAAATAACTTGAAAATCCCAAACCGGTTTCCAAGTGCATTCGTTTCAATGACGTTTGCTTATCATCATTTTCAATTCAAGTCTTTTCTCGAGCCCAATCCAACAAAATGGCGTTCGCTGTTAAGGCGCTGTTAACTAAAAGCTCGCGCCCGCAGAGCTTTTTAGCTTTTGGCGATCGCGGCGTATGCGCAACGCGCAATTTGCCACAGCGTATAAGAGTTTTGTGGAGGCGTCGTTGCGATCCGATTATAAAGCCATTATGCGAATAGCAAATACAGTGAACAATCGCTGTGGTGAACTAATTGAAACCGAAACGGTTCACAGCGATTGTTAAAGAAAAACTGTTTTTTTAAATGAGTCACGGTTAGTTATAGTTTGCACAGATTTAGGTTGAATATATCTTTGAATCGAAAATCTTCCATATATTACCATATATTTTGCATAAGGTGAGAAAACTACAATATTTCTATAATACCCTTTATTAGTTAGATAACCAATCGGAAGAACCATTTAAGGTTAAGGAAGTTAGGGGCCACATAAAAATAATATATTTAGGATAGCTTTGCATACAGAGAGAACATTTTAATTAACGTAAATGCAATTGGGGCCTTGAGTGCAGAAAATAATAGACTTATTTATGTACTACAAGTATATAGCCATAAATGAATCCACATAAGACTTATGCGGCCACGAGATCAGTCGAGGCGTTGATGCGATCCCATTATGATCCCATTATGCGCTTACGCAGCCGACGTCAATTCAGCAGCCAGCAGCTACCTGCAGGGATATCTGTTGCGCAAAAGGATATTTATGAGGGAAGCGGCAGAGGGAGGATCGCTTGGCATCGCTTGTCGCTCGGCAGGTTGCACGTTTTTGCCCATTATCCGCTTTTGCCAGACAATGAGCCGAGCACAATGCCAGCGTCTTGCGCATTTTCCGCACTCCAGCCGGGGACAATGCCGATCGTTTGTTTTCCTTTTTCCCAACTAGCTGACAGCGCCTATTGTCTGCCTGACATTTTTCTGTTGTTCGTTTGCCATTATCCTGGCAATTTTTTATTTTTTTCTGATTATCTGCGTCGGGGGGAACGTACCCACACAAACCTGTGGCTAACGGAGGCTTCCACGAACTTCAACTCAAGCGAGGTCCCGCTTATTGGCAGCCTTGCAACGCCTACGACAGCGACGGCGAAGACGACTGCGACAGCGACAAATGGCGTTTCTGCTGCATGTGCAACATATGCTGCACATGGTCATCGCCAGCGTCAGCGGCAGCGTCAGCGTCAGCGGCGTGTCATAGGGCAAACATATGGCGACCACTTGAGCGGCCCATGCCAAAAAATTTAACGAGTTTTTGAACTGAAATTCGAGTTGGGCCGGGGCTACGAGTGGAACTACAACCACTACGCGGGCACTAGGACAGACAAACAGACACACACACACACCCTTGTCCTACCCAGAAATGAAAAACAGGAAAAACGAGCCAAGAATACGAATAAATAAAAATGAATGAAAACTCAGTAAAGCAAATTATTGCAAGTTTTTCCGTTTCGTTTTTTTTTTTTTGTTTTTATATGCGTAAATGTGGCTTGAGTGCGTGTACGTGTATGTGCCTGTGTGTATGTGTGTGTGTGTGTGAGCAGTTGCTTTCCATTTTCCAGTCAGCATATAAAAAAAAAGTAAATATGTAAAGTAAAACGCGCGAAAAGCAGCCGGAAAAATACGCGCACACGTTTTTCCGAGGGATGTTTGCATATTTTTCCCCCATTTTTTATCCGCGTATTTCTGTCACCCTCCCACTCTGCCGCCCGGCACTCCTGCCCCGCCTAATATTCCGCCTCCTACTCCATTGGCAAAGGCGCTTTCACTTTTTATGGCGCATAAAAGTTGGCAGGGTGGCGATGGGCATAAATTAAAAAAAATAAAAATACAAAAAAAAAAACACCAAGATTTTCCGCCAAAAACCAACGCAAAAAAGAACTTTTGCAATGAAATGGCTCAGGACATTTTGGGGGAAGGTAGATTAGAATGTGTACTTCCTTAGCCAGCGGCCAACCATCCCCAAGAAAAATACAATATTTTCGCACACCTGCATATTAAGAAATAAAACAATTAGGAAGGCAAAATATATGGGAAATCTTTGCATAATTGGAGAAATTGTAATTATTTGAGAGGAGACTTAGTCGAGATTTGACGAATCCTTGCAATAAATATTAAGAATCTTTTGGGCTTGGAAACTGGTAGACCTGTCAAATCCCACTTCCGATGTCGTGCAAATATTCACAGATTATAGTAACCCATGCGAATTTGTCAGTTCCAAAACAACTGTGCAAATCTTTGTGCTCGAGCATTAAGGATATATATTTGATTCAGTCGTTTAGTCGTTCAGGCTTGGCAATATTCTAATCTTTACGGAACGCTTCTCTATTTCCGGTACAACAACAGGCCCCTGGTGAACCTTAAGCCTTAAGCTGGCGCTCAAGGTCAGAAAGCATCTTGCCTCATACTCGCCCACACTGCTGAGCGCCGCGTTCACCAGCTTGAACAGCGCCTATCACAGCAGCAGCGACACCGCACCGGACGAGGAGCCGGAGCAGCCGCTCAGCTCAGCACACCGCCAGCGGCAACGACACAACAGCCACAGCCACAGAGAGAGCCACAGGGAAAGCCACAGCAGACTGGGCGAGATGGGTGGCCCGACCCCAGTGGCCAGCAGCGAGGGGCAGACGTACTGCCTGCGCTGGAATAACCACCAGACGAACCTGGTCCAGATACTGCACGCCCTGCACGAGGTGGGCAGCTACGTGGACTGCACCTTGGTCGTCGACGATGAGCAGTTCAAGGCGCATCGCGTTGTGCTGGCGGCCAATTCGCCCTACTTTCAGTCCATACTGCAGGATGTGCCGCAGGATCAGTGCAGCATCATACTGCCGGGCGTGAAGGGCTTCGAGATTGCCGCCCTGCTGCAGTACATGTACACGGGCGAGACGACAGTAACCAAGAGCCAGGAGCCGGAGATACTGCGCACCGCCAAGGAGCTGCAGGTGAAGGGTCTCTACGACAACCTCATGAAGTTCAATCACAAGGCGTCCGACGGCGCCGAGGAGCGCTCACAGAACCATCAGTTCCAGGGCAGCACCGCTGGCGCGTCTGGCCATCACTCGCATCATCATCACTCCGCGCCCACCTCCAGCTGCGGCAGCTCCAGCAGCAAGCCCCACAATGGCGCTGGCGCCGACGGCGCTTATGGCCAGCATCATCACAGCCAGCACAACTCCTCATCAGTGATCTCAACGTCCACGCATATATCGCCCAGCGCCGCCATCTCGAGCAGCTGCTCGCCGCCACCGCCGCCGTTTAGCGCCTATCAGCCGCCCTACACGAGTTTCCCGGCCTCCAGCGGCGTACCCATCAACATCAATGCACACATACCTGCTGGCGAGGCACCGCTGACACCCACACACTCCACGCCCCACGCCGCTGCCGGCGAGGGTGGCCAGTGGCCGCTCTCCCCCTCAGCGGCCGCGGCAGCCATGCTCAATTCCGTGTACGAGTCAGCGGCAGACATGAATCCGCTGAAGCGCAAGAAGCTATCGGCCATCTCGAGCATGCTGCTCAACACTACGCGGGACACGCCCATTTTGCGCAATGTGCTCGCCCAGGCCAATCCGGCGGACTCCTCGCAGCCCAATCCCCTGCTGCTGCCTGGCGTCAAGAATGCCGCCGAGAAGACCCCCACCCATCAGCATCAGCACCAGCATCAGCATCAACTTGGCAGTGGAAGCGGAAGTGGCAGTGCTGCCGGAGCTGGCAGCCACAGTTTCAATGGCTCCGACTATGGCGGTGACAAGGAGCCGCTGTCGCCGCACACGGATCGCTCCTTCGACGAGGAGACGAGCGGGCCGGGCGGCAAGAAGCCGGAGTGGAAGCGCTACAAGCAGTACACCCGAGCGGATATGATGTGTGCGATTCAGTGCGTCCGCGAGGGCATGAGCGCGCTCCAGGCCAGCCGCAAGTTCGGGCTGCCCAGCCGCACGCTCTACGACAAGGTGCGCAAGCTGAACATCACCACCGGCCGTGGCACACACCGCACGCCCAAGCGCAGTCCCCCCGGCGGCGTTGGCGTTGAGTCGTCGGCCGCATTCCCCTATTCCGCTGCGGCCGCCGCTGCGGCGGCTGCTCACAATTATGGGCAGTCGGAGATGGAGCGCGAACCGAAGGAGCACGGGCATGGCCAGGTCGCTGGCCATGGCCACCACGGCATGCCGCCCACCATTCCGCACTCGGCCGCCGCCCTGCTGGATCATGCCTTCCTGCAGCAGGCGTTGGAGAATCGTGGCGGCGATATTGCCGGCCGGGAGGCGCTGCATGCCATGGCCCTGGCGGCAGCGGCGCACGCAGCAGCCAATCGCATGTCCAGCAGTCCGCCGGGCTCCAATGGGCATGCGGCCCGCTCACCCGCCCACTACGCGGAGCAAGAGGCAATGGAGAAGCACGAGCAGCGAATGATCAAGCGCGAGGCCATTGAGGAGGAGCGCGACGCTGACGATGAAGATGATCACGATCAAGTGGAGGATCTGTCGCTGGCACGCAAGGAGCGGCCCGAGCGACCCGAGTCCCCTTACTCGCCACCGCCACCACGCGCCTCCTCGCCCCTCGAGAGCGCCAGCGTGATCATGCACTCCAACTCGGCATCCGCCTCCATGAACGGCAAGGATCCGCACGAGCTGGAGCAGGATCAGGAGCTCGATGATTACAGCGAGGATGTAGCATCACCCCCGCCACCCTCACAGCCCCTGGCCATGGGCATGGGCCTGGCCATGGGCATGGGTCTGAAGCGCGAGCTGCTGGGCAGCGAGGAGGCACAGGCTCGCACCGACTGATTGATGCTTACCATGGCCTGGCAGTATGCGGCCGATAGCCACGATTCCATATTCTAGGCCAGTTAGCGAGCTAATTTCAATATTTGTCTATTCATTTGTATCCTCGTCATCGACATTAATTTCTGGTTCGGCGTACAACGTGCAAACTCAAAAGTATCTGTTGTGTTCTCATCGGCATGCTTCGGCATCGATTAGCGGTAGTGAAGCTTTAATATTCCTGAAACCCCATACCCCATATACCCTATACCCTACCATATACCCTATATCAATGCAAGCAGGGGCTAATCCATGGGGCAGCACCTTAAGAATCAAATCACACAAATAAAGGAAAAACACTTCAAATTGTTGTCAGCATCACTTTGTGCCTAATAATAGAATTATTCATATATAGGTTAGGGATAGAGTTAGGACTAGGCTTAGGACACCCACAGACATCCTCCACACATACCCACATACAAGTACATATAGTGCTAGGGCCATCTGATGTCTATTGCATACTTAGGGAGGCATATATCAAAAGCATATGTAAACTGTACACTTACATAAGACTGAAGGATAGTGGGCGTGGCAGAGCAAAAGAGGCTCATACATAAGTACATACATTACTATATCGTTAGGATAGCATTTGAGAGTTAGGATCAGATCAGATCAGCAGGAAAGTTAGCAATACTTTGTACAACTATCTTTAAATGCCAGTGATTTGTTTTAAAAATTATTTAGCTCTAGATACGACAGTTTTTACTTTATGATTTCGAAATATGAATACAAATATGATACTGAATATATAAATATAAAATGTAAATGTAAATGTGTTTGAGCTCCGCATAACTAAAACCGAACTACCTCACATAGCTCAAAAATCAATTGGTATATTGTAGTTATTTTGTTTGTTTGTTAAATTTTAATGTAATCAAAAATTGTCCTGGGTTGAATTTTATAAGACTGACACCGACTCATTTGTACACACATACATATATATTACACACACACACACACACACATACACATACACATACACATAATATAATAACTACTAGACCCGATCATACAAATAAATGCGTACAAAATTAATTAGTTGTAAGCTTAATTGAATTGTAATTAGTAATTAGTAATTAGTGCGAAACTATGCAAAATCAAACAAACATGCGCTGGGGGCAATGCAATAGGCTCTATATAAGTACCACATACATATAGATAGGTATAAACACCCTTAGGCTTATACTCGTACATACATACATCTATACTATATCTGTAATGTTAATTCATTTGTTATACAATTCTAGGCTAAGAGAAACTGATAAACCTCCTCTGTACATACATATACATACATACATGCATATAAATTAATTGAATGCAAACTAAGTATTTTGCCGTTATTAAAGCTAGTGTTAATTTAAAATTCTTATACTATGTATGTACAATGCAAATCAAATGCAAACTATCATTTAGGCAACATTTTCGGTATGTAATGAGCGGCAGAACGAATGCTAAATAAAATGACTGAAGATATATATGAACAAAAACATTTAAATGTATTATTCAAGTAAATCACGTATAAAACCGCCTCGGATGGTAAGATATTTGACTAACAATGGTAAGTAATCGCAGATTTGTCCGAATTTATATCTAATATCATCTACAAATCTAACTACATCTACATCCCGAGATGCACACTGAGGTACTGGAAAAACATTACGAAAAACATTACGTCTGAATAATCTTAAAATTTGAGTTTTCGCGCTGAAATCACCAGAGATTGAATCTGACTCGATGCGTTTTAAGTTATAAAACAGTATAAGATTTTCAGGAATTTTTCCATTGTCCTTGGTCGAATTGAGAGCTGCCGTTGAGTCGTGAATTCCAAAAAGCTAATTGACTTAATTTTAGCCATGGATCTCTTGATACGCGCAAATGAGGATGTTTTTTCTAAAATCCACGAAGATTAAAAAAAATGGCTGAAGCTGTGAACATTGAAACCAAATACAAATAATCAATTTCTGGACGTGTATGTTATGGATCTTGGAACACGAAATTATTTTGGAAGGGTTCACGGACCTCTTCAAAAACGGTTGACAAAAAAATCCAATAAATGTATAAAAAAAACAAGTAAGTATGCTCTAGTCGAGTATACCCGACTACGAAACTCCCTGCACCCAGGTCGAAAATTTCCGATCGCTTCTTCGTACATTTACGCATAGGCACACACATACATAACGACGCACACACACAAGCGACAGCGCAAGCGAGACATTTTAATATTTGAATAACTTCCGTGTTTATTATCCGATCGACTTGATATTAAGAAAGACTTAAGTATTGTACATGCCAAGTCCCATAGCTATATCTTTAAAAGTGTGGCTGTAAATCATTTTGGTCGAATTGCGGGGAAACGGGGTGAAATATCTGAGATCAGAAACAAACTTGATCTACGTATGGTATACAGGAACCTACATTCAAAATTTTGTGTCACTAGCTCTTATAGTTGCTGAGATCGACGCGTTCATCCGGACAGACAGACGGACATGGCCAAATCGAAATCTCTTTTGATACTGATCAAGAATATATATACTTTATAGGGTCGGAGATGTCTCCTTCTGCCTGTTACATACTTTTGCACAAATCCAATACCCCCTTTTTACCCATTTTATGGGTACAGGGAGTAACAAGGAAGGATGAATATCTTAGGAGTGCCGAAGCTATATACCCTAGCAGGAATTAATTTTTATACAAAACTTAATTATTGTCTGATTGCTTCTATGGAACCCATGTGGTCCGACTTTGATGAAATTATAGGAAACTATTTAAAGTATAATAAAACTCTCACTTAGTTTGGATTTGCATAAACAATAGCGAAATAGGAAATTTGGTCAGATTGCATTTTTCACCCGATCGTTCCTATGGCAGCTATATGATATAGTGACCCGATTTTGATCAAATTTGATCAGATTGTATAAACTCTTTAGAGACTCGGATTGGATGAGTTTGGTGAGGATATCTTTATAAGCAACAAAGTTTTTCATACAAAACATAGTTTTCTAATTTTGATCGCAAGGGAGTCCACTACAATTTATCATTTTGGAGGTATACTTTCTGAATAGCAAAAGCTTAATTTGGAGGTCCACTTTATTGTGTGTGTGTGTGAGAGAGAGAGAGAGAGAGAGAGAGAGAGAGAGGAGAGAGAGAGAGAGAGAGAGAGAGAGAGAGAGAGAGAGAGAGAGAGAGAGAAGGGGGAAAAAAAGAGCGCGAGAGCGAGAGAGAGTTTGATATAGCGATAAAGTGGTTCGATTTTGACCAAATTTGGTCAGATTGCATAAACTCTCTAGAGACTCTGTTTGTGAAAGTTTGGTGACTATACATTTATAAGCAAAAAAGTTATTCATACGAAAACATAGTTGTCGACCGGTCATTCCTATGGCAGCTATATGTTATAGTGGTTCGATCCGGCATATGTACTGCCTGCAGTAAGAAGAAGGGTCTGCGCCAAGTTTCATTACGATAGCTTTAAAACTGAGAGACTAGTTCCCATAGAAACAGACGGACAGACGGACGGCTATTCGTGCTGATTCAGACATATATATTTTGTTGGGTCGGAAACGTCTCCTTCAGTCTATTACACATTTGCAGACAACATTATAATACCCTCTGCTGGGATATAAAAATGGCTAGCCTAACCTTCGCCTTACCAATACCCAGCCGGATAACCTGTTCGATTTTATTTTCTCAATAGATTTTTAGATTGTGACAAATATATAAAAATAGAGTGATTCAATTTATCCGCCCGTAGGGGTAAATATTCCTAGGCCGATGTCAATATTTTTGTAGAAAATGGACAGAAGTCAATTTGTAGAAAAAACATAATCTTACATATTTGACCTTAACCCTCATTTAACGCCCGTGGTGATGGAGATTTCTTAATATCAGTCAACATTCTTTTGAATTTGGTTTGATGCAGTGTTGAAAAGTTTAAAAAATTGATAACCACCACGATTAATTTTTTCTTGTGTGGAGCTTTGAAAATAAATTCGAATCAAATCATATGATAACAAAGAATGTTACACTTCACAGCTTTTCCGCCCATGGGGTGGATTTTCTAAAATCGGTGAAATATGTATGTGAAAATGTTTTTTTGTACAGATCCTTGAAAATAAGTTGAAATCCGATTGGATGATAAGCAAAAAAGTTTCACACAATAGTTTTCCATCCTTGTGGGTGGAATTTTCCAAAACCCCATCTTGGTGAGCACTTTCAGCTTCCTAGCTCTTTCGATTTAGGTTGTGCAAAGAATCTATAGAACTTTATATTATTCTGTGACGATACATACAAGTATTTTAAGAATTAATTAAATGTGAGCAAAATGGCAAGACCAAAAAAAAAACTAACTAATTTTAAATTCGCAAAAAATTACCTACGCCACTGTCCCGAGTTTCCGTTATTAGAAACGTGATATTTAAGGGATTTACTTTTCAAATCGCAGGAAAAAGCGCTCCGGCAGCCGCAAAAGTAAAGTGAAAACGATACTCTGTAACCAGTACTAAGATACATTCACTGTAAGCAGTATCAATATTATTTTTTGCGAAATTATAAAGTATTCAGAATAGTTCCACTTAGTATAAGCAATATTCAAATCAACTGTCTCTTTGCTGACTCAAATAAATGCAAGTTGATGAAAAAATTTATTCAAAACCATGCTAAATTTTTTGTTTGAATAACCATAACTAGTATAAGGTATATTTTCAATTCCGATTTGAATCAAATTATTGTAAGCTTTTGTAAACTCTGAAAAGGATTTGTAAATTCGTCGAAAAAATAATTTGCTTAATTGTATGTTCGCAAAGAAACGTGAAAAAAAACTGAATGTCAAATTTGATAACTCTACCTGTAGAGGTGTGGGAGATATAGATTTTGCTTATTTGCGGGAGAGCGGGTGGGAGTGTCAACAATTCGTTGATACAGATTTGTCCAGGGGTTCAACATTAGACTGTATGCCAAATTCGGCATAGCTTTTCCAATTTGCGGGTTGGGGGTGAGAGCTGCAAACATTTTTCAAACACAACTTCACAACTTCAGGCTATTATTACATTACATTACATTATTATTTAACAAAATCCAAATCGATTGGGAATAAAAACTGATCGTATCTTTAAAAATGCGATCATTGATCGATTTTATTGAATTATTGCGATGTCAAGAGATTATAAATAAAAACAACTTACAAAAATTAAAAATTTAGTAAAAATAAAAGGACACACTTATGTAATGTGTACGATAATCTGCATAACAAATTTGGTTTTCTTAGCTCTTAAACATATTCTCTAGGATTGACAAGTTCACGGACACTAATGATAACCAAGAATAAATACATATACTTTATATCTGACGGTTAAAACATTAACAATTCTACAGGACAAGGTAAAAAAAGGTTAATTCAAATCCTAGGGGTATTATTACAGGCAGCCCACGCAATTGGGCGGATTGCGATTGTCAAACTCGCAGATGCCAATGGCGAAGCGTAAAGGTTTATAATGTGGTAGAATTGCGGGACGATTGGACGTCATGTTAGGTATATTCAGCACTCGCACTGAATACGGCTGCACCACCAAGGGTGTTTTTTTCGGCACGGGATTGGTAATAGAGAGCGCCTGGTCTATGCAGATGAGCGGCGGCTCGTCATTTGGGCTATGCCGTTCGAACTCGCAGTGGGCCAGAAGCTTAGCCTCGCTGAGAAATTCCAAGCGGCAATAGTTGCAGTGATAATTGATTCCCTTGCCGTGCAGCACCTGGTGACGATCCAATTGGTGCTGGAACTCAAACTCATCGTTGCACTTGTGGCATATATAGACGCCGCGATTTTGTCGGTGCATATGATAGTCCAGGAATACCCTGCAAGCCATAAATAGATAATTAATATGGGAAAATCTATGATAGGGTATATTTGCAGGCATATTACTTGCTAGTAAAGACATCGCCGCACTTATGGCAGTAAAACCAGCTCATCTTCCAGTGCTCCATGTAGTCATGTTTCATTAGTTTCACCAACGTATCAGTCTGGTAGTCGCAGCTCTGCACAAAGCAGGAGAAAGCTTTATACTGCACCTGCGTCTTTAGCACATCCAGCAAATAGAGATCTGTAGACAGAAAGCTATAACAAACTGCATCCTAACAAACAACTGCTAGACATACCGTACTCCTTGTCAGTCGTTATTTGTGACTCCTCCGGCACGTATCCATCGTACAGCATGGACAGGTTTGGGACGCTGTTGCTGTTGCTGCGGCTGTGGTTAACTATCCAGTCACCGGTAAAGTTCATGCGCCTCGTGTACATTGTATCCGCCACGGAGATTGCATCGTGCTCATCATCCATCTGATCGTCATCATCCTCATCATCCTGATCACTGTTGTACCAAGCCAACGAGCAATTGCGTGAGCGCAAGCGCGTAGAGCGAGACGGTGTAGCGGCTTCTTGCATTTGTAAGACCTGCAAAATAATGATAGTATTTCAGTTGATAATCTGCCAAAATGCTGCATGGGATTACTTGCCTCCTGCTTGGCACTGCAAATGGTATGGTGCAGCTCCCACTCGTACTTTGTGCCAAACGCCGCATCGCACAAGCTGCAGCAATGCTGCCTTTGGTGAGTGGTGCGCTGATGTTTCCGCAGGGCTGCAATGCCAGCGAATTCCTTGTCACAGTGCTTGCATAGAAAGGTGCGCGAGTTCCGTGGAGTCTGCATATTATTCCCATTGCCAGCCTCGTGATCGTCGACGTCACCGTCGTCGTCGTTGCTGGCTTCATTGAGCACGCGGCACTTTCGGCGACGCTGGGTCCGTCCACGCCAGCAGCGACGAACGTGGAGCGTATAGTGATCTTTGCGAAAATATGCGCGCTCACAATGCTGGCACACGAGCCGCGTGCGCCACTTCCAACCGTCTATGGCGTTGCCGCTGTTATTACGCAAGCCACCTGACTCCGTGGCCGATGGAGACTCTGGTGGCTGAGAAGAGTACGCTTGCAGAACCGAGCACGATGAGCTGGAACTGGACGAGCTGTTGCTTTCTGCTCTGGCAGCAGCATCATCTTCATTTGGTAAGGGCACACCCGTCGTGGATACCTCAGCATCGGCAATGGGCGGGCTGCTGTGTGTGCGCTCTGCGTCTGTTGCTGATGCAGTTGCCTTGACTTGAGCGACGGCCAAACGCTGCAAGCGGTGCATCAGCGAACGCGTTACTTCCGAGTGCATGTTCAACTTGCAGACACACTCCACGCATATGGATCGGAGCGTCGTATTGATTATGTCTGCCTGTAATATTCAAACCATAGCGAAAAATGATTCCTATGGCACGAGCAACTTACCGGCAACTTCCAGTCTCTGGTCAGGCGCCGATGCATTACGTTGTTGTCACTCAGGTCCATTAAGGCGGAGGACGACGACTTGGAGTTGCTGCATATAGAACACACAGGGGCGACGCTGTGTGAGGTAGCCAGCTTGGCGCCACTGCTGCTGCTTGGCTCGGGATTGGGCTCTGGGGCATCCCGCATGATGCAGTATGGTCAGGAGGCACTTTGTAGTCGTCAGACAGATTTTATTAAAAATAATCTACATGTGTGCAGTTGTACCAGTTATGTTGAGCAAACAGAGTTGCCGAGTGGCCAATATATTTGTTTATGTCGCCCATTTTTAATGTATTTATGTGAGGTGGATGCATAACGTTTAATTTTGTATTTTAAGCTTTAAATGCGTTAATGATTATATATTGAATCCAGCTCGTGCACTACAATAATACAATACTTTGCGATTGAAGCAATCTGTTGTCAACATTCACGCTTTCCAACACTTAGCTATTTTTACACCACATCCCTGTCACTAAGGTTGAGAGCTCTAGTTCATTATGTTGAATAAGTTCAGTCATTAATTTCTTATTTGTGAACTCAATCAGTCATTTTCTGTAATGGTTTACAGCGATACAAAGCCTTTGTAATGTATTTGGGTTTCAATGTATATTCAAAAGTCTGAAAGACTGAGAAGTTTGGTTCAGGAAACACCCGTTAAGCTTGTGCGTTCAGTTAAATGAGCCGTTCAATTGAACTTGTTCTGAACGAAACGCCACAACTCTATTGTCAAATATTTTGATCCGTAGAGGATACAAACGTAAATAAATCAATTAAAATGTTTAACTATGGAGGTAATCAATGCAGCTAATCTCTATTTGCGTCAGCTAGGCGATCTGCGCCCAAGTATATCGGCATTGAATCCCAGCATTTTTGCGACAGGCGGTCCAGAATCCAAATCACTTGTTGAAATATCTGGCGCGCGAAAATGTGGAAAAACTTTTCTTTTAATGCAGCTTGTTGCGCATTGTCTTACTCGGTGTGATGTTGTATTGCTTAATCTGAGCCACAAAATCGATGTACAATTATTTGGGCGACTTGTTAACGATGTTGTCGAGGATTGCAACCCAAATGCAACGTCCACTGAATTGCAGAAGATTGCTGATAAGTGCATGGATTCGCTGGAGATTATTAATTGCCATTCATCGCAGCAATTTGAAATGGCACTGGAAGCTCTGGACCATCACATGCTATTCGATAACGGGAGGATTAGCCTGATTGCTGTGGACGCACTCTGTGAATTCTATTGGTTTGACTTACAGCCTAAGATGCGCCTGCGCAAATACAGCTACTATATGAATTGGCTGGCTCGATTACGTAGGATCTGCAACAAATATTACGTTTGTTGCATGTACACTGTGGACAGCAGCTTTTTTAGACATCAATTTACGCCCTCTAGATCGGTATGCATAGATTACAAGTTACATTTAAATTACTTGAATGGGCAGCGGACCTTGAACAATAAAAATATTTGCATCAACGACAAAGGTGTTCAGTTTGAAGATGAATAAAGAACTATATTTGCAGAGTACACATTCACGCGCCTTTTTTATTTAAAATTAATAATAGAAATATCGATATATTTCCTTCTCACCGCTAAAATGCTTGCGTTTTTAAACACTTGACAGTGATGCCAGTTCTCGGACTTTAGCTCTAAATAAATAACATCTATTATGTTTAATATATTATTAGTCACAAGGACAGCCATTTTAATTTATGGGAAAAAATCAGTGTTTTTCAGCAAAATGAAATGTTGGCGGTTACGTTATTTTCTCCACAGGGATTGCAGGCATAACAAGTATTAAGGTGCGGTCACACGATATGGCACTTTGCCACATTTGTGGCAGTCGGAAGTTACCATAGCGTGTGAGTACGGTATGGCAGGCTGCCACATAAATTTTGCGATTGAAATATTTGATCACACGATACAGCAAATCGAAAATTTCTATGGTTGAAACGTGTCATATAAGTTTATATGTTAAAATATTTACCATACTTTTGCCATATAAAATTTTTTTGCGGTTGATTTCGATAACGATATTAAATAAATGTGGTAAAATGCCATATCGTATGACCGCACCTGTATTGTGTATTTTGTTAGCTATTTATTCTTAGCGATATTTATTCGCCAACGTACCAATTTCAGCGATACGATAGTTGGCAGCCCTGCTCCGAAATCAATTTTGATAACTTATCGGAAATTTTAATACTTGTTACTCATCTCTGCTTTTTCTGTCCGACGCGACGAAAAAACGTGCTAGTTATTTTCATCAGGCTCCCGATTTGATTAAAAAAAACTTAATAATGGGTGTACAGGTTGTCCCAATTTCTGCCGGCGATGGTAAGCGAAAAAAACGAATAATTTTATCATAATTTTTCAACCGAGTTTCAATGTTCTTTAACCTAGTATTTGCGGCACTTTTGGTGCAACAAAAAATATTTTCTTCGCTCTCTATATATGTAGTATATGTATACATGTGTGTGTGTATCTATCCATCTCAATCTCATGCGCATTCGTTTTACAGGTAGCACCTTTCCCAAGAATGGCCAAAAGGTCTCGGTGCATTACACTGGCACATTGGACGACGGCACCAAGGTGCGTATATTAATAAATTGATAAATTTTTTGGAATCTATGCTCACTCGTAAAATTACAGTTTGATTCATCTCGGGACCGCAACAAGCCGTTCAAGTTCACCATTGGCAAGGGCGAGGTTATTCGCGGCTGGGATGAGGGCGTTGCTCAGCTGAGCGTAGGTCAAAGGGCAAAGTTGATCTGCTCGCCCGACTACGCCTACGGAAGCCGTGGTCATCCAGGTGTCATTCCCCCCAACGCCACCTTGACGTTCGACGTTGAGTTGCTCAAGGTCGAATAAATGGCTGAGAGCAGCAGAGAGAGCCGAAGCGCAAGACTGTCTCTGTGTGTGTGTGCCAGAGAGAGATAAAACGTTCAGCTGCAGTGTATGTGCAACACATATATAGACACACATACACAAACACACACACTTCAACACTTCAAAACCTGGCGCGCTTCGGTAGTAGCAAAAGAACCAAACAAGAACAATCCAACAGCATTTTAAATATATTCAAAAGAAAAGAAAGTGGGCGATTGGTCCTTAAAATTAGACTTAATTACAAACAGATTATTGAAAAAGGAAAACGCATTGTCTACGCATACAAATAAACATTTATTCAAGTGAAATTGCCAATTTATTTTAATATTCCTCACTAGCTAAGAATCCAGTTCATTTTACATTTGATTCAGATTATTTGCAAATGCAGCCCAGAGTAAGTCGACAGAATTACATTTCGTCTGATTTGGTCTGGTCCATTAATGTATATTGTGACTAGGAATATGTATGTATTTGGAAAATTCCCATCATCCAAAGCTTTTGGTGGGAAAGACCTGAAAATGGCTTTGAAAATAAAGTGAAATGCATGTTTTCCAAAAGACGCTTTTTAGAATTCGTAGTTGCAGACTTTATTTCACATCTTTCGTACAAAGTTCTTACTCCTTCCTATCCTTTATTTAATGGTGCAGGAGTGATGGATTTCGAATATTTATTTCATGCCTACTTTTAGGCATATTTTAATTACAAAACAGTCCTGCAAGGATTCGCAAGCACATATACTTACACAAAAATTAACATAATTTGTTTACTAATTATGCTATATCCTTGCAGAGAGTATTATAAATTTGTCAAAAAATGCTTAATAAATATTAAATGTTCGTGTAAGTGTTAATATTTTACTGGGGACGTGGGTGGGATGTAACAATATTGGTGTGTTCGTGTATAAGTGTGTCTATAATATGTATAAAGAAATTATATAAATTGGGTATTATAAAAGTCGGCCTTCAGACACCCTAGATCATTCGGGTGGCGCCGTTTTACCAGCCTTCTGCAGCAGCTTGTAGCTAATCCTCTAGCTAGGGAGTTAACGCATTGAAGGAGACTTCTTCGGCCCCACAAAGTACAAATATAGTTAGCAATATGTCCGTCTATCTGTTTCTATGCAAGCTAGTCTTTCAGTTTCAGAACTACCGTAATGAAACTTTTCACAAGGTAAGTGCATATGTCGGAACCTGCCGGATCAGACCACTACGTATATATAGCTGTCATAGGAACGATCGGTCGACAATAATTGTAAGGAAAAACTTGATTACTTTTGAAAATAACCTGACTCTGGGGCTTGTGACCCAATCGAAGTTTATATATAGTTTATAAATTCCGCCCAATTTTGGTCGAAATCGGTCCACAATATCAAAAAGCTACCATATGAACGATCGGTCGAAAATTTAGTTGTATAAAAAACATTATTGGTTATAAAGATATCCTAATAAAACTCGCCAATTCAAACTAACATGGCACTTAAATTTTACTATTCCTCCAAAAATTATTGTTGAAATTTGTTTGAAAATCTGCCCCTAATTTTTAATGGATTGCGGGCACCAAAAGCAACATAATATTTCAAAGATTAAAGCGCTAACTCGTAGACTAACAAAGAATTTAACGATCCCTACATTACTGCAACTCTTTATACTTCTCTTGTGCGACCTATTCTTGAATATGGGTCTTGTATTTGGTGTCCCCAATACAGGGCTCATCAGGATAGATTAGAATCGGTACAAAAACAATTTCTGCTCTTTGCACTCCGGGGTCTTAACTGGAATCCTAATACTCGCTTACCTTCTTATCGTAGTAGACTCTTACTCATAAATCTGCCTTCTCTTTCTGATCGTAGAACCATGCTTGGTGTAATTTTCTTACATAAACTAATTCAGAGGGAAATTGATTCTTCTGAATTAATTAGCCAAATTAGTTTTGCAGTTCCGATCAGAAGTTCTAGAAATTTTCTTCCTCTTTCTCTTCAAACTTGTAGTTCTAATTATGCTATTCATAACCCATTTCGAATCTTATGCTCTTACTATAACAATCTTTCCATCTAGTAAGTAATGCTACTTCAATTTCTACACTTAGAACTTTACTCTTACGTTATTTATGTAATCATTAGACTTTTGGTATAATGTTATTTTTGTATTTAGTTTGTATTTTCATGTTCGCGATCTTTCGCCCCTCGGTCGGTTGGGTGGGAGGCGGGTTGCATTTATGCTTGGGTCCGCGCGTTAACAAGTCCGTGCTTGGTGTCGTTGGGCCACTTCTATGTACTGTTTGTTAGTACATCAACGTCCGAAAGATAAAAAAAGAAAAAACAGCTCCCATAACTTTGTCAAAACTTCATTCCGTTTGGAAAACTGAAGTCTTTAAAAATTTATATATATCCTTAATCCGTAATTAGGACATACAAAAAGGATACCCCTATCCCAGTCCAACAGCATTTTAAAAACTCTGTGTTCAAAATACAACGGACAATTTCATTAAAAGTGAACTTAATAAATGCACAGATAATCTAGGTATATTAAAAAGATTTATTCAAATGAAATTACTAAATGTTGAACTATTCCTGTTTGCATACAGCTTCCATTATCTTGTCAATTATCTCGTAGCGCGCCCGCTCGTATTCCTGGGCATGCTTCAGCCAGTGGCTACGCACATGTTTCCAGTGGGTGACATTGGCAGCCAAGAGCTCCTCCTTGCTGGCGCCTTGCAGTTTCTTGTCCTCGGTGGTCTGCAGGCGGGGAGGAATTATCGATAGATCTGTCTTGCGAGCTTGGGGCATCTCTTTTAGGACTTTCATTTCGCCGCTGAGCAGCTTGGCTAGCACCTCTTCGGCGTCGTCCTCACGCTTCACAGTCGAAATGCTGCCATCTGTGTGAAAAACAGACACGCTGGGATTGCGTGGCTGGTTGGCCATCCAGGCGCGACATATAGGATATAGAGGTGTTTTCTCCTTGTACTTGGATAGGTCCAGGCTGCGCTCGAACAGGCGCATCACGTAGGTTTCGCTATGAGGCTTCTGGATTGTGTTGTTGTTGCCAGGCTTCTTATAAAGCGAACGTTTGGCTTTGGATCTAATTGAGCCAGCTGATAGAGAGAGATGCTCGGATGCTGAGCCTCTCTTTAAGTCTGGTTGTAGCTTTATATTATACTGGGCGCGCAGTTGCTGCTTTTGTAGTAGCAGCTTCTTGGAGGGGCGACCCCGTATGGGCAGATCCGATTCAAAGTCGTCATCCATTTGGAGCATCGGTAGTGGAGCCTCCGAATCATCTTTGGGTTCATCTTTGCTGGGCTCCCCGCCATCATGTATTGATTTTTTTGGAGTCAATTTCATTCTGATGCCGTAATTGTATATTAATTTTTCCTTATTCCTTGACAAGTTTTCAAACGCAATCGTAGTGACAGTCAAATATTGTAGTGATGGGCGATTGTGAGACCGATAACAGTAGCCGATGGCATTCAAATTCGGGATTTTGTATATTTTGCACCTTTTTAAGCACCAAACATTAAGGATTTGGTCTCAAAAACGCAGAGGATATTAAGAACGCGATTTTCGGTGGTGCAGGTTATTATTCTTGCAGGAATAATTCATAAAACAATAAATAAAACCTGTCCAACAAGCGCGCACGAGTACTGTTTTGTATATCGATATATGTATTAACAGAGCAGTGATTGTCAAATAATTAGAGCGGCTACCATATTCAAATATATATGCAATGTATTTATTAGACATCTAAAAACTTAAGTAAATAGTTGAAATATTGTGCGCATTCCTTATGTGGGGGCCTAAATTAGGGAATTACTAATCGAAGAATTATTCGTCTTTTTCATTCGATAAGATGTATCGATATATTCTGCTTTTAACAGCTGTGCTGCTGTTGCAGTTTAACATTTCAGCAACAGTAGCGTCTCAAATGGTATGTGTTGTTGATTTGTTGTTGTTGTTTACGCTCCCTTTGTAAAACAACTTGGGAGTTGCTTTAAATCCACGATACGGGACGGTTGTATTTGGTGCGCTCATTGCAGTTGTGTTGGGGGAAATCTGCAAAGAAAATTAATGCATAAAACTGCATTAGCAGTAAATGCATACAAACAATTTTTATTTTTAGTGATTGGATAAAAATGCAAAGTAACAAATAAAAAGTAAATATTGAACTACAAAGTGAGGTGCTATTCCAGTTATATAAAGATTCAAAACTGTAACTACAGATTTACAGTAAGTGTGCATTTCTGCAATTTTTTTTTTTCGTTTTATCAGTTTGCCTCGTATTTGCGTATGTGTACCTTGTCCCTCGTTGCATCTGGGTCTTCGCTATTGTTTTGTTGACGTTATTTCTCTCTCTCTCTCGCTGACTCAAGCTCTCTCTCAATGCACCACGCACTCAACAGACAGACAAGCGCAAGTCCCTCTCCCCAATTCCGATTATTACTGCGTCGTTGTCTTTCGTATTTCCTTTTGTCACCCCCACTAGTTCCCAAATTCACTTTGCTTGCTATTTTTAGTGACGATTTACTGTTGCAATGGTACAAGAGCATCACTGCATGTGTGAATGTAGGAGAGAGACTGCGCGCTTGGTAGATAAATAGAGACCGCGAGCGCATGATTGGCAATGGGGTGAGAGCGCGACGAGCATTTGTTGACAAGCGTCGTATTTTCTACTCGACGCTATTTCTGAGTCTTAAGAACATATGTACGAACCTATGTACATATGTGTGTTATATATACATATAGTCCGAGCGCTATCAGTGCCGCACAACAGTAAATTCGGTAGACTTAACACGCCTGTCTTTGCCAATCAGACGCCTGATCGTCCGTAGATCCACAGCTGTGCGTGCGGTCGTCTCTAGTTGTCTGCCGAAGTTCGCTGAACCAATTGGAACTTTGTACATAATACTATATGTACACAAAAGAATATCAAATGAAACCATTTATCAAACTATATACCATATAGCATATACAGAAAAAAATAGAGCAATAATAATATAAGATTTCCTGGTCAAATTGAATTTTTTCAGTATTATCCTTATATCGAATTTAAATAGTTTCTCCAGCTTTACAAATTTGGAAGATTTTTGCCGAATTTTGGGCCCGAGATTGTGGCTGGTTGGGAAACCTTAACATTTAACCTAACCTTAACTTTAACACGAGTATACCAACAAGTGTACTTAATTTGGTTAATAGTGTCGCAAAATACATATGTTGTTTTATAAAGGTCTAAATGACATGCTCCAACATGTTATATTCATATGTAACTATTTATGTACATACGTATCTATATAGACTCTCAGTTTATCATCAATAAATGTTAAGGGTGGCGCACCCGTCTAAATGTTTTGATTTTCATACGATCCTCGGCGTGTGAGCAGCGGTTCGAATCTTGCTCCGCCCGCGCTTGTTGGCTTCTTAGACGATAACTCACGTTACTTAGCCGTAACTACGCGGGCAACAGTATTTTTTTATTTTATTTTTTAAACTACATATATGTATATATGGTTCAACATGCTGTAATCCATTGAATGGAACAGCAGACGACGAGTGTAGTTGGAAACATCTGATATCATTCAATTCAGTGATGCTTCTTCAGTTATTTTCACGCCAGGTCTTCCAAAGATATGTAAAAGTCAATAAAGCAGATCAGCTATATATCTGTGGGGTGCCGAAGATAAGTACGCTTGCGTGTTTTATACAACTGAAATTTCGTCCGATCGGAAGAACTTAGCTTTTGATGCTGATCAAAAATATGTACATATATGTACGTACATATATATGTATATATCGTAACCAAATGCAAAATTTAGGCTTTGTTATGCTGACCAACATTTGACTTTAATCGTAGCTCTATATCTGTCTAATCTTATAAATATAACGTGTGTAATACTGTAAGTTTCTATAAAGAGAATGCCCAGGGATTGTAAACGTGAGTGTTTTCCAGTATACAACTATTACAATCAACCTGAATGTAAATAGATTTAGGAGTTATCTCGAACTGTAATATTTTCTGTTTAGAAAAAAAAAGATAATTATCGCACAGAGACGAACTATTAGCTCCCGATAGCGTCAAATAAGCACTAAGTATGTGATTTAGGTTAGTAGTAAGTTAAGATCTCTTAGTCATTGTCTACTTTGAACCGAAACGTCGTCGTATTTATTACACCATTCGTTCTCCGCGCCGAACATTATCTATCAGAGAAATGATTGTCCAAAAATTGAGCTTTTTATTTGACAATCTTCTCTCTCCATGTGTTATCGATACTCCTAAGATAGCGGTTTCAGCTTGTTTTTAGCTATTTTCATAGTAAATTCCGCTTAGTCAGTTGATAGTTGAACAACACTGATTCAAATGTAACGACAATTGGGCTCACATTCTCTCCCGCTCTCGAGCTCTCCACTTGCGCTCTCCCAAGTTGCAGTGACGTAATGCCAAGCGTTGCAACCGTATATTTTGTTTTGATTTTGGTCTTATAAGAAAAGTGTGCTCAAAACTGGTTTTGAGAGCTGGAACTGCGTCGCACCAAAACAAACTTGGTATCAACGCACAGATGTGTGTTCGACTATATAGTAGTATACACGGCGTATTTGGACTGCAGATGAGTGCGTAATTTCTGCTATGGAGTATAGGAATATGTTGTAAACAAAGCAAAATCAATGATTGTTTATGTGAGCGGCCTTGACACGGTTACAACATCCAGCAACAATTGAAGGCTTAAACATAAACAAATGTAGATGTATGTACATAAAAAACAAGTTCGCGCCAGTTTTGTGTGTCTTTGTCGCCTTTGAAGTCGTTCTATTTATAAACGGGCCTCCTCCATGAAGCTTGCACGCTGATGACATCATCTGTTGAGCGTCTTCGATGATGTCGAGTGCCGGAGCGCGAGCAGGAGAAGAGAGAGGCACACAAACTGCAGGCAAAGCTTTCCACGCGCCCACTCGCTAACCGCCCACACTTAGGCTTCCACTAAACCCAAAGCAACTGCAACGGGTTTTCTCCATTTGACCTATTAACGAGACCCCAACGCACTTTTGATCTCTATGCCCAATGGCATAGTGGGAGTGGGAGGAGTGGGGCGGGGCCAAAATTGGGTCAAACTGTTATCGCCACGCAACCTGTCAAACCGTTAAACTTACCCTAAGTCACGGAGTACATTTGGTATATACGAGTATAAGAAATCGATAAGACCTAAACACACTTTTATTATTATTTATTATATTGAAAGAGCGCTAAAGATTTTGGAAAATTTTGAAATCTTTTAAAAAAGTATCTTCTGCACTGCAAAACTGATTTACCAAAAACAAGTAAACAAGTTGCAGTACCGACGGCAGAATACTCTATTGGAGCACTTCTGTCAAGGGGGTCAACAGTAGTCAGTATGTTTTTTGAAACATTCTATTAAAACCAAGTGAATATATTGTGTTTAAAGCTGTTAAACCTACGTTCTTGTTTAGGAAGGTAATTTACATAGAGCTATTCGTTAATATTGTAGTATAGGAAAGAAAACCTCAAGTGACGACTCTAGTCGTGTTAAGTTATGATGTGTAAATTAATATTGTTGTTGTGTATTTTTAGAGTATTGTGAAACATCTGAGTGTGCTTGCCGGAGAGAGAGACCATGGGCCAAATCGTGGGAGCCATGCAGAACAATGTGGCTGAAGTGTTTGGCACTCGGCGCAAGCGCAGACGAAGTACGGACTCCAGTGCCTCGCACGAGGAAGGCAATCAGGCGCAAAAGGACAGAAAATCGCCCAAAAAGTATGTATCGTTACTCTGAAAAAGCAACCAGTCCTTAAAATATGTCTTCTGTGCAGGAAAAAGCTGTTAACGACCACACAGTACATCTACAAGGCGCTGTTCAAGGAGGAAAAGAATTCCGATGTGGCTGTTATGGCGCTGGACAAAGTGTGGCATCTGCACAAGGTCTATCTTAGCCAGAGCCCCTACTTTTACACCATGTTCAATGGATCGTGGAAGGAGGCGCAGCAGAATTTTGTGCACATCAAAATACTCGACAATCGTATTAGCGTGGAAAGTTTGGACGCAGTGTTTGGATCCATGTACTCAGACGAGATAGAGATAGAAGCCAAGGACGTGATACCCGTGCTAGCGACGGGCACACTCTTCCATCTGGACGGGATTATTGACAAGTGTGCCGAGGTGATGGTGGATACCATCAATATGGAGACTGCCATACAATACTACGAGGCTGCCTGCCAGTATGGCGTGCTGGGCGTTAAGAAGTCAACCTTCCAGTGGTTCCAGATTAACCTACTTAGCATTTACAATAAGCAGCCCAATCTGCTGCGGCACATCTCCATTGAACTGATGACTGCGCTCACTGCCAGCCACGATCTGTACGTGATGCAAACTGAATTCTCGCTGTACATACTGCTGCGCTCTTGGATGTTCCTACAGCTCCATCCCGACTATGATCCAGAGGATCCCGAGCAACGGGCCAAGGCAATAAAGACCCAAGAGCGACTGACGCATGCCGGCGTGGAGACGCACACACCCAGCGTGGATGTTATCCAGTGGGCGTACTTCACCAGCCGCATGGAGGAGCGCTCCTTTCTGGCCACGCCCGAGGGTCAGCCTTATGTGCCCGTTTTCCAAAAGTTGCGCACCCAGTACCTGACTAACCACTACATGGATCTGAAGATCATATTTAACGACAACATCATTCCCAGAGAGTGGCTCTACAAGCACATTCACAGTCACTGGGATTCTTTGCTTCGAATCGATCACGGCCACGAAGATGGGTAGGTATAAATTAAATGTTATACGACACGACATTCGAATTTTTAGCGCATTGTTTATTAGTAGTAAACTTTTAGTATGGGATCCACAGCTCTAATAATTTTCTAATTTTGGTTTATTAGGGCCCGAAAAACTAAGGAATTCAATTTTAACTAAAGCAAGAAAGAACTGGGAGAAAGATATTTACCCTTAAAAATGTTTTTCTTACAACTCAAGTTTTCACCGTTTGTTCCTATGGCAGCTACATGATATAGGGACTTATTTCGATGATATTCAAGCAAGCTAAAACTGTTTATTGCGCAGTTTTGTTGAGATATTTGTAAAAATAAATGAAATAAGTTAATAAAAGTAATCATGTGACGACAATACAACACAAAATTTGAATCAAGAACTGAACTTTCGACCGATAGTACCAATGGTAGCAATGGTACCAATGGTACTGCGTGGATCAAAAAGAAGTACTTGTTTCAAGTTTCATTAAGATAGCGTTAAACAATTTCCACTTTTCGCGAGATTTTCGCCAGCAGTCGCAAAAACCCAAAGCGTGGAGATTGGGAGTTAGCTAAATTAGAACCAAATAGAATTATGAAATAGATTTGACCTGTACGTCGCCGGGAAATACCTGCTGGTAGTATATTATGTTAATAAAAGAAAATCTGAGCACACTTTATCCACCCACTGCGTGGAGGGATTGTTCCCTTATCGCCCTCACTAAAATAATGATAATGCTAGTGATGAAATTAATGTCGCGTCATGCATGAACACACAGAGTTGTGATTAATTCATTTAATCAATTGCATTTATTTTTTTAAAGCACCAATCCGCATCATGTGGACAAGGAGCAGTTCTTCGAGAACTGCATGCGCTGCGGTCGAGCTTTGCAAGAGCCAGACTATCAGAAGTGGCGCTGGACGGGCTTCAACTATGGAATGGATCTCATACTCATCATGGACTCGCGCCGACTGAACATACGACGCCACCATCGGCATGAGCACGAGCGCGTGCTGAGCCTGCAGACGAGGCGAAAGTTTATGATTCGCACCACGGTGACATCAATCAATGCGCAGCGGCAGCCAGTGTTCACGCAGACTTCAGAGATTACAACGCTGAACCTGGAGAAGAATGAGGAGGTGTCGCTGATGGTGCTCGATCCACAGCTGGTGCATCCGTTGCTCATATCCATAAACATGCTTATAGTGATGCCACCAAACCAGAGCTTTAAGGAGATCGTGCCCCTAAGTGAAGACTCTGCGCTATCGGCTGCAACCGTACCCATATCCGAGATTGGAGCCAACTGCGAGCGCCCCTTGACACCGGCCAGTGCCGATGATTCTGCTGTCTGTGTGGGTGGCGAATCGGAGGCTTCGACGCCATCTTCGCCGTCTCTGGGTCTGCGTCCAGCTGGCCGTTTTAATTGGGCCCGCAATGATGCAGTTTTAACAAGTGATGGCGAGGCAATTTGTCGCGACGTGGCGTGCTGAGCGCGTACCCATTACATACTCCCCAAAACACAAAGTCAAACTCAAACCTTTTACCGGTTCGCGATCCTGACATCGCCTTTCAACTAGGCACCTTCCGCAACTGATTATGGACTCGCAATAAGAGCCTCGTTCTAGGTAGTTGTACATTTAATATTCGTTCCCCGTTAACGTCTATTAGCTTGCTGTATATAGGAAAATAGTTAAAACTGACACTACTAACTGTACGTCACATAAGTGTATATTATTCTTGAGCTAATCGCAGGCATCGCTGCGATTTTCGCACTTCTATACTTGATATATATTTTGTATTTCTTTTACATTATCTAATACTAATAAATGTAAACCTACTTTCTAACGCAGAAACCTAAGTTTATTGCACACATATTGTGCGCTCGCACATCGCTGTTATTATATAAAAATATATATAATTTATGTATGTAAACTCAGTTCTAAGCGCTACAAATAAGCATCAACGCGGCAATCGAACTCAAATGTATTCGATTCACTTGCTTACGTCATTAAACTTATAAGTGTCACTAAAACCCATTGCATTTCAAATAATCTTACTAAACTACATGTTATTAAATGTGTGATTTTTGAAAAAGAAATGATCATTTCAATGTAAGTGGGGATTCTATCCGAAGTAGAGGTGATCTTTAGTACCTGGACGATTCTACTTCTAATATTCTTTGAGTGCCTTGCCTGTCAAACAAGCTTAAGGCTGTTATCGTTTATATATGGCTACGTTGGGTTCAACCGGTTGACGACCATATGTTCTTTACACATAGAAATACCATTTAATATATGTATGATATATGGTCTTCAGTTCTTCCGTAGATACTTAAGGACGCTAGGTGTCGTTTCTAGATCTTTTAGAATTTTTGTAGTGATGCACACGTTATTGTTGGAGGAATCAGTAACTTAGCAGTTCCAGAATTTTGCTTATCCTGGGTTTTGTAGTCAGTCTATTAACCTATTGGGAGAATCAGGAAGTGTGTGATTTTCTTGCTTGAATATTGCTGATATTCAGATGCTGGTTTCTCGATATTACAATCGGAGGCGAGGATGCCCTGTTCGATTTTGCAGTGCTTAGATTATCTAGTGCTTAAATGCTTAAATTGATGATAGGCGAAACGTAGCATCACACAACCAGTTTGGATAGGTACTGATTACCAATCACCAATGAATGCGAGTGGCAACAATCGATTTCCCCAATGAATGGCTATGCAGCGTAGGTTGATATCCCACTGAAGTTGATCAATTGAAAGTTTTGACTCATTATTATGGCGGCGGATCGGCGGGATATCAAATAGAAGAAGTGAAATACAAATTGAATGTCAGATTTTCCATAGGAAATTTGGGTCTGCAAGGAAGATTTTAGGACTTCTATTCGACCGCATTTATATACGTTTTCTCTCGTACAACCTTACCGCTCATCGCGTTTTTATTTAATACTTGATTCAAAATACACAATAATAATTTATAACGTTTATATTGTACTTCTGTTAAACAATTTAATTGATAGCGCAAAACAAAACAAATAGATCCTTTACCCTGCTCATAATTTACCAACAATTTCGCTAACTATACCTATTATTTATTTAATACACAATAGCCGCATCGGTGCACCATACTCCATGTTCCGTGTGACAGCTATTAATATTTCAGTAGTAGAACAACTCGGGAAACTTCGTCTCATAGACGGGCTTCTCATTGTTGGCCTGAAGCTGGGCTGTCTTATTGTCGCTCTGCGTAATCTGCCGTTCGACGGCAAGGGAGTTGAAGAGCTCATTAAGTCGGTTTTGGATGAGATCGTGCTGAAAATCGGAAGTAGCATTATAAAACACTGAATTTAATGTAAAGTATGTACTTACCTTCGGTTCGGTGCGTCGCATTAAATCGTCAAACTCGTCCTCGCGGAAGGTGCGCACAATTTGCATTTGTCGTTCGCGCTGCTCGCGTTTCACAGCTTCAGTTGGCTCGGCCAGGGCACGCTTCATGGCGTCAAAGTTGAACTCCGGCGACAAGGTTTTCTTGCAGACGCCCGGTGAGCTATTAACGCTGTCCACGTCGCCATTGTAGACCGTCAGATCGGCGGAGCTATTGCGCTGTGTCATGTGTGCGCTAACCGATTCCACCCAGGAATGCCGGTGGCCCGGATTGTCGGCTTGGTTGAGCGCATACGGCGCTCCTGTGGTGAGACGCTGAGCATCCATGCCCGCATTCTGCATGCATTCGGCCAGCGCCAGCTTATCGATTGCCAGATGTGGCAATGAAAGATTCAGGCTCTTGGTGGACACCTTTTTCGGATCCATTAGAGGCGGTAGATAGTAGGTCGCCTCCTCGCGGCGCGACTCGATTATCTTTTGTGCGTATTCGAGCAGATTGTTAATACCGCTGACACGAGAGATTAGCACCAAGAGCGCAATAGATATTGCGTGCAAATTGCACCTGTGCACGGCTCCCAATGTGTCAACGGTGCTGGCAACTTGTTGTATGCTGCGGGGATTAGTTTACACAGAAATTAGCTTTGATCACATGGCATCTGGATTGATATCTTACCCTAATAAGAATAATAAGAACTCCTGCACCGTCTCGCTGCAGGACATCTCCACAATGAGCAGCGCTGCTGTATTGTAGCTGGAAGACAGCGCGTCAACCCGATCAGACAAAGCCATGCTGTCAATCAGCGCTTGCAAGATGTTCGCGCCATACTTGTGCGTAAATATGATGTCAGATCGCGAGGGTGGCTCTTGGGAGAGGGCTGGATAAGGCTTAACGCTCACGCTGCTGAGCACCTGCTCGTTTTGGTGGCGATCTAGCAGGGCTTGAAAGATCTGCATGACAATCATGCGGGTGGGATCGTGCGGTGCACGCGCCATTCTTAGCAGTGGCTGCAAGAACGAGGCAGGAAAGGCTTTCTCGAAAGACACAGTACTGTACTGGTTTCCCACCTTAAGCAGCGACTTCAGCAGTATGTTCTGAAGCATCTGATCACCTTTGCTCTTCTTAGAAAGATCTGGCACAGTGTTCATGATGAACAGCATAATCTCAATCTTCTGGTAGTCCGGATGATGATTGGCGAACTCGCCGAGCGCGTTAATCAGCGCTTCCTGGTACTGAGACTCCTCGGTGGTTATTTCAGTGGTTGTGCTGACGCTTGTGCGCAAATGGGTCAACAGATTGTTGATTATATCCAGGGCTGACGGACCCACGCTCTCTCCTGCCGCAATGGCAATTATCTTCGACAGCACCACCGCCAGCGAGGTGCGGGTCTTGGGTGAAGACTTGAAGTTGTTGTCCAGGTGCTGCATTAGCGTCTCCACCACAGTGTACGAGTACTGAGGCTGTATCGAGATCATCACAATCCGGAACGTGTGTATCGGAAAGGTGTTCGGCACCCACAGCTCGTGACGGTCCAGATGGCTGTGGCGAAATCAAAGTTACCAGTTATTGAAGTCAGTTAAATGAGTTATATGATAGAATTTTTGCTTTATGTGCCACTTTTTGTGCAACTATTTCAAATTTAATAACAAAATTTGAATATAAATGGGTACAGGGAGTAAAAAGGTAGGACTCTTTCGAAAAGTCTTTGAAGTTGAAATCGTTGGAGTCCTGTTTCTCTTGAATATAAATTTATTAAGACTATCCCCAATATTTTTAATTTTGGAATACTGCATGTCAGTATACTTATACGGACTGTCTGTGTATTGGTTGAGGAATCAATCAGCCGGATACTTACGTCAATAGAGGTTTAAGCACGCTTCGAATATGTCCAAAGGAGGCGCGTCCCACCAGCTCCCGTAGCACCTCCTCGGCCAGCACGGGCGGGGTCACGTTGATGGCATCCTCAACAGGCGTCAGATCGCCAGACTGCGGGGGTTGAGAGAGAAGTGTTAGTGAAAGGTTCATCAACTCGCAAAAATATAGAAAATAGCTAGCACATGATAGACATTATACTTATGCAATAAGTAGATAAAACGTAATTTGATTGTTCAATTACCGCCAGTAAATTTTTCTTCACAAACATAACGTTTACACAAAACTTTGTGTTTGTTATGTGGGTTCGTTATTGTTGTGTGTTTGTGTTTGGGTTGGGTTACGTATCGTATGCATTAACAGAATATACGAAAACAACAAAATTAGTTAAGAGTTTTCAAGCATTAATGCTCGCGATTGGCCAATTTCAAATAATTACGTAGAATGCGACTTTAGCTAACTGAATAAAATTGATTCACCTGCATATTGAACAGCAGCGAGGGCACAATCTTCTCCATGTGCTGTGCCTCCCAGATATTCTCGACCAGGTCGTCGGACACCGTCTTGCGTATAACGCCCTGCAGTCCCTTGATGCCGGCCAGCCGCAGACTGTCTCGCAGGTCCTGGCTGTCGCTGTGGCACATCGACGAGAACTTCGAGATAAAGAAGTCGTAGCGCCGATGATAGGAGGGCGTATCCTCATTAATGTTGGCGAACTTCACAAACTGTGGGTGTGTAAAGGGGAAAGTTGGTCAGATAAAGCCGTATCGTTAGGAAGTAGTTATATAGAATCGTTTAAAATAAATTTGATCAATCGATTCGCTAAATTGAACAAGGAACTGTTTCCGTGGTTCTCGTTCATTAAGAACGCTTATCGTTTGTTATGGTTATTAGAGTTCGACAATCTCTCGGCTCTTGACAATACTATATAGTTTTTGAATTGATATTTGAGTAATTGAGTAATTTTGTTTATGTATATAGATTGTAGGTCATTTTGTGATATAATGTGAACTTTAAGACAATTTGGCGTTCTTATCTCTCTTTTATGATAGACATTGTTCGTTTTAATTGACGATCAATAATATCAATGAAATTTCCTTACTACTATCATACAACATACATAATTGACGATCAATGATATCAATGAAATTTTTCTTCTACTAACATACAACCATACAAGGCGAGCATCGTTTAAAAATCTTGATTTGTGATGGAGTTTTTTCTTGATCATTTAACTATGCATCAGGATTTGACTATCTATATAATCCGCCAACCAAATTTCTGTATCGCAATCAGAAATCTCAACATTCAGCTAGTTGAGAGTAGAATGGATTAAAACCATAGCTCGCAAATAACTGTTGACCGTTTTTTTCCTTACACTCTGCTCGCGAGAACAACCGAAAAAATGCATGCACCCTCGTTCTTTCTCTGAGCAGGTTTTCTGTTGAGCGCTTTACGTTGAGCTGTTTTAATTTAAAACTAATTTCGGAATAAGGGGCGAGTTCATTTATAAAATGAAGAAAACCAAGAAGAACGGGACTCATACAATCTAGTCAAATGAACAAAATGAACGATGAGGGATTCGCTTGTTCATCCAGAGTCCAACCGATGAACTAAGTCCGGATTTAGACGATGATTTAAACTCGCGATTTTTCATTCTTCTTGAAAACTACTCAAAAATCACGTGCATTTAGACGGTGAGTTTTAAATCACACAATGCTATTGATTTTCTGTTGCATTGCAACTCTGATTTGGGTTATCGCTAACCAATTGCATACAAACAATGCATACAATGACTTTTTGTACGACTCGCTTGCTCCGCCACCTCTCTTTTAACAAGCAAAAAACTCGCGAGTTTAAATCATCGTCTAAATGCGGACTTATTCCTTCAAATGAACTGCAAAATACAAATCGTACCGAGTTAGTGGCCATTATTTTTAAGTTGGGGTTCGAGTCCTCCAGCAGCTTTTGCACCATGCGCAGAAATGATTCCACAAACAAGTTTAGCGTGGTTTGTGCATGGCAGGCCTGCAGCAGTAGATCCATAGCCTCCATGGCGATCTCAGCCAGCCTGTGAGAATGGAGAGTTAGTTAATGTGTTTCTAGCCAATTTGATGCAACTGTTGCTTACTTGTAACGCTTGCGGTTGATGTCCTTGGTGGCCTTCTGGTAGAGGTACTCGCCAATGCGATCCAATTTGTCCGGCGAGCTGAGCGAGTAAAACGTCAGCTTCTCCATATTGGACTTAACCAGCCCATCCTCGGGATTGACTGGGAATATGTTGTCCACTAGACGCTTGTAGCGCGGTCGCAAGGCGGAGCAGCAGCCGCAGCAACCTAGAAGAGCGCAAGGAAAGGCACAGGTCTTAGAGGGATTGGGCAGGCAAACGTGTATGCAGCGATAGGTAAACATGATGACCTCGTCGCTGCAGTCGGCGTAACCGATTTGTGTTGTGCGTTTTGCGACTAGCCAAAAGCGTTTTACGCTCAGCGCTGTTCCCAGCGGGAGCAGGTCGAAATCGGCAGCGTTCCAAATGTGAGTGGTGGGTGCGACGACCATTTTCCAACTCGTTTGCGGCATTATCTTATCGCCATAATGGTTTTACCCATACACATATCAAATTGACCTCCGACGCGTTATGTGCGTGTGAGGGAGGAATGTTTTAGCGTTGCTTTCTCTTTTGTGGCTCCTCTCCGCCTATTGAAAACTCCTTGGCCAGCTTTTAGTCATCGTTTTGATCGATTGCTGGCGTCATTCATTCATAAAGTATAGAGGTTGAGGTCACCTCGTTCGTTTGGCATTTGAGCGAAACTCAAAACTCACCAGACATGTTTGTTCACCAGTCGTAACTTATTAGTTTAATTTTTATCGCGCTGTTAGATAATAAATCGCGGAGATAAAACCCTACTGCTGATATTAAGTTTTGTGTGCCCGAACTTTGTTTTATTGTTTTACTGACATGGTGTTGCCGCCGTATCAAAAATTGCTGATCTGGCAGCCTCTTATATAAATTGAAGTTGGCTGCGCTAGGCTGCTCCACAATTAACAGCAGTGCTCCACACGATAAGCAATGACCGTTAAGTTTCATAAGTTTCATATGAACTGCTTGTATTTTGCAAACACTTTACATTAAAGTAAATGTTCATTTTTGTAAATATACAATTTTAATAAGAGTTGAATAATATGTGGCAAAAGCTGATTAATATCTTGCAACTGTGATGGCATAATACATGGCTTATTTTAACCTCGTGTCCTGTTTTATTTGGTGAAAGCAGCGATTTAAAGCGGGTTGCATACATTTGATTTTGCTTTACTTATGGGCTGTAAAGATTTTGATATAAATTCCATAGATTTTGCCGGTTTACTATTTATAAATTTAAAAACGAAAGACAAGTAACGGGCAGGTAAAATGTTAATAACATTTCAATAAATGTTAAGTCTTCTTGTTGTATGTGAAACATGCAAACCCAACAACAACATCACTAACAAATTTTAAATATATGTTTTGTTTCAATTTACAACAAGCCGTATAAATTGGTTACAAACTCATACTTATCTTCATTTGTTAAAGAATACTTACAGCTGGGATCTGTGCATTTCTGTACAAAGCTATCAAAGAATTCCGGCAGTTCTGGTGGCTCAAAGCAGCAGCGTATTAAAGCCATTTGGAATCGCTAAGATTGGCTTTAACAACCGTGTTGAACTCAGATTTTCTGGAGGGAGGTGTTCCCCTTAAGCTGTTGACGTAAATCAGCTGATAACGCGTAACGGGAAGAAAGCTTTCCTTGCGCTTTCCGACACTTGTGCTCTGAGCTTTTATTGCTTGTTACTGAAGGTACATACATACGAGTATGTATGTACATTTGTATAGTCTAGGTTTTATGGTTTGAGAAGATGATGACACTTTAGCATTCGTATAAGGAGGCGCCAGAGATATATTGGTTGTGATTGCGTGACCATTCAGCAAGCGAGAGCACAACGATTGGCATTCAATTATTTTATTAATAATAGACTGGTATTATGACTTTCATTGTTTGATACCGTCACAATATTTCGCGTATTTCACATCACATTTTAACAAATATATTGTGATTAGTATTAAAATCGTTTCACTTTTACGCGTCCTTGAACTAAACTCAGGCAATAGGTCACAAACTTTGCTGCTCACAACAAGAAAACAACTGAATGTAGAAAGTTTATACAGACTATAATTTGCGCACAAAAGCTGCGCTTGTGCACTTGGCAGGCTTCTCCGCGCAGAGCTTTCATTATGCATGATTAACAGTGAAAAGCTCCAGGGACTGCTAAAGTTTTGGTTTCGCATTCATAAGGTTAGAGGTTAGAGTTGAGTCGTATTGTTCACAATAAGTTCAATGGTTCAATGTTATTATTCTCATTTAACAAATGTTGTATTTCTTATTTTGAATTAGTATTTTTACAGACCTAAATAGAAAAGAGAAAAAATTATTTGGTGTGCTGAACAACTGAATAAAAGAACTGAGTAGTTAACATTTCAAAAATAATGATTGATCTTATTCAGAAATTCCGACTCTTTTGGAGGGTAGTCTTGGGTTTTTTGTTAGGAAAGGCTTTTAATCCAGCTGGCAGGTACCTAAGCACTTGCTCACTTTCAGTTACCGTTACATTACGCACAATTAAACACTCCAGCAGGAATACAAACACTTGGTACTGTCATCCCGGCCATCGAAGTCGTATCGAAAGCGTTGGCGCAGTGGAAGAGATTTACTTGTATGGCGAATGCTTCTCACGACAGTTTCGTGTGTTGACAACTTTATTAAAGTTAAATGGGCTCCTTGGCAGCGTCAGCAGAGGGGAGTGGATCGGTTCAGGGGAAGGGGCAGGGGGCCAGTTTGAGTGGACGTGGGACGCAACTTGGTGCTTTATAGTTTCTTGACCGTTGAAGACGATGACGATCGATGATTTATTTGTATATTTTGCTCATTTCTGAGATTTTTGATTAATTACTGTGATATTCAAATTCAAGTGTGTGGAAATATTTGCGTGAATTATTTTATTTCGGCTTTTGCTTTTGCGCCCAGTAGAATTGCTACCTGCTGACCTGCCTACATCTTTACGCTTGTAGATACATATAATAGCCTGGCTGCCTTGCTTATGACACTTGCCAGAATAGTTCCATTTGCCTGGGGATTAGCCTTTCCATAGCTCGTATCTATAAGACGAATTAATTAGCGAGCCGACCAGCACGGCAATCACTCGTGATGGAGCCCAAATCAACGATTATAACTAGCCAAGATCGTGATTGATGAGCTGGGGTGTGGTGCTTGTGTTGTGCTTGTTGTGCCGGGTGTTGTTGTTTGGCTTACTGTTTGTTTTGGGTCTTACGCAGCGGCCAAGCTGCAACTAGTGTTAAGCGTGCCCAGCAGCAATATTTCCATATTCCTTTTCAAAGCGCCAGCTCTCGAAATGTCTTAACGCAGATACATCTGGGCAAGTATCTTAAGAATGCTTGGGCGAGCTGGTTTCACTTGTTTACATCGCCATCATCAGCTGAACAACTTCCAGTACCATTACCAGAGCTGCTAGCAACAATATCACAACTACTAGATGCTGTTCCTCGCCATGGTGTGAATTGTATAAGGTGGTGGCAACGCTCTCATTCATAGCTTGCCAGTCGTAATTTGAGAATTGAGAAAACATTGTTATCGTACACAGTAAGATATTTCCGACAAAATAAAACTTATTCTTTTGAGAGATAGAAAGGTTTTTGATCAAAGAAAACACTAGTAATTAAAAGCAGGGACCGTAAATAATGATTATGTACCCATTTTTTTTAAGAAAAGAGAATTGATACATGAAAAAGGACAACACCTAGCGCATCCTTGTTGCCAGGACTATCCACTGCTGCAATGATTTTTATTTTCTTAAGTTATATAGAAAAACTCAATAATAAATATTATTTTTCAGATTTATTTTTTTCCTTAAAAATAAGACTTATTTTATAAATATACTTTTTCGCTCAGAAATAAAAATTATGCTAATTTAAAAGAAGAGAAAATTCAGCAAACTAAATAGAAATTTCTACAAATCACACAATATTTCCATACTGGATGATCTGGCTATCTGAATCGGAATCTGGGCTCAACGACAATAATAATTAAATTTAGGGTAATTTCTTTCTCAAATTCACAAAATTTTACTAAAAGTGAAAACTAGTTCTGATATCTTCCATGACTTATTCAAAGATTCACAATCGAGATACGAACTTCTTAACACTATGAGACAATGGGCCGTTCTGCTCGAAGATATAAATATCTTTAGGATGTTTAAAATTTTCTATACATACATTTATAAACTTACTTAGCTTGCAAAAATTTTATCCTATGTGAAAATGAAAATAGTTTTAGTGTATAAAAGTTATCTTGATTTTGGTTAATTTTAATTTGTACAACAAATTTAAGTAATAATTTCATACCATATGGTACCACCTTATATAATTACAGCAGGTTCCTAACTATTTGCCTTGATTTAATTCAAACCAAAGACACCGAATACAAAGTTGCACGCTCTCTGAGAAAGACGTCAAGAGAGAGAGAGAGAGAGAGAGCGCGCACTAGAGAGAGGAAGAAATGCCGGCTACCTGTTGCTGTTGCTTGCTGTCTGCGCTTAGCTCATTAAGCTCTCACCAACGACGAGCTTTGGCGCTCACGAACAGACAGACTTCGAGTCCAAGCCAGATCGTGCTGGCTTAAGGCTGACTCGTTGCTTCAGTCGGCTTTTAGACGTGACGGTGTTCACCTGGCTGAACCCAAAACAAGCGCCGTGTGTTCTCGTGTGTGGAGTGATTTGTGGTATTCAAATTTACAACGATTAATATACATATACGAACTGGTCAGCGCTGAGCCCAGCTGCTAACCGCCCCCACCCTTCCTCGAGTTGAGTTCGGCGCAATTAACAAACCGATAGAAACACATTGCGTCTCTTGCTCTCCACATCTAACTCCGCCTCTGTTCGCGATCGATCCTCACCCTTGAGGCCCCTCGCCACCAACGACCATCGGCACGTCCATTCAACTGCACTCAACCCACACAAAAATAAAAAATAGAAAAAAACAAACGACTAAATAAAAATACGGCACAAATCGTGATAAATTTTCGCTTAAATTGTGCAAACGATTTTGGTAATTTTCGAGTTGCGTCTTTTTGTTTTTTTAACAAAACACTTAACAACGACTGCCCGCATTCTCAAAGTGTATGTGTGTATGTGTGTGCATGTGTGTGTGACTAATTATAATTAAATGTGCATCCGCAAATCGCCGAACGATTTCAATAAGTTCGAACAGCACTTGGCCTGGGCAAGTGTAACAATTGTTGTTGATACAACACCAACCACAACCACAACAAAAACAACAACAACAACAACAGTAACAACACAAATATAGCAATTTAAACTGCGCAAATCTACAAGGTGAGTCCCCCCCCTCACAGCTGTGAGCTCAACGAGTTTGTAAATATTGTGACAAGTACATAACGTGGGTATAGATGGATCCTAAAGAGCAATACTTAGTAGAGCTAGCTTAAACATGCCTTCTAACGCAGCGATGATGAAACTCTGACTTTGTAACGCTTTCAATCTTATAACCTACCTATTATGAAGTATATCTATTTAAACCCCAACTAAATTGTTCCAGTACTAAATATTATAAAACCAGAACACTAAAACTGCAGGCTTTTTAGGTCTTTGCTCTTCCGCTGCTTTGAATAATTCAAATCCTAAAATATACATATAAGTACTTGCCAATATAGAGCGAGAAAATCTAATCTTTAATCTCCTCGAATGTCGAACTGAATGTCGCTTTTATGGCCCTAGAATAACATTAAGGCTGTTCCAGTTACACAGATACACACATATACACACACATCTGTGTGGGCGTTATGCATGAGCAATAGACATGAGCTGTGTCCGACAAACATCGCGTCACACAAAGACTCCATATCGAGATTAACAGGTCCACAGTCGCTGTCCTGATATTAACAGTCACTGTAGCGATAACAGTCACAGTAGCGATGTTAACAGCTGTTAATATTGATATTGGCATTAAAACAACATCGATAAAACCGGCTTAGCTATTCCGCAAGTATTAAGTAGAAGAAACTGTGGATAGAAAGACGAACAAAGACAGCATTGCAAAAGTCAAATGCAAATCAAAATTAGCTCAGCATAAATGAAACTCCGTTGCCCCAAGCGACAGGATATTCCTAATGCGCGACAAAGTCTTGCCAAAGGAAAGTAGGGGAAAAAGAATGTTACTAGCTTTAAATGATAAACATATATATATTTGTAAATGGTAAATTTGTAAACAGGAAGAATATTTCTGTAGCACGTAGTCACAGTCATCGATAACTATGACTGATATTTGAAAGTAACAGCTGTTGTTGTCACTGTGAATGAAAATCAACAAAATCGCTCATCTCTAGTGGGCGTCCATAGAACATAGAAACAACCAACGCGTTGTTGAAAGTAGACACACGTTGGTGAGTCATATTCGGAGGTAGTAATATTCTAGCACAACAACCTGATTAATAGTTCTGTGCATTTGCGGTAAATAAGGCCAATAAATCGATCTGTAACCCTTTGGGCCACTCGGCTGTTAATTGAAGTAATTTCGGGTTCACAGAGTGCACGATTAAATTTGGCCAACACACAGATTTATTGGCTACTTTCTTTCCTTTTCATATCGCAACATTAATAAGATGAATTTGCGACCTCTATGGGTTTTCAACTCGGACCTACAACTTTTCGTGTTCAGCGATCGGCGAGTGCTTTGAATTTGGATGCAAATTAATAACCAATTATAATGTTAATAAAAGCTCCCTCCACTGCCATTATGATGATGATCTCGTGTACCTCCGCTTGATGATCATAATGATAATTCGCATCGAAATGGAGAGCTGAGAGCTCGACAACACGATATTTATGCCCCTTCGTTGCTATTGTTCGAGTTTTGTTGTTTTTTTTTCTTTTAATATCTATCCGAAACGGAAATAGAATTCTGAAGGTCTTACAATGCAGTTTATTTGGCCAAAGCTATTAGCTTTTAGTGAAAGTTTGGAGCAGTCATTGGAATTCCAGGGTATGGGCGTGATATCATTACTGTTCACCTAAATGCATCATACGAATATCGTGGTTCTATAATGAGCTGTTCTTTAAAATTAGCCTAGCCTGTTGCTGTCGGTTCGATTTCAGTTCTTAGGGGATCATTTGCATTGCTAATGTGATTGCAAATTTAGAATTCGTACAATTTGCCCCTAAAATTCACATAAATTTTATGTTTAATTCTATAAGGAATTTTAATTTATGTATTCTTTTCGAAATGCGAAATTAAGAAAGACCTATGCATATGTAATTTTCTGGAAAAAACTAAATTTCTGTACTGCTTTGGCATAGATTTTATGTTTTGAAAAACCAAAGCAGTTCAGCATTTCTCCATTCTCCAGTTGTGTGTTGTTCGATAATAACTATAAATAAAATTCTAAAATCCTTGCTCGTATACAAAATTTCAAGAAGAATCCATGGATGCTGAGAAGAAGACTGCTGAGGAGGCTGAAAGGCCACAAGAACTGTCCAGATTGCGCAAGTCCTTGGTGTGGTTCTTCAGTTTGCCATCTGTGCAGTATGCCCAAATCTCGTTGGTCGTCTTGGGGGATCTGTTGACCCTAGCGAGCCTATTACCATCGCACTCGATGTACATATCGCGTCCCTTTCTGGTATGGAAACGCTAAGCAATCGTAGGAAGGATGGGTTCAAATTGGGATGGGAAAGCAGCAGTTAAAGTCAAATCATATGCACTTTTAACCATAAGTATATATTTTATATCCGATGTTATATTAATGCCCCTGCGTCTGCTACGTGGGAGCATATCGAACTTGTTTAAGATCTTGTTCCAACTTCACCTTCAAATCAATGCCAATGCCAATGACGTCATGCGGCCTGCATGTAAGTATGTACTATATATCGTTTAGTATATATGTGTATATGTGTAGGTGTTCTCGATCGGCTAAACACCTCCGTTTGCCCCACAGCAGCCCCTATTGGAGCTGGAGCCTGTTCCTGTGCCCGTCTTCAAACGATTCGCCAAATTAACTCGATGCTCATTAAAACTTTCGAAAGTTGCGACTTTTTGGGGCCTTCGTCTGTTGTGTCTGGAAATAAACGTCAATTTAAAGGAACCTGTGCGAAACCTGCGCCAGCACGCACACACACAGACACACACGCACAACAAATTGAAAATTCTCAAAAAAAAGCGAAACAGCTTTTTGTGGATGTGGCCAAAAATGGTGTACAGCCTTGCCTTGTATGCAGTCCTACGGCCTGTTTCGTTTTTTGGTAGCTGTTTTGTTTCTTTATTTTATGTTTTTTTGTTGCTGTTGACGTTGCCGTTTTTGGTGTGCATGCGTCAAGGATGATTTGTTTCAATGCATACATAAGGCATTGGGGCAACAAACTTTTTGCATTTTGTTAAGCCCCCCCGACTCTTGACGCTTATTCCTTCGGCTTTGACTCATTGTCCAACATTTAGCACCTACAAAATTTGAGGTAACACAAACATCACAAGCTTGCCGCAGGGTGAATAATATAATATTCCCCGAACTATGTACATACATGTGTAATTGCAATTGTAAATACCTTAAGACAAATATAAACAAATTGGCATTGCTGAATAGTTTTTAGTGTCTTTTGTGGGCTTTCAAATCGAACAAAGCTGCTAATGAATGCGAGTGACCTTACCTAATCGCAAGGGGTGCGCATCTGGCCCACAATATAAAACACTAAAGACTAAACACTGAACACTAAACAACAGCAACAACATTCACTTTCGCATCGTGCACCTTTAATTGCCCACGGGGCAATTCAATTCAAAAACAAAATCAAATTCGAAATCAAAATCAAAATAGCTGAGAAATGACCTGAGACCCAATGTCTTCCAAATGGCGTAATGGCGATGTGTGAATGTTCAGGCGGCCTGAAAGCGAGCGAGTCGAGTTGATGTTGACTTAAGTGTGGAGGGAGGTAGGAGGGAAAGGCAGCAGTTAACAAATTGGTCAACTCGGTCGCATTCGATTTGTAAGCCAAATAGGCCGCACAATCAACTCGCTGGCATTGAGAGCTTGTCGAGCGGAAGTTAAGCGGTCAATTGAACGGTAAACAGCGTTTGACACTTCACAAAGCATGTGCGGAAGTGAATACTTGATAAAAGCTCAATTAGGCTTGCGAATCATATTCAAACACTCATCGGCTTAATATTGTGCGACTGGCCTCCCTCTAGCTCAGGCCTGGCTCTGGCTCTGGCTCCAGCTCCGGCTCTGGAGTATCAGGTGTCAAGTGTCGCCGTTAGCATTGGCAGGTGCAGACTTTGGCTGCAATACGACGCCCTGGGAACGGGTGCTACCCAGATTTATTTGAAAAGATCCCCAGCACTCTCGTTCCAATATAATCTGAGGCGCTTTTTATACCCTGTAGCCATTAAGTGAATAAAGGTGTATAATAAAGTTACGTCCTTATTCAACTTAGAGAGATTGATTCGATTATCGGGCTGGAATTCTGCCTGAGTGGCAACGCTGTACTGAGAACGCGACTGGTGAATGTCAAGTGCAAGAAGAAGAAGGAGAGACGGGGCTGTAAAACTATCGATAGTGCCCCCATTTGACAGCTTAAATTGTCGATGGTATCGATGACAGCATAATGGGTGCTTACGAAACTTTGTAAATCAATGAAAATAGCTTATAAAATGGGAAAGTTTTAGTTTTTATAAACAAATCAAATTCATTGTATGGCAAAATGTAAATATAAAGATTCAAATCAAATTATGGTGGCATTAAATATAAACCAAGCACATCATCGATAAGCTCCACTCAATTTGCACTTAAAGTGCAGAAAACCTTGAAAATAAAACCATTGATACTAAAACATTGCTTTCAAACTCAAGTACATATGTAAAGTTTGTTGCATGCTTTGGTAATTTACACACAAGTTCCCAAATCAATGATCCCATCATAAAGATACTTTATACTTTTGATATATTTCTGCAGGGTATTTGGTAGCTCCAATGGCGCACACTTCTTGCCTTTGACCAACCCAACCTCTGTCGCTGGCCACAGAATGGGATCGAACCGAAATTAATATTTGGGCGTGCATGCTGTTAGCCAAAAATGCTTTCAATGAAGTCATTAAATTGATGTATTGGCTGATAGCATTGCCTGCCGCTGGATCTGCTTAGCTTTCATTTCGAGCCAATTACGAATTTCCAAGAACTGCGCCTGGATACGACGCTACTTTTGATTCCGCCAACAATTTCTCTACCCTAGTATAAATATGGTATATGTACGTACGTCAAATGTCAGCAATGTGTGGGCTATCGTGATGTCATTGGGGCAGCAAAGTTGAAATTTTGTGGTGACATTGACTGCACTATAAAACATTCGCGCGAACAAATTGGAAATGGAAGCTGAGCGTTTATGGCGAGGCAAAGTATTACGAGCTCATTCCCAGCCCCATTTGCCGCTTACGAGCTGGCTGAATGACTGAATGACCGGGCCCTTATCAGCCTGTTGGCCAGTTTGTTAGTTTGCCAATTGCAATTGCGTCGCATTTCAGGTAGATTTGAAAGAAAATTTGTAACGCTTTCATAATGCAATGGGGCCACAGTTTGGGACTGTCTGCCCATTATGCTCATTACTCAATGCGGTCAATAATAAAAGCAATAAAATAATGTTGAAATTGAGTCACCGAATTGACTGACGAAGAGCCCTGCCCCACGCCCCACAGCCCTGCCACAGCCTGCTTTGTATGCCGCTCAAACAGCGTATTGAAATCGAGGTTCGAACCTTTGCGGTCAACAACATTTGACGAAATTGTTTGAACTGCATATCAATGAACTCATCATCACTTGGCTGAGACTCAGACGCCGCTCTAAGTATTATTATTTAAATGTTGGAGCCACACAAACATCACATATCTGAGCGATTACACTGGTTAAACAAATTAAAGCCTCATCGTAATGTTGCCCGTAAAATAGGAGATTTCACAATTCACTCATAAATGTTGTTTGTTTCTGAATAAATCTATTAATAACCATCGTTCTCCACAAAGTTATGAAAATGTATGCATGTTAATAAGTGTTATGCAACCAATATGTGTTGCCATAGCATTCGTTGTCTGGGGGAGCTACCGGTAATCCCAAATACTGGCTTTATTGTCTTAAAACTAGATTTGCAAAATTGCGCCTTTGTTTTGTGAAAGACATAAATATAGCAAAATAATTCGAATTGTTAATGCATTTTCTCATAATACGATACAATTTTTGTTTAATTAAAACAAACAATATTTGCATTTTGTATGTCTTAATTTTTATTATTTGAGCAAATGGATTATTTTGTGGAAACCTGTGCACCAAGCTAGTGAGGTTGCTCTGTTAATCCACTTGTGTCAGTAAACAACGTGCGAATAATTTAAAACTAAGAGCTGCACTCAGAAATATGAATCCCATAGAATTCAGAAGATCATCCTATAGTAAAGTTCACATTAAGAGCCAGAAATCATTTCTATTTTCAAGAAATATAAGTACTTCTTAAACTCTGACTTTGGCTACAGAAGTTTGGTCACTTTCTGCATTTGAGACCATTTATTTTTCTGAGTGTGGATTGTCAAAACACGATCGGCTACTAAAGTTCAGCGATGATGGGCTGATTTTACACGTTTCTGTTGCTCCTGTTACACAACCTTTAGGGCAACTCTTACTTGCTGTTAATACTCTCCGATGGAGGCAGTTGTCGGGTGAGCCTCGTCTACTCTGCTTACTCTTAACACTATCGTGCTGGCACCTTCTTGAAAGTAAATCAGGTGTCCCGAAGCTTTCTGTTGCTGACCCACCAGACCTTTCGGATCTTATAGATGGAGATAGAAGTCATAGATCCTCTAGCGATTTTGATCCTTTTGGTGTCATGTTTTTTCGAAAGAGAAACAGCAATTGTTTTTCCATTCTGAATTTATGTTAAAGTGGTTTTTATTCGACTGTCTTAAAGGAAAACATAACATTTATCCCAATGAATTTGAATTCGAATTTATTAAATTTACCATCTACTTTTCGTATTAGCGTTGCCACCTGGGCAAACTATAATAAATATGAATGTTCGATCAACTTTGCCTTTCTATCAATCAAATCAAACAGAGTTGAAATCGAATATTGCGTTGATAGACAATAATTATACCGAGATTTCTGTTAATATTTGCATAAATTATAAGATGGCTGCTACCGCTAGCCCATTGGCTTAATTACCCGGCAGCGACAGATTTGGGAAAAAGTGAAACTCTTGGATCTGTGTGGCTTATGCAAGGCGGAAGATGGCACATAACTGCGGTGGCTGCCACATGCAACACTGATTATGAGCTGTGCTACAGACCCAAAGAAGGGGCTGCAGGCAACAAAGCATCGCATGCAAGGCGCCCTTTTCCCAACGAATGTTGCATGCAGCACGTTGCATGCAGTGCGAAGTGCCGATTCGTTTTCGCTGCTTTTGCTGACCTTTGCCAGCGTCGCGCTCGAAGTTGCCGGAAATGAAATGTTGACAGCCTGGAAGATGCAACCGAAAACATTACTTGCGACTTGCAGCGTGCAACGTGCAACGTGCAGTTTGCAACCGAAACCGAAATCGAAACTTGCAGCGGCCAGCCTGCCAGTCAGCAGCTGTCTCGCTCTTATTGATTATCCACCCGTTTAGCGGGGAGAAAGAAATGACTTAGGCAACGAACTATGCACATAGCATATTTGCGCAGTAATTGCGCACAATTTTCGATTCATTTAATTGATAAATAAAATACGTTTTCAAACTCACCGAACCTACAATCAAGGGCCAACTCAGCATTCGCCTCATGACAATCAATTCGAACTTCAGCTTTGCAGCCAAAGTTGCCGCTGATGATCGATCGCTTTTTGGCAAACCTAAATCCCATGTGTGTGTATTTGTATTTGTTCGATATGGTGCCTAATTGATTTCCGTGCAGGTTAAAAGTCGCACAGCCGGCAAACTGTGACATGGAAAAATAGCACAGCGGTAGACAGAAATGTTGTTTTCTTCTTCTTCAACTTGTTGGCCATACGGCGATAGATACTCTCTGGGTTAATTATTGTATTATGAATTCGAAAAGTGAAATTTGTGTAGTCCACACTGCCCGCTGGGAGCCGCTCAGGTCGAGAGGCACATTAATCATGCCATTAGCCATTAAACAAAAAATTGATTTACATTTCTCATCAAACTACTTACTTACGAGTGTATGAACATACCTTTGGAAGAGGTTTGACCAACAACTTGCAATTATCTTAACGAAAAAGCAGAAGTTAAGTGCGTACACTCCGCTTCATTTGCTTAGAGCCTGCGCTAAGTATCTATTCAAGTGCATACACAGATAAAATCAAGTAAGAATGTACCCGACTGCAAAACTCCCTGTACACAGGCCTAAGATTTCTGATTGCATCTTCGTACAATTACACACACATACACAAAGACAAAGATAAGTAGCTGACATGCTTCTTCTTCCTCCCGCTCTGATATACTGAATCTTCTTTTGTGAATAACTTTCGTGTTTATTATCCGATCGATTTGAAATTTGGATAGTAGATTCAGAGTGACAAAGGTATTACTCATCTAAAATCTCAAATCTATGCAATTAAGATTGTTGGTGTAATACGTTTTTATTGATTTTAAAGGGTCAGAGATGTCTCCTTCTGCCTGTTACATACATTTGCACAGTTTTAGTAGGGAGTAAAAATATCGCATTGAGTGCCATATCATATCAAGTTTTTATTCTGTTTAGGAATGATATTTTAGTTAGAAGCCACTTTTAGGAGTTCTTTCTTGAGCGACATCTAAATTTGTTATCAATTTACAGTATTTGCTTGACTATAAATTGTAATAAGATCAGACTATTTGTGTGTGTTCTACATAGTTATAGTCATATTTCTTAAATCTTAAACACTTAAGAACCATTTAAAACAGATTTGCTTGATTTTTATTTTGTTAGAAGACTATGATGGTTTGGAATGTAATTTTCTTTCCAATACGCTTTGTCTAAGCTGGATAAATACCTGCTAATAGGGTTACGAATGGGGTCATTAGATATTTGTGGAATTCATTTGTGCATTCTTGGCGTGTTTGATATTGAGATGAGGTTTAACAAATTGCTGATTAATTTTGCAAACAGTACTTAGTACTCACCAATATTAATAGGATACAGAATCCATCATTTCAACATTCCCATCCGGATAGCCCGAAGTGTACTTGCTCGTAGAAGCAAGAAGCGAAGGCAATGAGATTGCCACAAAGGCGCAAAAGTTGCAATGTAATGCCGTAGAGATTAACCTTCTAACATACATAATAAACTAAATATGTAGTCATAAATACAAAAACGTGACGCTTCCTAGACGCCGGACTCCAAGATACAGTTTAGTTAGCTAACAAAGCGTGAAAATGACAGCGTGCTCAAGCACAATGCGATCACAGGGGGGGAGGGGATGTGCGGCGTGGAGCGGTGCAGAGCTGAGGTTGGGGGCACTGCGACTGACGGTCTGAGATTGACGGCCGTCCATCAACAGCAGCAAACAAAACGATGACAAACAATATGCGAGCGGATACGAGACGAACTCATTTGAGGCAAGCAAAAAATCACTAGTCGAGAGTGCTCGACTAGCGGATACCCTGTAGTCAGCTTCAAGGAGAGCTTATGCACAAAAATAGACACAGTATGCGATTAAATTAGTAATGGAAAAAATCGATGCTGTTTTCCATATTTTTCATACCAAACTATCTATTTTTTACAACACTAATTTAAGAATTCTTTTTTGTTTGTGAGACTTACACCATTTTTGTTTTCATTTCAATATTTGTATTTAAATTTGTTTATAGAATTTATTTTTAAAGGTTAATATTTTTGAGGCTTATTACAGACTAATTTAAAACATTTGAACAATTATTTGTTTAATAAAATATCAGGTCAGGTTGCTTAAAGAAGTAAAATTAGAAATTGTTTTCAATATACTTATCAGAAATTTGGAAAATTTATCAAAAATTTAATATGAATTTCATAAAAATGTGTAAATCGTCTCCCTAGAAACGAAAAGCGTCGGGACAGCTACTTCCCCTTGATCTAAACTGTAAATATAATCTGAAATAACTATAATACTGGGATGACATTATGTGTATACCAAAAACAAAGCTCTATCCCTAACATTTTAAAGGTGTATAAATCGTCTCCCTGGAAAGGAAAAGCTGTTTCGCCTTGATCTTAACTGGGAATACTATATTCTGAAATTTCTATAATACTGGGATGACATTTAAAAATATGTGGATTTTATATCTATCCGTCTTTTTTAAAATAATTAGGCTAAATTACTTTCTTTTCGATGCTTCCCTCTGCATATTAAACACGTTTAGTATACCTTTTCCTTGCCAATTTTTCTGGGTAAGGGGTATAATGAGCTGGCATTGGTAAATATATACATACATATGTATATGTGTGTTTATTAAAATGTATTTGTGTGGGCGCTGAAACGGATGTGCAAAACGTTAGAGAGAGAAGTCTCTTGTCATCGTCGTCGTTGTCGCTGTCCCCGAGATGCTCAGAGATGCGCGCGTAGATATGCAATATGACTCTAAATGGGAGTAGCAATTACTAATTTCTTTAGTAAAGCTCATGAATCAAGGGAATTTAGTTGTATAAATCGGACTCAGACTCGGGCTCGAACTCGGACTCGGACTTGGTCAGCAACGTCGCAGAGTCAGATCATTGCCGTCTTGTGCGCGCACACAAGGAGGGGGGAAAGGGTAGCTCGGGCTCGCGCTCCGCGGCTGTCTGCGTGTCCAAGTGCCAGTCTCTGTCTGAGGTATTGAGCCCGGTGCGGCATCCACTCACAGATGCCTGAGCATAGATATCGAAATGCAATTAAGTATTTGCCAAGTCGGCAAATGGACGAAGAAGCAGCAGCAGCAGCAGCAGCAGCGGCAGGAGGAGCAGGAGCAGCAGGAGCAGGAGTAGAGCGCCACCAACAAAGCAAAAGGCGGCACGCATGGAAAAATGCGCTCTAGACAGCATCCAAACGATTTGGCTCCAGCGGGAGCAGCGTCCCGTGTCCAGCTCCAGCTTCAGCTTCAGGTTCAGTCTCAGCTTCAGCTCCAGCTCAGTGGTCCAAGTCCAGGTCCAAGTCCAAGCTTTGCATAACTTTGACGTCGACGGCGGCTGCTGCTGTGCGCCTGGGGCTTGGCCATACTTACAAATTGGACTACACCTTCATTTTCACTTCAGCCAAAGGCCGCGTTCGCAGTGCGACGTGGCTCTCAGTTTAGACCAAGACTCAATTTCTGTTAGCTGCTTTGTTCGTTTTCCCTGGTGCTCAACCTGAACCTGAACCTGAACCTGAACCCAGAGGTCAGCGCTGGCGCTGAGAACACACGCAAAGTGGGCGAACGCGATGTTTGTTTGCCTTTGCCTGGGTTGTCTCCACTTCCACTTCCACTCGGACTGTGAGATGATGTTGCCGCACTTTTGGTTTCACTTGACACGGCCTGTGTGGGGGGGCCAGGGATACGGGGGTCGGCAGTACTGAGCCTGGACTGGGACTTGGACTGGGACCGGGACTGGGACTGGGGCTGGGTAGTTGCTATCATTATGTTTGTTGATTGTGTTCTCTCTGCCTCATTCGCAATGTTAAAGTTCAAGTTCAGAATCATTATTGTTCTTTGTCTGAGTGTTTCGTTTGTTTTCTTTTAAGAGCCCTATTTGGAAGTCACTTTACTGGAGCGGTGGTGCGGGAGTGCGGCGGTACGGGAGTGTGGAGTGGAGATACATACATATGCATAATTTGTATAATTTGAAAATAATTTGTATTAAATTAGCTGCACACTACGCAATTGCGAATGCCACATGAAATTAGATTCAAATTGCATAAGGCAACTTTGTATAATTGAATGCCATATGTACATACACACACACATATACATACATATACTTGTACGTGTATGTAATTGTCCCCAGTGCTATGTAGGGACAAGGACGCACAACAGCTCCTACGCTCTGAAGCGCTACAAATTTTATGTTTATTACACCTTAATAATGCGTGTTTACAAACAAATCACGTTCATGGCGCAATCAACGCGCAGCAATCGGCATCGGCATCCACATCCACATCCACATCCCCAACCACATCCCCAACCACATCCACAGCCATAGCCACAGCCACGTCGGCATCGTCATCTTAGCGACCTGGTTGGGGGGCTGTTGGAATTGGCAACCGTCGACTTGGTGTCCATGCTGACTAGTCAGCTTCCCATCAACGTCAGTCGCCGGGGCAAGCGCACGCATGCGCACTCAAATTATATGGTAAAGGATTTTTATTGGCAGCTCGCAGCGTTTTTACCCACTCCCCCTCAATGCCCCAACGCCACCCCCTGCTGCAGTTCGAGCAGACGCGTTCTGGCCATGATCATGCGCCGTCGCCATTGATGTCTAGTCGCCCGATTGGCCCCTCCCGCCGCTCCCGCCCGCTCTGTGTGTGCTTGTTAGAGTGGAAAGCCGTCCTGTCTATAAGTAAGCCAGTAAGTGAATGAGCACTGGGCATCGGGTATCGGACTCTGGCTTTAGCTCTGGCTCAGTCTACGACTCGAACCTCTGTCCAGGTGCCATAATGGGCATGCATTTTCTACCCATTACAGCGCGCTCCTGCGCGTTTGCATTTGGCGGTTTGGGTGGGTGCGTGTCTGCAGCAGTGGAGCAGAGCAGAGCAGAGCAGAGCAGAGAAGCGCAGAGCAGGGAAGATCAGACAGGACCAGGCGCTATAACCACTGGGGCAGCAACTAAGTGGATACTCATTGGCTGCGCCTGCTTAGCGCACTTGCAACTTGCTGCACGCTTGTCTTGTGTGTGCGGCATGTCCTCGGGCCATAATGCATTGTTTAAATAGAGTTTGTGTGCTGCGAATACGAGTATGAGTACTCACACTCATACTCGTATTCAAATATGAATATTATCGCGTTTGCTTAATCGCAATCAACATTTTCTCTGCAATGTGCTGCAGGACACACCCAAATGTCGTTTGAGCAGCCAGGCAGGGGTAGGGGTGTGGGCAGATTGTTGATGGGGAGTTAGTTCTCGACATCCGCTTTGCATTGATATTCGCTCCAAACACTTCACTCCACTCCACTTCCACTCCCCTCCACTCCACTTCCACTCACTTCATACCCAATTCGAATTCGTTCGCATGTGACAATGGCAACAGGCGAATTAAATCTTGTATGCAGACAAACACCCTCATGATGTCTATTTTTTGTGCTCAGGTTAACGAGCATAACGCAAAACAAACTTGATTCGCTCCGCCTGCGTACAGCTCAGCCCGCTGCCCGCTGCCCGCTGCCCCCTGCTCCCTCCTAGCAGCACCTATTCACACATACCGTGATTTTAATACACTTAGGAGGGGAAACGTGGACTCAAACTCGGACTCGGAGTCGGAGTCGGATTCGGATTCAGAGTCATTGGCTTTTTATTAATTGGCAATTATTCTTTTCACTGCCGCCCGGTTGTTTTTTTATATATTTTTATTTGTATTTTGTATCTCTCGTTTCTAATTTCTTATGGTTTATTGCGTTGTCTGCAAATGAAAAAAGTCTCCTGCGATCACACAAACAAAACTGTGTCTGGCTGATGGGCTCTGATTTAATTTTAATAACACTTTCGCTGGCCCTTCGGCTGAGGCGCATGTGAAGTGCCCATTAATAAGGCAAGTAAAAAGCTGATTTAGCTAACCCAACAAACTTAACGAGGTCGCGTTTAATGAGGTGAAGAGTCTAACAAGCGACACGATCATAACTCAAGCCAAAATGCCTTTTAAGCTCGACAACATTAACAGCAAACACACAGTAAAAAAAGAAACACATAATAAACACTAAATAATACAAATTGCACGAGATTTGACGTTGAGACTTGTCTTTTTTATTCCGAATTGCAGTTCGACACTTTGACAGCCAATATTTGATGAACAATGAGCAATGTCAATGACTGTCATATAAAGAATTTACTCTAGGTTTCTGCAGTTAAGAGCGGAGCGGAAAATGCCAGGAACAGCAGCTTTCCCAAGACACTTTTCCTAAGCCAAGTGTGATCAATTGAAAGCGATTCCAACAGCGGCAACAGCCCCACAGGAACAACAACAACCTCCCAGTAAACAATCCAGTCAAAATGCCTCCACAGCCGCCCCAGCTGCCAGGATCAGCAGCAGCAGCAACAACAACAGCCAATGGTGGACCACGTGTCAGCTTCAATCGAGATGTACACGTGAAGCGCATAGGTCAGTGTGTTGTGCTAAGGAACATAACCCAAAAATAACCGCAACACAGACTCACACACACGCATACATGTATAACTGAAAGCTACCATTACTTAACGATAAATTAAGGCCCGTCTTCTCATCTTCACGTTAACGTTAACCTTCACTTTAGCTTCTGCTCGAGTACGACATCGATTTCTCATATTCACATTAGCTTGTCGATATTGCGAGATAAATATTATATATCTCGCGAAGTAATATCGATAAACTGTATATATAAATACCACTTAATACTTTAAAATTACGTATTAATTTATATTACTTGTCTCGAAACAGAGATATATGTAGTAATGGGATTTTTTGGAAAATGAAAGACGACCAGGCGTGTTCTATTCCTTTCGACGACTTTTTATGCTCTGCTGTTTTTAAAATACCCCGCAACAAATTCGTAGATGTTCGGATATATGGTTGATTTTGTTTTTCTGACTTGGTTTCGGAGTCGAACAAAGTATCCTTGATAGACGAGTAGTACCCATGACAATCCAATTCATTTCTACAAAACTTGATTTTTCGTATGTTTTCCAGTAGGTTCAAGCAAATAGTACCTTTGGGGAAGAATTTACCATACTAACAGAACAGAACAGCACTGCCTTAGCTAGAAGAAGAAGTCGGATCCTGGGTATGTTCTCCATACAGGCGATATGTGAATTCGAATTCTTGAATTTGTGCAGGTTATAGGGTTGATGAGTGAGCTGTAGGTTCAAAAGGGAGTGCAATAGATCTTTTAGGTCGCAGTACACAACAATAATAATGTTTTCCAAATATCCTGAAAATTTTAAAATGTTGGAACCGAGAAAATATTTGTCTTTTCAATAGAGTTTGTTTTCAAGAAAAATCATTCAAAAAACAAGTAAATAAGCTCTAGTCGAGTATACCCGTAACATATCTTCTACACTTAGTTTGCACAGATTTAGTACCTCTTTTTTAACCCAATTTACAGGGTACAGGTAGTAATAATGTTTTTCCCAAATCACTTCACAGCCCAAAGTAGTTTCAAGAGATTGGTTGTAATAGTTGAATATGTCGATATTAAAGCTATATTCTACAAGGAGTTTTATATTGAGTGGGGATGAAATTTTATTTCTTGAAGTCAATATAAAGTCATAATGTTATCGTATTATAAATAACAGATTGTGTTAACGCATATTGCCTTGCCACCTTGCCATGCAATTGTGCCAACAAAATTAGTATGTATTGAACAGTCTGGCCACTTTATCAAGGAGGCCATCGATGAAGTGATGTCAACTTATTGACGCAGCGTTGCACATAATGTACATTTAGCTATCATTAAGATATGAGAACGGAACCAATTATTGACTCTACGAACATGAGAAAACTGCAAACCGAATTAAAAATACCCTTGAAGATCAGTTTTAATGCAAAACATGAAATACGCTCTGCGAAATCTGAGTAGCGAAAGATGTGCACGGTATAGAGATACAAGCACACACACACCCACGCACACACACTAGTACTGATACACACGCTAATTTTGGTCAATCAATGCCGCTAACAACCCACGCTCCCCACCACATGCTCGTATCAGCAAACGAAATGACTACATAATTCAAGCAACTAATTAACTGGGCAGTCGCAGTCAGAAGCGACCTCAACTGGTGGGTTCTAAGATGGTCAGACCTGGCCAGAGCGAATCACCTTCGTGTTGTTCCCAAATTGGTTGTGTTGCCCCGAAGCAGCTGCAAACAACACCAATAGAAACAACAGCAACATCAACATCAACAGCGAATGACATTTGGGCATCCATCAATTGTATTATTCTATGAACTACTATTTTGACGAGTTACTTTTGATATTGATTGTATGCAGCCAGAGCTGCTGAGACTTGGCGATTCTTCATATACATATACATATGTGTATCTATATAAATGTTTACATACGTATTTTAATAAGTATAAACAAACTGAGTGTAGAAGTGGGCGAGTAAGCCAGAACGAATGCCAAAAGCAGTGCTCGTAACAATGCCGCCTCAACAATAAAATGTAGTTTACCTTGAGAGCTTGAGAGCACACACAATCGCACACACAACTCGGGCACAAATAACTATTTTAAATAAGTAGATATTTTATAAGGCATTACAAGCCCCCAACCAGAGACAACACACACACACACACACATATATACACACTCGCCGCTGCGTCTGGCTCTTAAAACCAAAGTATCATTTTGCACATCACTCGCTGGGGTCGCAGGGCAGGGCGGGGAACTGGAAGCTAAGGAAAAAAACTCATCAGTGGCACTCGCATTAAAAATATGTATATGCCCAGTCAACTCTCTGGACGGCACAGGGGTGACCAGGGTTGGCCAGGGGCTGACCAGGCTGACCAGGCTGGCGCTGCTGCTGTCTGTTTGTCTCCAGAGTCGACTACATTATTATTGTTATGATTATGTCTGGCAGCAGCGACAACAACAGCAACAGCAACAGCAACAACATAAACAACAACAAGAACAATCGCTAGTCACACAGCGGCGCATTTAATTGCAGGGCAATGCGATTTATTCGCCAGCTGGAATGGAATTTATGGCGACTGTCGCTGTGCGCCGCAAAATGAAGAAATTAAAAATTGATTATGACAAAAGCGGCACAAATGTAAATTATTTAGCTGCGTTTAATAGATGCGTCTCTGTGGTGGACTCTTCCTGCCTCTGCTCTGACCAAGCGCGCCTTGTAATTGGCATGGCCACGTTCGTTGCCTAAGTCTTTTGTTTTTGGGCCAACACAGCAGCGACTTGAATTTCCTTTTGTGCGGTTCTTAGCGCTGCACTTTTGTTTGCCCAAGTTTCTATTGATCTTAAGTGTCCATAAGCTCTGCACACATATGGTTATAAGATCTGTATTTGCTTGTTCCTAATTAACGCAAACTGTACAAATCTTGCGACATTTTTGGCTGACTGGAATTTGTCTCTTTGGCCTTGTCGAAATTGATTGTCATTAGGTTGGTTATGTTAGTTGTCGAAGCACTTAAATGTTGATGATAATGATCTTACACTCTATTCCAAATCGTTCACTAATATGTGACAGTTTTGGATCAAAATTTATGTTTAAGTTTTGTGACTGTCGACTGAAATATCTCTATCCAAGCTTTTTACTGCCAATTGCCATTACTTTAAATGCCTTTTGCCTAGGTTTTCTCACTGGATTCGTCGGGCATTTAAACATGATTTATTTTCAAAGCTAAGTATAATGTTTTAAAGTCCTATCTAACAACGTCCAAGGCGCCATCGTTTAACATTTAACGACAGACATAAATACTCGTATGCCATAATGTTTTAAATGACTTTGTTGTTCACATGCAAATTGAGGCAATTATGTGAGAAAACATAGATTAAATGATGATTTAATTTTAGCTCAAAATGCGGCATACAGACTTATGTATATCTACATACTCGTATATATATGTATAATGAAAATTACGCGCCTTTGGGGCAAAACCACATTTCATTTAAGTTGTTGAGTACAAAACGGCTAATTTCAGCCAATTTTTTTTGCGCTCTCTGCTTTAACAGATAAAACTCATTTGATGATCAGCGCTTGTCGAGACAAGTAAACAAATACAATAACAATCTTATGAATGTGAATGCGAATCCGAGAATGAGTATGAGATTAACTCAATATGTGTACAGCCCGTGGGCAACCTTGCGAAGCGACAAATTTGGCTAAAACGAGTTGCGCTGTAATGAAACTCGGCTCCAAAGGCTGCCAGCTCCCAACTGAAAACTGAAAACTGGCAACTGGCAACTGCCAACTGCCAACAGATGCTGTAGCTGTAGTTTTTATTGTTTAGGCGTCGTCTTCGTGATGCACTTGCGCTCTTGAAGGCGGACAGGTGAAGACAGGCGAGGGAACATTACGAGATTGCCCACAGATACTTTGCTTGTACCTGACTTTATTGCGAGGAAACGATTTGCGGGACTGCCACTTGTTACGGAAAATAATCTCCTGAATTATGTGTCTTTATTATCCCCGTTGAATATAAGGTATGTCAAAGAATATGTGTACCAATTATCGGCGAGATATCTGAAAGAGGTGGCTATAACTCGATCGTATCTATGTACTTAAATACTCTAAATACAGTAAATTTACTCTTGAATTATTTGTTTATTTAGTATGCGAGCATTGTGATATTTAGGATATTAAAAAGAACATGTTCAAGTAGATGAGTATCATCTTTCAACATGATATCTGAAGGTGGCAATTATTCGATATTATCGATTGGCGTATCTGCTACATTTATTATTCCTGAAATGTTTCTGTTTCCATTATACGATCTTTATGAAATTTATGAGATATTAAGACTGTATTTCACAGTATATGTATACCTATTATTAATTTGAAAACTGAAAAAGTATGGCCCTAATTTTGTCATATCGATCAGTGCCAGAAAGCTACAGATAATTGATTTCCAAAATAATTTTGTGTATTTACTATAGTCGTTATATTCTGATACAATCGATTTGGGAATTATTCATTTACTATCCGATCAAAATAAAATATTGACAGTTTGGCGAAATATTTCTGTCATATGTCGCCATAATATCTAAGGATTGATTAAATTCGAATTTTTTGATTTGTGTTCCTTCCAACGCTAGCTTCAGAAATTAATTATTGAATAATTTTTGCGCTTATTATTCCATTTTAATAATAATTGTGAGAAATAATGATAGTTAATTAAAGTATAAGTGTACCAAATGTCAGAATCATATTTGAAAAATGGTGGCTATAATTCGATCATATCTAATTGCAGCTCTGGCTACGAAGTTTCATTCTTGACTAACTTCCGTCTTTTTTATTCGATTTTAATGAAATGTCCAGCAAATTTGGCAATAACGAGACCGGCTCAAACTCAGTCCCAGAGGCTGCCAGCTCCCAACTGGCAAAGTGGCAAACTGGCAGTGGCAGCTGAGGACAGGCAAGGGAACAATACGAGTTTTGGCCAAAACCAAGTTGGCTTGTACTTGAATTGAGTTTATTGCAAGCTGGCATTAGTCGACCGCTCTCTCGGACGCACTGGCGCCTCCGTATTGCGGGTCTTGATGACATAATTCTCAAAGGTTATTATAAGATGGCTATAAGATGGAGTATGTGTCTCATGTGTGACTAGATTTGGATTAGTTTGCTAGAGCGGCTCATTAATCGGCTCCCGTGTGGCCATAAAGTTGTCTAACAGGCACCCCGCTGCACCACCCCCTCTAGCAGATAATGATTGCGTAATTGTTGCAATTTGCAGTCTGCGAGTACTTTGCCACTCTAGCGCAATCAAATGAGCATAACGCAACTGTTTGCTCCGTTTGCCACCGTATTTTATAACGCAAACGTACGTATTTTAATGAGCACTCTCATATATTTAAATTAATTAATTTAAATTGTTAACAAAAAGTATGCATCATTATGAAATGGTCGCGGCGTTTCCTACTCGTGCAATTTTTGCACCGTTTGCTTGCTGTGATTTTTAATTTGTGGCCGGCTTTGAATTTGATTAGCTTTTTAAGTGGCTGCGGCTTTATTGTATACCCTGTGCAAATATAATGGGTAGAACGGGTATGTTGCTGGCCAAATATGTAAGTAGTTCAAGGCATTTTGCGCTGCTAAAATAAAACTGTAAGTCCTGAAAGCCCGAACCTTGAGTTGGAAAGTTTAAGTTGCCAATGTAGATTCTAATAACTTATGGCGAAGCAAAAGCTAGGATAAAGATGTTGAAGATTCCCCCCTCATGGATGATATATAGTTTGAAAATTGTTGTATTAGTTGCATTAGTCAAGTTTAACACACTTTGCTATTTTGGGAAATTCACCCTTGTGTAAAAGAGGGCGTCCAGGGATGTATCCCTGACAGCTTAATTTTTGAATGATCAGTTTCTAATTTATGTTGAAAGCTCTTCACAAAAAGTGTTCAATATTTTAAAAGTTTCTGTTGGGTGGGTTTAGTATATTATAAGCTTTAAATATGAACCTTTAAGTTTTTATATTATATAGCTCATCACCGGTTAATTTTCACTTAGAATTACTTTGCCCGAATTTATCACACAAAACAGGGTATTTTACAGTCGAGTGGTGTCAGTAAAGCACTCAACTGTTGTTTATGACTTTGTTTTCTTCCTACTACAACGCAATTGTCACATGGAATGGCTTATTGCTCGAATTTGTTAAACTTGATTTTAAGTGATGCCTCCACCCGCATGGCAGGGTATTGCACGGTCGAGTACTCCCAATGAGGCACTTACTTGTTGATGATGACTTTGTTTGTGCTCCTCCTACTACTACGCAATTCTCACATGGAATTGCTTTGCTCGAATTTGTCAAACTTGATTGTAGTTGGTGCCTCCAACCGCACGGCGGGGGGTAATACGAAGACGACGAAGACGACGACGCCGACGACGACAATGATTTTGGGGGCTGGCAGCGCACGCCATCGGCACCATTAAAATGCCATTTATGTTTTTACGTTTTTAGTTTCAATTCATAATTTGCATATTCTGTTTTATAGTGCTTCATTGCGCCAACAACAACAAAAACAGAGACTGTCAGCCAGCAAAAAGAAACTTAATTAATAAGTCTCATTTTTGGCATCGCCTGCCCACCATTTCGCACTATTTTGCTTTTGTGACATTGGCGTAGGCAGCAGCAGTGCCAGCTAAGAGCTAAGAGCTAAGAGGTAACAGCTAACAGCTAACAGCAAACAGCTAACAGGCAGCAGCTGGCACCTCGGCCCCCTCTTGGCTTTAGATTCGCTGTTGGCCAGGTCTGTGCGGCAGTCTCAGTCAGGTTCTTTGCCTGGTTGGCATTGGGTGTTGTTGTCGCGGCCGCCGCAGTTATTAAATGTGTATTGAAGTGTGTGTTTATAGAGAGTTTATAATGTTGCGAATTGGGTAAATGGAGTTGTCTATCAGCTCAATCAACTTACCATAAACCAGAAACTCTCAAACCACAACCATCAACCATCAACCAGAATCCATCAGCCAACAACCATCAAGCACAACTCTGAGTTCTCCAGTGCCAAACTTCAGTGAATTGCAAAGATTGCGTCATTTGTTTATCGAAATGTGTATTGAAATGAGACTCGGATATATTTTTAGCGATCTTTTGGACGTCTAAAGACTGTCTTTGTTGTTGCTGTTTGCTCTCACTTAATATGCTGTTGACAGCTGCTGTGTGAAAACAAGTTTGTCGCTTAAGTCTTTCGCCTTTTTGACCAGGCTAACGCGCCTGAACCGCATCCATTCTTTAGCGAAAGTTTCTATTTGTATTTGTTTTGAAAGTCAGCAATTGCGCCGCACATCGCACATCGCACATCGAGCTGAATATTTTAATTGGGCCCCAGCGAGTAGCATGATTTTAAGGCGACGGGGACTCCACGAATAAAGCAGGCGCCTGTCAATACAACTGGGCTTATTTGCATACTTGTCACATTCGAGAGGATGCGTGGCATTCGCTGCCTTCAAGGACGACGCGGCGACGCGGCGTCTCTTTTGATGTGATTAGGCGGCTGGCCGGGCATGGGAATCCTCTGGCCAACGATAAGCGCACAAGGGCATTCAATTACCAGTATTTCGATTCTGGAATGAGTGCGCGGCCGTTTAGCATTGGAATTGCTGCTCTGGACCCGCCTAGATAAAGCTAAAGCCTTTGCCAGGCCCAAGACCAAGAACAAAACCAAGACTAAGACCAGGCCCAGGCCCAGACCCAAGCCAAAGGCTGGCCCGGCTCAATGAAATCGAAAGTGCGCAGGTTAATTGAAATGCCCCAAAGGCGCGCCGCATCGAGCCAAGCCGCTGTGGCATGTGGCGAGGCGAACGGCCATGAGCCTCAAGATCTTTGGCTCTGGCATGCCGCTGCCCATTTGCCTTTCCCGCGTATTTGTTGCCTGGTGTCGGCCCCTGGTCCGGCCCCTGGTCGGTTCATTAGCGCTGCGACTTGAACTTAGACCAGTAGTGGGCATGCCAGGCGGGTGGCAAGGGGGCGACCGCATCGCAGCCCTAAAAGCCAGTTATCTACTGCTTGACAGGTTGTGGGCGCCTTTGATATGAATCATTTTTGCGGCTTAAACGAATCGTTGATAGCCTTGCGGTTGCTCTTAATGAGCCAGCCACACGAGGCATTAACGACAATTGAGCTGAAATCTTTGGCTCGACACCAGGATGGGGTCTGGGACGGCACGTCTGGCCAACTGACCAAGTGAAAGTCGTTCTGCTGCGCCATTTGTGTCAGAAGTATGAAATATGAACCCAAAAAACCAACAGTCCATAATATTAGTTAGACTTGCTCCGTTTACTGTGAGTTGTGGCTTGCCTTGGCTATCACGAACTCCAAATTAGGTGCATTGGAGTTGTATCGACGCGTTCAGAGTAAGAAGAATGGATCAATATACGAACGAGCTCTATCCCTGATTGTCGTTCACTGAATTCGTTTGTGAGTCTTGTTCATATGAGTTTGATCATAATACTTTAAAAGCCGCAAGAATTGATATTTCGGAAATCGCAAATTGTTGCCATACTTAACATAGGATACTTGTCTCTGCCTTCTGCTAACAATAAATGACATTTTATCTTCATAAACTGATCAGAATTAATAAAAAGCAGCTGTTTTAGTAATGAGGGAACAGCAGTTATCAATAAAAAACACTTTCTCGACTTTTAGAACACTTCAAAATCCACAGTAATTTTCTTTTTGAAATCGCGAAAGTAAAGTGAAATTGGGAACTGGTTAAATACGTATGACTTAAGCAAAAATCAAACAACTTAATGTACTATACTATCGATTAGTTCATTCAGCCAAAGTTGAACTACTGACTCATGCTTCAATTGAACTACAATGTGCAGCTCAAATGTGCATACAGTAAAGCTGCGTGCAACATCAAAACCGGAACAGACGCTGTGGCAAGTTGCCAGTTTGGGGCTGACCAGTTCGCAGTTTCAAAAGGCTGGAAAAATTGGATCAGATTTCTTATCGCAATGCGCCAAACTTTTCTCAAATTTTTGTTGTTGCTGCATTTCGCGCTGGCGACTCCCGGAGGCGACTCTTTCTGCCCATTCGAGCTCATTCATTCGGCATGGGCACACAAATCATAGAGGCCGTCGGCCATGGCTCGAATTCATTAAGTGGATCGATGATTAAATTAATGAATGGCTTTCAACGGTTTTGCCTTTGCCTTTGCGTCTGCCCCTGCCCCCGCCCCTGCTAGGTGTTGTTATTCGCAATCAATCATAGCTGCACTCGTTCAAACCAGACTCAGATCATTGTTGTTAAGATCTCTGGGAATGCGGCATTGTGGAGCGTTTACTGTTACTTGACATTGACTTTAGCTTCAGTTTCACTGGCAGCCCAACTGTCGCTTAGTCGCAATTTATGTTTTCCTGTTGCCCAAAAGCCGCCACAAAACCCGGCCAAGACACCTCCAGCAAAACGCAATTCTTCAACGGCACTGCAACAACAGCAACAACAGCAACAACAGCAACAACGACAACTAACTGAGACACAACCACAAAGTGATGAACATGCGAGTGGCTCCTCGAGCAACCTCAACCTCGCATGTCAACTGGCAGCCGCCGCAGCCATCACTGGGTATACACACGCACACATACGTACACGTGTGCACATACATACATATGTATGGAGACGCATGTGCATTTTACCTTGACACATATCTCTTGACAGTTGATCGCAGTTTGCGGTTCTCTCATCAATTTGCCAAGTCGCGATCATTGTGGCAATTCGTAGGGCTCTGCAGAAATCTGGCAGGTTGGAGGAACAGTTCTCGTTTACTTGACTTGTAGGCAAAGTAAACGGTATAAGGCCGGAAAATTGCTATATTAGGAACCACTTTAAGATATAATTCCCCCTCTTTTTTACTTCACATGAATTTATCTTTTAACTTTGATAATGGCAAAAGCTTTTACATTTGAAGTTTGGCTTCCGCTGAAAAATATGTGACATATTAATTTAAAATATAAATATAGCAATATATATAAATTATTAAATTAAATAGTCTGTCCTGTTTAGTTAATTCTTTATATGATTGATATTTAACTAAGCCGAGAAACTTAGAAAACTAAAATTTCACTGATTTTTTTAAAGTGAACAGCTGCAAACTCAGTGTTTTCGTACGACTTTAAGCTTCACTCTTGAAGATATATTCAAAAAGTATTTCGTACATAAATATTTCCAGTATTTTAATGTCCACCCTTTTCGTGGAAAAGGAGAACACTTAATTTACGCCCAATCATCCGTAAACCTATTTTAAAAGCTTTTCCCAATAATTAATTCGGCTCGAGCTCTACCGATAATGCGAATTGCACCCTCACAGCCGCAAAAGGATGGAAAACGTACCCTCACTGTTCTGTTGTAGCAAGTAACACCAGCTAGCATGAAAATATATTAATATAATTAATGCGATAGGTTTAGTTAAAAGTCATCATTACTCTGCTTGTGAACGATGAGAGTGGGTGTGATCGAAACATTCAGAGATTCTGTTCCGCTGTTATGTGTGTCATGAGTATCACACTGGCCAACTTTCAACTTTGTATCTATGTTTTTGCATTCAGGCCAGCAAATATCTAAATTGGAACCAATGTGTAATGTTGAGATTCTTGTATGTGTTCTACCTTATGCCATTCACAAAGTTCCCGCATGAATGGTGCTGTTTTAATGGGGCGTGAAGCCAATCTGACACATGCCACGCCCAGGCTGTCATTATTCATTGTGGCTAAATAACAAATATCGAATCTGTGGCCGTCCAGTCACAGATCCATAACTTTCTTAGCCAGGCGATGTTGTCACTTGCGATTTGGCTTTGGCCAATGCCTGCGGTGGGTGTGGTGAGCCCGCAGGTGTGACAGGCTGTGAGAAAGTCAATCAGAGCCAGTTGAGTGCGTGCAGGTGAACGTGTAAAGATGTGGTTACCTCAGGAGCCAGTGGGGCCAAGGTCAGTGCAATTGCCATGCACGTAAAACAAATGACTTAGGCAACGAACTTGCGCTCGTCCATGCATGTACCATCGCTGTATGTCTGTGTGTATGTGTGTGTGCGTGTGCGTGTGCGTGTGCAACACGTTCTATCGCTTAACAAGTGCTGAGTGTCAAGATGCGTAATCTCGTGCGTACTGTGTTGTGATTGCTCCCGTTCGGAGCTAGCAAGCTGAGCTGATGAGCTGCCAAGAGGCAAGAAACAAAAAAAACTTATAATAATAAGAAACAGAGAGTTAAAAAAGCTATCAAAGAACACGCACGTTTCTGTTGTTGCTGCTTGCTGGATGCTTGTTGCTTGTTGAAGTTGTAGTTTGGTGTTGCTCTCTGGTCAGCAATCTGGTTTTGGTCATCATGATGATCGTTTTGGTTGGTGCTTCAGATAGCGCGGCACGTTTTTTGTTTTCGGCGTATTAAATAATAATGATTATGAACAAGTGAGGAAGTGGATGAAGAATCTTTATGATCTTCGAATAGCGCCTCGTTCACTCGGCCAAGACCATCTCTCAATGGCCATTAGCGCTTACAGCGCCCGATTACAGGCTACACGTTCCAAGCGACGTGGGCTAATGCTAAATCCATTGTTAGTCACAATGAAGCAGCAGCTCAAAGCTTCAGTCCCAGTCCCAGTTCCAGTTCCCATCCCCCCCATCCCGTCCCGTCCAGTCCAGGCCCGTCAGGCTGCCTTATTTAGCAGGCAGCTGTTGCCAATTCACACTTTTGGTTGCTACTTTGAAACTGGCCAACTGTTTGCCGCTGTTCGGCTGGCAAACATTACATCATCAGCAGGCCAGGCTAGGCCAGCTAGGCCAGGCGAGCTAATGGCTAATGTGCTAATTGTCATTACATGAATGCGAACTAGTTCGCCGAAGCTGTTTCTGATCTTTGCTAATCAAGTCTTCATCTCTCTCTTTCTATTTCCGCTGTTCTTTTACAGGTAAGCGTCCCAACGAGCCCTCGCAGTACGACTACGAAACGACCAATCTACAGCCCATAGGCGGCATCCCACAGAGCTACCATCAGCTGCCCCCCGACATCGATCCCGAGGACATACGAAAGGAAGCGGCCCTAGTCATCGCACAGGCGGGCAAACATCAGAGCAAGGCTGCCAACGGGGATAACATACCCACGTTCCGTGTGAAACAGAAGCGCCCAAGCGCATCCAGTGATTCGCAGCGATTCCATTCGCTGCCCACGCGCCGCAAGAAGGGCAAGCCCGTGGCGCGCAGTGCCAGTGACGCGGCAGCCAAGAAGCCTGCGAAGCGTCCTTCGATCTTTGGGCTGTTCAGTCGCAAGAGCGACACGAATGTCAGCCAGTTGGACAGGGATCCACGCTTTGAGGAGAGCGGCGGACGGCGCCTAGTTCGCAGTAAGAGTGATGTTGGCAGTGGCCACAAGGACGCACGAAGCAAACTGAGCAAAAAGTCGGAAGTCCCGAACCAGAGCAAGAAGAACGAAGTCCCCAGTTCGAGCAAGAAGAACGATATCGCCAATCCGGCCAAGCAACAGCTTACGCCCATCATTGAGCAAGCTCAGCGGGAGGATTACTTTGAGCAGGACTATTTCCGGGAACGCGAGAGACGTAAGTCTGACGCTGTCACTGTGCGCGAGAAGCATGAGAGCGAGCAGGGTCTGACAGAGCTGCTCTCTCGCAGCCGTGCCCAGGCGCAGGTGGACGGACCTTTGCTTACGAAACAGCCAGCTTCTGGTACTGGCCCAACAATATCTGCTGGCATACGCGACCGCATCGAGACCCTGAAGTCCAAGTCCAGCGAGAACATGCACAGCTCGCAGCAGCCCGCAGAACGCTTGCCGCTCACCAAAGGTCGCACTGTCAACGGCCTGGTGAAGCGGCTCTCCATGGAGCGGTTCTCTCCACAGCCGGTCATCAGTCAGCCGGCCTTCTCCTACATTCGGCCCAACGAGGGCATCACCTACGCCCAGCTCGATCTGAGCGACGAGCAGCAGCGTGTTTCTGGCCGGGACTCGCGTACTCCACAGCGCGAGTTTGCCCCGCCCAGGCCCCCAAGGGCCACTGACAGACCAATGCACAGTCCTCCACAGGCTAGTTACTCACCCGTACAGAATGGGGGAGCTGCCACAGCGAGGCTGGCCAGCTCCCACTCGCCTTCGCCATGGCAACAGCTTAGTCCACGCAACCTCAGCGATGAGGACGAGGGCCTGGGCTTTGAGACACGAAAGGTGTACTATGAGGACGAGTTTCCAAAACGAGAGCGGGAGCGGGAGAGGGAGCGTGAGCGGCGTGCGGAACCGCCAATTGTTCCAGTCATAAGAAGTGTCAGTCCGGCACCGTATCTCGATGGGTTGGGCTACAGGCGGGCACAGCTGGAGAACCGCATACTGACCCGCCGCTTTGGCGAGGGCGCCACCCTGGAGCGCCAGCATAATTATAGGCAAGAGCGGGAGCGGGTGCGTGAGTATCACAGTCCGGAGCGGGAGCGCGAGCGGCAGCAGGAGAGGGAGCTGGCTAGCGAAGAACGTTACCATCGGTCTGTCCAGCAGGAGTATTCACAGGACCGCTCGCAACCAGACATGCTGATGACGCCAGATACAAGCGCAACGCTGCCCAAGATGGAGAAAAGTTCTCGCTACCGCCACACCAAGTACTACGATGATGGTCATGGTGGGGTCAAGGAAACCTACGTTCGGGAGACGCAGAAGGACGGACAGGTACGTGAGTCGCGGCATCGCGAACGTCTTGGCTCCTCGCCGCGGGATCGCGATCACGATCGCGATCGCGAGCTCGAGCGTGAATACAATTCAGCAGAGCACCAGGAGCAAGAGCCGAAGAGCCTGGACTCGCAGCTTACGGGCACGGATCAATACAGATCCTCGCCAGAGCTGCGGATCACGGAGCGCGGCCGGCTGCCCCAGCAGCAGGACTACTGGCAGAGCAGTCTGAAACGCGACAAGCTGCAGCAGCGCAGCTTCGACAAGGGCGACTCAGGCATTGAGAATGATTTTCGCAAGGAGTCCTTCAATGGCGATCTAACCACAAGGTAAGTGTAGCGGCTCCTCCCTACCTCTCCTTGCTGAACTCCTCCATTTATTATACAACAGATGGCGCAAGCGCACGGCCCTGGACGATATGAGGGCCTGCGAGTCCTTTTTGCGCAAGGAGCGCCGCGACAGCGCCCAGGAGCTCCAGCTGCAGCGTCTGGCGGCGTCGTCGCGTCTGCGCCGTGAGCAGAGCTATGTATACCGCGAGCGCTCCATCGATGATGGCTCCCATTTCGATCCGCATCTGGACAAGTATCCAGTGTCCACGAGCACGCTGCGCCGCAGAGAGCAGCAGTCGCGCGAGGTGAAACAGCGCGAGGAGTCCAGCACACTGAAGCGCAACAAGAAGCTGGGCGGCTTTGAGAAGGTGAAGCAGCTGTTCACGGGCACTGCAGGTGGCAGTGGCAATGGCGGCAGTGGACGCAGCAGCGGCAGCAATGTGTCTAGCGGCAAGAAGGATACGCAATCACGTCTAACCAACGGCAACAGCAGCACCTTAAGTCGCCGGGACAAGGACAAAGACAAGGACAAGGATAAAATCAGGGAGAAGGAGCGCTACATGGTCCGGGAGGAGGAGATGCGTTCGCGCTACCGCGAACATCATGTACCAACCGAAGACATCTCACGCGAACCAAAGGTAAATCTCTTCCAGCTCCTACCTAATGGCCAATTGATCGAGTTTGCTCAGAGTTCGTTCAACTCTGTGTTGGGTCAAATTTGGTCGGCTGGGAGCTTCTTAAGCTGGCACATTTGGTCATGGGCCTGGCTATTATTAATTTCGAATTAATCAAGACTGGCGGCGATGGGTTTCATATTCGAGTCGCCCCCAAGTTGCGGTACGTGCGAATTTTACAATTGTTTTTTCTTTATTTATTTGCTGCTCACATTTGTGAGGCGCCTACTTCCTGCTCACTGTCCAGGTGGGCGAGCAGCTCCAGCCGAAAATGGTGCAGCGACAAGACGTCATGTCATGTCAGTCCCGGCCACTTAGAGACACATTTCGGAATCAAGACGTAGCCCTGTCAAACTGGGCCATAAAGAATGCTTGAAATTGTGTTTAAATAATAAACGGGCCGCGTTGGCCAAATACGAGTTGCCAATTCAAAGCTCCAAACTATTCAGCGACGAGGCGTCGAGGCTCAACGTTTAAGCTAGAACAAAGGCCTCAGAATCAAGCGAGACCCACGCAACAGCTGTCAGTAGCTCGGTAACTCAGTTTGCCAGTCTGGCATTCTGACAATCTACGCATATATACCCTTGCTGGGGGTATAACGAAATGTGGAACGCATTGAAAAAGCCCTTTTCAAACCCGTCAATTGCATTAATTATAGCCATGTTCGTCTGTCCTGTAAAATTCTATGCAAGTAGTGTCTTAGTTTCAAGGATGCATCTGTCAGACAAGATTCAATTTCCCATTTCCGATTCCGATTCCGTTCAAATCATTGGCAATAGTAAAGTGCTAGCTGTTCTGAATTCCGGAAAACGATTGAATCCTAATATAAATTAACCGGTAATGGGAACTTATTATTAAATTTCGGCAAAATACATATTCCCATATAAATGTTAGGCGATACTCTGAGTTCTTTAATGAAAAACTTATTTCTTAAACGACTTCCTAACAAGTCTTTTACATACAAATTTTAGTTTCTTTTATATTCAAAAACTTCTTATGGTATCACTATTTTGAAATACTAAATCAAAATGATTGGTAGAAATATTTTGGTATGAAAGACTTTTGAGTAGCTAAACATATTAAGGTTTCAATGACATTTTCTCAAATTTGCGGAAGTACCTACTTACACTTACTTTGTAACTCTAATAGGTACGATAGGTCGAGTCGTGGATTACGAGTGTTATATTTTAACCAAGCCTAGTGCTTATTCCCACACATAAGTATTTAAGTAAATTTGATCAATGTGAGATCAGTAGTATATCATAAAGATGCTATAAAGGGGACAGGTCAATTAATAACTTCTGCGTTGAAAGTTTTATTTACTTATATTCATCCAAATAAAACTAAGCAAGATGAAGTTTTTTTTAACTCTTTAAAACTGTTGTAGAAATTAATTAAAATAGAGCTACCATACGAATAATCGGTAAAAATTGATTGGCATTAAAAAATTTATTGATTGTTTAGACAACTACGCCATATTTACATACAAAGCGTTACACACTACTGCTCGACCTGCTTATTCAGATCTGATATCGATATTGAGGAGCAATGGTATAGTCCATGGTATAAGTCTGCAAGGGAATTCAATCTTCGTCATCCCTAGGACAGCTGATATTTCTACTTGCCTCTCCGTTTGGTTGCTCGAAAATTAGGAAAGCTGACAGCGAGACGACAAACGCGTCGCATTGTCTGACGAGCGGCCAACGGGGCGTATGAGAAATTGATTGGGCTGCGCTTGAGATTCCATTGCAAAACGGTTTTGGGCTACTGTGCCGAGGTGTTGGCTTGAAGCCATTGCCAATGCAGATTGCACAATGTCTGAGTTGGAGCTGCAGCTAGAGCTTAGCTAATTTGCAATGCTTGAGCGGATTTGTAGGCTTTCTAGACCTTGGCTGGGCCAATGCGGTCTCTTGAAGAGGATGTTGCTGCCAGCTCCGACAGTTTGTTCTAGCGGATGTTGCCTCACCGCGCCTCACCTCGACCGGCCTCACAGTGCCGCTGGCTAATCAAAAGCGACAAACAAATTAGCATCTTTTCGGTTTGCCCGGCGGGCTTTACTGTGGTTCGTATGAAATTCCAGAAATACGCCGTGTCCATCCTGCAGGAGCATTGTTCTCGTTCTGGGACTGTGCGAGGGCGTCTTATGAGGCCAGACACGATTCGGTTGTGGTTTATTGAATACCATCGAAAGGTGTGGCCCCTGGTTGTGTGTGTGGACCGTTGTCAAAAAACTTTCGAGTGTTTGGTTGGTGGTAAACGATTTGGACAATATGCGGCCATTATTCATGCTCATGCCCGATGGCCATTAAAAAGCAAGCCAGACCGAAGTCGCACAATAAATGTTTCAAAGAAACATAAAGTGCTGGCATTCATTTCGAAGATTCTACATGCCCAAAACAAAAATGTGGTGCGCCAATAATGTTGTTAGCTTATTTATGGCCCGACCTGGGCCATAAACTATATTAAGGCGGTTCTACGCTGGCTGCTGCTGCTGCGAGTGTATTTGAATATTTAATTACTTGGGTGGGTGCGTAATCGTCGAATTGTTTGATCAGCTCAGCTCAGCTCAATACGGCTCTTTTCTGCTTGTTTGACATTCCATTTCAAAGTTTAAGTAGTTTGTTAGCTGCAATAACAACATCAAAGCAAACAAGTTAGAACGGTCTAGTCGAGACTTCTCGATTGGCAGCTACCCTGTGCTCAGGAATGAATCAAAATTCAATTCAATTCTGTTTGTTTGTAAAGTGAATGATCACATTTAATAATTCCTCAAGAATTAAATCAAATTCCAATTCAAACTACTTATTTTTCTCGCCTTTAGCCTTGTAAACTTGTTACTAGAGCAAAATACTCTTTAATGTTCATTATCCGATTGTTATCAAGCTTTCAGAACACCAAAATGAAATTGAAACATAAGCGTGTATCAAAATACCATTTTAAAATAGTATGTGTATATAGAAAAATAATTATCAATTATTTATTTTTTTTAATACAAAAGTTAAGGTTATTATATTGATAAATTCGGAAGGAGCTGATCAACTTGTAATTAAATTGAATATAACTACATTTGGCGTCTCTAGTCCATATAGTCTCTAGAATCGTCGGGCTTACTTCAAACAATAGACTGACACGATTAGATCGAATCGGCTGTTAATACAGAATATATACGCAATTTTTTTCCACACCCTTGAAGCTAGAGCAACCAAATTTGGTTTGGTTTTCGGTGTATATCCTCAATTTATGAAGTTACAAGGAAGCAAATGAGAAAAATCTTTATCTTCACCCCTGTACAGGTAATCATCAAATTTGACATACATTCTACTGTTTTTTATCGCGTCTCTTTCCGAACCCACATATAACCAAATTTTACGAGACTGGGAACGTTCTTACTTGTTATTATTATTGTTATGAAAGCCTTGGGATACAAAAACGATATTCAATATTAAGTGTATGCAAACAAAATATCAAGGCCTAATTTTGTAAAATGTGGGAACAGTTAAGCAAATTGAAAATAACCCTAGAACGTGTACAGACTGACAGGCGAACAATAATTGTACTCTATAGGGGTCTCCCCGCCTCCGACACAGCAGTATTATACCCTTGTTAGCCAGTTTTTGTGTGCAGGGTACAGTATTGCCCGGGCACATTCAGGGCAGACTCTCGAATTTGAGTTCGACTCTCATTGTGCATACGTACCTGCCTAGTACTATAATGTGAACCGCAAGTGGGCCAAAGTCTCATTGGGCCAGCGGGCCGACAACCAAAACAAGCGAAATTCGCATTCGCAAATGGCAAAACAAGTTTGTTTGCAACGTGAGCTGGCATTGTTATTGTTGCTGCTGTTGTTGTTAATGTGGTTGGTGGTGCGCCCCCACAGGCAACAGTCAAAGCCGCAGCTAGTGCCACAGCCACTCATTAGACAGGCCTGAGCTGTGGCAAGGCTCGTGCAAAGGCCACCTGCCCCACATTGCTGGCGTCAACAGCAACCTGTTGCTGCTGGCACTTGTGCAATGGCCGGACCTTTGACCTGGTTGGCCAGAACGTGAGCGAAACTAAACCAAATTCTTGCAATTCAACAGACTATGGACATCTCTATGCGACGCCGGCTCTCCACACCGAAAGCTAGTCCCCTGCTGGCGCTGAAACGCGGCTCCACGGAGAAGCCGCCCAAGAAGCAGAAGGAGACAGTCACCTCGACACCAGTCAAAGCCGAGAAGACCAGCTGGTTCAAATCTCTGGATCGCCGTGCCAAGAGCAATCCCAAGGAGCAGGTAAGTGCGGCACTTCAACCTAACTGAACCTGGTCAGTAACTCCTTCAAACTCTCGCTCAGCTGAACGTGTCAGTCAATGGACACAACGAAGCCACCTCCAGTCTGAAGCGTACCAAACGCAATGCAGCCGCTGCGCCTGCCAAGAATTTGCGTTTCTTTGGTGACACCGACCTGGACTCGAATCCGCCGACAATTTCGAAGGCCACCAGCATGCCCAGGTGAGTAAATCTTCAGTCTCTAGTTCAAACCCTGACTTACCTCCACATGTTCCACGCACAGACGACGCACCACGCTGGCGCAATCGAAGCATTCACAGAGCGCCTACAATCTGGACCGCAGTCCTCCGCCACCTTCGCGCGATTACCGCCACAGTCTGTCCGGCCAGGCCTCGACTTCGACTCGGCAGCGTGCCAGCTCCATGCAGCACCTGGAGCCTGGCAGCGACGAGGTTGACTTCCGCAAGAGACGTCACTACTCGCGTTCCCGCGAACTGCACGACATTTCGGAGAGCGGCTCGGAGCCGGAGCCAGCGGAGCGCCACAAGCGCGGCAATGCCCAGCGTGCCATGTCCCTAGAACGCTCCATAGACATCCCACAGCGCTTCGAGGACAGGCCGCTACAGGGACCTCCGAAGCCGGCGCGCAGCGCAGATCGCCGAGGATTGCAGTCCAGCGCAGTAGATGGCGGCTATGGCAAGTAAGTGCTCGATCGTTTACTTAAGACAGTAGTCCTACAATTCTATCGATATCACTACTTTCCAATTAGAATTGATTGATAATGGTATCTATCCATAGAATGCATCAATCTTAAGCTGGGTGACTGATAACTCGGTAATACTTTAAATTAAGTACCAGCTGTCTCTAAAATCCACGAATAGTGTCTACAATTATCCCTGTGGACTCTTTGTTTACTTCTATTACACTTCTAAAGATTCATTTAAGATAACGATAAACAGATCAAGCTTTTTTAGATGATATTCGATATACGATGAATAGATTTGCAGCACTGTCAGACAGCACATGGTAGTGCTGCAAGTCCATTGATAGGGTCCCCACATAATAAATTCAATAAACTATACTATCGTGGGCTTAAATACAATCTTAAATTTAGTTTATTTGTAGAATTGTTTATTTCCATCACAATCTCTTGCACTAATAGACCTTTCCAGCAGTTCGATACTATCGATATTTCTATCGGGAGTTTAACCCGTTAGATAGCCAGGATAGTCGGAAAACGGTAGTCTAATAGTAGTTAGTTTGCAGCACTACCAGAAAGCTACAGTGTGTCGAGGTTTTCCACTTTGAGGAGAGAGTCAGAAAGTCAGTTGGATGATATATGTACGCTTTAACTGTGTCTTCCTTTCGTAGGGAACGCGAGCGCTATCCCGCCGAGAGCTCTGGCACTGAAGGCGAGTCCAGTTTGCACAGTCAGCGTAGCGTGGTTTACCTGCACGCCACCACCGTGGGCGATATACCACAGCCATACAATCTGCGACGTCGCTCCATGTCGCGCGACGATGTGCGCAAGGGCGGTGGGGCAATAGCAGGGGGCGGTAATGCCAAGCCGCCCTTGCAGCCCATGACGCGCACCGTCTCTCGATCTGTATCCATGCTGGCGCCCTGGAAGCCCAAGCACATCAGCGAGGGCTACGAGATCAATTATTCGCAGGAGCAGAACAAGCGCGTAAGTCAACCCGCAAGACTTGTAATTTCAGACCCCACATATTTATTTCGCAAATCCTTTCCCAGATATCCACGCTGCCACGCAAGCCGCCACCGCACAATGGAGCCACCAGTGCGAGCACGCTGAGCCGGCTGGGCCGGAAGAACGAGGCACCGTCGCGGCGCCACAATGGTTACCAGGTTGATGAGCGTCCGGTTCCCTCCAGGTCGCTGTTGTCCGCATCGAATTTACGCAGCGCGAAGACAAAGTGAGGGAGGGAGGGGCCAGGACCGTAGCGTCTCCCGGTGCTCTGCTGTTAATATTTAACTACTCCTAGTTGCTAATCGTAATCAATCCGAATCGAAACATATTTCTAATCAACGCAAATCCGCTTACATATATGCACCGCAGTCTGATTACTGCCCAGCCAAGCGGTATTTAGTTTTATAGGGACTCTTAACCTTTGTTGCAATTCTCGTCATATTGTAAATGTGAAATGTACGTACGTATTTTAATAAAATTACAACTCTTAACTTAAACACTTTGCTGAGCTCTGAAACTACTAAAGGTACTGAGGAGTCGTTCAGTTTTTGCACAGCGCTACTCAAACTGTGGCTAACGCAAGGTAACTTACAAGCTGGCACAATAACTCGAAAACTGTACTGCAAATTGGATACTTACATGTAGTTCAACTTTTTCTGACTTGTAAAGTGACTTTGTCCAGGAACAGTCTCAGATAATTAAAGATTCCAATCCTTTGTTTATACTGAAAGTTTTGTCAATGAATATTCATTGATATTTCCACAGTATTGCCTTCAATATTGCGCCATTTTTTTAAGGGACATGTAGCTCCGTTTCTATTAGTTCTTGGCTTATGCATGTCGTTTCTGGGCAAGCGTTGGGAAATTTTCCTTATGAAATCTTGATTAAATTCAGCTGAGTTGCGTCTTTCAATCCAGCTTCCCTAAATATAGTATCAAATATTTGGGAAAGGGCATGCAAAATTCACACTTTAAAAATAATAGTTGCTAAAATTGAAAGAAACGGTCAATATATGTATATATATCGCACGCCTTCCTAACTAGAGTGCCAAAGTTTGATACAAAGTTTGATGATATCTTTGAAATCTTTGAGATCAAAACATTTTTGCTACGCCCACTTCTGCACCCAATAACGGGAACCGGCATATAATAGTGTGAAGTTTTCAAGTGCAACAATCCTTCTTGCATGACAGTTGCGCGAGTGCCATGTCACAAAATATTGCACATAAATATTAGTAAGTACAAAGAGGCCTTTAGCTTGAGAGCTGAGTGCCTTACCCTCCGACGAACCAAACCTTTCGTTGAGTTTTTGTACAGTGCTTCTTGAACTGCACGAGATTACCAACCGCCACAGTGACTCCACAACTATTCAGTAAAACTGTCAGATGTAAATGTGCTGCCAAAACTGCGCATTGCCTTTTGTTTAATTTACGAGTAAATTCGACAAATTCGTCCTGTTGCCGCTTGAGCAAGATGAATCCGCACAGGACCAGACGCCATTCCGATGAAAGTCAACAAAAAAACGACAAATAAATGATTTCTTTACGCAACTAATAAATTATTCGCAGCTTGTCCCCTGTCTCAGGTCCCAGCCCGGCTCATCCTCAGCTTGTGTTCACACCCCAAACACATTTCCGTTGCATCTTTCAACACGCTCGAACTTTCGCTGCATTTTCAAGGATAATTGCGAAAAATACAGCTGGAGAAGTTTTGCTTTAAAACGGTTTGAATCCAGCCAGCGGAGGAAGTAGCTGAGGCCGTGGTATTTCAAAGTTCAGCAATAAATTTATAACCCAGCTTCGGGCATTTGTTTTTGCCAGCACCACCGCTAGCTCCTTGTACCCTACATTCGCCATTCGCCATTCGCAGTCGAAAGCAGAAGTTAGCCAAATATGCAAAAAGAACTAAAGATAGCTTGGATATAAACAGAGCAACAGCAACAATAAGCAATAATGAAAAAAGTATTAAAATACTTTCCTTGAGCCAAGAAGATTTATCTACCATCTACCATCCTCAATGAGCTCAGCGCCTGCCCTGGACAGTGTGAAACAACGTGTTAATTCATCTCACATCCATTTAATCAACACCTGCAGCTGCCACGCCCAGTGAACTGAGCTGACATAATACACGTCCCTACACGCACAATGCCATTTTTATTGCTCCTTGAAGACAATCTGTCATCCGGCGGGTGCAGTTATTAATTAATTTCACCTGTGACAAAATGCTTGGGTGCGGCCCGTGCACAAGTTAAGGGGCCATCCATCGGGGCCGTACAATTATCCTAAGTAATTGAATGCATTCTACACAGGAAACAAGTTTTATGCTTCGCCTGACGAGTCATCAAAGCAATTGCTTTATTTTCGGTCAAGCAATGTTAATAATACTTTTTCAGTATTGGAAATCAAGTTCTTTTATTTTCTTCGAAATAGTTAAATGCCATATGTCAAGACAACGACATTTTTGAACGTTATGCTTGAACTTTACATTGTTTTGTCAATTATTTCAATGAAATTCATCCAAACTAAGTGCAACAAATAACAAATATGTAACTAGAATTTTGGATGCCAAAGCTTAAATTTCTTTGCGGAAATGCTTTCCAAGTTTTTCCCATGACAACCTTACATAACGACATTTTCTATGGCATCTAAATAATACAGTGGTCCGACTTTGATTAAATGGTCAACATATTGTAGTATAAAAGCATGAAATCTGTGATTTATGTGGTGATTTTAGTCGTGATATATTTAAATAAAACAAAAACAACTGCTGACGGCAAGAAGAAGCATCCTTGCCAAGCTAGCTCCCAAATTCAGGGCTAGTTTGAATAGAAACAAGGACGAACAGAACTACATCGAACCAGTTCGTAATACTGTTTAAGAATACTATTGTATATTGCGTTGGAGACGTTTCTTGATTCTCTCTATCTTTCTCAATGCGTGACAAATTTCCGTAGAAACTTACAATACCCTCTGTAGGGGTATTGGAATATTAGTAGACCTAAACATCTGCTTAACTACATAACAGGAGACCAACATATGACACACTTTAGCAAGTGTTCGGAGAGCAAACTCGCATAGTTCGGTTAAAATAAATGTACTTAAAGATTGACTTGAGCATCTTAAATATTTGAAACATACAGACAAATTAACAAATGCATTTCTTTCTGTGTACGGTAAATGAATCCTACTCGAAATGCATCAAGTGAGCAGCGCGATTGAGTGATCCACTCAAACTAATCGAATGTGCAGCAATTGAATGAGGAAGGAAACTGAACCAAAGTCACTCAAATATTCTATTTATGCAATGAGCAGATGAGCAAGTATTTAAATCTGTCATCTAGCTCAGACAAATCACATTGTGACTGAGCGAACAATTAACATTTCTCATCCATTTAATTGTCACTGAAATATTTCCGATACACATTTACCCCCTGTCATCTGCAAATGTATGTCATCGCCCCTGCTCCTGTGTGTATCTGTGCGTGGCTGCACAAGTATCTATGTTTACCCACAGACATCCATCAGTGAGTTTGCAATGCATGCCACGTAATTGAAACTCTTGATTTTTCCAATTAATTAAATGGCTTTGTCATGCGCTCAGTCTGGAGCTATAACAAGGATCAAGAGCAGCAGCAGCAGCAGGAGCAGCAGTGAAGGAGCGGCAGCCAGAGTTTAATATCGCGCTTCGATTCGGTCATTTTAATTAGCTGAATGTCCATCAACACCTGTAACTGTAACTACGCACACACATACACACCGAGCGCAGTTTAATGTTTTTAATAAAATATTTTTTAATAAAATGATTTTAATGTAATTGTAATAATAACGCATACAGAAATGCGAATGACTTTGTAAGGCTTGAACATTGTGTCCGTTAGCCCGTCAATAAATTCGCATAAATATGCAAATTGTGAATTAACGTTTATTAAGATTACACTCGTCCAGAGTGCTCGACTAGAATATACCTAGTATTCAGGTCTATAGTATTCTGACATAACTTCGTACTTAATAAAACAAACAGGACTCTTAGGATGAGTGACTGCACCCGGGGTTTAAGACTGATTATATTTCAAGTCCTGGTATTAGATATCTGATTACAAATTCCAATCATATTTATATATATATCGATTGTAAGAACTAAGGTACATAAATTACATTAGAGGTGACAAAACATCATTTTAGATTCATCTTCAACGTATTCTGGATTTCAAGCGGTAAATATTGTTCATTAATAAATTCCTTGAGTTTATCTAGTCTGTTTCGAAAAGAATTTTGGGAATGCAGTGTATTTGTTTATTTGTTTATGCAATATTATTCCGTCTGTCCGTATGACACATTTAAAGCTGAAGCTTCCCTCAGTTTATAAAGTGTCGAAGCCTCCTCAAGCAAATTATCAAATCCATTTTTGTTGCTTCGTTACTTAACCTAAAGTACTATCGATTGTATCGAAGTTTTCCAGTGTAATTTTTTACTCCCATAAAACGCGTAATAGGGGGGTACTAAGTCCTTGCAAATGAAAGATGGAGACGTCTCCGACCCTATACTGCGGCTATACTCGACTAGAGCCTTGTTCATCTTAGAAGGCTTTGTGGTACTTCATCAAGTTTCGGGTTACACAATAGGTTGATGAGCAAAAAAAAAAATCAGGAGAATTAGATATTTGTCAAAGTAACAGCATTAGGCCAGCCTTTTTCAGAGTTCAAAGGCTTGTCTAAAGACCGACAATAGCTTTCCTGCAGGAGTCTTGCCATAAGTCCGGTTATCCGATTAATGATAGCGGATGTCTTCTCCTTCCAAAGGGCCTTGCAAGGCAAGTTAACAGGCAGTTGGTGTGGGGCAGAAGTCTTGCTCAGTACATTTATGAGTAGTTTGATATTGTTTCACATATGGGTAATATACCAAGATCAATGAGAACTGTATTGCTGTACTTCTGCAAGACTCAATCCCTTGAATTGACGTATTACAGGTCGTGCTCCAGAAACTATCAATTGGTGTCACTTCGATGTTTGGCCACCTCTAGTTAACAGGATTGGGCCATAGCTGTCCCGAAGTTAGGACTCTTAATATTGTTCGAGCATACAAATATCTAATTTTGTGTTTATTGCTAACGGAACATGATCGTGGTCGTTGCCATATTTATATTTATATACTAAGTACTTAGTACTAAGGTCGGATTATACACTCTTGCACACTTTTACAGATACAGGGTATTAGAAATCACATAAAAATTCAACTGGAATTACATACTCGTATAATTCAAATAATAAATTTATGCATTTGCTGGCAGCATCAGCATGAGCAGCAGTTGGAGCTCATGGCAACAAATTTATAACTCTTTATTTCAATTTATGGCCTTAAATTTGTTCAGCAAATAATGCTGACAATTATGGATTAAATGTGTCAATAACTGACGCCTTGACAAATTGCAGACAGACGAACAAATTGGCCAGATATCGTATGGCAGTTCGAGCTAGTCTCAGGTAATTAAGCGCTGAACGAGTGCTTTAACTGGAATTAATGTATCCTACACTCAAAGACAAATGGCTTGAGTGCCTGGTACTAAGGAATAGTTTGTTATTTTACTCAAAGGACTGCCAGGACGTGCGAGCGATGCGTGCATTGCGAATGCGGTCAACTCAGAGGTCAGCTGGATCCAGTTGCATTCAAACAGCATACGCACACACACGATTATACACAAATGTATGCACACACCTATTTACACACACAACAATAATTTCAATTTGGTTTTGTGCACATTTCAATGCAAATATTTACGTATGCATTTCCATAAATTGCTTTTAAAGTCGTCCAGACGTTGTTAAAGTCAGTAAATAATTAATTTTTGCAAATTTAGTTACCTTCAACAATGTTTAAGCCAAACTGAATTGTTACCAATTTTAAATAGTACAAAGGACTATTGCTAAAGTTGGCTAATCAAAAAAATGCTAATTTTATATTTATAAGTTTTGATCGAAAACTAAAATATTTTATTATTAAATAAGTAAAACTCTAACAAAAATTTGTAAGTAATTTATTTTTGAAATTTTTGTTCTTTAACAGTGCTTATCCTGCTTATATTTTAATATCAGTATTACGACAAATGTAAAAAAATAATATTAACAAAATCACCGAATATTTAACACGTGGACAAAAACTCGGTATCTTTTGACTTTTGGGTATTTTTGGAATTTTTTTTGTATATTTTCACTTCTGGAAAATATACTTGGGAATTTGGGAGATTTTGGTATTTTTGTGTTTTTTCTGAAAAATACTTAATATAAATGTGCTTTAAAATTTTCTAGAATTTCTGATATTTTTCTAACCCAATACTTCAAATAATATATAATAATAATGCACTTTTAATTTAGTAAAGATTTACGCACTTTGTAAATAATTAACTTTTCTACTTCAACAATGTTTTAGCCTAATATAATTGTTACCAATTTGATGTATTGTAATTACAATTGCTTAAGTTGGCTAACAAAAGGATATGACAATTTAAAATATATAAGTTTTCATTGAAAACTAAGATATTTTATTTTTAAATACCTTAAATACTAAGTACGTATATAAAATGGCTTCGTTGCAGCATTGTGTTTGGAATTGTATTAATTCTGAACTCCACTACAACATTTGGATTTTGCTCTTAAATTACCAGGCAAGCAAAACAATATAAGCAGGAACAATTGTAGTTTGTATAATTACTTGAACATTTGTATATATCTTGCTGATAAAACCGAAATCATAAGCACTCAGCCCAAGCATGGGCCATTTATCAATTAACTTGCGAGAATCACAACTCGAGTCTTGTTTTGGATATGAAGAAAAGTAAACGCGAATTCGAGTGTGTCGAAGGAAGGGGGCCTAGCCAATTAATTTTCGCTTTGGGGCAGTTGATTAACGGCACGAGGGACCCCCTCGGCAGCCCAGGAGCAGCGCTCCACCCGCATAAACGGAAACGGAAACAGAAACTCATAGGCAAATGCCTCGCACCGAAAGAAGCCTTCAATTTAATGGCTAAGCGATAAAAATGGCAAAAATAGAAAACATGCTTATGTAATGGAGCGCTATAGCACATGCCAATAGTACGCTGCTCCTGTTGGTCGTCCTTCGCTCTTCGTCCTGGGTCTGGATCCTGGCTGTAGGCAGACCCCGGCCAAGACGCGGCTGCTAATTAATCATCGACGTTTATCCGACTTGATGCAGAACTAAACAAATCGTTTCAAATTATTAAAATCATTTATAATGCGCCGAGGCACGCAAGCGAAGGCGAACGGCGGAGCAGGGTGGGGGGCGCATCGGAGAGCTTCATGATGAAGGATGAAGGATGTGCTGCGTGCGCCTGGCGCCGTCTCTGAAGATGGTAAAAGCGTTAGCGCAACTTGCCACGTCCCAATCCCAATCTCAATCCCAATCCGAGTCCTGCTCCGAGTCGGAGCCTCAGTCTGCCAACATAAATCAGTCGCACATATTAACCTCGCCAGCGAGGAGCAGGACTACGGCAACTGGACCACTATCTGGTCACAGTTTCAGCGTGGCATCACACGGTTCCAGTGGGTTTCTTGTTGGGTGGTTCGCTGGCTCGGTGGCTCGCTGGCTCGATGGCTCGGTGGTTGTTTGTGTGCCGGCGTGACCAATTAAAGACCGCCATCATTTTATTTATGTCTTGTTGCTGATGCTGGGTGGTGCTCTTAGAAGCGCCGCGTCTGCCATATTTTGCTCACATTCGCTACGCCTTCCATTTCCTGTTCCACTGGCTCATTATTCGCACATTCGTGAGGCGGCAGACAAAGCAGCCAGTGCAGTGGGAGGGGCTGGACACGACGGGGCGACAGACGCCGAGTTGTTCGCATATTTCTCGCAGTCAGCTTATCTCAGAGGCGCTGACAGGCAGCAATGAGGCACACACATACCACCACACACCCGCGCACAGGACAAGCAAGGACATCTTGGCCAAAATAAATTATGTGCTCGTCGCGTCCAGCAAAACGTAAACAAAATATGTGAGCAGCCGCAAAGCAAGGAGCAAGAAGTAAGGAGCACGGAGCGGGGAATGAACAAAAGGCAAAAAACTGACCAGCAGCAAAGGCATTGACCATGGTCAGGAACTGGCATACGGCACAGACCAAGGATATACATTAAGAAAACATGTCTGTTCTAAAAAGTATGGCTTAGGAACTATGGATTCCAGATACTTCGAGAATTAAAGAATATAGATCTTTAATATTTAATATGACAATCCCAACTGTTATATTTAGAAAATTCTTCAAATCATTATCTTTTATAGTATTGAGATAGTTTTGAGGATAGAAGTTAAGGCTTTTTCTCTTACTGTAGCACACACACTTATGTAGTTAACCTTGAATTATTGAAATGCATAATTTCATTTAAATTTAAAAGAAATCATATAAATAAATATATTTTTTTGTGTTTTTGTTTTAATATTAAATATTTATATACTATATTTGTTGGGCATTGCTTTGTTATTGTTTTGCGCAGCTGCAGGCAGCGGCAGTAAATACAAAAATAAATAAGCCGCAAAGCAAATGAAATAAATGTATAAATTATTGTATGTACTTGTCAGGCCGGATTGGCCAACAGCACATCCAGCCGGGCAGGCTGTCCATTGACCAGGCTCGATATGGCAGTATGGCAGTTTAAGGCGTATTTATTTATGTTTCCAATGATTCCGGTTTGCCAGGCAACCACAGCAGTGGCCGAAATCCAGTGGAGTCTGCCCCCAAAATACTTATGTATATGCATGCACGGACATAGATGGCCGGCCATTTGAGCCAAAAGTGAGCCGGTTGCCATTGAAAACTAATTTGCGGTGAGCATAGCATGCTCCTGCATATCGCATTCGTAGTACGTGCACTCTCGTATTTGAACAATCTTCTGGTAATGGAGCACTGACCACCACAAAGGACAGTCTGTAAGCCTGGCCAACTTAAACTGTATGCACATTGGCAGCGCGACAACGAGAGGGTTTGACGACGATGATGATTGGATTGAAGGGGGCGGCCGGATTGGCAGGTGACTGAGTATAAATCACAAGGACATATGGGAACTGGTTGCTGCCTGCAGCTGTAGCAACATAGGACTTGTACATTCGGATGCCTTTTCTGCTTCAGCGGGTTTCCAATCAAATGACTGCAAACGTCTAGTCAAAGATCACAGGCGGCGCAGACAGCCTGGCCAAGATTGCTAGATGGCTTAACTACTTACACACACACACACACACACACACACACACACACACACTCACACGGACACACGCACACTGAACAATAAGTGGCAATGGCCAAAATATTTGAAAAGTTTCCAAATCACGCCTCAAAGACAGCTTGAAAGCCAGCTTGACTGCAAATATTTCTCAATGAATGTGTGCCACACACCAAGGACAAGCGCAAACATGGCTTAATAACTCATTCGAGTGTAGACGTGTATGCGCGCGTATGTGTGTGTGTATGTCCTGGCGACTTTTGCATGGCTGGCTGGTCCTTCTGTCCTCCATGTAGTCCTCTTCCCCCAATAAAGCAGTCAATGGCAGCGGCGACTCCAACGACTGTGGCCAAAGTGTCAGTTTGAAGTTGAGCTGTTGACTCGCACTCATTAAATAAAGGATTGCATGTTTGCAGCCCTTTGTTGAAGACCTCCTTTACAGCTAATCCCAACTTGCCACTGCCAACAACCCAACGAGAATTGGGGCTGACTTTTGTATTGTCAGAACATATGTAACTTCGGCATATACATAGATTGTCCATATGTGTGGGAGTGGGTGTAGGAGTCTTTGTCTACTCTATCGATTCAAATGCATTCCAAATTTAAGCCTCACAAGACTTCTGCTATTGAAAATGTAAGCGATTACTTGTGGCATTGATCCTGGCAAGGCATTTACCACGACCTAACTGCCATTGACACGCGAACCTGTTGCAAAAGATGCAGTCTAACTGGCAGAAAGCTCAAGCAAACTCAGTCATGAAAAAACCCTACGAATGTCCTGCAGCTAGAAAACAATGGATGAGATTATCGATAACTTTTCATCCTCGATACTATCGAAATGAATGAACAATGATAGGTTAAATTAATTAATTTTTAATTTTTTTAAAAAATAAACATGTATTTCCATAGTGCATTATAAATTCCATAATTTCCTACATTTATACTACTGATTACTATTAAAACTATCAATGGGGGGCTTTTATATGGTTTCCCTGGCTTTAAATGTGAATAGAGGCTGTTCGATTTCAAAGGGTATAAGGATTTATTGTGATTAGGGAAAGAACATATGTAAGTCATTTGATTTTATTTTTATAATACCTTTCTGTTACATCTCTATCATGCGTTGGTGCCACTCTCCCTAGGTGGCAACACCAGAAGAGGCAGCCAGTGTTGGACAATGAACAAATATAATGTTAAGCAATGCGATATGATAGAGAAATAGTAAATTGCAATACATTTTATACGTTCAAACAGCAATTTCTTTATTGTTTTGGTAAAAGAGTTGTATACACTAATATTGCAGCCTTACATCGAACGTCCAATGGAAACTATGGAATCGATCCCGAGGTAATATAATATATATTATAATAGGCTGTACCCCGCCACACTTCGCTGTGGCACATTGTTGGATGAAAAAGTAAGTAATAAACAAAAATAACTTACTACTATTATCTCTTCCGTACTGTATGAATTTTCGAAAATGGTATGAAGAACTTAGAAACACACGATCCAACACACATTTGACATTTGCCCATTTCCAGTCCGTGGTGACGGGTGGGAGTAGCTTTTTCAAAATCGGGTAACATTCTATTATAAAAGTTTCATACAATAGTTTTCCAAAGACCCGGGCACGAGCCCGTTGCTCACCCATCAGCCAATTACGTTAAAGAACCCTGAATCCTGTCACACTTCCCTGTGTCACGTTGGTGTTGCATGGTTGAGAAAGTAAGAAATAAACAAACAAAAACCTACCACTATTTGCACTTCCGTTCCTTATCACTTTTGTTTAAGGTCGGAATAACTCAGAAATCGATCTAACAAAAACCTTTTCGCACACATTTAACCTTGAGGTCCATTTCCCATCCGTAGTGATGGGTGGGAGTAGATTTTTCAAGTTTCATACAACAGTTTTCTGCCCGTGGGGGTAGATTTTCCAAAGTTCCGTGCTTTTTGGTCACAATCCAAATGGATTTTATTTATATTTTGGCGCATACAAGTGTACATTTATATAGATATAGATTATTATTTTCCCTTCGGTCCATTTTCATTTTAAAGTATTCAAATAGAAATTTCTAGCTAATCTACTATATCGAACATCGACAGGATACATTAATAGCATTGAAAACATAACATATTATGAGAGGTATACCAATAAAATAACAATTAGTTAATAAACTTATGAACACCTATTAATTACTAAATGTAGTACTTGAAAAGTTCAGTTGAGTGTGGTCAGGGTCAGAGGAAGCAACTGTTTGTCAGAACTTGGCTCCAGTAGCCTGACAGCCCTTCACATTATTAATATGGAAACATTTCTGAGATCCATGACAGCCGCCTGGCCCCCTCTCCACAAGCCCTTTAATCGCAGCAATCAGTGCAACCTGCCGAAACTGTGCAAAATTGTTAAAAGTTTGTTGCCTTTGTTTGACCTCGTCTTGGTGAGAGGCGCACATGACACCAGAGCTGGCTGCTGCATTCTGTATCCTGTATATCCTATAGTCGCAGACTCTGTGGCCTTCCCCATTTGTTGTGTTTTTACTCTTTGGCAGGATGCAATCTAGCATACAAGCTGCGCGCTGCTCTGGTTCCTGGCAGAGGAATGAATCTGTTGCAGCTTGCCTGCATATTAAGTCTGGGTGTGTGTGTGTATTGTTTGTGTTTGTGTATGTAAGCGGTGTTTAAGTGTCGGTAAAACTTTATAATGTGTGTTACAACAAACAAGAAAACACAGACACACTTCCATTCTGCAGTTACTCCCTGCCCTGCCCTGCCATGCCATGACCTGACCTGTCCTGACTGTGAGGTTTGTGTGTAGGTGCCGTAATTTTCATTTAATTTCTTCTCTCTGTGGCACATTAAATGTTATTGTTGTTGTCGATGTTTTTGATTTTTCTTAATTATGTATGTAAGCTACCTCAACACACATATACACATTGTATGTGTGTGTTTGTGTGTGTGTGTGTGTGCATCCGACGAGCAATGCTTTTGTTGCCTACTTTCAGGCGTGTCATTAATTTCAACTGCTTTAAATTTATACACACCACAAATTGCCTCCTGGCCGGGCCATAAATACCGCTCCATATATGTTTATATACTATATGCTGAGCCTGCACTACACTCACTGACACACACACACACACACACACACATACATATCTACACACACACAGTGTACATATTTTCATTGGTCCAACACCTTCTCGGGGCTGCCGGCTTCTGTCTTATTATTGTTGGCTGGCAGTCTGAGTCCTTCTTCCTGCAGCTGCACAAAAACAATGCTCGCACTTTGATTTTTGAAATCATGTTGAAATACATAATTTGCCCAGCAATTGTTTGACTTGCCAAACAGCACACACACACACACACACACACACACACGCATACGCCCAGGCTGCTTCTAATTTCCATGTGTTGTCTCATTAATATTCATGGAACTGTGCTCGGCAGGCCTAGCTGCAGAAAAAGCAGCCACAAATTTGCATAAATTTGAGTTTGAGTTCATCTAGTTATGGAGAAGGGTCCCGTCCCGGGGCTGGCAGCAGCTGCTTTGTTCGGTGGATTTATCCGTTAAAATTTTATTAAATTTATATCTGGAATTCGCGTTGGCAACTTTTTAAGTGTCTGCCTGCGTCGGCGGTTGTTGCCACAAAAACGCACACAAATTTGTTTGAAATGAATTTATAAATGTTCGGCTGTTGCAACAATAAGTGCTGGCAACTGTATTTGGGCGACGGAAACAATAATCAATTATTGGTTAAAATCAACTCAACAGGATTATTGAGTTATAAATGATTCATAAAATATTCTGTGGCACCTGTTAGCTCCACGCATTCCCGCTCGCCGCTCGCCGCTCTGCGCTGCCCTGCCCTCACTCCACGCTCAAAGCTCTGGCTTTTGCGGTTTCGACTGATAAATGCCGCAAATAAAATAAGGCATCATCGCCAACAACAATAACAACAGCCGCAGCAGCAGCAGCAGCAGCAGCAACGGCAGCAGCAGCTGTGCGTGTGTGCGTTAATCCAACCCAGAGAAGCAGTGTCCTGGCCCAACTGGGCCTGTGAGGAAGGATCAGCAGTGGGAGGCCGCCTGGCGCACTGTTGATAGCTGTTGGGCGCTCTAATTAAATTTTGTGACATGGCCACAAAGCTGACCATAAATAGCCAAAGCGCTTGGCAAACACATGAAGCATTTATAACTCATTAAAACCTGCCACATGCCACGTTGCAGCTTCTATTGGTATCCACGATCGAATTGCAGTGGCAACTGCAGGTGCATTGCTTAAAGCAGCTTCTGTCCCTGCTACAATAGTTTCTCTGTCAGCAGCAGATATCACACACACACACATATCCATACGCCATACATTACGCATACGCCACGTGGCGCAGGAGCTGGACTCGCTTTACAGCTTTGACTGCCGCCGTCTGTTCGGTCATTGCACACATGAATGGTAAAAGGAATTAAAATGAATAAAAACGCAATTAAAAAAAAATAAATAGAATAAAGACAGCAACAATGGCAAGCAGCCACCCCAGAACCCAGAACTCAGACCCCAGAGGTTGCAAGTTGATGGCTGCTGGCGACATTGCGACGTCGCCTTTGGCCCGGACTCAACTCAATTTGTTCACTTAACTGCGTTTTATTTTTATTATATTTACATTTGCTTCAGTGTTCGGTGCTTGCAACACGCTCCACAGATAATTACGACAATAATAAGGACACATTGTCCCTGTCGTCTGTCAGCGTGGCCATGACCAGGACACTCTGAACACTGCACACTGCACACTGCACAGTATACAGTACACAGTGCAAACAGCATCCTGCCGCATCCTTTGCTTTCGCTTTTCGCCAAATTCGCAGCAAATTGCACAGCAACAAATTGCTTTTGGTCAATGCTGGCGAAGGCAGCTCGTGCATCTTGTTTGGCCAAAAACAATTTAAGCCAACGCTTAAGCCTTAAAGCATTTGGATCGAAAGAGCTGAAGGCGGGCCGGGCCCCAAGACTAAGATGGCAGCGCATCACTTTAAGTTATTCATATGTGGCAAGGTCTGCAGCGGTGCAAGAAGTTCCCAAACTGTGCTTGTGTGGTTGGGCTGGGTGGAATTGGATGGTTGGGTGGTTGCCAGCAGAAATGAAATCACATGAAAGCACATTACATACTTTGTCTGACAATGAAGGCAGACTCAACAACAACAACAACCAATCCGAACATGGCATACCCTTCCACACTGTGCATGGCAGAGCAGTGTATTTGCCACTCCTCATACCAACCCTGTTGCAGAGTGTAAAAACTCGCGTCGAGTGTAAGAACTTTACAACTTTTTTGCATGTTAAATAAAGCAAATTTGTTGCATATTCCTTTTGTTCTTCTGCCGATGGGTGCGCTATTGCTATTCCGTCGGCTGTGGTGTTTCCATAAATTTCATTGTCTGCACGCACGCACACCCCACCGCCCCCGCCCCACCAGTCCCGCACACCCCCTTATAAAGTTGCTGGTGTGCTGCTTGCTCGCTGGCATGTGCATAAGAAATGCGCTCAGTACTCGCACTCATATGATATGAGGTAATATATAAATTGAAATTTGCGCAAACAAGACGTGGCGTGCACACACACACACACACACACACACACACACACAAACACTGGAAGCGGTTTGATGCTTTGTGTTCATTGCCTCAATTGATATGTGGGCAAATTAAGTATACGCAACGTTGAATACCTTTGGATTAGTATCTACTAGAGTTGAAACACAGCATTATCGATATTGTTTAGTCACTACTGAGATTATTCAGCAATCGATAATTCTTTGAACTGATGTTAAGCCTCTTGTATTAATTGTGTTATTCAGTGAATAAATTGCTTTGTTTTTATATGAATGAAAGCATTTCAACGTTTATTGATATAGACATACATATATTGTTTTTACTCCCTGTACCCATAAAATGGGTAAAAAGGGGGTACTAAATCTGTGGAAATATATATAACAGGTAGAACGAGGCATCTCCGACCCTATGAAGTATATATATTCTTGATCAGTATCAGAGGAGACTTCGATTTGGCCATGTCCGTCTGTCAGTATGAAAGCGTCCATTACAGTAACTATAAGAGCTAGATACACCAAATTTGAAATGTTGGTTTCTGTATACACATTCAGATTTAGATCTCTTAATTTATTGGAATTATTTGGCCCATATAAAAAAGCGTATACAAAGTATGACGCATCTGCGACCCTATGAAGTACTTATATATGGCGCGGGTCACGTTTACTCCTATTATATTCTCGTATATTCTTCTCCTGATTTACTAACACAATTTAAAAGGTATGGAATTAATTTTTGACAGGCTTGATTATTGGGCTACTCTCGATCTACTTTTGAAGTTATTCAGGAATATATTTTCGTACTGCCGAGAAGAGCAGTAAAAGCAGTATGTACAAAGACAAAAGGTGGTAGTCGGGTATACTCGAATAGAGCAACCATACTTCTTTTATTTATTTCCCAAACTCATGTTTACTGCCCCCATTACTAAATGAACGTGAGGAACTCCTGTGGTAGTGCTGCTAAACTTTATTTGTAGGACCTCTGTCTCCAACTCTCTCAAAGCAAGCCCCATACTGTGTACAGTGCTGCGCAGGATCTGCCTTTCGTGCTCGAATCGGCCACATCCCTGTGTATGTGATTCTGAATCCTGAATTCGGAATCTGTATATGAGTTTGGGGCTTTTTGACCCTCTACCCAAAGGGGGTAGATGCAGTTCGATCTCTTTCAACAAGAGCGTTTTTATTAGTTTATTAAATATTGTATTTTCTGAGCATGCCACAAATAAACCCAATTGTGATTTTGTTTACTGCAACAAATCGATTTGGCTATTTTGATAATTTATTTCCACTTAATTAAATACATACATGCATGACGTTATTTGTTTGTGAATTATCTAAAACTATAAAACAGCTGTTGTTGTGATGGGAAGCTTGCCAAAAATGCATTGGAATTTGTGTTTCGTTATAAATAATGTGAAACAACAAAAAGAGCTGTTTGAATGCCAAAAATAATTGGGAAATTAAACACATCAAAAGCAAAAAGTTGCAAAAATGCAAAGGACTAAAGTGGGAAACTGGAGAGGGTCAACATATATAGCTACGTACACACTCGTATATCTTATTTTGCTTTCTCTATTCAGTTGGCCCTTGCACACGTCACAGGACACAATTAATTTACCATCTTCAGGTTCGCTGTGCTGTGCTCCCTGTTGTTGTCCTGTTGGTCCTGCTCACTGTTGCCTTCCTTACACCGTCGTTATTTGTCTGTCTGCTTTGTATTGTCAAAACGCGCTGTCAAAACAAATGCTTAACAATTTTTCAGCGCCCAGCGACACAGCAATACAGTTGTCTGTCTGTATGAATCGTATATATCTATATCTATATCTCTATCTGTAGCCCTGCCTTCAGCTGGTGGTTCCAGTTGATGTTGTCGTTGCCGCTGACAGTTGACAGTTGTCAAGTTGGCAATCATCATCATCGTCGTCATCATCGATGGCATAAATAAGAGATGCGCTTGATTATTTGCCCGCTAGCGCCACCAGCAGCACCACCATCTGCACCATCAGCACCATCAGCACCACCATCTGCACCATCAGCAGCAGAAGCAGCAGAAGGGTTGTCTTCGCTTTGATAAATGAGAGTCGGCAATGAATTATATTGTTTATACAAATTACTTTATTGGCACACAGCGTCGCCTTCTAAACATGAAGGAAATTATATGAATAGAATGATTTATGGTTATCTCAGGGTCGCACAGACTTCTTCAGACTCAGCCAGCTCGACTTTAAGGAGCAGCTTTAAATGGCTGCTGCAGCAAGTGCTCAATAGATTGCCGGAATGTGCAGTACACAAAGCGACAAAGCCACGCATCATGCACCACGCGGCACGCACCACCGTCCCTTGTTCTTTGTCCTTTGTCCCTAGTCCCAGCCACCCAACCACCCAACCACCCCACTATGGACCTTCACAGATGCAGAGGCATGCGCGGCTTACCAACCACTGGCAATTAGCAGAATCATGAAGCTGTCTGAATTATCAACGCAAAACACACACAGCAGGAGCAGAAGGACCACGAGGAGCAGAAGGAGCAGCAGCTGGAGCACGCTTCGAGCGCTTTTCACCAGCCAAGCAGGCGACTCCGACTCCGCTTCCACACCCTCTGCTGCCACAACACGTTGCCTGCCACATGGCACAGGAATGCCTAGGCAGACGCTGGCACATATTTATGAACTTATTTGCTTTAAAATAAATATTGCTGCCGTCGAAGGGACGGGGCGGGGCGGGCCGGGGCGGTGAGCGGTTGCGGACTTAAGGGATTTGGTGTTAAAAAGGGTTTACTTATAAATTGAAATAAAGCGTAAAGTATGCCATGGCATGGCGCAGCGCCTGCGAGCCTAGACAGTTGTCGATGTGTTAGCGCTTGTGCATTTTCTAAGCGGCTTACTGTTTATGAGCCGCTTTTCAACACCATCTACCAAGTAGCAGGCAACAAGCGGCAAGCGGCATGCGGCAAGTGGCAGGCAGCCGGAGCTTATGTGTGCCCGTCAGTAGTTGCAGAAAGTAAAAGCGTGGGATTGCTGACAGGGAATCTGCTGCTGCTGCTGCTGCTGCTGCCGGTGCTGCTGCTACTTTGGCAAACGATTGTGGGTAGAAAGTGTTGGAAATGCCTGAAATGTGTCGCCAGTTGTTGCAGTTGCAGTTGGCTCGACTTTGACTTCGACTTGGGCAACTTGCAACTGCAGCGAAAACATTTTGGCAAAAACTTTGCGCAATGTGTGGCAGGCGGCACCTCAGAGCATCAGCCAGAAGTAGATACAAAATGCTCTTTTGTGGCAAACAAACAAACAACAACAACAACAACAACAACGAAAACAGTAGCAACAATTGCAGCAAAAATTACAGCAACAACAAAATTAAGAACAACAACAAGCAAGTTAACCGTACGAACTCTGCAAGCACACGTTTCATGCATTTTCACTTTGTAAAACATTTCTGATATGTACGTGATGGCAGAGGACCCAGACGGCAGACGGCAGACGGCAGGCGGCAGGAAAGGGGAGGGCCAGCAAAGTTGTTTCCTGCTTCTATTTAGCACAGAGTTCTATTTAAAGTTTGATTGGCCGCGTGCTTAAAACACACACACACAAAGGCACACAAAGACACACACAAATAATTAAGCAGACAACTTTGTAGATGTCAGTGTGGAAACTTGGCAAGTTCCACCTGGCGTATGAGTAATGCAACAAGGCGAATACACAACCATATTGCCATTCGTGCTTATTAATTGTAATCAATAAGAAGCAGTAATAGTTAGGGGGAGAAGTACTTAATACACATGTATTAATTAATATACTCTTCCAGTCAGCGACAGGATCAAGAATTATGAACTTGAGTCAAATACAAATGTTGCAATGTTGTCATCACGTTGTGACGTTGTCAACACCCAGACTAAGCTCTGCAATAAGATATTTTCAGATTTATATAGAAGATTGTGGTCTATTTGTCAATGTCCTGTTATCATTTATTGTGCAGCATTTTCTTGTCAGAGCAGTTTGCAGCAAGAATAAATTAAATTTTTAATTAGTTAATCGAAAAGTTAACCAAACATTGAGAAAGTTACCGTTATTCTTGGAAGTTCATTTAAGATATTCATATTTTTTTTAAGTAAGTGCAGGATGCGATTTTCTTTAAAATGCTCGAATAGATATGAACTCGATATTTGCACTCGAAATAAGATCTACAATAATGCGAGTAGGGGCATTGGGTAGCATTTCACAAGAATGTCAATTTATTTCAATATTAATATAATGAATATATCTATAACTAGGTCTACCACACCACACTTCGCTTTGGCACATTGTGATTGCACGGATGAGAAAGTTAGAAATAAACAAAAATAACTTACCACTATTTTCCCTTATGGTTTTCTGTATAAGGTCGCAATAACTCAGAAGCCGATCTAACACAAACCTTCTCTCACATATTTAACCTTAAGGCCCTTTCGTGACGGGTGGGAGGCGATTTTTCAAGTTTCATTCAACAGTTTTCCGCCTATGGAGGTAGATGTTCTAAAGTCACGGGCTCGTTGGTCACAATCTAAGCTGATTTCAGTTAAATTCTTCCGACATGTACATGCTGTAATTTTGTTTTATTACTTCATCAGAATTTCAGTTTAACATCAGAGCAAGAAAGAAAGTCTCATTGTGCCTGTATACCTATTCAAAGTTTTATTATACTTTTAATTAGGATTTGTGATATTTCTGGACATATTGATATTGATATTATCGTGATTTTGGACAAGGGCGATAATTAAATATCAAATATCGTCTTAAATATATTTTTATATCGTAATATCGTTTTCGAATATCGACCGGTAAAAAGGTAATGTTAAGGCCTATTGACATAACATAACTTATTTTCAAGTTGTCTACGTAGTCAACCAAATGCTAGGAACGAAGAAACTCAAATCATTGTTTAGTATTTTTAAGTTTTGTAATCATTTTTTAAATCTAGCAGGCATGTCTATATGTATTATGTTTCATTGTTTTACACGGTATATCGGCGATTTCCGCCGATTTAAGTTTTCAATAAATGACGCACAGAGATTATTAAAATACCTTACGGATAGTACATATGTATGTAAATGATCAATAGTAGAGCAATATTAAAGGAAAGGACCATAAGATTCATGTTTCTTTGGTCAGATTGTACGAAATGTCGATTTGGTGAATTTGGTCGAAATAACAGAGAAGTTTTTTTACAACTCAATTTTCAACCGATCGTTCTTAAGCTTCAGATCGTCCCCAGCTACACGATATAGTGGGCCGATTATGATAAAATTTGGTCAGATTGCTTAAGCTTTACAGAAATTTCGATTTGGTGAGTTTTGTCAGGGTATCTTAAGAAATATAAAAGTTTTTTGAGGTTGCAATTATTTGCCCGGCCCTCCCCGATATATCATCTTGAAATATCGATTTTTATAATAATATGCCGACAAAATATCACCCCAAAATATCCTGTCGTATTTTTCCAAATATCGCTATATCGTTATATCGATACGATAACAACATTTCTATTTCTAATGGAACAGGACGTAATAATCATAATCTATATATTTATTATATATCTATTTATGTTTAATCCGGGTTTTACCAAATTTAATTTATCAGAGTGCTTGAAATAATAATCTAATTTTAATTTGTGCCCGCTCTAATATTATAAAGCATTATGAATCAGATATAAATATGGTAAGTTGCGTGAACAAACCCATACTATAGTAGGAATTTTGAGCAAATCTTTATACGAATATATAGACTGACGGAAATGGCTATAAGAACTCAGCTGGTCAAGGATACACACATATGTATTCGATCACGAAATGATAATACCCACTGTGAGGGTATAATCAAATAGCGGGGCAGCGAATGTGGAGCAGCGCAGACAGACCTGTTGAAAGGGTCACTTGCACTTTCAGTTAAGCAATTGCCGAGTTCCTTAGTAGGCCGCTGGAACCAAGCAGCGGGTCAGCGACTGCTCATAATTTGTACAGCAATTTCTGAAGCTGCATGAGCTGGGTTGCACACACACAGACAGACACACGCGCACAGTACACACAGAGAGACACACACACAAATAAGGCACATGCCAAAAGTCAGTTCGACTGGCATTCGAGTGGCAAGCGACATCCATTTGGAAGGCAGTGCCCAGCTGTGCCAAAGCCATCCAATGTCTGGGCGAGTCCCTGCGGCGAGGCTGAGTGGACCTTGGAATGGGTTGAGGGGCACCGACGGCGCTCCGACCAAGATGTAAGCCACAAAAATACTTGACAATTTGTTTGCAATATATTTTACGCTTCAACCAACAACCCGCAGCAGCCCAGCCACAGCCCCAGCCCCCAGCCCCATCCCCCAGCCTCTGCCACCTCCATACACACGCGTGTGTGTGTTATATGTGTGTGTGTGCTCGTAAGTAAGTATTTGCCATTTCTTGCAGCATAAGCATTCCTACTCCTGGTGTTCTATGGTTCTTCTTTTTGCCTTTTTGTTTTGCGCTGCCTGCCCTCGTCCTGGCGACGCGTCCTGGCTCCCTGTCGCCGTGCTTTCCTCGCTCGGCTCTGCCAGTTGAAAGAAACTACATATAGTAAGTATTATGGCTGGGCATAACACAGCCGGGCTAGAAAGATAAAAGATCGAGCAATAAGTTCATAAAACAATTGGCTTCATTTGCTCTGATTTTCATTGCCTGCCATTTGTGTGACCTGCGCTGACATCGATGCCCATGCCAATGCCGACGCCGACGGGGACGCCAACGTTGACGCCGACGCCGGCACAGACGCTGACCAGACCCCCAGGTCCTGGCCCCCAGCTCGGCGCCCAGACACATGTTCCCCTTGCTGTTATTATTTTGCTGTATTTGTTGTTGTGATTGGGCCTGTGCACTTGGCCCTTAATTGGTTTGTTTATATTGGCGCCCCTCGGCCAGATGCAATCAATTGCACACAATGATGGCAATTACTACACACTACACACTGCTACAACAACGACAGCAACTAGAAGCACGACATGCTCAAAGGCAGACACCCTCTACTAGAGTTGGGACGCGTGTCCTCTTCATTCGTGACACGACACGTCGTGCTCTGGCTAAGTAATCTAACGATACGATATGCACGGATTAACAAAGCCAACAAAATGAATGAATTTCACACAGTCTTCGAAGCTCCGAAGAAAGTTCTTTAATTTTTCATATACACTCTAAAAACAAAAGTGTTAATATTAACCAGAGTAGTGAGTATATAAATATAATCATGCCAAATGCATTAAGTTTTTATCTCTTTCTAGGTGCAAACATAAAGAGAGTAATTCTAACATTTTATACCAGAATAGAATTAACAACATTCTGGGATATTTAAAAATTATTATGTATATATTGAGGTATACTCGTCATGGTTTAATTTTTAACCAAAATGCTGAAAATGAGGGAGAATAACGTTTAACGACAAAGAATCATAAGAAAGTTTTTCGGAAGTTTTAAATTTACACTTCCATTTTTTGGAATGCCATTTTCGACCCATTCCTCCAATGGAAGCTAAATGATATAGTCATCTGACTTTGACCAAATTGAACCATATTGTTTCGGTGATTTTACATTCTGTAATCAGGATATGTAACGATGGGAGCCATCTCCGACTCCACACAGTAAGAGCATATATTGTTGATCGGTTTCAATAACCGAGTCGATCTAGTACTTTTTGTCTCTACGTATGACCGCTTAGAACTCAGAAAACTCATTGAATCATACAATTTGAACTCTTTCCAAATATAAATGGTCTATAAAGACGAGCTAAAGCCCGTTTGGACATATGCTAGCATCTCTGGGGCACATAAAGTACGTGAAATATTGATATTTAGAGGATTTCTATCCTCCAATGATATCAATCCACCACACTCCGAAAAATTGTGAATGCTTGATTGATACGTCAGGAATTTAGAGATTCATTAAAGTCTTAGTGTTTCTGTTGTCAAGGATGAAACAAACAAAGAAATTGTAAATTATATAAACAAAGTGATTTGCCATGAAAACTTGTTAGCAATAGACCTATTAGATAATAGCAGAGACATCAGGCGACTAAAAAGATATTATGATATCATGATCTTCCTTTAGATTTTAAGAAAGATTTAATTGTATATTGGATCCGCTCACTGGAGCGTAACAATCCTGTTAATTTAAGTTTTAATTATAAAATTTGTTTATTGTCATAGGAAAAATCGGAAATTAAAATAATTATAATTTAACATAATAATAAATGTAATTGGTCACATTAGAACAAGTACAAACGTTGTGGGCCGAAGATTTCTATATACTTTTGGCCTTTTTGTAGGGCAGGAAGTGAGCGTGACAAATAGATTTTTAATCAAATCTTTCAAGGAGTTCATCCATCGTCCTCATATTAAATTTGGTGATGAAAGTGTGCTACAAAGATTGTATATTAACACTTTATCAGGCCTGAACATGGTTACCAAATTGGGCCTCTTTTTCAGAGATTTTTGTAAACAGAATATAAGAGACGCTCGTGTCAATCAAAATGTTGACCATGCATTTTGCTATCTTCTTTATAGTTTGTTTGAATAAATTGAACACTTTTACAACACTCAAACACCCACACATACACACACACACACACACACACACACACACACACTACCAATACACACAGACTCACACATGTAATTAATAATTTTTGCCATTTATGTTTGATAATTGCTTCGTATTTGTAGGCAATTTAGTATTTACCCATGATAACGAGACACAAGCAACAACATCAACAACAACTACAACAACATCAACAACAACAACAACAACGATACCAAACAACACCCAGGAGAGTGGAGTGGGAGGGGAGGATGCACTCACACTTAGAGATGCCTTTGGCTGTGGCTGTGGCTTCTGCCTCATTGCATATTCAGTTAGTTGTGTGGTAGAGAGCAGCACTTGCAAGTTGCCACTTGCAGCTTGCCGCTTGCCACTTGCCACTTGCCACTTGACTTGTGCCGATGATGCAACTGCGATTGCAGACAGAATTCATGTCGAGAGATGTGTTATCCAGGTGAAAAGTATGTGCAGCAGCGGCAGGATGCAGGGCGGCGTTTAAATATGCGGTAATTAGCAGGAATTTTGCCAATAGGCCAAGTTCGGTTTGTCGGGCGGATCAGCGGGGCGGCAGGGCGGCAGGGCCTCCGCAAGGCAATCAGTGCAAATGGATTCCTGTTGCGCCAGTTGTGTGCGTTTCACCTGCGCAATTAATAATTGCCAGCTCAAGGGAGCTGTGTGTGAGTGTTTGTATGGAATAAGCTGTTAATTGATGCTGTCAGGCGATTTGAAGCATCGATTGCCACTTCGACGCTACGCCAGTTGGCCAGACAGTCGTAAACACCAAGCTGAGCAGTGTCCAGTCGGCCTAAGTCTCTGCTTGATTTGTCCACTCCTGTATTAACTAAATGAGCTGTTTATGTAAATGCGCATATCAAATTAAAAGCCATAAAAGCACACACACACAGGCACTTACAGAGTGGCCGAACTTTTTATGATGACAACAAGCCGCAGATTTCAAATGACTTCATTGCCAACAAGCCTGAGGAGCTGGGGAAGCTTGGGGTGCTGAGGCAGCAGGAGGCACTGCTCATAAAAATACTTTGACTGCAATTGACAGCGTCGCAGGAACTGGACTAAGCCCGCAGCAAGCGTATTTGATGTCTGGGCATAAATCATTTCTAATTGCACCTCCTACCTAGAAGTGGGCCCAGGGAATCACCGGCGAAAGGACATCAGCTGTTGATCTTAGGGCCATGTGGCAGGCACTAATTGAGCCAGAGATTAAATCTGATGAACACTAAGGAGTGCGTGGAGTGTCGACAACTGGAGCAACAACAACTGATGATTGGTATTCGTGAATCAATGAATCAATGCACGAATACATCCCCTCGCTGCCTCAAGCCAGCGTAACAGGTTTTTCATGCATTACGTGACCATATGAAAACGTTGGAACTGCCAACAGCAATAACCACAACAACAACAGGACGAACGGAACAAACCTGGGCATAAATATGAAATAACAACCCAGCCTAATATGAACCCCACACACACACACACGCACACAGCCGCGCACACTGCTGGCCTATATCAAATAATTACCGGAACTTGAGCGTATAACCAACAGTTTCCGTCGCCTGACAGCCAGCAGGCAGGCAGGCAGGCGGGAACGCTGGTGGTAGGGGGCGGGGCGTGGCCAGCAGGTGAACCCAGCAAGCCGCCAAGTGTGAGCCCCGTGAAATATGGCACGCATATCAGAGCGGGTCTTGGTCAGAGAAAGAGCCAAAGCCGTAGCCAGGAGAGGCAGGAGGAGCAGGAGCAGGATTGCCCATGTCCGTTTACAATAATTCACATGCTATGAAAATGTCAATAATAGTTTTTTAACCGAGCCTCGTTAAGAATTTATTGTATGTTTTTATTTATTTATTTAAATCTTTGCCGCCGAGTCCACTGCGAATTATTGCGAAAGTTGCCATATGAAATATTTGTTTTGTTTTAGTTTGTTCTGTTGTGATACGCCGTACCGGGTCCGGTCCGGGCATGGCCAGTCCGAAGCTGGGAATACTTGGGAATTATGCAAATGCTTCCCATTAGCATAAAGTGATTTTGATGAGGCACCAAAGTGGACTTTATGCTTGGCTGCCTTTGATTAGGGTTATGCGGCGACATCGAATCCGGCGCCTGGTTTGCTCCTCCGACCCGCTCATCGGGCCTATAGGGCTAGGTCTTTTGGAGCCGGGATGCTGTGATTCCCATATATGAATAAAGCACAGAGTCTAGTTGTTGCTCCGACATTTGCAGATTACGCAATTGTCACTATTTCAAATTGATGGACGTTAGGCAAACGGATTAAAAGTAAATGAGAAAAAAGCAGCTGTCTTGCACCTTAAAGCATTGATATTGTTTCAAGAACAATATTTATTTAATTTATAAGCTTAAGACTCTTTAATTGGTGGCAATCAGCAGTCAAAGGCGGCTATTTTCCTCTTTGCTCCTTGGTTACTTTTTGTCATGTCTATAACAATTAATTCAACAGATTCATTAAAGTTAAACCATCGATCATATATAAGACCATATTTTAAAGGACTTATGCTGAAACTTGAAAAAGTTCGAAGTACTTTTAAATTTTAAAATCTGTTCTATATCTGTATACATATATCAAAATGTTATGTTGGTTTCAGCAAACTTCAAAAACTCAAAAAGTTTTGCACCGATTGAGTTCAAATTTTGACACAATATGCAGTTAGTTTCAAAGATTGTTTTCAAACATTTTCGGCAATAGTAACATATTGACAACCGCGAGAAAACAGCTTCTTTACGTATTCGTGCAGTGTACCAGCAAAGAATATAAAGTCATATGACTTTATATTCTTTGGTAGCAGCAACAGTAGGATTTTTCTGACGAAGTAGAAAAAAATTACATCAACAATTGAAAAGATACAGCACACATGTATACGGTAAATTATAAATAAAATCAGCTTTGATTGTGACCAAAAAGATCGGGACTTACGAAAATATACTCACACTGGCGGAAAACTGTTGTATGAAACTTGAAAAATCTACTCCCACCCATCACTACGGATGTAAATAGCATTAAGGTGACAGAATATTTTTGTTAAATTGGCTTATAAGTTCTTCAGACTTTATCAAAAATGATTCATAAGTCACTGGTGGGAAAATAGTGGTAAGTTATTTGGGTTTATTTCTTACTTTCTCATCCATTCAACAACAATGTGTCACAGCAAAGTGTGCTGGGGTACAACTAGTCTCTTATACAAATCTATACTATACAAATGTATTTAAATATAACTTATATCGCATTGAAGCAAAATATACTGAGCCGACTTAAGTAATTTTGGCTGAGAATAACATAGTTATAAATGACTGTTGATGGTATAATAACAGTTTTGAATTTTTAGACAGAAATATGATTTTTCTTCAATTAAGACATTGCTAAGTTGTACCCATACTTACTTTGGCGTAAAATAGACTGAACCGATCTTAATTATAGTTTTGTATTTCTATTCTTATTATTATGTATTTGGAGAACAGATTTGGAATATCAAATGACGTATAAGTATTAAATATAAGGCATGTCTTTGATTTGAATATGAAGTCTTGTATGCCAGGAGTGAGCTGTGCCTCATTTGCAGGACTTTCAACAAAGTCCTTAGTGGAAGACAGTTCGAGAAACAGGGAGAATTGATGAACGCCGAGAGCGCTTTTGGCGTCAGACTGCGCTGCAAAAAAGATTATCCGGGAAATACCTCTGTGCAACGGATTTGACGGGCTGCGACTTAGGTCCTTGGCAGGAGTATTGGGGTGGTCTGTGCGCTTCATGTATTTTTTGATGGCTAGCTTGCTAATGCTGTCAATAACAGTCGATATAAGAGTTTGAGGATGATGCGGTATTGCAAGCTAACTTTGACCCAAAATATACAGGGCCGACATAAATCATTAATACATTAAGATAATATTATTGTGTCATACAAAAGAATTGTTTACTTAGTTTTTTGAAATGGTTAGCCATCGCTCACAAAATGGGTGGAAGACTCAGGCGTTCAATTATTTTGTTTTTCATGCGATTGCCTTCAAGCTCATTTTCAAAACCCTAAACAGATTAAAGAATATAGTGTAGAAAATGGGGGTCAAGGCTAAAAAATAGTAAGATAAAACCATCTAATTAATACAATAGTAGCAAATTTCAAATATGCAATCCGCTAATTTCAAGCACTTTTCGGCTAAATCTTGATCTAGAAATGCAATTTAATATATAAGTGGCATTTTAATTTATCTGAGATAATAGAATGTGGATGTTTCAGTTTGCCAAAAATATGTGAAATAAAGTGTTGCGAATTTTTCAGAATGGCGCCAATTGAAATCGCCATCCGCAAAAGTACTTGTGTGTGGAAATGGGTTCACGGCGGGTCGTTCAACAACTTTCACGGTCAACACCGAACCAGAGTTACCTCTGAACTGGCGAAATTTTGTGGCTACCGTGAACTGTGCGGGAAGAGAGCAAAGTTTGCACTTGGTCTGCACCTCACTCCGTTGGCTCCTTGCCTGTTGCCTGTTGGCAATTTTGAATTTCGAAAACGCAATTCAGCAATTCAGCAATTGCTTGCCGCTGCTCCTGCTGCCTGTATAAGTGGCATGTATAAGAGAGGCGACTCCAATGAGATGCTCTTCAAACATTTGCACTTGGTTCACTTTCAGAGTTCGGCTAGGAAGAGGAATCTGTCAATTCTCTATGCTAATGTTTGTCAGACATTCAATGGCACAGTCCTGTCAATTGCTCGTCCTCATTATCATCATCATCATTATGCCGGGTGTGCGTGGACTGCAGCTGAAACTAAAAGGGCAATGACGTCATGCGACTCTTGCTACGTGGGGCAGGTGGGGAAGGTTGGGCAGGTAAAACAGGCTGCTTATTAAACTGCGAGTGCGTCCACACTTGGCAATAAACTCGAGGATATCATCGTCAGAGTCGCCAGGCAACAGCAAAAAGTTACTTCAAGCAGAAGGATAACATGACAAACTAGTTACGTGCATAAATAATATTTCCCACATACAGGTACGTGTCCTTAAACGTGAAGACGCAATGGGAGTGGCAGGGGCAAGGGCAAAGGCAAAGACCACTTGGATAGGGACCGACTGCTCCTTGATAGATGAACATTTTATGTCGTTCCTGACTCCGGCACACGCCTGATCTTATGCATAAATATGGCCAACGAATGTGGGCGTTACTCGAATGTGCGGACTGAAAATGCAATAAGTTAATGATATCAACACAACGACTGTTGCTCCCCTGCCCCCAGCTCCGCTTTCGCCCTAATCCAACGTAAGTATTTGCATGAAAAGGCTGAAGCTGGGGTTGGTCCGGCGGTTAAAGACAGGGACTAGGATAACGGTAGCTACAGCACGGGAATGCGAGTAATAAGCGTAAAACTAATACCGGACCACTGAAATTATGCGACACTTAATGCTGTCGAGGGTTCGAGCTCCAGACATTGGGCGTGCGATTGGGACTAGAACTGGAACTGGGACTTGGACTGGAACTAGGACTGGGGCGGAGACTGGGACTGTCAGCGCATAACTGTAAAACTGTCAGCCATGCGAATACACACACACAATGCTAGGTTGTGTGTTTGTGTGTGTGTGTCTGCTTTTGACAATAATTGTTTGCTGCTGTCCTTTTTTTATTTGGCAGCTACTCCGTTTTTTATTGCGCTCCCAACCGCAGCCCTGTTATAAGCGCTGGCTGAGTTTGATAAGTGTCAAGCTTTGTTAACCAACTGGGCGGTGGGCGGTGGACGGTGGGGGGCTAGGTGAGTGGGGTGGCGATGGGGCATGTGCAAAGATTTATGTGCACCGGCAGTAGAGCAGCAAAAACTATTTTAAACTACTAAAAAGTAAATTAAACTGATGGGCTTGCCTGACTGGAAGATACCCTTACACATAGTACCATTAAACAAGCAGGAGTGCTTCAGATGACGGCGTTCCATCAGGCTCTAGTGTAGATTTAGGTGGTTGTGGTAGTAGATTGCTGTGTATAGGTTATAGGAAAACTCACACGACAAATTTGTGGGCTTTAGTTCCCAAGAGATTAAGCTCGAAGACCTTTTGAAAAATTCTCAATAATAAATACGTTTATAAATCTACTAGAACACAAGGAAAGTTCATAAGGACCTTTTTAATGAAATCAATTGAGTCTTAATGCAGATATAAGAGTGTACATTTTATAAGAAAATTTAGGTTAGGTTTTTTAAAATTAATTGAAAATAAGGTTTAAAAGTCCCACAATTCAATAAGGTATCTCATGCATAGAAAGTATAGATTAATCCCAAAAAAAGTTAGGAAAGTCAGAAAAAAGATATTCCCCATGCAAATCGGATGAATTTTCATAATTGACATTGCTCATTAAGCAGAATGCTTTTGGCATGTTGTTATAGCGGTAAACGGGAAAAATAGTGTATCCTATATATTTTCCTGCTCCTACTTCCGACCGAATATATATACACTTAGCTCCACTACTCTCCTCCGTTTATTGTATGAGGGTGGATTTTACCAGGGAAACACGACACAACTTTCCTTTTGTTTTTGTTTTAAGTTTATTTGTCGTACAAATATATATATTCCTCTAATTATTAAATAAACAAAATATTGTTAAGTCTTATGGCTTCGTTTTAATATATTTCTAGGGTTATTAACACATGCACTTAATTAATTATAATAGACATTGAATTAAAATAACTTAAGATAAATTAAATAAATGCGTCACAAACTTTTCAATGAGAATGAAACCAGGCGAGTAAATCAAGCTTAAGGCTCTTCAATGGCACTGAATTCAATTGGTTTCGCCTATTTATAAAACTACTTTTAAGGTTTCCGTAATCGATAAATAATGAAAAGATAAAGCAAATTCGGGTAAGTATTGACTCCTTAAAACAATGTGAAATTTACTTATCAAGTGAACTTAATTTCAATGCATGTCTGAAATTATTAAATGCAATCAATTGTTTGTTACATATGCTTGCAGAAACTTGGCATGCTCGTCCTTCATTTTGAATGCAGGTCATCAATTATTGCGGCATTGCTAGATTAAATAAAAAACCACGGATCCTTTTAAAAAATGTCACTTTTTTAGTTGTAATACAATTAAACACTTTTTGCGCTCTGACAAATGGGATACGCTGCCGATTTTGTTGTAGAACGCACTTGATTTAGCTGTACTTGTCTATATGCGGGAGGATATGTGAATATGTATGTCCTGTGCCTCCTCCTCAGCAGCTATTGCTGAGTGACAGGCAGGCACGTGTCCTTATTTAATGGTCATACGTCATCCCTGACGTGGGACAACGTGGCGGCAGCCGGAGGCGGGGGAGCGGGCAGAGGCACCAGGAGACGCGACGGCGCGCTAATTGCATTTCAATGGAGTGCGCCAGATTCGAACAGGATAATGGACTAAAACGCGCTAATAATTAACTACACCAAATGCGACAGCGGCGGCGGCAAATGTCACAACTGTGTGCGAGGAGGGACGTGGAGCTGGAGCTGATTCCTGTATTCTCAAGGACATTCGTAAATAATATTTCTATTTTTGGCCACGCAGTAAAGCAACATGACAGATGACAGCTGACATCTGACGCGGGGCTGTTCCGGAAACTGGAAGCTGGAAAGCTTCAGGATGCGGGACATTTGTATGCGCTTCGAAAGTGTCAATGCTGCAAAACTCCAAAAAAAAGGCAAGGACGATGAATGTGCGACACATGCCAAAACGGGAAAATGGGCGGAACGAGGGCTGTCAGCTGGCTTGGCAGCCGCATGCAAATTGCAGCCATTTTTGTATGCAATTTGTTGTACAGTCACAACAACAGCCACAACAGCAACAACAACGACAATTGTTGCAGTTGTGGGCGCCATCTTGAACTTCAAGCAGCCTCGAGGAACTTGTGGTTCAATCTAATGCTGCCGCATATGGATGGAAACTTTGTAGACCACCTCGACTGGAGTCAGACGACGCCCACGTGGTATTGAGGCGGGGCAATGGGACAGCAGTCTAATCATACTCAACGGATACGCAGTTAAGTGCTGTGACGTCACAAGCAATTGCTAGTTTACCTAGGTGGCAACGCTGGTGTGAGCGCGGGAATGGTGAGTGAAAGATGAAAGCAAATTAACAAATAAACGACTGCACTTGTCAACAAAACTCATCTCACTCCACTTGGGTGTGTTTTAGTATTACAGATTGCAGTGAGTAAGAATGTGCATTTGGTAAACTTTGATCAACCACTTTTTGTTTGTAAGAAAACATTTTCGTAGATTATATTATTATCTGATAAAATACATCTGAGTAATGAAAAACTTGAGTGCTCCTGAGAGTCAAATTAGTTATGTACCTCCAGGAATATGTATGATACAACTAGCTGGTAAAACTACAGCGATGCCGGCAAATAATATTTAGATGAAAATGCATTATTTTGAATTTGACTACTTTTATCAATCGTAAAAAATACACAAAAACAGGGCACCACTATTTTCCCGCCCGCGGGTACGTGTTTCGAAATAGTTTTTGGTGTACTTTTAAAAATGAGTTTCGAGCCAATTTCTATTTTCCGCCCGAAGTGTTGCCCCCAAAGTACCGAGGTTTTTATTCCCTGTACCAATAAAATGGTTAACAAGAAAGGACGGCTATCTTCGGAGTGCCAAAACAAAACTTCATTTTTATCTGATTGCTTCTATGGGAGCCATGTGGTCCGATATAGCGAAATAGTGGTTCGATTTTGACCAAATTTGGTCAGATTGCATTTTTCACCCGATCGTTCTTTAGTAGCTATATGATATAGTGACCATATTTTGATAAAATTTGGTCAGATTGTATAAACTCTTAAGAAACTCGGTTTGGATGAGTTTGGTAAGGATATCTTTATAAACAACAAAGTTTTTCATACAAAACTTATTTTTTTAATTTTGATCGCCCTTCTCTGCGATTCTCAAGAATTCAAGGGAGTCCACTACAATTTATCATTTTGGAGGTATACTTTCTGAATAGCAAAAGCTTAATAAGGAGGTCCACTTTAGTGTGTGTGTGTGAGAGAGAGAGAGAGAGAGAGAAAGAGAGAGAAAGGGAGAGCGAGAGAGAGAGAGAGCGAGAGAGAGAAAGAGAGAGAAAGAGAGCGGGAGAAAAAGAGAGAGAAAGAGAGCGAGAGAAAATGAGAGAGAGACCGTGAGAGAGAGAGAGAGAGAGAGAGAGAGCGAGAGACAAAGAAAGAGAGAAAGAGAGACAGAGAGACAGAGAGAAAGGGAAAGAGACAGATCGCCCTTCTCTGCGATTCTCAAGAATTAAAGGGAGTCCAGTACACTACACTACGCTAACACGAATTAATTTAGTTTGCATGCAATATTTGTATAAACAAAAAGTTTGATATAGCGATATAGTGGTTCGATTTTGACCAAATTTGGTTAGATTGTATAAACTCTCTAGAGACGCTGCTTGGGAAAGTTTTGTGACGATACATTTATAAACAAAAATGTTATTCATACCAAAACATAGTTGTCGACCGATCATTCCAATGGCAGCTATATGTTCTAGTGGTCAGATCCGGCTGGTTCCGACATATGTACTGCAGCAAAAAGAAGGCTCTGTGCCAATATTCATTACGATAGCTTTAAAACTGAGAGACTAGCTCGCATAGAAACATTAGGACGATCAAACAGACGGACAACGCTATATCGACTCGGCTATTGATGCTGTCCTATATATTATACATTTATATAAATACCTTGTGGGGTCGAAAACGTCGTTACGTTAAATATAAAGTGTAATAGAATTCTCAATCGCTGAGTTTGGTCAAAATATCCTCATAAACAAAGATGTGCGCAGTCTCACAATAGGGAGAGGCAGTTAAAATTCAATTACCTATCAGAGTTCTGGAAACAAAACTTGTCTGAGCCACTGTTATAGCTATTATTCAAATGTGTTTAGATGTCGTCTCGGAGTGGTTCCTGCAAAGGAGAGAAGAGATGCCGCACATCCCAGGCTGGACTCAAACTTGTAGCCGGAGTTCGAGCCGCCAATAAATGGCTTAAATTTATAATACCGTTCGCATTTGGCTTGTCTGCAGGGGCTCTGACAGCGAATAGTTTATAGCATGCTCCATGCTTGTCCCACCGAGGTATGCTTATACTAACACGTAGTTCTTGTGGCCAGGACACACACGCAACCAGGACACAGCTCGAGGCGGCCCAATGCGGCGTATGCGCAATATGTTGCCGTACAGGTAGCTGCGTTTTTCTAATTGGCAGGACCAGCAGCAGAGCCACAGATATACATAAATAAAGTCTTATGGCTGCTCTTTCACATCCCACATCCCACAGCCCCCGCTCTGGCCAAATAAACCAAAGCAAACAAATTAAATTCCAAAATATTTATTCGCAACGATCTGTGCAAAACTAATGCAGTTTCTGTGTAACGATTGCTGGCTATCAAAATAATATTGCAAAAATAAATTGCTACAAAGTAAACAAGCAAATATGCACAACATTTGATGGCGAGACACCAGAGGGGCTATGGGGCCAGCCAGTTGATGGAGCTGATGGAGTGCGAGGTGCATAGTTGCGAGTAAATAAGCTGGAAACCCCAAACTTGACTTTAATAATAAACCAAGTGCTGAGCCCCGTTCCCACACCGCTTTCTGGTGTCCTTGTGTCGGAAAGTGGTGTATTCTGAAAATGCTCTCAAATTATTCGTGTAGAAAAGTGGCAACATATTTGAAAACTTTTCCAATCAATGCCAGGGCTATTAATAATTTATTGGCTGCTTTAAACTCTGGCACACATTATAGAGCTGTTGTTTAGTGGATGGCAGGATGGTTAGACTAGGATGCTCAGGATGGGGTTCCCACACACCCACTCACCCACACATCCACACACCCACCCACACACACAAACACACAGTAGATGTCTGGCTTTTTATTACTGCTTAGCGGCTGAGTCAATCAGAACTTTGCTAGTTTCATTATAAAATAGGTTTATTGAATAACCATTCACATTGAATTGAGCGATTGAGAGACGAGTTCAGAAAGTTTGTTCGCCAACTAAAATTAGCTAAACTGTAGAGAAAGCCACAGTAATGTTTACATTTGAACATCAGCTACTAGTTTGCTATTCCCGACTGGAATATAAATTGGTAAATTGACGAAACTATTTTTAATCTCCAGCTACAAGAGGGCTTCATACAACATTCATTCATTGACAATGACCAAATGCGTACAAATGAAAAATTTCTGCTTTTCTGCGGCCAGCGCAAAGAAAAGGATTCTTTTTTAATAGTTGTTGGAGTTTGGACAATGTTGGACAATGAAAATAAATATTTTTACACCTATTGTTGCAACGTTGAAAGCTGATTGTCTTGAATTCAGGCACTGTTTGTGCGTGCTCGTTTGAAATTTCATTTTTCCATCAGCTATATTGATTTTGGGGCTTTGTAGCTGATATAATAACAAGAGAAACAACAGCAGCACATACGAGCATGCAAATGCCAAATGTAAAAGTATTAGAGTTCTAGTTATTCAATTAAAAATACCACATACGCAAAAACTTGCCCCAAAACATGAAAAACAAAAAAAGGAAAATAGTATTAGGGCGTACGCTCAAGGGCTTTTCTCGTAGGGTGTGTGTGGACGGGGGGGTTGGCTGCGGCTTGACGTTCGACCAAACACAACCCACAACTTTTGTTCTCATCCACACACAAACACACACACACACACCACCACACACCGAAAACAGTTCTAGGCCGAATGGCAAAAGTTACTCGTAGTTGAAAATGTTTTCAACTACAAGTTCTCGAGCATAAAAATTAAAGTTGTGCAAAACTCTCATGCAGTAAAAATGTTTATATACACGGTGTCATCTCGTGTTGCATTCTGAGTCTGGGGGAGAGTTGTGGCAACATCAAGTGGCCAGCAATACCGATAAACCAGACATGTTTAGTCATTTGCAGTGTCATTTATGCACTTGCACTTCATATTTGCACGCTGTGGCTTGACAAGCGAAGCCAAAGTCCAATCGAGGGGGATCCATTAGGGGGGCTGAGGCTAGAGGCAGGGAGCGAGAAAAACCTCAGTTTCATAGCTGAGCAGCAGACAAAGAAACTGAAATTTCCCAAACGCCGACAGCTGAAAACTGACAGCAGCTGCAGTTGCAACTGCCACGCCCACGTGGCAGCCAAGAAGAGTAGCTGATGCCCCAGGAATTCAGTTGACAATGTCGCAGCTGCGAGTTGTTCTTGTTCTTGTTGTTGTTGTTGCCATTGTTGCTGTTCCTGGTTATGGTTCAGCGCTTGTTGTGCTCAAGATTTGGTTTGGGGCTGCCCCGCCGTTGCATATGGTCTGTAGACGGGCACGCATAAAGCCAAGACGCAGCCGCAGCAGTTGAGCCTCGAGCTGAAGCTGCAACAGAAACTGAAGCCGGAGCTGCAACAGAAACTGAAGCTGGAGCTGGAGGCAGCAGCTCTTGCGCTGTTGCCAATTGCTGCCATTTCCCGTATCCAATACATTGAAGCGTCCGTTCCAGTGTTTGCCGGAAGTTTGCTTCGCTTGGCTGGGATTACATTTTCCTGCTTGTGTCTTGTGTTGTTTTGTCTGCTGTGTCCAGAGCCTCTGAGTGTGTGTGTCTTTGTATGTGTGTGTGTGTGTGTGTGTTGGAGGGCTTTCTCCTTGGAAACAACTGAATATTGGCAAAGACGTCAGCTGCCACGCCCCCGACGCCACCGTCGCCGCCTCGTTTTCCTTTTTCTCTGTTATGTAAATGCATTTTCATGTTTCTGCTCAGCTTATCCTTAAAGTCTATAAATATTTCGTATTGAAAAGTAAAATGAAGAATTTTGTATTTTTACGAGAAAACAATACATGTTCCTCTTTCTCTCTCCCTCTCTGACCTCTCTGTGTGTTTTGCATATTGAATGTGCTAATAAAAAATACAAATTTGTACATAAAATTTGTTCAATTTTATTGCCTTTGTGCCGAACAAGAAGAGTAGCAATTTTCAGGACAACGCATAAATTAGATCCCCTGGGAAACAATTCGAAATCGGACAATATTTCGACAACACTTCGAATCCATTCCCTTTTCACATATAATTAGTTTGCTATTAAGTGAGTTAAGCTCGCAGTTGAAGATTCTCAATGTACATATGTACATAGCACAGTGGGGCTGCCTGCCATTTAAGGTCTCTGTAATTACATCCAGAATCTGCCCCATATTTTGTTTGTTAAGGAGGGTTAGAATGGAGGCGCACAAAACACAGCAAATTGAAAGGCTTCCCAACTAGAAGATACTATCTAGGCATCTTGAAGATACCCTCTATGTCAAACTAGGACAATCAAACACTCCTTTGTACGCTTATTCTCACATTTGTATAGCAAAACACTTTATGTTTCCACTAGACACTCGACACTCAACATATAATTACCTATATAATTACCAAAAATAGCGCAAAAAAAAAAATACAGAAACCATTTTATACGCTAATTCACTACACACCCACAAGAACCACTCCATTAGAATTTATATAAATAATATACCTAAACTGTAAATAATTTTAAATAAACATAACATAAGGCCTACGCTATAGCTTTAGTATTAGTTCGTATCTGATTTTCATATCTTTCCTTATTTAAGTTGTGCTAATTACATGTGGTATATTACATATGGTAAGCAGAAGAAGTCATCTCTGGCCCTATAAAGTGTATAAAGGGTGCTTTTTTGCTAGGTACGTTATCAATGTGGCAACACTCACAAAGTTGATTGTTTCTCGTTATTATACTCTGTTTGCGAAATGTCCGTCTGTCCGTATGAACGCAATTTTTTCCACACCCTCAATTATGAAGTGTCAAGATCACGTCTCTTTCCGAACCCACAAATAACCAAATTCTACAGGACTGGGAACTGAGTATTCTGCTGTCGGGTACGTCCGACTGCAACGTTTTTACTTGTTTTTATTATTAAATCATCAACAAGGGAAAATCAAATCATATGCAAGAAATTTATATCCAAAATCAGTACTCAATAAGAAATGTGCGCTCGTCAATTTTACAACACAAGTCAACCAACTGAGGCTGCTTTTCAAAATTACGAAGGACGTTTATACTTTTGGATTCCAAGGGAAAGACACTATTTCACCAAATTCACTCTACCAAACAAAGAAATAATGCCAAAACCATTATTCATTTATTACTTATTTTATTTCAATTTAAAGTTACCCCTTACAAAAACAAGCTTAATACTTTTAATCAAAATCAACAGCAGAGTCCATCAAGTCCTGTGCGTCAGAATCACGCCATTGTCTGAGAAATAAGATATAGTACAACAAATCACATTAAAATCCTGAAACTTAAAAGAAATAACGACTTATAGCCACGTTTTAAACGGTATACCATTGGTTCTTGGCACACGTGATCCTTGGCTCACTGTTTGTCGACCGTACCGATAATATAGATAAGATAGAAAAGCCAAGTTATTCGAGAAACTATTTTCAATCGTGAGGAGCAGAGGAAAGCAGCAGTGCGGGCATCTGAAGTACTATGCTTGCTTGCGCTGCCGCTGCACTGCTTGATACGCAGGTAGTGCACTGCTTACATGCGTATGTGCAATTTCAATTGTTAACGTGAGTGTGTTTTGAGAAAACAGAGTGTTTAGGGTAACTCGTAGTCGTAATATTTTGTAATACTGTTGGCACTCTAAACAAACTATTTTTAGCTCACCTATAGTGGTTACTAGCTTCCTATCAGTACTATTATAAAATAACATTCTAAATGCATGTTTACGTTACAAAAAACAAAGTCTCTTTTGATTTCGAAGTGCCAGGTCTTAAATACAAATTGAAACATATAATACCAGCTCAATTCTTCATTATGTAATCTTTCCTTTCAGCGAGGTCATGTCACACCCTGTACCCATAATATGGTGACTGTACCAAATTTTGAAGGAGGCATCTTCAATAGCCTTGAGTACGTATATTTTCCTGATCAGTATCAAATGCCGAGTCGGTTAAGCCTTGACTGTCTGTTTCTCTGACTGAACGCGCAGGATTCATATAGTCTACACGTATAAGAGGAAAAGACCAGAAATTTTATAAGTTACAGATAAATGAATTTTTGATAGTCGAAGTCGGGTTAACTTAACTAGAGCATTACTATTTGTTTGCTGTGTGAAAATCGAAATTTCCGACATTCAAAATATTGATTCTACCTGAAAAAACTGTGTTCATATAGCAGCGGAGTTTTGTGCAACGTAGGAAGAGGGGTCGAAAACATGAAACATAGAGATCTAAGATCATCTATATTTGATAGCGAACTGATGCCACAACACACTCACCCTCACTATACGGGTGACACCATTGAAGTGACCCTTACCTGGGGACAGGGGACATATTGGACTGGATCATTGGTTCAAGAAGGGTATACACCTATGCACCAAACACATATAGGATAAAAATGTGTGGCACTAAGCCCAAATTCCCGCTAAATAAGCTTAGAATCAATACAAGGCAGTACGTCTACCTTGAACGTCCAAAACTGTATAATCTAGGAAGGTATCTATATACCATACGCCCATAAGCCCAGAGAACGATCAGAACGAACGCCTCTCAACACATTGCAGCTCTGTGACAGGAAACCAGTGGAAACCTAAGAATAAGCCATATCTGGGGACTGACGAGGTTTTTCCCCTCAGACCAACTAACGAGAATAGTTTAATTACCACTGTATGCTAACCCTTATAAAAGGAAACGAACAAAACATTTCCCTTTGATATTTGTACGAGTATCTCAGTTCATACTTTCTCTCCATTTTTCCCTTGGCTTACACTCAGGCAGATGGGCATCTTAGGATTGCTTGGGGAGTTGATGCTGATCAAGAACAAATATATTTATAGCATCGAAGATGCCTCCTTGCCGCCCGTAACATACAGTTCCCCGACTATATTATACCCTCTATAAACATTTTATGGATTAGGGGACACAACTGTCGAGGCTGTCGTCAGCAAATGAAATTATTTTAAATGCGTGCGCAAATGCACTTCAGGATGGGGACATCTACAGAAACACACGCAGACACGCACAGACATGTATAAATTATTAATTAATGCGTGAGCAGTTTTCCGGCAGTCCCAGCTGTCCGGCTCTTTAGCTGTTCAGCTGCCCGGCGCTTTGCCGAGCAGCTCCACTGCACAAATAAGGGGGATGTGGTCCATTGCGAAGGTCACTGGCGCTGTCCCTAGAGCCTGGGTGGCCGGTCGGGCTCCTGATGAGCTGCCTCTACCGGCAAGGAGAGGAATGTTGGGCAATCTTTAAGCTCGCGAGCAAAGTAAATGGAAGGCAAACATTTTGCACCGCAAAGGAAAAAACTTGGTCCGAACGCAGCCAGAGGCGAAAAGGGGATGAGAGCACAAACTAAGGATATGCGGTAAAAGGCAAGGGGGGCATGGGGAAAGGAGGGGGCGATGCGGATATGTGTGCAAAGTTTGCACGTTGAAATCCTTTCAGTGCAAAACGGCTTTTGCAAACACATTTTAACCTAATTTACAGTTAAACATTAAATATGTAAAGCACGTCAGTTTCTGTGTGAACGCGTTTGCCGCTATATACCACATACATACAACTGTATGTGTGTGTGTGTGTATGTGTGTGTGTGTGAGCGGTTAAGCGGTCCTTGCAGAAGGAGCCGCCACTGAAAGGGCTCTGGCTCTGGCTCTGACTTGGGCTCGGCTCAGCTCAGCTCGTTCTGTGAAAAAGTTACCTTATTAAATTGCCAATCGAAGCATGTAACTGTAAATTTGCATTGTGTGATGCCAGTGAGTGGCTGAAGCAGTGAGGATAGGATTGAGGGTTGAGGGTTGAGGGGGGCTGTGGCAAATGTTGCTTAGGCAGCAGCGACCATAATGGCAACTGTGCTGCTTGCTTATTGCTAATAGCAGTAGCAGCAACAGCAACAGCAAACGGCAACGACAACAATCGTTCTGCCCCTCGCCATACACATTACTCATACGCACTGTTGCACCCTTTCGGCACACACACACACATGCCCAAAACAGAGAACGAGAGAGAGAGAGTGAGTGGTTGAGAGAGGGGTAGAGCGGTAGAGCGGTAGCAGAATTGGCCTAATCGAAATTACATATGCAAAAAGTTAACAATCACGTTCGTTTCTAATCAATTATTTCCAGCTCGGCTTGCAAACTTTTGCTGCTACTGCTGCTGCTGCGGCATGGTCCTTTCGTCCTATCGTCCTGGTTGGCCCCAGCCCCTGGACCACGCCCATTGCGCACGCTTCTGTCGAATGCTTCAGCTCATAATTTATGCGTCGATAATTTCATTTATGATCACTCTTGTCTCTCTTAGTAGGAAGCTACTATTATACCCAACCAGCAATACTTGTGCCCAAGAAATTGTTGTAATTAACATGGCTAGTCTAGAGCAGAGCAGCTGTATCCAGGCTGCTGCTGATAAATCGAGTTAGGCAACTGTAGTTTGGCCCAAACTCTCGACCACAGGAGGCAGGACGAGTCGCACAATGGAATCCTAGCTCCGCAGTTGATCTGTCAATAAGCAATTTAACTTTCGGCGTTCACTTGGCAAACACGACCATCTCAATTTTATTATTACCAGGTATTTGAATTCATAAATCAAGAATTCTCCTAAGGATAAACATAGGTACGCTCATATGCAATAAAGAACAGACTGCACAGTGGAAAAATGTGTGAACGTTCATAATTTCTTCCTAAATTAACCTAATAAGAATATAATTTCATAATTGCTTTCGACTAAGAAACGTGTTGAAAGTGATATCTTTTGATTAAAATCAGGATGTTTCTCCATATTACGAATTTACCATTGATTGTACCTAATCTGACCTAAGAAAACTCCATCGATTCTATAGATACAGCCATCGAGTGTTCTCCAGCTTCCCTTTACACGTTGTTAAATATGGTTTCGGGTTGACCCCAAAGCATCCTTCCATATTTTCCGCCAGCAACTGGGCAGGGCACAGTTTGCCATTTGAAACTTTCTAGTTTTTACTGAAGTGCCAGGACCATATTTTACTGTGCGGGTAATCTGTTTAGAGTAAACAAATGGCCAGTGTTTTATATGGCCAGATTGAGGCAGCAAATAAATAGTAAGTAAATAATAGTAAATAATAAAAGTGGCAGTGCGCAGAAAGGTATTGGAGTAAGTGAGGCGGGTTTATTGAATTCCTTGCCATTCAGTGCACACATAAATATGAAACACGATCGCGTCCTGGGGAAGCCAAAGGACCCCAGAGGTCGCCAAGAGCAGGAGTAGTTGGTTGCTGGGCCAGTTGTTGTTGTTGTTGTATGTGTGTTGGGTGAAGGTAACTTCTCGCCTGCAAGATTTACGCGTATTTGCGTAAAGTAAAATTTACGCCTGAATGATGAAGTGGCGCTGCCAGAACAGGACGCTTCTTGGCAACGATGGATGTTTCCAGCTTGCCAGTGTCACAAGAGCACTTCAGGTGCTCCTTCTACTTGTACTTCCTCTCTCCATTCCCTCTCTCCTTCTTATTCCCATTCTCCACCTGCTTATCCTTCAGATACAGCTTCAGTTAAGCCACTCAAGTGCAACTTTAAAACTTCCCAAAAATGTATCGACTGGCTGGCAAAAGGAAACTGTCGCTGCCTAAACCTTCCGGGCGTGGTTTGAGGTCTGAGGGTTCGGCTCTGTGGGCCAGGGGACTGGGGTCTGAGGAAGTCAGCCGTCGCGTCGTGCGTAGCACATTTTCCGCATCAATGAGCGTTTATTTTACTGCTAAAGCCTTTACGAATGAATGAATGAGTGCCTCGAAAGCAGGCAGCTGCCCCGCCTCCGTCTCTGCCTCCGTCCCGGTACCGGTACCGGTCCCGGGTCCCGGATCCCCTCCGTATTCCCGCCACCATCAGCATCACCGTCGCCATCGCCATCGCTATCATCCTCGCAGTCGCCTTCACTTCTGCTTCAAGTGGCTTACGCCTCCGGCAGCCTTTTGTTGAGCCTTTGTTTTAGTGCGGACTGCAAAGTTAAAGGGAGAAGAAATCACGATGCATATTTCCTAGATTTTTCCTTTTTCTCGCCACAGAAAAAAACAAAATAAAATAAAATAAAATAAAATAAAGTAAGAGAAAAATCATATTACGAGTAAATGTGGCTGGCAAGTTTTTCAATTTGCGCTTGCAAACATATTTATTGATTTCCGTCTCCGTCTCCGGCATTTTCTCCTGCTTCTGCCGTAATCGGCGGCAAGCGTTGTCCTGGCAAATGACAGTGCGGCAGTGTAATTAAAAATATTTCCGAAAATGCTGCTCTATCCAACTGAAGAAGAGCAGCCACCTAATGAAATTAACTAAGCCGCAACGCCATTACCAATAGCCGACTCTAAGCCACTTGTAGAAGCTGCAATTGAATCAGTGGCTATAAAACGGGCAGAGGAAGGTGGAATGCCTCCGCAGACACAGCGGATGTGGCCAGGATGAGCGGGCTAATCCTGTTGCTAGGCAATCGGCCATGGAGTGCCATAACAAAGACAAGTTTCTAGTGGGGTCCCAAAGACACCAAAAGAATATACTCAGCCGAATTATGAATACAAATACATGCCAAGTGGCCTCTATTAAATTGTGTGGATAACGTCTAAGAAATTAGCCAGCAAATGGTGTTCAAAACACAAGTGCACAACTTATACTCGTATTCTCCTGCCCCACCAATAACAATTCGACCTACTTGTGCGTCTTTCAGCTTGGCTGCACAGCAACAACAACGAATATAACAAATTTATGGCTTTTAAAAATGTTTAGCTAAAATTGAAACTCTTGAGAAAGTTCAATGCGGCTCAGGGAGATTCTGACAGGGCCCACTCCATTTCTTCTTGAATTTTTCTTTATTATTGTTTGTTTTCTAATTGTTGTTGTTGTTTTGACAGTGGCACAGATTTATGATAGGAAAATGGTCCCTGCGGCTAAAGAAACTACACTTTGAAGGTAGTAACATTTTTAAAATGAAAATTCGTACTTTAGCAAAATCCTCTGAATATGTATACTCTGTATCCAAAGGAAACAAGTAGAAACATTACATTTGCAAGCATCCAAGTGCTAATTAAATACTCTGTTCCCAGGGTAACAGTTTGGCTCTACTTGGGGCGTGGAATTGACCAACAAGTAATAACATAATAATAACAAAATAGTGTCGAGAGTATTGCCAATATACGGCAGACAGACCTAGAACTAGGAAAATAAATCCAAAAAATGGGAAGGGATGTTGGTGAAATGGAAATGCGGCAGATATATAAAGGGAGCCCCATTTTGTTTTTTAATAAAACGCAAGAGCAGTGAGATATCAAAATAATATTCATTGCTGATCAAACTTGCCACTATTTATGGAATACAACACACTCGATTTATAAATATCCCCAGCGGTACCGTTGCCGGAGTGCATCCGCTGAACCCCATTTTTCATCACTCACTCGCACAAATCTGGACAAATATGGCGAATAGTGCGTTTAATGTTGCCCCTAAGGTTGTTCGACTATTTGGCTTGTTGACCTTTACCAATATAAACATTCATTTCATTGGGGTGATTTCTGCAACCAAAAACTGGAATTGATACCAAATTTGGATTGCTTGTAAATATTGTTCAGGCGTGTTAAAATTCATGAATAAATGGAGTATTTTAACGAGTAGAAATGTCAACCTAGCTGTGAGTTGGGGAACAGCTTGCCGGACCGGCTACTTAAACTTCCGCGACCGGGTTGGAGATTTCATTCCTATTGATTTTCTTTATTCTTTTTCTTTAGTTGTATGCCTTAAATTAACCCTAAGTTCTATCTTACTATCTTGATATAGGCTCTAATAACGTCTTTGGCAATTCCTTGTGAATGGGGCCATAGCTAGTCGGACTGGCAATTGAACTTCCCCCATCGCGCTTGTAAATGGTCAGGCCGCAGACTACTTAGTTAGGCTACGATCCCACTCAAACCCTTTAGCAAGGCGACTTTTAAAGTGGCGCAAAAAGGCAAGGGTCAGAATGGGTAAGAGACTACAGTGGCCACATCCAATTGACCTTGCAACTAGATTTTTGTTCATTTGCATATATTCGGACTTAATATTAGATTAGGTTGCCTTGGTATTTATCCTCTTAATTTTAATTTAAGTTGTTTATATTATAATAACAGTACAATTAAATTTCAAATATAAAAAAAATAGGTGTCGTTATTAGATTCAATTGTAATTTCGTGTAGGCTTTTAAATTTTTTTTCTTTTCAAAAAAATAACTGAACATTTGCACTACACGCTTGCCTGTACCCATTGAATATAAGCTACCCTATTCAAAACCCATATTTTTCGCACTAATGGGTGGACTTTTCTAACATCCCGTCTTAGTGGAAACTTTCGGCATAACTGAAAATTATTTCAGTATTCCAGCTGTTGAGGTTTGGACTGTACGATGATTGCCAATCAGTTGTCAGGGCAAGCTATTCAATGGCTAGTTTACTAGTGGCACATTGTTGTTGCATGGATGTGAAAGTGAGATGAATAGAAAAATAACTTACTATTTCCCTCACATGCCTTATGCTTTTTTGTATAGGGTCTGAATAACTAAGAAACCGATTTAACAAAAACCTTCTCTCACCTTTAATCTTAATTTCACAATATTAAAAAAAAAAAATAATATATGAAATTTTATCGATAAAAATCGGAAGCTCAATTTTGACTTAAGACCCATGGTTTCATGGGCAAATTTTCTTAGAATTCGTCGTAGATTATGATTTTGAAAACCGCTTGGTCGAGAACAAACTTAACCCACTCTAATGTATACACTTCGATTAACACATTTTTGTATTTGTTATGTCGGATACCTTCATCAGAAGGCTCTGATCCTTTCCATTTGGCTAGTCACTGTAACGTGCATTCATCCTAGTTATGCAACATGTCATTTAAAAGTCTTATACTATTACTATTATATAAAAAGCCTTGTACTTCAACGTATTTGCCATGTTAGTATGTGTTTTGAGCAGCTTTAATAGGGTTTCAATTTTATTAAAGTAGTCCAATTAAATGCTTGCCTGGCCAACAGGGTACAGGTGGAGACTCTCAGGTATTGTCTGGGTTATGAACATCACGTGTATACTTATGATGCCACTGGTATTGAGTGCCCACCCCTTTGGGAGCACACCTTCCCGGTTCTGGTCCCGTCGACGTTAAATGTCGACGCGAATTTCATTAAAATAAACTTTTTCTACGACGTTTCGAGTTCATTTTCGTTTTATTTGCAAGGGTATGAAAAAAATCACAGCCAAGCACTTTTGCCCTTTCGCTGCCCCTTGCCACTTTCCGACGTCTCCGTCACAGTGGTTTTTATGGTCGCCGGGGGTTTTTACGGCGCAGCTACTGGCTCATTTCCTTTGGAGTGGGATCTCTCTCTAATTTGAATACCTGGCTGAAAATCGGACCGGTTCGGGTTTGAGGGCCTCTTGATAACGCCTGCCGTTCTTTATTGCTTTTAAATGTTTTTAGAACCCGAAAGTCTTGCTCCATAAAAACCTAGACGACTCACCGCCACCACATTTGATATACGAATCGTTTTTACAGCCAGATAAAAGAGGAAGCACTACCAGAAGCACTGCCCGAAGCCAGGACCTGTTCGAGTAATTACTTATCAGGAAGCAGTAAAGGTGGAGCTTGATAGCGATTGATCTGGCCAGTGCTCCTCCATCATTCGAGTGCATTCTGTATGCAGGACAAGATGCCCTTTGCTGAGCTTGTTTAACGCTAGGGCTTTCATGGTTGCTGCTGCGTTTACTGATGAACTGGACAAGGACAGTGCGCTAAGTGCCAGGAGCTAAGTGCTGCTTCCGGTGGCCGCCATGCCATAAATTCGCAGTCATGACGGGGAAAAGCCGAAAGGCTCTTGCCTCCAGGCCCCAGGATTCAGTTGCAGCCCCAGCTCACCTACACCCACCACCACCGACCGGCATCAACGGCCCAGTTATTGTTGCAATTAATAAGGACGAGGCAGCGTCGACTGCGTCGCCATGTCCGCTGCCGGCGAGAAAAAGCGTCGGCTCCGCCGGCTGTCTGCCGTGCCACTTGCCACTTGGCTGCATGGCCAGCGGCTGACCCGGCGGGGCCAAGCTCATATTTACGGCTGACACAGACGCTTCGGAGGAGTGGAGACGGCAGAATGCCTCTTCCGCTGCCCGCGTCGGCTGCGACTGCGGCTGCAGCTGCAGCAGCGTGAAATGTCCTTTCCCCATTACATTTGCATTGCCGTTACAAGCATTTCGCATTTATCGCAACAACAATAACAATAACAACGACTGCAACGGGACTGCAATGAGAGACTACAATGCCTGGCCAGAAATCTCGTCGCTAACAGCTCGTAGCCCTGCAGCTGCTTGGGAGGAAGCGCTGAGGAAGCCCGGAGGCGCAGGAGCGGGAGCAAGAACAAGAACAGGAACGGGAGCAGGAGCAGCCGAGAGCAACATTTATTGTTTGCAAAGCCTTGTTTATTATTTTACGTGCATTGCACTTGCCTCTCATCTTCCTCAGGGGGCACAGGCTCAAAACTCTTTGTGATTCGGTGCTCCTTTGCTGCGCTTGGCTGGCAAGGACATTTGTAAATAGCAAAGGCCTGCCCGCGACCTACCGTCACGGCCCGTGCCAGGGCCCGTTCCCGCTGTGCAGAGCATTTCTGCCTAGTACTCCTTCATCTCCATCTTCTGGCAGCGATTTTATTCACTCTCCGGGTTTGTGCTTGCCCCGGCCCAGGCACAGCCCAACCCAGCCGTAGCTGCACTTTGTCCGACTTTGGACTTGAATGCGGTTTCTTTATGTTTTAATGCCGTCGTTGTCGACGCCGTCGCCGTCTCCGTCGCCAAAAGTCCTTTGTTTGTACACTTGTACTTTATGTTCGCAGCAAAATTTATGCGCCGTTAAGTGGATTCGTGGATTCGTGGATTTTTCGCTTGCATCTTGCTCTGCCAGAGCCACTTCCTGTTCCACTTCCATTTCCAGTTCCTGTTGTTGTTACTGCTTCTGCCAAACTGAGCTAAGGAAATGCAATGCACATATCCAAAACCAGAACTGTCCAAATAAATTTAGACAAATAAAAACGCCACGCCTAATTAAATACAAACAAGTTAAAGCAGCTCCTGGCTGGATTCATGTCCTGGGCGCCACTACATCCGACCCCAGCACCAATACCAATAGCAACACCAACACCAACATCAACTCCCAACGAAATCGTCAAATAAATGAGTGCGAAATGCAATTAACCTGCGCGTGCCAAGGATGGAGTCCAAGTATGAGTTCAAGTCCGGCTCCGGGTCCGGGTCCGGGTCCGGGTACAGCACGAGGCCCATTTATTACGCCATTTATCGAACAAGTTTCAGTTGCTGGCATCGGATGGGGCGGAAGGGGGCAGGATAGCGAAACAAACAGAACTCCTCCCGCGAATTATCCCTCGACCATTGATGCGAACATAAAATCGTAGCAAGTACAAATCTTCAATTAACACAAACAGAGCAAAAGTAGAAGTCGATTTCGATGTCGATGTCGATGTCGATGTCGAAAGGAAAGTAAAAGGAAGGCCCAAAACAAAAAGGTGATTCCTGTTGGCTAATTGGAAACTGAGGGGGGCTGCCTGCAGCTAAGGCGCTCCATAAAAAAATCCTGAAACAATCGCAGGCCCGCCAACGAACCGGAAGCTTACGCAGCGAGTCCTTTTTTGTATAAAAAGAAATACAATGGTCAGCGAGCGTCAAAATGATTGTCAATTTGAAGAATTAATGTAGAATGAGCCATAAAACTGACTTGGCCTTTGGGCAGGAGTTTTGAAATACAGTTGGGCCGGGCAAACATGAGATTCGTTAGTTTAAAGAGCAGAACGAGCATTTGACCTTCACCGAAAAGGATGTGGGGCAGGCTGTGTGTGCGGCTGTCAAATTGATTTTCATATTCATTGGAATAACGTGGACTGGCAACATTATGCCCGCCAAAGGCCAAGCAGAAGCGGCAGGACGAGGGGACGACAGGACCACAGGAGGACTGGAGGACCGGGCAGTCGGTGCCCTCATAAATTAAACATGCGGCTCATAAACTAAAGTGAAAAACGCCGCCAACGGGAAAAGGCAGGACTCACATTTAACTGTATATATTTGAAATATTTTAAATATAAATTTCAATATTTAACTACGTCGACGACAGGAAACGGTTGCCAAACGGACGCTTGGGCAAAGGGACTCAGGAAGCGGCATGACAGCGGAAATGATCCATCGACCTTGCTGCTCCTGCGACCCACTATTCGTGCCCCTACTTGGCCACCCACACCCCGCACACAATTTATTTAGGCATTGGCCATGTTTAAGCAAACACAAAAAAGGTTTGCCGACCACAAAACGTTGAAAATATTTGTGTTTCCACTTATTTGCATTAATAGCCCCGCACCGGTCATGAACCGATCTGTAGGTTTATGTGTGTGCTCCAGCACATAAATGTTTTATACAATCTGCGACCCATATGGGTCATAAACAACAACAAAGCCTTACGAAAACATAAAATCATAAACAACGATTACATTTTTGTTTTACAAGCTCGTATAGCGGCTATTTTGTCCTGGTTAAGTCACTATTTTGTTTTAACCTTTGCTCAACGCTGGCCGGTGTAAGATTCCACGAGAGGTCATCCTTTCATCCCTATACTCTTACTCCAATATGAACAGTATCCAAAAATGTCAAGGTGAAATGGCACATTCCTGCATTTTTGATGAGCATATCCTGAAACACACACTGACAAACACAACTTCAAAGCTTTGATTTTATTCATCACTCAAACCAAAATCCATATTCAGTGTGTACATTAAAATCAAAAAAATTCCAGATAAGTTTACTATATCAGTAAAAATTTTAATAAAATGATTTTCGTTTAACATTGGCCAAGATCGTAAATCAACTGTAATCAGAAGCTCAAAAACGTGATTAGCTGGTCAATATGAAAAAGGATACCGCGAGTAAAGACTCCATTTGCGAAAGGAAGCAGAGAAACTGGTCCGAATTCGTGGAGCTGAACAAGTACTTCCGCCGCCCTTTAAAACGCTGCAAATCCGCGCCTTGCATTCCGGCGTTGAAGAAGAAAAACAGCGACACTACCAATCTGAGCTTATCCTGGCAGCTAGCCTGTGATCCTGCAGACTCTGGACATCGCCGAGTTGACCGCTCACAAAGACAGCCGGCGATCGACTTTCAGCGCTGTAAGGATGCCAGGCAGGCGGCCAGGATCTCGATAACTCTAAATGGTCATAGGCAAGTCGGTGGGGGAAGGCCGAGGTGCAGACAGCGCAAAGACATCGCAGTGTCAGCAAAGCCAGTGAAGTTGCCAAAGATCGTGGTGGTGGATGCCACAAGGATGTTCGCGACCGGCGGCACCGACGCAGACGGCCGTGCAAGGATGAAGAAACCGACCAGGATAGCCCTCAAATCCGAAAAGGCATACGCCGTGCCACTTTGCAACCGTCCAACCATAATACTGGCCACCCGGAATCACTCTGTGCAGCAGCAGCAAGAATTGCAGCCGCAGAAACAATGGGATCAGCCCATCCGTAAGCCTATGCGGCACCTTTCCCGACTGCCGCAGCAACAGCCCGCGGAGATGCCAAGATATGAATTACCAATTGAATCCATGTACCATAATCTGAGAAAAGGCAGCCGATATTGTGGCAATTTTTACTACAGATAAACAGGGTTTCAATTGTCCTATTGTTGTGACTATCCAATTAGGAAACTGTGTATACAAAGTTACCAAGCTCTCGTTCAGTTGTAAGCTATACCATGTATTACAAAAAAAATGTAAGAAAAGAGAGTGGGAAGAATAAAAATGTTATAACAATAAGTACATGAGAACCCTTGGTCCTCTGGTCCTTCTGGTCGATCTAACCATCTCAGTCTGCCTGTTGGTACTTATCGACTTCTTAAACTTGACTCCTGTTAACTTTTGCTACACGCAGTACATAGTTTGTCGAAACCAACCAGATCGGATCAGTATATCATATGGCTGCAACAGGAATCAGACCAAAATTTTAGACTTTCACGATATCTGGACCAAACTCATATCGGTTTTATTATACTATTATGTAACATAAGCTTGTTTCCAAAAAAAAAAAATGGTTGTGAAAATGTGTATTTTTGGTTTGGACAAGGTCCGTCTGATCATCTGGCTGTCCATATGAACGCAATTTTCTTCCACACCCTTGTTACTGGATGGATAGCCCCAGTTTGTAAAGTGTTAAGCTCGGCAAACCACCCCTATTCCCTTTACCACAATTTGGCGGAAACATTTATCTTCCCCATTTTAATGGCTATAGCCACCAGATTTAGCATACAGCCTACCGTTGAGCTATTTGGCAGATAAATGCAGACCTAGACCCCTAGACCTATACCCCATACAAATCGGTATCCCCAGTATCCCAATCACACTGTTTTAATAAGGGTATATCTCCTACAGTTGCATAGCTAGTGTCACCGACATACGGACTACTGTTGATCTCCGTGTCAAGACTCTGTCAAAAAATGTTTGCCACCCCCTTCCCCACTGCTATAAATGAGTAAAATCTATATCTCCCGCAACTGTACATTTAAAGTCACCCAATTTGGCATACAAATTACTGTTTTTTCACGTCCCTCTCCAACCCCACAAGTAACCAAATTATATCTGACTTCATACAGAGCATTCTGCTGTTGGGTACGTCCGGCTACAATGTTCTTACTTGTGTGGAGCTTTGGAGCAAAGTTATTAACATATGGACAAGGGTATTAATCTTTATCAGTCCGAAGAAAGTTTCTCTTTCTTTTATTATACATTTGCGTAAACTAAACTAAACTAAACTAAATAGATGGGCTATCCTGCAAATAGTTTTATAATTCGATTGGTTTGATCAACAAAAACTATTTTCTTAATTGCAAAAACCTCAAAAAAGTTTAGAATTTAATTATTCATTTGAAATGTAAGTGATATTCACGAAGAGCTATTTTATTATAGATCTCGAAATAGTCATAAGTTTTCTCTTAAGTTGTTTTAATAAGAAAACCAAAAAATATTTACGAGTAGTTTTATTAGGGAAGTCTCACATCCTTTTCTTAAAGTGCGCACTCTGGTTTTTATGTGGGCGACAACGCTTTTTACCTCAATTAAGTAGTTAACCTGCCACTTGATGAACACTTGTTTTAATCTCAAAGCAGTTAACCACAGGTCGTAAAAGTTCTAATAAAATCTTGATCAGGATGTTGAGCTAAGTCAAAAAAGCCAATTTGACTCGGAAAAAAAATCTTTCTTACAAGAAGGCGAATACAGAAATGTGTTTTCAAACTTCAAGCTGTCAGTTCTGACTAGTTTTATATTATGTAGACGTCGTCGTCGTTGACGGGGTCCAATCAGGTCCTTCCCCGGTGATCTACTCAGCAGAATACTTTAAATAATGTAAATATTCGTAAATATGATTGCCCTATTATTTTTTACTCCCTGTTCCCATAAAATGGGTAAAAAGCGGGTACTAAATCTATGCAAATGTATGTAACAAGGAGACATCTCCAACCCTATAAAGTATATATATGTATGTATATTCTTCATCAGTATCTAAAGAGATTTCGATTTATTTTATAGTTTTGGGATTTGGCATGTATAATACTATAGTCACTCTTAATCAACTGTCCAAATTTCAATTCGATGGGATAATAAACACGGAAGGTATACACAAAAGAAGATTCAGTGCTGTAAGCTTGCGCTGTCGCTTGTGTGTGAGCGTCTTTGTGTATATGTATGTGTATGTGTAAGTGTATGAAGATGCGATCGGAATTTTTGTCCTGCGTACAAGGAGTTTTGTAGTTGGGTATAATCGACTATAGCATTCTTACTCTTTTTTTTCCTTTTTGTTTATTTTATAGTCATAATGTTGGCTAATTTTTTATATTTTTGTAAATTAGATTAAGTTTTCTTTCCTATATACCAAAAATTTATCAAGCTGTCAAAATCTAAAGATTGCAAAAAGCAAATTCAAATTCAAAGTTGTTTCCACTTGTTGTTAGTTAGGTATAGAAATAAGAGGCATCCTTACCTGGTATCTCCATGCTGTGCACCAAAAACCATGTTACCTTACATTCCTTGATTGGCCATCTTCATCAAATCTGGCAGTGGGCGAGGTGGAAGGGTTCAAAAGCACCGTGATATTTAGCCTTTAGCAACATATTTTCCGGCGATTGAGCTCACGTGAACAACACACATAACCGATTTGAAGTCCATCTCTCCGGCCCAGAGGCTGCTTCCACGAGGTTGCCCTTCAATGACCTGCGAACGTATTTTGGCTAGGTGCGGGCCGGGGTGCTTTAATATACTTGCACCTCTTTGGCTCGAATGGGGGTGAGTGAGGTGGTCGGGAGTCGGGAGTCGGGGGTCGCGCCCAGATACAATTAAAATCGAAACGAACCAACAAACCGGCGAAACAAACAAACAAGCAGCAAAACGAGCAAATAATGAAGTGGATAAAGTTTTCAGTAACGGAGATGCAGACGGAGACGGAGACGGAACAGAGCAAACCAAAACCAAACTGAATCAACAGTAACAGGAACAGTAGCAGGAATAGGAATAGAAATAGAAATACCGAAAAGAAGCAGTGGACGGGGTGGCATATAGGTTGGTGGGCTGGTGGGATGGAAGCGGGGCATGTTTGAAGGAATTTTGAGTAAAATTCAAGGTATCACGGAATCGAATGCGCTGCCACGACGCAGCCTTCAAAAAGGTTGCGGAGCGCAAAATTTGGCGCCAAATGTTGGCGGGGTGGAGCGCAAGCAGTAAGAAAACAACATGGGAAAACTTTTGTAATTACAATAAAATTTTCACAAATAACTTTCAATTGTTTGTGTGTGTGTGTCTGTGTGTGTGCGTGTGTTTCTGCGTGTGGCAGCCTGCAGGATTGGAGCTGGGCGGTTAAAGGAGGCTTTTATAGGCGTCTTCAGACTACGAATTTGGACAGCGCCATCAAATTTGAATCGAAACAAATGTGTTCATTTTCCAAGAAGCGAAGTGACAAAAAGCGACGCGGAAAATGAAAAGAAAACACTGAGTAAATGTGTATTATGTATGCGATGCTATCATAAAGTAAATTACAAAATATAATTAAAAATTGCGTACGTGTGTGTGTGTGTGTGTGTGTGTGTGTGTGGCAGCGAGTGAACACGAGAAGTCAGGGAAGCTCGGAGGGGTGGCAATAGTCTTAAACTCGTCTCAGACTCGTCTCCGACTTGTGTACGTTGTTGGCAGATGTATCTTCAAATTCGGAGATACACACTTACGTATGTTTGTAAGTTTGGGGGCATGGCCCATCTTGATGGCTAATTTTTACACACAAATATTTGTGCTTTCCTTGTGTCTGTGAAAATATTTGCATTTAATTTCATTATGTAGGAGCCAAATCGAAACAATGTTCAAACACGTTTAAGTAACAATGAATGAGCCATTTCAAAAATAACTTAAACCAACACAAATTATAATATTACAGGAATCAATCATGTGAACGAATTCTCATGTCTGGGCCAAAAACTTTATGACTAAAACTTCTCAGGGAGCGAAACAAGTTTATAATTTATGATTAAGAAAGTATAAAACAGTGGTATGGATTTCTGTTGTTAGCAAGAAACAGGATTATTCACTTTTAAGAGTGGGCTTATATCTTGATAGAATATCCAGAAATTATTATTTTATTTATTTTTGGTATATTAAGTTTTTTGTAGTCACAAAGTACAGATTAATCATGCATGCTCTAATCGATTATACCCGACTAAGAAACAACCTGTACCCGGATCTGAAATTCCCAAACGTACAACATGTACATCAGGCAGTTCAGCGGCAGTTCAAGCAAGCAGAACATTTCAACTAGTTGTTGCGCTGCTGTAAGAATTGTTTCTTGAATAACTACTGTGTTTTTTTTTCTGATCAAATTGAAATTTCTAGTATATAAAATGTGTCCCAAAAAGTATGCATTTAATATAAAACAAAATCATTCAACTTGCCCTCTTAAAATGTCATTAGTGTTTTATATCAAAATCGAAGAAAAAAAGGAAGACAAATAGTTTGGACCAACCAACTGGATGGAAAAACCTTAAGAACTTGGTTGTTGACTAAACCCAGAGTTGGAAACATTAATGGAACCCCTGACATATTTTTGAAGTTGAATCATTTAGGTTAAAAGTGGATCTAACTGGTTTTTTAATTGCCCGATTCAATTAAAATTGTTTATTCAATATCAAGACAATCACAAATTGAATGCCGCTTCCTTCCTTGCTTCCTTCCTTAACATCCCTTATTCCACATCAGCGTTGCCGTAGTTTTCGACGTTCGCTCGTGACTCAACCAAGAAAGAAAGCGTTGCCAGAGAACCGAAACAAATGCGAAATGCCCAAATTTCTGGTCTGATATGAATTTGCAACGCATCGGATAGCAATAAATTCGAAAATCTGAACGCGAGTATCTATGTATATAAGGACTTGTACTTAGGAGTCGAACTGTCGATTGTCGGGGCAAGTGGTCGCTGGGGAGGTGCTGGCTAAGTTGTCGCTGAGCTGGTAATATACAAAGACAAATAACAGAAACAAAACACATGACGAGGCGTGCTCATGGGCGGGGGGAGTGGTCTGAATCAACAACAATAAGCAAATAACGGCTACAATGGCGGCCTACTAAGTAACAACAACAACAAAAACATCAACCCCAGAAAAGTGGCTAGGGGAATAGCAAACAACCGAAGGGCACTCACATGAGGGGGATGCGGGCCAGGAGCAGAGGTGTGCGATGAAGATGAAGCTGAAGATTACGGACTGCTGCCTCTCCCCCCGAACTAAGAATACAAATGCACTGCAAAGAGGAGAGGCGAAAAAAGCAGTAACAACCAGTTGGATGGCGTGAGGGGGGTGGCTCTATAGGCACACTGAAAAAAACTATGCTAAATGTATACATCTTACACTTTTTTTCCCTCGAAGAGGGGCGTCATTTAAATTGAAACATGGCAAATTTAAAATATATTTTTTAATATAAACATATTTCAGTTAAAGTTTACTCAAAAGCTGCAAATAAAATCCTTATTAGTTAATCCAAGATGGGCAATGTCCTTTTACACATGCACGCAACATAAACATACTATAATTAACAATATTGTTAGTTAACATCATTTGTAACATATTGAATTGCTCGAGTTTCTATGTCTGTAAAAGACAGAAAAGAACGGCATCCATGTTTCTCACACAAAAATTCAATTTTCAACAAATTGTTCCTATCTAAATTAGATAACATTTAAGCAACCTTTAGAAATTATAATAAAATTCGCAATTGCTGACCTTACTTAAAATATCTGTATAAACAAAAATGTTTTTTCATACAAAAACACATACCTCATCCGAATGGCAACTATAAGATACAACTATCAATAACTATTCATAACTATTCATCGTTCAGACACTTTGTTTAGTTGCGATATCTTGGAAAACATAAAAGTTGTTCATACAATACAATTCTCTACCGATCGTTTCTATATATTATTGTAGTCCCATCCTGTCGGTTCGTCATACATACGTACTGCCTGCAGCAAAAGGAAGCATCTGTGCCAAGTTTCATTACTATAGCTCTACAGCTGAGAGACTGTATCGACCTAACTATTGATGCTGGTCAAGAATGTATGTACATATGGGCATTTCCACAGTGGCGTTACGTGACAATCGTACGACAAAATATGACAAAACCCCTAAAGAAAGTAATATTTGTGTAAGGTTTTTTTAAACCTGAGTAGCAATTCAGTTAGGCTATATTTAGCCAGAAGGGATGAAAGCAATCGAACATTCCGATTAGAAGATTTAAGAAGAAATATATATACTTTATAGTTTCTTCTTCAATCCGTTAGACCAAATGTGACCAAATATTAATATCCTCTGCAAGGGTATAAATACGAGTTTACAAAATTGTTATTGTAGAACGCATTGTTTTTATCAGTGTAGTGACGACACAAACTCTGATTGGCAATTGATGTGCCGGATCCGAGGAGTATAAACGGAGGCCCGAAAAACAGGCTGGCTGTATAGGATGGAATGGAATGGAATGAAATGGATCGAAGCTCTTGGCTTAGAAGTTATTCAGAGTTTGCTGTGTTTGCTTCCTGCCTGAATTGCAAGGAGCGGGAAGGCAAAGAAGATTGCAGAGTCGCAATAGGCCGATTATTTGCATTTGGTCAGGCATCCTAGTCCGATAGCCAGTTGTGTTTATTGCGGTTTAAGAAACAGTTAAATCCTCTTCGTGCCACAGACACTGTATTTCCTGCCACCTCCGGTTCAGAAATAGCCCCGTTCCATCTGGAATCGCTGTAAAAAGGCGCCAAGAGTAAAGCAGAGCGCAAAAGCAAACTGATGTACTGAGTGCAGACCAGAAGGAGTCTGCGGCTCAGATGGCTGCTTGGGGGTGGTTGGGGGCAGTCGGAATATGACGTGCAAAATACATTCGAAAACGAATTCGCTTTGAGGTTTTTACACTTCGTTTTATCAGGACATCTGCTTTGTGCAGTGGAGAAGTCGCTGCTTGGTTCAAGGACAACGCTTTGTCATTTTTCTGGATGTTTTCTGTTTTTGTTTTCGTTTATTTACTCTGCTTCTAAAGGAAAAAGGAGTATATTGGTTTTCTGCAGTGTTCGTCTGAGTGTTTCCAAACTTGGTACACTGTTGGTATATCCCTCGTTTAATAAAGTGTTTAGTTGTCACCCACCTCCTCTCCCGCAATTTAGGAAACCTTATATCCTTCACAATATTATAGCACCCATAAAATAATCTTTACATACGAACTTTAGTTAAAACTATAGACCTCCTTGGCAGATTTGATAAATAGTATTTAAGCAAAAGGAAAAAATCCATATCTGACACTACTTTATAGATTACGTCCCCAAATTTGATATGAATTCAACGGATTACACTTAGGATTGATTTAACCAAAAATATAATACCGAATACCAAACCCACCCCTTGTCCCGCAAATGAGCAAAATCTATAATTCCCAAATTACTTTAGCTGGAGTCACTAGATTTTATATGACTTTCTATAACCAGTTTAAATATCCGATCAAATTCATTTTTGCCATGCCCGATTGGACTCCCCCGAAGAAGCAAAATGAAAGAGACTGGGAAAAGAGTATAAGGTATTCGGGAAGTTCCCGATTGAAGCGGTTTTTTCTTGTTTTCGTTTCGGTTTGCTATGCTTCGCATAAAGAGATTAGCGCTCAATTTTAAATTGAGGCTTATTAGGAGGCCGCCTGCCAGCCCCCGCTGCTGATTGAATTTGCGCACTTGGCCTGAATTCAAAGTTTCTATGGATTTAATCTGGCTTTTATTCTTTTTATCGTTTTGCTCGCCCTTTCTGTTTACTGCCATCTGCAGTTGAGTCTTGAAATTTCCCCGAAACTGGAGATCCTCCCGGGCCGCCTCCAAGCAGCAACAGCTTGCTGTTGCCGCCCACACTTGCCGCATTCCCCGCAATTCGCGTCTATTTCAAGCAAATTGCACGCGAAGCGTTCCCGCGGGACTTGTCGCGTGTAACGTGTGTAGCGCGTGTAATGCGTGTAACAAGTGTTTGTTGTTGTCTCTCACATTTCCCACCGGCAAGCCACACACATGCACACGTGTGTGTATGTGTGCGTGCGAAGTAATTCTCTTGCAAATGAAATGAAAATTACTTACACTTGGCAGGGGGAGCAACGACGACGAAGGGGTGAGTCGAATATGACAGCGAAGGGCACATAAAAAATGTGCGCAAATTACGTGTAGGAGACATCGCCAAATTGTCTTCTTGTTGGACTTTCTATTGCCAGCAATCATTTAACTTTGCTTTTATTTCAAACATAGCAAGTAAGCCGTTGATGTTTGCTTACAATGATTGTTGTAGTTGTTGTTGTTGCATCAGTCCATCGAACCTGTTACAACTTCTACAAATATCAAGTCTTCTACCTACTCAATACGTCATATAACAGATTATGCATTGAGATAACTCTACTTATATGCACGTATACAGTATAAGTATAAGTTGACGTTGAACCCCATCGCCTTGTGAACGAGTATCAGACGTGCAGCATACGCACTCGCATACGCATACTAAAACCACCCCACTTTCATTTAGTATACAATAATTATGCGACGCGCAGCTCACTTATACTTACATGGTACAAGCGCTACTGCTGTTGCTTTTTACGTTTTCATAAATGATACGAGTAGTATGCGAATGGCTGTATACGACGTACAGCATAAGCATACGCATACGCATACGATAAATGGCACCACCCGAATGGTGAATGAAGTATAAGTTCTGCAAAACTTATAATGTGAATAGCTGTTGCTTCACATTTGTATAAGCAAGTATTACTTCTGTATGCGACTTGCTTTCTGTAGCAAACGATAAAAAGAATTACATTTAAATAAAATTATTGAAAATTGAAAATTTAATAAATTAAAAGAAATGTAATACACGTACAGTAATGTTAGTACAAAATTGTATTTTAACATAAATTAAATAAAAAATTTATTACAATTGTGTATGTATTTTTTAATAACTATAAATAGCCTAAAATAATAATACATGTACACTTTAATCTGTTTTCTTTTAAAGAAATAAAGTACAATCGTGAAGGATGATAAAAGGCAGGATCTATAAATACAATCGTATAGCGTATAAGCACTAACTAGCTCAAAATGGTTTGTTTTTGTGCATATGTATATATTTTTATACGACTCAGAGCACACTTATACTACTTATATTTCTAAACGTATATTGCTGTTGCTTTTCGCGTTTACATAAATATACGATTGGCTGTATACGACTTACAGCATACGCATACAGTATACTCAAGTGGTCTGGCACTTATACACAGAAGTGCAAAAGCCTGTTCCTCTACTTTTGTATACGACTTCTTATACAGCATATACTTATAAACGGAAGTCAGTATACTTATGAGCGCAAATGGCTATTGCTCTGTTTTTATATACGAATCCTGGTATACGACTCACAGCATACGCATACTGATTATTCATAGCTGCCACTGGGGCTTATACTAATGCTTTAGAAGAGCGAGCAGCTCAAACACGCACCCAAAGTATAAGTATGAGGGCGAGACTGAAAACCGGCTGTGGCTGTGCTTGGAGCGTCCAATAGGACTCACCTGCAGTGTCAGAGTGAACGCCAAACAAATACAAGTGAGTCCAATTGTTTGTGTTATCAATATTACAAGCACATGCGCTCTCTCGCTCACTTTAACTCTCCCGCTGTACAAAATTACAGCAACGAAGTGCACGAAGCTCGCTTGTGCCTTCGCCTTCGTCTTTGCTGCTGGCTGCTGTTTGCTGCCTTCGCCAGTTGTCAGTTTTAGTTCGGTTTTAGCTCTCAATCTGTGTAGACGCCTCGATTTAGCGCAGACGGGTCCGCTCAAGTGCGTCGCGAGCAACTCACACACACTTACACAGTCGTGGAACCTACACATGCACGCACACGCACACACATATGGTATATGTATATGTACAGATGGTGGTCCAACTCGGCAGCATCAGCAGCAGCAGCAGCATCAGCCGCGGTAACATCGCCAAATTGTCGAGTCTGCGCCAAAAGTGATATCAATTGTTAATCTTAAAGTTGTGCAAAAGAAATCAAAGCGAATCCCAACGCCCAGTGGAAGTGGCCAAATTTAAAGCACATTTTGGCATATTCGGTTCTCCCATTAGCCGCATCCTTAATCGGCGTCGGAGTCGGCGTCGGCGTCGCAGTCGTCGGTCTCGTTGTCGTCCTCGTCCTCGTCCTCGTCCTCATCGTCGTCCGCATCCGTTGTCCTCGTCAACATTTTCGTAGTTGCGTTTGGTCGCGCGGCGTCGCTTCGTTAGATTCGTCGCTGGCTGCTGTCCGTCGGCAGCTGCAGCCAGCCAGTGCGGCTTGTCACATGTCCTGGCTGCGACAAGGCAGGAGCAAGGAGCAGGAACAATGCGCTAACCAAAATCGGCTAACCCCCCACCCGGTCCGGCTCCCATCATGCCTTTAACTTGATTGCTTAAAGATGAACACCGTCGAAATGACGAAGCACAACCTTTGCGTGTAAAAGGGATCACTTTATTGGCTTAATATACACAAGTAAATATCCTTGCGGTTGTGCACTCGAGCGTGCAACCCGGCCCACAATCGCGCTGCCTCAGATGCAATAACGACAACGATATCTCGAGACTAACAAATGTGGAGCTGCAGCAACGGTAACTGCTGCTCGTTATAGCGTCCAGCATTGGGGAAGAAAAGGCAGCAGTAACTGCAACTGCAACTGCAACTGCAAAGAAAGCAACAACAACGGCTACAGCAACAGCAACAGCAACAAAAACCTACAATATGGCATTGAAATCACAAGCGCAATCTGAAGATGAGCCGCGAGTACAGCAAGAGCAACAACAACAACAACTAACACAATACACAACGTGGCAGCAGAGCGCAAGAAAGCGACGAAGAAGCAACTGCTGCAGCGACAACAGCAACAATTGCTGCGGCCGGCAACAACGGAAGCAGCAACAGCAACAACAACAACAACGACTACATTGGATTAAACATCTTCAACTGCTCTGCATTGGTAAGTTTTACATTTCGAGTGTCACAGCTTCTCAGGTAGGGGTGAGCGGGTAATGGGTAAGGAGGGCTGGGGGGAAGTGGGAGGAGCACCCGCCTTCTGCAGCTGTTGCTGTTGCTGTTGCTGTAGCTGTTGCAATATTTAATACCCCTACTCATTAGGCGAAACACAAGTCATTCCGCTTGACTTTTGCGGTTGCCAAGCGAATCGAGTCAAAGGAGAGTTCGCTCAAGGAGGGGCAGCAGGAGAAGAAGTCACAGGTGACAGGGAACTTGGTCACTGCATGTGTCATTTTGTGTGTGCGTGTGTTGAACTTGTGGTAACCCTAACTTCGTTTTAATAACCATTGCGGTCGATGCACAATTTTGATGAGTGTTGAGGCATCCTTTTATGCTGAAATGAGCCAGGCAAGGGATGCACTAACTCCGGAGGAGTCATACGTTAAACCTGCCCTTCCGCTTCCTACAAGAGTGCTGAGCCAACACATCTACAACCCTTTACCAGGCGAATCCGTGTTGCCTCATGGCCTCAGATATACATGTTACCTTTTAGACAGAAGGTAGATTAAGTGAACCCCTCTGGTGGTCAATGGATAGAATTGGGCAGGAAAGTGTATCCTTTGCCACAGACAGAACCTCAAACATAAATTCCAACAGCTTTGACCTGCTGTTTGATGTGACTATCAATTGTTTTATAAAAAACTTAACCGGCCAATTAGTAATTATAAAGCCTTGATGAGTATTGTGGAAATCCTCATGATTTGCATGTGCGCAATGGATGGAAAAGGACTTAATGGAACGGCAAATGGCATCCTTTACCACAGACAGGACTTCATGCATCAATTTAAATTATTTTTATCTGATGTTCGAAGCCTGGGAGTCTTCCATTTTTAAAATACAAATAAACTTGACCAGAGCTCTGGATAATTAATAATTATGACCTTGGATGGATATTGAGGTATCTCTTCATTATTTTTATGTGCTCAACAGATGGAAAAGAATGCAATTGTGAGGAAAATTGTATTCTTTATCCCCCACGCGAAACTTCATTCAGTAATCTGAACTCTTCTGTTTTATGTATTCGTATACGAACGCTTTCAATTCTTTAAAAAGAAAAACTTAACTGGCAAATTAATAATAATGGCATTGATGAGTGCTGATGAGACTCTTCAGGGTTTCCATATCATCAATGGATGAAATGGACCGGAAAATCCCATATACAGGACTTCAATCATAACTTCAACTAATTAGACCTGCTGTTCTATTCTTTTGACGCTCTCAGCACAAAATAACTTGACCACAGCTCAGTTCACTTATTAATGGCATTGATGAATGGTCAGGTGACTCATAATAGAAAGGAATGAAATGACGAATCATATCCTTACTGTGAACAAGATTTAATTTCAACTAGTAAAACCCGCTGTTCTAATCTGGTCACCTCTCAGTTGTTTGAAACAACGGAGCTCTGGCTAATTAATAATTATGTGCACCTGGGCTTCAAGCAGGCCGGACGCACGTCTGCAGCGGTCTACTTCCGTCTTGCAGCCGCAACTCGAATCAAATCAATGTCCAATGGGACGTCACCCTATCAACCGGGCTTGTACTTGTTCTTATCGCGCTTCCGCCCTTCAATCCCAGCTGCCCCAGGCCCGGCCCGGCCCGTCCAGCCCAGGCGAGGCGAGGCGAGGCGAGACCAGGGCCAAGCCATAAATTCACCGACTCATTGTGGCGCTGAGGCTTTTTACGGAACTTGGCCGCAGTCTCCATTTTCAGTGGCCCCAACAAACAGCAATCAAATATAATTCACAAAATATGTTTAAACGCCCACAGTTTTGGAGTGCGTTTGGCTTTGGTAGCTTTTGGTGGGCGTTTGCTTTGTTGTTGTTTATGTTTATTTGTTGGTTTTGTTGTGTTGTTGTGTTGTTGCTTTGTTGTTGACGAAATCACATAGGCAATCAGCAGCGCCAGCGGCGTATCGCAGGTTGCCCACAATGTGGCAGTGACACATGTGCGAGTGTTGGAATCGGTTATCCCCCCACCGCTCATCAGCTCCAAACTCCATGGAGAAGCAGCTGCTGATCTACACCGCAAGAAACCAATGCAGAAATTGTGATTCTTGTTCATAAGTCATGCGAAAGTTATTCATAAAATGTAGGCAGAGTTCATGCATGCATGCAGTCATCATTCATGATTTGTTAATCATAAATTTATGAACAACAATTCATAGAATTTTTGCTTTTCTTGTAAAATGAAGTTCATAATTGTGTACAATAAAAGACTGTTCACTTCATAAAAATAAAAAAATATTCTGAATAAAGTATAAAGCATAAAGTTATTCACTTAGTCAACTCCACAAGGATTTAACCGAACCTATTTTTGGTTTTTAGTTGCTCCGAATTCGGTTCCTTGGTCAATGAAATGGAAGATACAAGCGTTTGTTAGAGAAATATCAGTGTGGCATCAATTATCCTATCTATCATTCTTCTGAATACAAAGCTATTGGGACAATATACTTGTATGCAAAAGAAAATAATACATAAAGAGGTGTTGACTCAAATTCATAAACAAATTGCACAATATTTATTTTCTTACATATGATTTCTCTCCGTGTAGAACAGCGAGAAACGCCTACAAATAATAGTTGCTTAGATAAGACATATCAAAGCCAGGCAGTTAGCTAATTTCAGAGCTTTGCTCCTATCCAATTAGTCGAAATAGCGCGCACCTGGCAACAGCAGCCACAGGCGGAAGCCCAAGACCCAATCCCAATCCCAATCCCATACCCAAACCCAAACTCAAGCCCAAAATGAAGACCCTCGCCCACAGAAAACAACATGGAAATCGGGCGAAGATGTAGATGAAGCTGAATAGAGAGTCCAAAGTATAGAAAAGCAAAATGAAAGCATTTATTTGTCAGCACAAAATAATCAAGGATCATAATATGTCAACAAGCAGGCGAACGGTGGGCGTTGGCCGACAGCTGGACATCCGCAGGGAGAGACGTGCGAGCATCAAAACAAGCACAAGGACACACACACGCCAAAAGACGAAGAAAAGAAAAAACGTCCTTTTGGTGGGTGGACGAAACGCTCGCTTAAATGTGTGCCACAAGAGCCGCCAGCGAAAGTGTAGGGCAAACATGGCGTAATAGATAGCGGACGGAAGGGGAAGGGGAAGGGTTGGGGCGAGGGACAAGGGGCAAGAAGGATACGTGAGTGGAGCAGCTAAGAAAGCGCCAAAAGGTTGTCGCTGACAGCTGCTAAATGTACTGGAGTGCATTGACAATACGAGGCACTGCTTGACCACAGGATCAACAGCAGCCGAGGAGCCAGCGCCACTCGAGGCAAGCAGCAGCAGCAACAGCAGGGGGGAGTTGCAAGCAGGAAGCAACTCTGCGAATTCTATACATGCTAGAGTTCAAAGTGCAAGTGTTAAGCATACACACACAAACACACACAAGCACACACATACAAAGCGGCAACTTCCTGGATAATCTGCCATACAGAGTCCTTTCAGCACTCGGTCTGCGTTTGACTTCGTTTTGTTTGTGCTTCGCTGCGAAAGTTAATTGCGCTGCGAACTCTGCAAGATTGCACCACATTTTGGTGGTGCTGCTGCGAGCTGTGTGGGCAGCCCGACGCCCATATGGAATACATTGGCTTCTTGGCTTCAAATGAGCGCGCAACACCTTGAGCTCAACAGTCAGCCAGTCAGCCAGTTGGCAAGTTGGCCAGTCAGCCAGTTGGCCAGTTGGCCGGTTAGCCAGCCTCTAACCAGTTTGCCAGCCCGTCTCAGCCATGGCTCTCACCCACACGCGTCTGCTGGAAGCGACACAAAAGGCTGAGCTGGTTCGCGTGGGCGTCTCCGAGTTTACGTAATATAAGAAACCTAAAAGCTGCCGCGTTGCACTTGCCACACAGAGGCTGCGGCTGCGGCTGGGGATAGGGCTGGAGCTGCGGCTGTGACTGTATTTGCCGCCTGCGGAGCGGCTGCAACCGAAATAGCGCCGGGCTATTTAAAGCCGCAAACTGCATTGGCCACACGCCCCTAGCCCCTCACTCCAGACCGCTCACCGCTTGTTGGACCCGTAATTGGCGGGCTGTCAACAAGCAAATCCAATTTGTGACCAAGCGACCGCTTCACAATGCATATAAAAATATATATGCGTGTGTGTATAAATAAATCGCTTGCACTTGCCGCATGTGGCAACAACAGAGACGAGACGAGAACTGACGAGACGAGCACTTGAAGCCGCCACTGCGCTCCGGGCCGTGGCTTCTGCTCCTGTCCCAGGCACACAAGTGGACTCCTGCAGCGTTTGTCAATCGTAGCATGTGGTAATTGCTCAGAACCGGCTACCTGGACTGACGCTGCCCCTGCCGCTGCCCCTGCCCCTGGCCCTGCCCTGTCCCTGCTTCAGTCATGGCTCTGCTCTCATCTCTGCCCAGATTTATGAGTTCTCAGCACACAACGCAACCCACAATGCCACATGCGCTTGTGTTTATGTTTGTGTTTGTGTTTGTGTTTGTATTTCGAGTAGAAGGCCCCTTGCCACGCCTCGCTGCCAGTTTTATTGGCCGCTTCTGGTCCGCCTGCCTGGCTGTACTCCTATGTACATCGTTTCCTGCTCCCTAATGTCCATCCTGGTCCAGCTGAAAGGAAATGCGCAGGCGAACTCAAAAGTTCCATATACATACTTAATTTTAAGAAGTATCCGCGTCTGGACCTCTGACTAACTAATGAAATGAATTTCAATTACAAGTATCTGGCAATATGCGGAGTTGTCGCTGGAGCGGGCAGAGGTGGGCCTGAGGGCGCGGCGGCGCAGGATATTAGCAATGTGCAGCCCAGCGTACTTCCTACGCAGAATATTCCGTCAAACTGCACAAACACATAAATACTCTGCCACAGAGGGGGCCGGAGGCTGGGGGCAGTGTCCGGACTTCTTGATGGTATCATAGATGACTGCGCCTGGGCTCTATTGGGTTTCGGTTCGATTTTGATGCGAATTGATTTGGTTAGCGAGCAATGGTGACTGATACAATTGAAGAAGTACCGACGAAGACGGCGGAGGCAGGATCCACACTGACAGAGTTGGACAGGACGGATGGATGGATGGATGGATGAATAAATAAAGAGGGCAAATCAAGCGAATGCCAAATGAGACTCGTCATAGACTGCCTGACTAGCTGACTGACAGATGAGTGTGTGTGGGCGGGGGGAGGCAAGAGGAGGGACGGAGCTCTGTAGCTGCCACTTTGGTAATAAGAAACGCCTTCGCAGGCCCAGTCAATAAATTAAATGTTTTGCATGGGAAGCTGGCTACCCAGGCTGCAATTTAATACCATTTGTGGATAGGTATGTGCTGAGGTAGTAACCTCTACCTCTACCTCTACCTCTACCCCTACCCTTGCCGCACCAGCAAACAAACACACCTTGCCCTCCCCTCCACAGAGCTGCCCAGATCGATGGCTTCATTTCCGTACAGTGGCTGCTAATTTAAATTTATGAATTTTTAAACAGCTCAATACGAAAAGTGCGTGGCTCGCTTTGAATTTTGGCCAAGTTATGAAGTGTGTGCGTGTGTGTGTGTGTGTGTGTGTGTGTGTTTGTGTGCGGCTCAATTTGGGCCACATCAGTACGTAACTTGCTTCCACACACTTTCATTTTTCTTGAGTATTTAATCAAGTGTAAATAATTGCATCATTCTGCTCAAAGGGAGTCGATTTCCTTTGTGTGTGCCAACAAAGATACTGTGCGTGAATCTGCGTGTGTTCCTCTTATCAATATGGGAGGAAGAGGAACCACCGCAGCACACCCACAGGCACACAGCCACAGCCACAGTTACAGCCACAGTTACAGCCACTAGCACACCCTCAGCCAGGACTCAGATTCAGATTGAGACGAACTGCTTCGTCCTTTGCAACTTTATTTTAGCATTAAAAACGAAATCATCGCAAGTTGAATGAAATTTAAATTGTTATTTATGTATGAATGTTCGATTTACCTTGCTCTGTTCCAAGTGGCTTTATTGTGCAACATGTGTGTGTGTGTGTGTGTGTGTGCTTGTGTGTGTGTTTCTCTGCATATTTTATGCAGATTCAATAAGGTTACAACACAACAACCAGCAGCGAGCAAATGGAAATCGTACATATTGAAAATTAATATTTGATCAACACTGCAAACATGCGAGGGATTTGAGAGTTACTTCTAGCACTATGTACATGTGGCACGCTGCTGCTGCCTGTGGCAAGTTGTTGTTGCAGCTGCCGGCGGCTGCAACTGCCAGGTAGCATTTATGATCCAAGCCCTAATTGTTGCATTGCTCACAAAAAGCTATGTGGCGCGTGTTAAACCGGCTTCCAGACGAGTTGCCACTCGAGTCGAGTCGAGTCGCCTCGACAGCTGCAGCCACCAGCCAGCCACCAGCCACCAGTCGCCTCAGCTGCGAGCTGCGAGCTGCGAGCTGACAGCCCCACTGTCAGTGGCTCATCTATGGCCAGCACCTCTTCTGGCCAGCTTATCGCTGCATCGTGTGAACTTTGAGCGACTCTCGTCTTTGTTGGCCGCCACACTTTGTGCCACGCTTCAGCGAACTCGACTCGGGCGAGTCAGTTGCCTTTGCACCTTTTGCTCGACCTGTCCTGTGCTGTCCAGTTGACGTGTGGTTCCGCTTCGCCGGCTTGCCGCTGACCCCATCAGCCTGGCGCTGGGCCTGGGGCTGGGGCTAGGGCTGGGGGCATGTGTGGAAATCTGTGACGCGGCATTTGCTGGGATCTGGGAAAACCTGAGCGCTGGCTTCGCATCGCTTTTAATTGCGGCACACAGCGAAAAATTCGTTTCGCTATGCAACAATTGCTGGGAACTGTGCAACAGCCCACCCTACATCGCTTCCCTGCCCGGCACCGCCGCCGCATCGGGTTTCACACGCAGACATGCTTCATTGGACAGCCGGACAACACCCCCATGCCTCATCATGCTCTCACCCCGCAACCGATTTTCGTCTTCAACGTCATTCTTCAGCCATTGTCGTTCGATTGCGCAAACATTATTTGTGTGCCCAGATTTCGCCTCATCCTGCCAATCCTGGTAACTTGAGTCCTGTTAACCCTTGCCCAACCAGCAGCATCCACAGCGCAGTATTTTTGCTCCTGCCGGCTGGGGTGACTTCCATTGTCATCTGTCTGCAAGTGTGAGTCTCACTGTGTGGGGCGTGTGTGTGTGAGTGTGTGTGTGTGTGTGTGTGTGGGAGTGTGGGGAGTGTGTGTCTCGAATAATTTGGACAAACAATGCTTGCAGTCGTGCTTCGGCCGCCGTACACGCGTTCGCAGCTCAAATGGCAATTAAAGCAAACAATAAGCTGACAAACACTTGGCAGCTTCAGCCACAAATGTCATTTGGTGGTGCAAGTTGCACGTTGCACGTTGCACGCTGCAAGCAGCAATCTGCAGGTGGCTTGCCCCACAGAAGTTGTTAAGTTCGGAGTCTCAGTTTATAATTTGCCACCGCAGGCTACTTCCCCTCCGGCCTATAATCCAGCCTGGCTCACAGCCCCGAGCCAGGTTTCTCTCTGCTTTTCTCTTCTGCTCTCTATCTCTCTTTATATCTCTTCCGAGACTCGACTCCATTTGTTTCTCTTTTTGCGCTCACCCAGTTTAAAGTTGTCATGTCTTAACTTTTTGCCACGCTCGATATCTGCTTCCATTATTTATAAAATTTATCCGGTTTCACAAGTTCTTCCCTGTACCCGTGGAATTGGGTATGCAGAACCTGCAGACATTTACGGAACAAGTCGAATGAATACATGATAATATATATAATTCTTTAACATCCAAATCGATCTTTGTCCTAAGATCGGGACAATCGCAAATGATCTTGAGAGTTTGAGGCAGAAAACTATTGTAAATAGTTATGTAGGTTCCGGATAACAGTGATAATGGTAATGATAATATATATAATTCTCTATCAACATTAACATCCGAATCAATCTAATTCTGTCCTAAGATCGGGACAATCTCAGATGATCTTAAGAGCTAGAGGCAGAAAATTATTGTAAATAGTTATGTAGATTCCTGATAAGAGTGGCAGCTAATTGTAGTTTTATCCAATTCAAGTTATGGCCATTTTTATGCAGCATTTCGAAATTCTATCTTCTGGTTTATATCCCTATGATGAAGGGATGAAAATAATCCAAAGAGTAAAACGTTGCAGTTTCCCCATAAAGGAGGAAGTTGTCTTTGGTCTAATCTATCAAGAATGTCGTCAGAATAAAATGTGGTGACTCTAGCTATAAAGATATTGGGTACTCGTACATAGATTTTGCTCCGTTTAGGAGGCTGGGTATAGGCGTGTCAAGATTGTTTTTGAGAACCTTATCTGCCTAAAGTTTATCATGTGTATCAAATATGCTTTCTCTAGCTCTGATAGGGACGTAAAGTTCGTTCATACTGACAAACAGGCAGACGGAACGAAATTCTCTTGTTTTCCTTAGGGAACTCAGTATAAACATTTTACACAAAAGTTTTCAATCCACTTTATACCCTTGTGGGTAGAATTTTGAGGAACTCGCTGACTTGCGACATGAAAGGAATCTATCAGTTCTGAAGGTTGAGCCTATACGTTGATAAATTAATAAAAGTGTCAGGACAGTCTTATATATAGATCTATTATATATATATCGCACAACTGTCATGAAGATCGCATAATAAATAAAAAACGATAGCAACTCACTCTTTAAGGTGTCGATTTTAATGAATACGAATAGTATGTGAGATATTTACGTGAATATTTACGTCAAGAAATCACAAATGTTTAAAGAACGAGTAGAGTGCTTGAAAACTAACTGCAACTTATGAAAGATTTTCGTGTCCTTGACGTCTGATCACTGGGTATCTGCTAGTCCAGCAGTCTCTCGCTACGCATTCAGCTTTTTCTGCTGTTGTGTGTAGGCAGCTGCCACACACTCAATTTGGCCAGTGGTGCTCTCGGCTGGAGTTTTGAAAACAGTCAAGTGGCAGACTCGCAAAATGGCAACCCGAAGAGCCGAAAGGCGATAGCTGAAACCACTGTCAAGTGTATGAATATTCGAGAATGAAATTTGCGTCTGTTAATGGCATCAGTTTCGCAGTGGCAATATCAGCTATTCCGACCAAGCGACCAGCAGCCAGCCAGCAGCAGAAGCAGAAGCAGAAATTCTTGAGTGGCTGCCTGCCACACAGGACTCGGCGATAAAGGCGAGGGTTGGGCGGCAAGGAGGTGCGGCGGTTGCTGGTACGCCCACAGTCAGCCAGTGTTGTCGCACGCACCACTTTCACTCCGGCCGGAAATTGCTGCATCAGCGTATAGGAATTTTTGGTTTATGCCCAAACACACACACACGCATCCTAACACACACACGCATACACACTATCGAGCTGGCTGCCTTTGCCCACCTCTGGTTCTGGCTGCTAGCCCATACCCCCCACAGCACCGCTGACTCCAGCAAAGTGGCTGCCGCCGTCGGCACCACACATATTAGCCATGTTGGTTTACTTTGGCTAGGATATTTCCGCCTTCCACTCTATTTGTGTGTGTGTGTGTGTGTGAGGTTTTCAAATATGAAATTTATTCAAGTCACTCTGGTTTAATGTTTGGAAATGGACAGCAAATAACTTTGAAAGCGTTACAATAACAACAACAACAACAACAACAGCCAGTGCATTCGCCTGAATTGAGAATTTAAGTTGAAATTGAAGTTGACGTCCAGTTTCGCAGGAATGAAGATGATAATGATGACAAGTTCCTTGCCGAGTCGGAACCTTTTCCAGCTGATGGGTTTATTGTGCAAAATGGGCAACCCCGGCTACACCTACCTATGTGTGTGTGGCTAGTTTGCAATTATGGTAATATGTGTGTGCGAGCCAAGGATGCTCGTATCGTATGTGGGTCCTTTTCAGCTCGATTCCTGCGCCTAATGTCAACCTTGGCCTTACTTAATCTAACTGCGCTATTTGCGCCCCCTCAATTTCGATTTAACTGAAATGATTTTTTAAAGATAATATTACGTAGGCCCATCAATGAACCCCCCACCATCCACCATCCACCACCCACCGCCCAAAACCCACCTCCCACCTCCCACTTCCAATTATCCATTTTCCAATCTCGGAGCCTGCTTAGGTCGCCCAAATGGTCCCAGTGCCACCCACTGGAGACATTGGCGCATAAATTGATTGGATGATGTCGCTTTTTATGTCCTTGTTGTCCCACTGTATCCTCTTCGCGCTGTGTTTGTTGCTGTCCTTGTTGTTGTTGATGTTGTTGTCGATTGACGATTTTTTCCTTAGTCTGTGAATTTCATAAGTGTCTGCGATGCGTAGCATGTGTTATAAATAAATCAAGCATACTGGGAGCAATCTTTCAGATGCTATTCCTTGGAATCAGCTTTGGATTTCTGTTGAGATTGGCATTTAATTTAAATGCCGCTCAGTGCGAGGCATTCGTGGATTTATTCACTGCGGCCCTAAAAACTCAAACGAATGCTCCGCAATCTTCAACTAGAAAGGGGATGGTGGTCATTACGACGGGTTCAAATGTACTTGTCCACCTCGGAGTACTCAGTACTTATGTACACATTGCGTGTACTAACCAAATTATTTTCCTGGCGGAACGCATGTTTAAATCTGTTAACGCGAAACAATGGACACTGCGTTCCCACAGTTGTACAGAAGCCAAAAAACAAAGCTACACTCAGAGAAAAAGAAATATTCCGTACGCAAAGTCTTAAAGAATGTTTTGTTCAATTTCAACTTGCCTATTATAAGACTGTCTTGAGAACTTATTGTATTGATAAACATAGAAACATATTTAATAATAACTTAATATACTCGAGAGCTCGACAGCCGGAACATTGCATACGAAATTTAAATCATAATATTTTGTTTATTTAATGACTGTAAATAATATATATGTATTTACCTAAAATAAACACACACAAAAAGACTGTCTTGAGAATTGAATACTATTGAAATGAGGTGGAAAATTCTTATGCAGGGAACTTGTTTACTCTTCAAACAAAATCGTTATGAATGTCTACGCGTTTGTTTTGTTCTTTGATATTTAGCACCGTTCTGATTTTATATACTATTCTACAATATTTAAATCAAGAAATGTTTTGGTAGTGTTTAAAGAAAATGTTCTGGTTTGTATTGAAGATTTCTAATTCAATATTTATTCATACCTTATTCAGAATACTCAAGCACGAGTAATAACTAAGAGATTAATAACAAGCAGGTATGAATCTTAGACTGATAATACTAGAAGTAGAACACCCGTTTTTTTGTGAGTGTAACAACTATCTAAAGCTTTAATATGACTGAGTTCCCCTTTTTAAATGCGACGCATAAATATGTATATTTGTACACAATTAAATACCTATAGAAACCCCTTTACGACTGGCTGTTGGGATGTGGCAAACTAAGCCCAACTGAGAGCCCTAAAAGTGCCGAGTGGCAACCGCAGTTGCATGCTGGCTGGCTGCAACAGGTATGCAACACGATGACCACTTTAATCAAACGCAACACTCACAGAATAGACCTTGAACCCTGCCTCCTCCACCGCCCACTCCTAGGCACTCAAAGAGCATTTGGCCGAGTTTGGCGGCAGCTTCAACAACTTTTGGGAGCACTTCAAGTGCAGCAGATGCAGCGCAATTCGCAAATGTTGCATGGTTCCTTGGATGCCTCACACAGTAATATTCTGTATTCCGCAAATGGTTTCCCACCCAATTACGCACCAGTTGCGACTTCTGGGTTGTTGCTAATTAGCCCAGCTTATATTAACCATTTTACAATATAATAACAATTATATTTCCTATCAAATTGCATCAAAAATATGAATCATTTCATTTGTTTTAATTATGTAAATTAAAGGCATTTATTATGTGTCTATAAAAACAAGTCAAATTTGTTTGAGCAACTGACATGATATGTAAACGTCAATTTCAATTAAACTTAACCAATTAAACCAAAAAAAAAAACGCTTTTCACGTGGCTTACATTGTATAATAAGTGTCTATGATTAATTAAAGTACTTAAAAGCTTGAATTAATTGATATCATTTAGAAACGCTGGTTTTTTTGAATATCAATGCAATTTATTAGTATCGATTGCAAAAAAATCCCGATAATTAATCGTTAGTCACTGTCGATAAATACATCGATTGTTTTCCAGCTCTATTAAAATAGCTAGCATCGATTTTAAAAAAAATCCCGATAGTTACTGTCGATAAATACATCGATTGTTTTTCAGCTCTAGTAAAAGAGCTAGTTTCCTTGAATATCAATGCAATTTGTTAGTATCGATTGAAATAAATCTTGATAGTTACTCGTTAGTTACTGTCGATAAATACATCGATTGTTTCCAGCCTTAGTTAAAGAGTACTTTGTTTCTTGATCAGACGATAAAGCTGCCCCCCGTGTACGGGTCGATGTAAAAGACTTCAGAATGGCTGCGTACTATGTGAAAAAGAATGGAAAAATGTCACTTGGATTATTGTCTGTTTTCCGCGCTTTCCTTTTATTATTTGCGCATGGTAACTCACTCAATTTAGTGTCGAAAATGGGGGAAGCTTGCGGGGGACTGCGGTCGGTTGGCGCCGCGAAATATTCGTAGTTAATTCATAAATGAAATTAGTTGCTGCAGCATTTTAAACATGAGTTACCTTGCTGCTAGTTGCCTGCCGCATTTTCGCTGCTTTTCAGCCACAGGAAAAGCCTCAAGACCGCGGGTACTTGGCAAGATGCGCTGCCAAGTTGCTGGCAGGCACAGGACAAAGTGGCAGGGTGACGGGGTGGCAGGGTGGCAGGGTGGCGAGCTTGGTTGCACTGTGGCCTCCCTGCCTACAGTCTGTCCTTCAATGGCGGCGCCTTAACAACGATGATGCTAATAATGTTGTTGGTGATTATGCTGCCACTCCTTCTGCCTTCTGGGGCAAGTCTTAATGTTGATGCAAATAATGCAGGTAAAATGCCTGCCAGAGGCTGCTGCAGTCAGTGTTTGTATTCGCGCTCTGCAACTGCAGAGAACGCAATCATATTTTTGCCCGTGCACACAAATAAAATCTTGAAACACATCGCCTTGCCTCGACCAAAGTGCGATTTGGTGCTTATAGCAACCACTTGAGAAATCCTTTGTAACTTGAAAATGGAAATCGACCTTCGAAGTGATTTTTTTTTGTCGTAACGTCCGCAAAGGCACATTAGTCTCAACTCGAAATATTTGTTGGTGAAACAAGTTAGCAATTATTTTCTGAAGCCATTAGATACTTTTCACTGTAGGTAAATATCGAATATATCACTTAGAGCGCCAACAGGATTATATAATTTGAGTTCCAGTGTCACGTCCGCAACATGGGATTAGCTCTTAGGATACAAGTTTTTATTGTATCACACAACTATGAACAATAATAGTTGATTATAATCATACTTATATTCCGAACAATAATAGTTGGCTATCATCATGCTTACATATATTTCAGGCAACCTATTGCACACCTAAATCGTACTAAGAATTTTATCTTTCAACAGCTGCGGTATTTAATAAGTAATTTGATACCAAAAAATACCCCCTGTAAAAATATATTAGTGTATATGTGTAAGCAATGGTGTTCCGGGATTTCCTTCACTACTATTTGTATACATTTTCTGCAGTATCCTTACCACTTTATTTTCAGGGTCTTAAGACTCAAGTTGCGAAATTTCATTTTACCACATTTTTCAAGAATTATTCCGAGAAAAACGACGCTCCAAGCAAAACAATTTGTAACGAAAAGGGGAATATCATATTGAGGAGGTAACACCAACACCAGTATAAATTTATAAATCAAATTCTAAATTTTTGGATTAAATTTGTTCACCTAAGCACAGATTGGGCGTTATTGTGAAAATTACCTCAGTAACATTTTTCAACATAGCTCGGAATATTATAAATATATCCGATTATATTAAAAATGTTAGAAATGCAGAAATACCCTACTTTATTTAGATGTCTTATATACTCTAAGTTAGAGCTTGTGTTAGTAGTTCCTCCAAACTTTTTAAAATTTGGAGGACTGTGTCATTGGAACAATCAAACAATTAGAACAAGATTCCATAAAGTAGGTTTACTTATATGTATTTTTGTCAGATAGGTTTGGCCACTGTGCATAAGTAGAGCCATTTTTACAAAATAGATGTACTTCTAATCTAGGCCCAACACTATTGAAACTATGAGTTTAAATGTAACGTCTGCAACTCAGAATTAGTTTATTTTTAGGTGGAGAAAAATTAATGTATATTGATCAGAGTGCAAGCCCGTACTGACTCAAACCAGTCCCCAAAAAAGATGTGTTTGTACAACAAAGTTTGTACAAAAATGAAGTTGTCAAAAGTGAGTCGAATCATGAACCTTCGGTTTCCAGCTATAAGTCCGACCATATTTGACGAGTCCTACCAACTCAAAGGTGGTGCGGCAAACTTGTCGACACGGCGTTGCCACAGTGGCACACAAAAGCAACTTATCTTCACTTTAAATTTATACTGAAGATAACTACGATAAATGCTGTGAGCTCTAGCTCAAGTTGTGAAATCGGGCACATTATTGCCAAATTCAGCAAATGCAAATACATACAATTAGTTGTTGCACAGTCCCCCGAATACCCCGTTGGGCAACATTTTGTCCAGCTGTCGTCTGGTCTGCTGGGTCCTGCGAATGGGAGTGACAGTGTCCTGTCTGTCTTAGTCCGTTTATCCAACAGCCGCAATGTTTATACATATCTCCCAGATGCCAGAAGCCAAAACTAATGTCTAGAGTAGTGCAACTGCTTGCCGAGTGCCCAATCGAGTGCAGCACATGCTGCAGCGGCATGCGGCAGTTGCACGTACGCGCTGCTGCTGGCGGGGAGTGGCGGACGAGCGGGGAAAACAGCCATGCACCATTAGCTGGAAAGGTCGCGCATCTATTGTTATATGTATAGCAATTGCAGCAGCAGTAAGAGACATGCAATATTTTAAAACGAATTTGTCGAGTTGGGCATGCAAAGCACGTTGCTGACAGCGGGGCGTGGCCGGGGCGTGCCTCAAGGTGGCGTAGAATTTCCGATTGATGTCGCATACATGCCAAACGGAGTTGCAACCGGGAACTGCGACAATAAGCTGCAATCCAGCCTATTTTGGCAGCTTACGTGCAACATTCGCAGCCAGAAAGAGGGCAACTTGCGGTGCCACCAATTGAGAATGAAGCGGGCCATGAAGGACTCACGATTCGGCAGTGTGAAAATCATAATCATCAAATTAACGCGCGCCTGGCACAGCAGCAAATTTGCAAGGCTCAAATTGGTGCTTGGCGAGGAGCCCGGGACACAACAAATACGTGAGCATTTAAAGGAAAGGGAATAAAACTTAAGTGCTGCCATGTGTGGCACACACAGATACTGGCACACTCACACGCACACGCACACGCACTCGCAGTTAGAAATGGTGTCAGAGATTGCAAGGGATTGGCAGTTGCTCCAAGGCCACTCAGGTGTCACTCCAGCCGGGCAGGCCGAGCCACCCCGCCCCGTGGATGCCCGACCCTCGTTAAACCAATCTGCGCCTCCCGTAAAGCCCGCTGCTTAATCAGCGCAGTCCATGACAGATAACTGCCTGGGCGGGAGCAGGAATCATCATCATGGTTCGACTGCGTCAGCGCCATAAAGCAACAGCAAAGGGGTCAGCCGGGGGACCGCAGGGGGCCGCACGGGGTGGTGCACCCTCTTCACACATACGTCACTTGGCTAGTTCTCCAGTTGCTCCGGCTCCGACTCTGGCTCTGGCTATGGCTCCAGCTCCAGCTCCAATTTCAGCCAGAAGCGGTTGAGGCCATCAAATTTCAGTCATAACAATAACACTGATAGTCCCGCTCGTAAAATAAAACCCTTTTTGCCCAGTGCCGCAATGTCAGGGAACTGTGGCCGGGATTTGTGTGCGGATGCTTTCATGTGTGTGCACACATACACACACACATCCCTGGGAGTGTGTGCTTGTATGTTGTTTCAGTTCCTGCTCCGAAAACAATCAAGCCCGCGCGCGACACAAAAAACAACGCACGTTGGGAATACAGGACCCAGAAATTCGACAATGGCACTTGGGGACACGGGCTGCTCCCCCCGGCCCAACTTTATCTCCTCCGCCTGCTTCTGCTCCTGCTCCTGCTTCACCCAATTGCAGGCACTGAGGGCGCGGTCAAAAGGCGACGCCTAAAGCATTTAAATCCTTTTCGCACTTTGCTTGTCGCTGTCTCCGCTTGTTGCGTGTTTTTCTATCTTCTATTTCCGGCCGCAGTACGTGTGACACGTATATGACGTATGAAGTGTGTGTGTGTGTGCGTGTGCGTGTGTGTGGTTGTGGTTGTGTGTACTTCTGCCATGCTTCAATTTCAGTTTCATGGCGCGTACGGGATGAGCCGTGTCTAATACACCCATATATGCTGAAATGGGGTTCCTTTCAAGCCGTAAAATAGGAATTTACTTTATTAAAATTTTTCGCTTGAAAAATATGAGACAACAACAATGGCAATGAAGACAACGACAAAACAACAAGCTACGCAAATTTGTTGAAAATCCAGACATACACAACATATATTTACACTAGAGCTGTATCGAAGTGTTCAGAATAAGTTCCATCGAACGATTCTTTCAATTGAACGAACTAGCTCTCTTTACTCACTGTTCAGTTCACATGAGTCATTTAGAGTATGAATCAAATGAATAAAATGAACCAAGCAAACGAACAAAAACTGCGAACGGTTCGTTGCTTACCAAAAATTGAAATGATTTCTATCTATATTTTTCCTAAGTTAACAATTAAAAGTGTTTTAATTGAACAAAGAATCCACTCCTTTGTTTACCAAGAACTGAACTACTGAACTTGTTGTTTAAATTGAACTAGAATGAACACCTCCAATACACATACTTGCACCCACGGGTCTTGGCCTCAAGTTTGCCAATGATGCGCCCATCATGAACGAGGTAAAAATTTACTCAACTATGAACTCTCGCTAGAGCCAACCCCCAACCACCCAAACCACTGCCCCACCCACCCACTGTGTGTATACTCGTGTGTGTGTGTGTGTGTGTGTGTGCCTGTGTGTCTGCGAAATAGGCTCGAATTTGCGTAGCGCGTGCGGCGAGGGGCAAAGGTTAAGGCCGCGCCTGCTGCTAGCAAGGATTCGCAGGCGCAGAGTGGAGCCTGGGTTTAGGCTCGGGCTAGGGTTCGCCTGCGTTTGACAGTTTCATCCAGATAAGAAGGGGTAGGAGGGAAAGACTGGGGCTGGGGCTGGGCTAGGCATCTGAAAATTTATATAAATTGACAGTAATGCTGGCTGCTGCCTGGTTGTGCGAATGTGCCCAGAACAATAACAACAACTTCAATGCTAAATTGCGCGACAACAACGAAGCCAACAACAACGAAGTTCCAAAGCAGGGGCAACTTTTCGTATCACATTCTTCGGCAAATTATGTACGAAAAAGCAAAATAATGAAATCGTAAAGAGTTGGCAGAGTCCACCGATCCCAAAACCCAGCCCAAACCCAAGCCCAAGCCGAGGCCCAGGCCCAAACCCCGCATTGTGTGAATTTGTGTACATATATTGTATTTAAAATTCATTTCTTTTTCACTCAGACATCATGTGTATGCAAATAGTGGCCATATTAATCATTACCCAGGGCACTTTGGGTTCGTCTGCGGTTAGTTTAAGTTCTGTTTTGTTTGTGACAAAGATAGAGTCTTATCTGGCAGAGATGCGGCTCTTAAATCGCCGTTCGTTGTCCTATTTAAAACTGCATTTTGGCGTTTATAAATAAACAGCTCCAGCGAGCAAAATTCAGGAGCACTTTTGGCCATATGCGAGCATTCCCTGAGCCACCCGCCTTCCGCCCGCTAGCCGGATCCGTTTGAAATTTATGAATGCGCCGTTCCACGGATAAAGTGCACTGTGCTCTGAGCACGGACTCGGACACGGAGACAGACACGGACGCGGACGCGGACACGGACGCGGACGCGGACGCGGAGACGAGCAGTGGTACTAAAACAACTGTAGCTGCCTGATGGCCGCGTTAAATGCTTTTGTTGATTCTGGGCTCGGCTCCGGCTCTTTTTGTGTTTTTTTTACACAATTTAATAGTTTCGGCGGTGGCAAGAAATAAACTGCTGGCGACTCCGACTGCAGTCTGCAATAAGTCTTGGCAAACAGTCGCCGGGGACGGGTGTGGGAATGGGCGCCGGCCACGCCCACAATTGGCTTTTGTGCGCTGATGGCACTGGGCAGTGGGCAACGCATTTTGTTTGTGCCGGGAAATGTGTTTGTTTTTCATTAAAAAACTTTTCATTTTGAACGGTCAAAGTTTGGCTCCGACTCCGACTCCGAGCTTCAGCTTCAAATGCAGCTCTCTGCGGCAGCTTAGTGGCAGGACAAGGCTGCGGCACAGACAGCGGCGTGTCCTGTTTTATTGCGGTCAGGATTTGCTATTTAGGGGGACTTTCTATGCGGCTCCATTGTCCCTCTGTATGACTTCAGGCGGCTTTCATTGTTTTTGCGGCCTGGATAAATACACATTTCATAATTCATAATTCAGCGCCGCTAGAAGCAGCTGTCCCAGCTACAGAAAACCAGGATTCCAATAGAAAAGGAGCTGCCAATATGGCGGCATCCTTGGCCAAGGAAAACAAACGGCATGACAATTAATCATACATTTGGCTAACGATCTTTGTCTTCTTTACTTTCTTTTGCAGTTATCCTGTCGCTGCTACTTCCAGCGCCGAGCCACGCCCAGCAACAAAAGTTCCGCACCGTGCCACACGATCTGCAGGTGCTCGAGGGCGCCGAAGCCATGATGCGGTGCGAGGTGGCCAACGTGGCCGGCGCCGTCCAGTGGACAAAGGATGGCTTCGCCCTCGGCTTCTCGGCGGTCATCCCGGGCTTTCCGCGCTACTCCGTGCTGGGCGATCGCAAGCAGGGCGTCTACAATCTGCGCATCTCGAATGCCTCCATCAACGACGATGCCGAGTACCAGTGCCAAGTGGGACCGGCGCGCCTCAACTCGGCCATCCGGGCCAACGCCAAGCTGACTGTCATATGTAAGTACGCCCCACATTGGGCGCCAATTGAACAATCAGGATATAAACTGCTCTGTGACAACTGTTAAGTGTGGCCAGCTGTTAAGTGGAGTTATCCGTGTCCTTTATCCGTGTCCCGCTGCTGGTTGCAATATCAATTAATTCAAGTAATAAATACAATTCGTCATTGCTCCGTTTCCTCCTCATTGCACCTACAGAAATTTCACTTGCATATTTAAATGTCGAGACTCGCATGCGGGTGGCCAAATTGTGTGAGGGGGCGCGAACAGGGGCGGGATGGGGTTGTTGGTGGCTGTCGCTGCCAACATTTATTGTCAGCAATTTGCAAAGCAACAGCAACTGGAACAACAGCAACAACAATGTGCGAGCTGAGCTGAATTTAGCGCAGTTTATTGCTCCAAGGAGTCACAGTCGGAGCTGACACAGCCAGGACTAAGATGGACAGGGTGGAGGAGGGGATGAGTTTGGAAATGTAAGGGAAGCAAGCATTTTCAAACTGAGGCGAAATGAATTTATTTTTGTTTTTAGTGTAACTACTGTGTGTAACTGTGTGTATGTGTGTGTTTGTCTCGTTGCATTGTTATTCCTGCTGTCGAGTAATCACTTTGAATGTGTGTGTACTCCTGTTGCTGTTGCTGTAGTTGTTGTTGTTGTTGTTGTTGTAATCACTCAAGAAATTGCGCTACATTTGATGACAGCGATTTTCATTTCCTTTGCTTCGTTTGGCTGCCTTCTCTTCTAGATTTTCCACAGCCAGCAGCCCGCTTCGGGCCCACTCTGTCCCCACTTCTATGACGTGCCATGGCAACGGCAACGGCTACGATGCTGCTGTCTTGCCCCAGGCATATACAGGCTCCACACACACACACACACACACACAGCCACACATACATACGAATGCCTAATGACGTTTGTTTAGTTAATTACGCGCCATGAGCTGTGACAATGATGATGTGTGCCGAGGAGCCTTAGAAAAACTCAAAGAAGAAAAACAGCTCGGCAGCTCGTGTATATGTGTGTGTGTGTATGTGTGTGTGTGTGTGTGTGTGTTTGGAGGTCGGATTCGTATAAGCTCGTTAGTTATTGTTGTTTCTGTTGTTGTTGCTGCGGCAAAAGGTCGTCCGCCGGCGTCCTGCCTTCTGCCTTCTGGCTCCAGCTCCATCTCCATCTCCCTCACAGCAGCCCATGAAGAAATGTTTGTCATAATTGTCGGTACTTGTGACTCCCCCTAGCCCTCTCCTTCTCCCGCTTCAACTCCAGCTACACCCAATGTGTGCCGTGGCCCTCTCTTTGCTTTGTAATGGAATCTACTATGTTTCACTGAATGCTTAAATGTGTAGCTATGTATGTAGGTATGTCCCGTAGGCATCCAGGAGAACACGTGCGACATTATTGCAGCAATTAGCCCCGGTGAAATGTAGACAAATGTGTAATAATTCAATTAAGTTCAAGTTACATTTATTCGATTTATTTATTAAGCTAATATTTTGCTCACGATATTGATTAATGCATGCGTCCGTCCCGGAATTTCCTTTGTTGCTCGCTTCCCTGTCAGCTGGTGAAATTTTCATTGAATCGTATCCATTAAACCCCGCACCAACTGGGAGCAGCCACATAGAGTCCTTATCCCCAACGTAAACAGTTCAGGACTCTGCTGGAAAATGACAGCAATTAACCATCGAAGGCAAAGAGTCCTGACAGGATAATTATAACAAGTGAAAGTGTGCTTACGGAAGTAATTTAGTGTGGATGCGGACAGATTTTTCAACGAAAGTATTTCCCTATGAGGTATTATTATAGGGCGCCAACTTTATTACTTTTATGAATGGAATTCTTTTTAATAAGGGGTTTTTATATCTTCTATTAGGAGATGGTACTTCTACAGAATCATCGATATCGTAGAATCGGTTGGTTCCTCTGCGAAAAAAGTCTAGTTGGTTCATATTGGTTATCTGAAGACCAGCCTAAGCCAATTCTTACTTATTGGCATTCGTTGTGATCTTATGGTTATAAGTTGCTTGACCTGGTGTATTAAGCCAGCTAGAATGTCTTGTTTCCCTATGTCAAATAAAAGTCCCTAGCCTACCAGAGTCTTCCCTGCTGCTTATGCCCTGGGACCAGTCGATTAGACTGGATACATAATTTTATTCGTAAGCGGGCACAGAACTGCAAAATGAATACCCAGCAATCTAATAGATGAAAACAAAGTACTGTCCTCTCTGCTAAAGATGAGCTGATTGGGAGTTAGCCTCTGCCATTCTCAATGTGTTTCTTTAATTAAAACAGCATATGCATTGCAAAAACCTAATGAACAAACCTTTGTATTTTACAAATTAAATTTGAAGCTCTCCAGCGAGGCACCTGCAAGTTCTTTTGGAACTAATTTCACCGTACACTGCCCGTTTAGCTGAAAGTTTTATGGACCGAACTACACACACACGCATACACAATAAAATATACACACGCATGCACACACATACACGTGAGGGTGCAATTAGATTATAAGTTGGAACAGTAAAGAACTTTTGCACACAAAAGTCCACGTGCAAATTTATGGAAATTTAGAAAATGTTCGCATGCCATTAATTTTTAAAAACGCAGCCAAAAACACATATGCCGCAAGGCGACCGGGTCCAAAACTTTTTGCTGCCAACGCATGGGGACCTGGCCCGGGATCGGGACTGGGACCAGGACCAGGACCGGGACCCCAAGCCTGGGCAATGGCGATTCAGCTACTCCGGGGCGGAGCCCGAGCCCGAGCCCTAGCCCAGGCACGGGCCCAACACAATGGAATTCAAGGCATGCACGGCCAAAAGCAGAGCTGCCTTTATAAATTTTGAATACAAAGCAGCATTGCAAAAATTGAAAGAAAAAAGGAGCAGGTTTTTTTTGGTTATGCAATGCCGGGTGCAATCCAGATGGGAAAACGGGTGAACGGGGCTGCCAGATGGCAAATGCTAGGGATGGGGCATCCTTAAACTTTAGTCTTATTCTCAGCCTCAGTCTCGCTCGGAGCGAAGCGGAGCCAATAAACGCGCTTTATTGATTTTTAAATGGTCAAGATATTTCTCCACTTCCGCTCATTTCATTCGAGAAATGGTGTCGTAATTGTTGTGCAAATGATCAAAGTTTGGATTTGCCCAATGCCTCTGCTCCGTGGGAGGCCCTGAATTATGGCGAAGCATTTGTTTTGCGACCTTAAAGTCACGGCTCCCACTTTGGGAGCGAATGTCAAAGATGTGAGCAATTTGGAGTGTGCCGGGGACAACGACTCGAACTGAAGGCTCACTATTTACTAGCAGTCTCCAGACTCCAGTCGAATTCCAAGCAAGGAGCAAAGAACTTGACGTCAAATAGAAAAAATTGCCAATTTTTGCTTTTCTTGCCCGGCAAAAAGAATAAATGGAAGGAGTCGAGAAATATTTCAGCGCATAAAACTTTTATGAGACGTACTATTAGTGGGTTAGCGGGCTGAGCCGGCTGAGCTGGCTCCCCCAGAATTCATGGCAAATTGCACTTTGTGCCCCCGTTTGCCCGAGCCGCCGTTGCAGCCCCAACAATGGTTGCATAAATTATTTGCTGCCCGCCCCCTCCCTGGGCCTGTGCACCATCTTGGTGGGCTGGTGCACAAAATTTAATCAACGAATCGCTGCGAGAGCAAGTCCCGTATGTTTAGGGTTCGATGGCGGAGGAACAGGAGCACAAAAGGTTGCATCCTGAGCCCTACACCTACAACGGCACCTGCTGTGCTTCTCCATAATCGCATGTAACGCCAATTGTGACGACAACAACTAAGTATAACAAGGACATCCTGCGCACTCTTCTGCCTTTCGGGGCCCTTCGAAGGCTACCTGACGATTGTCGGCCCTGCGCTTCGCACATGTCAATAATCAAATACAATTTGCATACCAATCAACAATGTACAAATCCCCTCCCTTTCCCACCCACATGTGCGTACCCGCCCCCCGGAATTGGCAGCCGCACCCTTGTTATAAATCGAACTGCATTTCCCACGTCTTTTGTGTAAGCAAAATCATAAAATATACATATCAACATTTCGATTGATATGCCCTAGCAGCGGGTATTATAATTTTGCTGCGATTTGTGTAAAACATTGAAGGAAATATATGTATTTCCGATCCCATAAATATATATATGTATCTCTTTCGGAGTCCGTATATTTATATGAATCGTTGTACAGATACTCATATTTACTGAAGGTTGCAAAATATTTCTGATTCTACCTCAATATCACAACACCGTATTTGGAACAATCGGCTTAAAATGACGGTGTACGAAAACTGAATTGTTTTTAAAAATACATTTCTTAACCATCTGTCATATCTGTCTTTAAATTTGAAACTTTTTATGCCCTGCAACGGATATTATAATTTTGTAACGAAAAGGTCAAGATTACGGTATTGTATCAAAAATACTTTAATGTTTTTTAAAATTATTTTCACTGAAATCGATACTTTATAAGTTTTATTCTACTTTATATGTACATATGTATGTATAGCAGGAGTGTCCATTTCTCTACGCTTGGTGCGCTTCGGCATAGGCGAGCATTCCGTGAATACGTTTGTATGTACATTAATACACGGCGTATTTCATAAGCCAATGCATAATATATACAAAAACAATCTTGCGTGTTCTCTTTCTTATCCCTATTCGCTTTATTGGTTCATGAGAAAAGCAACAACACTTTCGTATATTTGTTGTTGTGCTACTGAATTTCAATGTAATTTTGTTGTGGGTGTTGGATGAAGCTTGCACTTAAAAAAAATGCACTATTTGATTGAACACTGGATACAATATTTTTCTGCACATTTTAAGTACATTGCTATAGTCAAATAGTGGTGGTAGAAAGTTTTGATCTCTGGATACAGCTTTATTATTATTATTTTTTTTTACTATTGCATTATTTGCAAACAAAAAATGTACTATTTTTGCGGTGCACACAATGAAATGAAAAATAACTGTTACCTTAGATGTATTAGCTTTTTCTTTCAAATGTTTTGCAGTTTGGGCGCCCCTTGATGTAAAGTCTGAGAAATTGTTCGAAAACTGAGCCTTGGGAACGTCTTTCTAATTTTATTTATTTAGCCAAAAGTATGTTAAGAGTTTGCGTTTCTGCTTAAGATCAGATTATCCTATTGTTCAGATTGCGTAGACTTAACTTCACTAAGATGCCTGCAAGGGTATTCAATCTTCGGCAACCCAAAAATAATGCTTCTTACTTGTTAAATATGCAGCACGCGCTTCGTTGCGATGCTGCGTTCCTTCGTTGCTGCGTCAATATTTCAAATATTATGCATTTCGAATGCAAAACCTCCAGACCCACACCTCGCACCTATCCGGGGCAGAAGCAATGCGCCCTTGCAACACCAATTTGTATGGAAACACATTCGTTGAAGGTTGACGTTGTCTCAGCCGCAGATAAACTGGGTATAGCTTTTAGCACCATATATGTATGTATTTAGAATACCAAAGCGATATTTTCATGTTTTTGGAATACCTGAAGGAAGTGAACATTTTAGAGAAAATAAGTTTGATATTGTAACGTAAGAGAGAAATTTAACCAGTTTTGTCACGTGTAACTATTTATAGTGCAGTTAAGTTCGTCGAAGCACCAATAAGTTGGCAAGACCATATCAATGAGTTGGCAGGCCAGATCGTAAGGGGGCGCTGCCGTTCTGGCTTGTGCTATACTTTGCAATGTGGCAACACTGCAATTGCAATCTTACGTAAATCAGAAATAGAAATACAATGTGGATGAACTACACGGTAAATTTTGCAGGCAGATTCAGCTATCGTAAACATGAGAATGAAAAATCGATTGCGATAACAAGTGGAGGTTAATTGGAGGTCGTGAACATGAGATGTTTTGAAGATATGGTAGTTATTATTTCCCAGATATTTATTTATGAAAAGGGCATGGCATTCTCTTGATTTTTTTGCCCAGCAGCAACGATTGTTCAGAGCTTCCATTGTCTACTTTTAGATGCAAACACTGAGATTACGTATACGCCACATGGAACAGAAATAGGCCGCCATTATGATGCTGAAACCTGTGCGGAGGAGCCTCGTTATGAGAGGCAATTCGGTGGCATAGGCCCTTCAAGGCACATACATATGCATATGAGGGTGTCGCACCTTATCGCCTGTGCGAGTGTGGTTGTGTGTGCGTGGCGTGTGGTGTATGGTGTAGGGTGTGTGTGTGCACTGGTGTGTTTTTGTTGAAGCCCGTGTGTGTCGCGGGATTTGTGTGTTTATGTATTTGATTTGATTTGTGCATAATAATTTAATGCGCCCCGAGCTATGCAAATAAAATTCACAAACAACACGACAGCTTCCAGGCTTCACACGAGTCCTTCAGCCAAAGCTGTGTACATATGCACGTAGAAGTATCAATGGGGAGCGGGGCGGTCGGTGTTGATTTCATTTGGTGGCAACAAAAGCAATTACCTCGACACAGAGGCTCACAAGGCAGCGGCACTACTGTCTCTCCATAAAGTGCCCCCGTTCCCCACCATCCAACTGCTTCGGCTGCATGCTTCACAGCGTTGCACGACATTAAGCATTCATTTTGCATGCAACAACTTCTACATACAACTCGCGCGGCAGCCGGCAACATATGTTGCATGTCAAATGCACTGCTCCTTGCCGCCTCCGCCCACCTTCTCAACTCTCTCCCCAACTTTCTATGCTGCAGACCCACACCCACGGCGCGAGCACTTTCTTCAGCTGGTCTGGGCTGGTCTGGTCTGTCTGCTGGGGAGCTAGCAAGCTAGGATCTGTGGTGGCAGCGACTGGGGCAACTGCAGCGCAAGACGCAGTGGCTGCCTGCTCCTTCAGGTGGCATTAAAATAATGCACACGTGCACTTAACTTTATCCACAATTGTTTGTTGGTCTGTTTGCATCTGTGTGTGTTTGTATTTCTGCTGCTGTTTCTACATCTGCAGCGGCGCTCCATCGCCCCCGTCGTGTGCACAAATATTGAGAGTCATACTTGGAGCACATTAACGGGAGCCAGCGTTGGGTGGTGGGTTGGTGGGGCGGCAGGTGGCAAGTGGCAGACGTCATAGCCTGCAGGCTATGCATCCTTGCCAGCCACTGCTCTGGCGGCCATTCAACCTGCCACTGCCGCCACAACACACAACAATGTCGCCCGCCGTCTACAATGAATGCCACGCCCGCGGCCGCACCCGTTCCCCCGTTCCCCCGTCCACTACCCGCACTGCCCCGCCAACAAGCAGCTGGCCAACGTGCTGCATTGTCGCATAATGAGCGAGCATGCCGTTCTGATTGTTGTACTAGTCCTTGGCTTGGCTATTGTTTTGGTGTTCCCCATTTGCTGCCTGCAAGGATTTGAAGTAACAGTTGTAATCTCTCTCTCTCTCTCTCTCTCTCTCTGTTTGCTTACAGCGCCACCAGCATCGATCGAGATCAAAGGCTATAGCCACAATTCCAAGGTGGAGGTGCGCGAGAACCAGGACCTGACGCTCAAGTGCATCGTGGCCAATGCAAAGCCGGAGGCACAAATCGTTTGGTATCGCGGCAATGTCGAGTACAAGCCAGGTCAGTATACAAATATCTTCATACACTGCAAAGAACAAATAGTTAATACAAACTTACCATAAATACGCAAGTACGGAATTGACTCAAGATGAAAGCTTGTTTTTCTCCCGACACGAGTTGGATTCGCAAGAGAACTAATAGTTCTAAATGCATAGGGACAAATTCTATTAGCCATATTTGGAAATATTCAATTTGACCATGTGTACTTCCCCAGTGTCCATATACCTATATTTAAGCACATATATAGAGCGTGGAATGTACTAATGTAATGGAAGGCAAGCACAATCAACATCAAGCCCAAACACACGCTCTCACAGAGCTCGTGACAAGTGTCACAACACTAAGCCATCAAATTTAATGTCCACTTACACAGAAACATCCAGTCAGGACCTCCAGATCCAACGCATGTGCCTTCTAATGGCTGCTGCTGCTGCTCCTCTAGCCTCAGCCCCCTTCCCCATTGTTGTATCGACCGTTGAGCGCTTTTAGGCTACCGCGACGGGGCTGATCCACTCTGTCCAAAAACAAAAAGTGTAAATGGGTTTTGGCTTTTGCCGGCGGAAGGGCGGGGCAGTGGCTATGCCAGTGGCAGGGGCAGTGGCAGGGGGAGCCCTTTGACTGTCAACCAGTTGGCCGCAGCACATATGAGAGCCTTAGGGGGGAGGCAGAGGGAGCCGGCCTGTCGACTTTCTGCTTGATGACGGTGCTTAAATAATAATTTTATACTCTAACAAAATGGTCTCTGTCAACTGCCGATGCTGATGCTAACGCTGACGCTGACGCCTGTTCCCTCTTAGCCTTATCTTTTGGCCTCTGTTTGTGCCTTGTCATTTTGCCGCTGCCCGGCAGCCAGCCAAATTGGAAAACGGTACCGTGGACGCTTTCGAAAATATGGAAAAATGCAAATGTAAACGCCGAGCGGTGCTACCCAGGCCAGCCAGGACATGGGCATCACACGGCGCTTAGTCGCCTTCACGACATTTAATTTTCATAATGATTATGATATGCAGTATATGTATATACATGTGTATAGATGTTGTGGAGTGGGTGTGTGTATGTGTGTGGGTGTGGGTGTGGGTGTGGGTCCGCTTATACCCAGGCTAACTCTGGGTGTCATTTGGCGGCTAACGAAATCATTTTAACACAACTGGCGCGTTAAAAATGCTTAAAATGTGAAACGAACAGCAGCGTTGGCGTTGGCGACGATGATGATGGAATTTTTTTTGGGAGAACATAAAAAACAAAAACAAAATAAGAAAATTCGCAAAACGGCGTAAAATGTAGGAAAATCCGCAAGGAAATGTGGGCAGCGCAGAAGGAAGCGCTGGACGAAGAAGCTGCATGATGAATTATGTTTACGACGCAATATGTTGCGGCTGGACTGCCGCGCGGGGCATGAACACTCCGGCCCTGAACCCGGTCCCGATCCCGAACCCGGCCCGGACCCAAGCCCGAACCCAGCACCCGTGCCCTCCCTTAGCCCGCAACGAGAGTTTACGACAATGGGCAGCCGGGTCTGTGTCTGCAGTCCTTAGCATCATTTGCAAGTTGTCAGTGGCTCCGACTCTGACTCTGTGGCTCTGCGGCTCAGCGGTTCAGACTCGTGTGTAGTATGTCAGTGTATGTTGGCGGTCGCGTAAATGGCGGTTAATGCCAGTTCAAGGCACAGCCTGAGCAACAGCGAGCAACTTGGTCATTATCCCGCTGCCATGCTAAGTATACCCCATATTCCTTCAACTCGGCGATGATAGTTGAAACAACATTTTAAGGCATGTATTTGGGGAGGGGAGAAGGGACTTCTTGCAGATCTTCAAAATCAACGGAGCCATTGACAATTTATGGCTCAAAATTATGTCACAAAATGTTGCTGTTGCTGGCAAATATTACACAAAATATGCGCCTACAAATGAATTCCATGGGATAAGAGAGATAGAGAGGAAGAGGGAGGCGAGGCGGGTTGTGGAGGAGGGCGACAAAACTTCATAAAATATGCGTTAAACTTTATGACAACGACTTAGGTGCGGGGCAGGGCGAGGCAGGGCATGGAAGGGCAGCTATAGGGAGTTGCACGTACGCGAAAATGGCGTGCAAATTTTGCAAAGCCATGGAAGAGGGGGAGCACCCCTCACACACACACACACACACACATACACACACTTAGGCAGAGACACACCCGCCATTTTAATTTTCTTTGTGTACAGCTCGTCTGAGTGCTGTTGATGTTTTGTTGTTGTTATTATGATAAATCGCAGACATTTAACGCAGCGCACAAGAATTTATTACACACTCACACACACACACACACACAACACACACAAACACATACTGCCAGCTGCATTTTTGGAAGTGTTCGCTTGTTGCGCCATTATTTACGACATTGCGAGTCCGGGCTCTATATAGTATATACCTACATATACATACACATATATATATAGTCCCATTCACACAGCAACAACTGCAAAAGGCAGACAAATATGCTATAACATCTTAGTGTGTTAGTAGCGCTGACGTCAGCAGCATACGTCACAAACTATTCCCAGCTTGCCTGGGTGGCAACGCTGCCATGTGAACGAGGCTGGTGAAGCTGCGCTCGATTGCGATCGCAATCCTAGCTGACAACTATCGATAACCTAAAATAGCTCGATTGCGATCGCAATCCTAGCTGACAACTATCGATAACCAAAAATAGCTGAAATATTAATTTACAGAAGCTAAAATCTAGACAAGGCAGCTAAATCATTGAGGAAATTAAGACATCTTAACTATTTGCTCATTTGCTGAATTTTATAAAAAGAAAAGCTCACAAATCAGCTAGTCTATTTATTGTTCAATTTGTGTTGTTATTCTTAAACTCTTCCAAATCAAAAGCCACATTTCAAATAATTAATTTCTCACTTGTGGTCGCCGCATACGTTTCTGCAAATTAAATAAAATGTATTTTACATTACTGAATAGGTTTAATTATGTACCATACGTTTCAAATTTTCAAAATTGAATTGATTGTTAAATTTGCATTGCGTTTCTAAACCTGGATGTTTTTAACTAAAGATATTAGCACCGCAGATCATCACAACAATTATCAAATTATTAAAGCTGGAAAAGCAATAGATTTGATTAGGAGTTATTTTCAAACATAAATTTTTAATCAACTCATTTTGTGAACTTGATGTTATCGTTAGAATAAACACAGGCTTTTTAATAAAATTAAAATTATAATAATTAATTAAAATAAGCTCAATCGTATTATCAGTTAAAATAAATGGCAGGATTTTTCGTATTTTTAAATATTTATTTTATCAGTTTGGGCCAGGTCTTGAAACCTTTTCTAATAATACATGAATATGCACTTAAAACTAAATATATACAAGAATGTATATAGTACATATATACACAAAATGCAGTAATATTATAGTTTCTCTAACTAAAAATTCCGTTTAACAAGAAACTGTTAGGAAATCTGACTTAAAAATTGTCAAATCGGCAACACTGATATCAAGAAGTGGCAGGCGTAATGATATTAAAATAAACAATTGCAGCTTTTACTCATACTTGTTTTAAATGAAAACATTTAATATTGTCTCCTAGTAGTAGACTATCAACTTAATTGTATGGACTTTCAGACTATCTTATGCATAACTAATCATTTCCTTCGATTGTCTCCCAACCTCCCACAGATAAGCGTGACGACAAGGTGGAGGAGTCGACCCCCAAGCGATACACAACGACCTCCAGCTTGAAGCTGAAGCCCGGAGCAGATGATGACTACACGGAATACACCTGCCAGGCGAAGCACAAGGCACTCTCGCCGGACATGCCCATGCGTGCCACCGTTCAACTGTCCGTGTTGTGTGAGTAGAGCTCTAGATTCCGATTCTGACTACGGCTACGACTACGGCTACGGCTACGGCTACGAGTCCGATTGCAGATGAATGCCTTTTGCACGCCTGGCCTGTCATTGTCAAATATATGCGAAATGTGAAATGCCAAATGGCGACCTCATTAGCCAGCTCAAATGGCCAAGTTTGCAATACAATTGAAATGCTAGCCGCGCACTTATGCCGATAGCCCACCTCACCCCAACCGAGGCTGCAACCGCTGCAGCCGGCACCTCGTTCCTGACCCACAAAACACGTCAGGATACCGATGGCCACAGCCGTTGGTGTCATGGCCTCCTGCCCTCCTGCCCTCCATGGCCTCCATGGCCGCTAATTGCGCAATTGGCGCGCGTATTAATTAGTTTTTAAATTCTAATGCGATGCCCAGCTGGTGCACACATTAGGAGCTGGGGGCGGCACTGGAGCTTGGCATGTGGCTGGTAGCAGGATCGGGGAACGGGGAAGGTGAAACGGGAGCATTGCGTGCCCAGTGCGTCGTATTTTGCAAAATTTCAAACTTCTGTTATTGATTGCTGGACCTGGCCACGCTCCCTCTGTAGCTGTAGGTGCAACCAGCCAGCACCTGCCTCCTGGCCAGCACACACATTACGTGCCCCATATTCAAATTAATTATGTTTGTTATTTATGCATCGGCTGCTGCCGGAGCTAAAACTGGTGCCACTGCCCACCAATGGCTGCCAGGAGGCCATTTCCGCAATTCCTGCCACTTTGTGCTCTTTGCCCGCGATACCTGTCAGTTCGTTGTCAGAATAGATTTAAGTGTGAACTGTGCCAAATAGAGCCTAGTACTCTAAGTACACTCTATTGCATACAATGCCAGTCACCATCCAAATGGGCAATCAGTAGAATAGGTTTTGAAAATACGCTTCCAATATGTTTGATTTGGTCTGTCGGTCTCAGTTAAATAGCAGAGTAAATCTATTTTGATTTATACGCTTGATACTACTATATACAATTTCTCAGGCTAAAAAGATAGTCTACTCAATAAAATCTTGTACGAGCAAAGTATTTTTTTTTTTTGCAAATTTCAAGGATCAGAAGAAAGAAATTTTGCAATTAGGTGAAGTGATTTCATGAAGTACATTATTTCCAAGTTCAGGAAATGTTAAGGTTTTTATTAAAAAATCTACGATTAATTGCGAAAAATTGCCCGATTTTAATGTGGAATAGCATTTAGCTTACTGTTTTAAACTACGAAAACCGATTTAAAAGACGTTCCTTTGAGGCGGTGGTATGAAATCTATACGAACCTACTTTGGAATAGAAAAAACTGAAGCGAAAGAAAGAAAATCAAAAAAGACACGGATTGAAAAGTATTAGGAAATGAGAACTGGCAATCAAATGAAACATATTTATTGCTCTTTACGCAATTCGACCAGTAAGGAATTTTGTTGCTGTCTAAAATTTATTAAATAGCTGTTTTATAAAAAAAAATTGTTTATATAAGCCAATCCACAATTGTAATTGGAGCGGAAACAATTTGTAAAGCTCAATATATATGTGTTGTTTTTAACGAGAAACCCTGTGCAATCTGGCGTTATGTGCATCTGCTGACAGGATGTCGGATGTTGTTACCCGGTGTTAATAGTCCAATTCATCAGTAAAATTAGATTAGTAACAAATTTATTAACTTTTCGGAAACCGATGTCCCCACATTGAAGACCGCCAGAATTGAGATGTGTAACTATTTAGGCGCACTCTGCCGTGTAATTTGCGGTACGCGGACTCGTATGTCTGGGCCCATGCACATTTGGAGTTGGGCCACAGGATATTTTCTCGACCCAGCCATTTTCTGGCCTCTGACCACTGCGGGGTTTTGCGGCGCTTAATTATGCGCTATTATTGCACCCCACACCCCACACTCCGACCAGCGTACTGTCACTTGCAAGGACCGGGCCGGGCCAGGGAGTAATCGGATTCAACTGGCCACGTGCATAGGCCAGCCCGGTGCGCGGCCAATACTTGTGCAATATTTTAAGTGATTTTAATTTAATTTTGTGCCGATTCACTTTATTCCGGCTCTGTGTACCTGCTGCGTTATTTAACCCATTGGCTGCCTTTCCGGTATTTGTGTGTGCTCATTTCAGTTAGCAATTTTAAATGGCGACAATCGTTCCACTTCCGGTTAGAGTTGTCCCTTTAAAGTGCACCTTAAGCAGCAGTTAGTTGCATTTTATATTCAAGCAGAAGCTCGTAAATGTTTTTTTTCGCCATTTAAAGTTCGTTTTTAACAAGTCGCATAGTTTACTGTTTGCGGTATTTACACTGTTATTAACCCGCCCACAACACGAAAATTACGGCCACCATTTGCATCACTTTTACAAAATGCAATGCAGATGCACATTTTATGCACAGGACGCCAGCCACGCCCTAAGTCCTGTTTTTACAATGAATAAAAAAACATTAACCAGTAGGGGAAAAACGGGAAATCGGAAAATAATGCGTTTGACCACATAAACGATTTGCATGCAAACACTTCAATTAAAAATCGCGCGAAATTCTGTTGCATATGCCCGGATAACCTGGACGGCCAGGACAACTGGCCGGTTGGCCGAATCGCCGGATGGCCTGGCTGGCCACATTTGTTTTAGTGTAAATTGAATTTATTTGTGGCGGCCACTGCAATTAAATATGCCTGATATAAACATGTCGGGCGGGATATGGTTGTTGCTGCCGCTATTTCCATTTTCCATTATCCATTATACAGTTATGGGTCTATAAACACGACTGACTCTCTGTTCTCATCCTCAACTGCAGATCCACCCGGTCCGCCCTACATCGAGGGCTACTCGCCGAGCGACACCCTGCGACGTGGCCAGACGGTGGAGCTCATCTGCCGGAGCCGGGGCGGCAATCCGCCCGCGCAGCTCATCTGGTACAAGAACGGCTCCCAGATACGGATGGCCTACAGGTAAGCGATGTCAGAGGACGGCCCTCGAGAGTGTGCGAAATGCAATGCAAATGCACTCATCATGTTTCAGGACCTCTGGCCGGCTGTCGGAAAACATTTACACGTTCACCGCCGAGGCTGGCGACAACAAGGCGCGATTCCGCTGCGAGGCAAGCAATGTCATGTCGCAGACGCCGCTCAAGGCGGAAGTTGATTTGGCTGTTCTATGTAAGTGCAACTCCACTTAACCCCACTCCACACTCCGCCCTCTCTAGCCCTGCAACAAGCATCATCAAAGCGAGGCAGCTGCCTAATGCTGACACTTGACGTTGCAAACAGATAATTTGCGTGTCCTGGCCCGCTGCAGCGCCAGCTCGTTATGCCTGCCCCCGCGAGTCCTTTGCATGTTTGCCTAATTGTATTTCGTTAATTTTCATATTTGCACACACTTACGCCTGCACACAACCACTTACACTCGCACTCACATTCCGGGTGTGGCTGTGGATGTGGATGTGGATTGTGTCAACAGTCGGGCTCCTTTACTCGTCCTTTCTCGCTGCATTTCACAGAGCTGCCACTTGGCAACCGGCACAAAGGCGAAAATAAGCCTGGCAACTCTCTGCTCTCTCTGGCTGTTGCTTTCTTTTGCAATTAAGCTTAAGTTTGCACTCTGAAAGTACCCTCCTCCCGCGCCCCACTTGGCTTTGTCAAATCAAGCAATGCAAATTCTTTTCAAGTGCCAAATAGCGCTCCCTTCCACCCCGTCGCAGCAACCAGCTGCAGTTTGTTGGAGCTACAACAATTGCAATCAGGCTGAGGGCAGGCCAGGGCACACCAATCTGGAAGGACGAGGCGTCGCGAGACCTGGCCCAAAACGTCGTTAGTCGGATGCATTTGCATGCAGTCCCGCCCCCTCACCATGCTGCTTATGCTCTTGTGCCTAACATGCAAATGGACGACTTGAGGGGCACGGCGCGTATGCGTGATATTCAAATTTGGAGTGCCAAGTGGCCGCAGCTGAATTGGCGCTGTTTAGCGATTCTTTACCTGGTCGGGGCTGTGGCCGGGGCTGGCAATGAAAGGCTTATGTCCTTAGGCGATATGTACTGCCAGCACGTGTCCGGCTAATCCCAATCCCAATTCCATTCGCACGTGGCCAACTTATGTCCAGCTTATGCGAATACCAATCAAATTGGCTCTTGTTTTGCCTGCACTCACTTGTCAGAATCCTTGTTTATTTACCTTGTTTGCCACCAAAATATGCCCCATTGAGTGACCAGCATTCACACACATACACACACACACAAGCAGTCGTACACGCACACACACCTTACACACATTCACATAGACGCATTGGCTTCAGCTGTGCTCCTTCTGAGCTAGCAACACGCATTATTTATGTATAACGAAATGTGGCACAAAAATGAAGACGTAGCTGGAATACATTGAGCGTACTGCCGAACCCCTCCCTCAACCCGCACACAGCCGCACCACCACCCGCTAGCCGAGTGTGAGCAGAATGAAGATGTATGGCAAAAGATGCGAGAAGTTAAGAATTCATAATGTTTATTTATATGCGAAACATATCGAGAAGAAGTTTTGTATTCCCTGGCTGCAGACCCAAGACCCGAATTGGGCCAACACTAGCTGCCACCGGGTCGAACACGGCGTATGCGTAATATATGCACAGCTGCTGCTGCTGCTGCTGCTGCTCCCGCCGCCCCCATCCGCGCTCCTGCTCCTACTCCCTTCAACTCCTGCTGACGCCTGCACTTATCCATCAAGGCGCGTAGCAGGCAGCAGGCAGCAGTCAGGAGGCAGCTGCAGCTTCTGCTGCTCGTCGTTGGCATTAGGTAATAGCTTCGCCTGTCACTCAGTCGCTCAGTCATTTGCATCCATTGGGTGCGGTGTGTTGTGTTGTATTGTGTTGTTGGAGAAAAATGAGCGATACGCAGAATATGGCAGAAGCCATGTGGCATGCCACAAGTGAAAACGCGCGTTTCACTCACGCAGGCTTATTAAATATTAATGCCGAGCAAAATTACAGATGCGAGCTACACTTTAACCAAATCCCCCATCTTCCATCTCCCCCCAAATGCCGTCCACAGTCGCACCATCGCAAGTCACAGTGACAGGTCCAACGGAGGCCCGCGTCGGTGATGTTTTGCCCTTGACGTGTGGCACCGCGCCCTCGAACCCGCCCGCGGAGATCAAGTGGATGGTAGGTGGACGTCAGATACGCAACGCTACCTCCAAGACGACCGTTAGTCCAGAGGGTGAGTATGGATTATACATGTTTACTTCTATCAGGCCTATTCGGGTTTCCACTTTGATACACTCAGATGTGCACTAATGCCTAATCACACCATCAATACTTACGTGTAATATTTTCTCACCTTAAGTTCAATCCAAAGTGCAATCAATTTGACGAATGTTCTTTTAAAGAGTAGCGATAACCACACTACAGGCTTAGGTTAAAACACTCACTTATGGGAACAATTTTATAACATGTCAATACATTTTTGGTAGTCACATTAGTCACGTAAATATGAGATAGTGTGAAGAGGCCTGTAAATGAGAAAGAGTCAAGCAAGTTAATGTGCTAATTGTCATCTATTTCCTTCATCCGTTTCAGGCGGCTGGACAACCAGCTCGAATATTACCACCGTCGTGGAGCCCAATAAGCGTACTTTGGTGGTCATCTGTCATGGACTTAACATGCAGCTCACGGAGAATGTTGTCTCCACGCACACGATCAACGTGCTGTGTAAGTATTGGGAGGGCTGCAACAGCTTGAAGCTCTTAAAGCAGATCCGCACCCAAATTATATTTAATTGGTCACAAATTGTCCCATAACTGTATTTCGCCTGGCTAACCAACTGACCATAGCACAGGCCATAGCACTGACTGCAAAATTCCAGTAACCCATAATTGAGTTTTCGCAAACTTTTCCAGCCACTTGTTTTTGTTGCTGCCAATTCGCAAAGCAGACATTTAGTTTGTCTGTGAACAGAAGAAGCTGCTTTATGTGAGGACCTGCCAAGGGGGCAACCTTAACTAGTTAAACTCGGTTAATCATTTATGAGGCAAAAAATAAAAAGTCTCTGCTGCAGTATACTGGGCAACTGGACAGTTTATATGGCAGCACTAGCAATGTACGTAACCAAAATTCAACATGCAGTTGACAGTCAAATATGAGTTTCACAGTTTATCTACCAGCCCCGTCAACTCTTTGATATGGTGCTGCCAACTTATCGACGTGGCACTGCCAACAATTTAACTATCGTAATGCTCAGGAAACCATATGATTTGCAAGGCCTACCAGAGCTTCGGAATCAATATTATGCGCTTGTGGTTTCTTTTAACAAATCTACATATTCGGATCAAAGTATACTCTTCTTGGAGCAAAAAACTTATATTTCCTGCCTTTAGCGGAGTTCAATGGGCAAATTGTTTGCTGCGAACGAGCTCGGATCTCTGTAGACTCTAAAAAACCTCACGAATGTCACTTGAATAATATAGTAGAATACTTTACAGGGTAGATCTACCTACGCTTTGATATTTAGCTCAATTAGTTTTCAAGCTTTTCGTATTGGAGAGTGAGCGAGAAAAATTACGAATAAAGGTTTTTATATTAATTATCAATATAGTCTATGCACCACACTTGAAACATTTACAATGAGTGAATTTCCGAAGTGTCTCTCGGAGTGTTCACTCCCCTCGAAAGAAGGCGACGCTGAGGAAATGCCAAAGGAGATCAAGTTTAAAAAGCCAGCGAAGAAGGTTCACGCGAAGAAGGTATTCAAGTCAGCATTTGATGCATCGCGCTACGAGATGTGGCGCTCACATCGCCATCGGGTGCACATGGCGGTGAGTGATCTGGCCAATGATGCGCCCCACTTCCAGTCTGTGCGGATGACAGGCGTGAATGCATTGCGGGACAATGCGGTGGTCTATATGAACCGCACTAGGGAGAACATCCAGATGCTGGTGGGAATATCGCAGACAATTCGCACTCATGGTGCTATCAATCCCTTTCGCTACGAGGCCCCTTATGTAATGTCCGCCGTGCCAACAATTATTGGTAATCTGGAGCTGATAGAGCGAGATAACCATGATCTCGGCAAGCGCATCATGGAAGTAACCACCGAAACAGACTCTGGCCTCAAACCCGACAAACGCTTGACCCACGGCCACGTTCAGCAGGCGGCCCCGACTCCTTTCGCCCTACCCAACAAGGCGCTGGCCAAGTACAAGCCATTTAACATCCAGATACCTGCATCGGACAAGGAGCGCTGGCAACTGTTTCGGCCCCGCATCTTCTTCGACATATATCTGAAAGATGCGCGCCCGCTTGGCCGCTTCGTCGTCCAGCTGTACACAGAGGCAGCTCCCGTGGTGGTCCTTCAGCTGGTGAGAGCCTGCATGTGCAACATGCATAACAAGTTCCTTATAAGGCGGCTATTTCCCACTCTTTGGCTGGAGGTGGAGATGCCATTGGATGCCAAGTCACCGCTGCATAAGCCCTTGGAGTATGACGCCAAGGTTATTGATCATGGGGCTTCCAGCTATGTGCTTTCCTTTAGCAAGGCACAGTTAAAGGGTTTTCGTGAATGCATGTCCTTCACCTTGTCCTTCAAGCCACTCAATGTGGTGAACGGTTCGCGTGTTGGCTTTGGCCGCGTTGTCAAAGGCAGCAAGATCTTCGACTGTCTCCAAAGCTATGGCACCAAGAACGGTACCCTCAGCCGAGGCATACTCTGCACAAACTGCGGAGTGCTGTAAATTTCCACCCATGTTATCAAAATTTCAAAAAATCGTACTACTTTAGGCATATCATTGCTCAACACCTGTATTGATGTGAGAACCTCCAGTCAATCATATGCCCTTTTAAAATGTGACACTTGATCTGACTATGTAGTAATATTTGGTTCAGTCTGTTTTATTAGGCTTTCCATATAGGAGAAAAAAAATTGTTAAAATTTCTAGTATATATTTTAATTATTTTTGAATTTTCGCATAATTCTGCACCGTTGGCAATGATTGAGTATCCAGAATGCAAGCCATCAGATATGACACTCGTGTCCATTGACATTCCTGTTGCAGAGGTTCAAGTCGAAAAGAAGCCAACGGTAAAGTTCGTTAAAAAGAAACCCAAGCTGAAAGCCGATGAATCGGCACGAATGGATGCGTGGCGAGAGCACCGCCACCGGGTGCTCACGGTGTGCAGTGAGCTGGACACAAAGCCACCCGGCTTCCAAGCGGCACGGATGACCGGAGTGAATGCCCTGCGCCTGAACGGGGTCGCCTTCATGGAGCGGACCAAACAGAACATACAGATGCTGGTGGAATTGTCGAAAACAATGCGCACCCACGGGGCCATCGACCCCTTTCGCTATGAGCGGGTTTATACGATGTCCTCCCTGCCCGCCGCCGTGAAGAATCTGGAGCATATTGACCAAGTCAATCATGATATTGCCAAGCGCATTTTGGACGTGGTCAGCGAGCTCGACACGGGTCTCAAGTCCAAACATTGCGTGCCTAAAAAGCCCCAAAAGCCGAGAAAGCCATTCGATATGTCCACTGAGTCGCTGGTCAAGTACAGGGGATACAACATCAGTATGCCCGATACAGATAAGGACCGCTGGCGGCTCTTCCGTCCCCAAATCTACTTTGAGCTGTATCTAAAGAATGCACGCCCGCTCGGCCGCATTATCGTCCAGCTGTACACAGAGGCGGCTCCCGCGTTGGTGCTGCAGCTGGTGAAAGCCTGCACCTGTAACATGCACAGCAAGTTTCTAATTAGGAGGCTCTTTCCTAATCTCTGGCTTGATGTGGAGCTGCATTTGCAGGGCAATGCGGAGCTGTACAAGCCCTTGGAGTACGACGCCAAGGTGATAGATCATGGTGCCTCCAGCTATGTGCTCTCCTTCAGTAAGGACAATGTGCAGGGTTTTCGCAACTTTCCGACCTTCACCGTGTCCTTCAAGCCCCTCAGCGTTGTGAATGGCTCGCGTGTAGGCTTCGGCCGCATCATTAAGGGCAGCAAGATCATCGACTGTCTCCAAAGCTATGGCACCAAGAACGGCAAGCTCAGCCGCGGCATCATCTTCACAAGCTGTGGTCTACTTTAAATTTTAAGTTATTACTAAATTGTATGTGTGTGTATCTTTCTGCGGCATTAAACTATTGTATACTTGAGCTACCAATGCTGTTGAACTCGAAGTATGATAAAAATGAGCCACGCTTGGGCTTCGCTCAGAATGTCATTACCGTTCACGCGCGTCTAATAAAAGTTCAATTAGTCAACAGCCCGGTGAACTCGTCAACGACTGTCAACCTGCCTAGCCAGACTCCTCCACCCCCTGAAGTCCAGAAGTATGCCAGCTGCTTCGACTGCCAGGGGTTTGTCCTGATTCGAAGTGTGGCGTCAATTCTGTTTGCTACGTAACAAACGGAAGTGTCTTAAACTCCATTATGCCATGTTCGACGTCACTCTTAATTTGCCTCAATTATAAGTGGGAGATTGTGGGGGGAGGCACAAAGCAGAGACCACAGACAGTTGCTGAGGGAATGGCGGTGAAATGGCTGACAGGACAGCCGCAGTTATTCCTGGCTAACAAGATGTGAGCATGTATAAACGAATATGTGCCAGGACATCAGACTTGTTAATAATTGCGTTATCGCTATGTGATTTCTAGTTTCGGCTTTGACTTATCCACGAGCGGCAAAAATTGTGTGTGTTCTGGATGGTCCTGCTGGTGGCACAAAGTCGTTGTCCATGCGTCCTTTATGTGCACTCCTGCAGCGCTAATTAATTTTTCTGACCAGCATCAGAAAACACAAGCAACGGGCCAGGGCCGGAGCCGGAGTCGGAGCCGAAACCCGACTGTGAGATTTACATTTATTACCCATACACCGCACAAAATGACTAACAGACCCCGAGGTAATGAGCGAATCCACCCTGCCCCCTGCAGCTCCCATCCGCTCCCATGACAGTGCCCACTCGACGCTTTGTGCTGACACGCTGCAGCTGCCAGTTGAAGAGGGCGGGAGGAGTGTAGATTTGGCCCATTCTCCAGCCTATGTAGTTCCCGTGGCCGGGCGAGCATGGCACGGAATTTTCAAATATTCAAGGCCGTCTTATGTGGCCATGCGGTTGCCCAAGGGACACCCTCAAGATACTTTTACTTTATGCGCGGCAAATTAAATAATTTTAATTTTTATTGTTCAGACGACGTCACAGCGGTTGGTCTTGTTTGGGATTGCTTTTGGCCAGTTTGTAGGCCATAATTTGCTGGCTCGTTGCTAAGTTTTTGGGCCAACATTAATTTTGGCGGCTTTCTTTGTTTTAAGGGCTTTTATGCTAACGTTTCTCCCTATCTTTTCGCAGATCCACCCGCGCCGCCATTAATTTCGGGCTATATGGAAGGACAAATTATACCAGCTGGTTCGGTGCAAAAACTGCTTTGTGTTTCATCAGGCGGCAATCCGCTGGCAACGTTAACGTGGTATAAAAACGACAAGCGGGTGAGTTTTTGCATTTGCTGCACAGTTGCTGCATTTGCGCCACGCGATATGCAACAAAAAATTGAAAGCAGACACACACACAGACGCAGAACGAAAGAGACACACAGAGAGGCAGGGCGACTCGTAATGCTATCAACAACAGACAACAAACGTGGGTAAAACAATAATGGCGCTTTTGTTGACCATTTCCGCTTCCGCTTTATGGGCTTAAAGTGCTAATAAGGCGCTCGACGTCAGTTTTATCTGCCGTGGGCAGCTTGAACCCCTTCCAGCTGATACTGAAAAGCACATTTGATTCTATCCAGCAATTGTCGTTGGCGCCTTGCTAAGCTGAAATTTAATCTTAAGCTCAATGCTGGAATCAGCGGAAGTGTGCGCCGCACAGATGCAGCTCGCAGCTGTTGTTGCAGCTACAGTTGCAGTTGCTGCTGCACACTTTGGGAGCCACTTCCTGCAGCAGCTGCAGAGCCTGTTAACTTGATATACAACACATGGCGAGTGGCCGCTGCTGCTGGTTTCTGTCACAGAAACGGAAACGAGCAACTGCTCCACGCCGGGCTCGCCATCTTCAGCGCCATTGTGGTTTCTATCTATCCACCCAGGAGGCCACCCTACTGCGGGGGGACCCTTGTGCGGGGGTGCTCATCTGTGCGCGTAGATTAAATGATATTTTATCAACAAAATTAAAATGCCCCTTGGCCGAGCAGGTTTGTTGTTGTTGTTGTGGCTCTTGGCCTGGCCTAACAGCTGCTGCTGCGGGCTGTCTCTTAGCATATGCAGCACATTGCCGGGAGTTTGTTTTGCTGTTAGTGCTCTTCTGGCCGCCTCTCTACCCTTAAAAGCCTCGTTGTATACCCTGTAGTCATAAAATACATAAAAAAGGAGTTTAATAAAGCTGTGCAGCTGCTACATAAGCAGGCAGAAGTGTGCATTTTCATCTGGGTATGTTCATGACTCGTTCGGTGACAATCTCAGAGATTATACGAGCTAGAGATACCAAGTTTTGGTATGTAGGATCCCAAATACCATTCACAGCTTAAATCTAACCAAACTATGAATTGATATTTGTTACACGTGACAGCCAAAACACAACAAAGAGGTTCCGCTTGAAAGAATCTATATCAATATTATCGATAAAAGTCGCAACCAATATGAAGTTGGTTTCAGCATTTTAAAAGTTAAAAACCTTCATAAAAAATTAGTTAGTTATATACATAAAATAATACATTTTTTGGAAAAACCAATTGAGCTTATTTTTGCTGAATCGATAGTAGAAAAAACCCCGATAATGGCAAAATAAAATAATCGATAATACCAATAGTGCCATCGATTACTCTCCAGCTCTAATGCACATATTGTGTCCTGCAATAATAAGTACACAATTTAGTTAGGAATCTACATCAGACAGCCGATGATTTCTCTCAAAATGATGTTCGAAGAACTCGTGCTCAAAAGTAACTCAATTGAAGCCTCATTTGAGTGAGATTTTGTGCTCGTGCATTACGCAAATTCTTATAAAGAGACACGAATGCGAATGAATGAGAATGAGAGTTTGCTTCGAATTAATTGTTTCTCTACTGAATTTCTATTTCATTTTGTTGTTGCTTTTTGAATTTAATTTTCTTTTTGTGCAGTTTCTGTTGTTGTGTTGATGTGAGTAAATAAAGAGCAATATACAGCTTTGTAGACAGTGGAGCACATCTTACAGGCAACAAAACCAACCTCACTCATATTCACAGAATGCCAATACCTTTCAGACTCTGCGTCACTCACACTCACACCTCGCACTCACTCAATTCGACAGCATTCGAATTAATAATTTTAAGATCATATTATGAATGAAACCATGCAGACCTATAATCTACATAGAGTGAGGAGTGAGAGGATAATGTGTGTAATATGTGCTAGGGTGCTTGAGTACAGGGTATCTGCTAGTTGAGAACTCGCGACTAGCCCATTCTGACATGGGTTTTTTGCAGCGTAATGACGGAAGACACATGTTTTTTTGGCAGACTCGTTTCTTTAGCCCCCACCTGACGCAATTTACCGTTGCTTACCCATGCTTTGCAGATCAACTCCGTCATTCGGTCCGCAGACAAATCCGTTTCAGCCGAAATAACAATTCTGGCCAACGTCACCGACAACCAGGCGCAATACCGCTGCGAGGCCTCGAATAGCGCCACTGAAATACCGCTTTTTGAGTCGACGACGCTCAGCGTGCACTGTGAGTAGAGATGTTGTTGTTGTTGTTGTTGTGGCTGTTGGCCCAAGTCGTTGGCATTATTATCCGCTGGCTGTACTTACAGTTGCGCCAGACACGGTAAAAATACGCATTGAACCGGAAGAACTGCGACCTGGCATGGAGGCGACCGTCATTTGCGACTCAAGCTCCAGCAATCCACCGGCAAAGCTCTCCTGGTGGAAGGATGGCATCTCCATTGAAGGTACGTAAGCGCCAGCGAATTGGAAGTTTGCCCATGGCATGGCAGAATGCAGAATGGCGGACTGTTGGTATGGCGGCCTGGTGGAATGGCATGGACTTGGCGGCGCCATTGTCAGAATGGCAGCTGCTGCGTCCAATGTTGACCGCCGCCGCCGCCGCCGCCGCCGCCTCTGCTGCTGCTACTGCTGCTGCATGCATTTTTTAAGGCGTTTCCACGACAACATCCGGTTTGGTTGCCAGCCAGTCAACCAGACCAGCCAGCGTCCAGTCAGTAAACTAAAATCACGCCCATTTCGTTCTCTACTCTTCTCTTGCCTGCTCCTCCCGTGCTCCTGCATTTGTGTCTATATACCTATCGCAGGCATTAATAACACGTCCAAGCCAGGCCTCTGGGGCGGCACGGTCTCCACGCTCGAGTTCAGGCTAAACATCACCCAGGAAATGAACGGTGTGGTCTACACTTGCCAAAGCGCCAACGAGGCGTTGCAGCGCAGCGTCCATGAGGCAATCAGCCTGAATGTCCTGTGTAAGTAGTCCGTCTGGATACTAATTGAGCAATTAGACTCCAATCTAAGCCTGAATCTAAATTTAAATTTGAATTGCAATTGGAATTGAATTTGAATTTGAATTTGAATTGCACAGTTCGTCCCAAGTTTGTGCCGCCGCCCTCGTGGACCTCAGTTGGCTTGGAGGGCGAGTCCTTGCAGGTGCCGCTGCAGGCCAATGCGAATCCCGCGACAATTGCCTACACGTGGACAAAGAACGGCACACCCATACCGCAGGATTCCAGTGGTAGCGTCTCCGCCGGCGAGCATCGCATCTTTGCGGATGGCGCTGTGCTCAACTTCACCAAGCTGCACCGCGAGGACTCTGGCGTCTACTCCTGCACTGCCAGCAACTCCCAGGGCAAGGCGAACATCAACATAACGGTCGTGGTCGAATGTGAGTAGCATTAAGGGCCCATAACTGATATAGGATTCTACTAAGCCGCTGATTATTGCATAGATGGCACCACCATCAAGTCCGTCTCGGAGAACATCATTGTCAATCCCGGCGAGGATGCAATGCTTTCGTGCAGTGTCGAAGGTAAGCCGCTGGCCGAGGAGCATGTCAAGTGGGAGCGTGTGGGCTACGAAATGGGTGCGAAGACCACGACGACCTTCACCAACGGCACAGCCTACCTGCATATCAAGAACGCCCAGCGCGACGATGTGGGCAACTTTCGTTGTGTGGCCGACAACCATGTGGCCAATCCCACCAACCGGGATGTCCTGCTGATAGTAAAGTGTAAGTGGGATACCGATCCGGAACTGCGTCTGCTACATCTGAGCTTCATTTGCAGTTGCTCCTGAGATTGACAAGGCCCCGACGCTGTTGAGAGCGGCCAGTGGAACTGGCGAGAGGGGTCGGCTGCCCTGCCGGGCGCAGGCCTCGCCTAAGCCGCAGTTCATTTGGCGCCAGGACAAGAAGGATCTACCCGTCAACCACACATTCAAGTACGAGGTGGAGGAACGCAAGATTGACTCGCTCACCTACGAGTCCTCGCTCATCGTCGAGAAGGTGGCCCCCGCCGACTACGGCGCCTACGAGTGCGTGGCCCGCAATGACCTGGGCGAGGACATCGAAACGGTGCGCCTGGACATCACCTCCCAGCCAGAGCCACCGCTGAGCCTCAATATACTAAATGTGACCCATGACACTGTCACAGTAGCCTGGACGCCAGGCTTCGATGGCGGACTGAAGGCCTCCTATCGCGTGCGATATCGGTACGTAGCACTATTCCCATGCCAGCCTTATCCTTATCCCGAAGTTCATTTCATTGCAATTACTGCGAATGTCACGTGCACTAATGAAATTGCCAGCACAGTCAGCTGCACCTCCCCTTCATTCCTTACAATTCTCATTCGAATCTCCCGTTGCAGGATGGCCGACCGCGAGCAGTACAAATACATTGATGGGCTGCCCAACAGTCACAAACTGACCATCGGCGGCCTGCGGATGAACACGCTGTATCTGTTCTCTGTAATGTCCTGGAACGATTTGGGCCAGAGCTCCTACCTGCCGGATTTGACGCGTGCACAGACCAAAGGTAAGCACAAGAGTTGAACGTGTGTCAAATATTTAAATTAACCTGGGGAGGCCTGTTCGGCTTGGAGTTGGCTCACCTTGATTTATACGCGTCGCCCCTTTTGACTTTTATGGCCATCCGTCGGGATGTCCGCCCCCTGCTGTTATTTTTTCTCCTTGCCTTACTCAATGATCTCTCTTCCTCACTGCTGCGCCTAATTGGAATTGTATTATGGCCATCAACGACGCCATCGCCAACGATGACAACACCACCAATCTTCGACCTAAACACACACACACGCACACACGCAGAAGCGCCACCTCCCTCGCAGCCGGCCTCCTCCCTGGGCGGTGGACCGCCAACCACTAGCCAGACACCATTGGGCGGCACATCGGGCATGCTGCTAGTGGGCGTGGCAGCCGGCATTACGGTGGTGTTGCTCAACGTGTTTGTCATCGGCTGCTGTCTGCACAAACGCAACGAGAAGCGGCTGAAACGAGGTACATTATCACCAGGAATCAAGCTGGGAATGCAGCAGGACGAGCTCTTGTTGTTGTTGTTGTTGCTAATGTTGTTGTTGATGTTGCTGATATGGCATTGCTGCTTTGCGGCAACTTGCAACTTGCAACTAACGGCTCAGCATTATCTCATTGGAGCCGATGTTGCCCCGGCCGCCGCTGTTTTCTTTTAATTTTTAGAGCGTGTCCGTGGGGCGGTGCCTCTTCCTGCCATGTCGCACGTGCCGCGTGGTCAGCGTCGAGCAACGCGAATTTCATTTGCCCCGCGTCACATGTTCCGGCTGCGTGGCCCATGCGACTCTATGACTACGTGATTTGCGTCAGTTTTGCATGGGCTCCTTATTTGCGGCCCAGGACACAGACAAAGTCACAGACAGAGAGTGGGACAGGGACACATTCAACTAGCTGGAAGTAGGGCGCGACCATTGCTATTTTTTCCCCCTCACTGCCCGCAGTCGCTCTGCGCTACTGCGCTGCTGCGTCATTTTTATTACAGTTTCTCATTTTGGTTTTTATATTTATTTATTGTTTTATTTTTGTAAGCATATTTTTCGCTTTATTTTCTTTATTTTCATGGCTTCGTTCGGTTTGCCTTGGTTTATTTTGACTCGTTGTCGCGACATCGTCATCGAGCAGGATTTGAAATGCTGCCAGCCGAGTTAACCGAGGACTCCAGCAATACACCGAATCTGGTCATAATTGGCATCTCTCTGGCCGCGTTCGGATTCCTCTTGGTCAATGCGGCGCTCGTTGGCTGGTTCTTTGTACATCAGCGGCGCAAAAAAGGTTCGTTCACATATCCGAGTATAAACGAGTACTACGTACTTTATTTATTGTTATTTGTATTTATTATTTATTTTGCTTTCCCGTTATACGAACGAGTGTACGTACGCACAAGTGTACATATTTGTGCTTCCTTCTGTGCATTTATTTATTTTGTTTGTTTATTTGTGCGCTGTATTGGCTTGTCCCTTTGTGAAACGGTTAAGTATTCTCAAGGCTTTGTTCAAGCCGTATTCAGGCAGGCAGGCAGGCTATAATTGTATTCAACTTGCAATTCATGAAAACTCCCATCCTTGACGTTATCTTCGACTCTTGAGGCATGCTCCAGCCACTCCGTGGCCCTGGCACCACTTCCGCGACACCACAGGAAGCGACCGCGTTGTGCAACTTCCGATGGCCTCAGTGGACGCAGACGTAGACGTGGATGCTCACTTTATGATGCCCACTAAACAATTTCCTGCATATATGTGCATAGATAGAAATACACTAGGATATGCTAGGTGGCGGGAGAGCGTACAGGCTTTCAGGATATACTTGGCTCTGGGTATCTTATATGCGCAATATGCGCTTCTTGTAATTTCCGCGAGAAAACCAGACGCAGTGCTGGGCAAGAAAGCAGCAGAGGAGCAGAGCAAAATGGAAGGAAAAAATATAACCGCTCTGAGCAGTCAACAAGAATATAATGATGACAGAAAATAATGATGCATCCTGGCAGCGGACAGAGGACAGCGGACAGCGGACAGCAGCGACGACCCGGGGCCATGCCAAGTGCAACTGTTTATTGAACAACGACGTTGGCAGGCAACCCGTCCGGTTGCCCAGTTTCCCAGTTGCCCCGTTGCCCCGTTGCCCCTGTGACCCCTTCGCCGCTCAACCCCTCGGCAAAGACAAATGTGCATCGTTTTCTTAGCTGAACGCACAATCTTCCGGAAATCAGATTGCTCTGCTCCAGCTTTAGACAACAGACAACAGACACCAGACAGTAGACAGACAGATAGCATAGAGCACGTGTCCGGCAAGTGTTGGAGTCCTGGGCTGGCTGGATGCTGCTCAATTTGCAGCTGAAGCTGGAGATTGTTTATTAATATGGAATTATATTTCAGCAGCCCAGGCAAGCGAAATATAAATATACCCTTCGACCCTACTCCCCCAGCGCTGTTGAGTTGAGAAAATTGCAGACATTTGGTTGGCAAGTCAGGTCTCAAAGCCAAACCAAGTCGGAACGTGCGGAAAGTGTTAGCACACAACGAGGAATTTCTAGCACTCCGAGTGCCAGCTCACAAAAATACTTGGCCAGAAATGAGCCAACGTTTGGCCGGGCGTGCTAACCAAATTATTTTTCATTGAGCCAAATTTAGTGGTTTGACACGCAAAAATCCAGAGCAACAGCAGGGCCAGCAGGAGCCGGTTCCTTCTCAATCAGAACCAGTCCCAATGCATGCATTCGTTCCAAAATTATGCATTCTCATATGTGTACGTGTGCTTGGAGCCATGCGATGTGCTCCTCCGGCTCCTAGCCTCTATTTGCCTGTACACAGCCAGCAGAGAGGCATTGGCAAAGGCATTCCAACTGCAAGTTGTCCTTCCCAACTGTATCTACAATTGTGAGCCTTGCAAGTGCTTGGCTCTGCTCTGCTATGCTCTGTTCGGTATTTGCAGTTGTGATGTATGCTCATATACTTTTGGCAAACATTTGACTTATGAGTTGGTTAACTTCTGTGACTGTTCGCCCTTCGCCTGTCCAACTTTTGATGGCCTAATGGATTCTTGTATCCTTACAGCACGAGTATGTACAATGTCTTGCAAAAAGTTGTCAATGCACCGTATAAAGAGCCTGAGTATACAAGTATCTGCAACTCGTATCTTTTTAAGCGCTTCTTGCATAATTTTGTCACAGAATTGACGAGAGGAGTTTGAAGTCCCAATGCCATAAGGTAACTACATATTCCCAAGCAATGTCAATTTATAAAGGTAAATCTCAGTTACGAGAATGGTATAAAAATCATTAGTGTTTATAAATTTTGAGTTAACAAGGTATCAGATTGCAATATCATACAACATCCATAGTGGCAACTTAGGTAAAGAGTCGAGTATGAACTCAATTATAAATTTTCAACTTAAAACTATTTCAAAGGAGAGTCAATTACAACTTATTACAAGCTGGTTTTATTCCCATTCAACAAAGTATATTCAACTGCGAACTACTTACTTATGTGCATAGTCAACGGGAATTATACAATGTTCATTGGGAAGTGGTTTAAAAACGGTACAATGCCAAAATTTGTTTAATAATATGGTAGCCAGAGTTTAAATAGTATGCGGATTGGCGGCCTAAGACTGGTGTAAAGAAGAATGAATTATTTATAATTCCCAACTGGTTTCATTCCCATTCAATCCCGGGTTACTGTTTGTACTTCATTTAATGAAGTTCAACTCCTTGAAAACGCCTTCTCGTCCTGTTCAGCATCATCAGGATCTGTACGTTATGCTTTTGTAGTCTCAGCCTCCTCCAATGCGCTCTGTGTGAAATGTAGGCCAAGATTTTTGACATTATGAGCGCGAGGCACTCGCTAGCGGAGCATGAACCACAGCCGCAGGACATAAATAAGATATTTTTCTTAGAATTCTGACTTTATTATACGATACGGATACGGGTACTGGCAATTTCTCTCATTTCCAGTGCACAGTGCATAGTTATGTTTGAACAAATGGCGCGCTTGGATATGGAGATGTTGCTTCACCCTCACCCACACCCTCACTCTCACTCTCACCACTCCCCCCGCCCTGACCAGTGCACAAAAGATTATTCATATTTCAGTCTTAACAGCCGCTTGTTACAAGAACTGTTAACCGAGAGCTATGAGGCTGCTTCTGCGACTGGTCCTGCTCCTGCTTCAACTGGAAAACTGTCTTGCCCAACAACATTTTTATGACAATGCTCCCACCCAACATCCCCTGCCCTACGTTGCTGCCGCTACCATAAGCCGATAACTGACAATGCCCAAAAGCATTTTTTGGCCATAAAGGAGTTGTCAGGGAAACTGGTGCGTTAGCCAGGATGACAGCAGCTGGTAGAAGGAGGGCCGCGTGACGGGGCTGGGCCGGTTGGGAGGGTACAACTAGCGGACAGCTTCAGCCCCGAAGATATCTCTGAATATTTCAATGTTTTCGCTGGCAAAACTTGACTTGTGGGCTGCTGTTTGTTGTGGCCCTTGGATATGCATTTTTAATGTGCATTTGTGCTTTTGTGTCAAAATGCCGCATGACGGAAAAGAAATCGCCCGCCGCCAGCCACAGTCCCCGCCTCAGTACCCGCCTTAGTATCCACCATAGCCTCAGTCTCAAAAGGAAGTCATCCGAACTGTACCGCAGCGAACATAGACACGGACATGGCTAAGAAGCTTTCGCTGTTGCTGCTGCTGCTGCTGCTGATGCTGCTGCTGTTGCCATTGCCCGATAAACTATGCCAAAAGTCTGCGGTTGGCAGCTGGTCGGCGGTTCGGCGGTTCGGCTTTTCGGCTATTCGGCTGCTCCCGCGGTCATTGACTCCACTGGACATTGGCTGGCGCACATATATCATCCTCGTATCCTGTGGAATGCCATTTCTAATGTTTATTGCCTTTCGGCTGCTCCGTAGCTACCATAAAGAGCGCACTGCTAAAAGGAAAGTCGAAGCAAAATGAAAATTTTAAAAGCACTCCCTGGCTCTTGGGCTAGCCGGGCAGCCTCTGCGGAATCAAGTGGCACTTGGGCAGTCCATGCGTTAATTTGAGGCCATTTTTATAATCTCTGAGAGTTTAGCAGTTTGAAATTTGGCATTTTGGCCATCAGCTTAAAGCCAACACAAGACCAGCAACTGCCGATAATAAAATATTCAGACTGACAGCCACGAACGGCTACCATTAGGTAACTGGCAAAGGGAGTAGGTAGCAATGGGAGTAGCAATGGGAGCAGCAATGGGAGCAGCAATGGGAGCAGCAATGGGAGTAGCAATGGGAGCAGCAAAATATGAAATTCCATAAAGTCAATGTTAGAGTTGCAGAGAGGGTGATGGAGAGGAGGCGCAAGAGAGTTGCTCGTAAAGGGAAAGTTGACTGCGACACTTTAACGAGTTGGCCGAGCAAAACTTTTGTGCCAACGTTGCCACAAGCGATAAGCGACACAACCGCTCCAAAACAAACGGACTTCTCCGGAAAGCACTTGACTTTGACACTCTTTAAACAATTGACTACTGCCGCAGCCAGAGGCTGCCCATCGAATCCGTTGAGATAAGCGTTGGGGCTGTCATACAATTGGGCGCCAATGCCGATGTCCGAAAGTTGAAAACTTTGCTGCTTAGGACAGCTTGTAAGCCGAATGCTCCAAATTCAACCTTAACATCATGCCACTACACTGAAACTTCCCTATAATGAACTTATCTATAACGAATTGCCTCCACACTGGTTTTTCAGTGTTGAGCAGTGACGGTATTGCGATTCTGCCTAGGTGGCAACGCTAAAAAGGGAAATGATGCATTAAAGTAGAAGGAAAAGGAATGAGAGATGACTTTAATTGGCCGTCCCAGGAAAACTGAGCCCAGTTGAGTTAAAATTGATTTTCTTTATATAAGTTTAATCCTTCTGTTATTTTTTATAAGCCACTTAAAATAAACTTATAATCTAAAATTTTAGGTCTGATAAAGACTAGACTATTTTACTACATTTCTTAACAGGGTTTCCAGTCCCTTAAATCTCACAGTTGAAGTCAACAACTTTTAAGAGGCATTTTTTATCAGACGAAAATTGTTTGTTTTATTTCCTCTAGAAAACTGATGGTAATCTCTTCCAATACAATTAAGTTCTTTACAATCAGATTATTTACATTAGTGCTGCATAATTATAGATAGCACTCCTACTCGAAAGTTTCAATGGTCGAAGTCGATACTATCAAATCTCTCGTCGATCTAAATGCAAGTGGTTTGAGATTTACATTTAAAGCTTAATGCCATATAATGACAAACTCTTTCATATTTAAGCAGAAGTGTTCCCTTAAAATTTATTTAAATTTAGACCCGCTATACAGAGTTACTTTCGTAATACCATACCGGAATTGTTTCTTAATATTCCTCAAAGACTACAAAGTAGATGATTGGCAGTCGCTACTTTAAAGCTAAATCCTAATTCACATCTCGAACTTATTCGTGTGTGCAAGGTATATTTGTTTCACTGTATTCTAATTTTGTATTTCCACATAAGTAAACATACATTTTTTTATTTATATGTATTTGTAGTTCTCTGAAATAGAACGCCTACACAGAAGCTGATTGTCAGCGCAAACAACGCTGGCAGCAATGATTTGTTTGGCTAGTTAAACACTTCTGAAATCTTTAAGGACGCACATTTTTCTTAAATCGGGACTACACATTATTCCCTTAGAAAATACAAATTAAATTCAACTGTAATTAGTTAGTTAAAGATTTAAGCACATTATTATCAACAAATACCTGCAGTTGCAGCAACTGGGACAATAACTGAGACATCCCTGACTGGTAAAAAGTCGGATATAAGTCCGAGCGTAAATGGCAGTTTTTTTGTGCTCGGCTCGCCCAGCAGATTAGGAGGAAAGCCTTCAAAACAGACATACCCGTCAACAGAGACGTCATTAGCTGCTCTGACGACCACAAAAGCTGTCTAAGCCGTGTCATATACATATATTGGCAGCAGTGCAAAAACCGAAAGAAATCCGCTCGCTGTCCGCCCCCTTTGCCAGATTTTGGCTTTGGCTTAGCATAAGTGCAAAATTTGTAATCTCTGTGTGGGGCATAAAGTGCAGCGGAGGCGACACGGCAAAAACAACGAAAGCCTTCAGTACCTAGGATATCCTGCGAGCACTTGTGCGCCTGCGAATCCAGCTCCAGCTCCAACCCCTTCTCCTGCTTCTGACTACGCCCACGACACTGGCTTATTTGTCGTGTGTGTGGTCGTGCAGGACCGTCATACCTCCTGCGTCAAGGACAGCGAAGGTTTTGACAGTGATAAGCCCATTGGCTGGCCATTAATTCTTGTCCGGCCAACGGCAAGTCAACCTAGCGCAAAGGTTGAGTGACGCGCTTTTGCCTTTGTCTTTTCTGCGAACTCTACTGGCATTTACGGCGCATATATTTCTATAGAAATCTATTTTGGGGCCCGTATAAGTTAGTAACGTCGAACATTACTACCATAGAGACTTGCGGGCACATAATATGTCCGATCGGACAAAATCCGGTCTGCATATCATATAGCATCAAGAGTATTCAGTCTGCGACACAACGATGAAAGCCCTTATATTATGCTTTTAACTCCTCTAATTGATTCCAGACATATCCATTATTTAATGCACTCAACCCTTTTAGAGTTTATTGTGCTTCTGTTCCTGCTGTTGCCGCCACGTGTCATCGTAAATAAAGCATATGACAAATGGCCGAAAATGTTAAATTCACTAAACTACGAGTATTGTTTGTTTGGGTAGCTACCTCCGTGAGGGGGCGAATTTTCCATAGAAATCCTTTATTTTCTGTCCGCAATAAATACGTGACGGTGTCAACAGGCAGGCGGTGGGGAGGGAGGGCTTCACAATTGACGACCTTCAATGAAATGCATTTCATAGGAAATGGGTAAAAAACACTAAATGACTACATATAAATGCAACAAGTAGAACCAATATTCCACCCGAAATAGTATAAGCTATTTATCTTATATCAATCGGAGTCTACCAGTAATTGAAATATCAATTTCACACGTAGTCTGCAGCTTTAGGCCAACGAGGATAAATGCAGGATATCATTTAGTCGGTATTCTCTCGCAGGGCTTTTCAACTTGTACATTTTTAATTATTGTATGTGCAAATGTAGCAAAATGCATTTCTATTAAAAGATGTCGAAAAGTTGTTAAAATAATGAAAAATGCTGACGGAGAAAAACAAAGGAGGGGCAGAAAGGGGGACAGAACGAGAAACTAGCAACAACAGAACAATGCAGCCACATTTCAATACAATCCATATGTGCATGTTTCAGCTTGTAAATTATTCATGTTACGCAAATATGCAAGAATCAATGTTGTTCAATAATGAGTGTTATAATAACGAGCGATTTCCATGCGGAATACCTTTTTGAAACTGGGTTTGATTCAGCATCTAATTTTAATTTATCTCCTTTACTGTTATAAATAAATCATAGTTTTTATTGTTGAAATTACTCGTATTAACATCGTCTATAATAATGAAGGGTACATATTCTCCGAATTCTTTATTGCACAATTATCTAGTAAAACAATAAATAAAATGCGTATCAATACAAACGTGTTCGATAATTTCTGTGTTACTAATCGACCAGTGTTGGAAATAACGTATTTGCTAACAGTGTTGGTAAAAATCTTTTCCTTAATTTTTGGATATTAAATTTTATTTTAAGTTATACCAATATTTTTAATCATATTTAAAATTTAATTTGACCTAATATTATTCCAAACCTCTTAGCAAATTATTTTTCGCACACGCCAATTATTTTGCGATGTGTAGCAACACTACTTTCTTACTACTTACGCACTTTCCAACACTACTCGTTAAGTTAACACAAGTAATCGTGCGGGCCGTATGTGACGTATTTCATTGATTTATTAGTTAACTATGCAATAAAGTCAACCTCCCCCACCAGAAATCGCTTCTTCACATTTTCCGATGTGTTTTGAGACCAATGTTGTGAAATTTGGAACAGTCTTTATATAAAGTAACGCTACCAAATATTTAGCTTATGTAATTTATTTGAAGATCTTTCTAATGCCAAAACTTCATCTCAACTGAATTTACATGCGAAATTTAATGTTTGCATTGAATAATTGGACATTTGAACTTCACTGTAATTTAATTAAATTGGAATAGCAAAATTTATCACAAATTTCGCTTAGAATCAGAACATTTTATTTTTGGACGGGCAGTTAATTTAGTAGTAAAGTATGTTGAATATTTAATGAATATTGTCTAGACGATAAATGCGTAAGATAAGAACAAAAATATAATCATAATTCAAGCAATAGCAACAACAATAAGAACAATAATACGTCTATGTTTCAGGTTAATTTGAAAAGTGTTTGAAAATAATCTAATTTATTTTTCGTATTCGTATTATTCTTCTCTTTTAACATGGAACCGGAACACTTCAACGAATCACTCATCGATGATTCATGTGAAAATGGCAACAACCGACGGAATCAAATGCACTCATCGAACCTACACACACACACACACAATCCAAACACAAACACACACACTCCACACACCCACACCACATTGACTTTGTGGAAAACACGTGTTAACCATGTGGCGCGGTCATTTTGTCGTTGCCATTTGTGAAAATGTGCCATGAATCATTTAATGGCATTTTATATACAAATTTAATTGCATTTTTACTCTTGACCCCTGCCGCCTGTCGCCCACCACCCGGTGTACCCGATCTCCGCGCCGACTGCAACTCATTTCACTGGGAATCGCGCATTGATTTTAACCCTTGACCACGGCCAACAAAAATGCGTGGGCATAAAAATGGACGACGCCGTCGGCGGCTTTACTGCACCAAATGTGAATAATTTAACACAATACTCCCCTATCACCCCTTCCCATCCACCGCTGCCCGCTGGCTGGCCAACATTTGCTTGCTCTGCACTTTGACAATCTTTGCTATTTGCATTTGATTTGCATTGCCTGAAACGATGCTCATGCCCATGCACACACCTCACTTACGCCCCCGTCCCCATTTCCATTTCCATCCCCATCCCCGTCGCCAAACCCGTTTACGTCCACGCCCACAACCTCGTCCATGGGCGCTACAACAATCCTACCCATGTCCGGACCAATGCTCCGCCCGTGCGGTGTTCCAAATGACTGCCGCACTGCGCCGCCGCCCAATCAATTTTCGGCATGTCACTGCCAATTACACCTTTTCAATATTTGCGCGCATACTTTCTACCTTTTTTTGGTGCTGCTCCTGCTCCTGGTCCTGGCCCTGACTGTGTGCTGCGGCTCGTGGCTGCGCTGTGTCCTGTGCCCCTGCTATTCTCTGCCCATTGTCGCATCCAGTGGCGGAAACTACAAATCAACCAGGCAAAACGGCGACCATCGAAATGTACGCGCCCAGCTCGTACAATGACACCGTTACCGGCGAGACACTGTCCAGCGTGTCGGAGAAGAGCGAGTCCTACTCCAATGAGGGCAGTCAACCGGAATATATTGTGAGTATACCAAACACACACACATACACACACGCACACAAACACATACATACGTATGTTCGTAACAACGAACTCCGTTTTTAGTTCCACTTTTTAAACCAAACTATTTTTTTTTGTATACCCTGTACTCATAAAATGCATAAAAAGCATACACATGTGATGCAAACGTGTGCAGCAAACACAAAGGGGCATCTCAGACCTTATAAGGTATATTTATCTTCATGTACAGGATCAACATTCCAATTGATCTGGTAAATATCCGTCTGTCCTTCTGTATGATGCAAAGATGCAAAATTATCGATGACAATACCAATCGATTGGTATATCGTAATGTTTTTCGATATTTCAATTACAAACAAATTTCTCTTAATTTTCATTGATTGTGGTTTTATATTTAATTGAATTAAATAATTCCCAAGAATGTTTAAATTTAAATAACTCTCAAAACTAAGGATAACATACTTTTGAAAATTTAAGAATATTTAAAGCTATCGATACTATCGAAACTACCAAGTTGGAATACTATCGATAGGTTTCTTTATTAATCGAATTCTGTAACTTCTTTGCATTGATTTATAACTTTCAAAAGAAACAGGGTACAGGGCATCCCCTAGTCGAACACTCTCGACTGAATCATTCTTAATTGTTTTTGTTTTTGTTGCCGTGCATGAATATGCAATTTGTAATTGAGAATGAGTACAATGGGCGAAAATGTCGACTGATGCTGTAACCGACGCTGTGGCAAACATTTAGGCATTCGCAATGTAAAAATGTGGGCTGTCTTAAGTTATTGCCAGGCGCTCGAAATTACAACACCGACTCCGAGTCGGAGCCGGAGCCGGAGCCGGGTGGGGAGATGTTGACATCGAGGTCACCGCTCGAAGGCAGCCGGAAATGCCAGCCAGACAGCCAGGGAGTCAGCCGGAAGCAGCAGCATGCTAAGATGTCGTGATTAATTACGCCCTGCTGATGATAATGATGAGCTGAGACCCAACTAAACAGAACCGAGGCAAGCTGAACAGACTCTGACGACAGCGGCGGCAACGAAGTGGCAAACAAATCGTTTCAAATTATTAAAATCATTTATTACCAGCGTAATCTTGCTGCTGCAAAGCAACCACAAAAATTCCCGCCTAATGTTAACTGTAAATTGTAAAGTTTGTGTAAGCTGGCAACGCGGCGTATTATAAATCAGTCGTTGCGTATACGCAACGTGTGCCCCGGCAAGGTGTCCTCCATGTCGTCGCTGTCATTGCGGCTGTCAATTACGCGCCAATGACTTTCAACGCCTCCCAAACAAAGCTTAAGTATGGAGTAATTACTCAAACACTTGTGAAGGGGTCTGTGGGGTCTGTGGGGCATGGGTTGTGGGTTGCAACCTGATTGCATTTTGTGATTGTTTTCGTTGCTCTTTTATTTCAGGACGAGGCGCGCAAGAAGGCGGCATCGACGTATCTGGTCGAGGGCGCGGACATGCCACCACCCAGATACCAAAAGGATGGCACCCTGCCAGCCTTATATCCAAATAATATGGGTAAGTCGAGATCTCGCTGACCAGATATCAGTGTCAGGGCTACAGTGCTCCAGCAACATAATGAATGTTCGGGCAGAAAAAAACACACACACACACACACAAAACGAGCATATAAAAAGCATTTTAGATAATTAACTTTTGGCCAAAACAAACTTCCAAGTTCAGAGTTCCACGCGCTGTCAGCACGTCAGCGAGCGTTTCGTGTTTCCCTCCTTTTTCAGTGCCCCCGCCCCAGTCACTGTACCCCTCGCAGTCAGAGTGGAACCCAGGCTCTATGAGCTGCAGCAGTTGCCTGATTTTATGCCATGATTGCAATCAAAGCTTAAAATAAAAGCGATGTAAAAACGAGAATCGGCAAAATGCACAGAGCAACTACGCGGCAGCTGAAAATTCAATTTGAGTGCAACATCTCCATCTTAATTGTAATTGAGCAGCAAAGTTTTTTGCCAGTCTTGATTTTCAATTGAAGCATGTGTGCATCCACTTTCGACCGCAGCATCCAGACAAGACCTCCTCCGGCACTAAAAACCCAAATCACGTCCGGGCTGCGCTAATTTAAGAGTGCGTTCTCAATAGCTACGTACAATTTAAGAACACCGTGCACCAAATTATCCAGTGTGCTTGTATCTGTAACGTACTTCTCGGGCTAATGTCATTCTGCCTAGGTGGCAACGCCGAAAAGGAAGAAGTGGAAAAAATCGAATGGTAAAAGCAAAAGACTACGTTCGAACGACTACGTAAAATAAAAACGCACAAGTAATAATAGCGTATCTTTAATTACATATATTTCGGTGAATGGCGTATGGAAATGTAAAAATAATAGAAAGTCAACCATGGCGGAGAAATAGACGAATTTTGCCAATGAAAGGAAGTGGAACCCAGAGCGTACCAGAATAAAAACAATAGAAAAGAAACAGAAATAACAAAAAGTAGTATTATAATAATAAAATTGAGACATTGCTGAAAGCATCAAGCCGAGGCGAAGGCAACTGCATTTGAAATGCAAAGCGTAAAAATAATAAAAATACATTAGCTGCAAACTTTTGGTCCTTCCACACTTATTCGCGTCTCCACTCGTTCTGCGCTGAAAATAAAATACAATTACCTTGTGTCAACGAATTGGGCTAGTGGAGAAGGATGCCGAAGAGGAGCTCACTTCAAAAGTAGCTGCCACTGCAACAACAACAAGGCCAAGCAAATTTGATAGCGTTTGCCACTCCGACAACGACTTGCCACAGATAAACGGAGACGGCTCCAGTACGCATAATTATGTATGCGGCTGTGTGGTGGGGAAAAACAAAAAACAAAAAAACCAAGCCCAAATAACAAAAAAAGGAAGGAAAACCCATAGAAAAACACAAACGAGAACGAGAACGAAAACGCAAATGAAAACGAAAAAAAAGAAAGAAAAAGATGTCAAGCAAAAATCCCTCGTGGCATAAAAATTAAAATGCTTGCCGGAAGCTGAATCTCAAACAAGCGCCCAAGGCTATAATTCCCCGTGAGGAAGAGCACCATCACGCAGGATACATACATACATACATACATACATACATACATACAAACAAAACATAAATATGTACACACATCCGCGGCCAGTGGGGGGCAAGGAACGCGGAAATACTTTTTTGTTAGTTCTCGCCACCTGCCACTGGCTCAGTTGAGAGATCAAATAATAGATGAGCAACAGCCTCCTCCATGGTCCGGCCGAGCACTTTGAGGATGACAGTTGGTTCGTACCCCGGGCAGATGCAGGCCCATTGCATTTAAGCCAACAGCGAACTGCAAAGCGCATTTTTAATGAGATACCATTCAACATGTCGCCATGTTAATGAGCAACAGCATGGAAAGCCTCGGTCAGAGACAGCCGAGTTGCCAGCTACAAATGTCGAGTACAAATATGCGACAACGCAAACAAAATTAAATGAAAAGCCAAGTTCTGACCGAGCAATGGCCTTGGCCAGCTTAAAACGAAACTGCGAATTGTTTCTCATTTAGTTTTCCATTCGCTTTTAACGAAATAATACATTTTACGCCCGCTTTTGGTCGTGATTCAGTCAAAGTTCCCATTAGTTAGTTGACACAAGTTGGGTTTGGCATGAAATTAAATAGCATTTCGATTTTCCATCCAGTTATCAACTACATTCATAGTTTAAAGCAAATTGTGGCAACGCTTCCTCAATAAGTTGGCAGCATCTCAACATCCAGTTGGCAGTCCGTTTGAAGAAAAATTTAATATTCATATTGAACTGTCAATCGAAGGCAGTTTATTGATTACAAACAAAGTTCATGTCTGGCATGTGTGGAGTGCATGGCAAGGTGACAGCAAATATTGTCAGATATTGAACAGATAGTTTAACTGTCTGGAAATTAACTGAACTGTATAACGAACTCCAAGTTGAAAACCTGTTAAAGTGGCAAGCATCGTTAACGTTCATACGTGAGAGAATGGGACTTAAATTTTAAAATACTACCTTTGGAGCAAATCTAGCCATCTATTTCAAGAGAAAATTAGTTGGTGGACCTTGGGTGCTTTGTCTGCTACTGTGTGAAACTCAATTTTTCAAGAAAATCAGCGCATTTCTTTTACCCGTTGCCATTAATACGAAATGAATGTGACTTGGCGAGCTTGTCCAAGCCGTAGTTCCAAGGATGTGGCCACAAGGAGCAGCAATTACACATGTTACATATGCACAATGATGAGTTTTTCGTTCTGATTTAGCTGTAACTGTGACTGGCTACCCGGGAAGTGCGCTTTTCAACAGAGCAGTAGCTGATCGAAAAATCAATAATTCATGAGGACTACACCCCATCACCTCCCCTCCCCTGCCCCGTGTTTTTCGTGTACAACATACGCATACACAATACGCATATGCAAAGTAAACAAGCCACAAAATGAACATGGACCCCGTAAGCAGCTCAGCCTCACTCCGGGCTCCTGCTCCAGCTCCAGCTACAGAGTCCCCACAGCAACGACAGCGTGTGTCATGCTCCCAGGCGCCTTCGATTTGTCTCCTTGCGCCCCGTCCCCTCTTTAGCGTTGTCACCACGGCCGCAGCTTGCTCAAGTTTCTTAACAAAATTATTGTTGCCTACATTTGAGCGCCCGCTGGAACTTGAGCCACACGTATGCATGTCCTAGAATGTTGCTATGCGTGTCTCTGTAAGGGTGTATGGGTATGTGGTTGTCAGTGCCTAAGTCTATTTTACAAAATTACAAATTTGTTACGTTTGTGGCTTTCACGCCTTTTCGAATGACAGGGTCGTTGGCGTGGTTAAAGTGTTAGCAGTATCCTTGCCGCGGCTTTGCTGCCACAGCCGAGCAGTGAGCTCTGAAATTGCCAAGCAATTTGTCTCATCATAAGTAGGCGCCAAATAAGTGTCTACTTCAAAGGAAATACTTGTATCTTTACGAGTGTTAAACTGATTTGCTTATCAGGCTTATCGGCAACTTCCCAACCACACACACACATCAAGCGACCCCCGTCTCCTTTCTTCTGTACCTGGTTGCTTGGCCATTCGCTGCAATTAATGGCACTCGTTTTACTCAGTTCCAAGTGTTTGCACATGAAATGAACCAGAAAGCAGTAAAATGTTGCATCTACGTGGGCGCCACGCATGCCTGCCAAAGGGTATGGAAAATTCAAGAGAGGGAACGGGCGTACACATTTGCAGTATTCATTTTGATGTGTATCCCTTTCGGCCCCGTTAGAGTCCTCGTAGCTTAGATTCTTTTTCAAATGCGACTATAAATGTGTCATTTGCAGTTCTCAAAGTTGATTTTGTACTGCAGCCCTGTCTGCGGTGGGGCAGGATGGCGCATCCTGTACTTTTTTCATCTGTGCAACAACAAATTAAAGCTCAAACGCAGTGAAAAATCAATAGAGAGCTCAATGTGTACGTGCCAGCAGCGGGCTTCCGCAAACGGATGTCTCGCCAGCCATTAAAATTGTCGTAAATTCATGCATAAATGGCAAATAATATACGACCAGGCAAAGGACTTCGGCTGGGTCATAAGTCTGCCAGAGATCAGAATATCAGCAATGTGTGCCATCTACACGTGTCATATCAACTGTACACAATCCTTGGCAGGATACTCGTTAGCCCCAATAATAATAAACAATGCCAATTAATACTTGTAATTCATTACGCTCAAGCAATTCTTTTAATAACTTGGGCGTATACTCACTTGCCCCTTCCCAATTCCATTTGTTTTCCCCTATGTAGACACACTGGCAACAGCCTGTGACATTTGCTAGAGACTTCCGCTACATACCTTTTCAAATCTGCAACTACAACAATCTCTGAGCATAGTTTTATCGTGAAATGATAAAGAAAACTAATTAATACTCATCAACTACTATGATGTAATGACAATTTATTCATTAACTCAACGACCTCCTTGATCCTTTAACTTCGTTTAAGTTAGGAGAAAGTATCAAGCAGCCAAGCATCTTTGGAGCAATATGTATATAGGTTAGGTTAGATTTAAACGGGAGATCTCCCTCCCCATCTGACCTCAGATAGACCACCGGTCTTTAGTTAGTAGTAGTATACTGTAACCTTATGATGTCTAGGAACCTTGAAAAATAATTTTTGCGAACCTTGGAAGTTTGTTCAGGAGTACTCTCGATACATCCTCCAGGGAGGTAAATGTAAGGGATCCCAGTCGCTTGACTCTGCTTCTCATGATCTATATCAATCGATCCGATATAAATAGGATTGCTTCGGAACTTTTTCACATCACATAGAACCGATCTGTCGAATATTGGTTTGTTGTATACACAACTCTTGTGCCTATAAAAGTATCCCAACCAGACTCACCAAATCTAAGTAAAATTATGCTTCAAACGAGCTATCTAAATTTGGTTAGAGTCGCCCAACTATAGCATATATTATTATATGAAAAATCAGTTTGATTTGCAAGATATATCAAGCAAACTCTACAATTAACAGTGTTGTTATAAAACACTATACATAGTTTAACTAATCTGGACTTTTTCAAAGATGAGCTTTTGTATGAAAATCTATCTGCAAGGACGCCTATCCTCGACACACCGAAGATAGCTGTTCTCTCTTGTCTGAAACGCACATTTGAAATAGCTTTTGCTTAAATTGAAAGTAAACACACACGTGTTTAATTAAAGCGCATTCAGCTCGATTGCATTTCAAACGAAGGATGTGCTTAATTTGAGCACACTTGTCTTTGATTTAAGCACATAATTCTTTGAATATGCCTTATAAAAAACTCACACAGCCTCCTCTTAACCAACCTCTTTGAATATACTTTCAGTGAACGCCTGCACGCTGCCACATCCGAGGCACCACAACGGCCACGCAGCTGCCGTCGCCGCCGCCGCCGCTGCCCACATGACGCGCGACGATCAGATGCTCATCAGCAAGGGCGTGTACATACCCTCCCCGTCGCCAGCACCGCCTCCAGATGGCTCCTACTACAACATGAACAGCGACAGATATCTATCGTATCCGCCAATGGTGAGTAGCCGTAGTCCCGCACACCGCAGCCCATACCCCTCTGGCCCTGTGGCGCTTAGCCCCATCAGACTTGCAATGTCACGCCTCAGAGATTCTCTAAGACTCGCAGCTGCAGCGCTGTTTTAATTGCCCGCATCTGGAAACGGGGCAATCCTTGATCCTTAATATCGCTCAAGTAATCAGCTCTGTCGCTGCCGTATCTGCCGTTGCTGTCCCACTTATGGCTAGTCACGGCCAAGGATTAGTTCGCTCAATTAGTTGGAGTTTTATGCACGATGCCAGAAACAGCCGGGAGCCCTCTGCAAATCCTTCAGCATTTGCATCGCAGTGTGACCGGCAATGAGCCGGGGGAACTTGCGCATATACATACATGTACGTACTTGTATATGGCCAAGTATATATATACATATACATATTCGATCAGGAGCGGGGGACACCAGCCGGCTGCCAGCTGCCAGAGCTCGCTGAACAGAATGGCTGGCAGTTAACTCGGTTCGACTTTTATAATCCGCGTGCCGCATGCAACGCTGTAAAGACAAATGACAAACTCAAAAGCATTAAGCTGCAGCAAGGAAAGAGAGCTGGGAGCGGGAGCAGGAGCAGGAGCAGGAGCAGGAGCATGAGCTGGGATGTTTGGATGCTGGGAAGCCGAGAGCTGAGCTGCATTTGCTTTGTTGTCATTGTTGTTGTTTGTGCTGCTGCTGCTGTTGCTGGCTCTGATGCTGTCCTTGTTTGTACTTGCGAGAGTAAACATTATTTTCTCAAGACAACAATTTAATATTACACATACGCAGCGTATAGCAGCAAGGACGACGTTTATGACGACAACATCCATATCGTTGCTCGCATTTATCCCATGTGCTTCTGTGTCTCTCGTCTGTTGCAGGCACTGTGTGCCCCGCTTCATTACATTCAACAAAGTTTTGCGCCGCATCACTCATAAAGAGCAGCTACTCCTGCTGCTCCCTCTGCCTCGCACTAGATCCTTTGCGCACGGGCGTGTCGCCGAGATTTTGATATCAAATATGTACATATGGGCGGAGGGGCATGGCAACCCAAGTGTTACCCACTCCACATTTACGCCCATTTGATGCTATTACCAGATCTGCTGGCATGCCACATGCTCTCCAGCTACCCGTAAGTGTAGCCTCGCTGACCTGACCACAACGCTGTCAGGTCGCATGCTTGGAGATATGTACCCAAATACCAGAAACCAAAGTCCTCGCGTCGCATTGGCAACCCAATATAAATTCCACAAATTCACACAATAAACATGAGAAAATCAATTTTCGAAATTTATTACCCTCGTTCCATTTTAGGTGATTTGTATCGTATGTATGTATTTTTATCACTTTCTGGCTAAAGGGGTGCAAATGTGACAAGTTAAGACGACACTCAATGCCTCTGACTGACAGACACTCGGCCCCCTGACCCCCTAACCCCCTAAGACGGACCCTCGCTTCGCCGCCCCACTCTCAGCTCGCCTGTCAGCCGGCATTTTATGGCGCTACGAGGCCAATAATTGTATAAATTAGATGCGAGCAAAATGCAGTTAGCCGGCAACTCTTGCACATCCCCGAAGGGTTAACACGCACACACACACACATGCACTCACACACAGAAATGCTCCCAGTGGCGGCTAATGTAATAATATTTATGCTAGCTTCCGAGCATTTTTTATGGGCATTATGCTTTATGCGATTTGGCCAGTTACTCAATTCTGTCCGTTGCCTCTCAATGTTTGCTTTGGATAACAGCTAAATGATGGAGCCGCCAGTGGGGGCTATCAGTGCTCCATCAGAGGGACAGCTACTTGTTTTGACTCCGCCAGCTCAGCTCAGCTGAGCAGAGCAGCAGCAGCAGCAGCGCTGCGCTGCGCCATTGCACATGTTAGTCATTCAACATGGGACTGAAACCTTTTGTTTGCGGTTTTTAGTCAACGAGGGAGAAAAATTCAATTTCGGTTTAGTTGGCCAACAATGGCATTGTGTATGCGTGTGTGTGTCTGCCTATACTCGAACTCCCAACAAGCCAACAGAGCATCCGCCCCCGCGAGCCCCTGCCGCCCCGCTCCGTTCGTTTGTGGACATGCTCGTGTGAGCCTTTTCTCGTACACATAAGAAATGTTTTGTGGAGCCAAATTGAATTATTTGATAAACATCATTAGAAAAATTACAAAATATATATAGAGAGCACTCAGCACGCGGCAACAAATGTCGAGAGTGAGCAAGCCGGATAGTAGTTAGAGGGAGACAGAGTTACTGAGTTTTGTATCAGCTGTGGTTTTTCTAAAACATTTGCCCAGCCCTAAATTACTTTCGGTGCACAGCTGTCTGCGCTGGCCCAAACAAAACTAAATGAATAAAAACCATTTATAACAGTAAATCAAATTAAATTTCAATCGAATGCTTGACAGAAAACAAAAGATTCATTTTCCACACGATATTCTCTTTAAAATAAAATACAAATAAAAGCAAAAACAACAACAAAAGCAAATACAAACACAAAAAGAAACGTCATTTGCGGTGACAGCCATCGCGTTGATATCGAGTTGTCCGAAATGGGGCAAGTTGGCAAGTTGATTGCCTCAGCTATGTATGCACCACGGGATTGCTCCTGGGTCCAGCGCTCATCAGCGTGGCCCACGCGGCGCATACGTAATTTACATAGCTCGCGGAATCTTACGTATCAAAAGTGCGGAACAGTTTTTCATTTAAGGTAGATCTTGAAACACAAAAAGTTTATGATAATATTTTCTTATTTCCTTAAGAGAAAATCGAACTTGTATAAGTTTTTTATTTTATTATTTTTTTCTGAAAATCTATGATAAGTTGGAAATATAAGTAGACTATAATATTGTTTGACAGATTCGCTCAAGCGGCAAACGGGCTCTGAAAGCGCATTAGCAACAAATTAAAAGAATATAATCCGCTTTTGAATTCACGAAAGCATTTTTTAAAACATACTCACGGAATATCATTAAGCAAGCTCAAATAATAATTATAATAATTTCCTATTTAATGACTGTATCTTTCGGAATCATTATAATAATTACAATTTATGAAAATATATCAGTATATCAATTTACAAACAATAGACTTTTAAATACTAAACCGATAGGGTACTCCATTTTGATGTCGAATGTATATCGTTATAAGTAATCCAAATATCGAACTAGATATACCAGATGTTTTACAAGTTTTGAATTTCACCTACAAGTCCATTCCACAAAAAGGAGTGGAAATATTGAGCAGAATATAATTGAAAAGTTGACTTTTTTCTTTTAGTGGATCCTAAATTTATGCCTAATATACTTTTGTGGAATTTTTTCAAGTGGAATTCTTAATATTGTATTTGGATTGCATAGCTTAATTTGAGACATGTATGTATTACAAGAATTCTATGATCTATTAGAATTGTATTCATATCTTTCAATCGATGGAGCGATATTCGTATATGTTACGATGTCTGTTGATGTCCAACAGCGCTGTAAGGTTAATATTCAGCACAAATCCGATTCCTCATACTACTTCTTCTCCCTTTCTCCTACAAGCGTTGCGACCTGGGCAGAGTCGGAGTAATAACATTTTTTGCACAAATAACACTACCTGCCTGTCCTCCATTTTGAGTACAGGGTATAACAACTAGTGTTCGCCTATGTTTGAGTTGTGAAGCAACCTGAAACTATTTAAGCGGCAATTTGTATTTTACTGCCAATTGCGTTCTGTATGGCCGTTTTACAGCGACCCCGCCACGTCCCCGAAAACTCCGGTTTATGTATAAGTTAAATGCTGGCTGGGAGCTCTGCCCCATTTAGATATTCGCAACATCCATGTCCGAGCTGGGGGCCTGTGCATGGCAGGGCATGGTATGGACTAGTATAGACTGGTATGGCATGGTATGGTATGGAATAGCATGGTTCCATCGCTATCTGTGGCCAGCTACTACGTGCATGAGCCGAGTGGCGTCATCCAAGTTAACTGTGGCTCACTTTGTTAGCGAGTTTTGCACAGTTTTGAAATTCAATTAGTTTTGTGCGGGCTTCAGGCACTTGGCATTGTCTCTTAGTGGCAGAATCTGAAGTCGTGGCTGGCGTGTCGTAGACAGTTCGAAAGTCAGACGATGTCAGTCGCCTGTCATATCACGCATACGCAGTGTAGTGCGCTGCTCGCTCGATTCAGTGTTTAAAATTCAAGGGCCAACGCAGCTGATGTCGATTAAATAAATAACCGAATTCAGTCGCAGTAGTGTTCATAATTTAATTTCATTGGCCAGGGCAAGCCAGTTTGAGGGGCTTTGGCGCCGCTTGGACGGATTTAATGTCTAAAGTTTGATGTCTGTGTAGTCCTTGGGGTAGTCATACATTTGATATTCTATTTACGCAAAATGAACTCCTTGCTCCGCCTGGCAACTTTCCGCGACATTACAACTTTAACAATAACGACAATAATGAGCCGGCCTCCAACCAACGTGGCCAGAACAGAATTAGCGCCACGCGAGGCATACTATAACAAAGACCTTTAAGTGGGGCGCAGGACGAAAGTTGTTTGAGCGGTTCAAAACCCCTTTTAAACATCCACCGGTGCTGACTCGCTCTCTGGTGCTCGCTTCTCCAGTGCAACAAATTGTTGGCTCTGCTCAGGCCCTTTAACACCCCCGAACCCCCCCTCCAACACTTGGCAAACTCAGCTCGAAGTTTTCGTTAAAGACAATTTAACTTTGTAAACTGATACAAAATGTCCGCCCTGGTATACTTAAGTCCTTTTATCCCAAAGTACCAGGCCCAGGCCTCCTGTGTTTCCTGTTAATCAGTGCCAGCAAGCGAGTGTGTCGCCACCCCCTCATCCCTTGCGTGTGTGCATAGCCGTGTCTGTGCTTGCTAATGTGAATACTTGGATCTGGGATACTGCCACAACAGTTTAGTTTCTTATTAGTTGGCCAAGTTTGCTACGCAGCGTGCCCGATACACAATTTGTGCATTTTTTACAATATTTCTTGGGGAGGAATCCTCAGCTTTCGCTTTCGCTTGCATTTTCAATATTCCAATAGTTATAATGCATTGAGGATGCAGTGCATCCGCTTCGGTTCACAGCTGGGCTTGGTCTCCAATACTCCAATTAGGCGCTCAACTTGAAGTTTTTCTTCTTCAGCCAACTTAAAAGTTGTAGCCTGCTTGCCTCGTGTTTTTTTGTATTCCGTCGAGGGAGCGGAGGGGAGGGGCGGGGCAATAAACTTGTCCTAACTACTGAAAATACTTTTGCGCGAACTGAATGCCAGCATGCGAAACAATTTCCAAACTGACACAAAGTGTCATGTCAATTGAACTAGAAGATAATATTTCCAGCAAAGGCAACTTGCAGCGAAGCCCCAAACAAGCAACAGTAAGAGAAAATGTTTCACATTTTTAGCAACTCAGAACTGGCAACTTGTCCACAACTTTTATGCATTTACTCATATAATCACACATTCAATGTACAATAATTGCATCAAGGCTACAAAGAACAAGCAGGACCATGGGATACCCTGTCCTCGGCTCTAAACCAACCTTACCTGACATTCCTACACATCCTACACAGATTTATAATCCGCCAACTTCTTTGGACTTCACTTCTGGCAACAGCTTCTTAAAACATTTGTGTTAAGAAGACGATCGTGATACAGTTTTCAAGATGTTCAAGGATTTCCATAACTCGCTTTCTATCCATTAGCAACCCAAATTAAAATCGTCGCCTTCAACGAGTTTTTTGGGGATTTTTACTCCCTGTACTCTTAAAATGGGTAAAAAGGGGGTAAAGATCTGTGCAAATGTATGTAACAGGCAGAAGACTCATCTCAGAACCAACAATGTATATATATTATTGATCAGTATCAAAAGAAAATTCGATTTGGCGATGTCCTGTCTGTCCATCCGTCCGTCGATCTCAGCATCTGTAAGAGCTAGAGACATCAAATTTGAAAAGTAGGTTCCTGTATATCATACGCAGATCACGTTTTTCTCCGATTGCAGGTATCTTCCAAAACGTCTTACAGCCGCACTTTTGAAAAAATAATCCTGGGATTTGACATGTATTATGCTTGGGTCGTTCTTAATCAACTGTCCAAATTTCAAGTTTATCGGATAATAAACACAGCCGTCACCTTAAATGTCTCGCTTACGCTGTGGCTTGTGTGTATGTGGCTTTGTGTATGTGTGTGTGTATGTGTAAGTGGAAGAAGATGTGATTGGAAGCTTTAGACCTGGGTTCAGGCAGTTTCATCGTCGGGTATACTCGACTAGAGCATTCATACTTGTTAAATTATTCTTCTAAAACAATTTTTGTTATGGAAATTCAAATATTTTTCCGATCAATTTTCATTAGGAGTATCAACTGGTTTAATTGATTTAGTTTTGTTAATTGCAGTTTTACATTTGACAAAGAAAAAGATAAGTTTATTTGAAAGTATGTATATACTTATGTCAAGAATACTCGGCTATTAAAAATAAATTGCGTCGAAGGAGTACAATACAAAAGTTTCAAATCGCCCAATAAATGGTTGTCCTGAGTAATTATTTTGGTCTACCTTACAAACAGCAAGTTTGAAATCATTGTCGTAATGTAGAAGACAATTGATATACGAGGTCTGTACAAAAAGAAATACGATTTGTTTTGTGATGTCAGTGCAAATAATTCCATTAATGTTGACATCATCAGTCATCACTTTTTAGTTTCTTTGTGGCAGATAGTATAAAGGTTAGAGGTGTTTTAATTTGCCTGGCGTTTTTTTGCTATTTCCTATATTGTGGCAAACCTCCGTCCTTTCATTTGTGTTTTTAGTTTAAAAAACAAGAACAAGTCAAGGTAATATTCGTTATTAACTGTACGAACTTATGGCAAGAGCTCTTGTTGCATCATGCCTTTGTAATTGAGCAGACCTCGTACAAAAGAGTATCTGAAGAATATACTTATATAATAACTCCACAGTACATTGCCAAATACGCACACAACTAGCACAATTAGAAACCAACAAATAAAAATATTTATCAATATCGATAAGTATTTATAGTTCTTATGCTCGTTTCCCAGGGGGAACAAAAGTAGATTGGGCTTTTACCCACGTCCACTTTCGCCCCCAAGGCAACCAGTATAGAGCAGATGGGACAGGACTCTCGGATAAGAACGTTCTTACTTATTATTGTTTGCCGTGGATTTCGTTGGTCCAGTTAGGTCGTGATTTGTCGACTTGGTCATAGTGACAACAACTCAACTGCAATATTTAAAGCTGTGCATCATTGCATTCGTAGAATTTGTAATCGCAGAAAAGCAATGTTAGTTGAACAATACAACTTCGAGTTCATAATTCCAGAAAGCCAATCGATAAAGCTTCTTGTGACACAGAATCACCGAGTCTCAGAATTATGTGCAAATACTATATATAACCGGGAGAAAAATAACTCAGAATTTCCCATATTTCTATGCTTGCCAATTAGGAAAGCACATAAATACTACTGTGTACTCACAGGCAGCCAAAGAATTTCACTGTATCATTGAAATTACATTTAGATGAAATCCCAAAGCGGATGAAGGGAAAATATGTAACAAAATCAGCAACAGGGATTCGCAGAACTTGGTTGACTTGTTGCCCTCTTGTCTGGGCTATTCTTATTCCTGTCGCTGCTGAAGGAGTGCTCTACAATGTTCATATCTATGACGACAGCTAAATGAGAAAACTTTTGCATTCTGGCGCTGAGCCGTTGAGCCGACAAGCTGGAACAGGAGCAGGAGAGGGAGTGGAAGCTACAGCTGCAGCTGAAATTCATGCTGGTGCTGGGCAAACTTGCTGAAGCTATTCATAATTAAGGGCAGGAGGGAGACACCTACTGAAGCATAGACAATAATTGCATTCTCTTTTACCCCTTTCCAGGAATACCCGGCAGCGCTGGACTTCAGTGCACCGCCGCTGCCACTGACACATCTGCAGCCCATGCCCCTCACGGTGACCTCGCAAGCGGCGATGTTGGCGAGCAACGGCGGCGCCACGCTCGTGGGCAATGGCAGCGCTGTGGGCGGCACCGGCACCTTGAGACGCGGCATTCTGCGCGGCGTGGTGGGCGGGCCGCCACCCGATGTTACGCACCACACAAGCGCCGGCGGCAGCCCCATGCAAATGCTGCACGACCTGCATCCGATCAATCTCAGCGCGACAACGCTGACCACGAGCACCACGCTCAACGGCAGCATGACAACGGCGCTCCCACTTGGAACGGGGACCCTGCCTCGCCAGCCGCACAGCATCCTCAAGGATCCCAACCGAAGCAAGCAACAGCATCAGCTGCAGCAGCAGCAGCAGCTGCTCAACGCCAGCCTTGTGGGCGTGCCCGTCTCGGCGCCCGTCGGCAGCCTGCAGATCCTGAATCTGCCGGCGACGAGCACGGGGCTGGGCAACAACTTGCTGATGACGACCAGCGCCACCTACGACCCGGCGTCGCTGAGCACCTTCAATGCCAGCAGCCAAGGCGTGCCGGTGGCCTACACAGATGCAGACGGGCATCTCGTATAGCTGTAGGCTGAGACTGGGGCCAGCACTGAGCCCCGGTACTGAGCCAGCCGCCATCCCTCGCTTGCCCCCTAGACGGATGTGGACGGTAACAACATGGTAACTACATGGTAACTTGCATCTACATACACCTAATGTAATCGACTTTGACTCGTAGCTAGTTTAGGAGCTTTCTCTCTTCAGCATGTGTCTGTATGTCCTGGACGTAAGTACACTGGCATTCAAGGAGCAACAGCAACTGGCCATTACCTTATTCAAATCAGCTTGAGAATTAGTTTATGTAAATTTTTAAAACGACTCTCACTCCCCGTCAGACGATTGGGCTGTTTATTTAGATAACAAGCCCAACGATATCATTGCTTGGCCATTGCCAAGAGCCGGCTGACCAGTCGGTCGAAGACTTTGCGTCTGGCTAATTAGCTTGGCAGCAGCAATAACAACGGCCATAACACGAACAAGGACTTTTGAGCACTCAGTCCTCAGTTCTGAGGAGGCGGTCAAAATTTTTGGAAATTAGTCCAGTTCAGAAACAAACGGCGGCAGGCAGCAGCAGCAGCATCAGGCAGCAGAGGCTCCCAGCCGTTTGACAGCTCCCTGGGGCGTGCTCAGGCCTCAAGTCGGTGGGCACGTGATTGCGCTGGGCGCGCTGGGCGTGGCCAAAAAGAGGGAAAATAAAAGTTGAACAGTTGACAACAGCAAGTTACGGCGAGCGATTAGTTTGCCCTGCTTCCTGCCCAGACACTGTTGCTGCTGCTGTGCCTGGAGGTTAGTGCGCCATATTGAGGAGCGGCTCCCGCTCCCTCAGAGCATAACCAATACAAACAATGGAATGTGGGTGTGTGTGTGTTCGTTCCTGCGATAATACAAAACACATTTGTTGCTTGACTCCTCAGCAGATGACGCCACGCCCAGTGCTATATTCCTTTGCCCGGGCACATTATGTGCAGGCTCCTCTGCCGCCATATCAAAGGCAGCGCGCAGAGCTCCGACTGCGACTCCGCTACGGATTGCCCGGATTGCGATCTATGGCACCTCGCCTCCCCCGGACTCGCACTTAAGTGCTTGCCGCACATTTGCTGCTCGTCGCAGCTCAGCGAGCGTGACATGCTCATCTTGGGTACGCCATTAACTTCTGTTGCTGGCCGCGCTGGAGCACATCATGACAATTCTATTATGTACCATCAATGCCAACCGAGCAATGTAAAACACACGCTCAGCTGTAGCTCCAGCTCCAGCGCCAGCGCCAGCTATCGCTTCAGCTCTCAGGCTCTCATCCGGCGCTTAATGGCCAAGGACAAAAGTAGACAAATCCAAGGAGCCACTCGCACAATGTCTCTGTATATGTGTATGTGTGTGTGTGTGTTAATTAATATTCATCGAGCTGTAATTACCAAGTCGGTGCCTCCATTGCATTTGACCTTCTCTGTCTTCCTAATGCAGCCGCAGATAATCGCAATTGCAACCACCCAACCACAGTACCAACCCATGGTTTCCTCTTCCATTACCCTAGCAGTTCTAATCAGCGGCAAGTGGACTTGCAGCATCAATATAAACCAAGTAGCAACATTGCAGTCCCAATTACCCGACAGCAATATACTCTCTTTCCAGTCTGGTATGTTTTGCTTATTTATGGGAGCGGAAGTGACCCTGGCAAAAACATTTTGTTCAAACCATTCGAGGAGGTCTTCAGTAGTCCTTATATCAAATTAAGAGACTCTAGCCTAAAAAGTGTGGACTATATAGATCTTTCTCATTTTCAGGGATGGGGAGTAGAATAATTATATCATTCTTGAACCTATGAATAAAAGTTGGTCCCAGTCTCATGAATGCGTCTCAAATATTTCATGAAGCTAAAGCGCAGTCAACTTCACTTCATACTCAAAGAAGTCTTTTAATGTCCTTTCTCTAATGTATGGCATATCTCTGCTATTGTTTTGTGTATTTGTAAATGATTCAATATACAGAGGCTACTCTGCAGTGGCTAACTACAGTAATTAAAAATTAAATTTAATATATTCGACATGAAGGCACGCATAGACCAGACAAAAGCATTCCAAGACGTGGAAAACTAAAAGTAAAATTAATGATAAGCGTGCACGCACACACACACACACACACATACACAGAAAAGCCTCATGAGTGTGCATATCCTTACGTGCCGTACAGACACAGATATACATATGTGCAGATGTCTGTATGTATTTATCAATATTAAAAGGCCTTGCAGGTCCTTGCAATAGTCCTTACGCCCGCACATTGTCACGCCTGGAGTTGGCTTTGTGTGCGCTCCTCGCTGGGATTTCCGCTATTGAATAATTGTGATTGCTGCTCAGAGATAAAAGTTAAATGAGCAGGAAAATAAGGAAAATTATAATGGGCCTTAATACCACAGGAGACGAGCAAGAAAAGCCACATATTATAGTCCATCTATACATACATACAAGCTCGTACATATGTCCGTACATATCTACATACATACATACATACATAGTGCGGAAATTGTCGGCAATGCTCGGTATTGAAACTTATTAGTAATTGAATACTGCCATTAAGCAGAGACTAAATGATTTTTTAACGGGGCAGCTTAATTTTACTATATGAAATCAGACAACAAACAAAAACATTTTTTACTCAATACACAAGCTCTGAAAATGGTCAAAGAGATTTCTGTGCTTAAAACATTTTCACTTTAAAGTTACATAAACACGTATTTATATGAAATATAAATCAGAGCGGCCAGCTTGAATTGACTATATCATGTAGCTGATATAGGACGATTGGCTAAAAATAGTATTGTTGTTTGATTTGAATTTTCAAGACATCTTGACCAAACTCGCCAATTATAAAATTCATTTTGCGTTTTACAAGATACTCAAATTTAAATAAAATCCATAGATCCTAAAACATTTAAATCTTTTTACTAATTGGTAAAAGGATGTAATGAAAACCATTGCTGCCATGTCCGTCCGTCTGCATAAGCAATTGAAGTTTATTTAAAATTTTTAGATACAGACAATTAAAGTTATGCACGCCTAATTCTAGGCTCACTTAAAGTTCAAGCTGAGGGCACCAAAATTATTCTAAATTTTATTGTCAGTGCTGCAAAACAGTGGGAAGCAGCAGCAGCAGCAGTCGCCAATTTGAATGCACTTCTTGCTTGCGCTGCCGCTAAACTGCTTGATACATTGTGTATATAAATGTGCATGACGATGTGCTTGAGAATTTCAAAACTGGGCGTGGCCGAGTATTCTCGACTGGAGCTGGAGCTTACTGTTTTGATTTGTATAGTTGTCATGGGAGCAAATTATCTAGCGTATCTGCAAGGGTGTTAGTTAAAGATTGCTATTCTATCTTGTTACATTCTCTTTTCGCAACGATAACGGGGTTTCGAGAAAATTGACGTAAGTGAGATATCTTTTAGGTTAAAAGTTTCATCTTGAAACCCACCTTGGGTTCGCCTGCTGATGAATAAATGTTAAACATTGTTGTTGCTTTCTTAAAATGAAAAAAAAAATGTATGCCAAGGTACGTGTCGAGATTCAGAGCATACATACATATATTAACATATGTAAAGCTTATATTCACATAGTGCTGCCAAAATTGCATTAAAAGCATTTAAAATAAATTGTAGCCGTAAGTAGCTAAGCCAACTAATTAAACATCTAGCGAGAGAAATGTACTACAAATATATGAATAAACAATACGCTGGGGGAAAATAGATGCGTAATCGTATTTAGACCTACTCAATCAATATGCCAAATTTAATTTGTACAATAAAAGGTTAACTTGGAAAAACTCAGATCGAAATAATTTATGTAAAAGGACAAATGCAGGTATATATAGAAAAGAGACAGTCATACAAGAATTAAAATACATACATAAATAGTTATAAAAGTAGAATAAATTTCGCATCTCTTGTAGAACTGTGTTTCACACAAAACTGACAAATATCGGCACTTCCCAGCTCCCTATAATGCTGTAAGGCCCCTGAGTGTGTGCATTAACCCGTGCTAGATCATAAGCGATTTGACGGACACTCACCAAAATTGATTGAATCATTGAATGAATGATCCCCTCTCAGCGCTAACATCTACTATCAGTGTCCCTAATATACATGCTATCTCGCTGTTTTTAAAGATATCTATATTTCCTTGCACTTTATAAATATATTGAGTATAAAGAAATTAAAGAAAGTATGTAATGTAGGTATTGTGTAAAGGTGCGACTCCAACTTCAACAGAATGAAGAGAAAGCGTAAAAGAATAGATTTTTATACAAAACTTAAATGTCTTCCCCGCATAATAGGAAATACTTTTTGTTGGGTACGAACAAATCGTGTTTTTATGATGCATGCACGTATATTAAGTTTAATTTTATAATTTCATACGAAGGATATGGAGAGTATGTATTTATTTAGTTTGTAATGCTAACATATGAAATGGGGGAAACTAAATAAGACTAAACATTAATTATTATGTTACATTATTGAAAATGAATTATAGGTTATTGTATTATACAAACATATAGTTGAAGCATGGCCAAAGAGATTTGTTAACAAAGAAAATGATTATTTACAGAATTGAAATGTTTATTCTTAATTGCCTTGTACTAAATATAATTTCATCTCGAAACACACACACACACACACACACACACACACACAGACACACAAATCTTTAAATACATCATGTAGGCCGCAAATCACAAATAAATAAAATTCTCTTGTTAATACTTACATAAAGTACATATGCATATGTAATTTGTAATAATAGTTAAAGCAGCGAAGAAATCGACAGACAAGACTTGAATACTGAATTTAGGTTAATTGTAATTCAATCTAAAGCAACGTATGTAACTAGAATACAGCAGGTATATATAGTTCATACACACTTATGTATAAATAATAACCAAACAAAAATTAACAACTATTGTGAATGTTTTTATGACGATTCAGTTATTTTATGTAGCATCTATTAATACTTTAAATGCATAAATACGGCTAAACGGTGTACAGAATTATGAGAATACAGCAAAACAATAAACAAACAAAAATTACAATTACAAATAAAATAAAATGTAAGTTATTTGCTAAAAACGCAGAGTTAAAACAAAACGCATAAGCTGCAGTCAAAAATTGTGTAAATTAATTTGAAGGAATGGGAATAATGCATATGAAACTTACTGCATTTTTAAGAAATCTGTTAATATATGAATAAAACAATATTCAATACAAAAGGTGTGTCTTTTTCTCATAAGTACGTAATCCCCAATGGTGGGTGGGTGGTGGGTGGTGGGAGCTGAGTGACGTACTCGTAAAATGGAAGATTACGACAAAAGACAATTTAATGGCAAAACTTTCGAATCAATTTTCATCGAAGAAGGCGTTGGAAATAATACTACTACTACAAAAGCAGTGAAACAAAGAGCAGAAGGAAATGGTCCACTAGGCTCCACTTTTTGACTTTGCCGCACAGCAGAGGCCGAAGCCGAAGCCGAGGAAAATGCAGACGTTTGAGAGATTGCCGAGCGTGTGTGTGTGAAACTGAAACTGAAGCTGGAGGTGAATCTGAAGTTGGGGTGACGAAGGTGTGAGTGAGCGACGCCCAAGAAAGTATCCACTATCCGTCTTTCTGCGCTGTGGCACAAAAAAAATAGAATTCCTTGTAAAACTTACGACCAGGCATTAATTTAACAGCTCCTCAGCCTAGCCAGTGCGAGCGGGCCAGCGCTCGTGTCCTGCGAGTAACACTTCAGATTGCGTATACGGCCCATTGGACATGTGATGTGTGCGTTGCGTACGACTCCACTGACTGTACGGCTGTAGGGCTATAGAGCTATACGGCTACTCGGCAGTTCGGCAGTTCGGCCCATTATTTGTACCCTCACTGACTTTATGATGCCCATTCGATGGGCCCAAATTGCAGCTCGTATTTCATTTAAATTGAACTTAATTAGTTACGCCAAACTGACAAATCAAGCGTGTCGACCTCCCACACATAAAGGCGGTACTGCTAAAATTGTGTGTGCCACGCCCCCAGCTGCATTCTCAGTAAGTATTTGCCAACTAACTTCTAGGTAGCATAATCTGCTTGTGATGGCCTTTCAATTAGTACTTACTAGCTGACTGGAAAAATGCGGATGAAACTTGGTAAGTTTTCAACGGAGTTTCCCACTTGGCAGGCTGTATTATGGGCTTTAACAACAGTCGGAGGGGAGGATGATGCGAGAGCTGCGGTCGCAGGACCTTTGCAAGCCAATCGCATTGTTATTGCTAACTTGCGACTGTCGCAGTTCCAAAAGGATTAGCGCAGCTAAAAGAAAACTCTCAATTGCGACGCCTCTGCCTCAAAGCCAGGGCAGTTCATCTGGTCGAGTAAATGGAAAAGTTTTGTTAGTACACCACCTTGGCCAAAACTTTATCCGGTAAGTGAAAACAAAACAAAAAAGAAACGCCGGAAGATTCGTTGCAGCTGGTCAAAATCAAGACAGGCCACGAAACAAAAGCATTTGCTGTGGCGCTAGAAAACTTTTTGTGAGCATAATCATTGTCACGGCCATTGACGCTGAAATTTGCAAATTATCAGTTGGATTTCCTGCGCCTTCCCAAAGTTCGGAGAGATTCCCGAAACCTATTTCTCGAAATACTGCCAAGTTTTGGCTACTTAAATTCAAATCTCTATGGAATATAGCTATAGAATCGGAAATATTCAGTTGGTCGGCAAACGTTAAAACAATTTTGCATTCAACATGTTTTTGTATTTGGCTAGTTTATTTAAGGCCTTTAAATGGCCCAGTTATGATCGGACTTCTGATGTGAGGACAGACGGACATTTCGTAAGCCCAATACACTCTTTTTCCTTTCAGGAACGGAGTATAAAATTCAGATATGTAGTACGTCCCCTCGATATCCGAAATGTTACATCCGAATTGTAGCTACGTAATGCAGATTCTGTGAAGGAAACCAGCTAATCCGCTTAGACACTAGTCGAAGTGCTCTCAGTGGTTTCGGTTGATTCATTAATTAAATTGTTTGTTATACGGTCTCCCAAGTATGGAACATCAGCTTTACCCACATCTGCAGTCATACGTAATGAAATCACATTTCGCTTGCGTAAACAATTTGTTATGTGAATCTTTGCATTATCCAACTGGAAACAAGTTACGCATTCGTTCCGGCAGCATCCAACAGCAATGGAAAACTAAAACAAAGTCCGCTACGCAAAGACACATCGCAAATCCTTCCTTGTGGCTTAGCAGTGCCATACAGAGCGCCGAGTACTCGTCCCCGACTCTCTTCAACCTACCAGTCTGGCAGTCTTTTGTTTGGCATTTTACAAAATTCATTTCGAGGCACAGAAGATTTTAATATGCACCACTTTATCGTTGAATTGCAGTGTTAGAACCACCCACCCACCCTCAACCGCTTTGGTTCACATGGCTCACACATGGCTAATTTATGCTCAAAGTTGGCTCACTGTTTATCTTCACAGCGGGCGTGTGATGCGGGTAGGGGGTAGAGGGAGTCAACTCAGCCCGCTTGAAAGGATTCGCAATGAAATGCACAATAATTCACAATACGCATCCTGCGCTTAACCCTTGACTCTCAGAATGAAACGAACTAAGACGAAACTCAATTATATCAGGTTCTTCCAACTGAATACATCGCTATTGAATACTAAACCTGCTGAATAAGTCATTTGCATATTCGACCTTCGAGACTCCTTGCCTAATATGTGATTTCATTCATTAAATGCTGACAAACGTTTCTACTTTTATCTGATGATGATTTTTGGCAAGTTCAAGTTGAATGAAACGCATACAGACTATATAGTGTATGTATGCACATATTAGCAATTATATTTATTTTTACCAAGTCTATTACAAATTCCTATGATATATGTATGTTTATAGCATGTATTTTGGGCGTTCAGTCTTGGCAAGTTTTCAACAATCAATGGGCCGACACTACTTAAAAATATTTAAGTTTACAAATTAGACAAGAAAACATTTTGAGAGATGTTTATTTTATTTTTGTTTAATGTATACGAAGTCGTCTTTGGACGCACGCTCTCCGAGCACGCAGAACAGCTGTTTTATACAGCCTGAACAAAAATGCCAACCAACAGCCTCTGGGCGCCTACTAGAACCTACAGCGTTTGAGAGAGACCCCAAAAGCAACAAGCTGCCAGCCGCCAGTCGCCTAACGCCCCACACACCCCGCCCACTCTCCCACTCGCACTCCAACGCACCATACATATGTATGCCGGCGAGAGGAATTGCCATATTGCCTTCGTGAAACAGTGTGCTGAAACGAAGCGATATAGCACGGAGCACCAGCTTACTAGCTGTCAGTGGGCTGAGATTGCGTATACTCGAACCACTGTGCAGTGAGATTTCGGGCTGCTGCCGCGTGCTGCGTGCCGCAGTATTCGGGGTTCGGCAATCGGCAAACGGTAATCGGCCATCGGCATGCTCGTAGTCGCCGTTGTCCCGTGCTCGTCAGTCTAGAGAGTAATATCGACACGAGAAGTAAGTTAGTCGTGGGTCCGTTGGCCCACAGCAGCATCGAGTATAGAATATATATGTATGTGCGCATATAAATATACATATACAGGCAGACATACACATGTGTTTGGGGAAACTCATGGAAAATGTGGAAAATCCATGCGTTGACTCAACGTGCCGCAGTGAATTCCAGCGCGTGTGTTGTTCCACTTGTGAGATAATTGGAAATTGCATAAGAAATGCAATTAATTTAACGAATGAAAAGTGTTCAAAATATGAACAGTTTGAAAAAATTCAAATTCTGTGCTAGTTTTTTGTGCTGCCCAGGGCTTTGCGTGTGATATTTTTGGATGATTTGTGCGCTCGGTAATTTTTCGGGCGCGTTCGTGCGGCGATGAACCCAAAAATAAACACACGAATGTGCTGCCAAACCAAATTGTCTTTCAGAATATTGAAAGAAGTGGCCGAAATTGAATTCTCAGTAGAAACCGTTGTCGGTTCTACTGCCGGGTAAATTAAATATGTATAATCGGCGCTGCGTTCATTGCGTGCTATCGGACCCTGGATTACCGATGGCCGTAGTGAGAGCGCCGTATTGAAACCAACCGGAAGTGAACTAACGCAACGAGAGTCCCTTCGCAAGGATAAATGACAAATAAACATCAATACCAATTAAACCTCTTAAACTTACTATCAAATATTCCACCAGCTGGAAATATTAATAGCTACACCATAACTTATAGCTTACAGCTAGAACATCTAAGATTAGATAAACATTTTGTTTTATTATAATTGATCAACATGCTATTAATATTCCAAAATTATTTAATGTACACATATGCTACATACATACATACGTATATGTATATGTAGTATACATATGTTTAGACAGCGTAACATCCGATTATTTGCAACTATAAGTCGGCAGTAAATTTGGCAATACCCCAGAAATATATTATATATCTATTTATACAATACAATACAAACATATGTGTACACAACACAAAACTGAGACGTACATTAAACGTCAAAAACCACGCGAAGAGTGGAAAAACAAAATGACAAATGACACATAAACGCGACGAGCTAAATGAAGAAGGAAGAAAACACACCGGCAGAACAGCTGTGCGAACTTGGCAAGCAAAGCAAATGGAAAACTGAAAGCCGACGAGCCCTCCGCGCCAACTACAATGTATATAGAGAGATTTCGAGAGAGAGAAAGAGAAAAAGAGATTTCGAGAGAGTGGGAGAGATATTTAGTAAGGTGACTCTCGCGAGAGGAAAGACATTCAAGAAAGTGTAATTACACATAACAGAGAATATGAATTTTTTCCTAATATCAAACGATAAGTTTTTGAACGTATCACTGGGGACTCCATTAGTTTTTAAATTGGCGTGACGAGAAAATATTTTATACTCGATTTTGATACAAATTTGTAGACACTTTTTAGTTAAGTGTATAAAGAAAGTCTAATTTTCCAAACAGGAACGTATTAAATGTGTAGATCAATCCTTTTCGCTTATTTATATACTAACTCTAGGGACCTGTTGGAGTTTCCGGGGAAAAAATCAAATAATCGCAATACTACACACAGTTGAATAAAATTGTGTTTGGACGCTGCAGTCGTTGCGTTATCAAGCAAAATGGCTGAAGCGGAAGGTGGCTCCGAGCAGGATGATGTTTCATTCCTGAGGACGGTAAGTACAATACATATACAGAGATTGTAAATAATTATCGCACATACTACCCGTATGTTTCCTTGTCAACTGTTACCAGTCAGTTTTAATACTCGCTGTCCCATTTAATATTAACTAAACTGAACAACTTTTATATACCAGCGGTACTTCTGACATATAGCGCATAAAGATAATTAGCAGCCTATTTTTGTAATGCCTATATGAGCCAAAATTAGTGGTATTACTGCATTGACTTGTTTCAAAAAAGCTAGAATAATGAATTCGAAGCGTATAGTCCCTTTTGTTTGTATTAATTTGGTTTCATTATATCTAGCCTTAATGTAATGGTCATACTTTATTAGAGGATTGATTTCTATTGAAAAAGTAAAAGTAAAAGTTAAAATCAAATCGCAGCATATGCAATTGCCACAATAATTATATTTTCATAGTAGTAAATAAGTTGTAAAACTCAAATTTGGGATCTTTCCTTACTTAGTGTAATCCTTATCGATTTATTCTTAATTTCGCCTGACTCATAAAACAATACTATATACCACAAGGCAATATACTATGTTTACAATATGTTATTTTGGCAAGCAGTTTCGAATACAGCAAAAAGCAATGAATTTATCTAAAATCAATTAGATTCAGTCAATAAAATATAACGGGGATTTCGCAAAATCGGCATCATAAAGCATACACATACCCGTAGACAGCGCTCAGCTAGGACACAAGTGAGGAACTCCATAAAAGGACATGCGAATGTATTGCACTTATTTATGGGCGGCTGCTCACAGACACCCCGCTAACTTTCTTTATAGCTGCCAATAAATACAAAAGTCAGGTCCACAATTTCAATCACTGCAGCTTTGCCACGTAGAGTTTAAAGCTTTCACCAGATTTGTTGGCTCACTTTGCATGAATAGAATCGGGGGCAAGACACAGATGAACACATCAGCTGATAAATGCAGCTATATATCAATGCCTCACCTGGCACCGAAAATGACAGTCATTATGTGTAAATATGTATAGTTATAAATGTGTATATAAATAGATAGCAGTTGGCAATCCTCTGGCTAGCGAGCCTTCTATGGTCCTCGAAGGTCCCACTGGGGCAACGAGGTCGGCATTGGCACCTTGCTGCAATAAATAAACATTCTACTATGTTTTCCAATCAAGCGGGTAGAGTTTTAGTTACCCTCTAAGGGATGAGGGGAGTGGGTTGCAATATGATGACCGTATCTGTTTCTGCGAACTCAGTTTTCTGCCCGCAGGCTTGTTTGGTCCTGTTTTGCTTCCGTGTGTGACCGCAGTAGAAATTCAATAAATATGGCTCAAATATAGGCTGAAACAACTGTGTATGTTTTCCTACATCTACCATATTTTATTGTGTGTTTGTCTACACCCGAGATCTCTGAAGGGAATGCTGGCGATGATATTTGCACAGGACAGCAACGCCTGGGGAGCACTTTCCTTGCCTTCGGTTTTAGTTTCTTGCCGTCAAATTAGGCTTATCGGTAATTCCTTCAAATTTATAGTTATGGCTGCTCAAGAAATAGTTTTTACCATCAATCCTATTATCACTGCCATGCCTGTTCAGATCATAGAAATAACAATTGGCAGCTATCGATAGGCTAAAATGCAAAATAGCCAAAACACTTACCAAAGTGACATGAAGTCAAATGCAAATTGATTCATTGTGAGTTCCTCTATAGATGCTCTAATCCTGGGCTTGCTCATGTGGTTGAGTTTCATTTTTAAATAGTTTCAGGCTCACAGGCTAGCCAGCTGGCAATGGTGCTGCATCAGGAGTCTGCTTTCATTGCCATTTAAATTATGTAAATTGCTCGATTCGAAATCCATTACCGTTCATTTAACTTTGACTACACACAACAATTCTGGCCACAATCCCAACTGACTTGGCAGCGGGATCGGGTTCAGGCTTGAATCTGGGCCGGGGACGTGGTCAGGGATGAAGCCTCGAATTCGGTAGCACCCCCGATAGCACCCCTTCATCGATTTAATTTCCACACTCGGCCATGTTTCAGTTGCCTCATTTTGCGTGTGCATAGCTTTTGGTTGACTGGTCATTCAGGGCGGGTGGGTAACCAATTGCCAATTGGTATTTAGATGACATGCATGCTGACTGGTTGGCATTGTTGCCAAAAGGGTCATGCAACGTGCAACTGCAACACGCCACCACGCTTTTAGTCCAATTGATACAAAGTGTCGTCTTGAAGTTACCATAAACACTCCTATTAAATTGATCTATGTTTACAGGAAGATATGGTCACGCTTTCCTGCACAGCTACAGGAGAACGTGTCTGTTTGGCCGCCGAGGGATTTGGTAACCGGCATTGTTTTCTGGAAAATATTGCCGATAAAAATGTACCGCCTGACTTGTCTCAATGCGTTTTCGTCATTGAGCAAGCCTTATCCGTGCGTGCTCTTCAGGAACTAGTGACAGCAGCTGGATCGGAAACTGTAAGTATTTCATTAATTAATTAGCTATACGAGTATGTCATGTATCAGCATGTGCAATGGGTCCACATATCGATTTATGCATGGACGTATTTTGCATATAGCTTTCATACTTCCAAAGTTAAAAAAGATGAAACCCTTTACTCTATTACACTTATTATATTATCCAACTCCTTATTTATGTTGTACGCAACTTCCACGTTTCCACTATCCACTTCCCGAAAACATTCCACTAAAATACCTGGGTAGTTTATCAACTTCATAATGATATTATTTTCTTCGAATAGAAAATTATTAATAAGACATTACGTTCCTGTAACAATTATATACATATATATATTAAACTATAAAAAATATATACATATATAGGAGTATATCCTTCCTCTCTGCATGATCTCACTATATTTTCCATTTCTTCTGTTTGACACAAATTGTAACCTATAAACTTCTCGTTATTTTTCAAAATTTTTCTAAAACATAAACACAACAGGATAGTCAAGTTGTAAGTATACAGAACGTTATTTAATGGTACAATTTTTTGATTTAAATAAAATCGCGCTTCTTTTCTCTTTATCTATTACTATCTCTATTTTTCTCTATCTCACTCAACCGGTGTAAAGTACTTAGTGTTAATTCTTGTACTGCTATTATCGCTACTTTGCTTCTCTGTCGCGTCTAGCGAGCTTCAGCTACTACTTAGTCTAATCTATTAGCGTTGTAAGATGCGTAACTCTATATAAATGTTTTCCCTCGATTTGTGAAGAGCCAGGCCATGGATTCAGTTATCAAGCACACATTTGTCTGCATCATTGACATAACCAGTGTATTGCTTACCTTCTGGATCGAGTGCTTTGGATCTACACATAAGCATCGTTCTAACTAAAACTTACATTCTCAATAAACTTCCAATACACAACTACAAAACTCAACAGCATTGCTAGTTAATTATGAGCAATTTGGAATGGCATATTTAAAGTGCACCCTACTTTTCTTATTGTTTTTCTCACACTGATTGTAGTAGCATAGAAAACAGCATTCCCTTAAAACCTGCCTGAGGAACATGGTTTTATAAAATTTACTAATCATTTTTTGAATCTTTAGGGTAAGGGAACTGGATCCGGTCATAGAACACTGCTTTATGGCAATGCCATACTCCTGAGGCATCACAACAGCGACATGGTAAGCGAGTCCTTGAAACTTCTGATGGTAAATGATCTTAAATAGGTTTACTTCTATATTTGCAGTACCTGGCTTGTTTATCCACATCATCATCGAATGATAAGCTCTCTTTCGATGTTGGTCTTCAGGAGCACAGCCAGGGAGAGGCCTGTTGGTGGACAGTTCACCCGGCAAGCAAACAACGTTCCGAGGGTGAAAAGGTTCGTGTCGGCGATGATTTAATTTTGGTATCTGTTGCCACCGAGCGGTATCTGCACACGACCAAGGAAAATGAGCAGTCTATTGTGAACGCCAGCTTCCACGTAACCCACTGGTCCGTGCAGCCTTACGGCACTGGCATATCCCGCATGAAGTACGTCGGTTATGTGTTTGGTGGAGATGTCCTACGTTTCTTTCACGGCGGCGACGAGTGCCTGACCATACCCAGCACCTGGGGCCGTGAGGCAGGTCAAAAGTACGATTCATGATAGTACGCTAATAGCTAGATTGACATTAACACGGATTTCTAATACCCACAGCATTGTCATATACGAAGGTGGTGTGGTCATGGCGCAGGCGCGTTCTCTGTGGCGTCTGGAGCTGGCGCGCACGAAGTGGACAGGCGGCTTCATAAACTGGTACCATCCCATGCGTATACGTCATATAACTACGGGACGCTATCTGGGCGTCAACGAGAGCAACGAGCTTATCCTGGTCAAAAAGGAGGAGGCTTCGATTGCAACGACGACTTTCTGCCTGAGGCAAGAAAAAGACGACGAAAAGAAAGTGCTCGAGGACAAAGACTTAGAAATAATCGGCTCGCCGATCATTAAGTATGGTGACACCACGGTCATTGTACAGCATTGTGAATCCAGCCTCTGGCTCAGCTACAAGAGCTACGAGACGAAAAAGAAGGGTGTTGGCAAAGTGGAAGAGAAACAGGCCATATTGCACGAGGAAGGAAAAATGGATGATTGCTTGGACTTTTCGCGTTCACAGGAAGAGGAATCGAAGACGGCACGCGTCATCCGAAAATGTAGCAGCCTTTTTACCCAGTTTATAACGTAAGCCCTGAATACTGTATTAATATAATTGCACTTAACTAACAAAATTCTCCTACACTTAGCGCCTTGGAAACCCTGCAGTCAAATCGCCGGCATTCAATATTTTTCCAAAAAGTTAACCTAAATGAGATGGTCATGTGTCTTGAGGACTTAATCAATTACTTCTCCCAGCCAGAAGATGACATGGGTAAGCCAGAAGACAATGTGCCAACAAATACAATACCTAATAGCCTTTTTATCCCTCTTCTCATGCGTCCACAGAGCACGAGGAGAAACAAAACCGATTCCGTGCTTTGCGAAATCGACAGGATCTGTTTCAAGAAGAAGGCGTACTCAATCTTATTCTCGAAGCCATTGACAAAATCAATATTATTACCTCACAAGGTTTCCTTGCCAGTTTTCTTGCCGGCGATGAAACTGGTCAGAGCTGGGATCTAATCTCAACATACTTATACCAGCTACTGGCAGCCATCATCAAGGGCAACCACACCAATTGTGCCCAGTTCGCAAACAGCAATCGCTTGAACTGGCTGTTCTCACGCCTGGGCTCCCAAGCTTCCAGTGAAGGCTCTGGCATGTTAGATGTGTTGCACTGTGTGCTCATCGACTCTCCAGAAGCACTTAACATGATGCGTGACGAGCACATCAAAGTAATTATATCACTGCTGGAGAAACACGGCCGTGATCCAAAGGTTCTCGATGTCCTCTGCTCTTTATGTGTTGGTAACGGAGTTGCGGTGCGGTCCTCGCAAAACAACATATGCGACTTTCTGCTGCCCGGCAAGAATCTTCTATTGCAAACGTTGCTGGTCGACCATGTTGCGAGCATTCGACCTAACATATTCGTTGGACGCGTCGATGGATCGTCCATGTACCAGAAGTGGTACTTTGAAGTGACCATGGACCACATTGAGCAGACCACACACATAATGCCCCACCTTCGCATAGGCTGGGCTAATACTTCTGGCTATGTACCGTATCCCGGCGGAGGTAAAAAGTGGGGAGGCAATGGCGTCGGTGATGACCTTTACTCGTTTGGCTTCGATGGCGCTTTTCTGTGGACTGGTGGTCGCAAAAGTCTTGTAGTGGATTCACTGCCAGAAGAGCCGTACATTAGGAAGGGAGATGTCATTGGTGTTGCTATAGATCTTTCAGTGCCTGTTATTACTTTCACCTTTAATGGTGCTAAGGTTCGCGGCTGCTTCAGAGACTTCAATTTGGATGGCATGTTCTTTCCGGTTATGAGCTGCTCGTCGAAACTAAGCTGCCGCTTTCTATTTGGCGGCGATCATGGTCGCCTGAAATATTCACCACCCATGGGCTTTTCGGCACTCGTCCAGTGTCTCATGCCGCATCAAATTTTGAGCTTGGATCCATGCTTTTACTTTGGCAACCTGAGCAAAAATGTCTTGGCAGGTCCCTGGCTCATCGAGGATGATACACCGTTTGTGCCAAAGCCCGTGGACACCACAGGTGTTTCATTGCCAAGCTCAGTGGACCAAATTAAGGAGAAGCTTGCGGAGAATATACACGAAATGTGGGCATTAAACAAGATCGACGCTGGCTGGTCATGGGGCGAGCATCGAGAAGACTATCACCGCATACATCCTTGCCTTACACAATTCGAGAAGCTACCTGCTGCTGAGAAGCGCTACGATAATCAACTAGCTGTTCAAACACTGAAGTAAGAACAATAGTATTTAACATATCATTCAGTATTCTAACGATCGCTCTTGTTCCACAGAACAATCATTTCATTGGGCTACTATATAACTATGGATAAGCCGCCAGCACGTATTCGTCCCGTACGCCTGCCCAACGAGATATTTATGCAGGCTAATGGCTATAAGCCAGCGCCGCTTGATCTCAGCGCTGTGACTCTGACGCCAAAGCTTGAGGAGCTTGTGGACCAGTTGGCCGAGAACACGCACAATCTGTGGGCACGCGAACGCATTCAACAAGGTTGGACATACGGTCTTAACGAGGACTCCGAGAACCATCGCAGTCCACATTTAGTGCCATATGGCAAAGTCGACGAAGCCATCAAGAAGGCAAACCGTGACACTGCCTCCGAAACAGTGCGCACCTTATTGGTGTATGGCTATGTTCTGGATCCACCTACCGGAGAAGGCACTGAAGCACTGCTGGCAGAGGCACAACGCCTGAAGTTCTCAGCTTTCCGGACGTACCGAGTGGAGCGCAATTATGCTGTCACCTCCGGCAAATGGTATTTTGAGTTTGAGGTCCTGACAGCGGGTCCGATGCGCGTGGGTTGGGCACGTGCTGACTGCTACCCAGGTGCTATGCTGGGCAGTGAGGATACCAGCTGGGCTTTTGATGGTCACAATGTAAGTATGCAAGGGTCTATGGTTATGTACTACCCATTTACAAAATTGGCGTAAGCACATGGGTGAAAGTTCAAGGCGATACCTGGTACCTGATACCTGGTACCGGGTGGCTGCCCTTTGTGGTAACATCGAAAGGTACGCTTTAATGCAAGATCAATTCAAACCCACCAATGATTATAGGTAACAAAAATGCACGCCGGATCCATTGAGCACTTTGGTGTTCGCTATGAGGCTGGTGACGTTATTGGTTGTTTCATCGATGTTAAGGAGCAAACCATCAGTAAGGACCCTAGACACACTATCAGCGTGTTGCAACGTTGTTTTTATTGATATTTCTTTCGTTTTGATCGAACGCATTTTGTTTAACTCTTCTCTATTTATCAAATAATTTGTTTTCTAATCATTTATTTTGTTAATTTAGCGATACTCTCATATTTGATCATTAACCAAAGCAACAAATCCAACGGTATTAGATAAATATGTATATTACTTGGGGCCTCGAAAGACCACACGAAATTTATCATAACCCCACTGAATTTGTACATTAAACATATTAAACTTTTTAGGAAGAGAAAGTCTACGGTGGCAACAGTGAATCCTTTGGGAAACAGTGTGGACCTGGGGATATAGTCGGAGTCTTTTTAGATCTAGCTGACCACACAATTAGTAAGAATTAATTATACATGCTCGTTTGTTGTTATGTAAAACCCCCTACAAGATATGTACATCCGTGCTTTTGATATCTACTAAATGTCAACCAGCCATATCAACCAAACGTTAAAGGTCCCTGCTATGAGTATGAAAGCTAAGTACACACAATTCCAGTGAATCATAAAGCAATTCAAAATATTCAGTATACAATTTGCAATGACATACCGACCGAAAATCCACGCTAAGATCATCTCCAATTACAATTTACTGACAAAATTTATCGTCGTTACTCGTATAACATTATTTGCTATGCGACTATATGAGTAGTATTTTCAAATACATTACAATCCAATACTTGTTATATACATACACGAAATTGCATTTGTGGTAACATTTTGTAGTCCACCTATTATTATTTGTTTATAATTTTTTTGTTAAGTCCAACAAATGTCCCATGCCCTAACACCCGATTTTTGTTACTTTGAACACAAAGCCTAACGATCGCTTAATATCGAAGGAATACCTGAACAAAAGGTGACACATCAGCTCATCTAGAAAGCTTATTACTTAATTGTATTGCCTAACTTACACATCTAGTGTTGAATTAAAATTTGTACTAACCAGCGAATGAAACCGAAACTTAGATTGATATCGGTTCTGATTACTATTATACCTAAAAGTATTTAAAGTATCCATATGCATATAAATACAAAATTAATCTGACATTTCCGATTGTCAAGCTATCTATGTATCTTTCCACCAAAAGCTATCGGTAATTCATCAGGTTACGGTTTCATTCACATACTAATTTATTCAAATTTAGCATGACAGCTAACAGATAAATCTGTTGAAACTGCTTTTTTGAAACTAAACCAATTACCAGAAATGCAAGCCAAATTGCAAGAAATCTAATACGCACGTAATTTATATAGGAGTTTATTTATTTTCTAGTGCGATGCGTCTTTTTTGTGAATTCTGATTTCTATATAGCTGAAGTCAAGGCATTAAGGGTCCGATTAGTACGCACATTTTTTGATAATGCGGAGATTTTGGCCTGATTAGAATTCTTAATTTGTTTAAAAGCGGCTTCGTTTAGATACTTAACGTCACATTAGCTTATCATCGTCTGAATATTTTCACCTATTATCAAACAAAATTATATAAAATTTGCATAGGCTTTTCTTTGAACGGAGAACTTCTCATGGATGCCCTGGGAGGCGAGACAACATTTGCAGATGTAACCGCAGAAGGCGTGGGCTTTGTGCCCGCCTGCACCTTGGGAGTAGGTCAGAAGGCGCGTTTAATTTATGGCCAAGATGTGGACTCCCTAAAGTTCTTCACGACATGTGGTCTGCAGGAAGGATATGAGCCGTTCTGCGTGTAAGTACTTAAGACCAATGTAGGTTTGAATTGTCGGTAACCTTCACCTCCATTCACAGTAATATGCGACGCCCAGTCACGCATTGGTATACCAAGGATCAACCGATTTTTGAAAATACCGAGGAAATGCCAGATTGTCGGATCGATGTCACTCGTATCCCTGGTGGTGCTGATACTCCGCCCCATTTAAAAATCTCGCATAATACATTTGAAACTATGGAAAAGGCGAACTGGGAATTTTTGCGTCTCTCCCTGCCTGTCACCTGTATGAGTGAATTCATCAGCGAACAGGAAAAGGCGAGACGTTGGGAAGAGATTAAAATTCGACAGTATCGCCTGATGCGAGAGGCTCAGGAGGCGGCAGCGCAAATGCAAACCCAAACTGCAGCACATATGGATCATATGTTAAAAAGTGGTTTCAATATGAACGACATCAAGGGATTAACACGCAATTTTGATGATCATACTGAAGCAGAGGCGGAGCATATGATGCGTGGACCATCTCGACCACCACGCAAAGGCTCCTTGACTCGGAATATAACATTCGAGTCAGATATGACTGCAGCTTTGGATGAGATGCAGCGCTCATCTTCAGTATTGGATATGAATGGCTTGGGTGACGACCTGGATGACAAGAAGAAACGTGGTCGCAGTCCTTTCAAGTTCTTTTCCAAAAAATCCAGGGATCAGAGCCGAGAGAAAAATGGTTCTAGAACTGCAGACACATCGTTGGAGCGCAGAAATACGGTAGCTCATGGCAGAAATGTGGTTAACCAGCAGATGACAACAAGAACACCAACTTTGCGAATTAATAATGTGAGTAGAGATCACGCTTTCACATTTCACATTTCCATTTTATTAACAATTTAGTGTCTGTATGTACGGCACAAATTTGGCAATTGATATTTTACGTACCTGCCTTCGAGTTAAAGACTTGAATAGACAAAGCTAAGAACTGAATGACAATGTTATATTAACTAAATTTCAAGTGCTTAACAAAAAGATTCGCTGCTTTTTTCTGTCCGGGTCTGTGAGTTCTTATAGATGGAGCATATCGCCAAAAAAAAACCCTACTTGTTGAAAAGTTTTCTAGTATTCTATATATAGTTGAACAGCTATGTACTCAAATGAAATTGTCTCTTTAAATTTCTGTAACCCACATTACAAATTTATGTACACATACATTCTAGGCCGATATACCACCCAGTCCAGTACCTCAGGGACCAAAACAGTTAAGCTCAACGAACTTGGGCCAACCGAACGTCGAGTCATCTGGAAATGAAATGTTCGATGCCGAGTGCCTTAAATTGATCAACGAATACTTCTATGGAGTAAGAATCTTTCCCGGTCAGGATCCAACACATGTTTATGTGGGTTGGGTAACAACCCAATATCATTTGCACAGTCGCGATTTCAACAAGAGCAAAGTGCGACGAGGCTCAGTTTACATTGAAGATTATTATGAAGTGCCCATTGAGCGCATAGATCGTCAGAGCTGCTACGTAGTACGGGCCGACGAGCTATTCAATGAGGTTACCCAGGATGCCTCGGGTAAAGGTGCTTCGCAGGGAATGTTTGTGGGCTGTTTTGTAGATACAGCCACGGGCATTATACGCTTCACTTGCGAGGGCAAAGACACCTCGCATCGCTGGATGATGGAACCAGATACGAAACTGTTTCCTGCTATTTTCGTTGAAGCCACAAGCAAGGAAATACTGCAAATTGAACTTGGTAGAACGCCAACAACATTGCCCTTATCAGCAGCAGTACTGCCTACCAGTGATAAGCATATAAATCCCCAATCACCACCTCGCTTGAAGGTGCAGTGCCTAAGACCCCATCAATGGGCACGAGTACCAAACACCTCCCTTCAGGTTCATGCGCTCAAGCTCTCAGATATACGAGGTTGGTCGATGCTCTGTGAAGATCCAGTCTCTATGCTGGCCTTGCATATACCAGAGGAAGACCGATGCATTGACATATTGGAGCTTATCGAGATGGATAAGTTGCTGTCCTTCCATGCCCACACCCTTACCCTCTATGCGGCGTTGTGCTATCAGTCCAATTATCGAGCCGCGCATGCGCTCTGCCAGCACGTCGACCAAAAGCAACTGCTCTATGCCATACGTTCGGAGTATATGAGTGGACCACTGCGTCAGGGTTTCTATGACTTACTTATTGCCTTGCATCTTGAGTCACATGCGACCACAATGGAGGTGTGCAAAAATGAATATATAACCCCACTGGGACTCGAGCTAAAGGAACTCTACTCTGAGGATGAAATGCGACACTCGCTTCGTTCACTTATTACGGAATCTGTGCGTCCCCAACTTCGTATGACGGAAATCACGTAAGTTTGTCCAGTTTGAGTTAACCAATCTTATTCCTATAGATGAACTCCTGCTACACATTCACATAAGTACATACTTACATATGAATGTTTCTTATCTGGCCTATTATCATAATACACCGTGCGACTCGAATGTTCGTTCGTTTGTTCATAACTCATTTTATTTCCAATACTTTCAATCAAATAAATATACCTGCACTGATCCAACACTACTATATGCACCACCAATCGAAACCGATCACAACAACAACAACAACTCCACCCAGACCCCCTGTGATAGCAACATCTAGTATGCCAAGTGTTTCTAGCGAACCGATACCCAACATCGATCAGTTGTACTCCCCGAAGTTCCCATTAGAAGTAGTCAGAGAGTTCGTCATGGAAGCTCTAAAAGAAGCTGTGGAAATTAATCAAGTACATAACCGCGATCCCATCGGTTGGACAAACGAGAACCTATTTTTGTAAGTGTTGAGTACATCCCTAATATTCTTATTACCCAGTTGTGAACGACTTACCAATTCTATTGTAGACCACTTATTAAGTTAACGGATCGCCTACTCTTGGTGGGCGTCCTTACTGACGAGGACGTACAGAAACTATTACTTATGGTGGATCCAGAAACTTGGGATGCCACTTTCGAGAAAGGTGGGAATGGATAAAGAGAAGAATTCAACAATTTTCAATATTTCAATAACTTAATAATTAGCGACGGCTTAATCTAATCTCTGTAATTACATACCTTTTTCAGAAGGGAAAGACGAACATCGAAAGGGCCTTCTTACTATGAAGATGGCCGAGGGCGCCAAGCTGCAAATGTGCTACCTACTGCACCATTTATATGATACTCAACTTCGCCATCGGGTGGAGAGCATTATATCGTTTTCCCATGATTTTGTGGGCGATCTTCAAACCGATCAGTTGCGCCGTTATATCGAGATTAAGCAGTCCGATTTGCCAAGTGCTGTTGCGGCCAAAAAGACAAAGGAATTCCGTTGTCCACCGAGAGAGCAGATGAATCAGATTCTATGCTTTAAAAATCTTGAAGCTGACGATCAGGACAATTGTACCTGTGGTCTTGAGTTGCGCAGCCGCTTAGGAAACTTCCACGATAGTTTAATGCAAAAGGTTTCGCTAAATGCACTGCAGGAGCCGGATGGTATTGAGAGTAATGCGATCGAAGAAATTAAAACGGGCCCTATAACGAAAATCTATAATTTCATCAATACCGTAAAGGAACTAGAAGAGGGACCCAAGGAAGTGGAGGAGCCTGAGAAAAAGACACCTGAAGAAGTTTTCCGCAAGGTTCTTATAAAAACCATCGTCAGCTGGGCTGAAGAATCGCAGATAGAAAACCCAAAACTGGTACGCGAAATGTTTAGTTTGCTAGTACGACAATACGATACTGTCGGCGAGCTAATACGAGCTCTCGAAAAGACCTATGTTATCAATAACAAGGCTCGAGATGATGTCGCCGAAATGTGGGTTGGATTGAGTCAAATACGTGCGTTGTTACCTGTCCAAATGAGCCAGGAAGAAGAGGAGCTTATGCGAAAACGTCTCTGGAAATTGGTCAACAACGCCACATTCTTCCAGCATCCAGATTTAATTCGCATACTACGCGTGCATGAAAATGTAATGGCCGTGATGATGAATACTCTTGGTCGCCGCGCACAAGCACAAAGTGACGCCCCTACCCAAACAGAAGGTGCCGAAGGTGTACCTTCGAAGGAGAAGGACACGTCACACGAAATGGTTGTGGCTTGTTGTCGCTTCCTATGTTACTTCTGCCGTACTGGCCGTCAAAATCAAAAGGCAATGTTCGATCATTTTGACTTTTTGCTGGATAATGCAAATATATTGTTAGCCAGACCCAGTCTGCGTGGTTCCACTCCGCTAGATGTGGCATATTCGAGTTTAATGGAGAACACAGAATTAGCTCTGGCACTTAGGGAGCATTACTTGGAGAAAATTGCCGTTTACCTGTCCAGATGTGGGCTACAAAGCAATTCAGAGCTGGTTGAAAAGGGCTATCCCGATTTGGGTTGGGATCCTGTGGAGGGTGAACGCTATTTGGACTTTTTACGTTATTGCGTTTGGGTTAACGGCGAGAGTGTCGAGGAGAATGCAAACCTTGTCATTCGTCTTCTTATCCGTCGTCCAGAATGTTTGGGACCGGCTCTAAGAGGAGAAGGAGAAGGGCTCTTCCGTGCAATCGTCGAGGCCAATCGTATGTCGGAGCGCATATCGGATCGGTGCAAAATGCAGGACGAAGCCGAAGGCACCATAGTCGGACTTAATTTCACACATCCGCTGCCAGATAGCGAGGAAGACGAAGACTACATTGATACTGGTGCCGCAATTTTGAACTTCTATTGTACGCTTGTAGACCTGCTAGGTAGATGCGCACCAGATGTATCTGTCATCGAGCAAGGCAAAAACGAATCACTGAGAGCTAGAGCTATTTTGAGATCTCTTGTGCCACTGGAAGACCTTCAGGGTGTGCTCAGTTTGAAATTTACGCTGTCACAAACTGCTCCCGGCGAGGAGAAACCGAAATCGGATATGCCTTCGGGTCTCTTACCGAATAACAAACAAAGCATAGTATTATTCTTAGAACGTGTATACGGCATTGAAACGCAAGATCTCTTCTATAGGCTACTTGAAGATGCATTTTTGCCAGATCTGCGTACAGCCACTATTTTGGATAAGAGCGATGGTTCCGAAAGTGACATGGCATTAGCCATGAACCGCTACATTGGCAACTCAATATTGCCGCTGCTTATTAAGCACTCAAAGTTCTATAACGAAGCTGAAAACTATGCCAGCCTCTTGGATGCCACGCTGCACACGGTCTATAGGTTATCCAAGAACCGTATGCTAACCAAAGGGCAACGTGAGGCTGTATCCGATTTCCTAGTGGCATTAACATCACAAATGCAACCTGCCATGCTGTTAAAGCTATTGCGCAAGTTGACTGTTGATGTGTCCAAACTTTCGGAATACACGACGGTCGCACTCAGGGTAAGTTTATATATATTTATAGGGTCGTTTTGCCACGTTAACATGCTGAACTACCCATCAAAACAGTTCAATACATGTTAGATATATGACATGAAGATATATGTACATTTCTTCATTCTGCCAACTTGTCGAAATGGTGTTGCCAACTTATTACACACATTTTTAACATTTCTGGTATTGAAAAGTAAATTATCTTCATGTCAAGTATCAAAGAACAATAAACGAAATGAAATAAAAACAACTAAACAAATATATCCTTTCGTCTACAGCTGCTCACACTGCACTTTGATCGCTGCGCTAAGTACTATGGCTCAACTCAAGGCCAAGGCTCATATGGAGCTTCGTCAGATGAGGAGAAGCGATTGACAATGCTTCTGTTCTCAAACATTTTTGACTCGCTGAGCAACATGGACTATGACCCGGAACTGTTCGGTAAAGCCCTGCCCTGTTTAATAGCCATCGGCTGTGCCTTGCCACCAGATTATAGTTTATCCAAGAACACGGATGAGGATTATTATGGCAGACAAATGGGTGCACCTGATCAACCGCAATATGTGCCGCATCCCATTGATACCAACAATGTACATTTGGACAATGATTTAAATTCGTTAGTTCAAAAGTTCAGCGAACATTATCACGATGCTTGGGCCAGTCGTCGGTTGGAAGGTAGCTGGACTTATGGCGATATTCGTTCCGATAACGATCGCAAACATCCACGCCTAAAGCCCTACAATATGCTTAGTGAATATGTACGTAGTATCTATATTTCGATCAAATCGTTTTAATGGGCATTTTCATCGTTAATCGTTATCATACTCCACATATACATACTATACTATGTTAATTTGTGACTACTTATTTAACACATACTTCTAAATGCTTTAACAGGAACGTGAACGGTACCGTGATCCGGTACGTGAATGTCTTAAGGGTCTACTAGCCATTGGCTGGACCGTTGAGCACTCCGAAATGGATTTGCCACTTAATCATCGTGGATCAACGCGTCGTCAATCTAAGCCTCAAATTGTATGTATTCAAACTTATTAACCAACACATTCCCTTTCATATATAAAACGCCTATATATTCTAACGCATTTTGATAATTTCTACCATATCGAATGGAAAACTTTTTAACACAATTGGCCAAACTGCAATTCGTTCCAATCATACACAAATATCCGGGCGCCATAACAAAAGCATGAATTTCAGAATGAGGGCAGTCCATTCAACTACAATCCACATCCTGTGGATATGAGCAACCTCACGCTCAGCAGAGAAATGCAGAACATGGCCGAACGTTTAGCGGAAAATTCACATGATATATGGGCGAAGAAGAAAAATGAAGAGTTGAACGGCTGTGGGGGTGTTATACACCCACAACTAGTGCCATATGATTTGCTTACCGATAAGGAGAAGAAGAAGGATCGTGAACGCTCGCAGGAGTTCCTCAAATACATGCAGTATCAGGGATACAAATTACACAAGTAAGATGAACAGATGTTTATAAGTAGACCTTTGAATTAATTCCACATAGAAGCCAGACCGGATAAATTAAACACCTCAGTTTTATTTTGTTCGTATTCGACCGTTAATGTATGCTAATAGTCTTTTCTTTGGAGTCCCTTGTTGGACATAACATATTTCTGTGGAATTAATTTGAAAGTTGGCCTGATAAATTCACTTGAAGAATGTTACTAAACAAATTTACTTCCTACATTGATAGGCCCTCCAAGGGTGGCGCCATTGAGGAAGGTGGCGCAACACAAGCTGCCGTCGAGCTGCGCTTCTCCTACTCGTTGCTGGAGAAGCTCATTCAATATCTTGACCGTGCGACAATCAACATGAAACTGCTGAAACCATCGACAACATTTAGCCGACGCACCTCATTCAAGACTGCATCGCGGGATATTAAGTTCTTCTCAAAAGTGGTTCTACCTTTAATGGAAAAGTACTTTTCAACGCATCGCAATTATTTTATTGCCATTGCCACAGCCACTAACAACATAGGCGCCGCCTCACTCAAGGAAAAGGAAATGGTCGCCTCTATATTCTGTAAGCTGGCCGCCTTGTTGCGCAATCGCCTAAGCGCTTTTGGACCGGATGTCCGTATAACTGTACGCTGCCTGCAAGTGCTCGTCAAGGGTATTGACGCCAAGACATTGACCAAAAATTGTCCCGAATTTATTCGCACATCGATGCTCACGTTTTTCAATCAAACGTCTGACGATCTGGGCAACACCATACTGAATCTACAGGATGGCAAGTACAGTCACTTGCGTGGCACACACCTGAAAACGTCCACGTCACTTGGTTATGTCAACCAGGTGGTGTTGCCAGTGCTAACAGCCATGTTTGATCATTTGGCCGCCTGCGATTACGGCAGTGATCTATTACTTGACGAGATTCAAGTGGCTTCTTATAAAATCCTGGCTGCTTTGTACCATTTGGGTACCGATGCGACTTTAACACACGAACGCAAGTATTTGAAAACGGAAATCGAACGACATCGTCCCGCATTGGGGTCGTGCTTGGGTGCCTATAGTTCATGCTTTCCGGTGGCCTATCTTGAACCACATCTCAACAAGCACAACCAATTCTCCTTGCTAAACCGCATAGCAGATCATTCGCTGGAGGCACAAGATATCATGGTCAAAATGGAAAGCTGTATGCCCAATTTAGAAACGATTCTCAGTGAAGTTGACCAATTTGTTGAGTCGGATAAAACTTACAACGATGCACCGCATATCATTGACGTAATACTGCCCCTATTATGCGCCTACCTACCCTTCTGGTGGGCCCAGGGCCCCGATAACGTCAGTCCGACCAGTGGCAACCATGTGACCATGGTCACTGCGGATCATATGAACTCGCTTTTACGAAACGTACTCAAGATGATCAAGAAAAATATTGGCAATGATAATGCCCCTTGGATGACGCGCATTGCAGCATACACGCAGCAGATAATAATAAACACATCTGAAGAGCTTTTGAAGGATCCATTCCTGCCGCTGGCTGAGCGTGTGAAGAAGCGTACTGAAAATATGCTCCACAAGGAGGATAGTATGCGGGGCTTTATTAAATCAGCCACCGATGACACATCTCAAGTGGAAACGCAGCTTCAGGAAGATTGGAACCTGCTAGTTCGTGATATATACTCATTTTATCCGTTACTCATCAAGTACGTGGACTTGCAGCGCAATCATTGGCTAAAGGATAACATTCCAGAAGCCGAAGAGCTTTATAATCACGTTGCTGAAATTTTCAATATTTGGTCCAAGAGTCAATACTTCTTAAAGGAGGAACAGAACTTTATATCAGCAAATGAAATTGACAATATGGCTCTAATAATGCCCACAGCAACACGACGTTCGGCTATTACCGAAGGCGTTCCAGCAGTGGGTGGTAAAGTTAAAAAGAAGAAGAAGAACAGGGATAAGAAACGCGACAAGGATAAGGAAGTGCAGGCCAGTCTTATGGTTGCTTGTCTAAAACGCTTACTGCCAGTCGGACTCAATTTATTCGCGGGCCGAGAGCAGGAACTGGTCCAGCACTGCAAGGACAGATACTTGAAAAAGATGACCGAATATGATGTCATTGAGTTTGCTCGCAACCAACTCACATTACCCGATAAACTGGATCCTTCCGATGAGATGTCCTGGCAGCACTATCTTTATTCAAAGCTAGGTAAAACCGACGAACCAGTTGATGAACAAGCACTGGAAAAGGTCAACGCGAACTCGAATGAGAAGGGTAAAGACAAGACGCAAGAGACCGTTGATCGGATTGTGGCAATGGCAAAGGTGTTATTTGGATTGCATATGGTGAGTATATAGGATTTGTTAAGATTAAAACTATTTTAAACTGTAATATGGTATTGCATATACATACAAGTATCATTTTCTTTTATTGATACTTATTTTTCAATATTTAAACTGTACCAATTATGTATACTTTTTAACTTTGCACATTTCAACTTTTCTTTTCTATTCGAAACCCAACAACTATATTATATCGTACATTTCAACGTACCGCAAAATCACATTACCAACTGTCAACTATACAAAAAATAATTTTCAACGGTTTTTAACCCAATGCTGACCAACAATCCGTGAACCAAACAATTACAGATCGACCATCCACAACAGCAGAGCAAAAATGTCTACAGGAGCGTTGTATCGATCCAAAGGAAGCGTGCCGTAATCGCATGTTTCCGTCAGACATCGCTACATTCTCTACCCAGGTTATTACCGAATTATTAACTACATATTACTGCTACATATACTCGTACCAAAGACCATTGAAATATTTCAAGTATCGAGTCGATGTATGTATTTATCGTAACAGTATTAGCTCGAGTAACGAGTCAACGTATGTATTTATCGTAACGGTACTCTATCGGATATCAACACTTCTCAAATGAAATACTAGAATCAAACTGAAGGGATATCTTTACACGATACACGAAGCTATGGCTAACTAAACATCTATATAATCGTACTTGGGACGCGTTACGCTTACGTTTGTTTGACCTAACATTTAGTATAGTTTCAATCACATTTCGCACTGTTTAATTTTTCCATTCACAACTGATATTTCTACTAAAATGTACTAAACGCAATACCACTCTGTGTGATCGTAGTCCTAACCAAAATTCCATTTGTATTATTATATATTTTTATGCTCTTGCTTGCTATTATACGCTTCATATAGGCAGCCGGCGCCAAGAACAAAACAAAACGTTGGAGTTCCAAAATTTCGGTCGCTCGACGCCAGGCAGTTATATCAAGCTTACGCGCCAAGCATCTATATCGTATGAGCAGGTGGTAGTCACGTGATTAATAATACCTAATAAGTACATAGTAGTATATTAAAACATCTACAAATGCATACGTGTACATAAGTACAGTTGTTTAGATATTATACCCTTGCAGAATCAACTAAGGATGTACTTAAATTTTGGTCTGTCTGCAGCTATGATAAGCTATGATACAAAATTGATCAACTTTCGCATACTTCCGTTGTTAATTTAATGCTTTATATAGTTTGTTACCTTCACAGTACCATGATAAAACTGATCTGCAAGGGTTTTAACTAATATTTGGCGAACCGAGTATATAGTACATACTTAGATTTTCTCTCGTATTTGTATCGAATTAATAAGCTAACCTCAACAACTAAATGCATGCCAATAAATAATTATGGTAGTTCTATTTTTAACAAATAACTATCTATCCTTATCCACAGACATCGTGCATGCAACATCTTTGCACGCACCTACTACGAACAATGGCTACAGGAAGAGAACGTGGGCCAGGAAGTGATGATTGAGGATCTGACTCAAACATTCGAAGAATCTGAAAAGTCCAAAAAGGATGAAGAGGAAACGGATGGTAAGCCGGACCCATTGACGCAGTTGGTGACAACATTCTGTCGCGGAGCCATGACGGAGCGTAGTGGTGCGCTCCAGGAGGATTTATTGTACATGTCATATGCTCAAATAGCTGCAAAATCCTGCGGCGAAGAAGAGGAGGAGGGTGGTGAAGATGGCGAGGGCGGTGAAGGTGGAGAAGAGGGCGAAGGCACCAGTATTCATGTAAGTTAATTGACAAATAAGTCACAAAATAAAAAATTAATCACACGTAACCCCATTGTGCTTTCAAATCAATCAATTTTGATTGTAAGTGTCGAATCGCGAAATCTATGGTAACTACTTACTTAATGTATATCATCAAGAATCAGAGTTTCAATTTATATAAGTGGGTTCTTTGCAGCAGAGCCAACCGCTGATTGTTTTCTATGCTAACTTGCTTTTCTAAAAGATTCATTCATCAGTTCAAACTTTTGAGAAAGCTGGTTTTGTGGACAAATATGTACAGTTGATTAAAGTTCACTGAATTAAGCAGCACACATTTATTATTGACTTTAGCTCAGAACAATTAGATTTTGAGTGAAATTTCAAAGTTTGCAGTTACGATAGAGAAAAATCAGTTAACGTTTAGTTCTGCTGAATGAGCCCATTAATTGCTAACGCTGTTTATTAAGTTTATTGCTTATCGCTGAACATACTTAACTCTTCAATTCAACAATCAAATACTCTTCACAATCGATAGGAACAAGAAATGGAGAAACAGAAGCTGCTCTTCCATCAAGCCCGACTTTCGAATCGTGGCGTTGCCGAAATGGTGCTGTTGCACATTTCCGCCTCCAAAGGTATACCTTCGGAGATGGTCATGACGACACTCAATTTGGGCATCGCCATATTGCGTGGCGGTAACATCGATATTCAGATGGGCATGTTGAATCACCTAAAGGAAAAGAAGGATGTGGGCTTCTTCACATCAATCGCCGGCCTGATGAACTCTTGCAGTGTACTGGATTTGGATGCCTTTGAACGTAACACAAAGGCCGAGGGTAAGCTCTTTTACATGGTAAAGTGTTGTCGTAGCAACCTGAATCTCAAATATCCTGCTTTTAATTTGCTGGCCTCTTAACGTTTTTATTATTGTTGCACCACTAGCATCGCCGTCTCATGCATTATTCTTAGTTTAAATATTGATTTCGTCTTTCCTTCCAACTACTTTCCCAATCACCCAACATTGTCGCATGCCATCACCACCACCAATCCTGTATACTATATACTTGTTCCCCGCTATCGTTGTAAAACACCCAACCAAATTTGCAACAACACAACAAAGAGTATATTCCAAGTGCGGGTGCAGGTCTTGGTGTCGGCTCAGAGGGCGCTGCGGGTGAGAAGAATATGCATGATGCCGAGTTTACATGTGCTCTCTTCCGGTTCATACAACTCACTTGTGAGGGCCATAATTTGGGTAAGTACTTAAGAATACGTCTATAATATTATATTAATTTAATTTGATTTATATAGAATGGCAGAACTATTTACGTACACAAGCGGGCAACACCACCACCGTCAATGTGGTCATTTGTACTGTTGATTATCTGCTACGCCTACAGGAATCTATAATGGACTTTTATTGGCACTACTCCAGTAAGGAAATCATTGATCCAGCCGGCAAAGCCAACTTTTTCAAGGCTATCGGTGTGGCAAGCCAAGTATTCAATACCCTCACTGAAGTCATACAGGGTCCATGTACTTTGAATCAGCAGGCCTTAGCCCATTCCAGATTATGGGATGCTGTTGGCGGTTTCCTATTTCTGTTTTCGCATATGCAGGACAAACTCTCAAAGCATTCAAGCCAGGTGGACTTGCTGAAAGAACTGCTTAATCTACAAAAGGATATGATTACCATGATGTTGTCCATGCTGGAAGGCAATGTTGTTAATGGTATGATGGCCTTAAAGATATTTTAACTTTCAATTCAAATATCTTACATATTTTCTATCTTATTCTTAGGCACTATTGGAAAACAGATGGTCGATACCCTTGTGGAGTCTGCCAGCAATGTTGAATTGATTCTTAAGTATTTCGACATGTTCCTGAAATTAGCCGACCTAATTGAATCGCCGAGCTTCCATGAGATAGATATGAAGAACGAGGGTTGGGTTATTCCCAAGGATTTCAGAGAGAAAATGGAGCAGTCAAAGAACTACACACCGTAAGTGCAACACTTTGATGAAAAAATGCAGATACTAACGTTATGTTATATCAAATCAATAGGGAAGAAATGGATTTCCTTTTGGCTTGTTGTGAACGCAATCATGAAGGCAAAATCGACTACAGAGCCTTCGTAGAACGTTTCCACGAGCCATCAAAGGAGATTGGTTTCAACTTGGCTGTGCTACTAACCAACCTAAGTGAACACATGCCCAATGAGCCCCGACTGGCAAGATTCTTGGAGACTGCCGGATCTGTTCTGAACTATTTTGAGCCGTTCCTGGGTCGCATCGAAATTTTGGGCAGCTCGAAACGTATTGAACGTGTCTACTTCGAGATAAAGGACTCCAATATTGAGCAATGGGAGAAGCCTCAGATTCGTGAATCAAAGCGCGCCTTCTTCTATTCCATTGTCACTGAGGGCGGCGATAAGGAGAAGCTGGAAGCCTTTGTTAACTTCTGCGAGGATGCCATCTTTGAGATGACACATGCCTCTGGACTAATGGCTACCGACGATGGAGGAAGTAATGTTAAGCGCGATACGGCATACAGTTCCTATATGAGTGAAGAAGAAGAAGAGCGTGCCGCTCGAGACCCAATAAGACGAACAATTACCGCTGTAAAGGAAGGCCTCAAATTCGGAGTGCATATGCTCAGTCCAGCGAACATTAAGCATCAAATTGGTGTCATGCAAACAAAATCCATACCTGAACTAATTGTCGGCTTCTTCAAAATCATATTCTACATGTTCTACTACACTGGCTATGCACATTTCTGTGTAGTCCGTTACATCTTTGGAATTTTATTGAATCTGATGCGTGGACCAGCCCCAGAGCAAGAGGACCAAGAGCCTGTTATTGAAGAGGAAACGTTTGGACGTGCACTACCACCGTTACCGTTGGAAGAACCGCCAGGTACTGTTCAAGCCTTTGGATTGGACATAAACAAGGAGGATAACGGCATGTATAAGGTTGTAGTGCACGAGTCTCCAGCGAATTCCTCTATGGAAGAGGGCGGCGAATCAAGCCCGGAAGACGGCGTAGCTGCAACTGGTGAACTTATTGATGGCGAACCACACCAAGAGCCCATATCTATAGTAGATCTGCTGGGAGGTGAAGCCGCAAAGAAAGCGGCTCAGGAGCGTCAGGAGGCACAAAAAGCCCAAGAAGCTGCCATGGCCTCTATTGAAGCGGAAGCAAAGAAGTCATCAGCGGCGCCACAGGAAACTCCAGCCGTACACCAAATAGACTTCTCACAGTACACTCACCGTGCGGTCAGCTTTTTGGCGAGAAACTTTTATAACTTGAAATACGTTGCTTTGGTTTTGGCCTTTAGCATTAATTTCATGTTGCTCTTCTACAAGGTTACATCGTACGGAGACGAATCCGAGGGCTCGGGTGAGGAAGAACTAATTTTGGGTTCGGGTTCAGGCGATGGTCCGGATATTGGTGGCTCTGGCCTTGGTGGTTCTGGGGATGGTGGCTCTGGCGATGGTGAATTTGAGGATGATATACCGGAACTTGTGCATGTGGATGAAGACTTCTTTTATATGGAGCACGTTTTACGCATAGCAGCACTACTCCACTCACTTGTATCATTGGCCATGTTGATCGCTTATTACCATTTGAAGGTGCCACTAGCCATATTCAAACGGGAGAAGGAAATCGCTCGACGCCTGGAATTCGATGGTCTTTTCATTGCTGAACAGCCGGAGGACGATGATTTCAAATCGCATTGGGACAAGCTTGTAATCTCAGCCAAAAGCTTTCCGGTCAACTATTGGGATAAGTTCGTCAAGAAGAAGGTGCGCCAAAAGTACAGTGAAACCTATGATTTCGATTCGATCTCCAATTTGTTGGGCATGGAAAAGAGCGCCTTCACCGCACAGGAGAGCGAGGAAACTGGCATTTTGAAATACATTATGAACATTGACTGGCGCTATCAAGTTTGGAAGGCCGGTGTCACTTTTACGGACAACGCTTTCCTGTACTCCTTGTGGTACTTTAGCTTCTCTGTAATGGGCAACTTCAACAACTTCTTCTTTGCGGCACATTTGCTCGATGTGGCTGTCGGCTTCAAGACGCTCCGCACCATATTGCAATCGGTAACCCACAATGGCAAACAGCTGGTACTGACGGTCATGCTTCTAACGATTATTGTGTATATATATACGGTAATTGCGTTCAATTTCTTCCGCAAATTTTATATACAAGAGGAGGACGAGGAGGTTGATAAAAAATGCCATGACATGTTGACCTGTTTCGTATTCCATTTGTACAAGGGTGTACGAGCAGGCGGTGGTATTGGAGATGAAATTGGTGATCCGGATGGTGATGACTATGAAGTTTATCGCATCATCTTTGATATCACGTTCTTCTTCTTTGTTATTGTTATTCTTTTGGCTATCATCCAGGGTTTGATTATTGACGCATTCGGTGAGCTGCGTGATCAATTGGAATCGGTTAAAGATAATATGGAGTCCAATTGCTTTATATGCGGAATGGGAAAAGACTTCTTTGATATAGTACCGCATGGCTTCGATACTCATGTTCAGAAGGAGCACAATCTCGCCAATTACATGTTCTTCCTGATGCATTTGATTAATAAACCGGATACTGAGTACACCGGTCAGGAGACTTACGTTTGGAATATGTACCAGCAACGCAGTTGGGACTTCTTCCCAGTGGGCGACTGTTTCCGCAAACAATATGAGGATGAGCTATCTGGAGGCGGAGGAGGAGGCTAGATCCACAAACTCTAGACCCTCATTTATATTTTTATTGTAAGGCAGATGACGTTAATTCATATGCCAGTACACAATTTATATGGTTGATATCGATATGATAATGATTTATGTTTGATTTCTTTTCCTAGTCAATAATTAAAACTTAATTTAAGTACTTACATAAATATATATGTATAGTATACATATGTATGTAAATGATGATGACGATTCTAGCATGTATAAATAATGTTCTTAACTCAATAAATCGATTCATTTTTACCGAAAGCAAACGCAACCATTTATTTGTTATTTTTATTAAAGACACATGAATAACATAAATATTATTAAACAGATAACAAAAATCACATAACACGCAGTACAAGTTGAATTTCTCTAACATCACAGCTAATAAGTATTATTTACAGCTAAAAGTTGCTTAAATTTGATGTTAACTGATTGGTAGACATTTATGGATCGTGTACTATGTATTTCAAATGTGTGCGATATCTACTACAAGTGTTGATAAAAATAAATACCCATATACATACCATACATTACGATATAGACGAATACACAGAAATATGTTTACATAGACACTCTCGTTAGTTGTAAATCTATAGCTTCTGATTAGGCGGCTCTTCTGCCGATAATAGGTGAGACTAGCGAAAATTGTACAGTTGAAAATAATAAAGTATAAATACAACAAAAATCGCCGCAAAATATCAGTAATGGATTCCCTTCTTTAAGCGAGAGAACTCGGCATTGTCAATGGTGTTGATATTGTCCATGTATAAATTGCGCAGTGTGGTCACGCTAGACAAACGCTCCTCAATGTCTCTGTACATACGACGACACCGATAGATGGATAATGTCTGCAGGCTAGCACAATTTACAATGATGGCATCAATTGTATGTTCCGTTAGTTGACTGCATCCGCTGATATCCAAGGAACGCAGACGTTGCAGCTTTTGGGTTATAGTCTTGATGTCCTGATCGTTAATATTATAGCAATCGGATAAATCCAGGACCTCTATGGATGGGCAGTTGTTAACTAGAGCCTCCATTCCTAGCAACGATATCTGTTGGCAATTGGAGAGCAGCAGCCTGTTTAACTCCATATGTTTTAGGCCATATTTCAACGAGACATCGCTTATTTTATTGCAGCCACGCAAATTCAACGAACGCAGTCCACGCAGCTCTTGTATGTTATGTCCTTCGAAATCCTCTTCGTTAATTAGATTCATTTCGTAGGCCGCAAACATTGCCTGCTTGCGTTTAGCATCTCGCACGATTTCCTCCTCTGCCTTGCTGCGTAATGATATTTTAATAGACTGTAATGAGCCAGTAAAACTATCGGGCGGTGCGTAGGCACTACCCATGGGGGATGATCGTTTCAGCTCCAACTTGGATATATTTAATCCAGTAAGCGCGGCGTCAGTTAGCTAAACAATGACCGAATTTATTACAACTTGTGAGATTATCATCTTTGATCAACTAGACTTACCCTGCAGCAACTTTCTAGCGAAAGCTCACGCAACCAACAAAGCTCGCTGATGATGACTTGCATTACATCATCCGTAACCCCATTGACACAATGATTTAAGTGCAGAGTACGCAGGGCGTGTAAATTTCTAGCTATCGTCTTTATAGCCTCCTCGCAGATTGTCAGGTATGAAACGTTCAGTTCCAGCAACATAGTGTTCTCCTCGCGTGCGACGCCCTCCATAATGCCATTGCTACTTATGCCGTCACAGTTCGAGATGTCCAAGTGTCGCAAATGCTGCAAGTGCCGCAAATGAGCGGCACCTGCGTTGGTTACCCCAGCGCAAGCGTTTATCTTCAGGTGCTGCAGTTGCGTGGTTGTATGCACAATGGTTTCCAAGCAGTCGTCATTAAGACACATAGTGGCCGATAAATCCAAGACACTTAATTGAGATTGTGTCGACAGGAAATTTGCTATAGTGCCAGCATTCAACTGCCTACACCCAGCCAAGTACAGGCGTTGCAGTTGCATGCCAGGCTGACCATTATCATCGGCCTTGCTGAGATCCGATAATGCCAGCAGCGAATGTCCCATCAGTGTGTGGCTGAAGTCCAGGACGCGCAGAATCTTACGCTGTTTGGCAAGCACGTTCAATATGTACTTAAACGTAAGCACTGATTCACTGGGCTCACTTGGCTCATTAGGATAAAAGCGGCGATGTATTGCATTGTGAAATGAGATTTGACAGCCGGACATATTAAGTAGCTCAAGCTTGGGCATAAGCGCAGTCAGACGCAATAGTATAGCATCAGTGAGGTACTGATTCTTGCATATCGTGAGCTCCCGTATGCCCGCCAAGTGTGCTGATATTTCATTCAAATCGCACGAGTGGGTATCCAAAAAGGTCGCAGACATAAACAAGGGCAGGCATCGAGTGACTGCCAGCGACTGTAATTTTGGCAGCAAGCGTAGAATACCGTAGAACTGCTTGTCATTCAGATCCACATTGTCCAGGTTTAGTGAGTGTGCCGACTCCCCTATAAATGTCATCAGGTTCTGCACCTGTCCCAAAGTAACATCCTCAAACAAAAAGTGACGAAAGCGTCTTTCACACTTAAACAAATCAACAGCGGGACTATGCTGATCTGACAGCACGACTTTCGAGAAGCGAACCCGCGTTCGCGCTATAAATTCTGTTTGGTACAAGGCGTTCCTCCAACGGTGGCAAGTGGCACCAGCTGCCAATAGATCTGAGTAGCCCAAATACTTGTATATATGCAAAACAATCTGTGTGGAAGGGGCGTACATTTATTTAAAGTCAGCTGACCTTTTGTCACGAGCGCAAACTACCATAGAGCTACTTACCTCTAGCGGCAGCTCTCCATAGCTGTATAGGCAGTAATCCAAGGATAACATTCTATAGGTTAAGTTAAGTTAAAATTCAAGCCCTATACTATGAGTAGCACAACAAATTGCACCCAAACTATCTCCCACTAAGCTAATTAAACTATTTGCAAGTGCGACCGTTTCTTTTAAACGCAAAATAACTGTTTCCACAAAATAATTTTGATATCGTTGTGATAATAGACAGGTGTAACCGTTAAAATAAAGTCAATACTTTTGAATAATAACAATTTTGAGGTGTACTTCAAAATGACGATAATTCAAATTACAATAGTTAAGATTGATAGCTGTTTCTTAAGTAAGTTAGTCCGCTGAAACCGAAAATATTGTCAAAATAAATTTATTAAAATACACATAGCCATGTAAAAGAACTTATAGTTGGTACATAATGTACATATGTATGTACGCTAAAAATGTTGTTGTTGATAACAAAATTAAAGAATTCAACATACTTATATACGTGTGAAATTAGAAATGTGGAGTTACCTAAGTTCAAAACAAAAATTACATTGATTTAGAATAGTGGATAAAATTGTAATGTCTAAGCCAATTGATCGAACTGAGTAAATACATGAAAACCACTTAATTTACCTTTAATTACTCAGCAATTATTTTCTATTTGAGATTACACTTTTTTTATATTTGGTACCTGTATTTTTTAATGCACAGCTGATTTTTAGGGTATATTCTTGTCATTAAGATTGGTCACACTTTAATGTCTATGACATCAGTTTTAGCTTAGCTGTCCACTTTTGTTTTGCGAAACTTTTAGCAAAAGTTTCTGCGAAATAGAAAAAAGTGCAAAATCAAAGTGAGCCCATATCACACTACTCGCAGTGCCCAACATAATGGCAGATCCGAAATTTCAAAACCTACCTGGCATTGTAAGTCGCACCTTTAATACCATAACTGCACTTATTGCAATGCAACTTGTAAATGTATATTTTTTGTTATATCTCTAAGGCTTATGACCAGCCGGATGTCTATGAAAGTCCAGATGACCCGGAGCATGACACCTCCGACTATTACGAGGAAGAACCGGAAAACGAAGCCATCGAACGAATGCATATTTCGCCAAGCGTTGCCCACAAACGCTTCAATAGTGCAACCCTCGAGGGCAGCGTGGATTTTACAGATCGAATCGGACGCCGTTTGTGCAAGGGTTACGATGTGCGTGGCGGCGAATACGAACTGGTTGGCCAGGGAGAGAAGGAGACACCCGTGCAAAAATGTCAACGCTTGCAAATTGAAATGAACGAATTGCTTAATGAGGTTGCCGCATTGCAAGTGGATCGCAAAATCGCTGATGAAGAGAAACAATCTTACGATGCTGTGGCCACTGTAATCAGCACTGCTAAGAGAGTGTTAGATACCCTAAAGTTGGAGCAGGTGCTTGGCAAGGAGCAAATGCCCAATGATAAGCAAGTCAAAGCACTTGTGGCCCAAGTGGAGGAATTCAAACAATCTGGTGTCCTCACGGCCCTACCCACACCGGGCACAGACTTGGCGTCCACAGCACGTGTGGCAAATCTCGAACAGCGCTTAAACCAGCTGGAAAAGGCAGTGGGTGCACAGCCCGAGAAGTTAAGTCGCTTGACTGCGGTAACAAACACTTCCAATGTACTAGAGGCTGTTAGGCATTTAAGCACCAAGGCAGCATTGCTGCAGCCAGATAAGCTGGATGCAATTGAGCAACGTTTGACGACCTTAGCCGGCAAAATGGACGACATCGCGGAGAAGTCTAGCGGCAGCTCGCAGGATGCGAAGCGTGACCAAAAGGTTTCAGAGCTCTATGATATTGCGAAACGTACGGAACCAGTTGTAGAAATTCTGCCTCATGTCATCGAACGCATGCAAGCACTAGAATCGTTGCATAAATACGGTAAGATAATATAAATATCCTTAGTGCTGAAATAAATGCATATGTTTATCCTTGCAGCGAACAATTTTGCAAAAATTATTGCTGAAATTGAGCAAAAACAGGGCACCATTACAACTAGCTTGGTAAACAATAAGGAACTCCTTCATTCCGTACAGGAGACTTTTGCTCAAAACCTGGAAACGATTAACAACAAAGTGGCTAAAGTTGAACAACGTGTCACGGCCATTGCAAGCGCAAAGTAGCCTGTTGGCATATTAAAAATATTTTATATGTGCATGTATGAACATGCTTAGAATTATACCAACTATATGTGAAAATATTTATTTTACTCAATAAAGCATTGAATTTCACTCTGATTTTGATTTATATATATCCAATATGAATTAAGTGAACAACTGTCTCGTGTGAACTCTAATTAACACTAATTTAATAAGTTGTACTAGGCCTTTTTCCTCAAAAAACAGACGACAATAATTTTTCTGTTTTGCAAATATTTAGAATTATCGTTGGTGCGTTGCAGCTAAATAATAAATTATCCCTTAATCGAATGGCACTTACCTAAAAACATTTGAACCTTGGAAGAAGACGGCAAATTAATGCGATCGTAAACTTTTATGGGCCACTGTAATTATGAAAAAAAATAAAACAAATCAGCAAACGATACATCGATATTTACATTTCTGACAATCGAAGTCTATCGCGGGTTCCGGAAGCCCTATCAAACATGCCACGGCTCTTCTCAGATCTTTAAACAAACAAACGAGCCCGTCACTGTTACGGTGTGGGAGCAGGGATTTTGAAAAGTTGGATAACTGTCTTCCAAAATTTCGGTTGTTGTCAAAATCTTTAAATTAAGCTCGTTGAGCTGCAACTGCCTTTAGCAAAGTAATTAAGTCAAAATCAAAGTTCACTTGTGCCCGTTTTTCTGCCAAACTAACGGTCGTCTATTACAAATATTTACTTAAGCGTATTCTTGTAACTCCGCTCCACGTGTGGAAGCAACTTTTTAATAAAGTACAATTGCAAAAAAACGAGTAACGGTAATTGTTGTTACAAAAGTTTGTAAAATAAAATACATATATTACTGAGAAAGAAATGCACGAAATGAAAACAGACAATCGGTATGATAAGTTGCTTTCAAGATTTGGTCACACTGCATTAACACATAGCTCTTTTTAGTTCTTGAAAAAGGTATAACGAAATTTATATAAACTTTTATCAACAAATACAGCTTACAATATTGCTCAAACAATTTCAATTCATTAATTGCTTGTAAGAGTTGCTTAAAAATTATTTCAAGATGACATACAATAATTTGTTCAGCATTTTCGGCCACGCCAAAGTTTATAGCGACTGAAAAAGTGATGACGGGGCGCGCTCCAATTGGACGTGACACCAATTCGTTTGAAATCCGGTAAACAATAAATACAAATTCTTAATTGTCTTACAGATTGCAGTTAAGATCGCAAGATGAAAATCAAAGAGCTGCAAAAGACGGTAAACATTGCCTGGTCGCCAGCTCAGCAGCAACAAATTCTGCTGGCCGCCGGCACAGCCGCTCAGCAATTCGACTCTAATGCCAGCGCCACATTGGAGATATACTCGCCAAGCATTGGCGATGCTAGCTACGATTTGGAGCTGAAGGCAAGCGTGCCCAGCGAGCACAAGTGAGTTGGTCATACATAAATAATCGCTTACAAGAAACTGAAGCAAACGTTTTTTGACAGATTTCAGAAGGTTATTTGGAGCCCAGTTGGTCCGCATCCAAGCGGCTTGATTGTAGGCGGCTGTGAGGCTGGGCATATTAACGTATACTCCGCAGCAAAGCTCTTGGCCAACGAAGAGCCGCTTTTGGCCCGACAGAATAAGCATACCGGTGCCGTCAGTGGGCTAGATTTTAATCCATTCCTAAATAACTTGCTTGCCTCGTGTGCTTCCGAGTCAGAGATTTACATTTGGGACCTCAACAATCCCGTCAGTCCTCTTAACCCGGGCGCCAAGACACAGCCTCTTGAGGATGTCAAGAATGTGGCTTGGAATCGGCAGGTGCAGCACATTCTTGCATCTGTGTTCAGCACGCGCTGTGTCATTTGGGACTTGCGCAAGAGTCAGCAGATCATTAAACTATCCGACACTCAGTCACGTGTGAGATGGCACGCCATTGAATGGCATCCCGAGGTGGCCACCCAGGTTTGGTTGGCTTCAGAGGATGATCAGGCACCCGTTGTCCAGCTGTGGGATTTGCGATATGCCACCGCACCGGCCAAAACCTACCAGATACACGATCGCGGAGTACTGGGCATGTCGTGGTGCTTGCAAGATACTGACTTGATGGTGTCCTGCGGCAAGGACAATCGCATCTATTGCTGGAACCCCAATACCAAGATACCCGAGGGCGAAATCCTATCGGAGGTGGCTACGACCGCATCTTGGTATTCGGACGTACAGTTCTGCCCGCGCAATCCAGCATTAATTGCCAGCGCCAGTTTGGAGGGAGCTGTTTCCATATACTCGCTGAACGGTGGCACACACCACTTGGTGCAAACGTCCGAGAAGATTGCCGACTCCTTTCCGGGCATGGATCAATTCGCGCAAGCTCCTCTGCCGCAACAGGCAACTCAAGTGGTTTACCATGATTTGGCGCACGCTCCTAAATGGATGAAGCGTCCGTGTGGTGTGGCCTTTGGTGTAAGCATTTACATATAATCCCAATATTTATCATAGCTCATTGGATATTCATCAACAGTTCGGTGGCAAACTAGTTAGTTTTGATGCCACATCAAAAACTGTGAAAGTATCACAGCTGACAACCGAACCAGGAATTGTGGAGCGTGCCAACGCCTTGGAGCAGTCTTTGGCCGAGGCGAACTATGCAGAGTATTGCCGGCAAAGGGCGGATAAGTCTCCGGATCAGCATGGCCGCTATATTTGGTATTTCATCAAAGCGAACTTTGAACTCAATCCCAAGGAAGAAATGCTGAACCTACTAGGTAGGCCCATGGTATTTAAACAGCTGAAACAAAATTATATGTAATGTTTTAGGCTATAACAAAGATGATATTGATGGGAAATTTACAAAGTTCATCAAAGAGGCCGAATGCAACTCGCAATCTGACGTAGATACACTCACGACCCGTATATCAACTCTAACACATGTGAGTTTCCGCTTTATGTTTTACACTGTTTGTCAGTCCTTATCTCTCTCTCTCTCTAAAATAATAAAACATAAAAAAACATATGTCATAGTTCGCGTTATCAGTGTTGAGCATTGCTTCAGTCTGTTCATCTTTGTTTGTATATTTCTCCGATAACAATTTTCATGCTTGCGAAACATTCTGGTGCTTGGTTTTCTGAGTAGAGCGACTCTTCAGAAGTTGAATGCGACCAAAGCACCAATTCTAGCACCGATAATTCGGTAAGAAAGCCGTTCCACTAAAAACATATGCATTAAGTCACTTGAGGCAATCAAATCAAATCAATATCAATTACAACTGTGCTCGCTAATTCGACTAAATATATTTTCTGTTTGAATTTTGTACTCATATAGCAACCCGGTGACAACAAAGCCATATATGATGGCACAGCAATCGAACCTCACAACTTGAACGACTTTGCGGCAGATGCCAGACCCCAGTTTAAAATTCCAAGCGGTGACCGTAAGTTAAAAACTGCAATGCAATTGGGATTTATACCTGTACCCATTAAAAATTTTAATGTTTTAAAATGGCCCTAATAAAGTTGGCCAAATGTATGTAAAAGCTAGAAGTAGGCATGTTCGGGCCCTATATAGTCAATCTAGCCAGATCCGTTAATTTATCTGGATAAACGTGTCAATCTCAAATAATTTAAACAATAATCATAATCACACAAACGTTGACTGTCGTTTGCTAGAGATTATAATATACGTAGTTTGGGATTCAAATAAGCATTAAAAATTTAAGTAACATTTTAGCAAAGGCGTATTATGTTATCTGATAGAATTTTATTACACATCAAAAGTGTCCAGCCTCTTTCGTTTGTGGTAGTCTTCTTTTTACCTTTTGCACAGTTAATAGGAATATTAATATTAACATCTGATAATACCAGGACTGTGTCTGCTAATATCGGGACTGTTAAAGTGGACTGTTAATTCCGGAAGTGTGAAACTGCTCATGTCTAATAGATACCTGTATTATGTACATCCAACTTTCTAAAGATCATTCGTTGTTTTGTGAAACACTTATTTTATAGCATATTATTTCTTTATACGCAAGATTTTACAACCATCTGAAGAAGACTGTTGCTTATCAGATACTACGGACATGGGTACAGGGTAACTTGTAATCGGGTAGTCTCGATCTGAGCTATCTTACTTGTTTTTACTACCTGTACCCATAAAATGGTTAAAAAGGGGATACTAAATCTGTGCAAATGTATGTAACAGGCAGAAGGAGACATCTCTCACCTTATTAAGTATATATATTCTTGATTAGTATCAAAAGAGTTTTCGATCTAGCCATGTCTGTCTGTCCGGATGAACGTCGATCTTAGCAATTATCAGAGCTACAGACACTAAATTTGGAACGTAGGTTACTGTATACCATACGCAGATCAAGTTTGTTTCCAATGCAATTCGATCAAAACGTTTTACAACCACACTTTTGAAGATATAGCCCTCGAATTTTACATATTATGCTTAAGTCACTCTTAATCTACGTTCAAAATTTCAAGTCGATCGGATAATAAACACAAGATTCGGTACTGCAGCGCGGGGAGGGAGAAAAAGCACAGCCACAACTTAAAATGCCCCGCTTGCGCTGTCGCTTGTGTGTGTGCGTCTTTCTGTATGTGTGTGTGTATGTTTAAGTGTAGGAAGATAGAATCGGATATTTTTGAACTGGGTACAGGAAGTTTTATAGTCGGGTATACTCGACTATAGCTTTCTAACTTGTTTTTATACCAATTGCTCCTGTTACAGACGTCGACAGCATAATTACTGAAGCCATACTCACCGGAAATACGGAGGCTGCTGTGGAGCTATGTTTGGAAGCGCAGCGCATACCAGAGGCCCTAATCATAGCTTCCACGGCGGGAATGGATACCCTAATACGTACCCAGACTCGCTACTTGCTTCAGCAGAAGAATGAGCTGTCTAATGTTATTTCGGCACTGGTAACGCGAGATTGGCTTGACTTTGTGAACCGTTGCACTGTGGACTCCTGGAAGGAGGCACTGGTGGCTACCCTGAAGCACAGTGAGCGCAAGTTGGTTGACATCTGTGAGAGACTGGGTGATCGCCTGTTGAATGAGAACACGAGCAGCATCGAGCTTACACGAAATGCCATGCTGTGCTACATCTGTGCCGGCAGCATTGACAAGTTAGTAAGCGCCTGGTATCAGTTGAAGCAGCTGGAGCAGCAGAACCATAACTACAAGCTCAACACCAACGAGTTGCAGGAGCTGGCCGAGGTGGTTATGCTGCTGAGCAAGTCATTGGAACAGCAGGGTATTGCTGTCGACCTAGCTGGGCGCTTTGCGGGCTTTATATCCGAATATAGTGGACTACTGGCCTCCCAGGGCGCACTGACGGCTGCTCTCCAGTATATAAGCACATTGAGTAGGGCAAACGCGAGCGAGGATTTGAATGAATTGCGCGAACGCATCAGCAACGCTGTAAATGTAGATCATATACAGCCAGCCGCTGCTGCAACTGCAGCTCAAATGGGATATAGGCGGCACCAGGAGCCGCGTGGCTCTTTCTCAAAGCCAGCTAACACGTTGGCTTACGGACAGCCACATACTCAATATAATACCACGACAAATGGAAGTTGGCCACAACCAGCAGCAGTTCCACCTGTGCCTTTGTCGACGACCACTTATCAGGCAGCTCAGCCACCTACACAAATATACAATCCTCCACAAATGAAAGCCGAACCACTTAACCATCCGCCACGCCCAAACAGCAACGCCAGCTCAACGGGTGGGCCACCGGTGACTGCAGCTGCTGGAGGATCTGGTCTACATTCGCGTTCTAAATATATTTTAGATCCTTCTGTGGCGGCGCCTAATAGCTCGTATGGCATGGCATACAATCCCGTTCCAGCCCCAGCGACAGTTCCCTTCGGTGGCTCAGTGGCTCCTGTCGCCCAGCCTGCCAGTGTGCCACAGACATATGGAAGCAGCGCATTCAATACCAATCCAATGTCGTCGGTACCACAATACAACCCATCTGCATTTGGCGCTCCTCAAAACAACTACTTGCCAGGTGTGGCACCCATTGATACGATGCCGGTGGCCGCTGCCGCACCAGCACCACTTGTGCATAATATACAGCGTAATCCCACGCCGCCACCAGGCTGGAACGATCCACCGGCTTTGAAATCCTCACGTGTGGTAAGTTTTTATTCAGTTTCGAATTAATTTAAATAGAAGATACTTATGATAACTTTTTTTTATTTTCAGCCGAAGCCAAGGCCAACGGCAGATCCTACTGCAGCGCCAATACTACATCCATTATATGGCGTCGATCCAAACCAAAATCAGAATAGCTACATGGATCCCAACCAATATCAGGTTAATATTGGGTTTTATAGTTGTGACATTATCAAATATCTTAAACTTATTTTTCACAGAACGTGCCACCGGCAGCCAATAATACGTTTTACAATCCAGCGGCCAACAATAATCCGCAGGCCTTTCCGCCCCAACAACAGATGAATTACCAACCTTCGGCAGTGCCGAATCAACAGCAGTCACAATACTGGCCAGGTCAGCCTCAGCAGCAATCGTTCGGTTACACTGAACAGCCTGCACCCATACAAGAGCAGCGTCAGCCGGAGCCGCCAAAGGAGAAGCCTCCACTACCGGAGGAATACATTTATTTGCAAACCGTTCTGGAGGAGCTGAAAAACCAATGCTTAAGCGCTACGAATGATCCGGTATGTTCACACGTTAATTTCAAGTACAGCAAATGATCTACTCGCGAACAGAACCCGTTAACGGGCAACATTTTTAGGAAAGTTTGCCGGGTTCAGAAACTCCTTTGGCCAGATATAATAGCAACTTTATTTATTTTCGGGACACGAGACGGAAAAACATTATGCAAGAATTAATATCAGAACAATTTCAATCCAAAATAATCTTATCGAATTTGGTAATGGGAACAGGCCTTGGTATCTGAACTTGGAAATTACTTTATATCTGACGATCTTTTTTTTATATCCTGCTAGAAGAAGGCATCTCCATTTCCTAAGAAATAAATATTATAAGAATAATAAGAAACCTTCAATAAATATTCTCTACTATAGCGTACCAAACGGAAATTCGTTGATGTGGTGAAACGTTTGGAAAATCTCTATGATTGCTTGCGTGATGGCAGGGTAAGTTAACAAATTACTACTTAGTATATTAAACTGTTTACTAAACTTGTTCACTCTCATGACAGCTCACAGCCACAACGGTGCAGCATCTTAATCAAATTGTGCAGTTCATCCAAATAGCCGACTATGCTAATGCCCTTGAAGTGCACACACGTATTGCTTTTGGCACGGACTTTGCTCAGTGTGCGGGCTTTATGCAGGGCCTAAAAGTTTTGCTACAATCGGCGTCGGAGCTGCATTTGGTTTTGCGCTAGAAACGGTTTCAATAAATAAATAATGATATATATGGTTTAACCGATTTTCCAATTTATATAATTATTTTGTGTTTAAATCAATATTGCGTTTCTGTTTAATGCTTTATGTTCTCGTATTTTTTTGTTAATGAAATTTAATAAAATGTAATCCGTGTACTGAAATCTAAACAAATTGCAAAACATATACATACAAAAACTATACAAATATAATTAACATTTTGTTTTTTTAAATTAACTTCGGCTTATTACGTATATTATCCAAATCCAGCATTGGCTGCTGACACTGTGGGGATGATATTGGAGGCGGCCCAGCACGTTGAATCTTATGAGCTGCCTGCGGCGATGAGCTATGATGATCATAGACCAATTGTTCTTCGGGCAGCAAGCGATATTTCTTAAGATATTTGTAGGATGCATTTGATATGTTACTGGGACTTTGTGTAAAATTGTCAATTTGACGGAGCGGAACTGAACTGGAGCCCGTTTTGGGAGCAATATCGTTGGCTGTTGTTGGTGAGAGACGCATATCGTCCATCAGCTCGTTGATTTGCCGCTGTGGCAGGTATTTGTATGCCAGCTCATTCATTACCAAGCTTTTTTCCGTACTGGGTTTGCCAAGCACAGCCCCATTGGATGCAGGTCTACCCTTGGGAGTGTTGGCTCGGTATCCAGTGGATTGAGCCACCGGTGTTGCAGCGCGTGGCGATTGAAATTGGGGTATGACTCTGGCTGGAACGTCATATACCGGAGGCAGTTCATCTTCTTCAACTATGTAATCCTGCACTATAGGCGTGATCCGTTTAACTGTAACGTTGCCTATAAAAGTGTTTTTATTTGTATTAAATTAACGTGACAAGAGTTGAATAACGTATTAGTCAAAGGAAATGTCTTCAGAAACTGTCAAGTAAAGAGCCACATTCATTTCTTACAATGGTATCAAAAGAAAACAAGTTATTATAATTAAGGCGAGGACTTTTAGGTGAATAATGTCTAATTGGACAATAAAGTACTCGGATTCTAATTGGACGGATACGAGCATTGGATTCCACCGCATCAGCCTAAGATCTTGTAGAAATAATACTCTATAGCTAGTTCTCATAATTATACGAAGCCTTTTGACGAGATTTACATACGATTTAGAGACCCAATATTGTTGGGTGCTATAATTATTAGTTAATCACTTAGAATGCCTCTAGATAAAATCAATTCTATTTACGAGCTTATAGAAATTAAATGGATTTGGTACAAAGAATCAACAACTTTTTATAAACGATTATATGAAAAAGGATTGTTTAATTTAGTGAATTCATTAGACAACTACTACTAATACTGAACACTTACTTATATTTGTAGCTAAAATCTCGCACTGGGTAGCAGTCTCTTTGAAAGTCTTGGAGCTTGTTAGGTCATGCTGCTGAGCCAAGGATTCGCAAAGGCGCCTCAACTGCTGCTGCTCCTGGCGCATCATATCCAATAGATTGAGAACCTCTCTCAGGTCCTGCTTATTTGCCAAATTACTGAGCTCGGCGCTATAGCCCACAACAGTGGCAAGCGTATCTCTGGTAGGTGATTTTCGTTCTGGATCAGTTTGGGTACTTGCACAAATTGTGAGCACATCATTTCCCACTGCGCTGGGATTGGCCAAGCGCGGCGACGGTACTATGACATCTGTGGGATATGTTTCACGTGTGTAATGACTTGGTCCAGGCCCTGCAAACCCAATATTCGAATTGCTGGCCAGGGGCTGCACAGGCGATGTTCGATCGGTATCAAAGGCGCGAGTCCGTGGAAGAAAAGTGTATTCATTACTGCTGGGCACAGAGCTGATTCCTCCAGGAGGAGTTGGCGGTGGCCTAGGACCCAGCTCTGTTGCCAGAACTGGTGAAAAATTGACCCGGGGCAGTATTTGTTTCTTCCAAGAGGCAAAACTGCCAACAGGACGCTGGACCGACGCTGATTGTTGTTGTTGTTGTATTTGCTGCTGCTGTTGTTGTTGTTGCTGCTGCTGAGGCGGCTGCCCGAACAATATTGAAACCTCGGGCACTGTGGGCTTAATAATCTCGTCGCTATGCCCCAGTGGTACCGGTGCACAGGGTCTGGGAGCTGCTCGTGGCAACATATCTTCCGTTTCGGGCATAAACATCTTTTAAATTTTGTGGAAATTGAATTTGGGCGCGACCCAGAATACACGGCGCAAGCGAACTGGGCTGCTATAAACCAGGGCTGGCATCAAATATTTTTGTTATTCAATACATAAACAATTTTACTGGAGCCCTAGCAGATGTGTCACAGCCTGCGTTGCAGATGGACGCGTGTCGTGCTTTCATACGTGACGCAGTACTCAAGAGGCGTGTGTGCACTACAAAATTTTCCCCGTACATGGCTCTGTGTGCGTATTGAACACCACAACACGATTGCAAAGCAAATAATATCTGCAAAACTATATTATTATTATATTGCTAAATTGTTGTCTCTATTGCGAGTTTTCTTGCCAATGTAGTTAATTTTAATAACAATATTTTATATCCCTCTCATTTTTACTAAAATGTTAAGCTACAATCTTTTAAAAACGAATTTCTATTATTTAAACATGAAACAAAATAGAAACGTAAAAAAAAAAACCGTGCGTACCAATTGAGTGCTCGTGTAGCGATAGATAAACTCAACACGAACCCATCTTTAGTCTGTGTCATATAAAAGAAAAAAAAACACAGGCCGTAGCTGCGACCCGAATCTAACAAATAAATTATAAATATTACAGAAAATATGCCTATTTTGGAAAATATTGAAGCCATGATAGTGAACACGCCACCGCCACCACCAGCAGAAGCAGATGACTCACACCAGCCCCCACCCGCTCGTGAATTAACCCAAACAGATCATCTCAACAAGCGATTGTTAAAATCATTGTTGGATTCCATGAGATTTGCAACCGAACCACAAAATGAGCCAACTGACGCTGAGTCAAGCGATGGTGACTTCCAGGATTAAAGTATTTATATTTACACTACATTTAAAGTCGAGAATTTGGTCATGGTTTACCTACTACAAATAAAAACTATTTGTTATTAAATTATTGCGATTTCATCAATGCCTTTTAAATACGACGACGCTTGTTGCTTTGCATCGGTGGTGGTGTGGTTGAGGGGCTAATAGATTCATTCGACATTGAACCGCGCGTACGTTTAGCTGGTCGCTTAGGCAAATCCGAGACTTTAGCCGGTGCCTTCTTTTCGCCATCTTTGCCTGCGTTGGCCAGTACCACTGCGAATTTTGGTCCTGGAATTGAACATGGGTGGCTTTCACATTAGACCTTGGACATACAGTTTTGTTTTGAATAATATACCTTTGATGTTGCTGTCGGCAGCAGCAGCAACAACAGGCGTTCCCGGCGGAGCCTGTGCTTCTGAGGTTTCTTCACCAACACCAACAGTTTTTTTGCTCAGAAAAGTTGCGTAGTCCTGCTCCGGCAAACTGAACTCTCGCTCCTCATTCGGAAATGGCAAGCACTCAAGATCATCAAGTTCCTTTAGTTTGTACATTGTGTCCAAGTGTCTCCATATCAAGCCACTAGGCATTTCTCGGTTTAAAGATTTTGAAAGCCGTTCCGAAATGCAGGACATGTAGAAGTGTTTGTTTATACCTACGGGACGTAAGCCTTCCATAGCGTGAAAGAGTTGTAATTCTTCTTCCGCGGACCATTCATCCTTAGACATCATTGCACGAGAGTTGGATACTCAGGGATGGATACACACACACATATAAAAACATGTAATACATGCCGATATTTAGTTAATCGGAACCGATAACGATAACGTCGACTTGATTTGCAGCCAACTTCACGTTTAATTGGTTTTGGGTGTGTATCTTTTTGTTCGAGTCCAGCGAACTTGAACTTACTTTTTCGGAAATATTAACAAATACATAATATAAAGCTGGTAAATTTCTCGAAAATTTCTTTATTAACTTGTAGTTGTGCTTGTGTGTGTCCAAATAACTAAACTGTTGGTGTATTCTACTTAGCAACAAACATAGTCGTGTATGCATGTATGTGTGTACGTATGTATGTATGTATATCTCTTGCCTGCAATTTCTGCACAAGCGAAACATAATCAATTGGGAATTGGAAATCCAATATTACAAATCCTTAATTTTCCTTAAGTGTGAACGCATGCAAATGCTGAAAAAACGACCAAAACATCGATTGTTTGGTTAAGAACAAGCGCTTTTTCTGCACTAAAAATGAATCATTCATCAGCAACGAATTTACATTAAAATGTGGCAATAATTAATACAATATTTTATATGCAAGTTGTATTTACATACATACATACATAGTAAAATACATACACACATGCATTAGAACACGTGAATGTGAAACTGTTCTGATTTCGGCGCAAAGCATTTAGAATTTGTAACTGGCCAAATGCAATTTAACTACTATCAAATAAATTTCCTATGCATTACTAAACAAAACCTTCTCTAAATCTAATATCCTTTCAAGCTGTAACTTTCTTTGTATGTACTAGAGATGGGATCGCGATGAGATCCCGCCGGTTCCGAAAAATCTACGGGGAAAATTATATAAATTTCGGGGCTATGCGGGATGATTTTATTATTGTGGTTGTTAATAAACTTGACAACAGACCAAAAATAGTTAAACTCCAAATTATTACAAGATTTTTGTTTAAGGACATATTTCCATACATACATTAAACTTAATATATTTGTTTCTTACAAAATTTATCATAAAATAATTGGGGAAGAAAAGTAAAATTCAAGTTTTTCGTGTAAATATAAATGACACTATCGATACATCGAAGAAAACCATAGACAGAAAAGGGAGTTGATCTATCGATACTATCGATAGTCGTCTCTAGTAAATAATATTTGTTTTATATTGTTTTAAAGTAAAAGAACATATCAACCAATATTAAATTGTAGCAAGAAAAAAAACACCACATTGGTAATGCAAAATTTTTCGGGGCGGGATCGCAATTGTATTTTCCATCCACATCTTATCTCTAGCATGTACTTTATGTCGTTCTATTTAATGTCGTGTCTCATGCTCGTGTTAAAAACACAAAAGAATCATAATTTAAAATTATGTTAAAACAATTATTTTACTACATTTACAGCGCCCTATTAAAAATCATCCAAAAACAACACCCCTAATAAAAAGAATCAGTTTTAAAAGCATTTTAAGCGTTTACCAAAAACAAATACCACACAACCACCACTCTTTAATTTTGTATTTGCTTATCGTATCTGAGTACTGAGAACATTTTCAACCATAGGCCTTTCCGAGACAGCCGTAATGGACGTAATGTCATCATCTCTACAACAGCAGCGCATTGTCGTTGACCAGCTGCGCCGTGAGGCAGGCATCGATCGGCAAACCGTATCGGAATCGTGCGCCAAGATGATGAAATATATAACGGAGCATGAGCAAGAGGATTACCTATTGACTGGTTTTACTAGTCAAAAGGTAAATCCCTTCCGTGAGAAATCCTCGTGCACTGCTCTTTAAAGAAATTTGCACATGGATATATGTTTTTCATTATTAAATACAATACTTAAATAGCACCCAATTAAACTTAAATTCATTATGAACAATAACAAGAGTCGACACCACCAGCAAAAATATTTAGTTGTGGAATATATAGAAATACAAATGTCAAATAAGCAATATTAATACAAATTAAATTGATTATAAATAGCCCAATGTGTACCAAAGAGTAGGGGCTATAAAAACTATATAAAACAAAACGTATAAGAACAATACATATATTTAAATTGAAATTGAATAAAAACATTTTGGCATTTATTCGGAAAATATCACCTACTTGGCTTGTAATTAGTCAAGGGCCCAGTGTACACGAATATCCCAACTTTCTGGACAATTAATGTGCGAACTATAGCAACAACTACCTTAACTATGGAACATATATCTGATATATTGATCTAATATATTTATTAATACACAGTGAACACAAATAAAAACAGACACAAAACCAAACACATATTTTGCCTACTTATTTAAAGAATAATCTGAACAAGTTGTTAAACATACTCAATTACGTATGTGTATTCAATAAAATAATATAATGCATATTTATAGATCCCAACTAAGTGGATTCGAACTATATAATTACGTTAATAGCTTTAAATTCAGTCAGGAATGCAAACAAGCTAGTTTGAATTTAGTGCGTTTATTATCAAGTTTTCCTTAGCAAAATATTAAATCTCGTTGCAGTAACGCAACAAACATAAATTAAACTATTTATCATATATCTAAAGTAGTTTTTTTCTTCTTGATTCATAACCATAACTTCAACGGCTTAACGTGCCAATATTTTATGATACTATGAAACTTCATTGTTGAACGATAATTTATTTAATCAATTAAGATCTATGAAACTATATATAAATCAGAAAATTGTTTCTTGTTCGAGAAAACAAATTGCAAAGAATGTGTGATTCTGCGGCTGCATATAACCAAAAGTTACTCATAATATTTATGTATTTATTCATTATGTCGACATCGAATCGAGTTATCACCACAGACCAAACTATTAAATGAGTTGTCGGCGGTTGAGCCTGTATTTTTGTAAAGTATTATGAACCAAAATGTAATTGGCACGAGTGGCAAAGTATATTAAGGCTGAGTTATTTTTTTACACTCTAAACATGGTAATGGGCATATTTGAATGGTATTGGAATGAAACAAATCGGTTCTCCAACAAGAGAAGCATCATAATTTCATGTTCATAATACATGCCATTAAGAATCACGCAATATACTACACACATTTTCATTCAAGATTCCAAAATAAATACAGTTGGTTTGTCGACATTAGGCAGTACAAGTTATACTTAATCGGTTCTTCCATTATTGTATTTTGGTACAAACATTAAATAATTATGGTACCTATTTAAGTTTCTATATATATCTAAGAATCACACATTTTTACCAAACGCGTTTGTTTTCAAACATGGATGAAGTTTTGAACTCTGTTAAAAACTTGGCAACTTTTTTTCGGGTTTTCTTAACCAAAACTGCAGTTGGTTATATTTCTATGTTCCCAAATCCGATTTACTGAAATTCCAAGAAACAATTTTCGCTTCATTGTGTTTCATTTGAAAGTCTTGATATGCTTTTCATTTAAAGTAATATAAAGATAATGTTTGCTGATAAACAATTGAACTATCCAATGGAGCACGGATAGATTCTTTTGCTTTATCGGTATTCTTGAAATCTAAAATACGTATTTACAACTGAAATATATAACTAGAATGTTACACGAAATTAATAAAAATAATCAAACACGAAATACCAAAAATGAAACAACACTTTAAAAACTTTATTAACTTCAATTTGAAAATGACAACGATATCGTATTTTATTCAAACAAATTATTGAAATGTATCTGCGCATACGCATTTGAAATATGTAATGTACTCAAAAATAATCGTTTGCTTGAATTCCAAAAATAAAAAGCTTAGATGAGTTATCTAGCGGAGACGAAAATTTCTTTTGCCTTTAATTTCCTCGTGCCTTAAGTATATGAAAGTAAAGTAAGTTGTTTATTGTAACTATTAATCAAAAGTTGACGTTTACAGTAAAGTATAGAGCAGGGTTTGGTAGAAATTTTTTTTAAATACTCACTGTAATATCAAAAGAAATATAAATCTTATTTAGATAAAACAGAGGGGTAGACCTAGCGGATAAACATTTCTTAGTCGACTTCAGACTGTTGTCAAGGAGGCCAAGTACCAATGTGGGCTTGAATAGCTATCCTAGTCATACAATACTCGGGTCTCTAGGGCATTTCGTGCTTGTGTACGGTAACTTAGAATAGAGTTTATGTTGTGTGAGCTGAGCGTTGACGACTATGATCCACCTAGACAACCAAGATTCGATGATGGTGAACGCTTACTGCAGTAGGAGCTTAGCATCTTGCGGATTGACCATTATCTTTCAGACAGGACATTAAGATACGATAGTGCACCGCTAATAGCTTTTCAGCCTTATAAAGCAGTCCGAGATGCCGAACTCTGTCCAAAGCTTGCAGTTTGATTAAAAATGCGGTGGAACAGTACTGCTAACTTTTAAAGGTATCTTAACTATTTGATGGCTGGCCTCTGAAGCCAAACTGGTGCTCCGGGATTAAGAGCCTTCGCCCAACACTCTTCGTAATAATATTCATTCCAATATTTTCGACAGTAACGCCAACAGCAGGAGTCGAATAAGCAACAGCTCTAAAATGTTCACAGACAAATATTTTGAGATGAAGTTCCCTGCAAATTTTAAATTCTAGCGCCATTAAAATTGTTATACCCTAGCAGAGGGTATTATAATTTTGTCTCGAAACGTGTAATGGTTAGAAGACGTTTCCGATACAAAAAAGTAAGTATATATTCTGAATCAGCATGAATAGCCGAGTCGATATAGCGATGTCCGTCTGTTTCTATGCGAACTAGTCTCTCAGTTTTAAAGCTATCGTAATGAAACTTGGCACAGACCCTTCTTTTTGCAGCAGGCAGTACATATGTCGGAACTGTCGGATCGGACCACTATAACATATAGGTGCCATAGGAATGATCGGTCGACAACTATGTTTTTGTATGAAAACTTTATCATTACCAAACTTTTTCAGAGTCTAGAGAGTTTATACAATCTGACCAAATTTGGTCAAAATCGAACCGCTATATCACTATAGTAAACTTTTTGTTTATACAAAATATTTTATCCAAACTAAGTGAGAGTTTTATCATACTTTAAATAGTTTCCTATAATTTTATCAAAATCGCTCCCATAGGAGCAATCAGACAAAAATTAGGTTCTGTATAAAAATTAATTCCTGCTAGGATCTATAGCTTCTTGTTTTTATTTATTAATACCTTACTACGATGTAGTTATTTTTCTTTTTCTTTTGCAACATATGCACAACTACAAAAGGGCGTATGCCTTTATTCTCGCGTCGTCGTATATAATACAAAGTAATTCCCAAAATTTACAGGGCAATGAAAAATAGCAGAATTATTAAGTTTTCGTAAGTTTAGTTTATTAATACAAGAAGCTGTGTGTGGGTGAGTTTGTGTGTGTTGTTAATGAAATTTGTAATTTCCATGTGTGACTACTCGTATATGAAAATACATATAAAGGATTCTTCGCCTGGGCTACTAAAATTATTAAGTTACACATTTTAGCGAATCTGTTAATGTTAGAGAATTTAACTTTCATCATCACTGCCAGCCGCCTGTCGTGGTTTTGGCCCTCCAGCACGCTTAGCCATTATAATCTGATCCACTTTCAATATGGTTGTAGCTGCACCAACGGCATACTTGAGACCCCAGTATTTAGCTTGATACAGATCAAATACCTTAGCTTCTGTTACATCGATAGTCGATGGTTTCTCCGCTTCAATATCGTAGCCAATGTTTTTGCCTTTCTCACTATTGTGCGCAAGGTATAACTGATTAACAATGTCAGTGCCATTAGTACCGGAGTTTTCAGCCAAGGCCTTGGGGAAAACTTCGAGCGCAACAGCAAACTTGCGCACAGCGTATTGCTCCAAGCCAGGCAATGTGTCGGCATAAGCAGCCAGCTGGGTAGCCAGCTCAATTTCAGTAGCGCCAGCGCCTGGCAGAAAACGACCATCGCGAGATAAGCATTTGAAATTGTTGACGGCATCATCCAAGGCGCGTTCTATATCATCCATGAAATTATCTGTGGAGCCTCGAATAACAATGGTTGCAATGCGCGAGTCCTTGCCATCATTCCTGCAAAATTCAATTTAATTTGTTATTTTTGTCTTGATTATTTCTATAACAAACAACAATGCAATTTATGCTTTTTATAGGAATTGCCCATCTCCAGATATGATTTATTATTTTGCACCCCAAGTCTCGCATAAATAGCTTCGTTAAAAAATTCTTTTGTACGCACCTGAAGGCCACAATTGTGGTATCACCTAGCTCCTCAATGCAGACTTTGTCACAATAGCCCAACTCTTCCTGGCTGGGAGTTGTGATGCGTGGCAGCACTACGGCATTTACTGCACGACTTAAACGACGCAAATCAAATTTGGAATTCAGGCGCACCGCCATCAGGCCATATTTGTTCAAGAAATGCAGGGCCATGTCACCAACTTTTCCACCAGCCACCACAACCTTGACGCCTGTATCTGCAATGGCTTTGATCTGGGCCTCCAAGAGGCTCTCCTCGCCGGAAGAAAAGTTCATAAGCTCATCCGCTGATTTGATCAAAACCGTGCCCTTAGTTTCAGTTTGTATAATATCAACGGGACATGAGAATATGACCACCTTGGCCTTTTCAGCGAATGTGACATCGCCTTCTACAAAACGCTTGAACACCATGCCGCTCACCACCTCTGACTTGGACAGACCACTGCCCAGAATCTTGCAGATGCGTATGTTATCCACATTAAAGGTGCCCTCATTGGGCAATATGGAGACGCAGGCCTTGCTCACCAAATCAGTGAGGAAATCCTCTTGGCCATACTGCTTTGACATTATGGCTGAGCGCAGCACTTCCTTGACTTTATTGACATCGCGATAGTCCTCGACCTTATGGCACACCAGCTTCGGCAGAATCTCCAGCGCCTTCTTCAGGGCCTTCTCATAGCCATCAGCTAGTTCAGATGTTGTAATGCCCAAGCGCAGCAGCTCCTCAGCCGACTCGAGCAGTGCACCGGCCAGCACGACAACGAAATTAGTGCCATCGCCGACCTCGGCATCCTGCATTTGACTGGCCATGACAATCAGCTTGGCAGCCGGATGCTCCACATCCAGCTCACGCATAATGGTGCCTGCGTCGCTCGTCACGAATTGCTTCTCAATGTGGTTGATAATCATTTTGTTCATGCCATAAGGACCATAGGCGGAACGCATAGTCTGTGCAAACTCCTTACAGGCGGATATGTTGCGATAGACTGCCTCCTCCAGACCACTATACATCTAGGAAGTTAATTTATCATAAAATTAGACAAGAAAAATTGAACATATGCGATGACTAATCACGCGCTTGTGCAGCGCACCGCCTGTTTTAAAGCGAATTTCAATGAAAGCCGCATATACTCTAAATAATATTGAAATTTAATGTTTATTTCACTTACACGGGCGCCATCCTTCATCATTTGCGCCACTCCGGGTGCTTTTGGTACAGATAAAGCCATTTTTATTCGCAGATATTCAACAAAACGAAGAGCAACTAAAGCAAGGCAGTCTGTCGGTAAATCACTTAACCTCAAAGTAGCTTCAACGAAATTTCTGGACTGCACACTGGTTGTAAATAAAAAAAATACTTTTCTTGTTTATTCGAAAATACTAAATATATTTTATTATTTCTGACAATCGGAGAACCAACTCACAATATTAATGTTGTGTCATACGGCCATAAATAAGTTTATAGTTTATCCTGTTTAATATTTATATATTTAGAGAATACAATTGAATAGGATTTCGTTTGCCAAAAAATATCAATTTAATGTTCTAATTATATGCCTTTATGTTTCTTTTAATTATTGTAATTTTGTCTAATTTTCATAAACTCTCTAACAAGTTATCTCGCTCATTACCAGTTACTTGTAAATAATAAAAATATTTTTTTCGATTTTTGTTATTTAAATTGCGCTTTATTTTGTGCAGTCGAGATTCTAGTTGAAAAATACCAACCAAGAAAAATACCAAAATACATGGTCCTCTTTAACCAACACTAGCACTTGTGTTTTTTGTTCCGCACTGTTTTGAGCCTACAAATTTGAAGATATGTCTGTGGCAAAGAAGCACGTGTTGGGATTCTCATCGAATGGTGGGAAATTGTTTGCCTTGGTTGATGAGCAGGGCATACTGCGAATATGGGACACGGAGACAAACACGCTGAAGCAGGAATTTACACCAAACCTTCACATATCCGGCCCCTGCACAGCGCTCACGTGGGTAACGGTGGCTGCTCCGCGTCCAAAAAAGTCGCGCAAGTCTCAGGAGCATCAACAGAATTCCGCGGCCAACGACAAACTTTATATAGCGCTCGGCACGCGAAAGGGCTCGGTCGTTCTCTATTCAATAGCTGAAGGAAAAGTTCGTAAAATTCTGTAAACTGTGTACTAAAAATATATTACAATGGCATTTGTTTGTAGATTGAGCGTACATTGAGTGGCGATAGCCACGATGGAGCAGTCACATCAATTGCCTATGACAACGACAGGCATCTGTATACTGTTGGCGCGGATTGCCGAGCGCTTGTTTGGTCGTTGGCGGAGGAGCGTTGCATTGGCGAGTGGCCAGTTGGGCCTGAGAAACCATTGAATATTGTGTATTTGCCCAAAAGTCGTGCACTGGCGGTTGCCTCACGGCAGCTAAAAATCTTTGATGTGGACACGAAGCAGCTGGTGGAGACGTGCACAGGACACTCAGGAGAAATAAATGCAATCGGCTGTTTTGCAGGCAACAATAATGTGGAATATGTCATTACCACTGCAAAAATGGAGCGTGTTATCTCGTTCTGGAAAATTGACAAAAAGGGCAGGAATAAGGCATCCACGTGCACGCTGCTGATGGAAGATGTGGCCCACAGTTTGGCTTGCGAGGTGCGCGATGACGGACACTTGCGTGTGGCAAGTGTGACACGTAATGGCAATATACATATATACCTACTAAGTGTAGATAGGTAACTGAAAACGTTCAATTTATTGTCCAACAACATATTTACATTGCACCTTTTGCAGTCTCTCCGCTGAGAAATACATTAAGCCAAAGGTGTCGCTGCAAATAGCTTCAGATGGCGCTGAGACAGTGGAACCCATTCATGCAGTGGCTGCACACTTTGTTCAAGACGCTAATCGCTCCCACGAAATACTGTTTGGTTACGGCACACGTAGTTTAGTGCAGTTTGAAAGATACACTCCAAACTATGCTGAAAAATTAAACGTTATCGTGCGCACCGACCCCAAGAAACTGTACGCCAAAAAGCAGCGTAACGATCAAAGCAGCACCCAAGCAACCCTCAAGACTCAAGTGGCCATTGTGCTGCCTAAGGATGTGGAGTACAACAGTGCCTTGCCAATTTCCAAAAAGAAGGTCAAAAACGATGTGCCCATGGAAGCTCGCCTACAGAACTTAACAATCGAAGCCACCAAGCTGAGTGGTGGCAAGCTGCAAAGTCAAAGCAAGACACAACTTTTGATGCAGGCCCTTCATAGCCAGGACCAAACGTAAGATTATGCTCTAAGTTAGTATACCGTTCAGTCGATCACAATCATAACTTGTCCACTTGCGCCGTCGTAAATAAGGCAAGTCTAATTGCGAAGCCATTTTTGGAGCATTGCAGGTGGCTTGACTTTTTCTTTGGATCGAACCAAATTCAACAATAATATTGTTGAGACCCCAAACAGCTGAACAAAACTGAACTTATTCCACTGGGGCTTGAAATCCCAACTTAAATAAATATAAGTGAGTAAAAGGCTCACACTCATCTCTCGTTTCTTAAAGCATGTTGCATGCTGTCTTAGGTACCAACGATTTGAAGACCATACAGTTGACTTTGGATCGTTTGCCACTTGAATATGTAAGCCCTTTGTTAAACGAACTGTCAACGCTATTACAAGGAAAGGCGGTCGAGTGAGTATGACGTCAATTAGCTTTGAGATAAATGTACTAAACACCCTCAATAATTTTCGTCTATTTGCATTTTAGTGCACTTTGTGCATTACGCTGGCTGCAGGTCTTAGCCACAACACATACGAGTGTCATGATGTCCGAGGATAAGGAAGAACTGCGCGACAAGTTAGGAATCTGCCTGGGCATTGCAGAACAACGCATGCATTGTATTACAGAAGCATTACAGTAAGTCAGTTTATAATCCACGAGTTGGTGTCCGCCGTTGTGTGATCAAAGTTTTTCTAAACATTTATTTCTGAACAAATATTGTACAATGTACAATAATTTTTGTTGGGTTGAGTATCATTACATTTTCTGATGACAAGCTTATCAAGCTTAGTTGCTTCAGACGGACAACACAACCCAATTTACTCTTTTTCCAAAAAAAAATGAATTGGAAATAGTATAAAAAATCGAATTTGACATATTCAAACTATAGTGTGAATTTCTCAAGTCAAATCAAATTAATTGCAGTGGCAAGGGTTTTATATACATCAAGGGATTTCCAATCAGTAGCGAGCGGCCGGCAGGGCTAACAGATAACTTTATTCTAATCTTACAACAAACCTAATATTCTTTTCTTTTTGATTTTTTGGGCCTTTCGTTATGCTTGGGCTTCTCGACAGTACCATGGCGACACTCACATAATTCAGCATAGAAACTCAGCTTGGCGTGCAATATAGTGTCGATATAGAACCTTTGAAATGTATTTGAAGTAAGAGCACGTTCGCCCACTGCATAATACAGTGTGCGGTAGCCTTCGAAACGGTACGTGATCATCACTGGATAGTACTTTTGCAGTACACTTGAAACGGTTATAACAAAACGAACCTTGGCAACGGCCAAAGGATTAGGACAACGTTGAGTGGGTTGTGAAAAGTGCGCATCCACAAAGTAAATTGTTCCCTTTAGGGCTACATCATGACGCCGTGTATTTGTGAGGACAACACATTTGGTCTCTGGTGATAGCTGCCATTTCCCAATAAGGTCGCGAATCACAGCAGTCATGTTATTGTAATTGAAGTCCCCAATTCTTATCCAGTGGCGCAGGGTATCACTTGTCATTGAATTGTCACTTTGCTCCATTGGATGCATGAATGCGTTCAGAAAGTTATCAGGACCAAAATAAGCTTCGTTTAGTGGGTACTTGTAGCAAAATAGTCCACGAGGATCCGATTCAATTATGGTTACAGCTTCGCAAAGGGTCGCATCGACCATATTATTAATGCATTCCAGGTCAGCATCGTCACACAGTGGCATATGGCAAAGTGCTACAGATTCAGTAAGAAAATCCAAGTCTATTGCTGGCACTACATCAAAGATCTCAACTGGTGCTACATTCTTTTCGTCCCTGTTGGCCACATTTGAGACTACATCGTGAGGAATTTTTACATCAGAATCATTAATAAATCTATCGGACTCCATGTTTTGAATATTTGTTTACGACACACTAATTTAGAAATGCAAAAGTTATTATGTTTGAATTGCAGAAAGTTTGTGAAGTCTACATTAACGTTACTTTATTTTTCAAATAAAAAATAGAGTTCTATGTTTCACCTCTAATTTATATGTAATTTGTGCACATTTTTAGGGTTTCTGGACGTGTTAAATTAATTATAAATCAAATGAAGCGCAACTCGGACAACCATTTAAATGAAACCAATGTTTTAACTGTCGACGAAGATCCACGTAAGTATATACATATACATATACCTTCACTCTATATTATATTTTAGCCCTTTCCTGTTTCCAAATACATTTCTAATTGGGGCTAAAGCATCAATTTATAATACATTTTTAAACGGTCTTACGACTAATTGGCATTTGTGCTAAAATGTTTGCCTTCAAAAGAATTTACCTAACACTGATATAATACAGTATTGAAAATAAAGCCAATTTTATTGGTCGCTTTTGCAATTTTTGAGTTACAAGAAATATTAATTGTTACATACCGTTTCCACACACAACAAGTAAGAATGCTATAATCGAGTATACCCGACTACAAAACTCCCTGTACCCAGGTCATTTTCGATCGCATCTTCGTACACTTACACATGCACACACACATACCCAAAGACGCACACACACAAGCGACTGCACAAGCTGTGCTGCTTCTTCCCCCCGCGCTGTAGCACTAAATCTTCTTTTGTGAATAACTTCCGTGTTTATTATCCAACCTGAAATTTTGACAGTAGATTAAGAGTGACTTAAGCATAATACATGCCAAATTCCAGGGCTATATCTTTTAAAGTGTGACTTTAAAACGTTTTGTTCGAACCGCGAGGGTACGGGGGAGATATCTTAAATTGGAAACAAACTTGATCTGTGTATGGTATACAGGAACCTACATTTAAAATTTAGTGTCTCTAGCTCTAGTATGATCGCGTCGATCCCAGCAACTATAAAAGCTAGAGACACCAAATTGGAATGTAGGCTCGTGTATAGCAGGCGCAGGTCAAGTTTATTTTGGAACCGAGATATTCCCCCACCCCTGCTATTTGATAAAAACCGTTTTACACTAACAATAATCAAGATATAGATTTGTATTTGTGTTTTTACTTTTCTCACTCTTAATTTACTGTCCAAATTTCAAATCGATCGAATATTAAACACGGAAGTTATTAAACAAAGAAGATTCAGTACAGAGCGGGGGAAGAAGCGTAGCCTTGACTTAAAATGCGTCGCTTTCGTTGTTGCTTGTGTATGTGTGTGTGTATGTACAAGTGAACCAAAATCTGTTTGGAAGTTTTAGTCCTGGGTACAGGGAGTTCCGTCGGGAATATTCGACTATAGCATTCTTACTTGTTTTTAATTAGACTTTTGTAAATTCAATCGTGTTAACACCCACTAGAATTTTCAACCGGATCGGTATTAGAAACAGAAATGGGCAAAATTATTAGTTTTTTTTTTAATTTCTCATTAAAACAAACTTCTTCAGAAGATACGAATACAACGCATTTAACCGAAGGCAATTGGAGCGATTTGGAAGAAGAAAATACCAACTCAAATTACGTTTTGCATGACGATCAAATGGAAGCCGATAACGATTTGGCAGCCGACGAGGAGGATCTTATACTGACACAAAACTCTTCGGATGATGACGAAGACGATACGAGCTCAGAATCCCTCGGTGGTTAATGCAAAATATAGCAGCGCTTCTCTCGCTATTGTTGACATGTATCTGATTGAGACAAATAAAGATGTTTATCTCACCTGCCCATAAATAGAATAAATACAAGTGTTTTTTTTTTTTCAAATACGGTTTATGCTTTAAATTTCATGCATTTTTACTGTTTTACTTGTATAAACTACATTCAACAACAACAAATATGTAATATTGTAACTACCGATAGTGAGATTTTTGCCAATTTGCTAACAAAATGCTTTACGTATAATTCCAATATGCATGCAAATATAGTAGTAATTATATAGTTAAATTTTGTGCCAAACAGAATTTGTAGTTTCGAGTATAAATAAGTAGTAGATGACCCAATTAAGCAAACATCCCAATTTTGGTTACATGTTTACTTCCAATTAGCTTTAATGAAATTAATTAGGCCATTTGTCGAGCTGTCGTGCCCGGAAACTTCTTCGCAGTTGTCCAGTTCCGGTTCAATGGCCTTGGCTAGCTGTTTTCCCAGCTCGACACCCCATTGATCGAATGAGTTGATATCCCAAATGATGCCCTGAACAAATATTTTATGCTCGTAGAGTGCTGTGAAATGGATAGACCAATAATTATTCAAGCCTTTACGTTTTACGCTGAATCTACTTACCAATCAATGAGCCCAAAGTGAAAGGTGAAACTTTTTTAACAACAATTGAGTTCGTTGGCCGATTGCCAACAAACACCTTATGTGGCAACAAATTTTCCAGTTCATTGCCACACAGACCTGCCTTGGAGAGCTCGTCTCGTGCTTGATCTGAGGTCTTGCCCATCATTAATGCTTCGGTTTGAGCCAGGAAATTTGATAGCAAAATCTTATGGTGCTTGCCACTAGCAATTGGATTATGCGTCTGGGCAGGCGCAATGAAATCGCAAGGAATTAGACGAGTACCCTGGTGTATAAGCTGGTAGAAAGCGTGTTGGCCATTTGTGCCAGGCTCGCCCCAAACAATCGGACCAGTATTATAGCCAACTTTTTTGCCCGACTTGGTTATAAATTTGCCATTACTCTCCATGTCGCCCTGTTGGAAGTATGCTGCAAATCGATGCATATACTGGTCGTATGGCAGTAGGGCGTGCGTCTCCGAGTTATAGAAGTTGGAATACCAAATGCCAAGCAATGCAAGAATAACAGGTGCCTAAAAGGCATTTGCAAGATAAATATGTATTTGCTCATATTAACAATTTGATGTTAACTTACGTTTTTGGCCAGCGGTGCCGACTTAAAATGATTATCCATATAATGAGCTCCGTCGAGCAGCTGTTCAAAGTTCTCGAAGCCAATGGACAAGCAAATGGATAGCCCAATAGCCGACCACAAGGAGTAGCGTCCACCTACCCAATCCCAAAAGCCAAACATGTTCGCACTATCAATTCCAAAGGCAGTCACCTTTTCCTTGTTCGTTGACAGGGCAACAAAATGCTTGGCTACCGACTCCTCCTGGAAATCAATTAAGTTACAAAAGTGAGTACAAAATAGGAAATTAAACTCTGAAGTAAAGTTGCACACTCACATCCTTGGCATGCTCCAGCAGCCAGGCCTTTGCCGATGTGGCATTCGTGATGGTTTCCTGGGTGGTGAAAGTCTTCGACGCTATGATAAACAATGTGGTTTCGTAGCACACGGACTTCAGCACTTCGGCCATGTGAGTGCCATCGATGTTTGACACGAAATGGGAATGCAAGCCTTTTCCGTAGGGTTTGAGCGCCTCGGTGACCATAAGTGGGCCCAAATCGGAGCCACCAATGCCAATGTTAACCACATCGGTGATTTGTTTGCCGGTACAACCGCGCCAAACTCCAGAGATTACCTTGTTAGTAAACTCCTTCATGTGTGCCAGTTCAGCGCGTACATCGGGCATCACATCCCGTCCGTCCAGCAGAACCGGCTCCAGACTACGATTACGCAATGCCGTATGCAGGACGGCACGATTCTCAGTAATGTTGATGTGCTGACCACAGAACATCGCATCTCGGGCTACGTCCACGCGACGTACTTTCGCCAATTCCAACAGTAAAGGCCAGACATCCTCATTCACGCGGTTTTTCGAATAATCCAACAGTATTTCGCCATCGTTGGGCGTTTGCAGACGCAAGCTGGAATTTGTTTAAATTGATAATTGAAAAAATCAATTTTTTTGACCTTAGGCAAGTATTAATTGTCATTAGAACGAAATCGAAAGGTCGTTGCTTTGACCTTAGACAAGGACAAATTCAGATAACTCTAAAGAATATAAAACACGGTTAAGATTCTGATATATTGGACTATTGGTTATTGTGAAATTCATTTTATGTGCCGATTTGCTTCTCTTTTCCCAAATCTCAGATTTCTCTTAAAATTCTGTAAGCTGATTTCCAAAATTTAACCTCTTTAATTTGAGCAGGTAGTTAGTAAGATATGGCTAGTTAGGATTAGCATATGTACCTTAAATATATGTATGTATGTAAATATGTACCCTATAAAAGTTCATCAGCATACATACATATAATATGTATAAGCATACATATTGTATAAACCGTGAAAACATTTACTCGCCTGTATTTGGAAAACCGCTTGGGATCGTTGACAAACAATTCTTTAATGATCAGATCCTTGTTGTGAGCATCGTAGTATTCCTGAATCTTCTTGTAGATGGGTTCTTGGTTTAGAGCAGGCAACGTACCAGCCATTTTCCTTTTGAAGGTTTCGTTAAGACAACTTGACACAAACAAAGACAAAATTCAACTGCACAGGCAGAACACACTACACTTTACTTAAATGTGATTATTACGGTCTCTGGCTGACTAGAGCACAATTTCTTTGTTAATCGGATCTGGGCAGCACGGCCCACTGTGAAACTCCACAAAGTCGCCGTTGTTATACAAAAGCCTGAATGATGGTACCGCAATGGTAGTCCTTTTCCACCCACCACCAGCTGGAAATTTGTTCAACTTCAATGTCAAATGAAAAACAAGTGGCAGTGTTGCCACGTCGTACATATGCGTTAATATAATTTTGGAAATCTGTATTTGTTTCTAAGGACTGTTAAATTTAAATTGTATGAGTAGTTATGAAAAGTAAGCACCCAAATTAACTTTTGTTTTAAACGTAAAATATTTTAATTACAAATTTGATCAGGGTGGCAGCGCTTAATATAAAGTGCTGCCACTCATGCAGAATTATTCATAACAAAAACAAAATGCAAACATATGAGTTTCTTTTTTGTATCAACATCACAATTTCAAGTGACCTTAATGTTTGCAATTTTATTTAGTAGTGGATTGCACCAATTTCTGCAACAATACTTGATATATTAAGGATACTTAAACGGTCGTATCGTGTACACACAAACGTCGGCCTTAAACGCATGTCGTATCGTGTGTGGACACTGGCCCAGCATATGAACAACCCAACACTACAAAGATGGCGACGCGCTCGCTACTTGTGCCAGTTGTTTTTTTTTTTCAGAAAAGTTTCAAGCCTTGCAATAAATAAATGATGTAAACAAAATATGCAAGACTTGCATACACAAAATGTGCACAACAAACTCATAATGAACTGCGCCAGTGTTCGAGCTGCTTTGAAAACAAAAACCGAGAGTGAAGTGAAACTAATACAAACATTACAAAGGTAAATGAGCAACAAGTGTCCAAATATTCAAACTATTATATGCTCAAAATGCGTTAAATAATATAATGCAAGTGCCCAGCAAAACCTGCCACGGCTGCGCACAAATAATGCATAAATTGTGGTCCCAAAAGAAATACAAAACTAATGCTGGCTCACACTGCACACGTAACCTTGTGAATGCGCGTAATTCGGTAGCAGACGCAGTGGCAGCGTCTGGGCTTGGATGACAGAAGCTGGCTTGGGTTGAATGTTGAATGTTAATATTTAATTTTGTGCGTTATAAATCTATTCGCAGCGGACAGCAAACTCTAAATCAACGGATACGCAATTGAAAGACGTCGGGCACGTCAGCTATAAACAAACACGCAACATGGACACAACAACTGGCAGCAGCAGCAGCTCAGGCAGTAACAGCAGTAGCAGCAACGTTAATGGTCGCATCGCTGAAGGCTGCCCCTGCTCAGCGGCCAATGCTGCTGTGTCCACTGCAGCCACAAATCATCACAACGAACAACCGCAAACGAAGAGGCAAAAAATAGATAAACAAATACGTTTGGTAACTGCAAAGTCACCGCCAGACATACTGGATGCAGCTGATGTTATGGATGCAAATGGCAACAATAAGAATCATCATTTGTGCTCATCCTTGTCCTCCTCGTGCTCCACACACTCGCTGTCAGGCAGCACAAACAACTCGCCCACAACTACGCCATGTAGCTCGCGCGCAGCTTCATACGCGCAGCTTCTGGGCGGCGTACAAAATTTAGTCAACAATATCTTGCCACAAAATATTGAAAACGTTGCCAGCGCCAAGGATGAAGTGGATCGGGCGGCGCAACTGTCCGAACTGTTATCTGCAACAGCACAGAACAGCGGCACCTCGACTGTGACAGGAACTGCCTGCTCAGCGTCCATAACAGCTATTGATGACATGCTAGAATTTGAGCAATCTTTAACGCGCCAGTGTCTATGCGGCGTGTCAGAGCGCACGCTGAGGAAGCCCTTCCAGTCGCACTACTCACACGACTCGAATGGCCAGAAGCGCATCGCCTACCTGCGCGAATGGCCCACAAACAAGCTATTGCAATTCCTGTCCAATCTGCAGCTGCTCTTCGACATTTACTTGAAGCAAAACGCCAAGGGCTTCATTTGTACGCGCATTATGGACGTGTGCGATGCCTTAATACGCAACGATCACAAGCTCATTGATGAGATTATTGTGTTGGCCGGCTACAACAATTCCTATGTGCAATTCCTAGCGGGACGTGTGCTAGCCGCATTTCTGGTTATTGCCAAGCAGGAGCTGAACGATGAGTGGCTTCAAAAGATTGTCGATCAGCTTTTCAATTACGAGCTATTGGACCAAGGCGCGATACAAAAGATACACTTTAGCTTAGATATAATCAAACGTATTGTCGAGTGGAAGGATGTGGAACTGCATCCATTGGATGACGACTACACCGCAACAAACTCTGCATCTGGCGGCATGCCATCGCTGACGGCGGATGCATCAGTTAGCTATATGCATTTTCCTGTGCAGGATCAGCCGCTGACGAATAACTACTTTGCGCTACAGTTTCAGGATGCAGCGGATGCGGCAGATGCGGACGACAGGCGACAGTTCAGCGAGATGAATGAGCTTTATGATAATAACAGTACAACTAGCAACAATACATCCCCCAATTATATACCACCAAATGGTTGTCATGTCGTTGCCCTCACCGACTCGGAAAGCTTCGATACAACGCACTTAAAATGCGTAACGATCCAAAAACTGGAGCACAAGTGGCCCACACTGGTGAAGAATATGTCTGAGCTGATGACGCCGGCCCACCAAAATACAGCAGAGCACTGTGTGCTTAATTTTTTACAATTATGGGAGAACATAATATCGGTGAAAGCGAATCTCTCTATAGATGAGACGCGACCATTTTACGCACAGCTGGACAAATTTGAGCTATTGCTCAACCACAATCTGTCGTGCACGGTTTACAAGCAAATGCTGTGCCTATTCAACGAGGCACTCTGCTATGGCTCCACGCTAGCGCTGCAGGACATGCTGCCGGAGGAGACGTGTAAGCTGGCTCATCAAATTGTCTGCCATGTGCGTAGTCTTCGCATTCTTGAATCGTTGCCACGTCGACAGCCCGAGAATATTGTTGGCCTAATAGGTTACAATGGTGCGCCAATTAACTATGCCATTGGAAGTCTGCTCACATCAATACAAGCCCAAGAAGATGCTGCGGCCGGCGGGGCATTGGACCTCATCGAAATGGACAAGACTTTGCTGCAGAAGATGGTGCTCTTGGTGCTAAAATCTATAGCTGTGACCGTCAAGGAGATACGCAGCGATTCATCGGACTCATCGATTGATTCGACTGATTATGATGCGTTTCAGGATATATTGCTAATTGAGCGTTCCATACGAGATGTCTTGAGTAAACTGGAAACGTTCATAAAGCAAACGCTAGAATTTCACCCGGAATGCCATTTTAGTAAAATACTTATACACCTGTTCGATGATCAGGACGATCATTTGATTGAGGCGATGGTCTGTACACTGGATGTCACATCGGGCATTTCATTTCGCAATAATGCGTTTCCAGAGCTTGTCGCTATGCTAAATCCTGTATATACATTCCTAGAATTTCTGAAAATGACATCGAATAGCTCGGACCTGTTGCTGGACTTGCTAGTGAGCAACGAGACATGCTTTCTGTTGTATCTGCTGCGGCTGCTTAAGTATATACGCATGAACTGGACGATGTTTGTCCACAGTTGCCATAGCTTTGGCATGGGCAATGCAATGCTGGACGAGGCTATGGGCGTCCTCATTCGTCTTCGTTTGCAAATATCTCGACTGGTATCGCGCCAATTGTATCCATATGATATATCACCAGTTCTGCGTTTGTTGGAGAGCTGCGAGAGCCTGTACGAAGGCAATGAGCTTAGTTAAAGTTTAGAGATATATTCATATATGGTAACCACAAGCCTTATGCAATTAAAATACGTAATTTATTTTTGTATTAAATTGAATAGGAGAAAACTAGCACAAAATTCGATAAGGTTTTGTAGATTTGTCACATACTTAGTACATACTTACATATGCACTGATACTGATCGATTACTCGTACGCTGAACATGCATAGACTTCTTTTTATATCTCAATCTATGTCTAAGCAATATAATACCTAATTATTCAATAATAATAATAATAATAATAAATTGAAAACTTTTCAACGTTTTACAAAACCTATGGAAAAGTATCATATGCATATTTAACTGTACATCAACTGTTTTTGGAAATAGTATAATAATCAATTCCAAACAAAACAAAGCGAAACATTAATTTAATCTAAGATTGTTTTAAATCTTGCCTTAAGTAGAATATTAGCATTTATGTACGTTCTGGTAATACGGCTCATCTGTGCAATTTATTAAATGTGTGTATATTTTAACTTAATAATTGCATGGGCGTAGTAGTAATAATGTATTTTGTATGATTAAAATGCCTTAATAATACTACACTTATTAATTAAAAGCAAAACAAAAACATCAAGATCATATTTTAATTTTATGTTTTATCAATTGGACATTGAGTAAGTCTTATTTAGGGGACTGAAATACATGAAATGTATTAGCTTAATAGCTACATCATAGTTAGGCAGGGTATGTTAATGTTCCAAAATATTGCATTTTTGTAAATTCGATAAAATCCTTTTCTTATACTGCGTTTAGACAATGATTTTCATGATTTTTTGCTTTGCAAATTCATAAATTTCTATATGCATTATAAGCAGATACAAAAAATATACTGGAGAGGTAGTACACTATGTCACACATATAAAGTACAGAGATAAGCTGGCTTCGCCTCACCATTTCCAAAAATGTAGGGTAAACCGAATTCACGAAAACAGTTATGCATTAATAAAACTTTGCAAAACAATCATGGCATAAACGCAGTATTAGACATTGATTGGTGAGTTTCGGTTTCGTCTATCTCTTTTATATAGTTCAGGTTCAGGTTCCCAAGATCAGTTTAGCCATAGGGCATCGCTTAGTGACGATTTATCATGCGGACCCGACGCTTTAAGTCGGATGTTTGGTTGTTCATGGAATTTGGGGATGTCAGTGGCATTGGGATTGTGCCCATGATATTCATATCTGCTACACTGCCAATGTTAATAACTGAGCCGCGCCTGGCAAGTTCAGGATGTACAACTTGGGATACATGTACTGTCTGATAGTTAATGCTGATAGGAACTGATAAACGGCGACCAGTACGCGGCTCTGGAGATATAAAAAACAATATCTTAGCTCAATCTTACTCTGTAGGACCACAGGTGGAATATCCATTACCCAAACGCGTATCGCCCGCAAGATGCTTGCCTAGGACTGGGAGTGCAGGCTTGCAGGGGTAGATCCTTGGGTGGTCACCATATGGGTTCTGCTTTCGCATAAATGCGGCAGAATATTCTTCCCGGCTAATTGTGTGGTTATAACGATCCAAAGAAACGGACCGGCCTTCTGTAAATATGTTGTGCTTTCTTTGCATCATAGCATCTGCATTGAATGGCGATGCGTAAGTAAAGAAAAGTAATTTAGGTATCAATATTGGGGTATCATTGGGGAACAGCGTAATACTAAAATTAACCACACATAAATGAAGTCAAACACAAATTTCAATGATATGTAGCTATATAAAACTTTCTAAAATCATCACAGGAGTGCAGAAAAGAGTTTTATTTTGAAGTTCATATTACAGTATAATGTAAACAAGTTCATACAGGGTATAGTATATTAGTATAGGCACAGTAAAATACTTTTTCACGTTCAAAGTAGTAATTAACACTTAAAATTATATTTGTGGGAGGTGAAGTACATACTAAGTTAAAAATTGAAGGTTAGTGTATTTTTTTCGGATAGAATGAATAATGCCAAAATTTGTTTGAGCTCGAATAAAATAGTTTTTCTTTTGGCAGATATGTTGTATATTGATTGGACAGTGATATATGCATGTGCATACGTATAGAAAGTAGATTTAGTTCACAACACATATGTATAACAATAAAACTAGTTATATATCTCATAGTTTTGATTTGATCCCTATTTAATAAGCATTTAGTTACAGTTAGGTAGATCCTCTCAAAATTTTGGCAAACTTTTTGTTGAAATACCTTTAGATGCCCTTCGATCTTGATAAGCGCTCCTTTGATCCTTCTGTGCGTAGGATTGTAGAGAACAACGACGCAACCGTTTGTCTCCTTTGTTCTGCTGTTAAAAAAGTGGTAAATACTCACTTCTATATGTATGTTGTTCTTATTCGCTTATATTATTTACCATTTTATAATGCTGATTAATATCAGATGCTGCTTTTAGCAACAGATATATAAACACCAAAGCAAAGAGATATATGATAGGCTCGGCTGTGTTCGTCTTTTTAGAGATGTCCTTTTTCCTGTTGCCCTCCGCATTTTTACCAGTTTTCGATTGTTTGCTGCCTGTCCCGACAAAAATTCCAGTTGGTCCATTTTCACTTCGTTTTGTAGACTTAAGAGGCTTTTGGTTTTTTAGTGATTGATTGTTAGTCGTTATAGTACGGTCGTTTGACTCATTGGAATCCTTTTTGGGAAAAACCTCTTGTGTAAAAATGTCAATCCTCCTGCACACCGGCTGTACCTGAATACCTAAATCGCTTGTGTCTGCGTGTAGATGTACATTTTTATCTTGGGAGTCAACAGTTAGTTTGGATAGCTTGCGGGCAGTAGCGCCTGGCTTAAAGTAGTAGGTATAATTGGCTTGTAGTCCAGCGACCATTAAACATATTGTGCAAAGCACTATAAGAATGCCTAAAGGTACAACAAGATGATTGTTGCTGCGGCTGTTGCTCACTTCAGAGTGTTCTTCCTCAAGGGAAGTTTCTCGACCCTTATGTTTATCATCAGTAGGAAGTTTTTCTTTCGATTCTGTTTGCATTTCCTCCAAGTTAAGTCCAAGTTCCCACTTAGCAAAATAAATTTACGAATTTGCACGTATATACTATGTGCGCGGAAATATGTATATATCTATTAACTACAAGTCGAACTCCTTTTCGTTTGGGAAAATCGATAGGACCACTTTTGGCATATTAAAACTTTGCGCTGTATCGATAATTAAACAAAACTATTTTAATAGAAGCTGTTTGCGTGGTATTATGTGGATCTGTTATATTATTTTATTGTAACTTATTAAATCTTCAAAAGATATTTCAAATAAAAACACTGCGTACTACAACTACGATGTGCGAGTTGCAATTGTGTGTGTGTCTGCACTGTCATTCACAATAGAGTGATACCCTTCACAATAGGTGAGGCAATACCTCTCTACTTAATTTGAAGGGTATTGGAGAAGCTGGACGTTAAACATGTTAATTGGCCGAGTATATCTATAAGGAAAAATCATATATATGTATATTTTAGTTAATATTTGACGTTAATAGAACAACGCTGTTATAGCCGTACCACTGATTTCTAAGCTTGTTGATTGACTACTGAGTGTGCTCTGAAGTTTGGTATTTTCAACAACATTTTGGCGCTTAAACATAGCCGTGCGTAGACTTTCCCCTAGAAAAAGTTAAATGTAAATTTGTATTTAAAGAAAAATCACGAAATCTATTTTAAAACTTACTCCGACGCAAACAGCCATTGGCCTTCAATTTAAGGGATTCACAAATAATTTTATCATTTATAATAGAGCTTTTTATTGGTGATGTGGCCTTATTTCGATCCTTACGAGTATCGTAAAGTATACTGCGTGATGGTGATGCCATTAAGCCCGTTGGATTGCCTTCATTTGTAAACATATTTGTTGTTTCGCCAACCGAATAATTTTCATTATTTTCTGTAAACGCGGCAGGTCCATTTGGATCTGCAGCAATGTTGCTGTGAAGTTTACGCAATATGGTGCGTAATATTTTAAATCTCTTGATGATGCGATCTGAATGAACCTGAGATGCACACATAAGTATTGCTTTGCACTCTCGCAAAATACGCACAAAGTTTTTAAAGATCTCTTGACCGGGTTCTAATAAAACCTTTCGATTGACATCAAGCTGAAAATGTTCAAGTAAAAAGAAGCCCATTTGCGCAAGGTCCTCTAAATGCATTTTATCAAACTGTTTCTCTGCAGCAATTATGCCATTTGTAAGAATTTGTAAGTAGCATCCTACAAATGCACGACTGTCGATAATCTCCTGAAGGGCAGTCTTGAATTTTGACATTTCTTCCTTGAAGTGTTGCTCCAACAATTCTGAGTGCAAGTCTGAGGCATTAGCATGCAGCGAAGGTATTAGGCTGGTGTCCAAATATTCAAATGAGGCCAGACAACTTCGAACTATGGTTTTTACTGCAAATTGTTTCAATATGTTAATATTCACATTGTGTTAAGCTTACATACTTTTTAAGTTTGGCGCAAAGGCAATCGCAAATATGCCGATTTGTGTTGCGCGATCCAAATTGACATCAAAATCGGCAATGTATTCATCGGCAGTGGATTCAGTTTCCGCTGTACTCGCATTACGCAGAATATTGCGTATCTTATCTACTGAAATCTTTTGAAAATCTAGAAAACTGGTGAATACCAAACGCAATAAAGCCTCGTTGATGTGCTCTTCTAGTTTGCAAAGCGCGTGCTCTAATGTCATAGCTCTGAGTTTCAGATTGGAAGAGTTACTTCCAAATGATGTAGAATTTGATTGTGACTCTTCTTGGAATGCACCGCAATCCCGCATAACCTATAAGAATAGATATGTACCGAATATAATAATATGCTTACATGTAAATCATACCTTTTGACAAAGCGCACTTAAGGCTTTCTTATCTTGCTGCAATGCCACATTAGCGAAGGACAATGTGTGACCTAATAGTAAATCTATTTGCAACTTTATTTGCTTGCTCAGGACAAGCATGTCCTCCGGTGAGTCGATAAAGTGGGATACTTGGCTCTTGTCTGGATTGTAGCTGGTGAACTCAAATAAAGAATCTAGAAGGGAGTCCAGCAGCTTCAGGAATGATACATCCTCTACAGAGTTGTCCTGCGCTGATCCAGCACGACTGTTGGCATTTGGGGGCTCCAAACATGCGCACAGGCGTCTGAGACAAACCGTTATTCGATCAATAAAGTGATGATGGCTTGCCTAAAATACTTTGATATCATATGATAACAATGTTAATCTTCTGTATTCACCTGAATCCTCGAACCGCTGGTACTCTCGGCTTGAATTGTAAGCTCCAAGTGCCTAATACATATAATAATTTGCATCAGGCACAGACAAGTGATTTCCAAGGAATCATCATGTTTGTGCTGGCTTATAAAATTTTGCACATTATTTGAAAAAGCCAAAAATTCTGCACAGAAATCCTGTAAAGCAAAGTAAGTTATGAGTTATGAGTGAATAACGCCTGCATAGACTGAAGTGTACATTTAGCCAGTTTATATTTCCAGTACAAGTGGGTCCACCTCTGTTCAGTATGCGAAGGCATGAGTCTAGATTTTCTCCGAATAGATGCATATTTATAGAAAAACTTCACTTGTTGCATATGCAAAAAAGGCAAATACAAAAATGGGTTTAAAAAAGTGGCTTGCCATTTAAAAGTCTGGCAACACAGTTGGTCATGCATTGTGACATTATGATGCCAGACTTTTAAAGTGAGTCTGATATAAGCAGAAAACAGCGTGACCGTTTATGGTATACTATATTTTTGGTATTTTCCTCCCCAATGTGTATTTTGGTATATTGAATAATAATAATGGGATGTTTACATAAATTTGTGTTTCGGTAGTTTCTACGAAATTCCCAGGTAACACAGATGACTCATTTGGTTTTTTAAAATTCTATTTATACAGTCAAATTTATTGAGTTCAATTCAATGTATTACAGCCATGATGGTGAACCTTTGATTTTACAATGTAAATGTACAAAGTGCTGTGCGCGCCAACTTTCAAACTCAACAGCTGTTGTTGTAATCAAATCAAATAAACACTTGCTTTCGGAATTAAATGAAATAAATTAGAATATTTGTAACAAAAATCCTGTTAAGGTTAAAGAAGGGAATAGCTTTATTTGCATGGGCATGTTATTTATATGTTTTAGTACAATATAAATATCGTGCAACTTAACCATTAAAAATATCGAATACGAAAAATGTCGTCCTATAAGCTGTAATTAAATCTGCTTACGTTGCCAATGAACAATGACTGTGGTCTTTCATTCAATGGATTTTAATGGCATAATCCTTACTTGTTGCACATAACTTAAATTGTTTGAAAAGAAAACTGGCTTGCCCTCCGAAAGTCTGGCAGCACTATTGATTTGCACTTTGACATATTTATTGCCAGACTTCAGAAATGAGTCTGACGTACAGACGCAGACGTACACTATTTTCGATAGCAAAAATTGTAGTATTCTTAATCCACTAAAAAAATAATTTATATATATGTGAAGTAACCGAGGCACCGGCTAGTAACTTAAACAACCAGGACCACGTCACACAATTTGATTACACGTATTAAACAACTTAAATACAACTGCAAACATTGAAATTTGTGCTGAGCGTACCCAACGACAAGTGCAAGAAAATGAGCACCTCAAATGCAAGTCGTAAGGAGACGGAACGTACTAAACTGATGCAGGAAAAATGCCAAACCCTGTTAACTCAAATGCTACGTGATGATGATAATAAATATTGTGTAGATTGTGATGCTAAGGGTAAGTACACTCCCACAATACATATTTACATGCATGCATATGCACAAGTACAACTTACCCACATATGTATGTATGTATATGTATGTACATATTAGAGTTGGAATACCATCGACAGTGCACGCACCCGATAGTTTCTATAGAGAATGTACATTTTGGGAAATTTTAAAGCATTGATGAACATTTTCTTATTTATACACATAGGAGTGTGTTGATTATTGTAATCAAAATAATTGATTTATTGAATGACCAAGTTGCCAAATTCATAGTAATTTCATTCACACACGTAAACTTATAAAAGGACAATGGAATCGCCTTTTCCACCGCCATTTGGTGACAGCACAGCTTACACAAGAGCATCACTGACATCTAGATGAAACTCTTTTCGAAAGTTCAGAAGTGCCAGAGAAGTGATCAACATCTTCCGATGGAAGATAGGAATGTGCTATCGCGGCGATAAGGGGAAGTTTTGGCTCGCTTGTTCGAGTGCAGTTTATAGGGCTGGAAAAGGGCATTATGACCTAACTAACGAACTACTTAAACTTGTTATACTCCTCAAACTCAGGTGCTAGAGCTCACCCATAGAATATTGAATTTTCATTTGGTTAAGGGCGCAAATACAGTTTGCTTAAAGAATCTTACTTCTTCATCCTTGTGCATAGAGAGCTCCTTGCAAGAGTATCAAGGTGTTACTTCAGAGATTGTAATGCGGTTGATTTTACACCGCATCCTCTACATATACATATATTTTTATGTATGTAATTAAGTGTGGTTTCCAGATAAGCAAATTGGTCTGCTTAGTAACAAACAGAATATGTATATGTATATAAAATGGTTCATTTATCTTAGTACGTTGTTTGTATGTGTATTTACTCATTGGATTCATTTTGCAGGTCCTCGTTGGGCTTCATGGAATCTGGGCGTATTTCTGTGCATTCGTTGTGCTGGCATCCATCGCAACTTGGGCGTCCACATATCTCGTGTAAAGAGTGTTAATCTGGATGCATGGACCCCGGAGCAGGTGATCTCTTTGCAACAAATGGGCAATTCACGTGCACGTGCCGTGTACGAGGCACAGCTGCCAGATGGTTTCAGACGCCCCCAAACAGATACTGCACTGGAGAATTTTATTAGAGCGAAGTACGAGCATAAAAAGTATTTGGCTCGTGAGTGGGTGCCGCCGTCGCCGCCGAAGGTCGACTGGGCCAAGGAGATAGATGAAGAACTGGAGCGGCAAAAACGCAAAAAGAAATCTGCCCAAAGCAGCCTAGGTATTAGCAACATAACAAGCGCCAGTGGCACTACCGATAAACGCCACTCCACGACAGCGGCGAAGAGTGCACCGCTGCCCGCACCACTGCCCAAGCCGAAGCCCCATCAGGTTGGCGGCTGTAGTCCGAAAATTTCGCATCGTGTCCAGAATAATAGTATCAATAATGCCCTCGAAAGCGATCTTCTGGGACTGTCATCGCCCACAAAGCCCATTGCTGCCAGTGCTGCCCAGGATCTGCAGAATGATAGCTTCAGTAGCTTTCTGAGTGCCAGCAGTAGTGTGAACGCAATTACAACGCCGGAAAAGACCAATGGCAATAATGGTGAGGCCTCACTGGCAATGCCTGTCAGCCAGCCGAACTCTTTGGCCCAACAGGAGCAGGACTTCTTTAATCAGGGTACACTGGGTGCCAGCGATAAGGATCAGTCTGGTAAACTATCCAAAGATAGCATATTAGCATTATACGGCAATGCACCAACCTCTCACAATCCACAATTGAGCTTTGGTGGCTTCACGGGCATGGCACCTGGCGGTTATATGCATCATCAACAGCAGCAGGTACCTCAGCAGACGCATCATCATCAGTTTATGACACCTCCCAACTCCGTGAGCATGTACAATGCACCCGTTATGGCGGCACCAAATGCGTTCAGTAACGCCCCGACAGGTGCTATGAATTTGGTGGGCAACGTCGGCTTTAGTGGTGGCCAGTTTCCAAATGCTGGCGGCAGCCCGTTCCTGGCTGGCAATAGCTTGGCCGGACAGGGGTCAACACCAAACTTGATGCAGACAAATCAAAGTCTCCTCAGTGGCTTGCCGCTATTTAGTGGCACTGTGACATCACAGTCCGCACCACAATCACAGCAACAGCAACTTGGACTTGGCATGAATGTCATGCAGCCTATGTCAAGTGGCTTGCCTTCAAGTGGATATCCAGCTGCAACTGGAACTACCGCCTCGTCCGTGACATCAAACTTGAATCAGCAATTTGGAAATTTAAATATCGGCAATGTTTGGCAATAAATAAAAACCGTGTGCATTCCTTTATTTAAGGTCCATATGCTGAGATTAGCTATATCCGTTTATGTATGACTTTTTGTACCTACTTGCCGCCAATCCAGTGTTTGTGTTGATACGTATTAAAATAGGCGAATTGTGTGTGTCTCCTCCTGTTTATTTGTTTGTAAGACATTGTATAAGCATACATACATACATACTAGTACATATGAGTTGGTGACGTACGAATTTTCTCCAATTATTACATATATTGGTTAATATGTGCAAGCATACAAGCTGCACCTATTTAAGTAAAGGTAACTAATGAAACCATAAAGTTAATAAGTTCTTATAACATTTGTTAGAGGTATGTATGTATACTGTGCATGCATATGTATGTAGTAGGTTCATCCAGCCATACGTACGTTTACCAATTACTGGGAGAGTAAGTAAGATTTTGGCAAGAGTACTTTTAAGTTACATATATATGTATTATCCTTAACAGATCTATGTATGTATGGCTTTCAATACCTAATTGAAAATCCGCAAAATGAAATACGTATGTACTTTTATTTTTAAGTTGAAAAGTTTTAATAAATAAATATTCATTAAATATGTAATAATATACACAATTGATATTTACTCTTTTTCTGCATTTTAAAGTGGGTATGTACTTATCTATCTTTTCGATGTTAGTTATTCTTATGATGGATCTGACATGTAAATTGGCTTCTTACATACATACGAGTATATAAATAATATAAAACCATTTTATAGGTACAGGGAGTAAAAAAGGATATATATTCTAAATCACCATGAATAGTCGAGTCGATATAGCGATATCCGTGTCTTTCTATGCAAACTAGTCGCTCAGTTTTGAAGCTATCGTGATGAAACTTGGCACATACCCTTCTTTTTGCTGCAGGCAGTACATATGTCGGTACCGGCCGGATCGGACCACTACAACATATAGCTGCCATAGGAATGATCGGTCGAAGACTATATTTTTGTAGAAAATAAAACCCAAAACCGAATCTCTGAAGAGTTTATACAATATGACCAAATTTGGTCAAAATCGGACCATTACATCACAGTTACCAAAAAATTAGAATCGGGAGAAAAATAATTTTTTGTATGGAAAATTTTTGTAATAAGGGAGAGTTTTATAATACTTCAAATATTTTCCAAAATTTTATCAAAATCGGACCACATAGGAGGAGCAATCAGAGGAAATTTGAGTTTTGTATTAAAACATTGCTGATAGCCTAGCAGTGCTAGGGTATATGGCTTCGGCACTCCGAAGATATCCGTTTCTTCCTGTTTTCATTATTATTTGATCATTAAAACAATAAGTAAAAATCAATTAACACAAAAAAAAACTGAACTCAATGAAAGATTTAAGAGATCCAAAGGACAGGCAAAAGTTGCATTAGGTAAATTTGAGGTCCTAAATGAAGAAAGAATATTTAAAATTACTTAAGTTAAGACAGTCGAAAATAAGAATTTTATTTTCTATCCCAATTACTAAGTTTGATTGCAAATATTTTATGGAGTATTTATAAGCAAATAACTTGTATCTTCTTTAAGCAACAAAACAAATTAAGAGTAAATAATTTACATTAACAATTTATTTGGCATACGTTAATTTAAAGGCACATGCTTATTCCGTAATCCTACACACAAAAATTAGCATCGGTAATATTTAATAATTCAATTTGAAAAGCACAGTATTCATATTCTCCCACTGCATGTGCTCAAGTCAGCACACCAACTGTTTTGCAAAGAAATGTACAAGAGCGAGCATTCCTCTCTCATGGTTTCATACTCAATGAGTGTTTTCAGTGCAACCCTGAAATCAAATTGATAGACCCCAATTGCTCTTCACACCCCGCCGCCTACAGTTTAACACGTCAACCTAAACAACAGGATAAAATAAATACGAAAACATAAAATTTTGGTAATAATTGCAATAAATCATGAGCAATAATGGAAGCGCCGAAGAGTCAGTTTCTGGACCAGAAGCAACAAACGATATCAGAGAGCGCAAGCCAAAAGATATATACAAGGACATGTCAACAAAAGAAGCATATTTTGCCAGCCTAGCGGAATGGGCGAAACAAGCAGCACTTATCCAAATGTTCCCTAACTATTTGCTGGCCAACTATAACTATCCACAGTTGCTACAAGCTCAATTGCCCTTCGCACCTCCAGGTAATGAACACCTACTGACAAATCGCCAAACACAGCAGCAGCAGCCAGGGCAGGCCAACGGGCCTGCTGTTCGACCCAGCTTCAACCGTTTTCGACTGCTTACCGAAGCGCAGCAGCAAGAGATTATACGAGGAGTTGGTGGAACCGAGATGGTGGTGGCGCCGTTTTGGAAGAGAGCCGTGGCGGAAGCCATAGACGTATTCATATTGTTTATATTGAAAATAATTGTAACATTTTCGTTATTTCACGTTTTCGACCTGGATTTTGATAAGGATGTCATGCGGAAAACTTTGGAGGATGAAGATATCTTTTTGAACATTTTTGACATCTCCATGGATTTTATTACACTGTCTTCTGATTTGCTGCTAATTGAATTGCTGACCAAGCTGATAGTCTGCTGCTATGAATGCCTCTGGACAGTCTTCTATAATGGCGCAACACCTGGCAAATCACTGATGAAGATTCGTATACTGTATGTTGAGGCAGTTTTGCCCCTGCAGGCCCCCGTCATGCCTCAATTCGTTTTCCAACCACAGCGAGAGCCATTTCGAGCTTTGCTGTATCCTGCAGAGACACCTACCTTGCCAAGAGCATTAATGCGTGCATTAGCTAAAAACATAGTCATGACGCTGTTGTTTCCCATCTGTGTCGTTATGGTATTTTTTAAGAATAATCGCACAGCCTACGATATAATTACAAAAACGATAGTCGTCGAGGCGAACCCAACTCCAGCGCCAGCCACTGTCCCTGCTCCACAGGTGCCTCAGCAGCGCCCACATCAGCAGTAGTCAAGAAGATGGGGCAGAAACCAATGCATCTAATAACGCCAAATTTTAAGGGACATGGCAGTGGCATATGTAAACAAATTCAGTTTAAATTACATTTTTGTTAACGCTGAGATTAAAGCTAAGTTCATGTCTGTCGGATATCTGGTATAATAAGCCGTTCAATTGTGTAAATATCAACCTAAAATAAAAAACCTTTCTCCAAACATGAAAATACATCTCTTTTTATGGCATGCTGTGTGTACATACTATATTAAATAACAATTTGAATAAATGTGTTGTCAGGTCTGCGGCATGTATGAACTTAACTTCATTTTTATGCATTCTTAGCGATTCGTTTTAACTAAATATTGAAAACACGGCTTCCAAATAAAAATAAAATAAAATAACAAAAAATTAACGTGGAAATTTAGATGGCGGAAAAACATTTTTTTATTGAGTATATTTGAGTTTGTACCTGTGCAACAAACTATTTCACGTGAACATTTTTTAAGGTTTGGGCTACAACATTGCCTTTGCCAGGTACATGCAGTGGCGATTCCTTATAGCAAGCGATTAGATTAGCGTTGGTCATAAGATCGGGAGCACAAGTTTCAAACACTTTCTTCTTCGGATTCAGCTGAGCATCTGGCTGACGTGTATAACCCTCACAGTGAACCAAATCTCCAGGAACGGCACCACTGGGTGGACTCAATACCTCAACCTTATCGGGAGTAGAAGCGCACATAACCATAGCTTCAGATGTAACACCACGCATTTTGGCCGGCTTCAGATTGCATAGGACAACAACCAATCGATTCTGCATTTCCTCGAGCGGTATAAATTTAACCAGTCCGGACACAACGGTGCGGGGCACTGCCTCGCCGCAGTCGATCTTTTCCAGGTACAAGCTGTCCGCATCTGGGTGGTGTCCCACCTCCACAATTTTACCCACGCGCAAATCTAAACGTCCGACATCAACTGCAACATCCGTAACTGCCTTTTCAGCAACTGGTTTCTTCTCCTTGACTTTCTTCTCTTTAGCTGCTGGAGCTGCAGTTTTATTTGCAACAGGTGGCGATGTGGCGGCGTTAGACGTTGTCGCATCAATTTCGGTGCCAGCTTGGGTACACATTCCTCGGGCACCAGGCACCGGTATCTGTTTTTTGCCATTGCGCACTTCAAGCTGCCTTAGTTGTATTAGAGCCTCTTCGATTTCTTTGGTCAAGGCGGCGTTCTCTTCAATCAATGCTTGATTGATACGCGCCTCTCGCTCGTTGTGTATTTCGGTCATCTGGAATTAGATTGCAACTCATATAATAAGGGTAACATACGGGTATATAAATTACCTCAGATTTCATCGACTCAATAAGCGCTTGCGCACGTTTATTATTCTCAACAATTTGCTGAAACGACATTTTTAAGCTTTTGGTAGAGTGTTCTCCAGTTAAAATCCGTGCAATTCTGCATGTGGCACGCAGCATTGTCAGTCGAACGAGGGCTGCATAACCACATCGATATTTTTATATTTGAAAACCGAAATTCGATAGTCGACCCTATACAATGTTATCGATGTTATTGATAAGCCAACGAGTCGAAAACTTTTACCACTGTTCAGTTATTCAGGCTTAATTCAACACGATCCCTTTCTTCAAATGTTACCATTAAGTAAACATTAATGTTATTACTAAGAACAAGGGACTGATTAAAAAAACAATCGCTCTGCAGCAATTGATAATGTTTTTAATTATATTAAAAATAATTAATTAATACATGTAAAATATTGCAAAAAGTAAAATTTAATCTATTAAATATTGGACAGTTTGATAAATTTGGTTAGAATATTTAAAAAGTGCAAGTGGTTTCTAATTAAACAGGTACCATTAAGCAAAATGTAAAAGATTCCAAAAATTTGTTTTGAAAAAAAATGCATGTTTGACAGTGATTGTGAACGAGAAAAATATCGAAGCTTCGTCTTGAAATAATCGTCAATGTATCGATTATTATTTACATCTCTTTACCCACAACACTGATGCAAAATAAAACTTGTTGAAATAATAATATTAGTATACAAAATAGTGTTTGCGCGGATGGATTACGTATATTGTGCCGCCACCGATCAAATCGGCACTTCAGAAGACATTTTAAGTATGTGCACCATAATGCAATTATATTTGAACGCTTAAAAAAGTATTTGTTGTGTTTGTGTATATTTGAACTTTCTCCTTGAATGTGATAAATTGTGTATATTGTTTTTCATTTGATCCAGGTGTTTACGATGCGGGACCTGCGCGCAGCTCTGAGCATTATTCACCAAGCTTCAATGGATTCAATATTGGCTCAAGCGATGCCGACTACGTCGCTAGCCCACTTCCAATTCTTGCTGACGGTGGAGAAAATTTTGGCGTCTCAACTGTGGCCTTTGATGACTATGAAGAACTTCTTTGGATGGGAAACCAAGGCGTAAGCGGATCTGTTCAATCTTAGGCAAACCGTCTGCATTGGTACTAAAAGCTCTTACAATATATTTGACAGGGACACGTTACCTCCTACTATACCAGCTCCTTACAAAAGTACACATCATTCCAAGTGCACGCCAGCGACATTGTTCGTCAAATCATTACCATTGATTCGGGAGTATTAGTACTAACGCAGACGTCACTGCGCCACCAGATTCGACGGGGACTACCCAAGTTTACGCACAAGTAAGTTTTAATCCTAAATCCGTTTGTACCCGTAACTGAAATCTATATACTTTCTAAATCAGGTCAAACAACATGGGGGAAATGGTGTGCATGTTGCAGTTATCTCCGCATCGATTAGTTATGGCGGGTTTGCAGGATGAACTTATTGACTTTGATATGCGCAATTTGAAGGAAACACGGCTGGAGCATGTGGGTTCCGCTGGTTGCACAGTGCTGCGCAAAAACTCGCGATATCTTTTTGCAGGAGATCAATTTGGAACAGTCACTTTGCGAGACTTGAACACCTTAAGCGTGGAGCATACAATAAAAACGCACACAAATAGTCTCTCAGACTTTGACGTGCAGGGAAACTATCTTATATCATGCGGTTATAGCGGACGCCAAAACAATTTGGCAATTGATCGTTTCCTGATGGTCTATGATCTTAGAATGCTGCGTCTGATCTCACCTATACAAGTGCTGATTGATCCGCAAATGCTCAAGTTTTTGCCCTCACTTACATCGCGCCTCGCCGTCGTCTCAAGCTATGGACAATTCCAGCTTGTTGACACGGTTGAGCTTAGCGAGCCACGCGTTTCCATGTATCAAATAAACACGAATGGCAGCCAATGTCTAAGCTTCGACATCAGTTCCTCATCGCAGGCTATGGCCTTTGGGGACCAATCAGGACATATTAATACAATCGCCTCAATACAAACGCCTCAGCCGCAGTTTAATGCCTTCTCGCGCAATACTGAGTTTGCGGATGTTGTGCCACAGCTGCCCATGGTACCATTTACAGATACAAATTTTCCGTTGTCCTCAGTTATGTTGCCGCACTTGACAACTGGCTCGCGTTTGTTTTCCGATTGGCCCGAAGAGCTTCTGCGTTACGGCTACCATCGGCCAAAAGCCATTGATGCAGACGTGCTTAGTAGTATGAAAATGCAAGGTCCCATTGGCTATTCCCCAAATCCAAGGACCGCTCGACGAAATCAAATCCCTTACTGCCTTACTGAACAGGGGCAAGGAGGAGCATCTAATGGGAATGCAAATGGCAGTACGGTGACCACAAAGACAGAGAACGGTGTTAAAATCATCCCCAGGCGATACCGTAAAGTGGAATTAAAATATACGAAATTGGGAACACAAGATTTTGATTTTGAACAGCATAATCAGACGTGCTTTGCCGGGCTCGAAGCTACCTTGCCCAATTCGTATTGCAATGCCATGTTACAGGTATAACTAAACTTTGCTTTTGCAAAGATTTTGAATAATCTCTCTTTTATTTAGATTCTCTACTTCACGGAGCCATTGCGTATGAAGCTAATTGGTCACAACTGTTCAAAGGAGTTTTGTTTATCTTGCGAATTGGGCTTTCTTTTTCACATGCTGGACAAAAGCACTGGTTGGTTTGAGTACGCATTCAAGTATTGGCAATTACCTGATGTACGCAAAACTTATTTTAGCTTCTACGCCTTGCCAAGCCAGCAATTTTCTGCGCTCATTTCGCACAGTTCCCGAAGCTTCAGCTTTGGGTTTGATATTAAGTGATCGATCGTCAAATGTCAACCTGGTTACCTTAATTCAGGCAAGTATTGCAATTTGTTTCTTATTTGGGCAACAAGTTACAATTTCATTTTGCAGAACTGGAATCGTTTTATATTGCATCAAATGCACTATGAAATTCTGGACCCAGGCAAGAACTCTGCTTCAAACGGTTCCCAGAACACACCACTTGTCGGTAACTATTAATTATTTTTTGTTTAATACAATTTCTTACTAAAAGTCATGTTTTAGCAGAAAATATGTGTGCAACAGAAAGTACCACGTCCACTGATTTGTTTGATTCGATCTCTGGTAAGTCTATTATTAACCAACAACTTGATAAATCCCAAAAATAATCCCTGTAAGCCAAGGCTTCAAGCCAGTTCAAACTCGGAATGCCAGCGTTATTCTTCTATGCAACGAAACAGTTGTCTAAAAAATATATGAAATTAAACCCGAACCGATCCATTATTTATTGAATTTTAGTTTTTTTTTTTTTACAAGCCAATAATTGACCATTGTTCCTATAATAAAATCTATATCTAAACCTGAGCTCAGAGTTTCTAAAACCTGTTCAGTGAACCTCACACTTAGACAATGGTTCGAACCGTTAATCGAACCGCTGACACAATGTTTGGTTGCCAAATATGTATAAATATTAATTTTATATGGACATATTTATAATTTTATCACCCAATAGATGAGTGTTCAAAAGAGGAGGAACGAGAGCGCTGTAAGGTCAACGCAGAAACTGAAATAAGTAAAATTTTTGGAACTAAACAAAAATGCATTAACCGATGTATTAAGTGTCAGGCGGAGGTAACTGTAAAATTGCAATTGAATTTTTATAAAATATAACCCTAATATTATTACAGAAATCAAAAGAAAATATCCTGCTGGCTTGCAATTTATCTTATCCCACTCATATTAAAGACAGTGAGCAGCATTTTGATTTTGGAAATATTTTAAAGCGATCTCTAAGTTCTGAAAAAAATATTCAAGCTTTTTGTGAGAACTGTAAGAAGTTTTCACCTACCAATCAGAGCGTTAAGGTAACATCAGGCACATATATATTTTCATTTGTTAATACACATTTTTTTGTGAATTTTATTTGTTCCCATAAATAGTCGAAAATGTATTGTAATTTACAATCCAGTCGTTACGCGGATGTTTAATGTATATCTATTTATTTTCATAGGTAACGGCACTACCGCAAATGTTGGCAATTAACTGCGGCCTAAACAATGAAAAAGATATAAGCTTCTTAAAACGCCAACTCAATCGCAGCAACGACAGACAATCAGCCGAGGCAGCATCTTTAAGCACCAGTAAGCCCTGTCGTTATGGCAATAATTGCTCACGAAGTGATTGCCACTTTATGCACCCAGATCGGTAAGTATACAGAAGATTCGGTACTTAAACTAACAAGTTCATAAAAAAGCATTATTTCAATAGGAAATCTCCTTTGCACACCAACCAATCAAGCAATTTTAATAGTTCGCCAAGTGCTCGTCAGAAATCCTGGTTTCCGCTGGCCTTTAACATGGGCATCAATGAAGCAGGCGAGTTGATCGTGCAATCTCCAACAAACTCAGCTAAATCCGAGCAAGAGGAAGAGGACGATGAACAGCAGCAGCAGCAAGCATTCCCCAAGAGCCATGTCCAGCGAATGTATGCTTTGCATGCTGTTGTCTGTCAAATTGATGATGGTACCCAGAAGAACTTGGTGTCGTTGATAAATGTACGGCCGAAATATCATTCAATGAAAGCGCCCACATCGGACACCGAAGAGACGCCACATCAATGGTATATTTTTAATGATTTCAGGTAAGTAATTTTCAGCGCATATTTATTCTTTGAAAGTAAATGATTGAATTTGGCCTTAGCATTTCCCCCGTTGCACCACAAGAATCAGTGTGGTTCACTTTGGATTGGAAGGTGCCCTGTGTACTATTTTATCGGAGTCTAGAAGATGATTTGGAATCTGGCGCGGTTGCTCAAAATGTTGAGGAGCCTGCAACCACAACAACAACGAAAAACACTGATACCAATACCCCGAGTAATCCATTCTTGCTGGTAAGCGCTCTATTTAGGATTATTCCGGGTTCCGATTAAATTATTCGAAATGATACCAGTAATTGCAATTTTCTAGTTAATGGCTATTTCAATCTTTAATATGTTGGATAGATTTCAAATCTTTATTAATCTGTTTTCAATGCGAAATAAGGCAGAATGTCGCATTAGTGGAAATTATAATGGTTGTGTGTCCTTCAGCACAATTATAATACATTGATCATACAGATTCTAGTTTCTTTTAACAAATCATTAGTAATAGTAAAAGCCATTCAATTTAAAGAATAGTTTTCTTTTCATTTGGTAACGAGAGCACAAACTTGAAAGATTGAAAAACTGATTGAAAACTTGATTCAATTATAAAAAGAATTAAGAGTCTGGAAGAGTTTTTATTAACTCAGTATATTAAATATTAACATGTTTATCCTAAATTCTAAAGGAAATTTCAAACCCGGTACCAAAAAGCGTCGGCACAGATGCGACTTTAAAACCACTTCAAAAAAATGAGATGCCACAAGCAGGGGATTTAATTGCAATGGATGCTGAATTTGTTACACTAAACCCTGAGGAAAATGAAATTCGTCCAGATGGGAAAACTGCGACAATAAAGCCGTGTCATATGAGCGTAGCACGTATTTCATGTATTCGTGGGCAAGTTTTTGTTTTGTGCGTTGAGCAATTCCAGGGTCTAATACTGATTTTACTTATAGACAAGGTCCTGATGAAGGAGTTCCATTCATTGATGATTATATCTCGACTCAAGAAAAGGTGGTCGATTACTTAACCCAATTTTCAGGCATTAAACCAGGAGATTTGGATGCGAACTTCAGCAATAAACGTTTGACCGCCTTAAAGTATTCTTATCAGAAATTAAAGTTTCTTGTTGATGTGGGCGTCATATTTGTGGGTCATGGCTTAAAAAATGATTTCAGGTGATTTAAAAATAATGTAATGAATAATGAATAATAATGAACAACATTCAATTGAAAAATGAATTTCAGGGTAATTAATATTTATGTACCATCCGAACAAATAATCGACACGGTGCACCTCTTTCACCTGCCCCACCAACGAATGGTTGCATTGCGATTTTTGGCTTGGCATTTTTTGGGTATGTACTTACTTCTCCTAACATGACGCATAGTTTCTTTTAGTTACTATCGTTCATTAAAATAGGTACGAAGATACAATCTGAGACTCATGATTCCATTGAAGATGCTCGTACAACACTGCAGCTCTACAAACATTATCTGCAACTGCAAGCGGAAAAGAAGTTTACAATCGCGATTAAAAATCTATACGAACGTGGTAAGCAGTTGCAATGGAAAGTTCCGGAGGACTAAGTACGCAGTTATCAAATGATCTTAACCGAAAAAAAATGCATATTCAAGGTAATTGTCAGTACAAATCATACACCGGCCAGCGAGAATGCAAGTTTTTAATGTAATTTTGTATCAGAAAATGAATTCCATTTACGTTTAAGCTAAATACTGTTCTGAGTAACAAATTTAAAATAAAATCAAACAAATATATTTTCACTATCAGTCGGCGTTATATTGTCTACTATATTTAAAATTGTTTGACCTGACTGACTGACGCATGGCCCAAACTTTAATAGATAGGAAAATGTATTTTTCACAATAGTTTATTCTTAAGGCGTAAGTATTCACTAAGATATGATTTTAGAACTCCATCCGTAAAATTGGGAATGTGGAAAATCCAATGAAGTATTAACAAATTCTTTATATTTTCCGTGTACCTTAAAATGCAGTTTTAAGCCCACTAAATAACAATAATTGTTTTCTTTCAATATACGTATGGTTTTTGGGTAGTGTATTGGGACTAATGAATAAAAAATGCTGCCTGGGCAGCGTCGGTTAAAACCAGTTCTTAGTACTATGTATAACGGTTACAATTTGTTTACCCATTTAATATATTCTGAATAAATAAAAATTGACATTTCCCATTAGGTAGAGGTTGTTGATTCTATATATGTATTTTACGATCATGATTTGAGTTAAATCAATCGAACATCTACAGCAATTCATGTTAAAATTACAAACATACAAGTGCATAGTATATATATATATATATATATATATATATATATATATATATATATATATATATATAGTAGTATATGCATGCTGTGTATAAAATTGACTTAATCTGCCAGGTTAATTAAACTTGTTCGTACGTTGGGTATTGCCCGACTGATTACTGTGGGTAATCATTAAGAATGCAAAACAAACCAAGGGTATGTAATACGAATCGATTAAAAACTATCAATATGTTGGTATAGTAAGTGCGCATGTTATATATATATATATATATATATATGAGTGAACTTGTTTTAGCGGGTGCCCACTAAAGTGTGGTATTTATTAGTTTAGCAAAAACATATAGAGCGGAGAACACAAATGAACAGGGAAGATCGCATGGCGTCGATCAGTCTGACATAAACAATAAAGTTTCGTTAGGGCATGTGAAATTTAACAGATAGGTAGTTCGATATTGTCACATATGTCATATATATACGAACATTTTGCTATTGACAGCTCAGTGCCACTTTAAGTAGATGATATTTGTGGCAAAGCAATAACATCATAAGCTCTGAAATACCCGAGCGCGATCTCTGTGCTTATCAAACCGAGCAGCTTCGTATGGGGAAATTTGCTGTCTCGATCTCCGATTGACGCTGCTCTATAAATAAGTATAAATAGCGTAGCTCCAAAGCATTCAGATCAAGCTAGTACTTGGAACTATAAACACAACATGAGATCACACCTCATACTGGGATTGAGCAGCATGCTCCTGCTCTGTGCTGGTAATTTGAATAAAATGTCCTGGCTTTCATTTGCATCTGCTAATAGACTTGTTTTCCCAAGCAGCGGTTGAGTCGCAATCCACATATGACGGTCGCAATGGACCGCACGTTTTTGGTCCACCTGGCCAGCAAGTCTATATACGCGGCCAAAATGAAGGTCCCTACAATGTAGCTGGAGTAGGGGGCACATTCCAGAACAATCCTGCGGGTGGAGAGCACGTGTATACAGATGAGAGGGGAAACACCTATGTACATCGAAAGAAGGGTAGCGGAGGAGCAGGTAAATGCAGCTATTCTAGATGAGTTTGGTATCAAAGAGACTCAAACCAATTTGTCGCTCCTTTAGGTACCCACTCTATAAATGGACCTGACTTGGTTGCTAATCGGGGACAGGCACAGCCAGGTGGTCCAGCAGCTGGTGGCCCAGCAGCTAGCGCATACCGTGGGCGCCGCAGCGTTGTTGTCAGTCGCCCTGATCGAGTTGTTGTTGGAGGAGGAGGCGGCACCTACATTAGTCGCAGTCGCCGTGACTATCACGTCGCTCGTCCGGATCGCACGGTAGACTTCTCAAACGCCGGCATAGTGATTCAACGTCAACGCCGCAGCCCACAGCCACAGTCTGGATACGTTAGTCGTCCGGACGGACGATCCGTGAATTACAGCCCTGGCGGCTTCGTTGCCAATGGACGCGATGGTCGCACTGTGGCTCACACCCTAAACCGCCGCAGACGCGCTCGCGTTCAAGGTGAAAATTTTGTTGCACGCGATGACCAAGCTGGTGTATGGAACGACAACGTATCGGTCTGGAAACGTCCGGATGGCCGCACGGTTACCGTTGACAAAAACGGCAATGTCATAACATCGGGTAGTCCAAATGGCCGTGGTCCACAACGCGTAAGTGGAAAATTCTGCTAAATACTTCATTCACTAACATCCTATCCCAACATCCACAGTATTCCGGTTAACTGCCTGGACTGAGGAACAACTATAGCGTATCGCCAGCGAAACCCCGAAGTAAAGCCATTCGTATTGGAACCATTTACTAATTATGTAATAATTATAAAATAAAATAAATTATAAAGAAAACTAATTTTGATTTTGGAAAATGTACCCCACCCGCTGACACGGACGGGAAATGGGGGTCAAGGAGGTGAGAATATCTGTTTAGTTAGATCTATACTAAAGCCCTTTTCATAGCCGTAAACAAAAAGTTATTAGGCATGTGGCAATCTCCGAGGGTGGGATAGTCGTAGTGTGCCAATTTTATGTTCTTCGTAAGGGTGACGAAAGTACTCAAATTCAACAAATTGCATTTCCGCCGGGCAACGCTGGGGCTTGTATATACCTAATATATATTAAAGTATTATAACTGTAAAATGTTTTAGTAAAGTTTTTCCTCCATTGGAGAGCATTCTGACTTGTTCTATTTTATTCTAAAAGAATCTTTTATCTTCGACGCTTTGAAGGTTATTTGGCGAGCATTGCAAATTTTAAATTTAGAATACACGGGACTGTGTCAGCAATATAAATTATACATTATAACTTGTACGAATAGCATAGAGCTCTACAGTATAGGTTGTATGTATGTATGTTATATGTAACTAGATAAAAATATATATTTGTACTGGCATTTCTAGTTTGACTCTGAGCCTGTGCCCCAACTGTGCTTTTAAAATGTATTACACTTTTGGAAATAAATCAATCTAAATTAAAATTGAATAATAATCAGTCTTGAAGAAAGAACGAGAGCCTCAGCCGTGCACATGGAGACAGTTTGCCATTTTTTTCGAACCAATTATATATTGGCCAACTGTGAGGATGTCATATGTAAAAAGGCATTTTCGTTAAATCTGTCCCATTACCAAATGTCCGAGTTGCCAGAAATAATCGAGCTATGCCAATCGTTGATGAAGTTGTTTCTAAATCAGAATAAATTGACAAAGGTAAGACAATGTAGCTAAATATGCAGCAATGCAACTCCATACATATATACCGCCATATATACATAGGTACCCTCCAGTCTTGGCAGTTTAATTCGATTGCAAGTCCTGACGCTAGACTACAATAAGCTCGATGAATTTCCCGTTTGCATATGCCAGTTGGTCAGATTACGATTCTTGAATATCAGTTGTAACAATATTAGTCGACTGCCGCCAGAACTGGGACATCTCATAGCATTGGAGACCTTCTGGTGCAATAATACGGGACTACGCAAGCTGCCTGCAGAAATATCTAATTGCGAACGGCTGCAAACATTGGGAGTTCGCGGAAATCGACTGCGAGCATTACCCGACTCTCTAGGCAACCTGTCAGAGTTACGATGGCTTACTGCTGAAAACAACGAGCTCGATGAAGTTCCACTAACATTTGGATTGCTGCAAAACCTAATGCATCTTAATTTAAAGGGGAATCGACTGAATCGGCTTCCATGCACGCTTATAGCTATGTCTAAATTGAAATTTGTGTTTCTTAATGAAAATCGAATTGACAAAGTCCCACCCCGATCGGAATTAGAGCAGCTGCAGGCCCTAAGAATGTTAAATTTATCAAAGAATCCAATTAGCTCAAAGTCCGTGATGCAAAAACTGGCGCAAGTAAGTTTGTGTTTTCAAATTCTGAGTGCCTTGGCTAATCTTTCCAATTTACAGGACCACACAAACATCTACATTGAGATGGTGGATGATGTATACTATGATTCTGGAATGATGGTAAATCGACCAGTTCTTAACACACAGGATGAGCCAAACGCGAATGAGGATCGGGAATCGTCATCAGATTGGGCTAATAGCGTGCGCACAAGCCAATTGGATAGTTCTGACGAGAGTGGCTTAGAAAATACCATAGAGAATTTAAGCGGTATGCTGCCTGAAATGTCACGATTCGTCACAACATTTTAAGATACACGAGCTAATAAATATATATCTGTTATTTGTTTATTTGTGTGTATTGTCGTCTGTAACAAAATAACGTAACGATTGAAATGCGAATTGCAGCTTAATAGCTACAAGAATTGTACTGGGATATTGCGTCAATATGAGCAAATCTTTGAATTTTCGATTTAACTAGACATTTTCTTGATGAGCTCCTCATCTTGCATGGACATGGCAGTTAGCTTCTTGCCAATCTTCTCATGTATGTCCAAATACTTGGCAACGCATCTGTCGATGCAGACCATTTCGCCCTTGCCTGCAAACAGTGAACGCAAATGTAAATAAAGGCTACAATCATTGTTTATGTGTTTAAACTCACCCAATTCAGATTCGCCATAGCGTGGCGGGATACACTTCTTATGACAAACGTTTGTCATACGGTTATATAAATCGGACATCATTTCAATTTCCATTTCTTGCATCAGCTGCAGTTTTGCCTGGTCGGCCACGCTTATTTGGGGCATTGCCATTTTTGGTATGTTGTATTATATGTATTTGTTTGTGTAACTCAATTAAAATTGTTGGTTATATGAATTTTCTGTTAGTCTTCTAATCGAAACGCCTGTCCGAAATTGTGTGATCGTATTCACCGTGATTTGATTTTTTCATGCGGTCTCTGACACGCAAATTCTCGAAACGTCGGCTTTCAACTGATTTTTTGGACAAAACAAAAGCGTACACACCACCAACGGTTAAAAATGCCCTAATCAATACAGAATATTATTTTAATATTACATCAAAAATTTATGCACGAGTTTTACAAACCAACAAACAGCAATTCGCCCAGCGTTTCCAAGCGGCATTGTCAATAAACACAGTGTGACTGTGATCCAAAAACGCAAAAATACCCTAAATTCAGTACAAAAAATACTGACCTACGTACGATTACTTATAAACTTATCGATTGAGTGTTTACGCAACCGATTACGGTTTCAAATTAATATTTTAATCAGATTTGTGACCCTGGTAGCTTTCAATAAATGTCTAGAAACAACATAAGATTTGAGGGTGCCATAGGTATATAGCCCTGCAGAGATGTTTGTATGGTACCTGGTTTTACCTAGTATATTTTTAATCAGTAATTTCATAATAAAAAGTATAATACGAAGCACAAGTTCGAAAAGATTGTTCCTATGACTCTATTCAGATATAGTACCAATTTATTATATAGTAAATTGGGCGAAACCATATTCCTCTAAATTGAATCAAATTTGTCTTTCCAAATGCATTGTAATATAATAAACAGCCTTGGCAAATCGACATGGTAAAACTAAAAAGGGTTAATGGTTTTATTGACAGTGCATCACAAACCGTTCCATATTTATATATGTATGTATACATATGTTTATGTGTACAATGAACATTGCACAACAAAATATAATAATAAACAAAAAATAATACATCTTTCTAGATCAACAAAAGAAGTAACATTGTCGCTTGAGGTTAGAATAGCGTTTTTTAACAAAGTAATACATTTTTATAATTTTTTTGGTAAGTTCACAAATTTAAACAAAAACTCTGCATCACAATAAGATTCTCGGTATACTTTTTCCATCCGAAACTTTGAAAAACACTTTGTGTACATAGTACAAATTATTTTCAGCGACAAACTAAGGAATGTATGCATATTATTGCACATGCTATTTCATGGATTTATCACTGATCTGTGATCACGGTGGCTTTAAAACTTAACTGGGTTTCACACCGAACCAACTCATTTTCCAATTTAATGTATCGTGCAATAGTTTCTCCTCATCTGGGGTAAGCTGCAGCAGTGTGGAGACGGCACGTACGAGATGGCGTGCTTCTACCTAGAATCAAGCGTATAATTTGAAATAGGCTTATATTGAACCAAGCACAGCTCATACCTCTCTGCTTGTTAAGAACTTGACGATCACGTGTTTTAAATATTTAAAATTTACTTCATCCATTATTATGCAATTTGGTTTGTTGTCAGACTGAAAGGATTCAAGCGGCGCATTGGAAATCCTAAAGGCGGGTATTACTTGATCAGTGTCAATGTCTATGGTTGCTGATTGCGAGCTGCGAAATTCTTTCTGTAATGTTTTCTTCAGATCCCCCAAACGTTGATTTAACGTTTTTATTGTCTGTGGTATATTAGAAGATTATATATTAAGTGTTTCTACTTCATTTTAATAATTTGTATATATGTATCCTCACCTTGTTCTTTTCAACAATTTCCCTTTGAGATAGCTCGTATTTTGCTAAGTCTGTTGCATTCTGCTGCGCTGTATCCCTAAGTACTTGCAAGGCCACACGGGCCTCTTGTATATCAACCTCCAGCTGCTTATTTTTGTCATGTAAATCGTTTGATTCGGTTTGCTCCATACGTAGCTCCTTCTTCAGCAGCTCCTCGCTTTGGGAGATTTCAGCATTTCGCAATAGGGCAGTCAGTTTCTCCTCACGTTCTGTTTCCAATTTAATTTGCGTATCACTTAACTGTTCCTGATGGTCAGTAATTTGTGTGCGTAGTTTTTGAGCGATCTGCTCCGCATTCTTAACATATTCGCTAAATCTTTCATCGGTAGTTGCGAGTCGCATTTTAAGGTCTTTAGTTTCGATTGCCAGTGTATCCTAATTTTAAGTTAATTGGTTTAAGAAGTCAGCAATTTGAAATAAGGTGTAAAATACAATTTTTTTTTTTTTTTTTAAATCGTAAAAGCATTTTAATAGAAAACAGATAGGTTCAGTTATGGATTATAATACAGATTGTTAAAAAGGAAATGCATAAAAGTATACAGTAACATAATTTCCAGTAAGGTGGGTTTAACGACATTTACTGGCTAATAATAAAACTGGTTAGTAATAAAATTAATTGGAAATGTTATTAATACGTGTGCGTGTTATAGGTGCCAGTGCTAACCGCCAACATCGGTAGAGATACTCACAGATTTGTTGCGCTCAAAGATGATTTGCTGTTCGTTCTCTTCACGGCACTCTTTCAGTGCAATATTTAGCTCATCGACCTCGTCCTCTAATAATTTAATCTGTAATTAAATAAATGAAGTTAAAGCTGTTGACCCATTGAATTAACCTGCGCGTACCTTATCATCTCGTTGTTTGATTTCAATGTTTGCTTTCTCAAGCTCAAATGCCACTTGTTTGCGACTCTCTACAGCATCATCACGCGCTTTCAGGGCCTTGCGTTTTTCGGTGGTTTCCTCGGCCACCTGCTGGGACAAGCGACTGACTTGTTTTTCTAGAGCAAAGTTTTGCCCACTCCAAGAGCTTTTTATGTCGGATAGCTGCAAATGTGCCTCTTCCAGGTGCTGTTCGAGTAGTTTGTGCTCGTGCACAAGTGCCTGCACTTGCTGTTCTGCACTCAATTTTGGCAATGCCTCGAGTCGCGCTTCTTCAACGATTCTTATGCGCGTCTTCATATTCCGATTCTCCTCTTGTACAGCGGCCAGAGTCGTAGTTAGTTGGCTCTTTTCCTGTTGTGTGGCATGACGCAGCTGCTCCAGCTCATCACGAAGATCTTCGGCTATGGGTTCGATCGTTCGCAAGCGTTCAATTTCCTGATTAACGTTTTCAAATTGTTGTTGATACTGTCGTAGGGAATTCATATGATCCACAGCTTCCTGCTCACGAAAGCCGAGCAAGCTTTTCAGCTTATCAATTTCAATTTGCTGCAGATTTTGAATCTTCTCCTGCTCTTCGCAATATATGTCTTTTTGCGTCTGAGCCACTCTTACGCTTTCCAGCAGGATCTCATTTGTCTTATCCACTCGCGTCTTTTCCTCCTGCAGTTGCTGTAAACTCTGGCTTAGGCTGGTCGACCTGGAGGAAAGCTCATTACACTGGCTCCGTAGCTGGCACAGTTGTTCAGACTATTGAAAAACAAAAACAAAATCATGAACAGTTGTTTAATGAATATGGTAGACATATGCGTCGAATTATTAAATATAAATAGCATGTTTGCATTGACCCCACCTCATTGTAGACACCACCGCCGCCACCGCCCACATCATCGGCGAAATTGGAGTTAACACTCACACGTCGGCTGCGTAGGCGATAATTATTATTATTGTTTGTGTGTCGTTGATGCGGCTGGTTTGTCGACGTGGACACGTCTTCTCCAGTTTCCTCCTTAATTTTGCTTTTTAATGTTGCAAACATTTCTAGTGCAGTCGCCAACTTTTGTGTTTTGAGCTCAAACAAGCGTAATTATGTATTTAGTTTATCGCGATGCGGCACACCAGCGTTGCAGTGACTTGTTTTTATAACATTGCTCCAGTTAATGTCTGTCCTATGTTGTTATGCTTATCAAAGAAATGTAAATTTATTTAAATTCGCAGTCTATGTTTCTTCTCCTTCCTTCAGAGCACTACGTGATGGCAAAGCTTGCCACCTTGTGCATTGTACATATCTGGCAACGCTTTTTTAAAAATTGCCATCAATGTGGCGTTCGTAACAATTTATCGATAAGCTATTAAATATGACGCCAAAAACATCTGACTGAAGCGCGCTAAATTTTTTATAATTGTCTAATAATTACGCTAAATTGTAGAGTTTATAGCTGCTGTTTTCAATATAAGTTGACAAATAGAGTGCGAAGTGAATAAAATGGATCAGGATTACTCAAAGCAGACGCCGAGGGACTTTTCGGACAGTGATGCAATTTACACTTCGTCCTTAAAGGAAATATCGTTGATAGAAACTGTGACCAGTTTTCTGGAGGAAAACGGAGCTGCTGAGATCGATCCAAAAGTGTTGAAAAATTTAGCCGAGGCACTATCCAAACGTATAGATACAGACGAGTAAGTACTATTTCAAATTCCTATTGTGTGTGTAGATGTGCCCTTTGGTTGCGCCTTGCAAGTGCAACGCGCACTTTGGCTTTGATCCAAAACTGAATTCGTATTAATTAATGAAAAAACTACTCAGTTTGTTTAGATCATTTTGTCTTTTAAACACACAAATATTCATCCATCCGAAACCGAGCAAATTGACAGCACTGCACAAATTACTTCAAAAGATCGTAAACAAGCCGAGGAGCGTTGCGTACGCACTCAATGTGTAGACTCCCCCGTCTATGGTGAGCGCATTTATACGTATGTATGTATGTACATATATGTACATCTATATAAAGAACTTGTCCTGACTGACTGACGCACAGCCACAACTGTCGGAGCTCGAAAATTGAATTTGGCATTGTAATGTCTTTTTATGGCTTAAGTTAGCACTTAGGCGGAGTTACGGAAAATTACATCAACAAAGGTGGATGTTCAATATTTGTATGGGGTAGATGGCACCCTCTTTAACAAAAAAGCTACAAAGCATTTTTGAAAATCCAACCCACTGGATATGTAGTCCAAAGCTCTAAGTGCTAAATATAAACTTTCAGATCCGCTTCAAACTTATTTTTAAAGCTTTCCACACATAATAAAACGACTCTTAGTTTACCGATTTTGGAAATCCATACCCATTGCCGGAAAATGCTCTTCACCGATTTTGTAAAATCTGACCCCACGGGGCAGAATTGACTGGAAAATTGGGCACCCCGGGCGAAGTCGGGCAATACCAGCTACGGTATTTTCATACAACCATATGATGTAAGTACATAACCCACCCCATTTCACGCGAGAGCAGAACCAACACAACCACTGGGCATATGGTGGGTGAGTTGCGCGCTCCGGAAAACACGAGCAACATCTGTCGTGCATTTGTATGAGTTTCGCTGAGCGCGCTTTCCTTACCGGAGAGAACGAACAAACGGACGGATGAATGGATGATGCTGCTGCCTCTGCCGCAGGGGGTTTTCTCTCATTATCTTGATGCGTATTTTCAGTTCTGTTCTGGCGCTCGGTTTATTTAGACATACTATATGAAGAGCAATATTTTGAATACTACTATTTCGCATTGTATTTTGTTCGTTTGTTGTGATTGTGCTTCGTCTTACGTCTATCAGTCTTTTTTATTTGTGCAATACATACATACGTACATCATATAAACATATATAACAAAAAGTCGCTGCGTGTCGGGCTAAAGAAAATAAATACTTATACATATGTATATGCTTTTGTATATATAGTATGTACAAATATGCACCAACAGTGAGAAGAATATTTGTTTTTAAATATTTGTGTGGTTATGTGTAGATAAAATCATACTTTCATCACATATAATCAATGAATGGGCTTGCTTAGGACTATCAGTGTAAAAGATACAATATTCTTATATAAATTACATATGTATGTACATATACCGTATACATATGCACACACTCACATACATATGTATATATGTGTGTTTAAATTACGGGTGCGCGCCTCATCTTGTTGTTGATTTCCTTTGTCGTTGTTGATGCTGCTTCTAAATTTAGTTGTGGAAAAATAAGTATATCAGAGAAATGGTTGGATATTATTATATTTATGAGTGCGTATTGCATTCAAGATGTATCTTACAATAAGGTTGTTTAAAATCAATTAATACTAATGTTTAGGTAGATGTGCATATATACAATATGTGCACTGCAATAAAGAAGAGTAAATATACATATATGTATATCTGGTAAAGTGTGACAAGTGGCATAGTTCGCAGTTCACGCATGATATACTTATGTACACACAAGGATGCTTTCCTTTGTTTAACAGTTTTCCCCTTACTGTGTTACCTACCATAATGCCCTTAAGTTCCCCTGGCAAAGCACCACCATATTTCGCTGTCCGCAGAGAGTACAGTTTTATTTTTGGATATAAATGCTACTTTCATCCGTTCGTTTAAACCTGCGTTGCGGATCTTATGTTTTAACTCATATTTGTCAATTCATATTTTCCCAAATGAAATATTTTACATTTACCTACGTAAATAGCCCTTTCACATAGCCCTTTTGCCACACTTATTTGTTTTATCAATTATAATTGGGTGCCGTTGCGGACGTTACAAAATACAGGACTCGTTTCATAGGTTAATTTGACTTTAAAAATAATCACAAAACATAAAGTAATATTTGCGAATATTAAAACTGCTTCATGGGGTAATAATCTGCAACCCATTTTCGAGTTACAGATCCCTGGAAGATTTTCTGTTGATATTTCGAACAAGTACATATATGAACTTAATATCACATATATGAACTAAATAAAGAAGTTAGACTATTTTGTTGTTATGTTTCCAATTTTTGAGCAGTAAGATGTGCCCGACTATGTTAATTAGCATCCGTTTTTTCTCAGTGCACGGCTCTAATGACGTTTTTACAAAATGAATTCGGATTAGAATGCGAATGCGAAGATGCATTCATTTATGGGCAACGTTATAAACAGGTATCTTGTTTGCGTTTTAGCTTACCCCAACTGATTGGGGGCTGTTTTCACATTAAGTACATACATACATATGTACATATATTCTCAGCGTATTTGGCGCTAATAGTTGTTAATTAGTTTCATGGCCTTTGTTTGTTACGTATTGAAGGGGCGGGAGATTTTCAATATTTTGATTTAGTTTCGCACCCAATTTAGGTCCTTCAGGTAGTGAGAGATATCTATGCATTCTAATGTCATATACGGTCATTTATTGTAAGAGGTTTCTAAACAGCTGTAAAAGTTATGGGTATTATCTTTAAGTATGCATGTACTATGTACAAATAAACAAAGTGTTTGCCTTACTTGACTGACTGGTTGTCTACGTACAGCCTAAACTGTAAGAACTAACTGTATATAGTATTAAGTTGTTTTTGTGTTGCTAGTGAGCATTAAATGGAAGTTTCGAAGAATGTTGTAAAGACTCAATTTTCATATGCCAGAGTAAGAATGCTCTAGTCGAGTATACCCGACTACGAGACTCTCCGTACGCAGGTCTTATATTATCAAACACATCTTCGTACACTTACACACACACACACACATACACAAATACATAAACACACAAGCGACAGCGCTGCTGCTTCCTTCGTTCTGTAGCTGAATCTTGTTTCTTGAATAACTTCTGTGTTTATAAACCGAATGACTTAAAATTAGCATATTTGAACATGTTTGCTGTAAAACGTTTTTATCGAATTGCGGGGGTCCGGGGGCCTTATCTACCTACACAGACACACAGGCGGACAAGAAAAGTATAAATATACTTTATAGATGTGGGAGATGTTTCCTTCTGCCTCTTACATACATTTGAACAGATTTAATACCTCTTTTTACCCATTTTATTTGTACAGGGAGTAAAAATAAGAGGACCAGGATTTTATGTGTGAAAGCTTAATGTTAGTTCTATGAGATTTACATTTATCATTACACAATAAAGTTATTTGATATTGAATTTTGAATATTTTGATAGTGCTCGATTGTAATAATTAATCTATCAATAGTAGCGGTAAAATTGATAAAATCAATAGATATTAAGTTATTTATATGGACTCTTAGTTTTTATAAACATGATATTAATTAATTCATATATATTTGACACTAATACACTTTGGGAATATTATTCAAGCAGGTCCCATAAGATCAATAGCGGGAAAACCTCGATTGCGAAAAAAAAAACCATTGATACTATCGATTGATTTCCACCATTGTTCTAACATTGCATATTTAAGTATTTGAGTTGTTCATTGTAGTCGAATTGAAAGTTCTATAGTTAAATATTGAATGAGCAAATTATTTAGTCATATATTTTAGTTTGTTTCTTTTGTTAAGATCGTTTTGGCACTAACATTTTCTAGGTCTTCAGAGTTATAAACTGGACAACAAACATCAGGAATATACTAGTTCCTTCTTTTAGTTTTGCGAATAGTTTGATCAAACTTGTTTTAAGAGATTCAATACAAGGGTAGTCTACAATATATATACATATCTGGCTCGTGACGCTACACCTGTTGTGTTTGAAGCGTCCCTTTGATGTGTACCTGTGTTCAGTGACTTTGTGCGCACACATTGATTTTTAAGGAAGCCTAGTAACCATAGTTATGGACTGGGGATACAAAGTCAAAACAAATCGCTTTGCAACAACAGAAGAACAAACAAATAATACATTTGCGGCCCAGGAGCTGCCAAAATAGTTTCACTTCACAGTTGCATTTTTATTTGTGTTTTTGCTCATTTCCCAAAATAATTTTTACGTGCAGTGTAATAAAGACCCTCACGTGAACTGCGCCAAAATGCGTGGCCCACATGTGTCGTCTGTCGCCGGGACTGGGGCCGTGGCTCATTCAAATTCAAATTGGTTAGCAGACATCTATCGTAGCACAACCTAAGACTTTGCAAAATGGCCCCAAAATCTGCATCTAAACTTATACATACTGCGTTGTTTCCCAGATAGTATATGCGTGTACTGTTTGTATAGAGCCCCTCAGTGATGTGCAATGTTTTCGGGGACATTTGCCTCCCAAAACATGCGTCTTGGCAGCAAGTCAGCGCGCCAATGACTCATAGACGCCGCAAAGTATGGGATATATATGTACGCGGTGTAACCTCAAAGTACTTATATACCTGCAGTGAAGTTGCATTTATAGACTGGTGTGCCGCAAGCTATTTAGGATAAGCTCAACAACACACAACAAAATAGGTGACGCATTCGAGCAATTATATTAAAAAAAAAGAAACCATATTTATATCGTCAGTATAATTAATGTGCTGGATTGAACAATACCTAAAAGTACGCTGCATTAATGCAAAATCTCAAACAATATTATGGCGGGCATGTTTCGTTCTACCTCTCTAAACAACTCAAATGACTCCCCTCGTTCGCCATTTAAACGGTTCTCAATTGGTCCTGGAACTGGTTCTTCATTATGGTAAGTTCCTTAACACTAGATGTTCATCTAATTTTACACAAAAATGTTATTCTTCGTCTCTTTTATGATAATTTATATGCTTATAATGGAAGAAAATTGTTTTGATTCTGGCGTTTGTTTTATATTGTATTAAAATGATAATCACTATGGTTTTGTACCAGTCTTTATTGAAGTAGAGAAGCATTCCATGATGATAGTTCTTCCAGTCGATAGTTTTGTTATTACTTAGCTATACCATCGATAATATCATGATAACAAAGACAGTAGAAGACCATCAACACTTTCAGTAGAGTCTAGTCTAACATATGCTATTTTCGGCATGGACGACCCGAAATGTACCTTGTCGCAGATTTATTTCATCTTTTTAATTAACTCAAAGGCCGAAAATTGGTATCTGCTTGATTGGCAATATAAGAACACAAAAGAAAAAATCTAAAAACATTTTGATTGTTGCATTGTTCGTATTGTTGTATAAAACTCTAACCATATGTATGCTTCTGTATCTTCTGTGCATGTAAACGAAAAGTATGACATCAAAGTACCAATGAGTTATAAAAACTAGGTGTGCCATATCTGTCCTATAAAAGAATTTTCACGCTTCACTGAACTCGAGACCAAATTTTCAGTTTCTATATATGTACATATACTACATATATGTATATATTTAAAACTGATTGTAGTTGAGTTTGGCTATGAGCTAGATTGTTTTCGGTCGTAGAACATCTAAATACTATCAGGAAAGCTTTACTTTTAAGAGTTGGTTATTAAATGAGCAAGATTAGGATTAGTATCATTAGTTAGATCTGCAGATATAGTGTCAGATATAGTTTATCAAGCTTTCTGAAACCAATAAAAGCAATACAAGATGTTGTAATTTCTAAGTGACAGGCTTGAAACTAGGAAATATATTTTTATTTATTAGGTTATACCCTGACATTTACATAGATTTCCTAGATATTAATCTTGTCAGTTGAGTAGTTCAACTGCTGGATTCAAAGCGGCAAGCCAAGTTTATAAACTACCAGCTAATTATAGGTATAAAACAATTCAAACCTGTTTAAACGGACCTTCACACTAGAGATGGGCGCGTGACAAGATCGTGTTAGCTGGTGAAAAACCCGTAAGAAGATCGAAACGATTTTGAACTGTAATTATTTTGAGATAGTGAGGAAAATGTTTTGAATATGTAAAATCTGAGAATGGCCTGAATGTGATAGAAAAATGGGGCTTAAGTTTGGCAGTATCGTACTTAAAATGTTCGTATCGTGATCAGATAAAGTATGAACATGAAATGTGCACATCTCTACTCCACGGAGTGTGTTACAGGTGTTCGATTGAGCTGCGCTTGATCACAGAGTTGGTTTCTCAGTTATTTCGTGGTCAAAGCTGGCTGGGTCACTGCCGCTCATTGCAAAATATTATTATAGTGAAATGCATAATATTGCCCTGGGAATATGGATGTGCTTGCTAGTGCTATCGCCCATGCTAGGGCTTCGTTTAAACCGCTGTGAGCTGGCGGGTCAGCTTTATATATTAGACGTGCCTAAAGCGGAACTTGCTACATGGCTTTGCATAGCTGACTTTGAGAGCCGCTTCAACACACACGTTGTCGGCCAGGGCAACTCAGATGGCTCCAAGGACTACGGCCTCTTTCAGATCAGCGATCTCTACTGGTGCGCCCCACCAACGGAAACGCCCTACTACGCCTTCAACGAGTGCAACGTTAACTGCACCGAACTGCTCAGCGACGATATCACGAAGGCAGTTCGATGTGCACGTTTTATCAGAAAACAACAGGGCTGGACAGCCTGGTCTGTTTATCCAGAGTTTTGCAATGGAACACTTGCGGACACTGACAGTTGCTTCGAGCAGGGCACTGTATCAAATTGTTCTGAAATCTCTGAAATGGACACGAGCACAGAAAGCACTTATGAGACTTCGACTATCGTAATGGAAACCGATTGAGCATACTATAATTAAGTTATGATATCACTGCCAACTGACCACTATATTGTTCAACTGCAAAATAATATTAAAGCATAGATGTAGTACACTCGTCATCTATTTTGTGTCTTTGTAGACCTTAAGTGAGTCTCACTTAGAAAACTTACTTGACTTTCTGCTTGTGTCAGACAATCATTGATAGAAATTACGCAAAAGCTTTGCGTTGGGCAACATTGAAAGTTTATTTCCAAAGTCCAGTTGCAGAAACTGTGCAAAGACTCGTTATCGTTCTCAGCAATCAAATTAAGTCGCATTTTTATGATACGATCTTCATCTATGATCAAACGGCTTAGGAATTTTTTTTGTTTGTTTTCAGTTTGCAGAAGATTGAGCTTTTGAGCGTTATTATACAGAACACAGAACACATAACGTAAAGATAAGGTTGGGTAGTCGTGAGAGGGCGTTAAGTTTGTTTGTGGAAGGTATTATTATAGTGTTACGCGATTTGTAACGAAGAAGATTTTCCGTACCCAACAAAGTGTATATATTCTTGATCAGCTCAATACCCAAGCCGATTTAGTCATATCCATCTGTCTGTTTTTATGCAAACTAGTCTGTCAATCTTAAAGCGGAATTGTCGAGTCTGTTATTAGCTAAGGCTGCCAATCGAAACTTAAGTTGTGGGAATAACTAAAATCTTTGAACTTACAGATATCGCAACCAAATTCAATTATGAACTTTAATTTACTTAATATAGTTTAGATTAATCTGATTTAAAGCAAATGGCTTTTGATTTAAGAACAATCGCTCCAAAGTTGACTATACAAAAAAAAAAAACATTGCTGTAAAGGAATATATACATCTTTAGTAACCCAAATGTAATTTTCTTGTCAGTATCGCTGTTGAGTTAATTTAGTGAATTAAATCTTATTAGTCAGTCAATCCGGGATAAAAAATAAATAAACTCAATCTGCAAAAATTGTCAAAAATAAAATTTTATCATTTCATTTTAGGAAAATTTACTTTAACATATTGCCGAAGTGGCAAACCAGAATAAGCTTGATGGTACTGGAAAATATAGTTAATCGATTTAACATGTTCCATAATAATAAAAGTAATTTAAAAATGTTTTTGTATTACTTGCAGCACTAGTCCTGGTGGTCTTCAAGATGTAACCATGGAAAATTCATGTGAGTATAAGACTAAAATTTGTAATTTTAAAAGATTTCTTGAGCTGAAAGTATTTCTAATGCCAAAAACAAAAATGGATCTAGTACCAGTTTGTAGCCGAATAGTTTTTGAAATTGAGCAGTTAGATTCTTTGGTAGCAGAGATATTTTCCTTGCAAAGACATTTTGGGTACTGGAATTTGAAAAATTTGTGTGATTTACTTATCCGCGTGTATTATGTCACTTTACCAGACACGTTTCAACAGAACTTTGTGTGGAAGCACATTCGTAACTAAAACTTTAATGCAAATCAGTCTCTCAATTTCATTTTTTTATATTTTTTACTTATTCTCAAAAAATGGGCAAAAACAGCTTACCATCAGAAGTGTCGGCGCGGGTGCCTACAATTCCAACACGCATATTTAACGGTTGTGAATGCAAAGTTCCAGATCAATTTCATGAATGTAACTAACGATTGTAAACATCTCTTCCAACAGATGCTAGTTTCGACGCGGCACGTGCGCCAGGAGGTATTCATTCGCCGCTGCAAGGACGCTCTGTGCGCGACCTGGAGGAGCAGATGTCTACACTGCGCAAGGATAACTTCAACTTGAAGCTGAGAATTTACTTCATGGAGGAGAGTCAGCAAGGCGCGCGCAACAAAAATGCTGGCGATTCTCTCTCCAAACAGCTAATAGATTCGAAAATTGAGATCGAAGTGCTACGCAAGAAAGTCGAGGAGAAGACAGAACTATTGAAGGAGACGGCCCGAGCTATAACACAGCACGAGGAGGTTCAAAAAAAATCTGATATGGAAAGTCAAGCGATGATTGAGCAAATGCAGCAATATATACACCAATTAGAGGTTAGCTTTCGATATTTGTAATGAAAAATGTTCACTTAATAACGATTCACTCGTCCTTTAATGCAGACGAACGCCAGGCAGAACGCCAGTAAATTGACCGTGGACGCTCTGTCCGCCGAAAAATTGAAGAGCCTGGAAGTCGAGGTTAGCAGTTGTTATTATAAAATATATATATATATATATGTATATCTTTACCCAATATTATGTACACATAGGTGCTTAAGCTGGAGAGCGCGTTGCGGGAAGCTAACTTGCGTGAGGATGAGTCAAAAAGACAGAAAAAGCTTATGGAAAATACTTTAGCAGATCGTCAGGAATCTTTGGTGACATGCGAAGCAAAGATTGAGGAGCTTGCTATTAAAAATGCCGAATTGGTGGAGCAAATTGAAACGCATTCAGCTGTCGAAGAGACGTCTAGTGTAAGTACAAATTGCAAAGATACAGTGTTTTCGTGTTAGTCGCTTTTCAGGCTGTTTCCTTACATAAAATGGCCCCCTCCGACATTTGAGATAAAGACTGATAAGTAGTTTGAACCTTTAGAATACCGTAAATCGTCAAAGGCTCCATCTAAAAGCCTGCTTAATTGAGAATCGACGCATGCTCTGCGAAATAAGTGCCAACGAGCACGAAAAACAGGCTCGGTATAAGTGGATAGGGGAATCATTAGCTACAATGGATGTACAAAGAAGTGTCATCAAATTGATGGACGTAAGTACTAATGTAAATTGTAGTATTCTGTGTTCCAAACGGGAGCCGGCTAACCTAATTCCTAATTCCTGCGAAAGGACCTAAACATTGAAAAGGATCGTGTGCACAAACACCTATTAAGTCGGCTGCTTAAATATGAAGACGTCATAAGCAAGCAAAGTTGCGAACTTAATTTTTTGCGACGCGAGAGTCAATACTTTCAAGAACAAACTAACAAATTGCAACGCAAAGAAAAGCTGCGGTGTTTAGAGAGGATTGCCGATGTATTGCCCATGTGCTTAAACAAAACACTTGATTGTGGCTGCAGTTGCACGCGCCGCTCCAAGTTTTCAGGGATCAACATACTGTATGGCCATCCTGATCTTTTAGGCAACAGACCGGCAAAGAGCTTTAAATTTACCATGCCAGAGGTGATAATTGGTTGCTAGTCTTATCAATTATCAGCCAACCTTAATTGTCGCCGTCGCCCACAGCATTGCAAATCACCGACAATGTCACTATCATCCCAATCGGCGCCAAGCACCGCTTTTTACAACTACTCACGACCACCATTCAATGGAATTCGTCAATTGCTGTACCGCTGGAGCTATGCCACTCCCTCCTCCACGTCCATCTCGTATACAAAGTAATGTTCAAATCTGCACCAATAGCTGCACTGTGCTTCGATGCGCCATTTTGTGTTTACAGACAGAGATGCACCACTGTGCCTGCGTGCTTATTTGCCCACAATGCTGATGTCTACACTGTCCGAAATGCAGCGTGGCGCAAGTGCGACAGTGCTCTATTCTAAGTATTCCTAATATGATATTTGTACACACGCCCGCCGTCACAAGTTAGTTTCCAGTTTTGAATTTGTGGTTATCAAACATACATATTCGCTGGTAGTTATGCAAAAATTTTTCGTTATAAAATACTTAAATGTAATTCAAATAAAATAAAAAATACTTGGTGTATTTTGATATGTATTATGTTTAGTCTCATTGCTGCTGCGGTGCATTAGTATGCCAATCCTTAAGGTGACAATTCTGTCTCTATATATTTCCAGCCCGATTCTGAGTTACGTATACAGCTGGCTGACAAAATCTGCGAGCTGCAGGACGCACAAGAGAAGCTTACTGAACGCGATCGAGTTCACGAACAAGCTTGTCGCACTATCCAGAAGCTAATGCAAAAATTGAGCAGCCAGGAAAAGGAAATCAAACTAATAAAACAACAGCAGCAGCAGGTGGTGCCATCGGTAAATAAAAATTAATTTTGTAAAGCTTTTTCATTCTGAACTAGTTTATTCGTAGAAGAATGAATCTAAAACCAAGACTTCACCTGCAACGGAGCGCCAATCGTTGAGCGAAACTGAAGCCAGCGCTAAAGACATTTCTCGTAGTCTGAAGCTTCGCTATGAGCAACAAATTTCTGAGCAGGACGAGATGATTAAGCAATTGCAGTTGGAGGTGAAAAAGAAGACCGCCAACTTGCAAAATCTCGTTAACAAAGAGCTTTGGGAAAAGAACCGCGAAGTGGAGCGCCTCACCAAACTTGTCAGCAATCAGAATCTCGTGGATGTTTCTGGCGACGATTCAACAACTGGCGTTGATTTGCACCAATCCTTTACGGAGGCGGACTTCACGAAAGCTGTTAAACGCAACAAATTACTACAACGAAAAGTCGACGTGCTTCTTCACCGTCTCGACGATATGCAGAAAAACAGTTCGCTTATCATACAGCTGCGCCACGAGTTGGAATCCCTGCAAACTGATGTTGAAAGCGCGAACAAGTGGCGCCTCGAATGTGCTGATGTTTGCAGCGTTTTGACGAACCGGCTTGAAGAGCTGGCTGGATTCCTCAACTCACTCTTAAAGCACAAAGATGTGCTGGGCGTGTTGGCCGCTGATCGACGTACGGCTATGCGCCGTGCCGTTGACCGTAGCTTGGACTTGTCAAAGAGCCTAAATATGACCTTGTCTATAACGGGCGTTTCCCTTGCCGACCAGAGCCTTGCACAGCTCAGTAAGCTCTCTGAGATTTTGTACACAGAGGCAGATGAATGCAATAAAACGTACAATTCACACGAGGATATTCAGGCTGCAACGTCAAAGGCGGAGAACAAGGCGCTAAAATCAGACGGACAGCCACGCAAGGAACGGCGCTCCTTGCCATTGCCACAACAACAGCTGGACAATCAGAGCGAATCAGAGGCATGGTCTGAGCCCGATCGAAAGGTATCCCTAGCACGAATCGGACTAGAAGACACATCTAACAGTTTGGTGTGCGAAAAGCGGCTTAGCGAATCGGATAGTGAGGGGCACGCCTGTTCAGCGAATACACTCAAGCAGGAACGCAATCGAAACAGTGAGCGCATTGCTCATCTTGAGACGCTGATAGCACACAGAGACGAACGCTTGCTGCACGCCCAATGTCAATTGGTGGACGCCGACAATCGGTTCAAACAAGAGCAGTTACGTGTTATTGAAATTACTCAAAAGTTGGATCAGCTACACGCACAAAACGAGGTATTGCAGGCTGATCTTCGAGCCATTGGCATGCAAGATGATCAGGAGATTGCCGAGTTGCATCGGCTTCTTGAACTAAAGACCCAACAAATAGAGCAGCAACAATTGGTGCACAACACGGTACTCGCTGATGCGCAAATAACTGAGATTGAGCTGCGAGAAAAGCAGAAGCAGATAGAAGATATGGAAAAGCAACATAGTGCAAATCTTTGCGAGGCGCAGGCTAAACTGTCGCAGCTTGAGCTGGAAGCAACGCAACGTTTGGATGAACAAAAACGTCTACACCAAGTAGCGTTGGATCGAGACTGGGTCACGATGGTCAAGTACGAGGAGCTGAAGACTCAGCTTCTCGAAATGCAACGTTCCTTGGAGTTTTTCCAGGAAAATGAAAAGGAATTAAAGCAGACCCTCGTTGACAATGAATTGGCCGCTCGTTCACTCAAAAAAGAATTGGACGAAAGCACTTTGCAAGCATCCAAGGCTATTATGGAGCGCACAAAAGCATACAATGACAAGCTGCAGCTGGAGAAACGCTTGGAAGAGCTGAAATTGCAGCTGACACTGATTCAGGATGAGCAGCGACAGCACCAGTGCCCACAGCCCATCCGTGTAAACAGCAGCGATGTCTCACAGTCTGGCTACACGTCAGAGGAGGTTCCATTAGGAGTGGCCCAAAATAAAGCGGGTATAGTGTCTAGTTCGACTGCTGTCGGTCGAGGTGATAACCCGTCGCCGGACTTGGGCATAGAGAGCGATGTGGGCCGAGTCCTGAGCGTTGAGTTATCTAATGCCCAGCGCACATTGCTTAAGACTGTGGAGCTAGGTGGACAGAACCCTAATCAAGACGATGTGGCTACAAAAGGCGGTAAGCTGGCTCTACACTATATAGGGATTAAAGTGAATGACGAAGAATCCTTTTCTTTTTGTTGTCATTTACAGATACTTCACCTGACGCCGTGGCCGGCCCATCAAGTGTGGGACAAACAAGTACAATTCACGACTGTACCAAGGTAGAGCAAGAAATGGCCGAATTGCGGCGCAAATTAATACGCACCAAACGAGCATTTGAAGACACATACGAAAAGTTACGCGTTGTTAACAAAGCTAAAGCACAAGTTGAAAAAGACATCAAAAATCAAATACTTAAAACGCACAATGTACTACGAAATGTTCGTTCGAATATGGAGAACGTGTTATAACAATTGATTTGATCTGAACATCATCATCAAAAGAGTCCACAAATTGATAACTGTTGTGTTAATATGTCAAAAATTACTTATTTTTTACTAATATTTGTTTCTTTTAATGTTCATACATCGAGTTAATAATACAAATAGTACTACTTGCATTTTCTAAAGACTGTGTAAAATAAAATATTATATAATAAATGCAAGTTTTATTTTCACACTCACCTAACTGGTACATAATAACCAGAAACATTCGTTCATATTGAATGGCATGAAAATATGTAGTTCATAAGCGCACTACTAACAATATTAAACATTATAAATAACTTTTTATGTAACTATGCATGTAAACATTTTGAACTTTAGAAATAACTCATTGGAAACTGGAGTCATGTGCCATTTTGTCATATCAAACAACTTATACAAAAGTATCAATTATAGGGCTTAAATCTAATAACTTGCTTGAATGAATTTTCCTAATATTTTTTCTTTATTTCCCAATTTTGCCATAATTATCGCTTTCAGTTAACAATCGGAACGGACATTGAAATTATATTATAAATAAATACTTGTATTTCCTGTATAATTTTGTACAATCTGTAAAAATATGCTTTCGAAAATATGCCTAGATTTAAGTGTTTTGTACCATGACTGTACTGTAGAATAAAATACCTACATTTGTAGTTTGGTTTTAAACAATGTATTTGGCGCCAATTGTTTCAATTTATAAAGCAAATGTGAATTTTCTACAACAGAGGGTTTTAAAAGGTGTTACGAATATTTGCTGTATTTGTTTAGTGTTGCCAGAAAGTTTAGGACTTGTGGGGCTTCATCATTAATTATTAAATAATACTATATATGTGGATTTATTTAATTTATTTATTTATTTTACATTTTAAATATTAGCATATCTTATACTGTACTTAAACAATGTGTATATTGTTTTGATTGCAAAGCATTGCAAACATTTATTTTAGTTATTAGTTTTACATATCTTTTTTTGCAAATGTTCGTTCTGAATAAGCTTTCAGTTCAAAATATTAATGTCTCCTCCCGTTTTCACTTCCGGCAACAATTTGCGTTAGTGAATATTGCTTAGATATATGTATATGCAAACTTCTTACCGAAAGTGCTAACCGAAAGAGATAGGACAAGGTGTACATCAGTTTTATGCATTTATATGCATTACATTCCCACCAATTCGATAATATTGCTATAGTTTTCGGAGGAGTGTGCGCCGCTAAGGAAAGTGCTAACCGCTAATGTGATAACTAAAAAAAACTTAGCGTCTATATAGAGTCTGGGCATAGGATGGGTAGGTAGCTAGGGGTAGATAGTGAGCGAGCAGATAGCTAGGCAGCAGATAGTTAGGGATACGTACATAGTTAGCGGGAACAAAGTTAACGTACACCTAGGAGACCAAAGGCGACATGCCCATCTGGCGTGGATCCCCACCTGGCTGCTGTGTGTTCTCCAAGTTCTTTATAAGCATTTGTAGCCATTGCTTTGTTGATTTGTCATCTTGCAGGCACTGTGTGAAGGTGCCATCGCGCAGCTGATCTGGCAGGCACTGGCCAAGTGCTTTACGAGCGCGAGTATTATCGGAGAGGCGCAGATAGCATCGCACTACATGCTTTAATAGGCGCGCACAGGGTTCCTTTGACAGCTGTATGACCATTTTGCCCAGTGTAATGGCGACATGCGAGAAGCGTTCGTAGGTTTGGCAAATATACGATAGACCCGATTCATCCAGCAATATCTTTTGTATGATAAAGGTGGCTACGGTCTTGCTTAACTCCGAGCCGCTGTCCATAATGGTGAGGCATAGTGGTACTATTTCAGTGGTGAGCAAAAATGTAATAACTTCCTGTTCATCGGTCTTGACCAGAGCGCCGATCACACCCAGGCTGGTCAAGCGCAGATATTCGAAGGGGCGAGTTTTCGATATGGTTGATAAAAATGGATACAAATACAGCGGTATTTGTGCCTGCAAGAAGGCAGTGCGCGTCTCTGGATGTGACGCGACGCATTGCAGGAGCGCTAGTGCATTGCATACGCGATTTGATTGATGGGCCGTCAATGTGGGCGGCGTTATAGATGGATATATGTTAACAATCTCCTGCAATAAGGCGCATGTTGTACCAAAGCTGTTCCACAGCATTGGTGCTAAATCAGTTTCCCGCTTCTTGCTCAGTTCCAGCAGGGCCGTTTCCCGTGTATCCGGATGGGCCAGTTCATTAATCCATTGGTAAACCCTCTCTTGTTCCGTGGGCGGTTGCTGGGGATTCATGCAGGGACTTGGCTGTGCACTCATTGTAAGCTGGAACTGAGCGTGTAGCAATCGAGTGTATAATACCTAACTATCGTAAAAATGATTGCAAATTTTCGTATTAGCACGACAGTTCTGGTGTCAATGCAAAAAGTCACTCAAAAGCCGACCGAAAAATAAGATATCGGCTCACCACAACACCAGCATGTTTGGCTTTTACTATTATATCAAGTTCTTAGGGACCCGTGCAAAATAAAACTTTGATTGAAAATGTAAAATAATGCTGCTAATGTTATGGAACGCTTCTGTTAAGCAACAGTCATATGGAAAAGGCTAACAGCTGTTATTTAAAATTGTGGGCCCAATTGCCCTTTTTTCAAAACTAGCCACCGCCTAGATCAATCTTTTAATATTATACCATGTTTTATTATATTCAACACAGAATAGAGTCGACAACGCTCATATTTTAACAACGAAGTTAAGCAATTTGCGGAATTGATTGTTGCTTGCTGTTAATAACAGTGCAGAAAACTGTTAAGCTCAGTGAGTTTACACACGCTTTGGTTATTAACATCCCTGTTGAAATGAACTCGATTTTACATAGGTCATTCAATTCGTTCATTATGAGAAGTAGTTCCGTTGCACTAGATCTGAAAGATCCGGTTTGTTTGGGATTTTGGGGCCGACAGCATTAATTTTAAACAATTTCACTTACTAAGTTCAATTCACCGCTTACGGTACTTAATTTTCAGACCCAAGCTAACAAAACTTTAATATTTAGTCATTTTTCGTCAATTTGATTTCGACAGCCAAAACATTTTTATCTTATATCCTTTTATCTTATATTTAAAATGTTATAAATAATCTTGTATTTTATTTAGTATGGAAAATACAAGTTTTATGCGGTGGGGGTTCGCCCCCGACATCGAAAACAAAGCGAATTAGCAATGTTAGGGAAATGTTATTATGAGTCGTCGGTCTGCCGCCAAAAATGTAAAATTTTTTTTTAGTACGTCATAGTTGGTTTACACTGTCCGAGCAAAATCTTTTATTTCGTTGAACATGGTCCAATATCACGGTTAGAGACAGTAGGTTACGCCATGCGCATGTCCGTTAGGCGCCTTTATTCGGCGAGCGAGCGCGTAACGTCACACGACCCAACGCGCCTAAAAAATGTATGAAATTTAGGGACTTTTTTTAGAAAACCTTAGTCTGTGTCTGTAAATTAAGTCAGATGTGAAATTCACTTCAGAATCATATAGGGAACTATATTGCGCATCGATTGAGTGGTCTTGGTGCCCTTTAGGTGCAATACTTATAAAACAATACGTATTTAAAGTTAGAAAATGTTGCCAGCCAGAATGCTTACATTCTAACTTTTTGCTCAATTTTAAAACTATGATTATGAAACTTGGCACAAGTCTTTATTTTCGATGCAGCCAGTACAAATATGAAAACCAGCCGGATCGAATCACTATATCATATAGCTCCCATACAAATAATAGGTTGACAACAAACAAAACGTAAAAAGCAGGTCCTAGATATATATGTCCGATTTTGATGAAATTTGGTCAGCATATGTAGAACATGATTAAACTTAAATTTTATGAGTTTTGTTACGCTATCTACAAGAACACAAAAGTTTTTCATACAAGAACATAGTTGTCAACCTATTATTTGTATGGGAGCTATGATTGATGATTCTCAAGTGAATTTAATTTACAGACACAGACTAAGGTTTTCTAAAAAAAGTTCCTAAATTCCATACATTTTTTAGGCGCGTTGGGTCATGTGACGTACATGCGCAGTGAGAGCCAAAAGTTGCAGTCGTCTTGTCGTAACCTATGGCTCTCTCAATCGTGGTCCAATATGTTAACTCAGACAGACCGCGGGCTGGTTCGGTTCGGATGTGAACAAATTGGGGTTCAATTGACTCGAATGAACGATGTTTATGATTACACGTGTGTGTGTGTGTGTGTAATGAAAACACGCGATTGTTTGTTTTTTTTTTGCGCTTATCAAAATTAAGTATGTACACTAAAAAAATACACTAAACATCAATATGTATGCAAGCTAGCAAGTGCATTCTTTATGTACCTTATAGACGATTTAATTGTCTTTGGTCACCGCCCACATTGCGCGTGATTCTTTCTGTTTGTGGTTTGTGTTGTGCGCACTAGTTGCTCTAATCTTTGCCGACATCGGAAACCATACAAGTTACACATGTCACGTTATCAGTTGCAAGAGGAAGATGCCGATTCCAGAACTGCACCCCGGCGGCATCGCCGCTCCCGGAATGAATTTACCGGTCTTTTGAGATCCCGTAAGTAATTGTTTGAATACAGTGGACGCTCGATAATTACAAAGAATTAGTTCCGCGAACAGTCCTAATTGTTGTAATACAAATTCTGTTGCACAAAAAAACCAAAATCCATAAATACAATATGAATGCTTTTGTTTTTATTTTATGGCTTTGATCGATTTCGATTAGTCATTTCTATTGCTAAGGAGTGTTCACTCATGGATTCATCTTGTCGGTAGTTATATAAGTATTTAGTTCTCGAGTATCCTACTTATTTAGGCGTGTTATTTATTGCAAAAAAAATAAATTTTTTTTTCTTTAAAAACATATTTATATATACACTATTTGTTAATGTTCCATTGATAATTCAACCATTTGCTCTAATTTGCGAATGTTTAATGCTTTTGAAATTCTAGTTCTAATAACTGAGTTTCTTATATCGAGAGTTTATTTTTTCCAGTGTCCACTGTACAGACATACATGCATATATACATTGTGCACGAATGTGAACAGGTGTGTTTACGTGATTCATAGAATATTTTGGGTATATGATACATTTTTTAATGAAAGCCCATTCAATTTGGTTTAACTTTTGATTAAAATCCTTTTAATGACACAAATTTGAGGAAAAGTGATCCAGTGTAGATAAGATTGTCTGGCGGTATAAGGCATGAGTAGAAGTAAACAAACAAAAGGTACGTACGCCTATTGTGACTTTGGTATTATCAAGATCACCGATTAATTCTAACAAATTTATTTACAAAAAAAAAAGTAAAAATAAATTTTACTGGCCCATGGGGGGATCGAACCCGCGACCTTCGCGTTATTAGCACGACGCTCTAACCAGCTGAGCTAATGGGCCGATGTCAGTTTGCTGACAAAAAACGCATAAGAGCGCACAGAAAGATAATAGAAATGAGGAAAATATATTCGTTTTTTTTCTTTCTGTATACAGGGATATTCACGGCCAATGTTTTTATACTATGTTCCCGAAGGGAAAAATAGTATATTGGGTTTGCGAAATGTCCGTCTGTCCGTCCGTCCGTCTGTCCGTATGAACGCAATTTTTTTGCCTTTATCTTTGAGCTAGAGCAACCAAATTTGGTACACATGTTGGTGTATATCGTCAATTTATAAAGTGTCAAGATCAATATATATATTTTTTGAAACAAAGTATAAAAATATACATTAAACAAAATACGCTGCTGCTGATTTCGAACGTTGAGCTTCTTTTTGTAGGTCAGATCCTTTAAATACCCCACCATGCACAAGCAGCCGCCGCGTAGTCTAAATTAGTATTTGAAAGTATTAAAGAAGGAAACAGGACTGCTTCCAACCACTCGCAGGGAAAAACGATTATAGTTGTTACGATGCAGAACTTTGTATTGCTACAAGTGTATTTAATGTTATTTAAGATATCCGATGTTTATACTAAATAAAATTGAGTTTACTTGGCATAGTTGCTGCATGCAGTGAAAGAATCAATGAAGCTGTTTGTTTTAAAATCTCTTCACACACAAATCTATCTACACAAATACAAGACTTGTGTGGCGTCTTTTTGTTTAATACATTTACTATTTATTTCATACTATTCTCCGACTTCGCCCAGCTTGTATGTGGTTGACAACTTTCACTTCGGCTTCGTAAACAGACCGAAGGACGAAATATTGACTAGCAAGGCTCTGTGGTGTCCTTTCGTTCGGTTTGTCCACAGTTGGCTTTCGGCTTTGGCATGTTGTGGAAGCCTTTTGCAAGTGTTCTCCGCGTAGAAGTTATCCTATATATATATTATAATGCCACGAATAAAACACGAAATTCGCAGCGTATCCCAAATTATTAGTTATGAATTGGACCAGTAACAAACGCGTCGTTTATTTTTGGTTTTTCGAAGCGTCGCAGCGGTTTCTTAAGACTTTACATAGTAAATATATTTATATATATATATGTGTGTAGATATGTTTGTATCTTCAGACACAACACAACAACATTGGCAATGAAGTTGGGTGTGGAGCCAACCTACTATTAAACCGCTAACTACAATCAGTTCGATAATTTGAAGGATTTCTGATTTTAAATTAACTGTGTGCATTTACAATACAAATGAATATGAAAGTATAAGAAGATACAATATGTATTTGAAGTAGTACTACATTCAGAAAACCTTATATACATTTAAAGCATTACTTTTCTGCCGACTGACGCCGACGAGAGTGTTGATTACCAAACAATATTTAGTACTGCTTTTACAACGGATAGTGCACATATACATACATATGTATATATATATATATCTATGCATATGCGTGACGAGAATAACTATGCTTTTAAATGAATTTTTGATGTTTTGTGCAAGTAGCTGAAAGCTGACATTGCTCTTTTCAATCAAAATATTAGTCATAGGCGGCCCGAAAGGGCGCCAGTTAGTGCGGCGACAGTGGGTGTCAGTTGTTTTAGTTCTCAACACATGTCAGAGAATAAGTTCAAGGTTGGTGTTAAGCTTGAGCTTTACAAGGAATTTCCATTTGAAATTCGAAAATTCGACCCCCAACACACTGTACACTGTACACCCATCTGATATGATATAACAAAACAAAACAAAACAAACAAATATTATGTGCTATAGGTGCCTTGATGCAAGACTAATGCAACTTATGATATTATGGAAAAAAACAAACATTCAAGCGAAGTCATGATTAAATCATAAACTTCGACTCGACTTATACAAAGTGCCTTAAGATACCCCCAATTAGAATCCTACGAAAAACGAAATGTCCGGCCATTACCAGCGCCAGAGTCTGGAGCTGCAAAGTCCAGATCACAGCCGGAACACCCACACCATTTCAGTCGAACTCAACAGAACCAACACGACCTCAAGCTGCAATCCCAACCTTGCCAGCCAGCGACGGCGCCAGCAAAGGGCGGCACAGCATCGCCAGGAGTCCTGGTTTCGACACTCAATGCCCCCGGCAATTAATCGCGACTTTGAGTCTCTGGAGCATCTCACCCACGAAACGACCAATGGCTTGGATGAGCAGTTGGCTGCGTCGCTAAGTGGCAAACTGCCCGTCCTTAGCCATACGAGCATACACCTGAACAGTGCCAATAGCAATCTCGGTTTCATTGATTCCGATACACCAAATACGCCCATCACGCCACCATCAGGCTCCATGGCGGGTACAGGCTCCTCCTGTCAACCAGCTGGTGGTGGAGCCGGAAACCGTAAGACGCGTAACCGCAAGGACTCCAAGGGTTCCATATTATCTAACGCAGCACGCGGCTTGCGTATGACCACTTCATTTCTACGCAATAAGCGCACGGAATATGAAGGTGAGTGATCTCCGCAATTTAAGCTCATTTTAACCATGCTTATTCATATACCGTGTATTTTGCAAAAGTGCCGAAATGACTTGGGTTCGATACTATTTAGCAATGAATTTGAATATACGGGTCATACTGAGTCTTTAATACTACAAACTCTAACTACTTACGTACATAAATGAGGTGGCAACCCGTATTTTAAATTCACAACTCGACATTTTTTTGGCAAGCAATATGAAATTATTCATTTTGTTATTTTTATGACCTTTATATATTGCACAAAGAACAGCAGATGAATCACAAACATACCCTTATAGTTCAGGCAATATTCGGGTGCTTAATAGTTTTAGAAAATAATAAATAAAGTGAAAAATAAATTCATGATTAACTTCGTTGTTATAAAATACACACTATATCAACAGCATACTTAAACACAAATGTTTTTTTATACAAATCATTATCAAAAGTATAGAAATGTATTTATTTATTTATATAATGATAATTTCTACTTAAAACTATGAATTATGCAGGAAGTGCAGAGAGCTGTGTGTACCCGAAACCCTCGAACACCTCCTCTGTACCTGTTTAGCAGACTCAACCATCTGGGATCCCATACCTTCACTTCCTTAGAGAGTGTATCGAGAACACCACTCTGAACCAATTCTTAAAATTGGCGAAAGAAATCTTCAAAGAATCTTAAACGTCGCAAGGGTCAAATTTGCGGTAACACTAAGGACCTGATGGTCTATGTGAAGCCACCCGTGTGGGTGACCTGCCGTCTAACCCTAACCTAACCTATGAATTAACATTAAATTCTTAGCCATAGCTGCCAGGGTCTTCAGGTGGTGTTACATTTTATTAGTTAATATTTACATTATTATAGGGAATGTATGGCATATACTATGTGTATATATGTATTAAATGATTGCTATTTACATTATTTACAAGATTTGTGTTATATTTTGTGTATCAAGTTGGTGTTGTTTAGGAAATGAAGAAAAATTTGTATGTTTTTATTGGTGGGGTTTGTAATTAGGGATAAAGGATCTATGTTGTGAAGTAGGGATGTTGTAGTATTGAAATTAGTTGTTTTTATTTCAGACCAGGAGAATGAAAAACTTCGTTTTTGACACACTTTAATATTCAATAATGAGTCTGTTAAGACTCAGACTAAAAATAACTCTAATGGGACCCATACACAAGCCAACTCAGTTGCCCAACTTGAGTGAGTTTTTCGAGTTGCGGCAACCGATTGCACGTAATTGGGATGGTTGCGACAATGTTGTGCCAAATAAATTCTGTATCAAAACCTTTTGATACGAGCACCGAGTTGCCGCAATTGGTTGTGGTCTAGTTTGACTACGCACAACTCGTGGGCGTTTCCCTTTGGCTTTGTACTTTCTTGCTACCTTTTTCGCTGATCGCCTGCTTCAGATGCTGTTCGCTGTATGCAAAACTGATCTGATTGCAACGTGCGGGGCAAAGACCTGCAACCGATTGTACTTAAATTTCCCCGTGTATGGTCCGGGTAAGTTCGAGTATTCTAGCCCAATCAGAAGTACTGGGAGCATGCCTTACGGCGAAGTAATACTATCAAGATCCTTTTATAATTACATCATTTTATTTTCCTAAAAACTAAACTGTTTTTTCAGCTTTAAGCACCCATTCCCTGAGCTCTGCCACATTAGCATAGACACCAGGGTAATCGGGTAACGCACAACCCGTGCCCCAAGATACAACACCGACAAGTTGGCCGCCTGATACAAGCGGTCCACCAGAGTCACCTTGGCATGCATCCTTGTTGAAAGCCGCTGCGCAGATCATAGTTGGTCGAATCTTAGAACCATATCCATAGCTCGAGCTACCACACTCCTTAGGCCCAACTATACGCGTGTCCATGTGCAACAATCGAGATGATGATGGGCCCTTGTAGCTTGTTGCCCCCCAGCCGGAGCAACTGGCTGGTGAGCCGTGTTTCGGCGTGGTGGTTGCCAACGGAATTGTCTTAACGCTGGAGCTCAGCTTCAGCTTGGTTTTCAAGCGCACCACGCCAATGTCGTTCATCTTGGTGGTTGTGCTATATCCTTCATGTACTTTAAATGCTGCCGCTACACTGATCTGGCCACCTAAGGATCGATAGCTGGAGCCTGCGCGCACGCGCAGATTCGTCACTGTGACGCCAGATGCTACCAGACAATGTGCGGCAGTGACCACCATTGTGGGACTGATCAGACTGGCCCCACAAAAGTGTGAGCCCGCTCGCTGCAGGGAGACTTGCCACGGATGATTTTGGATGTCTGTTGGTGATCCGCCCACAATACGCCCGTGGAAGTTCTGCTGAGGAATTAGTCCTGTGGGTACAACGGCGCTATTGGCGTTGGCCAAAAGACCCAGAAGAATTACAATAGTCTTGCAGAGCATTTTGCTGTAACGCCGAGTTCCCTTAAAGTAGCTTAATAGACAAACTGTTCTGCCTTTTATAGGCGAGAAATACAAATTCTTTAACTTTTTCGATTCTGATTATTGTGATTAACAACCCATCGTAAATGGTCAGATTTATAGCTGTAATACTTCTACTCAACACTGAAGTGGTTATCAGCTAGCCTTATGACTGCAGGCCCACCACATGTGTCTCTATTAAATGATCCTAAATTATATTTGTTTCAGGATGTTGTTAGTAACGTGTGTACACTATCTGCAACTCCTATTCATAAGTTAAAGCATATCGTATATAGTTGAGGGGCAATAACAATTGTTGTCAGTGGATTGCATTATCTTTAGATTTCATGACCCTAATCCCATCATCCTGTTTGCTTGGGTTTTGCCTATCGTAAATGTTAAGCAAAATATAAAGTGTGCAAAGGTATATATACTTATGAATGTATGCACAAGTTGAGCATTTGATATTAGTCTGACACGCAATTAAAACTTGTAGATTAATGAGTTATACAAGATAGAACACAGTCGTACTATATATCAAAATATATTACATTTAGTAGTATTAGATCAGGTTCATATCGAACCAAATTTAGTAAACTAATAAGATGCTTGTCAATCATATATAACCATTTGCTGAATAGCTTCCCGTGTTTGTGTTTTCATGAGCACACCGTTCTACTAAAGGGTAATAAAAACTTGAATATTGGATGCATAGTATTAAAGGGAGGTCACGTCAAATGTCATGTCGCTTAATATAACCATTTTCAGCTTCCGCCAACCTTTATTGACGGTTACTTCGAATAAACTTGCGGCTGTCCTTTTGGGTCACTTTTCGTGGGACGATATCTGGCTTACTTGATTGCCATTTAGTTTCTAAAAGGAATAGGTCTTAATAAAATTATAATAGGGAATAGTAAAAAGGTACATCATCATTCAAAAGCGAACACTTCTTGTCCAGATCCATATCCCAGTTCTCAGAATATGTGTAATATTCCACAAAACGCTTGAAAGTTACGTGCTTTTTCGATTGCTTCGGCGCATCTCCTTCAATATTATCCTTTAGGATAAGTATCGGCTTTTGGCAGTCATTGCTGCGCTGTTCCGGTTGGCGTGCTCTTGTTGAATTCATTTTTTTTATAAATAATAATTTTATTTAGATATATTTATGTGCATATGACATTTATTTTACTAAAGGAAAATATGTGTTGCTAAGATACACATGTAAAATAACATTGTACCTGTAAATAAATATGGTAAAATAATAAAATACTAGGTAAAACATAAATATTATAATATTGGAGTAACACGGAGGCATTTAAAATAATATTAAATTCATCAAGCCCAGCGATCGTCTAAAGAGGAACTTAATCTTGATTAAATTGGTGTTGATGGAAGAGTAGTTTTTTATAGATATTTGTTAAATGTCGCATGAACTGTGGCAATTGATTTAAAGCCGTTTAGCAAGAAAACAGGCAAAAGCTTTTAGACTAGCTTGTGTACGTAACCCAATCTCTCAAGATAAAGAATTAAATTACATTTATTCTGCCGTGTCGTAAAAATGAGACTAGCTCTGAGATCATCAATGTCTTAACATAAACGTACTTATTTGGATTTCTTTTACTTCTTTCTCATGACATCATCGCGGGGGTTGGGACCTGATATCCTAATGTGCTCGGCATGAAAGGACACTACCATGTTGTGATTGTGCTGGACACGTTGGCATTTTTCAGTCATTGCAAAAAGCTTTTTAGGCTAAATGTTCCGTGTCCGTATAATAATATCTTTGTAGATAGTAGTAGTAGTTAACGACATGGTTTCCCGGAGTGCTGAGACTGTTTCGGGCTTGCCACTGTTTTAAAAATCAATTAAAATTCTCTCTTATGTACATACTCGATGTCACTATATCTAAAGTTTATTTAATATATGAATGAAAATCAATGTTTGAGGTGTTTATTTTGGAGTGAATATTCTTGCAGGGAGTAAAATTACTCTCATTACAAAACAAAAATGTTTTTCATACAAAAACTTCAATACTGATCCAGTGCATATATTTATATTTATCTATGTTGTAGTAATCCGATTTTGATAACACTTTCACAAACTATATAGAACATAATAAAATTTGGAATTGCTTCAAAACTGAAATAGACAAGCAGACATGGTTAAAGTTCAGAATGTATACTATACATATTATGTTGCCCACCTTGACATATTTGCTGTAAAGTTGTGAAATCCACATATCCAGGTGTGGGATAGCTAGGTGCTAGAGGCGCAATTTGATATGTATGACTTCCTTGAACTTCCTTGAGACTTCTCTAATATTATTGTATCCAGGCCCCACTTCCGCCTTCATAAATAAGCAAAAGAAAACAGACTGCAACGGCCGGAAACTTCCGACTGCAATGTCTTTTAGTTTCAGTTCAGTAAATATGTACTTGAGGTACCGTAGAGGCAAAAATGTTGCAATTGGGTCTAAAGAATTAAATTGAATGAATGAGAAAAAAAAATAAACTTGGCCCATGGGGGGATCGAACCCGCGACCTTCGCGTTATTAGCACGACGCTCTAACCAGCTGAGCTAATGGGCCATTGGATGCCAGCTGACGAATACAGCATAAAAGCAATTCCACATTGATTATAATGAATGGGCAACTGATGTGCGCGTGCACTGACAACTAAGGGAGGAAATGGACTACTATTTTATCATGTCTGCTTACTAGCTTGGGTCGTTCCCATAGATTTTTTTTTCAGAGTAAGTATGTACTTGCAGTACAATAAAAATCGAAACAAATATTTTAAAAGAATTATTGTTGTCTCAATTACTATAACCAATGAATAAATTTCAACTAATTTTCGCATCATAAACAAACTTTGCTCGCGGACAAGCGCGGGTTTTCATCAGTTCGGCTTCGGAACCCCTAACAGAATAATATCTAGCGAATAAGAACTTTATTTGTTAGGGACTCGCATTTTAATATTTAGATTGCATATAATTTTAATTTTATTACATTCATTCATATAAGTAGATTTTTCGGCAAGCTGCATGCAAGTGTCAGGATGGCCGAGCGGTCTAAGGCGCCAGACTCAAGGTTTAAAATCTTGCCTCTTGAACAGAGGTTGTATGAGCGTTCTGGTCCTCTCTGAGGGCGTGGGTTCGAATCCCACTTCTGACAAATACTTTTTTTTATTTTTAATTTTTAAATATTAGAATAAACATTTTTTTTCTAAATGAGATATGCTTCAAGTATGTTTAATATTTTTATTATTATTCAGTCTGTGACTATGAGAAGGTTAAAATAATACATAAGTAATTTGTAGTATAGTTGAACATATTATGAATGTAGTTTTTAAAAATAAAAGTAATTGTAATTGGAAAAAAAATATGAATAAAATTACAAATCTATTGTTCGGTAGCAAGAATATAAATTTGAGGTTAACTGTGTGTATGCAGTCGTGCTAAATAGTATTGTTTCAGCCAGCTCAACAAGTGCCTCCGTGGCGCAATTGGTTAGCGCGTTCGGCTGTTAACCGAAAGGTTGGTGGTTCGAGTCCACCCGGGGGCGATAACTTTTTTTCTTTTTAAAAATAAATAAATATTTATATCAATAAGCACATTGTATCTATTTTGAATCTTTTTTTTTAATTCAATGACATACCTGTATCAATAAATAATCGTTGATCTTAAACATTTGAAACATTTGGGTTTTACAGAGCGTTAAAATGGCCATATGCTTCGTATGCTGTTGTCTTAAAAAGGTTGGTTATAAAAACAACAAATTTTATTAACCCATTAAGACTTCTCAAATAAAAACAGACTAATTTGAAATCTCTGCTTAGCTTTGATTAATCACGCTGGCTTCCATTTTTCAGTGCGCTTTCCAAAATAAACAAAATACAACTTTTTAAGGTAAACTTATTTCTGCGAGGCTGATGTGCACGCATGTTAAGTGTACATTGTGCAGGATGCGTTTACCATCCGTTTAATATCAATTTTACACAATTTGCATCAATAAAATCGGGAGGGGGAAAAAGGTAATAGCTGGCAACTTGATGGGGGACTTTGTTAGTTTAAATTGTTTACGTTGTTTTGGCGCCAGTTTTGTGTGTGGTGAGTTTCCAATCACGTGGTGAAATCTCGCCGCGTTGCCGCTCTCTTACTATTTACATATGCTTGTACATGTATTAGTAGCTTTCTCTCCCACAGTGCGGCATTTGCTCAGTTGTTCATCAAACACACGCGCGCGAAGTCGATAAACCGCATGTCTGTCGTTAAACCAACTTTTCGTGTTTAATTAGTGTGAAAGAATACATACACACGTATGTACATATAGATATACTATTTTTGTAGAACTATTTGGAAAAGCATTAGATTTGTTCCGGAACAATGGCTAATAGCGTTTCCGCATCAAATATTTTGATTTCCCATATACGATGTATGGAATGAACGCGCGCGTTTGACATTCGATTTTCGTGGCAAAAAATATAAACAAACATAAATTACAGGACGCACATAAAAAACGTTATTCACATATGTACATATTTCTAAGCATTTTGTAGCAAAACAAGTTGCAGTTTAACGGTTGTTGCGCATACGCCACGTTGTACATGTTTGTATGTTGCATACATACATACATACATATGTATGTATGTGTCACCTATGCGTGTAAATACGTACGTACCTATGTGGATATGATAAATTCCATGACCAGTCTAATGTACATACGTACATACATAGACAGATTGTGTTGATTGTGTGGGTTGGCGCCTTCTCTATTCAATTCTACCTGATTCTGACCATCACGTCTCTCGATTTGTCAACGGCATGCGATTGCCTTTTATTGTGTTTGCATTTCTCTCCGTTTCTTTCTCTGCCATTGTTGCATTGTACCCAGAGCGGGTATAATCGAAATGTGTAAATGCACATAACACAAAACAGGTGCGTCGTTCAATTCATCTTCGTTAGTCCATGAGCTCGAGACTTGTAACAAATATTTTACAACCACAGGACTTGGAATAACACTGCGTTACGGACGTTACGTGTGAACTCAATTTGTTAATCCTGTTGGCGCTCTAAATATAATATTTTATATTTACCAAGAGTGATAAATAACTATTTGAGGGTACTTTCAATGTTCTCATATTTTGACACCAAAGATACTATAAAAGAAACAATATTGTATGTACTTATATTTTATATATACATTCTTGTGATACTTCACGCCAACAGGGTATCTCTCAGTCGAGCACGCTCGACTTGCTTGTACTAATTGCGGTTTCTCTCATATACTGTACGCAATTGTTGTTAAAACTAGTTTCTTCGTGTTTTGTTTTGTTTTTCGGGGTCTGTTTTAAATAATATTTGCTCCCCCTTTTATCAGCGGTTTGCTTATGTACTGTATTTGTTGTTCTGCAGTTTCATTGCAAATTTTTTGTTCCCCATTTCAGTTGAATTCGCATTCGCATTGATGAGTTACAAAGTTTTAAAAGGTGATAATCCATCCAAGTACTAATTACCATTCAACCTTTTGTTCTTATTCAGTATGTTGAATATTTATTGTGCTGAAAATAAACACAAATTAAGTGCGGAAGGTAAATTCTTTCTAAGAAAGTGAATTATTTTATTTGGCATTTCTACAAATAATAGTGAAAATCATGTGCAATACTTTTACAGTTAAATGCCAAATGCTATGGTTTAATATTGTAAATCTCTTTGACTGTACATGTATGCATATTTTATATTTATACATTAACGTCAGTTTTTCGAATAATTATTTGTATGTGTATATGTATAGTTAAATATATATATATTATGTATATACTATACTGATTTACTAAAATACAAATAATAACGTCATCGTGCGCTGTAGACATGTGTACGCTAATAATGTACTCGTACACACAAATGTATAAAAATAAGGGTATCTGATAGTTCTGTATAAGCTATAAAGTAAAGTTTTCTATATCTCGTTGGGTAATTAGTTGAGTTTTGGAAAAAGTAAGATTATCAAGGCATTTACTGTAAGTAGAGTTACCATTTTGAATCTTTAATGTTCGTCTGTTTCTATACCAAAAAGTCTCTCAGTTTAAAAGCTATCGTACTGAAACTTGGTACAGACCCTTCATTTTGCTGCAGGCAGTACATATGTCGGAACCGGCCAAATCCGACCTCTACAACATATAGCTGTCATAGGAATGATCGGTCAGCAACTATGTTTTTGTATGTTTTTTGTTTATAAAGGTATCCTTACCAAACTCACCCAAACAATATACAATCTGCACAAATTCGGACCATTTTATCATAGCTGCCATAGGATCGGGTGAAAAATGAGTTTTTGTATTATAACCTTTTTGTTGATACAAATATTACATCCAAACTTAATGAGAGTTTTGTTATACTTCAAATAGTTGCGTATAGTTTGATCAAAATCGGACCACATGGATTTCATAGGAGCAATCAGTCGTAAATTAAGTTTTGTATAAAGACTAATTCCTGCTATGATATATACATATGTATGTACATGTGTACATACATACTATGTACATAGTGTGTATGTACATAGCTACGGCTACGACGATAGCTGTTTTTTCTTCTTACATATAAATTGAGATAAATTCGATGAATCTACATACATATGTATGTCTCCCAACTGTAATATATCAGTAATAAAAGCTTAAACTATAAAAACTTATATTTTGTTTCTTGGTTTCAAATAACAAACCGGACAATTCGTCTTAAAAATCGGTAAAACTTTCTTACAAATCTGGGGGATGATCTTACCCTCTACCCGTAAATTGTTGGAGCATTCTTAATTGCTGATTTATGTAATTATTGCTACTTTTGACATCAATAGGCGTAAATTCATTGTACACATACATAAATACATACCTACAATCCAAATGATGTAAATGGTAACCGAATATTTAGATTTATACCGCCCAAAGGAGAACGAAGTAAAGGATAATAGTGCTGACGAGAATGCTGGCTGTAAGTTACCCTTTGCTGAGTAGATTAGTTGTCACCTCTCTTCTAATTTTATTAAGTATTGTTAACAAATGGACATACAAGATTAGGTGGGATTAACACACTTATCCCAAGTATAATCAGTTACTTGATTTCAATTGATTAGAATGGAATGGAGGAACCATTCTGAGTCTGTTGTTATTGTTTAGATGACATTGTTAGAAGAATATATAAATACGCTTATACATATGTATATATGTAAACCAATCCCCAAATCTTTGGTTTAACATAACAATGGACTAGAGATGGAAACTGCTGATGATCCATTAATCAATAGTTTTCGATTGTGGTAGTTCGAAATATTGATGCTAACTATATCAATAGTAGTGTGGTTGAAAATGTTTAATAAATTGCACATCATTTATAAAATATCTACATAGTTAAATAATTACAAAATGTGCTAAAAGTTATTTGCTTAGAGAAATAACTAATAATAATAAAAACCATATGCCGACTGAAATATGACTGAAATATTTCGTTTTTAAATATCTTTTTGTAAAATACAAAGCTCAAGGTAAGAAAAATGTGTTCACTCTAACCGAGTGCTTACACCTACGAGGGTGTATTGTATTTCCACACAAAATGGTAATTATTATTAAATAAATTCATGATATACTTTGCTATTGAGAAACATTTTCCCTATAAGATCGTTCACATAGTTGTAGTTAAATTTAAGACTTGTTTTACAAAAGGTGTCTCAATAATATCGTGTACATAGTACACTATCGATATTCTGTGAGCATCGATTTTGAAGAGAATTTAAAGCTATCGATACTATCGATAGTGCCGTGTGCCGTGTCTAAGTTGGACAATAAGGGCCTTTGTAATTTCATAGCCAAGCGAGATTCCGTTCGGTTTAGCGTCAACCTGTCGTGGATGAGGTGCCTCAAGGGACGCCTTTTAGGCAGCCTGATGGGCACAGCGGAGGCCAAAGGTCTTGCGAGTCAATTATTGTTCGAATCGTAGCCAATTATTGGCCGATTGACAATAATATTGTATTGATTCGATTTTCACAATTGCTTGTGGTTCGGTCGTTGTTGTTGTTGAGCCTTGCAACTGCTCAGGTTGAGTTCCCATTGCTGTACATAGATGACGAATGTAAATACACATGTATACATATGTACATACATACATATAATTGTATGTATATCAAAATGCGAGTGTGTGTGTGTGTGCTTTCAACCTGATGACAAATACGTAACGAACTTGTTCACCCGTATTTGGAAAACCTTAAAAAGTGTTATGGGCTTGCCACAAATTGCATCAATTTGTATTTTCACTGGGTTGTAGATTTAGAAGTAGTATGAGCTTTCCAGCAAATATTTACACTTTATAGTATGTGCACTCATTATTGTGACTATTCTTATTTTCCTGGTATTGTGTGTTTGCGTAAGTTGAGTTTGTTCAGTGTACGACTATATACATATATACCTATATACTATGTATACAAATATGTGTGTTGTTTTAAAATATGTATGTCTGTCTGCGTCAACTGCTTTGTGAGTCAACTTCGAGATTTTTTTAAACTTTACTGCGTCAAGCCTGTTTTTTATAATTTCTAATAACATTCAGTAATTTATATTTGTACGTTTCCACACTCAAATAGAATTCACAAATATGAAAGTAAAGCTGTTTGGAAAGTATCCAAAATACATATTTACCTACATAGATGTTCATATATTATTTTATGTTGATATTTATAGACACAAAATAAAACAAGACCCCAATTTATTTGCCAGTTTATACGCTTGGCCTGCTTATGGCCTGCCATGCCCAGACTCCATAGATTATATAGATTATATATACATATACAAGTTTTCTTTGTAAACTATCAGCAATAATGTAAATAATGTTAATGATTCATTATATTGTTTAATTTCCAATGTAATATGCACATTTTTGATTTAATTAATTTTACTAAAATAATAATTGCATGAAACCAAATTTTGAATGAATGAAATCATATATTTATAATTAATCAAGACATAATCACTTATTTATCTTGAATGAAATATACTTTTAATTTAATTCACCTTTTTCGCTTATCGAACGACTTTCATATTTAGTAGGTCAATGCCTGAATGAATCGCTATTCAATCAGAAATGAATCATTGCCTTACAGTTTTGATGAGAAATTTGTATTATAAATTAATCCCTAACTGCAAATATAATCAAAAACTTAAATTTTATAGGAGTATGCTTTTTAATATGTTTCCCCTGATATATTTCTATGTAAATCTGTGAAATGAAAAATATATATATTTTTATCGATGAATTTTTCTAACGTTTTTACGACTTACTACTAATATATATATATATATATATATATATATATATATATATAAAAGTTGAGTATATTTTGTTCTTTAAACACGCTCATGTACTGATTTACTGCTGTACAGGGTTTCTTTGAAGTTGAAAAGGAAAAACAAACTATTCCTAATTGGTTTTCTAAAACCCATCAGTTGTATACTCCCTTATATGCGTGACATTGGTCTCTTCGTTCTGTTTTCAGTTGAGGTTGTTAATATTAATGATCAATTTCGACATGTCCAGTGGGCGCTACATGCAATGTACAGAAATTGGATAGTGGCCCCCTGGGTAACCTACTCGAGTATTGATATATTCTCTGTAATTTGCTACACGGATTCAGAAGTACTTCATAGCTGGCACTATTTTCCTATTCTTCTTTTGCGAATTTGTGGCTTCCTAAAATAGACCATGTTGTTGTTTCTGTCACCTCGGACGTCTGGTAAATAATTGATTTAACTGTGAATAAATCCGACATGCAACTAGTTTGGGCAAACAAATTATCTCCATAAAATATTTAACTAGTGAATAATAAAACGTGAAAAGTATGGGACAGGCAGAGAAGTAAAATATTCGCAATGGTGGCAACGCCACTTCGATATGGGTTGGCAAGGCTGTTCAAAAAATTGCCAGAGTGTTAATTTTTAGTAACAATCGCCAATTGAAGTTACTAATTGATAAATATGTACATACATATGTTTATGAACAATGGCTGCAAGTGTTTGTGTATCAAGTACTCTTTGTATATTTTAGTTCTGTTTATTTAAACATCCTTCGGATAATTGGGTTTTTGGGATGACGCCTGACAGGAAGGTTTTTGGAATTAAGCTAAGCTTTGTTCAATCTGGTAGGGGCTTGCCTAACATACTGTCTCCTTTAATACACTCTAAGATCCCTGTGATTATCAGCTTTTTAACACGATATATTTATGAAAGTGTTTTAATTTACACGCAGCATAAAAAACAAATATTAGTTAATCACAATAAAAAATAAGTTTATTTTAATCAAATCGCATCGCAACCAGCTACCAGTTTTGTTAACACGAATTGCTAAGAGTTGCCACATGTACATATAAACATATAACAGGGTGGCAGCTTTGCAATATGAAGTGCTATGTTATTAAATCTGTGAAGATGAAGTGCCTTGATTCTTAACACTTCATAAATTGAGAGTATACACCAACATGTGTACCAAGTGTGGTTGCTCTACCTTCAAGGGTGTTTAAAAAATTCTTTTCGGGAACAGAGTATACAGATCAGATAAACATATACCTTTATAAGTGTAATTCAAAATAAAAATCCGAAAATGTCTTCCTTGTACAGAATTGGAGTAATGCAGCCTTTGCAATCCACGCTAACCTAACCACTCTTTTGATGAGCCCTGCCAACTCATCAGCGAGGTGCTGCCAACTCATCAACGGGACACAATTTTCCGCTTTTGTTAACGTAAAATTGAGAATAAGAAGTGCAATTAAACATTCCTTAAACGAAACTTCCTGACAACTACTGTAAAATGTATTGTGTGTGCTTAGGTGTTTAAATATACTGTTGTTTACTGTAGCTGTTGTGAACACGCTAACGTGCATACCACACCATGTTGTTTTCTTATTGTCAAAACACGCAAATGAAAGTGTTTGCTTATGATTTGTGCAGACTGGCTGTCTGTCTGGTCTGCCTAAAGAATACTCTGCTCGAATGTATTGGTGATTTCCTTTCTATTATTAATGAGGTCGATGACTTTGTGCTGTTTACTTTCTGGCCGAGGCAAAGTTTTATTTATTTTATTTTCGTCTTCCTGTAACGAACTTGTTTCTGTGTGGCTTTTCTCTGGGTTGTAATTAATTGTCCTTATAAAATCAATACGCTTTTCTTTGATACTCAGCCAATAGAAATGTGTGAATAATTAGTTGCTTCAACGAAACATAGTAATCGTGAAAATGACATTTTGATAAATAGACCCTATAGGGAATTCAAAGCGACAACAATGAACAAAATCAAAAGTACTATCAAATTTTGTGTCTGCAACGGTCTACACTAAACCGAATAAACCCGTAGTAAAGTGAAGAGTGCAAAGATAGAAGGAAACAAGCCATAAATAATATAAAATAACCATGTCAAAATGGCAGATCCCAATAAAATTAATAGCCACAATAACGCAAAGAACATCAATGGCAACAACAATAGCAATGACAGTCATGAAATTGGAAACACCCGCAGTCGTCAACAAGTGGCCGCTGGCCCCAATACTAGCACCGCCGTCCCCACCACCACCAACACCGCCGCATTCCAGGAGCCGGCACCGACATCGAGTGTCTCGCAACAGGTGCAGCTGTGGTGCCAGCGATGCTTGCGGCGGCTGAGGGGTGAAGCATTGCGGCACACGGCCACCACAGGACCCTCGCGGTTTATGCCAGATGCCGGCACCAACACGGGACCAGCAGGAGATGAGCCGTCCCAGATTGATACCGATGGGAACAGTGTTGACACAACAGAAGTCGATGGTGAAATACAACCTCAACGCCTGCGAAGTCGATTGAGTGTCCCTGCGCCACAAGAGAGTTTTCTATCGGCCTCCCGGCGGAAATTGCTGGAAAAGGTGGGCTTGAGAAAGCCTCCCTGTAAAGGTGTATATACTTATATTTTTTACCCATCTTCCTAGATATTACTTTTTATTTCTACAAACAGCAGTATTATATTATACCTTTAGTTTTTAACGTGTCGGGATAGATTCTCCCTAAATCATCCACACCCCGTCCCCTTGGAAAAAAAGCAATATATACCAGACTGGAAACAGAGTATTCTGCAGTCAGGACCTTTATTTGTTTTGTTTGTGTGCACAGTGACACTTGTTTATCTTGAATTAAAATTATGATTAATCCTTCTAAAATTAAAAGAGTGAAACATCATTAAGATCTAGTGTTGGTTAATCGAATAGTATTATAGCTTGTTTCCCTTTCTGAGTAGTATTCATAACGCTCAAAATAAAACTAGTGTTGCAAAACGAATATTCTTCTGAAGCGGCAGATATAATAACTAATAATAAGGACGTTATCTTTATTTTATAAAAATAATTAGAAGTAAACTAAATTTGTATTTTAGATATTATTGTTTCATTCAGTACCCTTCCCAGCTCCACTTTTGAATCAATTCCATAAAATATGTGAAATATACTTCTACAATCTAAAGGACGATCATAGCTGAGTCAGATAGTTCAATTAAAATTCAGCAACCCAGCAAAATTATTTAATTTGTTGTACATTTGTCTTTTAATTTACTCAACAACAAGTTGTTAGAAACTTGAAAAGTTCTTGGTACTTTAAAAGTAAATACATTAGCAAACAAACAGCTGTTCACAATTTACAGCTGTTTTAAAGAAATAGTTACCTTTTTAGTTGAGCACGAACAAAAGAATGCCAACAGATTATTTTCTGTGTTAAAGCTGATAACATATTTAATTACAGCACAAAACGCATAAAGCTCATTGTCATTTATTTGGAATCGATAAGCAAGTGTCATTTGATCACTGCATTCAGTTGGGTCCTGTAAATATTAGCGCATTTAAACTTCGGCAGGCCGAAGACATCTGTTATTTATTGTTAATTTTAGCTAAATAACGCAATTGGTTCCCTGGGAAATGCTGGAAATGCACTCAAAATAACTGCTGCCCTGGGAAAAGGCATTTACTGAACAAACAGTCAACAGTTGCCAGAGGGGTTCGGCGGTTGCAACGCACCCTAAAAGGATATAAATCTGCTGAGTGCGAACCAATTTCGCTCCTCATTATCCACCTTGGCCAGGTCCAATGCCGCCGCCCTTCGACACGGCTCTCAAATTGGTTTCAGTCGCACCACCAAGCTGCAAGAGAGCAGACCACGCAGAACGCAGCGCGTAGCACGCAAAAACGGGTGCAACAACAGTATTGAAAATCTCTTGCGCATCAGTGTTCATTTTAGATTTTTGATTTTGGATAACCGTGAGAAAGTTACAAATATTTTTTAAGGTGTTAAGTGTAGGCTTGTTTGTGTTTTACTCGGGAAATACTTGAAACAAGTCCTCAGTGCAGTTAATACCGTGTTGGTTTTTTAGTGCTTGACAAATCGATACCGCGCACTTTTTACGCAGCTGTGGAAATGGCTGCACCTTCAGTCACCTTCAAGTGTACCTCTATACACAAATAGAGTTTCTTTCGCAAACAATTAATCGTCGATATAGTGATAGATTATAGGAGCATGTGTGAGGCTACATACATGATTATGCAAAATGTCAAAGTTGAAGCAATTAGAGAACATTCCGCTAAAGCGAGCAACAAAACGATGTGAGCCGAACTAAGAGCGCAAGCGCCTGCTCAGAGAAGCTCCATTGACGCCCATTATCACCGCCCACTTGTAGCTTAATCGTTTCGTGAGTAGTACAGCTACCGAAAGCATTCATCCTGGGGATTCTTAAACGAAAAACAGCCAGGGAGAGCATCGCTTTTCAGACCGTTGGCGGGGAGGAGCACGACGAGGGGGACCAGGAATCGGTTGAGACGGCTGCAACGGAGTTTATATGCGACATTGACGAACATTTCAACGCTCCATCAACATCGTCGGCAGCGAAGCGCCAGAAGCGTGCACGAGGCAAACTACCGAGGAGGCGGTGTGGCCGGTGGAACAGAATGACCTTGCGCAATGTGTACAAGGCGCTGCGTATACGATGGAGTCGTAAGTTTTGTCTGCTTTCCTCAGCTAGCTGCCTTTTAGGCAGCTTGGCATTTTGGGTCTCAGTGTGCTCGGATCATCTATATTCACTTGAAACATTCAAAATTCCTTATAAACATCATGTTTATAGTATGTCCAACGCCTGACCCAATCAAGGAATTGGGTAAATTGTTGAAGCAACACCGTATTATACCCGACGTTGTCATGTGCAAGCCACAGGCGCTCATCAAAGTGCTTTATCCTTGCGATTCTGAACTTAAGCCTGGCATGCATTTCACTCCTGTGAATGTGAGATTTCAGCCAATCATTAGATGGCACGCGGAGTCCTACAAGTACTACACGCTGGCCATGATTGACCCGGATGCGCCAAGTCGCGCAAAACCCTTGTACCGCAATTGGTTGCACTGGTTGGTGGGCAATATTCCCGGTTGCGATGTGGTTCGTGGCGAAACATTAGCTGGCTACATTGGTAGCCAACCACCCTGCGGAACGGGTAAACATCGCTATATATTCTTGGCCTACAAACAGTTCTGTAAGTTGGACTTTGATGAGCCGCATATACGGGACGATACGTACGAAGGACGGCCCAACTTCAATATTCAACAATTTGCCAAAAAATACGCCCTGGGTCATCCCGTGGCCTTGAATTTCTTTTATTCGAATTGGGAAGACGATGATTTGTTAAGCGCAGAAAAATAAAAATGAACTATCTGGACAATTGTTGATAATATAATGGTATATAATAAAAAGTTATCTAATAAAAATTTGTAGTAGGAATGCAAACACAATTTTTTCATTATATTTTTTTTTATCGTTTCCAAAGATTATTTTTAAAACGTTTGCGGTGTCGCTTGTTTATTTCCAGATAATGAAGATGATTTGTCATTCGGGGGCTTCGACGGGGATGACGGCGAAAAGCGAGTTATCGCGCTGAACTCAGCACAGCCGACTAATTATTGTAACAACCGTATTTCAACAGCTAAATATAAGTAAGTAAAGTAAACGATACGATGCGATACGATACGATTCAGTTCCGATAAGATATGAAGAACACACAAGTAAAGTTTGATTATTAAATGCGCTTTTATATTTACAGTGTTATCAGCTTTCTACCGTCGTTCCTCTTCGAGCAGTTTAGACGATATTCCAATTGCTTTTTCTTACTTATTGCATTATTACAACAAATTCCGGATGTATCTCCAACGGGTCGCTACACTACGTTGGTGCCACTCATATTTATACTGTCAGTTAGCGCTATTAAGGAGATCATTGAGGACATTGTAAGTAAATGTGTGTATAAATGGACAAGGGCCATGCTTAAAAGTAAACAGAGTATTCACCCGTTCAAATTCTGAAAGTATTGGGCTTATTCAAGACCTAGATAACCGCTCGCAATCGTGGCATGCGACTGAACTTTAGTAAATGTGTTCGGGTTTGTATGTTTCCTTAATGTAGGTGATAATTATCACCCACCTTGACGACCCATATTTACTCAAATGCTATAAAGACGCGATAGTTGTGTGTGTAGTCTGTATTTACTGTAGTCTGTTTTGCTTTGCACGTTTATTCGCTCCCTCTCGAGAGAGCTTTAGTGGGAGATGTTGAGTGAATGATTTTAAAGAAATCTAAACTAAAATTCTATATTTTTTCAATACTGATCTGGCCAATTTAATTATTTATCTTATTTCTGCATAAAAATTCGAATCTTATCTTTAAATATTTAAGCAAATATTTATATTTAACAGAAACGCCATCGCGCTGACAATGAAATCAACCATAGATTGATAGAGCGCCTAGAAAATGGCACTTGGACCACTGTGCGTTGGTCTGAGCTGACGGTTGGTGACATTATTAAGGTGGTTATCGATACGTTTTTCCCTGCGGATCTTATACTGTTATCGTCCAGGTGAGCAGTGACCCCATTAGTTGACCACCAAATATGAATTTATTTTGAATTCTTTGCAGCGAACCTCAGGCTATGTGTTTCATTGAGACGGCAAATTTAGATGGCGAGACCAACTTGAAGATCCGGCAGGGTGTGCCATCCACAGCCAAACTATTGGAAACAAAAGACTTGACGCAATTACAGGGCAGAATAGAATGTGAATTGCCTAACCGGCAACTATATGAATTTAACGGCGTGCTTAAAGAGTATGGTAAACCGTAAGTAGTTAATTTAATTCTGAGTCAATCAATTGAGAACTTACATATATATGATTTCTTTTGCAGCGCCGTGGCCCTGGGGAATGATCAGGTTCTCCAGCGTGGCGCCATGCTGCGCAACACTTCGTGGATCTTTGGTATTGTCATTTACTCTGGACAGGAGACGAAGCTGATGAAAAATTCAACCTCGGCGCCTCTTAAGCGATCTACAGTCGATAAGCTGACCAATACCCAAATTTTGATGCTGTTTATGATACTGATCTCTCTCTGCATAACAAGCGGGCTGTGTAATTTGTTTTGGACACAAAAACATTCCCAGACAGACTGGTATTTGGGAATCGGCGATTTTAAGAGCATGAGCCTCGGGTACAATCTACTGACATTCTTCATTCTGTACAACAATCTGATACCTATATCACTTCAAGTTACATTGGAGTTGGTACGATTTCTGCAGGCCATTTTCATAAATTATGACATTGAGATGTATCACGAGGAATCCAATATGCCGGCCAGTGCAAGGACCTCCAATCTCAATGAAGAGCTTGGCCTGATCAAGTATATCTTTTCGGATAAAACGGGCACGCTGACTCGTAATGTGATGGTCTTTAAGAAATGTTCTGTAGCAAGGCATGTTTACACCCCAGAACGTACGCCGGAGGAATCCGAGTTGGTGCAGAACATACTTAGAAGGCATGAGACCTCCAATGATATTGAGGAGTTTCTAGTCTTGTTATCCGTGTGCCACACAGTAATACCAGAGAAGAAAGAAGATGGCACCATAATTTACCATGCCGCAAGTCCTGACGAGCGTGCTTTAGTCGATGGGGCTCGACAATTTGGGTACATCTTCGATACACGCACGCCCGAGTATGTGGAAATCAATGCATTGGGAGTGCGCAGGCGCTTCGAGATTTTAAATGTGCTCGAGTTTACGTCGACCCGGAAGCGGATGTCGGTAATTGTGCGAACGCCAGAAGGCCAAATAAAGCTATTCTCCAAGGGCGCAGACTCGGTTATTTACGAGCGTCTATCTGCACGGGATCAAGCGTACCGGGAGGTAACATTGCAGCATTTAGAGGAATTCGCCTCAGAGGGCTTGCGCACCCTGTGCCTGGCCGTGGCCGACATTGATCAAGATGTGTATGAAGAATGGAATCAGACATACCACAAGGCCTCGACGTCAGTGCAGAATCGCGAGTCCAAGGTAGATGACGCTGCTAATCTAATCGAAATCAATCTACGTTTGTTGGGTGCAACGGCAATTGAGGATCGATTGCAGGATGGCGTTCCGGAGACCATTGCAGCATTACTTGAAGCAGGCATTTACATATGGGTTTTAACTGGCGACAAACAAGAAACGGCCATCAACATCGGATATTCGTGTAAGCTGATTACCCACTCTATGGATATCATTATTCTCAACGAGGAGAGTTTGGACGTAAGTTGAAATATGCCACCATGTATATTGAAACAATAGCTTTAACACTCTTATAGGCGACTCGCGATGTCATTCTTCGACACTCTGGCGAATTCAAAAGCTCATCGGCTAAGGACGCGAATGTGGCGCTCGTCATCGATGGCAAGACACTGAAATATGCACTGACCTGTGACCTACGCGGCGATTTCCAGGAGCTGTGCCTCATCTGTCGCGTTGTCATATGCTGTCGCGTGTCGCCTATACAAAAGGCCGAGGTGGTCGAGATGGTAACGCAAAACACGAAAGCTGTTACCCTGGCTATTGGCGATGGAGCGAACGACGTGGCCATGATACAGAAGGCAAGCGTTGGCATTGGAATTTCCGGTGTAGAGGGCCTGCAAGCTGCATGCGCATCTGATTATTCTATTGCACAGTTTCGGTTCTTGCAGCGCCTGATTCTTGTGCACGGCGCATGGAACTATGCGCGCATTAGCAAGTTAATCCTGTACAGCTTTTACAAAAATGTCTGCTTATATGTGATTGAACTCTGGTTCGCTGTCTACTCGGGCTGGTCCGGTCAAATTCTGTTTGAGCGATGGACAATTGGATTGTACAACGTTGTTTTTACCGCCATGCCTCCGTTTGCGATTGGGCTTTTTGAAAAGTTCTGTACGGCTGAAACAATGTTAAAGTATCCGCTTTTGTATAAGCCTTCGCAAAATGCCAAACTGTTCAACGTTAAAGTATTTTGGATATGGATTTTCAATGCATTGCTGCACTCCGTGTTTCTCTTCTGGCTGCCCATGTTTTCTTTTCAGAATGAAATCATTTGGTCGGAGGGCAGAACGAGCGACTATTTGCTGCTGGGCAACATGGTTTACACCGTAAGTTGATAATCTCAATATTTCAACTAATAATTTCTTTGAATTACATAAAATATTGTTATTTATTTATTGTTTCTTTTTTTAAAGTATGTCATCGTAACTGTCTGCCTGAAAGCTGGCCTAATCACAAGTTCCTGGACCTGGCTAACGCATGCCGCCATTTGGGGCTCAATAGTCCTTTGGTTTACATTTGTTATCATTTATAGCCACTTCTGGCCGACATTAAACTTTGCCAGCAATTTTGCGGGCATGGACATTCAACTACTGTCAACGCCCGTATTTTGGTTTGGTCTTCTGCTGGTGCCCGTCGCAGCCTTGCTTATCGATGTCATCTGTAAACTGTACGTCTCAATATGCCAAACAGTTCATCAATACTTACAATTTGTATCATTTGCAGCGTACACAATACCGTATTCAAAACACTCACCGAAGCTGTTCGTGAATCAGAAATCCAGCGCAACGATCCCTCATCAGTGATGGAAGAATCGCGTTCCTCGTAAGTATTCAATTAAATGAAAGTCCATTTGCATTATTTCTGGGTCTCCTATCAATTGGTTAACTATTGGCATCAATTAAGCATTACGTTTGTTGTGCAAAAAACAAAAATATGCTACATTTTCAATTTGAATTGCTGCGCATATTTATATTCATTAGTAGAATTATTCAGTTTGATTTGGCACAGACCGCAAAGCTAAAAACTGATATAATATATACATATAATATTCTAAAATATTCTATTCACCCGGCCATTCTTTGCGGTCTTTGCTATAGTAGCATATATTTTGCATTCTTCGTTTTGTTATTGTATGCACAATCTAGTTACTTCTTTTACTTAGCCTATTAGATCATTATGCATTACCTTGATCACTTAACCATTCAACTATCAAATACATAAACCAAACACATGTACTAATAACTGCTTAAATTGTGTTTGTTTAACTCTCGTGTGTGTTATTGCTTAAGTATTTATTTTAATTGGCAATTAATCGTTTAACAATGACAGCAGCTATCTTACAAAATCACTTTCTCTTAGAGATAAATAGTTGCAACTAGTGACATTCCAAACTTGAATACTCTATGCAAAATACGAAAACTAATACTTACTTACCACTTGACACTTCAAAAATCGATTATAGAACTTAGATCAAAAAGAAACACGTATACACTCCAATGTTTATATACATAGATCGTATTATTATAGATACATATGTATGTCTAGTATAGTTGAAAAACTCTCGATAGAACTATCGATAGTATCGATGGTGTGCTTTCGGCTCTCACAATCGACTATTTCACTATCGACAGTATTTATGCTTATCCTTAATTTATGATTAAATATAATACTTAAATAAAAACGACAGCATTGTCAAGTTCCAATTAAATCTATAATTAAATATAAATTAAATATCGAGTGCGCTATCATCGAAACCTTTGCACATTAGTATGTATGCATATTGAGTAATAATAATTCAATTAAACTTAATCTGCCAATTATTTTGGCTAATAGACCACTTGTGGACGAATAGTTGACAACGGTCTAATTTTTTTTATCTGCAAAAATGTCCTTGTCTCCCGTTTTGCCTCTTTTGATACGATTTTGTAACCAATTTGAATGGGTATAAGAATCAAAAGCATACTACATACTAACTTCTAAGTTCAACAAGATTATATCTTAAGAATTGGTTACATAAATATAAAAACGAAAACATAATTGCTCACAGGGTATTTCATAACGATTTTATAAACGAAATCTGATCGTTGTACAATATTTAATTGATTGCTATCTGTATTAGTGCTACATATGTATCGTCAATACCCATTAGAAACAACACATATACATGATAGAATAAAACAAAAAAGATACAATTTATAATTGTCTAGATTAAATTACGTATTTATTTAGTTTTGAACGCATTTTGTTAAGCATACTCAGCTATTTTCTGAAGATAACGTACACTGTTAGCTAACAAATTATTGAAAGTTTGATTGTTTAGAAGTTTCGTGTGTTTTTAGTTGCAATATGCATTGAAAGAAACAAACACAATTCTGTTAAAAAAGGAGGCAAAATTAAAAATAATTATATAAGTTTCATCAAGTTAACAATTGTTCTTATACATATATTTCTGTAATACAAATTAATCACATTAAAACCAAAATCCAAAAAATATAATTTTCTCTCTCCTCTATCCTTTATTAACAATCAACAATCAACATCATACATGTATCATATATCTTACAATTACGCTCGGCCCAAAAATAAAAATGCAATCACTCCCAATTCCCCACGCCGTACCTACGTATCTTTCCTGCACCCGTTCGATTCCATTGAATGACAATAAAAGTGACTCTGGCTTTGGACATGATATCGGCAAGCTAGTGAGGTCCAGCCACGCTTTAGTATCAAATCGAAGTAGTCTTAAGAGATCTGGTCAAAAAGACATCGAGTCAAGGCCCCAAACTCGACGATTACGCATAGAGAACTTGGATTTCGAGGAGGATTTTGAGGATCATCCGAATTATCAACGAAGACATCGTTGGCGCGGCGGTCAAGTTGACAGCCTTGGCAGTGAGATCCTGCACATGTAAAAAGGATATTGAAATACATAAAAGTATACACTGATAATAATATTCTAGTTGTTTGCACATGAATTATGCAATTAATAACTGTAAATTGATAAGAATGAAGTATGTTGTTTATATGTCAAAAATTATGTCAAATATGTTAAATAAATATGTATTGTATTTATAATAAGTCATCCATCAAGAATATGTATAACATGTGCTCAGGACTTACGTAGTCATATCTATTCAATACGATGTTATTCATAAGATAGATGTTAACATTTTTCATGGTGTAAGTATTAAAATTGATCCAACTGTGATATTGATTGCTATAGCATATAACTTGGGTGCAATTAGCAACTTTTTAAAGTGTGACGTTTTCATTAAGATTGATAATATCAATGTCATATAAATTGTATTGCTTATTTAACTTTTAAATATGATTGATTTAATATCAAAGAAATTGACATAATCGTACTTACACATTTGTTTATTTATGTACATAACATATAGTCTGTAGAATGTACAACAACCATACCAACTAAAACTTTTGATTCTAATTGTTATTTATTATAATAAAACATACTACATGTTTATACATGTGATAAAGCCTACCAACATACGTCTATAGACATAGTTTAAGGGAAAATGAATGTACAATAACATAAAAACATACCTATGTATTGTGAAATCCAGTTAACAGGAGCTGTTGTTGACGAAGCTTTAAATCTCAATTGTTGCAAAGCTTTTATTTTAATGTTGTTTTGTATAATATATAATTAATAAATATGTGTGCATATAATAAATATTCAGGCAAATTAAACAGTCATACTGTCATTATGATCTGTTAAATTAAGGTCACGTTTATATCCATTACATGAATCTCCCAACCATTCCTTACCACTCCAAATAAAGTGAACTCACCTAGAATTAAAGCCTAGAAATAAGTTTGTATACATCTGTGCAGTGTTATGAAAAGTATTGACTGCTTAATGTACGGTACACTTTTGTTAAAAATATAATATACGGTGTTTCAAGAAAATAAATTGGAGTTTAAGAGGACCGATTTAACATTATACAACCATCCTGACTTGGTTTTAACAGTTCCTTTCTCATTTAAAACTAACAACTAATGAATGATTACCATTACTTTGTATAGATAATATGCGAGAAAACTAAATCCCAATAAATATCTAATGGATTATGAGTGAGCACTACCAGTTGGTGTATGTATTAGTTTTCATGCATGCAAATTTATTCGATGCAATCCATGGTTTTGGCACATTTTCGAATGAATGCTGAATGTTATGCACTTTTAATGTTTTTGATTTCAATTTCAATTTTAACTCTAACACGCAACAAACAAACTGAACAAAATCATAAAAAGTACCTTATTGACTATTAAAATTAAAATAAAATCAAGTACAATTTTAAAATATGTATTTAAAATTTTCATGAATATTTTCTTTGCGTAACTCTATGTGTGTGCGCAGTACTATGTATGCCTTGGGATCAATTATTCGGTGTAAGTAATTCATGGATTAATTGTGAAATTAAATTTATACTACTATACAATATGTACATGCATATTTTCACATATAGACCACTTCATAATCACACACAGTCACACACCCATGATATTTCAATAGGTAATTATTTTTGCATCTGAAGAATCACGTTCAGGCTCCGATTTATCTTATCAACTGCGTTTAAAGGTAGCACGTATTTCTAATAGACTTTGAACTAGGGAAGGGCAACTAGCACAGAAATATCAAACACCCTAAATATATATATATATATTAAAACACAATACTCTGGTTTATCCTCTACATATTATATACAGATTGTCGAGTATGTACTAACTGCATGTTATATTTTCAAGACTTCCCCATTACTTTTAAGTTGCCGATTATTAAAGTCATTAGTTTAATACAATTGGGAAACTTGCATGCTCTTTAAAATTGATATCCCTTTTTCACTTTTGATTATACATACTAAGTACGTAGTGCAAGATCTTACTGCTCTTGACCTTTCATTTATAATTTTCATTGCCGTTTCCGGCTGTGCTAAAATTGCTAAAAATGCTAACAATTCAAAATGAAAATTCGGTATGCCTCAATAATATATTATGATCCAAATAAAGAAACCCTACACATTACCCATTACTAAAAGTCCTGCGACCATCCAAAAAACAAATTAATTCTACAGATTCACTGAAACTGCGAGATTGCTACGTAATGTTTTCACCCGTCGTGCCAATACAAGAGTCGAAACGGAACTAGAATTATCGCGTGAGTACTACCCATTTACCCATTAGTTCGAATGTGTATTTGCCCAAGGACATTTGCTTTTAGTACGTAGTACTTACGAGCTGACCATATGGTGGTGGTTTATTTTTTAATGGGGCTAGTTATAAGTATATAGTCACGGTTATCAGCACTAAAGTTCCGGGTAATCAAGGATTTCGCATGATTGCATTTTTGACATTTAGTTAATGGCCTTTTGAATTATTTGTATACTGAGAACAACCGTATACAGTGTGGGTCTGTTTCGATAAAGAGACACACGAGTAGTTTTCTTAAACATAACTTTCACGGCAGAAACACTTCATCCACATATTTTTCGTCATTAACAATCTACACATGTACAATGTTTATTGAATGAATCTGACATCACCTGTTTGTTTTCTCAGATGGATACGCATTTTCTCAGGAGGAAGGCGGAGCTGTTCCGCAATCAATAGTTATACGCGCCTATGACACGAACTTGCCCAAACCCGAAGGAAACTAAAATCCATCCCGGAGAAAAAGAGCAAGAATTCTATTTATGGATGTGCATCGTCCATGTATTAAATGAAAGAACACTTGAAATCTAGAACAGCTGATGTGTGTAAAAGGGCCAAAGAATACAAACATTTGAACACATACTCTAAGCATAACAACAATGTTAATACAAACTGAAACCTTTTTGAAACACACTCTTTTTCCTGTAGTTATGCATCAAGATATTTTACATGTGTCTTACATTACTATTTTTTTATAAATGCTGCATATATTAACTAAATTATGTATTTGTATCTTAACTGTTAATTATTTTATAAGTCAAAAACACTTAAATAAAAAGGTTAGAATCAGTTTCATCCTTTGCATCAAGCACCTATTTATTCGATCTAATTTTTTCCGGCAATGCCAAACATTACACTATCAAAATATCTAAATACTTGAACCATATTTAAGCTGGTGTGAACCTATTGTATCTATATAAGAAGTATGGCATCCATTACCAATAAGGAAATCCGAATATGCTTGTAATATAAATTAACAAGAACGGCGTTCTGAAACTATACACCCTTCCAGTAAAGTTTTTCTCTCGAAAACTCAATTTACGACCTATTGTTCATTTGGCATCTACAGTCATCACTACCTGCGATTGCGTTTGAGGTTTCTTTAAAAGTTGTTCATATCTGGTATATTCGAAGTGGTCCAATTTTTATTAAAGTTAAACAACTTGGAGTATAACAAAGTTTGGAGGATATCTACAAAATCCAAAGTTTTTCATGTTACATTCAATTGTCGACATTCGATCCTATGACAGCTAATGTTATATGATCCTGTCGACACAGACATAAGTATATACAGCAACTTGCCAAGGTTAATTACAATTTATCGACTTTTTTGCATACAAACAGACATCCACAAAGTAGCGATTTGCTTATTGATCGTTTAAAAATACAGTAAGAACGTATCTATCGGAAGCTTTCATCAACCGACTCGATCGCGGTCAAAAGATAAATTAAACCCTTTTCGCATTTCACAAGAGTGAAAGGTGACCTAATTAATAACTTGACTTGTGCTTTTACCAGGAGAATCCATTCTTCTCATTTTTCTCCCTTCTTTAAAAATTGCAAATCGCAGCACGTCGAATTGATTAAATAATCCGAAAAATAAAAAGGCAACTATCCGGTATATATGTAACCGAATATAACTTCGAGTTTATTTCAAATCACACATTAATTAATGTCTTTAAATTTCATGTGGTAAGTGTACATAGTGAAAGTTGAAAGCTCCATAGGACTCTAATTAAATGAATTAAATAACCAAGTTTTCAATGAAAGAGCAACTAATCTTGGTACGAAGTTACATCCCTAATGTCGACTATAGAATCGCACGATAAATCGGCTACGAGTCGACGATATGCTAACTGCGGCACTATAATACCGCAAATCTTTCTATTATTATCCAACTTGACGCGCACCATTTGCATCTGGTGACCTTTATTCTCGATGATCAATGCCACACGTTCCCATATGGAGGCCATAAGACCCGAGAGCACATGGTAGGTGCGCAGGCGAAGACCTAGGCCACACTTTTTTCCATAGGGGCACTTGGTAGTCCAGTAAATGTGGGAGCACATGTTCAGGGATTTGTTGTACTGCAAGTCCCAGAATTTTTGGGCCACACTTGGGGTAGTTTTCACATAGCGACTATCAATGGAACTAAGTGTCTCGATGCGCACTTGAGCTCCTATATTGGGTCGGTAAATCTTTAGATAGATCTTGGTGTGGTCGGTAGGTGTTTCAGTGGCATCCGACTGCGGTCCGACATCTAGGCATAAAATGGCGCAGTTTTTGTCATTTCGGCTTTCTTTAAGTATGTAGAACCCTTCGTGGTCCTGGAGGGTCTTCGCTTTGCACCTGTGGCGAGAAAGAGGCGGGTTTGGGGGTAAGTTAACTAGTTGGGAGATGAGTTTACTCACACGTTTAGAGCCATGTCATAGGACATGCCACGCTTGACCTCGAAGGTGTGCAGTTCGGTGAATGCAGTGCCTGAGAGGTATTTCCTTTTGAAGGTTATGAGCTTGATGACAGTGACATTAGCTCCATGAACTTCCAAGTCGATGACGCCCAGATCAAAGTGACCAGTACGCTTTACTTGGATCATCAGGGCTTGCAGCTTGTTTAGAAAGAACTTAAATAGAGCATTCTGAACTTCGAGACGGCATCCCAAGATGCGATCAAAATACGTGACTATGTTATTGCTTGTATAATCAATGACGTAGCTCCTTTGTCCAATGCTGCTCAAGCCCACACTCAGTATTCCAACACCAGCCAGGTCCTCGGAACTATCCAAGATAAAGTCGCCCTCGTAGGATTCGGGCATATGGACTGTTTCCAGCGGTTTCTTTCCCGTAATCTGCTGCAATACGCTGTCCAGAGCACTACAAGCGATGCTGTTGTTAATGTTGATCATCGGCTGATCACTCGCATGACTATCGCTCTCTATTGCACCTAGGTTCTTAAGACGCTTAGCGACCATTTTTGCAAAATGATTCTCAAAGTCAAGATCCGAAACCAGAATTACAAACTCTGGGTCGTTGACCTGATTCGTGCGATTTGTGCGTCCAAAGTGCTGTGTGGCATGATCAACACTCCAGGGTATCTCCAGGCTGATGTGGAGTCGTGGTCGTTGATTAGACACGGACTTATCACTATGCAACGATGTGCCACACGAGGCCGCTTCCGAAACGATGGCCAAATGTTTCTTGTCATCAATGAAGCTTTGCTTCTCAGAATTATTAACCGTATACAAGTTGGATTCCGGCTTACCGCGCAGCTGATACTCGTACGTCTCGGCACCAGTTTTGACCACCCGCCCACGGCGATTGGATATCTCGGACACCTGATCGGTGCCGCCTAGTTCAAACACGAGTTTGTCCAGTGTGTTAGGGGGCATTTTACGCGCCAGCTGTTGAATCTTGAACAGTAATTTCTCACGTGCGCTCATGCAGCGCTTCACTTCGTCTTCTTTGATTTGGGTTGTTTGAGGATTGATGTTATCAAAGTTAAAGTTAAATTCTTCGTCTTCATTCTCGGCTTGCGTGTTGTTGCACAATTGCTTTAGGATGCGTTGTTCTATTGTTTTTTCCCCTAAATAGGAAAGATCAGATATACTTATGTGTAAAGGCAGAGGCATTAGAGGATTTAAGTCTCACCCTGTTTATGCTTAAGCTTCGAAACGCGACGACGGCGACGAGCCTCATCAGAACTATCCTCATCCTCCATGTCATCGCCAGACAAGTCGGAACTCGGGCGTGTACGTTTCAAATTCGAGTTTGTGTCCTTGTTAAATGTGCCCATCTTGACTAGCTTTTCAAAACATTCTGTTGTGGGTGCCGGGAAATATTTCTCTACAAACGATTGAATAATTGCCCTCGCGGTGGATACAAATCCCGTCAGTTTCTCCTGGTCACCTTCGAGATACTGCAGAGTTCCACACTCGCTCGTCGATTGTAGCCCAATTACCACCGCTTTCTCCTTAAGTTTAGCCTCATCCACCAGCCTTACCACATGCTTCACCTTTGAGGCAATGCAAAGGTTCTTAAAGTAGCGCTGATGTGCTGCCCAAAACTGGCGGTTAATCTTCTCCTGCACATCACTGTCAATGCACATACGACGGAGGGCCTTTGCCAAATTCTCGTTGATTTGTGCCCATAGAACCACCGAGTAGTTGTAGAACTTGCCAAAATCACGCGACATGGGCACCTCCTCTATGCGAAATCTGACATTATGGCAGCTCAGCTGGCGAGCAACGTATATTCCGCGCAGCTTCATGTCTATGGCAAAAAGCTCCATTGCTCCAGAGCCGCGCTTTTCCACAGCATTAACAAACTCAAGAAATCCGGGGTATGAAGTGCCCGAACCCCATAAGCCCAGGCGCGCCATGTAGACCATGTTGCGCGGCTCCGATGCACCCCTGGCCGAGGCATAGACCACACGCGCCATGGGCAGCAGTTGCTGTAGCTTCAGTACCATGGTGCAAGTCTTGATGAACTTACTGGTATTCGCCAGGCTCAAACTATTGGCCTTGTGGCATTCGTCAAAGACAATCACCCCATTCTTGCCCAGCCACTGAACTACTTGGCTCAGGTGCGAATTGTAAGTGGCCGTAGGATCCCCAGTTTCGCCGATTAGCTCCGTGTATGTGCAACAGATGAGGCCTTTTCGAAAGGACTCACGCCCGTTCTCAGAACAGCTAATGTTGCTATATTGAAACTTGCTCAGTGGCGCCACTTTAATGTATCCGTTGGCATCAATCTGGGTGAGATCGCGCTCCGCATCAAATGGCAGTTCTTCGGACATGGATATCCATAGCGCACGCTTCCGACACTGCTTATAATTCTCATAGATGATGGCTGCTATTGTTCGTCCCTTACCCATACCGGTGCCATCTCCCAACAGAAAGCCCGCGCGTTGCCCGCTGGGCAGAATATGCTCATGAGTCTGGCAGGCATAGGTCACGGCTTGGAGCTGCAGGTCACTGAGCCCGCTCGAGTCTTTAAGCTTGTCTAACACTGCCAGCTTGTAAGTAACATTCGGCAGCTTAGCGGAACACAGTGTGGATGCCTCCACCACCTCATTGGGATGCTCGGACTTGCTTTGTACCATGCCTTCATGACAGGACACCTTACTAGTAGAATATGTACTATCCACATTGATTTCTTCCAAATCCACATCATCTTCATCCCCCAGATGCGGTTGCATTTGCGCCGCTTCACGGTGTGCCGGTTGTCTTAGGGACTCCCCGTTCAGGAGACCCTTTTTCGCTAACCGTGATTGAAAAATCTCATGGAGCTCTTGGGCCGTGAATGGCCTCAACTCATTTGTGCTCTCCACGCCTTCCATTTTATTGAAATTTAATTTTCCAAATGAGTTTATTAATTTTGTATATTATCGCTGTCACTGAGATGTGACATTTAGGTTAGCCGCTTGCAGTTAAGAGATTGGCCTGTCAGAAAGCTGTACATAAAGCTATATTTTATAATCGATTGCTTTTATCGTCTTAAACGGCATCCAGGAAGATTAATTCGTTTATTTGCTAAAAATTCTGTTAGAATATCCTTACAGACAAATTATTTCAAAGTAATTTCGAAAATTTACATATGTTAAGAACCTAATTCTGAATGCTATTTGATTCAGATATCAACATTTCCTTACACAATCATTGAGAATACTTTATGGATGTAATTTTGGAGCAGTACATATTCGTCTTACAAAAATATTCTTAGCCTGAAACTATCGGTAATTTTTTGGAAGTTTTGTTTTTCTGCTGGTTTCGACTTAGAAGTTACTTTCTTGTTTCTATTTTAATTGATCTCCGCCTTATGAACGAACACACAAATGTTGTTACATGTGTTTTATGTAAGTAACTCTATGCTATTCAAACTTTCTTAATATATTTAAACCTGCCAAATATTCATTAAATTAATAACAATATTTTTTGTAGCTGAATAATTTACTAATCCGCTGGACATTTCTAGTTTATTGTTATATTTTCAGAGTAAGAAAATATAAATTTTACATATAAAAACCATAGAATACACACACAACGTCTTACATTTGAAAATTACTGTTGGTAATGTGAATATAGCTCTATATATATATCGATGACTTGAGGATTCGATACTTGGAATATATCGGTACTTGCGTGGTTCCGGAACGAAATGTCAAAATGAGCAACAATTATTGATGAGTCGTTCAATTGAACTTATTCCGGACCACTTAACACAACCCTAACTCATACACACATACACAGATTTTGTCTTAATGGAACCCTGAGGAACGACGCGGCTTTCCATTTACACTCATTCGAGCCATTAAGATAGCTAAGTTTTATCTGCATTAATACAAATTCGCGGCTGAAAGGAAAACGACAAACGGCTCAATGGATGACATGCTAAGTCCGAACTTCTCCATACCCAGCATTGGGCATGCACCCACACCAATACACCACAGCCTGGACGCCGATCAACAAATAGAAGCATTACCACATCAAGTTTATCATCCACCAGCACCAGAACCAACTAGCGCAGCCTCCTCTACAGTACCACAACAACTTAACGATGCCAACAACGCACCAAGCGGCACTGATGGAGGAGGGGCGGGCGGCCTCTACGGTCACGAGCCGACATTACCGTTGGCCCACAAACAAATGCAAAATTATCAGCCCTCTGCAGCGTATCAACAGCCGACGCAGAGTAGCAACACTGGAGGTAGCACACCACAATCCCTGATGCAACCGCAAACACCCCAAAGCATGATGTCCCACATGATGCCAATGACCGAACGCAGTGCAGGGGGACTAGCGGGAGCCGGAGACTCGTCTCTCAGCAACATACACCAGACAATGGGTCCATCCACACCCATGACGCCCGCCACGCCGGGTTCGGCGGACCCAGGCATTCTGCCACAACTGCAAAACATTGTGTCCACAGTAAATTTATGCTGTAAATTGGACTTAAAAAAGATTGCTTTACATGCGCGTAACGCCGAGTACAATCCAAAGCGTTTTGCGGCCGTCATTATGCGTATCCGAGAGCCTCGCACAACCGCTTTGATATTCAGTTCAGGAAAAATGGTTTGCACTGGGGCAAAGAGTGAGGATGACTCAAGGCTGGCAGCTCGAAAGTACGCACGAATCATACAGAAGTTGGGATTTCCGGTAAGCTTATCGATATTATTTTGCATTGGCATTTCTGAATTACATTCGTTTCACTTGCAGGCGAAGTTCCTTGACTTTAAGATTCAAAACATGGTCGGTTCTTGCGATGTTAAGTTTCCCATACGATTGGAGGGTCTGGTACTGACGCATTGTAACTTCAGTAGCTACGAGCCGGAGCTGTTTCCCGGTCTTATATATCGTATGGTGCGACCACGTATTGTGCTGCTGATCTTTGTGTCGGGCAAAGTGGTACTAACCGGCGCCAAAGTTCGACAGGAGATATATGATGCCTTCGATAAGATATTTCCCATATTAAAAAAGTTTAAGAAGCAGTCATAACATAGTTAAGTATAAAGTATCTAGTGCATTAACTCCTAAAGTTGACTAATTGTAAATCAATATAAGATGTGTGTTTAGAAAGGAACATCTCAATCGGTTCCGCGAAATAAAACTGTATTTAGTTGTATTTATTTGATGTGTGCCTGCATTTTTATTGCCACCTAGCATCGCTTATTCGTATGAAATTTAAACCTGATTTATCTTAGATACATTGTGCCATTAGCGCACCCACATTCTCGAATTCAATCTTTTCCGTAATGTTTTTAGTCTTAATCTTATCGTCCTGCGTTGCGACAACCACCAAATCGCTTCCTTGATGCTTCCAGCCATTGCGTTTAATCCAATTCTCAAGAGTCGAGTCCTCAATTCCACCCAACAATTCCTTCAACAGATCCTTCTTGATTGTCTGGAAGGTTGTACCCACAACATGCGACACAAATTTGCGTATGGAATCATGGAAGCCAGATATATGGCGGAACATTGTGCGATTAACTTCGGCACGTTGCCAAAACAAGGTGAAGTCAGCTCGCTCTAGTATGTCTGCCAAATCGATAATGGTCTGCACATTTTCATCCTTCATCTGCTGCGGCAACAACAAGCACTTGGCCATAACAAAATCTGTGTGTGGCAGATTTGTGAGGCACTTCAGCAAAATGGTGTAGGTGATTTCAAAGTTCAACATGTGCGGGTTAAACTGATAAAGCTTGAGTACCGCCAGGTTAGCCTCCAGATCATAGCTGTTGTTTTTGGCCTGGTCTTGGACGTACGACTCCAGTATCTTTAAATGATCCGGATTGTATCTGGACAAATAATCGAGGTTATGTTTGTGTGTATTTGTTGATTGCTAATAAATGCGAGAATCGGAAATACTTACCGCTCAATGCAACCCAACATTTCCTGTATGGTCTGGCTTTGGCCATTTTCCATTTTCACCAAGTGCGCCATAATTAACAAGGTATGAGCCGTAGATAATTAATTTATATGTAAAATGTAAACGAAAATAATATTCGCGTGGCGTTGCTTAGCTTGTATCGAATAGTTCGGAACGAGTTCGATTGAACGACTCACTAAACTGAACGAGCGAACTAAATTCCAGATTCGCATTCATTTAGTTCTAGTTCGATGAATTCTGCTATATTGTCTTATTATATATATCTTTTGCATTCAAAAGTAAACAGTTTATTTTGTTATTACCATTGTCATTGTTATTTAATGTAAGGTACGGGTTAGTAAAAAAGTTGAGGATCAAGTTCTTTATTAGCTGCTTACTGCCTCCAAAACAATATTGTTAAGAAAGCTGCCCTCAACTGCTTTTAACATTATTCGATTATTATTTTTCTCGATTAATTTTATTTTATTCTGCCCATGTTGTTGGACGATATTTTAGGCGGTATTTCTTAAATGATACAAAGTAGCCATTTTAATTTGTAATCGTTGTACTCAGTTACAAATTTACCGAAAATATTTAAATCGATAGAGATAGATAGTAGAGTGATGGTCCCATTTCCAAGACTATCCGAATATATTTTTTACAACAAAAACATCCAGGCATGTATATTCAAGATAAGTAAAGACCGTACTTCAGACCTGAATCAGAGCAAAAAGATTTTACAGTAATAATACTCAAACTCAACGTACAGCCCAACGAAGAGCTGGAAGCGTGCACAATAGTTTGATATAGTATTCATTATGACGAAAGTCAACTATGAAATTTTGTTGTTTATAAAACAATCGGTTTTAGAATTTTAAGAAATAGATTTACCTTTTGCAAAAGATTCTAGTTACATTTATAGAAATGAAAAAAAAATATCTAAATCGGATTTGTGTAATTCAAATATAAACTTAATCATTAAATGGCAAATCTTATCATTTTTATAAGCCTTAGCCGGTCCCTGTATTAAGGTCCCTGGATGAAGTGATCGTATTCGGAAAGTTGGTCCTCTATTTAAGGATATGTTGAATGGGAACTAATTTTCATAATGTTTATTTGTTTTCACAGCTCTTTCTGCGCTGTGTCCTTGCACATTATGATATGAATTAGGACTATTGATTGGCATTCAGAGATTTTCACGATCCTAATTATCTTTGGGAAAGATACAGCATAAGTTTTTACAGTGGGTTGATCAGAGATGTGCACATATATACATATACGTCAGCAATTCCTTATAGCATAATATATATTCGACAAATCTAATTACGAGTATTAGTAAATAAAATTATATTTATTATTTTGCTATTTTCTATTGTTTTCCAGTTTTGATTTTAAAAGGACTAGGGTTAAGGTCACTTATTCGTAAAAGTTTATATAAATACTTATTTATACATATACATATGTATGTACAATATGGAAGTGAATCATTATTTTTAAATGTCCTCCTCGATTTACGCCACTTTCTCTGGAAGTTTGGCGATTTTATTTATTTAATTGAATAATTTAGCTCCATCTCACTTTGTCAGGAAGTAAAATTGGAAGTGTATATTGTATGTATTGTATGTGGAAGCTACTTTTTTGTACCCAAAAATATACATTTTTGTGTTTCAATGCCCTTAAGTCTTTGCTGGCTCAGTTTCGCCACGAGCCGCAGACGCAGCCGCTAATTCAGCTTGACGTTGTTCCTCTTCTAGTTCAAGACGTTCCACCTTTTTGATTTTGCTTAGTTTTCCTAAAAATGGCACAATTAATACGTAACTCCACCTACATAAGAAACTACACTTACTTGCACATTTAAGCATAATGGTGCCCCACCAGATTGACCATCCCCAACCCACAAAGCAGAAGAGTACCGTCAAGAATTGAGAGACCGCTACAATGATATTTATGATAAAGGATCCAATCCGAGCGCGGGCACTGTCGAACTGAGAGAACCTCGGAATCCCAACGCACAAGCAGAAGAGTCCAGATAGTAAGGTACCTGAAGTAAACACACTTTTAAAACACACGTGGCCATGAAATGAAGGACAATGAAAACTAACCTAAGCCTGGAAAGATGACATTACAAAAGGCGCAGAACCATGCCAGGTAAAGCGGCAGTACAGGAATAGCTCCCTTCATTTTAGAAGCGTACTCCACAAGATCAACATGCAGCTTTCGTCGCGTGTCCTAGAGTACAAAATAAATAAATATCGCATGTTACTTATTCTTGAACAGAAGCTATAGACCAGGTGGCTTACTTCACTAGCTGGTGGTGCTTTAATACTTTGTCGCCGTGCTTCTGAGCCACGTCGTGGTTTCTTGCGGCAGCAGAATAACATGAGCCAGAATCGCCTGCAGCAGCTCCTAAAATAGACAATTTTGACTGATTGTATAAATAAGTTTTTCTATAGCCGACCACCTACATTTTGGACACGTCTTCTGCCGGAGCCGTTGTTGTTGATGGCGCTACTGAAGAGCCCTCCAAAATGGCCGCATCTGAAGCACTTATGCCGAGTTCTGGGTCACGATCGCGCCATGCCACTTTGGGATCAGTGGAGGCGGCAGCACCTCGTTTGCGTCGACACGGTATACAAAAGCAACATTTCCTTAGTTCTGTTTCATCTCCGGTTATGGGATCGACTTTATTTACTGAACGGCAACAAAAAACCTTTCTCCAACACAGACCGCACTTGCTCTGCTGCCTTGGTTGCATCGATATGGATTGTTCCATCGGCTCCACGCTCATTGTTGTCATTTTGGTCTCCTTTTTATCCAACTCCTCACTTGTTGGCTTCTTCCGGCAGCTCTTACAGCAATTGGATATTGGCCAACAACTTGACTTTTTCTTATTGACCTTGGACTCGTCGACTACCTCTAGTTGGGTTGTAGCGCTGCTCCTGGCACTCGAGAGCACTGGCTGTTCTTCACCAGGACTATGAAGACGATCTTGACGCTGACCGCAGCATCGAAAGCAGTGAGATCGACGGAATCGCATGCAAAGCGTGCTGCAACAGCGGCAGTAACCGCTTTTGCCCACGTCATCCTTCAGAAACTCTTGGCTGCTTGTTCTGATAAGTATATAATATTTGTTTAGTTAAGGTTCATAGTCAAAACCCTAATGGTACGTAAAGCTTACATCACAATCAATATTTTTTAAGCTTCGATAATATGTTATTGCATATATGTACACATACATATACTTAAAAATACATATAACAAAAATTGGAGCTAGGCGGGAGCTTAGTTTATGCTTGAATTTGCTCGAATTAGTTCTAAAGCTTGAACTTTATGTTTAAAATGCGTCCACAGGCAATAAAGTAATCCTCCAAATTTAGTGTTTATAACTTAAACTCAGATGTGTTGCAACTCAGGAAGTGGAATCTAAACTTGCCGGATAGATTCCCCAAGCATTTTCGATTGAATATCAGTCTGGAGATCGTCATGGCCAATCTAAAAGTTTAATTAATTCTTGGCTGACTATGATTATCATAAATGGGGATTGAGAATAGTATGTAGATGTTCCATAAAGTTGATCGAAATCGCATCCAATATTGTCATTGAATTGGGTGTTTCGTAGTCGATCTGTTTAGTTGGTCCTTCATACTTCAATGTTGAAAGTTTTGTATTGTATCTAGCAGAAAGTAAGTATATACAATAAATATTACTTCCGTGCAATCACTGTAGGTAATAACCATAGACCTTGTCCTTTTATTGTAATTTCATGGAGTTCATTTCCACATTTGCATATGGTTAGCAAGATTTTGCATGTTAGTACTCTCGAGAAGGGAGTACTTTTATTATGCAAATCGATTTCGTGTTCTGCGGCTACGGTGCATTGCTGCTATTATATCCATTAGCATTTATAATGACTTTTGTATTCAATACGATAAAGATGAAGTGCACGAGAACACAGTTACATTCTTATTTCCGCTAATAGGTCAGAGGTGGATCTTATGGCTATCCGATTTTGTATTCATAGAATTTATTTGAAGTGTTATTTGAGTGGTACACGAACAGAAGCATCCATACTCGAGGTTATTAATCCCACTTTAAGTTCAAGGTCAGCGATTGCGTTGACTAACTTCATAAGTAATTATGTTAACTAAACCAAACTTGGTCCTTTTCTTACTTACACAATTTTTCACTTGAACACGTGCCAAACAAAAACCTGCTCGCTAATAGATGTGGTTTCAACGACTTCGGATTTATACCGCACAAGCCAACGACCAAACTTATTTTAGAGGTCGAGAACTTAAGGATAATTCACTTGCCAACAACGATAAGGCCAATAGCATTGAAAGAAATTATACTTTCGCTTTTATACCTCTTTTTCTTTTAGAAGTTCGTCGCATTGCGTATTAGCATTGTTTTCCATTAAAATAATAATAATAAAAACTTGATTGTAATTACAAGTACCATGATTACCTAAACAAATATTTGTCAGCGTCAATGAATGAATTTTGCGGCAGATCAATGTTAAAAATGACCGAGTTCTTTTTCTTTTTAGTCAGCATTTTCAACGCGGTCTTTTTGTCTTTTTGTTTTCTAAATTAAAAGAATCATTCGGTTAACCAAGTAATTGATATCTAAGTGCTTTTCAATCACTAAATATTTGTTCAACCTTTTAAGGAGTGAATTTTGTTGTGCTGCGCTTGGCGCGATTGTCCGGCAGAAACTGATTTGTTATTGCGGCATGAAACTTTGGACATGCCACGAAAAGAAGTAGGTTGCTCTATGTATGTGCACACCTCGACTGGTTGGTTGGTCGGTCACCCATTTTCTTGAATTTCGCGTACCTCGGGCTCGCGCCCATACATAGGTATATACGTATATGTATGTATATATACATATGTACGTACATATGTACATTCATTGAAGGACGCCGGCGCTTACGCTCACGACAACGTTGAGGACGACAAGCCAGCGAACGGATATCCTTAAAGGCGTTCCGTATGGTCGCTCCCCATTCCAGGACCCTCGTAAATTTATTGACGCATTTATGAGTGGCTTGGCGGCCCACAAGGCACCATATAAATGTATAAATGTATATAGTGTATGTATGAACATCTGTATATATACAAAGTTAGTTGGTGTAGTGGCGGTCTAAAGTTTTACGTATCAAGTTGGTGCGGTAGTTATTGTTGTTGGGGGTTTCCGGGTATGTAAATTTACTGGCCAAGGGGTATACTATGCCTTGCAATTGTTTTTATTTGGAGACTATAGGAACGTGGCAAAATGTTAGTGCGCGTTAAAAAGTGTGGCAAATTAGCGACTTTGTGTTTTCCCCAAACTGTAAACTTTCTTACACTTGCCTAGCTACTGACAAATAGGTTTATTTCGTCCTTTTATAAAGACACATGCAAAACACAGACAGCTGTCAGAGACAATTACATATGTACATATATGGTTAAGAGCATTACATACAGGCTATCACTAATAATGGGGCAGCATATATAGATGGGACAGTATACATATTGCAATATCAAAATTGGGCCCTAGAAAGCTGTCGGCGAAAGGACCTACATAAGCAGAGGAATGTTCAATTACAACTTAATTCAAAATATGGTATGCTACTAAAGGATCGTATCTCCTGTGTTACTTTTTAAACGCTTGCAGAGGGAATCATAATTTAATTAATTATATTCTTGATCAGTTTCAATAGACGAGGTGATTTAGCCATGTCAGTCTCACCGTCCATGTGACTGCCTGTCTATCTGTTTCTATGCAAACTTGAGTCATATAGCTTTATTTTCGCACTCAGTAAATATGTGCGATCCGACCTAATTTGATAACTATAGTATATATACAAGTGCCGTTAATCGCCGTAATTTGCCGAAAAATCAGTTGTTATGATATATTGGAAAAAAACATATTGCTTTTTAAGTATATCTCAACAAAATTCACATTTTCCATTGTGCCCTTTAGATGTTGATCAAATTTGGTTATAAAAGATCGGTCAATTGTTCTATGAAGTGATTAGTTTTTCTTGGTTGTCTTTTAAATACGTATTAGGCATATCTTTACTTAGATAAATATGTATACAAATGCGATTCATCACGATTTGCTCATAAATAATTGACTAGCGACACAAATATCAACGCCAGAAGGTCTTTAAAGTGATGTTCTTTCAGTAAATATAGGTTTCACTGTTAGCAAATAACTCTTTTTTCATTTCAGCCCTATGAAAAACTCGATTTTCCCAAACAAAATTTTATCATAAATAAAAATCTACTATTATTAAAATAAACTATATAAAGTAGTTAAATAAAAAGATCAGTTAACCGATATGGTAATCTAGTAAAAGCTAAAAATTGTCAGCAGGAAATAATAAACTTTTCAACAACAAAGTATTTCATAGTTACATTAACTCAATTTCCACAGTGATCGGATTTTAACAGACACTTGAATAGACTGACACGTATATAGAAACAGTTTGTCACCCTAGCAAAGAATATATAATTTGTGCGGTTAAAAGTGTCTTTTTAAATGCGTAACACATTTTATGGCAAAGTTGCAATACCGTCTGATTGGGTGGGTATAAGAACAGTAATTGCTTTAATTCTTAATTTTGTTAACTTACTTTGCAATGCCGCCACTACCTGCTGTAGAGCCACCCTGACCGTCAGGAGAAAGTCGTTTGTCATCCACTTGGAAATCGTCTCTTCTGCCAGGAAGAGGTGTCGCAGGATCAAAGTCCACAGCCCGATCCTCTTGCATATTGGCTCTCTCACAGTCAATTTCCGGCTTAACTGATACTGCATGTGCACTGATCTGTGAACTTGCCGCATCCGCCTCAGCTGCATTCAGCACCGATATGGATGCTTCAATGGGCTGCGTTGGTGGCAAGGGCGACTTTTGTACCTCGCCAGAGTTTCGTTGGGCATTGCTACCGTCAGCTGTGTCGAGGCGTGAAGTGGAGTCGAATGGCTTGGCCACCATTGTGATGCCACTAGGGGTAGGCGAGGCGCCACTTTCTAAGGTGAATCCTGTTTCGCTTTCGTGAGTTTTGGGGCTAGTTATATTTTCGTTCGTCTCCAAGATGGACTCTGCGACGGGCTTATGTATACTTTCCAGGCTTTTTTGTGCATTATCGGAACTTGTTGCCATCGACCCCAAACTATCACCGGTGGCCATTTGTCCAGAGGTGGCAATTGGTGCAGGTTGACCTTTGTGAGTTGGATGGAAATGTTCAATAAGATAAATGGTACAGGTTCTATTACATAAAACCTACCGTCGGTTTCGTGTGCCAGTTCTGGTACCGTTGCCACCTTGCGATTCTGCCCGGAATCGACTCGTTTCTTATTACTAATTAAACTGAGTCGGGAGCTCATGCGAATCAATGTTGACATATTAGAGCCTTGCCGCTTTATCCCGGCTGTTGCAGACGCATTGACTTCGTTTCTGACCGCGGGCAAAGCTTCTGCTGCTTGCAACACGGCATTGCCGACATGCACAGCCAATGGGTTTATACTATCGGACGTGGAGTCCTTAGCGTTTTCAACCTTTTCAGGGGATCCCTTGTGTTTTGATTTCGTTGCTGTACTATCGATAACATCCTTCTTGTTATTCTGCTGGGATCCGGCACGTACTAGCGGTCTAGGTAAAGCGTTGGTTCCATTGGTCTTGGTTACTGCTTTGTCTTTGCCAGTATTTTGACCCTGCTCCTTTTTTTGCGGTTGAGGGGTCTTTGGCTTAATTTGCTGCTTTTTCGCTGTGTTGTTCGTCGGAGTCTTAACCCCTGGTTTTTTAACGTCCGATTCTGGTTTGCTTATTGAGGAGGTCTTTTTTTTGGCACTTTCAGCTTTGTTGGACTTTTCTTTTGGATTTTTATTGGCAGGGACTTGTGATGGCTTTTTACCCTTAGGTGATCGCGGCTTTCTTAATTTGTCAGTCGGCTTAATAGTACCCGATAGTTTTTTGGACGGAGTACTGGACTTGGCAGGGTTGATAACCGTACTTGTCGGTATGCGGGAACGAGAGCTGCGGCGTTGGCTAGCTAATGTCACCTCTTTACGGTCACGTTTCGGTGATTGCTTTACTTGCTTGGGTACTGGGCTCAGCGACATCTTTCTCCCATGCAGCGCTTTTGCTGATTGCCCTTTTGGGCTTGTTGAAATTGATTTTCTACGGTTGGGCATTGTAGCCGTACCACGACTATTGCGGGATATGGTCGCTGGGGAAATGCTTGTTGATCGCAAGGATGAGCGCACGCTCAATCGCGAGTTTGCCCGAGAACTGACCGCCAAGTCATTAGCTTGCGCCATACGCGAGTTTGGTCTGGAAGGGGGTCCTCTCGAAACTGGACGGCTGGAACTAAATCGGGTAGGCGTCAATCTGTTGTCGGCAGTACCATGGGTGTCAATGCTGCTGCGCATCGTTGCCTGTGATGGAGAACGGCTGTTACTCGCCCGTGAATTTCGACCTGACAAAACAGATAAGTTGGCGAAGTCCTTTTGTGGTGAAGTTGTTCGAGAGCTAGGGCGCGAGTCCTGTCGACTGCGCACTGGTATGCGAGATATGGAATCTCGACGAATGGACAACTCTGACGGGGTATCCCTGTGAGCAGCCTCGTAAGCGTCGCCATGCAGAGGACTATCTTTGCCACTATCCTTGTTTGGAGTACCAATAATTGGTGACAGAGTAGACGGCTTGACAATCTTGGCCCGCTTGTTTTGTTGCTTTGTATCCACACTTGAAAATGGTTGCCGTCTGGGACTTTTTAACTTTGTAGCCGGTTGATAAATGGATTTTCGACGTTGTGTTGTTGCTGGCAGTGTTGCGAGTGAGGGTCGGCGGAAACTGAAGTCGGAGGTTATGCTGCTCAGATTAGAACTGCGTCTATCTGACGCTGTTTGCGTTGAGCTTCGACGCTCTGGGGATGTTGAGCTGGAACGTCGACGCGCCTGAATGCGCATTGGATCAAAAGAGGATTTTGTGGGATGCGTACCGAGGACCAAGTCATCGAGGCTTAACCAATTTGAGCGGGGAGGGTTACGAGGAAAGTCATTTTCCTTGTTTACTACTCCGAGCAGCCCACGCTGCTTACGAGTGGGATTCGGGTTTGGCTTCAAAGGACGCGGCAGTGTGCCCGGTGGTATAATTGAAGTTTCCTTGTCTAGTTCCATACTCGATCGGTGTAATCGGGGTATGGCGCTACGGTAGGGCTCCGTTATTAAAGGTAACGTTTCCAAACTCTTAATTCTCTGACCAAATGGCGCAGACTTTTCCGGAGATGTATTAATGTTAATGGATCCACGGCGCTGGACACGTGGCGTATACGTGTCGACCGATGAGGTCAGCGAATCCCTCTGTTGGAGAATCCCCTTTTTGGGCATCGCCAACTTGCTTGGGCTGTAACGCCCAGTCATGTTGAATTGCACAGAGGGGCGTGGTGAGTCATCGGTAGCCTGGTGACTGGTAAGCATGCTGGCAGGCGGCAGTTGGGGTAGTCGTGATCCAGTCAGAGATTTGCGTCGCGGCCTCATCTGTGGTTGAGCTACGATGGACGAGGTAGTGGTTGACTGTATAGAAGCGTGCCTTGCAGCGGGTGCAGGAGTCCGTCGCTGAGCCAGCGGAGTAGCATTTGGGGTGTGGGTAAGTGATGACTTGGGTGAGCGGACTGACAGTATTGTAAATGATGACTTCTTATGCAGACGAGTTTCTCCCACGCTGTTGGGATTGAAAGATAATGCGATATTAGATTCAGTGGTACCAAGCGATGATAACCAAATGGACCATGTTGGATCAAACCTTACCGATAATCACCGCCCGTCGAGATAGAGTCCTTGACAACTACGGGCGACATTTCTCCAGGAATGGTCTGTGTATGCGCGTGCAACTGAGCGTTCTCCTCTGGGGAAGACATTGTCATATCATTGATGGATTCAGGGATGTGACTTTGACAAAGGCTCGGCGATCGCGGCGTATTTACGCTGTATGGTATTTGATAACTCTCGAGCAGCTGTCTTTCATTCAGGTTGCGCAATAGCTCCCTCTGCTGCTGAAGGTATTGCTTTGGCGAGAGTATGATATCCATGTCCATTGCAGAAGTCGGAATTCCGCTGTTTATGCTTGATAGGATTGGCACCGGTGACTGTTCGGGAAGTTGCTTCTCATTATTCTGCAACTGATCCTCGCCTCCACTGCTTGAACCGTTTGAGTCTTGGAGCATGGTGGCGAGTGGTGAAAGTGGCATTTCTTCGTGCTTCATGGACATGACCATTTTTGAGCTAGGCCGCAATTTTGGAATGCGACTAAACTCTGAAAAATGTTGAGGTGCTGGGCGGTACCAGTCCAAGCCAGTGCTTGAGTACGATCCCGACATAGGCCTGCAAGTGTTGAGGATTGATTAATTCACTTTCTTCGCACAACGTCTCTACTCACCTATGCGATTCCTCCTCCATATTGCCAGCTACTTGAATTTGTCCGAATGTATGAGCTGAAGCTTGACTAGCCTGCTCGTACTCACATTCATATACATCAGGCTTATTGACTATGTCCTGCGGTGCAAGCAGCATAAAATTAGGGGAGTCCAGCTGCTCTGAGCTGGAGCCGCCACTCGAATTGGGTAAAACTTGAATGTCGGGTGGTTGTAAGCGCGGTATGGGTATAGGCAGCATATTGGTCTGAGTCTGAGCTCTGCAGGTGCCCATGTTAGTGTACGGTACATTGGAGAAAAGCCTTCGTCGACCTTCATTCCCCACGAGCGTATTCAGGGCGACCGCAGCGACAAGTGTGTCCTCCTCAGAGCTGGGAATATCGAGAGATGCGGCACGAATCGTCTCAAAGGCAGCAGTGCCAAAATAATCCTCCGGCTGCGGTGGCGGCACTGGATCCCCGAATAGGCTACTATAAGGTTGAATATTCGGTGTCGTCTTCTCCATGTACAGGCCATCTGAGGTAATGCCTTCAGTGGTTCGTTGCTCCCGGCCATAATTCCCATTGCTATGTGCAGATGGCGACATAATCCTGTTGGGATCGCAACTATAATCCACGGATATAATGGCGGGCGTAGCTATGGGTGTGTCCGTAGAGCGGGTTCGGGCGGGCGACCTTGTTGGATGAGTTATCGTCGATATGAGTGTGGGTGAGGGCGATGATGAATATGACAATGTTTGCTGCATGATTTTTCATTTGTGCTGGTCTCTCCTCCTGAGGCTACTAAAGTAAACAAAATCTGCGTTGGAAGGAAGCACTCGTTCGGTTCAATGTGAGCTTCGATAGTCGGATCCTGGAAATTGTGCCATAGTTTTTCCTAATTTCTGCAAGAAAGATGAGAGTATATCAGTTGTATATAGTACATGCGAGTATAACATTAAGAGTTTATTTATAACATTCCGATGAAAGTCACTCTGAAATACTTGAGGCGTGAAATCTAGTCCTTCAGCGAGCAAGCAAAGAAATGACACAAATACATGTTGTGCGAAGAAACTAAAATTAAAGTATAAGCACACTTACACAGCCAATTTTACAGACTGTCAGATAGACCTTCTGGCCAATGCAATGTCAGTGCACCAAACACGCGAAGCTTCACAGACCGACTGAAGACAGACCCAACCCCGGCCATGTGCAACGGAAAACTGGCGCTATTTTCATTGCCGATGTACGAAGCCAAAAGTTGCGAAAATGGTAATTATTATTTACTATATGTATTATTTCTATTGTATTTTCTAATATCTAGTATTTCACTGCCATTACCGAGTGTTGATAAAGCGGCAGACAGCTCAATGTACCCCGAAGCCACAGTTAACAGTTCAGCGAGTGTTTATACCCTGTACCATATGAGCGAGAAGAATATTAACTGCAATTTTGCCATATGATCGATTTTGTTTCAAGGTGACGCTACGAGTACTTTTCATGCCGAACTTAGGTTTAATCACAAGATACAATATCAGCAATACTGCGAAGGACATATTCGATTACCAATTCTATCGGATTTGTTTTTATTGGAAAATTCATACCGTACGAATGTACATAGTATATTTACAGAGTATTTCAAGGCTGGGGCTCTGCTATATTTATAATTGTTCGGTTTTAAATGATGTTCGCTAACGAGAGCATAACTTGTGCGTGACTAGATTATAAGTGAATTGCATGTTGCAACTTGCTGCATTAGATTGCACATAAAATTGCACTGAATAGCATTTCCAGCAAGTATGCAATAGTTGTAACTGTGGTATCCATTGTAAATAACTCCTTTCATATTTGAAGAAGTTTAGCATTAATTAGTTAAGGCTGTATCGTGTAAGAAATGAAAGTATTTTTTTCGAAGCTAAACGTACGTATTAAACTGAATTTGTAATTTATTTATTTATTTATTACAAGTTCCTGCATTATGAATTTGTAATAATTTATACTTTTGCAGCAGCTATTCGATATTTGTCGAGGAAGCATTTCAGACCAAGGGGTAGATTTATTTTGCAAACCAGTCTTAGCTCCTGTACCAAATTTTTTTCAACTCTTCAACATCTATTACTTCATTATATAGCTGCCTAGTTGGTTAATTAAGTTGTTGCATACAAAATTGTGTATTAAGCAAAGTATGTCAAATTAATTACTTTGAGTCTAACACCGCCTCAACTGGCTATCCAGATATTGGTTAAGATTAGATTTGTATATTGCAAATCTGCCCTTCGAGCATTATTTATTAATATGTCTGCAGAAGCATTTTAAGTGCGGCACCCTAAAAATAAGTTATATATTTGGTTTTAAGATACAAGTGCAATTTTTCTATTGTTAGCGAAAATATATGAATCGAACACAATAAGAATCGGATAAATGAGACTTTCAATGTTTCAATGGAAATTGATATAGTTCCACAGGGAAAATGACTCAAAACCTGTGCGCATCCTAGTAGATAAGTTGTCTAAGTGACAAAGTTATTAAAGCAACTAAGCCAGTATGTACGGAAACTCAACCAGGGTATAAATGTTGGGATCATTGCCGATGATCTTAGTAGCTCGTGCTAAGCACGACTTTGTACGAGTTTATTCAGTAAAGAAAGGATGGGTGGATAATTTGTAAGTATAACGTAATAATACTAATAATAATAAAAACCTATAATTGATTTGAAAGCCACTCGAAAGCTCACAAATACTTATGCTTAGATACGTGTACATGTACCCGGTACATCCATAAGTAAACGTGACGAGTCTTCAATTCGCCGTCGATTTTCGCCGCAACGCCTCAGCGAATAAGCGTCGCCTGCATGCTTCGCTTCAATAGCGTGTGGCTTGTCCACTTGTTTTCATGCCGCCGCGTGGCACCTGTTGGCATGGCTGTAGCACGCGATGTGCCTTAATTTATACATACTTGTAGACATACATATGTATGTATGTACATATGTAGAGCACTGTTACTATTACTTTTTTGCATAGCTTAGTAACATGTGCGTACATGTGCTATCTGTATAGAATGGGGCTTTAAAGCCTTATCACTACGAGTAAGGAATACCAGATCCTGTGGCAGCCTGTATGTACGCGTATGCCCAAAGTAATCAACTTTCAGCTTTTAAATTATAGCGTATATATAAAATACATGTATTTGTACTGTGCACATGTGTGTTTAGTCTTAGGACTTTACACTCACGCGCACCACTTCTCCTTGGCTTTGGAATAGGGGGTCAAACTAGCAACAATTTTCAGGTTGCCTTGTGCAGCGCCGACAAGTCAACAACCAGCACTTGAATGACCAACGACTTTGCCATGCTCCGGCGCACTGTTGCAACATGAAAACAGCAGAAATGCTTGAAATACAACAACAGTAACAACAACAACAACAAGAACAACGTCTATTAATGTGCAACACACAGTCATACAAGGCTTTTCCGCAAAGTGGGATTTAAAAGGCGCTGGGGAAAATCCTTGGCTAGTGTCGTGATATCAAGTTTTCATTCTGGTAAAAAGTTTGCGATTTGAATTCTTATACATATTATTCGCATTGGAAAACTAAAAGTTTGTGATTTGGATTCTTATACATATTATTCGTTTGCATTGGAAAATCAGAAATGATTTCGTTTTTAATATTTCAATATTGGACATTTGTTAGTGAAACAATCCATATGCATGATCAATAAATGTGTAATTTTTGTAATTTTATTTCCGATTGTATTGATCAGTAGACACGCAGGTTGAGTATTTAATGGGAACTCTCAAATGAGCACATATGTCGGGACCACTTGGCTCACTATACTGCCCGTTATTAGTATTTGAATCTTGCACCTTAATTTACACTTAAGTGTGTAATGCTTAGTTCAAAAATGCCATTTCTGTATGTACATACAATTATTTAAATCGAATTAAGAGTCAGCACAACGCGCTTTTGCATCGATCCGATGCAGTCGCCGTTCGTAGGAAAACTAAACCGCTGAAAGAAAATGCCTTCTTATACGTTGTCGTTGCCTTTGCCTTTGCCTCCGCCGTTGCCGTTGCCGTTGCCATCGCCTTGTCGTCCTGTGGCTGTGGCTAGCTAAGGTAGCGGTTTTTGATGTCCAGCCGTCGCCCGACGCGTCCTGCCGTATGTAGGCAACGTTATTAGGCAGCCGAAGTGGCCACGGAGTCGCCTCAGCAAGTCGGGTGCCCGCCGCTGAAACGTATACGTGGGTCAGTAAACCTACTTCCGGTTGACATAAATACGCCTTGGACATGAAAACTTGCCACTGGCGTTGCCCCATGAGTTGTTGCTGTTGTTGTTGTTGTTGATGTTGTTAATTTCAGTTAGACTGACATTCTATGGCTGTAGATCTGAATTTTATTTTGTTTTTTTTTTTTTTTTGGCAGTCAATTCAATTGTTTCTGCGTGCCCCTCAGACTTTATTGAAGAATGTATGCTTTTAAAATCAGTCGGTAGTTTGCCAATTAAATGCACAAAATTGTTGGGAACTCCAAAATGATTTACTTAGCAGCGCAAGTTTTGCCTTTAGAACGCTCATTATGACTGTGGTCCTTTTTGGGCTGGGTTTCCTTGCTCGGCATCCACACACTGTAATCGACGTGCTGACCTTAATCAATGGTACCCAGCCCACAGCAAATTTGGCCTGGGCAAGCTTTCAATCTAATTTCTATTATTTCAAACTGCACCTTGCACAAGGTAGGGCTCGCTAGCAACAAGCTGATAGCTGTTCATGCTAATTTCTGTGCGAGCAAATATTTCACGCGATGCCAACGGGCTGACCGATTTAAGCTGCGGGTAATAAATTAATATCAATTGCTCATAAGCCAACAAAGGACCAAGCCCACGTGGAAAATCTGTGAAATTATAATTACCGATTAAACGGCGATTGCACAATGCGCTATTTAATCAGAACGGACTCAGTGGGAAATCCAGACAAAGGCAAAATGGAAATGCCTCACCTTATAACCCTCTTGTAATTTGTTTGCAATTTAACTTAACCTATATTTTCTTGCTGGTCAAAGCAAATGCTTAACTCACATTTAATTTAGTTACCGAAATACTTCGCAATTTTTTTGGCTGCCGCCAACCGAACTTCCCATCAGCCTTTTCCTAATATCCTTGACCCCAATATTAGTGTTTTTGCTTACGCATTCAAGGTGTGAGAAACGGTGGACCAGGCACACGGTGCGTATGATTTTTGCCATTTTAAGAATGGTTTGATATATTGATTTAGTACGCCATGTAGAGTTAGCCGTACAGCAATAATTTAAACGATTTTTACATAAGGAAACGGTTTTAATATGACGCACATTAACTGAGTAACCAAATGTTTCCGAAAATGAGTTCATATTTAACACGCTTACTTAATATGCGGCGTTATTTCTATTAATCGGTGATCAGTTCTGCTGGTTTCAGTGTCGACTATATTTACTATAGACACGCAGGCAATAAGGATATTCGCCTTTACAAACGTTACGCCTACATACCTAAAGGCTTATCTCATTTGGGCACCCTTTGTAGCTTTTACAAGTGTTTCTTAACGAGCATATGTATTTAACTTTCAAGACTCGTTATTAGGGATAAAATCCTTTTTCCTCTAATTGGTTAGCGTTTTATTGAAGTTAATTTAAAAATTACCTATACTCTTTGGTGCCAATGTCAGGTTTTTTTTGGTAAAAACATTTAATAAACAATGCATATAAATGTTAGAGGTGCAAAAAATTCAATACAAAGGCAATTACACCCACCCGTTCCGCCTATAAAAGCCAGTATTGTGTTTTTTATACGCTGCTTCCCAAAATGGTGCAATAGCCATACAAAAATCAGTTAAGTTACCACATTAAGTATTTAAAACCTTTTGTTTTTTCTGTAAGCTCTTTCAATTTTTCATACAACTTATCGACTGGTCGTGGCTAGTAGTATAGCTGGTAAAGGCGGCACTCAGAGAAAAATCGCCCAATAATTAAGAAAATTGCCCTAAAATAAAAATCACCCTAAGAAACAGAAATATTTTGTATTTTACAGAAATAATTTCTAAGATGTCTTATTAAGACACTTTTTGCTTAAAAGTAGAAATGCAGGTCGTAAATCGGCAATCCCAACAAAAACATGATTCTTATTCCTAATTTTCAGAAATATTGTGTATTTTTATGGAATATATTTCTTAATTTTAGAAATTCAAACTCTAATATTTAGAAATTTTTTTCTAGCATTTAGAAAACTCTACGCTCAAATTGAGAAATGGTGACCTTAGTTTTTGGAAAAACGAAACCAAGTTATAAGATCAACTTTTTGATAAATAGGGCGAGCTGCCCTTGGCTGCAAACGTATGGCGATTTACTGAAATCTAGGGCATGTTTTTTTTGTGAGTGTATGAATATGTGCAGTAGATTTTCCAAGTTTCATAAAGAAATTTCATTTACTAAGCGAGAAACAGACAATCAAGTGACATCGATGGATCTACTCGGCTATTGACGCTGACCTAGGGTAAACTATATGAATACTCATACACAATTATAACACACTCTACAAATATACAAATCGGAGAGACCACGATGACCTTATGGGAGTCCAATTATAGCATTTAAGAATTAACAACCTTGCGTTGTTCATTCAAAGTTTCTGTTTTACTTGTCATACACAAATCAACACATACTAAAACATACATAAATTGTTTCAACACCTTCCACTTACCTTGTTACCTTTCAAATATCTAGGGATGCAGACAATAAATTGCGGGTGAATTGATAATACCAGTATTTTAGTTCATTTCGATAAATAGCGGTTCACTTATCGTTAAATCGCCAATCGCTACTCTCCAATCAGCTGTTTTTAGCTATAAACAACACATTTTGAATGCATTTTTGAATTTATTGTAGCGTAACACAAAAGATGTTGAAAATGTGAGTAGATCTATGATGCTAAATTGTGCAAGTAGCTGAAATACCTAATAATTCACTATTATCAGTTGCCGCGTGGACGAGCTCAGGCAGCTGCGAAACTTTCAATGGTGGCGTCGCAAGCGGCACACAAACGCTGAGCAGGGCCTGGATGCCGGTGGGCACACCTGGCAAAAACCGTGTGGCCAGGACACGGGAATCAACATATACAATCATGCCTTGCGCGAGAAAGTGCCGTTGGTGCTGCGCAATCCTCATATGATCACCTGGTACACGTGTGGTCCTACAGTATACGATACAACGCATGTGGGACACGCCAGCACCTACGTTAAAGTGGACATTATACAGCGCATATTGAGGGACTACTTTAAATTCAATCTGGTCACGGCGATGAACATCACAGACGTGGATGACAAGATCATAAGGCGTAGCCGCGAAACCGGTCGCAACTGGCTGGAACTGACCCAAGCCTACGATACAGAGTTTAAGCAGGACATGATGCGTTTAAATGTGAAGCCGCCCAATTTGCGTGCCCATGTGTCTGCCAACATACCCGCCATCCAGCGCTTCATTGAGCAGCTATTGGTTGGCAAGCAAGCCTATGTGGCGAAGGACACATCGGTGTACTTTGACGTATCCAGTTGTACAAACTATGGCAAGCTGCAGAAAATAAGTATGGCCGGTGGCGATGAGCAACGGGAGCTGCAACCGCAGGAGAAACGCAATCCAGCCGACTTTGCGCTCTGGAAGGCCCAAAAGGAGGAAGACGAACCCAGTTGGCGCGCGTCTTGGGGTGGCAGTGGACGACCCGGCTGGCATATTGAATGTAGTGCCATTGCGGGCATGTTCTTTGGTGACAAATTGGACTTCCATGCAGGTGGCCTGGATTTGCGTTTTCCCCATCACGAGAACGAGGAAGCGCAATGTTGTGCACACTATAAAACCGATCAATGGGTCAACTACTGGCTGCACACAGGTCAACTCCATGTGGTCGGTGACCACCAGAAAATGTCCAAGTCTCTAGGAAACACAATATCCGTGACGGACGTTCTACAGCGTTACAGCGCAGATGAGTTTCGCATGGCCTGTCTGTTGTCCAACTATCGCAATTCAATGTCGTACAGTGATCAGCTGATGCTCACGGCACGCCAAACGCTGCAAAAGTTTAAAAACTTCCACGCTGATCTCGGCGCCTACATGCAGCTCCAAAAGCCACTGAAGTACTTGGACCAGGGTGCGCTCCAGGCACAGCTGAAACACATGACTGACGAGTTTGATAACAGCCTGCGCGATGACTTTGACACATCGCGCGCCATTGGCGTGCTGATGGATCAAATGAGCAGTATAAGTCGCTGCATTAATGAGCAGCAAGCAGACGCAGAGCAGGACCCGGCACACTGTTTGGACTTGCTTTTGGCGGCGGGCAACTTCATCAGCATATCCATGCAAAACTTTGGCATTAGCCAGCTCGCAGCGACGGCTGCTCAGCAGCAACATCAGCTAGCGGATGCAACAAGCGGCGTAGACATCGATGCAATGGTCGCCGACGTTCTGGCCATACGCGGCAAGCTGCGGGATCAAGCAGTAAGTGGCGGCGTCAAGAATGTGGAGCTCTTGGGCGTGTGTGATGAACTGCGGGAACTGTTACACCGACATGGTTTTCAGGTGCGTGATCACAAGCAGGGCAGCTCCTGGGTTTATACTGACAACAGGAGCGCAACGAGCGGCGGCTAAAAGCCGAGTTAGTTAATCAACTTTTGTTATATATGTAAGCCAAATTATTGTAAATATTCGTTCACAAAAGATCAGAAATTGTCCTAAATTGTATACACAAAGTTTGCATAGATGTACTATGAATCTGCCTGGGTATCGCACCAAATTAATATAAGAATCTGTTATCAATTGATTTTATTTCTTGTTGATATGATACATATCTTTTTTGGCATAATAATTTAGTTGAGGATTATTTTCCCCTCGCTTTGTCAATATTGTGTATCTTAATTATAAATGGAAGAGCACTCCGCCTTGTAAAGATGCTTGGTAATTAAATAATCACGCACCAGCTTAAAGAAGGCGACCATGCTAGTAAATGCCACAAAGCTAATGGACAGCACAAAATGCCATTCAATGCTGGCGGCGCTCAATGAGGCTATCTCTACCAGCAGCACGGCGGCCTGAAGAGAAGCCAGTGTGGAGTAGATGACAGTGGGGTTGTGAAACAGCTTCTGGGAATGTACAACGTGAGCAACTAGATCAAGAAGTATCCGACAATTACTTACATAGAAACGGAGATGACTCGCGTTGCCCGGCGTAGCCACTGTAACCAACCCATGGCTTCGATAGAGTGCTCCATTATGCTTGACCACAGTGCCATGCCCGTAGACAGAATACTTAGACCAGGCCTGTGCATTGGCTGCCACAATTAGCTGCGAGGGCGCCGCTTGCGGGTCGCGGTCCATGCGCTGCCAACTGCCCAAGTGCAAGGTGGCCCGATGAAGCGTGTCGCTGTATTTAGCCGGGTACAGAAACACCGCCGATAAGCTAAATGCGCCCAAGCACACAATTATACAATGCTGGGCCGCACGCATCACATTATACTGGACGCTCAGCGCCAAGAGACAAGGTATCAGCACCAGGTAGGCGTTCAGCATGCACGTAAAAATCAATTGCTTAAAGCGCTTGTTAAAATCGTGCCTAAGGGTTTCAATCTCATCGCGAATTTGAGCCGCATTCGTCGTACAGCTGTGTACGGGCATGTCGTTAATATAGACGCCGGGTAGCTCGAATCTTGTGCGCAGAAAGGGCTCCAGTTGAAATCCAAAGATGATCAGATATACCACCACTCTAAAAGAAAAGTTCTATAAAGTAATAGTCAGAGTTAATTCACAGCTTCTTACGGATAGCTCAGATAGAATAGCAACATGTAGGTGTGTTGCTGGTACAGCCTTAGTGCACAGTAGCAGAGGCCCAGCTGCACGAGGCCACCGAATCCATACTTGATGCCCAATCTCACCAAACGTCGCTCATTGCTCTTCCACTTTGTCAACAGCATGCAGTAAAGGAAGCGTCGCGTATTCAATATGAGTATGAGATAGCGTAAATACGGATCAATCAGTTCAATGTTCTGCAACCAATCAATGTTAGTTTTATCTGTGACATTTCAGATAGTAATCCCAGATGCATTATTACCACCATGTGTCGCGTATTAAACTGTGGCATCCACCAGTTGGTGCGATAAATATTTATGAATTGTACAATGGCTGCGCCCATGGTAAAGGCGCACATTATTAGTTCACTCAGCCACTCGGACGTTGTGGCGTGCTCCGGAAAGGGAATATGTTTGGGCATGGTGACCTGCTGTGATCCAATTTTTGTTGACATACCGCGCTGAAAACTGTCCTGTGCATCGCTGGAGCTGCTGCAATCGCTGCGTTCATCATAAACCATTTTTTGTGGTGTATGCAGCTATTGGAACTACATTTAAGCAATTGCTGAAAAAATGTGTTCGAATCGAATTTATGCAAGGACTTGGTTTAAACTTTAAAGTGACGCTAGCTCAAATATATCCTGCTGGTCACAACTACAACTTTCTTGCAGTGAAACGGTGTGTGTTTTCAGGTGAGCGGCATACACTTAGCGCAGCTAATGCTATCAGATACTTATCGATAGTTTTGGAGCCCATAACAAGAGAACCGCTAACCAGGAATGAAAAGTAAACAGATTGCGCTATCAGAGATACATATATTTGCAATATTTAAACGTAGCATTCTATTAGGGATCTAACTCATGATGACAACAGGTGTCTGGTCAATCTATATGATATTTGCTATGTAATGTTACATAGATATAACTTTCGCAAAAGGTTTTTTTTACTAGTTAACGCCATTTTTTGTTTATAAAATACTAGAAGTTATTAAAGATTATGCCTTATTATTATGTGTACTCAATAGCATGGGTAATATTCAAAATGTAATATTTCGATCATATTTTTCAGTTGTAAATTTTACTTCGGAGAAGTTTTGATTTTAATATTCCCTCATGCAATCTTCCACAACTCTCTTCATTTTTCTGTTTTCTTGCTCTTTAAATGTGGTTTTAATGTTACTTCTAAGCATTTGTTTGTGAAAAATTCATAAATCTCGTTAAAAATAAACACAAAGTCTTGGTATAGATTGACGTCACTACATCAGATGATTCCATCAAGAGTAAACGAACTACAGCAAGAACAATCTTTTCTCATTGATTCATGGAACTGAACTAATCAGGTATACTGCTTTTGAAGTCAAAATTTAGCTTAAAACGTAGATTTTTCTAGCTTTTCCATATTTAACTTACCCGCTTAGTTTCAAATTTTCAATATTCTCGATCAATAATATAAATAAAACGTCAATTTCTTATTTCGTTATCGATATATGGCAGCACTGGTAGGAAATTACTGCGCTTTACAGCATTTATGATTAACAGCTGCTTCGGTCGGTTTTATAACAAAGTTGTTTGGATAAAAACAACATTGTAAATAATTAAAATCCTCACAAAATGATGCGCTACGAGGGAAATGAGAAGTTGGCCGATGAATCAACTTGCGCTGGCGTCCGTGCGGATCTTAAAATGTGCCTCCTCGAGAGCGAATGCTGCCGCTTGGACCGCAAGACACCCCGCCAATGTCTACAGGATAACAGTGTGCCGCCAGAGTGCCAGGTCCTGCGCAACACCTTTTACGAGTGCAAACGCTCGCTGGTGAGTACCCAGTTTGGTCATTTAAGCGGAAGCCTTGAGTTATGTATATTCATTCCAGCTGGACAATCGACAACGCTTCCGCGGGCACAAGGGATACTAAATGTACAAAAGACACTGAATTTTAAACTAATTTAAGTGTTATTTAGCTTTTATTAAATACAAACAGAAATTGAAAACAAAAGTGCACATTAATTTAGACGTCGACGAACGCGTAATATTCGGCACGCCGTTAGCTCCTCGTACTTAGTGCAGAGCTGTTCCAAGCCGATCAGACAAGCGAAAGAAATATGGGGCTAATTCCACTAACCATTTGGGATCAATGGCGGTCACTTCGCGCATGTACTTCTTGGTAGTCTGCACCAACTCGTGATAGATGACCCATTCAGGCTGTCTATTGAACAGCGCGCTCGAAGGATGTATGTACATCACTTGTGAGTCGACCAGGGTGCGATAGCCCTCTTGTGGGTCCTTCCTGGCCGCATTGCGTAAAAATCCAGAACAGATGGCTTTCTGTATGCGCTCTAAGTTGTTGCCTGCCGAGACCACGTTTAGCTTTAGGCGATCCATGATGCCCAGCAGTTGCTTGCGCACATCCTGCGAGAGTTTCAGTGCTCGTATATCCACAAAGTTCTCATAACACCACGCATCCGAGAACTTGTTTTCCTTCCAGCTGTTGTAAACGGACAGTAGCATCAGATAGTCACCTGCAAAAATAACAAACCGATTAGATGGAGGTTATCATTGTAAAAAGTCAATGAATTAATTCAAATCTAACCAACGCACAATTGGGCTCTGCTTGATAAACTTTATAAAAATCATAAGTGCAATAGTAAGAAAGCATTAGATTTATTTTTAAATAATGTATCTTGCAGCGCTTAATTTCATGTTTTTTGTTAGTGTTACGAAATATAATATTTTAGCTTCGAAATTTGTATACCTTAAATACCCTTGCAAATGGTATTAAAATTGTGTCGCGCAATGTTTAACACATTGAAGGAGACATTTCCGACCTCACAAAGTATATATACATACATATATATTGATCACCATCAATCGGAACCCCATAACTTATAGCAGTCATAGGAACGATCGGTCTACAGTTGTCTTTGGTGAAAACTTTTATGCTGTTCAAGATACCCTGACCAAACCATTTTGCTGCCAAAGGAACAATCAGTCAATTATTGAGTTAAATGAAAAACTTTTTTGTCTATATAGATATTTAGACCAGCCTCAGCAAATCGGAGTTTCAATATGTTTTGTCCTGGCTAACAAATTGTGGTACAAATCGAAATACTAAAAACAATCGGATGAAAAATTAGTTTTTTATACAGACATTTCATCCAAATTCAGGTATTGCAAGTTTCATTATGTTTTATATAGTCTGCTTTTATATTAAAGATCAATAGGTCGAAAATAGAATTTTTGTATAAAAAAACATTGCTGGAAGGGTATAGTCAGTGAGAAGTTCTTGTATGGTATATATTCGGCCCGCCGAAACAGCTTTCTTGTTTAATTATTGGTTGTTAAAGCTTTTGATTCAAAATACCTGCGCTCTATACTACTGATAGTTGATTCTCGATTCTGCGCTTATAATCCGATCGTTATAAGATTGGATGAAGCCACTTACACTATTGAAACCAACCAAGATAATACAAGATTTTCGATTTCGTGATTTTAATACAGAAGGTGGCTTCATTCAAAATATATAGAACATATCTGTATTTTAAGCGTAATTATGTTGCTTGTCTGTCATTTTGTATTAGGGATTGCTTAACCCCCAAATAAAGAGTTCTAATTATTTAGCGTTGAGGCCCATTTCTCGCCGGTCAACTATGTATGTATGTATCTAGTCGCATTTGGGGCTTTGAAAAGAAGAAATAATTGAGTCATTTTAGCGTGGAATATATGTCGTAGTATGTCAAAATGTTCGTATTTTAAAAAACGTTAGAATTCTTATAAAACTTAAGAATTGTAGTTGTAAATTAAGGACAACGATTTTCGCGATTGTTATAAAGTGCAGAAAGTGTTTGAAGTGGGAACCCCCCTGTGCGTTGCAAGTCTTTGTAAAAGGAGGGATAGCTTGGACTTACCTTCCGCCTGGTTGAAGTTGGCCTTCTTTTGATCGGCCAGCGCCTGCCTTTCCTCGGCCCGGAAGAATACATTCTGCACGCTCAGCATGGAAACAAGCGTAAGTACCTCATCGGAGCACTGCAGTGCTACAGACATGATCAGCATTTTGGATAGATTCGGCTCCAGCGGAAACTCTGCCATGTGTCGCCCCAAGCGCGTCAGTAGCCCCTCATCGTCCAACGCGGACAGCGAGTGCAGTTGCTCCAGGGCCATAACCAGTGACTCCACTGGCGGCGCATCCATGAAATCAAAGTGCAACAAATCGTTGATGCCCATTGTCTTCAGCTGCAGCACTGTGGTGGCCAGGTTGGTACGTTGTATCTCCGGCACTGGCGTTGGCAGCATCTCATCCCGATACGCACGCTCCGTGTACAGGCGATAGGTTTTGCCCGGTCCTGTTCGCCCCGCACGACCTGCTCGCTGTTTGGCCGCGGCCTGCGAGATGGGCGTGACAACCAATGAGTCCATGCCTGTCTTGGAATTGTAGACCTTCTGCTTGACAAAGCCTGGATCTACCACATAGAAAATGCCGTCGATGGTTAAGGAAGTCTCCGCTATGTTCGTGGCTATCACCACTTTGCGACTGCCCGCGGGCGCCGGATCAAAGATGCGCGTCTGCATCTCCGACGGCAGCGCAGAGTACACGGGCAGTATGATAAGTTCCGGCACATCCGGGCCGAGACTCTTCATACGCTCATATAGTATCTCGCACGCGGTGTCAATCTCCTCCTGACCGGTTAAGAACAGCAGAATGTCGCCCGGTGGCTCACGCAGGTGGATTTGCATGACGGTGATCAGTGAGGCATCCAAGTAGTCCGTCTCCGGTTCCTTTGTGTACAGCACTTCCACGGGAAAGGTGCGTCCCGGTATGGTAAAGATGGGTGCCTCAAAGAAATACTGTGAAAACTTAACCGCATCCAGGGTGGCCGAAGTGACAATCAGCTTTAGTTCAGGGCGCTTCTGCACCGCTGTCTTCAGCAGTCCGAACAGCACATCTGTGTGTATGGTGCGCTCGTGCGCCTCGTCCAACATGATCACCGAATATGTCTTCAGATCCGCCTCCATGAGGCACTCGCGCAACAGCATACCGTCTGTCATGTACTTGATGACCGTCTCGGGACTGGTGCAGTCCTCAAAGCGTATCGTGTAGCCCACTTCCTGGCCCAGGCGGCAGCCGAACTCCTCTGCCACACGTTTGGCCACGGACATGGCGGCCACACGACGTGGCTGTGTGCACCCGATCTTTCCCCTGCCGCACTCGCCTAGATATTGAGTGATCTGTGTGGTCTTTCCGGAACCGGTTTCGCCAATTACTATCAGTATCTGATTGTCCGCAATGGCCTTGATAAGATCATCACGCAGTTTGTAAATGGGCAGCGATTGTCGCTGCTCCACTAACGTTAGATCGGTCTTCTTGCCAATGGAGAACTTCTTTCCGCCAACCACGTGTTTTTTCCATTCGGGCACTTCGTGGGGCGCTGCGGCCATGCCACGCGTATTGGTTGATATGTGGCGCTCCTTGGAGAGCGCTGATTGCATCCTGGCTGCTTGTACCAGCGAACCATCGGGATTCTTAACGATACGCACGGGCGACAAGCTGCGCAGTGCACTTTTATAACCGGAGAGGAATAGTGGCTCTTTTTCCACAATTTCAATGCTCATTTCCATGTTATCGTCCGCGTCCTCGGGCATCTCATTACGATCCAGTAAATCAATTTTTATAATTTGCTCGTTGTCACTATATTTACCCTGCAAGTTGGAGTTACCGCTGAAAGGCGCATCTGGATACCGATCACCCAAATCTATTGCAACCTGCTTTCTGGCTGGTACCTGAGCCATGGCATCCACCTCACTCAATTCCGTTGTTTTAGTAGCCAACTTACACTTGCATTCTTCACTCTCCTCCCGCTCATCCTCTTCTAGTATACTTCTGTATTTTTCATTGGGCAAGGCGAGTACAGGAAACATTTTCATTAGTTGCAACTTCTTGTCCGCTTCGCTGTTGCCTTCCCCCATCGCTGGCTTTTCATCTCTGGCTCCACAACTTGGCTGCATTTCTGGTTTTGTAGTGTTTTTCCAAACGTTTTCTCAATGGAAAACGTTTAGTACGTTTACAAACGTTTTGCTTATTTGAAACGTTTATTACGTTAAGACTTTTGTTTAAAGTACATGTCGAGGATTGAATACCCTTATGCTATCTAAAGTACGTAAGCAAAAATATGTACACACAATTTGCAAATGTTAAAAATCTCTAAAAACAAAAAGCAACTTCGCTTTCAACTGATTAGTTTAAATGCAGTTATAGGCTATTGTCGTTCGATTTCGAAATATCTTATCCAATTTGCACAAAGCTTTAATAGATGTTTTTTATCATACAGACTGAGAGAATAGTTTGAGAGGCAAACGAACATATCTATATCAACTTAACTCGTCGTTCCTTTCACGAAGGCATTAGTATACATAATGCATTTGAAAATGACTCCTTTTATGTGTTAAGCATTTCATACCAAAATTTAAATACACCCTGATAGGGTATAACGTTTTTACAGTGGCCCTTCCAGAGTTGTAGTTGCAACTGAAAATGTTATTTACAATATATTAACTGCAGTTGCTTCTCAGTGAGTCATAAGCTGACTGAAACTGATAAACAGGTATACGTTCCTATAAGAACGTATTGGTCGGAAGTTCCTGACGCGGGGGTATACTCTATTTCCAGCCTGTATCTTTTGCTTATCTACAGAGGCAGTAGGTTAACGTTGCAAAAGTATTTTTTGTCAAATCCTTCATGGAGGTCATCAGTACCCATTTTATACTCTGTTCCCAAAAACTAGAACTTCCCTAAGTCGGATTTTCTATAACTCGAACTACAGTATCGGACAATAAAGTTCGGACAGAAAAAAGATTTACAATTTTTTAATTTTTATTTTAATTAACCAATCTATAAAATTAAAATGTCTTGTGGTCGGTATATACGTTTTTTTTAACACCCAATCGCCTTGAAGTTAGCTTATACTATGAGTGTCCGGATTTTTTGTCCGCTACTGTAAATTGAGGGACAAACGCTAATTTAACCACAAAACTTCCTCAACTCGAACTAAAATATTTAATTTTTAGCACAAATTGGGTTGTGTGTACTCATAACTTATGTGATTATATCAATGAAATCATTTTTGTACTTAATATTGATGAAGATATAGTAAAGTGATTTAAATCAGAGTTTGGAAACAGGTGTACTTTAATTAATATTACTACCAATATTGGCATTGATTTGCATATATCAGTGTATAATAATGCTTCTTGTATTGCAGCTTTTCCGATCAATGACGTTATTTTGTAGTATTACAAAGGCGAATTAGCCAACCTGGATGTAACTCGTAAGCGAAAGTGTAGGAAAAAGAAGAACAGAATGTTCTTATGAAAGTGTAGGAGATGATTTCATAGTTTTGAATATATATTTTGGAAAAATTAATACTACATCCAATGATCGCTTACTTTAAAGCTTTAAGTCTTATAGAAAAACTCAAATTTTAATAAATCTTCCAAATGCTGAGTTTGGTATCTTCGGCGTGCCGAAGCTATATACCCTAGCAGCAATGTTTTTTATACAATACTTTATTATTATTATTTGATGGGGAGCGTTGCATTGCGACCTATGAGATCTATTGTGCTCCCTTCTAAGCCTAAAGCTCACACATCAACCCTATCTCCTGCATGAATGCTGGGATCTTGGTCGGATCTAGAATACCTATATCGTTTGTCTGAAAGAAAAACCCACCCAGGTACCTGTTTCTTCTTCTGGCAAGGGCAGTGCAGTCTGTTAGTATGTGTGATGAGGTTTCACCCTCCATTTCACAGAATCTGCATGTCCCGCTTCTTACAATTCCTAGCTTGCTTAGGTGGTTTCTCAGTCTACAGTGCCCCGTCAGAAGGCCGGTGACTATTCTAAGTGAATTCTTCCCCAATGCTATTAGTTGCTTGAATCTTTTAAGATCATAGTTTGCTAAGAGTGACTTGGCCTGTCTTAGACCTGGTGTATTTCTCCAGCTTGACTGCCTTCTGTTGTCCTCTTCTATCCTAAGATGTTTTGTTATTGTGTGTGTTCCTATGCCACAGAACGGTTCTGGGCCTACCAGATGTTTTCCTGCTCCTAACTTAGCCATACAGTACTCAATTTTTCTTTAATTGTTCCCTATACTATGGGTCTGATTTTGATAAAATTACAGAAAACTATATGATGTAATATAATAATAAAACTCTCACTTAGTTTGGATATAATAATTGTATAAACAAAAAGTATCTCATAAAAAATTGAATTTTTCACCTGATTCTATAGCGGTTGTTATATAGTGGTCCGATTTTTTGGTCAGATTGTATAAACTCTTCAGAGACTCGGTTTTGGGTAAGATTATTGAGGATATCTTTAAAAATAACATTTTTTTTCATTTAAAACATAGTATTTGACCCATCATTCCTATGGCAACTATATATGTTATAGTGGCCCGATCCGACATATGTATGTATGTATTGCCTGCAGCAAAAAGAAAGGTCTGTGCCAAGTTTTATCACGACAGCTTAAAACTGAGAGACTAGTTTGTATAGAAACAGACGGACATAGCTTGACTATTCATGCTGATTCAGAATATATGTATATACTTTTCTGGGTCGTAAACGTCTCCTTCAGTCCATTACACATTTCGAGACAAAATTGTAATACCCTCCGTTAGGGTATAAAAAGTTGTTCATACATAAACACATTTTTCATCGGATTGTTTTTAGGGCAGCTATAATCGATTTGTACCAAATTTGGTCAGTCTGTACAAAATATAACAAAACTTCGATTTGGTGAGTTAGACAAACATATTCTTCATAGACAAAAAGGTTTTTCATGCTACTTTATTTTCGGGTGATCGTTCCTATTTTAGCTCCATGATGCATGGTCTGATTTTGATAACAATTTTACTTATTTATCCTGTTTAACTTTACCGTCACTTCGATTTATTGAGTTTGGTCAGACAGATGTTATACAAAACATAATTGTCGCATAATTATGACAGCTTATTATTATTGTGGTCGAACTATGAAATTTATTTAATTGTAACTTGGCGCTTATTGAAATTCTAAACGAAATGGAAGCAAAAATGCACATTAATTTCGACGTCGACGCACTCGCGATATGCGCCACGCATTTGGCTCCTCGTATTTGTTGTAAAGCGGCTCCAGTCGTTGGTTTTTCTTGAACTTGCTGAGCTTTGTGGGATCCGAGAAGCGGAAGAATGACGGCGCAAACTCCACCAACCATTTGGGATCAATTGTAGTTACCTCGCGCATGTATTCCTTGGTAGTCTGCACCAACTCGTGATAGATGACCCATTCAGGCTGTCTATTGAACAGCGCGCTCGAGGGATGTATGTAGACGACTTGTGAGTCGACCAGGGTGCGATAGCCCTCTTGCGGGTCCTTCTTGGCTGCATTGCGAAAGAAGCCCGAACAAATGGCCTTCTGTATACGCACCGAGTTCTTGCCCGCCGAGACTACGTCCAGTTTGTGGCGATCCATGATGCCCAGCAGCTGCTTGCGCACATCCTGCGAGCGTTTCAGTGTGCGGATTTGCACAAAGTTTTCATAGCACCACGCATTCGAGAACTTGTTATTCTTCCAGCTGTTGTAAACGGCCAGCAACGTCAAATGATCACCTGCAGGAATAAGAAAACCGATGAGATCACATTCATTAACAATTAATATGCATTATTTCTATTAAGAAAACAATTACTGTTTTCAAAAAACCATACTAAACAATACTCTGATCTCGTAATCTTCACTTTAAATATGAGTAGTACACATACACGAGTAACATACACTCCTTGCAGTTTTCTGGAGTAAACTTATACACACTACAAACATGTATTTACAAAATTGATGAGAAAAATGAAGAACTGTTTCTTTATCAAATAATTATCTTGCATTATGCAGCCAATATTGTTGAAAATATAGCAAATATTAGATTTGGTTGGGGTGTGTGTGAAAAAAACTAATGCGGAAATCCTATTTTAAATAACGCAACGCTTTCTATAAATGAGATTTAGATTAGACATACCTTCCGCTTGGTTGAACTTGGCCTTCTTTTGATCGGCCAGCGCCTGCTTATCCTTGGGCCTGTAGAACACATTCTGCACGCTCAGCATGGAGACAATTGTCAGAATCTCATCAGAGCACTGCAGTGCTACAGACATGATGAGCATTTTGGATAGATTTGGCTCCAGCGGAAACTCTGCCATGCGTCGCCCCAGGCGCGTCAGTAGTCCCTCATCGTCCAGCGCGGACAGCGAGTGCAGTTGCTCCAGGGCCATAACCAGTGACTCCACTGGCGGCGCATCCATGAAATCAAAGTGCAACAAATCGTTGATGCCCATTGTCTTCAGCTGCAGCACTGTGGTGGCCAGGTTGGTACGTTGTATCTCCGGCACTGGCGTTGGCAGCATCTCATCCCGATACGCACGCTCCGTGTACAGGCGATAGGTTTTGCCCGGTCCTGTTCGCCCCGCACGACCTGCTCGCTGTTTGGCCGCGGCCTGCGAGATGGGCGTGACAACCAATGAGTCCATGCCTGTCTTGGAATTGTAGACCTTCTGCTTGACAAAGCCTGGATCTACCACATAGAAAATGCCGTCGATGGTTAAGGAAGTCTCCGCTATGTTCGTGGCTATCACCACTTTGCGACTGCCCGCGGGCGCCGGATCAAAGATGCGCGTCTGCATCTCCGACGGCAGCGCAGAGTACACGGGCAGTATGATAAGTTCCGGCACATCCGGGCCGAGACTCTTCATACGCTCATATAGTATCTCGCACGCGGTGTCAATCTCCTCCTGACCGGTTAAGAACAGCAGAATGTCGCCCGGTGGCTCACGCAGGTGGATTTGCATGACGGTGATCAGTGAGGCATCCAAGTAGTCCGTCTCCGGTTCCTTTGTGTACAGCACTTCCACGGGAAAGGTGCGTCCCGGTATGGTAAAGATGGGTGCCTCAAAGAAATACTGTGAAAACTTAACCGCATCCAGGGTGGCCGAAGTGACAATCAGCTTTAGTTCAGGGCGCTTCTGCACCGCTGTCTTCAGCAGTCCGAACAGCACATCTGTGTGTATGGTGCGCTCGTGCGCCTCGTCCAACATGATCACCGAATATGTCTTCAGATCCGCCTCCATGAGGCACTCGCGCAACAGCATACCGTCTGTCATGTACTTGATGACCGTCTCGGGACTGGTGCAGTCCTCAAAGCGTATCGTGTAGCCCACTTCCTGGCCCAGGCGGCAGCCGAACTCCTCTGCCACACGTTTGGCCACGGACATGGCGGCCACACGACGTGGCTGTGTGCACCCGATCTTTCCCCTGCCTGTGAACCCGCACTCGCCTAGATATTGAGTGATCTGTGTAGTCTTTCCGGAACCGGTTTCGCCAATTACTATCAGTATCTGATTGTCCGCTACGGCCTTGATGAGATCATCACGCAGTTTGTAAATGGGCAGCGATTGTCGCTGCTCCACCAACGTTAGATCGGTCTTCTTGCCAAAGGAGGACTTCTTTCCGCCAATCACGTGTTTCTTCCATTCGGGCACTTCCTGGGGCGCTGCGCCCATGCCACGCATATTGGCTGCTAGGTGACGAGACGTGTCATCCTCTGGCAAGGGATCAATCCAGTTCTTGTTGAGGTTGGAGGGTACCGCTTCCATTTCTTGTTCACGCTGGAGCATCTTTTGCTCGCGTCTCTCCTTGGAGAGCGCAGATTGCATCATGGCTGCTTGTGCCAGTGAGCCATCTGGATTCTTAACGATGCGCACGGGCGACAAATCGTGCAGTGCCCGTCCATGGCCGGAGAGGAATGGTGGCTCCTCCTCCACTATTTCAATTTCGATGTCCGCCTCATCGTCCTCGTCTTTAGGCAGCAGGCCAGTCTCCTCATCAAAATCAGGCATCTCGCTGCGATCCAAGACACCGGAGCTAATCATTTGCTTGATCTCCCAGCGCTCTGGACTGGATATGCGCGTCACCCGCTTGCGCGACTCATGTTCATCGCCATCAATGTTGTTTCCCTGCAAGTTAAGCATGGAGGAGGTGCTGCTGAAGGGCCCATCTGGGTTGCGATCACGCAACGACACCGCATCCTCCTCGGGTGCATGAGAAAGTGGATTGAGATCGCGTCCGGTCTCCTGGTCCGCTTCCTTCATGGAGAGCGAGACCTTCTGGCCAGTAAGCGACATTACCTTAACTTTCACGGTTTGGTTGCGTGCAACCACCTCAGTGACATCGGTGACGCGCCCCTCGGCGCGCAATTGTGAGATGTGCACTAAGCCCTCCCAGCGCTTGCGCAGGCCAAACAGCTGCACGAAACAACCAAAGGGCACTATATTGGCCACCTTGCCGGAATATATTTTGCCAGGCTCGGGATCATCAGTCATTACGGTTGCGGGAGGGGGCATCTTCTCCTGTTGCTGTGAATGGCGACTGCTGCGTTCGCGGGATCGAGAGCCAGAACGGGAACGGGAGCGACGTCTTCGCTGCTCGTGTTTATCATAGCGATCACGTGAGCTGGAGCGACGTCTACGACGATCTCTATCTTCTCGGGATCTACTGCGGTGCCGACGACGCTCCTTGTCCCGCTCCCGCTCCCTATCTCTATTTCTATCCATATCTCCATTCCTATCCCGTTCTCTATCCCTATCCCTATTTCGTTCTCTATCTCGATCCTTATCCCTATCTCTCTCTCGTTCCCTATCTCTACTTTTGCTCCGCTCACGCTCCTTGCGCTTATGGCGCTCCCGGGAACTGGAGCGGTGTCGCCGCTTGCTCTCTTTAATTTCCACACGCTCACTAACACTGTCGCCTGGTGCCAGAGCCTCCAGTTCAAGCATGGCCGCATCCACGTCGCTCATTTCAGTTTTTTTAGTATCCAGTTTATGCTTAGATCCGTCACCCTCCTCCTTCTCCACCTTTTCCAGCTTGCTGCTGTATTTGTCGTTGGGCAAGGCTAGTCCAGGAAACATTTTTATTAGCTGCAACTTCTTGTCCGCTTTGTTGTCACCTTCCCCAAGCTCCGCTCTTTCATCGCTGTCTGCACGGCTAGGTCGCATTAAGTTAATGATGCGGTGCAAGTTCTGGACAAGCGAATCTGGAAACTCGGCGCCATTTTCCAGCAGAGCACTACGAAACGATTCGTAGCTGCGGTGCTTATGCTCCAAATCGATTATGAATTCGGCCAGGTCCTTGTCATTGATGCCCAAGTGATTGTCGAGCTCGGTACAGATTTTGGACACTAACGACAAGTACTCCAGTTGCTGCAGCTCTTCCATGGTGCAAATTGATTGCAACAACGGCAGCAATTATTTATTAAACGTATTAATATCCCACTGAAACGTTTGGCAACAATAAAACAACACGAGCACGCCAACTAGAGATGAGCGCGTGAGTAATTACACCGTCCAGAGCGAGCTGGACTGAGCGTAGCACAAGTAGGAGCGCAGGCACCGCATATCGATCTTAGCTTGGCTTAGATTATCCACCAAGGAATTCAAACACACAGAGAGGAACAAGAGCACACACATCAACAGTAGGGAGTGAACAGCGTGTTTCAAAATATTGCACCGGATATCTTCAACGTATTGCACGGCACGCACTCATATCCAACAGCTAAAACACAGCTGATTTATGGGCAGTGCTGCAAAAGGCGGTTGGTGCATAAGGTGGCAACACTTTACAATCTTGACATATTTTGAGCAAGCTACGCTCGCATTTTAATGTCTTGCATTTTGTTTATAAGTTTAATAACGTGCTTTTGACCTGCAGTGTTAAATTCAATATTGCGTTTCGAAAATGTCTTCGTTTTTCGAGTGCTTTAACAATTTCGTGCAGAGCGGCGGGCATATTGCGCAAAATGTTGCCAATGAAGACAGCGAGCAGCATCAGCCAAACAATACTGTTATGCCACCCCCAACGCCTACGCCCAGCGAGACAGTAAGTGAAGGGTCTAAATATGGTCCATGGGAGTCTAATTTTGTATTGCGGACTATGCATGTTGTTTAATTTTTGGTGGGAAATTGCTTATTTAGGCAGGCACTGATTGTAATGCTCAGCGTTGCCATATGTGCACACAATTACACACTCTGTTAACCCATCTGGCAACGCCGAACTGCGCACGCCATGTTTTAATTGCGAAAACGCAGGCAGTGATTTCTAGACGAAAAACCCGAAACAAGATATAATTTCAAAAAATTAGGAAAAATGCACAACTAGGCGTGGTTGTTTATAGCTTGCATTTAAATAAATAAGTGTTAGTGGTTTGTGAGGCTTGATAAACACCGCCAAGGCGCTGCTAAGCATCTAAAGAAGAAGAGAAGTCAGCAGCCAGCGAGTAAACCAAATAAAACAAAAAAAATATAAATAAATATAAAAACACATACACACACAAAATGATGCAAATGAAGCAGGCGAAGGGCAACAAAAACGAAATTGTGGTGGTTGAAAAGAAACCAAAGATGCAGTCGCCCACCACAAGCGCCTCGATTATTACATATAGCCCCAGCAAATTTATTGCCAGGGCTGGCACACCATACACAAAAATGCAAACCCACACACACACACATATAAACACAAGCACAAACATAGCCAGAGCTGGAGCTCCGACAGCGACTGCGACAGCGACAGCAACAACAACAAACTCCAAGTTACCAGCAGCGGGAAACGCAAATACTTCCTACTATGTAGTGAAGGCTGGTCAACTGGGCAGCGCCGCCTCCATATTGAATTCGCCTCCAAAAGCAGCGTCTACTGCGACTGCACCAATTCCAGCAGAGAGTGTAATGATAAATCTCTTCAAACAATTGCCAATCTTCCCCATTCAAAAATCAAAAGCACGCGCACTAATCCATCCTGCATGAGTCTCACACAGCCCATTCACCATTCATATTCCATTCAGACGCACCTTGAAATTATATTTAATCCTATTGACCGTCTTTCTGTTTTTGCAGTCCAGTACCATTTCGGTGCCTAGCGAAACATCGATGGAGCACACTTACATGCGCGATGCTCCTCGCCCGGAGAACACTATAAATAATGGCTTGGCGCCAACACGCTCTGTCGTGTTACGGCATCCGCCGCAGTGCCCCACCTGCCACACGTATCCAATTCAAGAAGAGCCTGCTGAATCGCTGCAGGGAGCACATGTGCCGCCATACGATGAGATTGCGGCCAAGGAGCTAATGAACGAGTGCGCACGCATCGCCAAGTACGTGCGAAACAACAATTCAGACGAGCAGGACTGGCAGGCGCGCATTAATCGGTGAGATAATAGCTATATCAGTATTTAAAACGTCAGTCCGTGTGCAGTAAAACAGTCGATGTCGAACACAATAATCCCTATATCTATGAAAATTAATGGACAATGGAATGAAAATTTAATAGAAACGTTAGTTGTTGTATTGTATATTGACTAGAACCATGTTGTTATATTTGTGATGCTTGGCGGTATTTCTTTAACACTTCTTTTACTCCTCAGAATTGGCTGGACGTACATGCAGGAAACGCTGTTCGATAAAATTGCGACCATACTGGATCACGATCAATTAGCGCGTCTCGCGAACGACAAATGCATGCACGAGGCGGTGCATCGTCGCGTGGCCGTCGACAAGTCCACTTCACGCATGCGTCGCGCCTTGGCTAACGTGGCCTGGGAACCACGCACCACGCAGTGGCTGCACGCGCTGCTCATGGAGTATCTTCCACCCTCGTACATGGCCTCGTATTTGGACATTATGCAAACGCTGAAGAGCAAACTGCCCACACTCACGGACAAAATGCTGTTTAGTCGGCCGCTAAACAACAGCCAAGAGCTCCTTGCTCCTGTTCTGAAGAAGCGCTGGGAACCAGATATTCTGGCCAAGTCGCGTCATCTGGCGCACAATGCTATTATGGTGGCAGTGCCAACAATGCCCACCACCAATCCGGTGCCGGAGCGCATGCTAAATTGGTACCAGGCCTTGGCCACCATTACGCAAGTTGTTCAGATTTCGCTGCCCAATACGAGTAAGTACAGCACGGTTATGGCTGCTACTCCTTTACTTTAATGGATTTTTTAACAGATGATCGCATTGGGCGCCAGAATCTAGATCAGGTGGCCGAGACAATTGTCTCACTGACCCGCGTTCGCATACACGAGCTACGCTCTGAGAATCCCAACCGTGGCATCATTTTGGTTGGCTTCAATGCCGGATCCGCGCTGGCTCTGCAGGTGGCGATGTCAGAGAGCGTCGCTTGCGTCATTTGCATGGGCTTTGCGTACAATACGCTGCGCGGACCACGCGGTGCTCCAGATGATCGGCTGCTGGACGTTAAGACTCCAATTTTATTTGTCATTGGTCAGAATTCGGCACGTACCAGCCCGGAAGAAATGGAGGGATTGCGCGAGCGCATGCAATCCGAGTCCTCGCTGGTCGTCGTGGGCAGTGCGGATGACGCGCTGCGTGTGCCCAAAAGCAAGCGACGCATCGAAAGCGTCACCCAGTCCATGGTGGACTCTATGGTTGTGGTATGTCGTTTGCTATAATATATGATTCCAATTCCACATACAGCTCAATCTATTTGCAGGATGAGGTTTACGAGTTTATAAGCAAGACGTTGAGCAATCCGCCGGGTCCGCGCATGCCTACCTCGCTCCTTGGGAGCAACACGTTTCAGCGACAACCCAAACAACTACAGCATGTCCTGGTCGATGGCAATATCAACAAGACGCAGCTGACCGCCGCGCGCAAACGTAAGGCTCTAGATTGTAAGGACGAGCCCGGAGTCCAGCCAATGAAAACTAAATTTGTGCCGCACAGTGAGTCCATGAGCAATTTGTCTTATTATAATATTACTTAGTATATAATGGCGTTTGCTTAAGGTGCACATAATGTAGTAATTAGTTGCCTTAGATTTCCAAGATTGATAGACTTTGTCATTTCAAAACCACACAAGTTAATCTAAAAACCACTAAAGATCGCACAATCCATGTTCTTCAACATAGGTTCAGTGAACAAAACTTACTAAACTGACTGAACTATAAACAATTATATCAGTTGGTAGCAAACTGTAAGGCGAATCTTTTCTTTTCAAAAAGAGAATTGTTAGGTTTGATACTTAAATGCAGACTTATAAATTCAAATGATGTGAGTAGATAGTTAATGGCGGATTCGGACAGGTGTTGCTTAGTAGCCAAGGCATCGACTTAGCAACCGACAGTTCTTGGATTCTTGGCGATCACCACTCATACGTTTAAACGGAGAGTTTCAGGTCACTGATGATAATGTTTGTCATCCGAATAGCGCTCTTTCCAAAGACTACACTTTCCCACGTGTTCTTTAAAGGTTCACGTCGAGCCAACTAAATAAATACTATTTACCAATTATATGTACCTAAAACTAAAATGGATTATCTAAACTCTTAGAATTTTTAGCAATATGTGTTTTAAAAAATTAGGTGTGCTGTTTTTTTGGGAAACTGTTTTTTATAATTTTCTGTTGTTAATTTATAAAAGATACAATTTTCTTTTTACTTGAGTAAGTTAGCTGATCAATTCAAAATGTTAGCATGAAGAAGTTAACACAACTATTTGGCACCATCGAAGTCATTCAAATGTCCTCAAATATTTCTTTTTCTTATGTGATTTGTTATGTTTTGAAATACTACGAAATAAATAAATAAACATAGTACAACATATTTTGTTGTTGTAATATAGTACTTCTAAATAGTGTAGATAATATTAAATTGCTTCATTTATAGCGCCAACTGAACAAATAGAGAATCTGAGTTCAAACGTAACGTCCGCAATGCCAATATGTAATTTTATGCACAGATTTTAAGGCGTACCACAATGATATAAATATATATTAATAAGACGTTAAATTGTTATTAATTTAGAGAGGTTTTTTAAAAATGTTAAATGATTATACTGCCAGCAGTTTATTGGTAAAACGACTTATCCAGAAGAGTAATTAGTCTATTGATTTCCAAAAGTTGGAATTGTCTGACTTTCCTGTATGTAGTATGTGGTTTTCGAAATGACGAAATTAAATAGCAGTTGTTACAGTAGCTTTATGATTTGCATTAGCTTTTTAACATTGTTCGCCCAATTTAGCAAATGTCATTTAATATTTGACAATCATATAATCACTAATATTTATATAATCATTAACATTCATTTAAGCATTAACAATCATTTAATCATCTATTAATCAACTATTACCATTACAAAACCCAAAATCCGTATGTTGCCGCACGCTTTCCCCAATCCACTAATAATCCATTAATCAAAAAGAAGCACGTGTTCCCAAAATGCCTAAACCTAAGCCACCGCGCCTGATTGATCCGTTTGCGGTTAAGCGAAAGGGTAAATTTCCTGCATAACAAATTTACTCAAAAGTTTTCACAACATAGCTCTGCGCTTTTCTGAAAATCAGGGACCGTAATGGTTATGAGTCATTGGAAAAATATGTAAATACTATTTGAACTTATAAATATTATTTATTTTTTTAAAAGCCTGTTCACACTGTCTCATATTTGCATGCAATATTGCGTCACTTTGACGTTACAAAGTGTGATCATTAACTATTTTCTGATATCAGCAATCTGGGGATATTTTTCGAAGTATTTTCGCTTCTGTATCGTGTCAAACTGTCAGTCTACCCGACTTCGAGACATCCCCTAAAGTTTCCAAATACATCTTGTTGACATACACACACACACATACACATACATTCATATTCAACATATCCAAACATTTCAACATCAATTAAATTAAGCTGATTATTTCATTTGGCTGCTCAGCTGTTGGTTAATCCGCTCTACAGTACTGAAACTAGTTTCTTGTATAACATCTGTGATTATTTTTTATCCGATCGGCTTCATATTTGCGCAATATCTCTTAAATTTGCGTTATAAATCGTTTTTATTGATGTTGGGGTGTAGCCAAAATTTCAAATAAACTTGACCTGCACTCGTTCTACGAATTTGGCATGTTTAGCTCTTATAGTTTCTGGGATTCTGGAGTTCATACATACGGCCGGGCAGTCCAGATGGACTCGGCAATTGATGCTGATCAAGAATGTATAAACTTTATAAGGTGACGTTTCCCTCTGCTTGTTAGGTACATCTGAGCACTAACATACTTTGCACACTCATTTAATGGATACCGGGAGTAAATTACATTGTTAAATTTATTGCGCAATAGATTTCAGGCAAAGTAATATGCTCATCTATAATTTTGACGCCTTGCACGAGGATCATGTTCAAATATATTGCACGGAAATATAAGATTGCGTGAACAGGCCTTGAGTAGAGTAACTGTAAATAAAAATATATGACTTGTTTACTAATTAGTAACGATATTTAACATTTTTCAATAAACTAACAATATGCATGTCTTTCTTTCTTCACGCTTCAATCAATAATTTAAACAAAATTTAAAAATCTCGCTCATAATTAATTATTATTTACGGTCCCTGCCTATAATTGCTCATCTTACCCCATTTCATCGACTAACAGTGTGCATCTCCACAGTTGGGCGCCCACGCACGCGTCCACTGCCCAGCGTTGCTACTGGCGCCAAGACAGAAAAACTATCGCTGAGCAACGAGGAGATGAATCTGTCTATTGAATCCATTCTGGAGGAAACACTGGAATATGAGGAAAGTCAGCCGCCAGTTGTCGCTCCTGCTCCGAAACCGGCGCCACCTGTCCTCAAGCAGGCACCGACCCCCGTTTCGTTAGCGGCAAACACCAAGATCAAAATGATACCCTCAAGTCAATTTGTGCAGCTGAAGTCGCTGCCCAATCAAAGTAAGGTCATCAATTATACCATCAACAAAAACAACAGTATTCCCACAACTGGAGCAGCAACCAGCACAAGTATTGGGAGTATTGTGAAAACGCTGCCCGCCTCCAGTGGGCAGCAAATCTTCACCCTAAAGACGCCCACGGGCCAATCGACACAGTTTGCAACCGCTGCCAATACAACTCCATCGGCACCACAGCAAAAGTATACGGTGATCAAAAATGCCAGTGGCATGACAATGTTGCAGATGACCAAGAATGTGCCGGCCTCGTCGACAATTACCAACAACATGGATCTCTCCAATATCATTGATATGCCAATTGTGTTTGCGGACAATGAGGGCAACATTGCCGATCAGCAGCAGCAACAGCAGCAGCAGCAACAGCAGCAACCGGAACAGCATTTAAAGAGTGGTAAGTTCTATTTAATCATAACTCTTCAATGAAAAGGTCTTGCCTTGGTCGTTCGATGTTTGTATGATAAAATATGCTTAAATAATCGTGGCTTCATTGTTCAAAAGGTTTGTTTTCAAGGCACTGGTTAGCCCGTAAAAGCTAGAAAGCTATGTATTACATATTATTTCCTGTTTAGGAAAATACCACACTCACACGTACGATGCTGTTCTACTATAATCTTTTACCAGTCGGGTAGAAAGTCGTTTTCAGTGTTCTATGCAAGAAATTATCTAACATGTACTTTACAGAAGATTCACAATCCATCCCATATATAAAAAAATAGAAAGTATCAATATGTAAGGGCGAAAGTTAAATTTTCTAATCCGTTTGCTGATTTGGTGACCTTGTGAAATTTACTTACATGTCACGTATATGACATTTTTCCATGACTTTTTTGATAAGCATCATTTAAAAGCTCTAAAAAAAAGTAAAAAAGAGACGCTTTGTTCTTCCAATATCAGCGTCTTGAAACATAATAATACGCCCGACTAATATTGTGTATGCAGTTCTCAATCTGAAACATACATTATGACAAATAGTTTCTTGATTAACTTCGGATCTTTATTATTAGATTGTTATGAAACTTAATGTACTCAAAAATCAAGGCCATATCTTTAAAGTTGAGTGTAAATTTATCAATTTCTAATGTGTGCTCGTACTAACAGTACAGACTGCTTAGGTCAGCAGACTTGAATTAGTTGAAATATTGCCAAGCCAATTCAAAAGTGTGTTTATTGGTTCAATAGTACAAATCAGTCATCGATTAACATCTCTGCTGAATGAACCAATTGTCGAGTAGTCTGCAAAATTGTTTATACATATTTATATAATTTAATAATTACCAAATGATGCTTTCGTTTGTTGCAGCGCCCGCCTCGTCCAGTCCTTTGATTATAAGACAGGAGATCATTAAGGAGGCAACTGTGCCTGTTAAGCCCCCAGGCATCATCACCAGCAGCAAAACCAACAATATTGTGATCAACAAGGGGGGCATTCAACAGCTATTTACCACAACACAAAGCGGCGTTGTTGGCGGCGGCAATAAGGTTGTCTATTTGAATCGCAGCACCATGAAGCCAGTGGCAACTACAACAACGGGAACGCGACTACCAAGCGGCGCTACCGCACTTCCCATACGCATTGTGGGCAGTCCCAAGGGCGTAACATCGGCGGCTGGCACGTCAAAAACGGGCACCCAAATGCTGCTGGACGGGGCCAATATCAAGACGGTCAATTTGCAAACAATTAAGACCACTGCTGGCACGCCCGTGGTAAGCACTGCGCCCGGTGGTGCACTGCGTCACACGGGGAACGTCGTTAGCGTAGGCAACAAGACCTTTTCGCAGTTTCAGGTGATCAACAGTCCAATGGCGTCTTCAACACTTTCGGCCGATGGCAAAACGCCCATACGTAATATATTTTTTAAGTCCACCACGGGCCTCAAGCCAGTCCAAGTGGTGAACCGAGCGCCGGTCATACCTGCCACAGCTCCAGGCGGTGCCGCAGTGCGTCGTGTGCTTAACATAGGCGCAGCCACCATTAGCAAGGATTCAAAGATCATTAAAGCGACGACGACGGCGACGACAACGATGACGGGTACAACGCAAAGCAAGGGCTTGCAGTAGATGCTGCTATGAGTTATGCTGATCAAATCCCGCCCGCGCTCTTGTTTTTAACTATAATTAAGCTATACATTTTAATGTAGTTGGACTCTGGAATCCTTAAATATGCCATAAGCTATCTTAATTGTTTTGATGTTGATCTTTAAATATATATGTAAACCAAAAAAAAAAAAAAAAAAAAAAAAACAAACCATAATGTACATAACACTTGAATATATTTACATATTTTATAGCCACTGTTGTTCTTTTTTGGGCTCTGGAAATTTCAGTTTATTGACAAAAAATTTTACGCATATATTTGGGATCTCGAAAATGAATACACTTGCAGAGATATTATTTCAATTGTTCCTAGGATTGCAAAAATATATAGTTGCCTCTTGTTGACTGTCAAGTAATTAATTAGCTGTAATTTAAAAACAAAAATAGTAATACTAACTTTTCGACTGATCGTATATGATAAGATTATGGTAAGCTGATTTAGATCAAATGTCGACAAACGATTTAAGCATATAAAGGATTGAAGTTTTTTAGGAGATGCTCAATATACCTTATACTATAGGTGTAAGAAAGCAGTCATTTTTTAAGAATCGTTTCTATGGAAGTTATAAATATAGTAGTAGTCTGAAACGATCGGTTTCGACATACATATCTACTACCCGTCAAAGAAGCATTAAGAGACTCGAGTCTTACCAATTTCTAAACAAAGAAACATTCGAATATAACTATAGCTTATCGACTTAATCAATACTATATATACTTTATTGGGCCAGCATTGCCTACATCAATGTGTTACACATTTTGCGACAATTCTCTTGTACAATACCATCTGTAAGAGTATTATAAAATAAAATCACGAAAAGCGATTTCAAAGTTAGCGGGAAGAGGGGATCAGTTGCATTGAATATATTTATGTAGTACATATAATAAGCATGTTGTATGTATTGTATATACTCGTTCATATATATTTATATGGTTTTATATAAGTATAGCAATCCGAGCAAATTCCTAAGCTGCTCGAAAAAGTTTTTAGTTTCGTTTCTACTTGACTTTAATGAGCGGCGCAGTCGCCGTCAACGTCAACGTAAGCGTCAGCACAGGAAGCGGCGTCGTGAGAATTCAGCAGCGCCTTCAAAACTCTTACACTATGCCACAAATTCCAAATAACTGGCGACAAACAAATTTTGACCAAACTTCTGAGTTTAATGCGTGAATCGGCATTCAACTTAAATTACAAAAAAAATATATATATCAAAAATACACAGCCGTTACGTAAGCCACGTTTCACACGCTGCACTGGGTCAGTGCATGCCAAACTGTACACAGCTTAGAGCATTTTCATTTTTTGCTTAGAACTGCATTTATTTTGTGGGCCAAGAAGTTATGAATGGGATGGGGTGTATTGCTCAGTCGTTACACAAAACAAATAAATTTCATTAGCTTAAAAATTGAGTGCACTGAAAACACCAAGGCGATTGTTATATAATCAAATTCTTGTACGATTTTAAGTAAACTTTGTAAAAACTAATCTAGCTTACAATTTAGCGCATAACTTTTCAGCGAAATAGAATCGTCTAAATTTGATGCAAGAAAACGAGCAATATTTGCAATGTATCTTCAAACATGTTATATTTCTTAATTCATTCATCGATACGCAATTCAATTTCAACGCAATTTCTAATCTAATATTTTGACAAACGCACGCAATTTTATATTACACAAGACTTGCATCGTGTAACAAGCGTTTAATAAATGCTTTCAAGGAAACTCGCAAGTCATTTCTATTCTTTAATTCTGATAATCCTACTTGATAGATTATGAAACCATCATAGTTATGTATGATCTCACTCCTAATACTATAATAGTTTTAGCTTCATTCTCAAAAAGTTTCTTCAATATGGGGTATGTAGCAGTCGGGCACTCATCAGTTTCCCCTTTGGCAGTTGCATGCAGCGAGGCTACAATTTCATTGAAGTACACTAAAGAACAACAAGAGCAACTACAACAATTGATAATGTTTTTGTTGGTCTTGTCAAGTTTGCTTCAATACTTTTTGCCCCAATCAGCAAATTTGATGGAGCGCCTTGAAGGAGAAGGCGAAAATCATCAGACTGGGGACAGCATTTTGTTGAGTCTATTTGTAAAGCATACAAACCCATATTCATATATGTATACATATGTATGTAAGTGCCGTGATATATTTAATTACATTTATGTACAGTACCCACAATGTGGAGCTTTGTGGAGCAGTTGACGACGACGGCGACGTCGCGTCGCTGCCTTTGGCTTTGGTCAAAAAATGATCAGTTCTGAGGGCTGATTTTAGTATCTCGGCCAAGTTGAACGTGTGAGGAGCAAGTGGCTCAAAAAGATTTTAGCCAAAGGATTCAAGGATAATAAAAACAAGTGTCAATGCAAAAAATAAAATTGAACTAATTATAAAAGTGGCCTCATCAAAAACTAACTGTGTAATCTGTGCAAGTTGATATATTGGTTTATGATAGATATTATTACATTCGTATATTTTTAGCAAACTGTGTAAAGATCCAAAGTTTATCCAAAGCTTAACAAACATTAGTTACACATTTGTAGCTTACGCAATTTGAAACTGGGTCGTGTTTATTCCCAGGCCCGAAATATCACAAAATGCAAATCGAATATGATTTAAAAATGCCATTTGAGCTGCTGCACTTTTTTCCAATGCTCGTATTTTTGCATTTTATTTATACTTCTTTTGATTTTTCAATTTGCTTCACCACCTGTGGTCCAAGGCAGTTAATTTGCGCCAATTTGTTATTGCCCCAATGGCTTGGGTCTGGGTCCAGCCCCACCGACACTTCAACTTCATTCGAGCTCTGACTTTGGACATGCTCGCAATTTTCAAAATAATTCGTATCAAAGTTTCTGCAAGTTTGTTGCACCTTTCAAGCATTTGGCAGGCAGAAATATATATGTATTTTATTATTGATTGGCGTGGCATTGGCATTAGGAAGTAACATAAGACACTCTGATGTGGTATGTGTGATGGTTGGAAGGTAACTCGGAGTAGGAGTAGAAGGAGAACTTGTCAAATAATAACAAACCTAAATTAATATAATGAAAATTATATTCAACTTTTTATGACATCAAATCCCCTATGGGATAGTACAATTTGAATCACGTTCTTATCTTAAAGGAGTTCTCAAAGTATTTTTTAATTAACACCTGAAAATAAATATATTGAGATATTAATTTCAAAATAATACCAATCAAATTTCCAATAATCTTAAATGTAATCAGTTTTAACCTGAAGAGTTTTGAAGTTGAAATTTTTGAAGTGTATATTTCATTTAGAGCTAGTAATTTACTTTTGTAAAATATTTTCAAAATACTTTGTTTGATTTTTTCTAATTTTTTCTAATTTTTTAAAGTTTCATATAAAAATGTAAAGGATCTAAACCTAGTGATTAGGTAGAAAAAGAACGTTATTTCACACGTTTTCATCTTAAAATATTTATATAAAATTTAATATTATCAAACAACATTTTGTTAGTTTTTTGATATTTCAAAAATCCAGCTTTCAGAAAATCGCTATACTTTTAAAGCCAAGGGCAGCTCACCCTATATTTCAGATGGTTGATTTTCTAAATAACATGGTTTCGTTTATTTTTTTAAACTAAGGTTATCATTTATAAATTTGAGGGCAGAGTTTTCCAAGTACTAGAAACAAATATCTAAATATTAGAGTTTGAATTAAGAAATATATTTCTGAAAATTAGAAATAAAAATTAAGCTTTTGGGATTGCCGATATATTTCTTCATTTTAGAAATTATTTCTATAAAATAGATAATATTTCTGGTTTTTAGGGCAATTTTCTAAATTATAGGTAGATTTTTTTTTCTGAGTAGAAGTATATTCAAAGTTCTAGTAATTTAAAGTATGAAATATTTACTTAAGAACATTTTTATTTTAGTTTCGATAACTTTTTATAATTTTTGATAAATTCAGATTCTGAAGGATTATAAAATTTAAACAAAATTATTACCTTAAAGCGTGCCCCACTTTAAAAGCAACTTTATTCAATTCAATGCCGGCATGCAAAAGTGAATTGCTGATAAGACTGCCAGGACAGACGAGCTCCAGGTTCCTAGGATTTCAGCTCCCACCTCTCCTCCCTTCGCTCTGTCATTTCAGGCAGTGTATTTCACAACCTCCCCCCGCCCGGCAAATACTCAATCATTTGCTGCATAATCAGATGGTCGCCTGGCGGGGAATGCTGTCTGCTATTTGAGTTTGAAAAATATTGAGAGTGTTGCACACACACACACCCCCACGCACACACACAAGCACACCACCGCCCCATGCATAGAGAACAGGACACCATATAGATAGATAGCAAAGGCGAGCGAGGCGAGAGGAATCAGAGAGTTCACAAAATTGCAACGCTTGTGGAAATATTGTAAGTGGCATTTGGGTTTTTCTCGCTTTTCTCTGCATTTTCACATCATTTGCATGCTATTAAGGTTCACATTTAGGGAGCCTGGAGATGGGTGGGTTGAGAGGCATGCGGCATTAGGTTGCATTGGTTACTTGCCACATTTGTAAAACAAACTATCAGCGATTCCCTTTTTGAGTCTGAAAGCGATTAACAATCAGAAGTACGCAGGATCAAATGACGCCTGCTGAAGATTTTTGCATTCTCCATTTTGGACTTCTTTGCTTTCAAAATGCGCGCTTATTACTATTTGTGCCAAGGATTTGCTTGAAGGATTTGCGTCAAAGTGTAGTGCATAGAGTGGCAGAATTTCAAAGCGGCTTAAACGGTATCTATTAAACTCAACCAAGTTGTTCGTCTCAACATAAAAACGGCTTGGGAATTGGCCACTACCTCGCAGTCACGTGATGCTCAAACGCGGCCGGCGTGGGCATTTGAAAGTCCTCGTTATCCTGCCAGCACAGGATTCTACGCTCAGTGCCACGCCGATTGCGTTGATTTCATATTTCATGTGATGTGACGTAGTGGAACATTCCTGACGTTTGCGGCAACGACGAAAAGTGCTTAATAACCAAGGATGTCTTACAAAAAACGAAGTGAAACGCCAGCAACATCAGTACGTTGACGTACGTGTCCTGTAAGCTCGGACCTGTATCAAGCGGACAGCAGGAAGTTGCCGAACTTCATACAAGTTATGGTTTGACAAGCACTGGAGCCAGACGATTTCTAGAGGTGACCACGTGAGATTCAAAAGTATTGTAATATAAGACGAAATTCAAAAACCATAACATTATTGTAAGTACTTACAAGTGTTCTCTAATCTATTTGTTATTTCTAGCGTGAGTTCTAATCGTGACAAGTCACGCGCCAATCTCTAAGCCCGCTGGCCAATTGCTTACCCCCAAGGTGGTAGAAATGAGAGATTGGGCTCTCACCTCTACAGCATCTGGGGAACGCTTCAGCGTGCTGTCCAAAAGTTTCCTATGCAGCCAAGTTAAGCGCTTAAGCCGCCAGAGACAGGACCAACAACAGCAGCTTCCCACCAAAGAGGACACTCCCCCAAGGCGAGGCAGCAACCTTGAGTCGGCCGCCATGTGCTAAAAATAAGAATCAACTCGTCGCTCTGGCAACAATGACACTGTCCCCAAGGATTTGAAATTGAACAGCCCAGCTCCCGTCGCTCCCGGAATAATATGAATTACAATGTGCTCGGTTCGCGTGTTGTTGCTGACTCTGCAACATCTTCAATGCTATCAGATGGGGAATGGAGCTGGTTTGTGGCACACAATATGGTTGTTGTTGTTGTTGCTGTTGCTGTTGCTGCTGTTTTTGCTGACGAAGTGACAGTTTACAGCTCGAAGCTGGATTTTACATAAATTTATTGCCTAATGCCTTAGTTGGTTTCGAGCATTTTGCATAATTTTCATTATTACTGATTAGAGTTTTAATCAGGGACCTTAACGCTTGAGTAATATTTTAATATTTTAATGTATGTATTGTTTTTATATTAACCAAAACATAAATGATTATGATAGCACAATACAATAATTTATCCTTATGTATTTCTATGACAATAAAAATGAAATTTAAAACGCTCTTTGCATATTTCAAACATTTGAATTGAAAGACTTACAATTTTGAACATCATTCTTTAACGAACAATATATTTGAGTATAAATAATAAGGAAGATATAACTATGTATTGGATTCGCTCAAGGGAGTGCAAACAATCCTGTTACTATTATTTGTATTTATAAAATATGTTTATTGTCCTAAGACAGATCGCAAATAAAATAAACTTTAATAAAAAAAAAATAAAAAAAATATAATAAGGTACTCTCCCTAGAAACTTTGATATAAATACTCAAACATATAGAATTTATAGAAATAAATGTACAGAAAAATCATTGTAATAGTATTTACAAAATATACAGATATTCAGAAAGATGTATTAAAATTTAAGAAAATAACTATTCTTTTACTTAAATTCATAAGTTTAGTTTACTTTATAGCAAACGGTCTGTAAAATTTTAAATGGATTAAGTACTTTATTTGAATATAAGTTTCATAAACTATATTTTCAATTCTTTTATTGGAGGAAAAACAAGATGCGTGCTTAATATTTAATTTCATCCACATAAAATGGATTGTTTCTTTCAATTTCAATATTAATTTTCCTAATTTTTACTCCTTGTACCCATAAAATGGGTAAAAAGGGGGTATTGGATTTGTGCAAAAGTATGTAACAGGCAGAAGGAGACATCTCCGACCTATAAACTATATATATTCTTGATCAGTATCAAAAGAGATTTCGATTTGGCCATGTCCGTCTGTCTGTCCGTCTGTCTGTCTGTCCGGATGAACGCGTCGATCTCAGCAACTATAAGAGCTAGAGAGAATGTAGGTTCCTGTATACCATACGCAGATCAAGTTTGTTTCCAATCTCTGATATCTTACCCCGTTCCCCCGCAAATCGATCAAAACGTTTTACAGCCACAGTTTTAAAGATATAGCTTTGGGATTTGGCATGTACACTACACTTAATCTACTGTCCAAATTTCAAGTCAATCGGATAATAAACACGGAAGTTATGCAACGAACAATATTCAGTACTGGAGCGAGGGGGGAAGAAGAAGCACAGCCACGACTTAAAATGCCTTGCGTACGCTGTGGCTCGCGTGTGTGCGGCTTTGTGTATGTGTGCGTGCATGTGTAAGAGACGAACATATGATTGGAAGTCTTACACCTGGGTACAGGGAGTTTCGTAGTCGGGTATACTCGACTAGAGCATTCTTACTTGTTAGGGTTGGATTACTTAACATCTATGGGTTATGTGAATATGTAATGTTATGTATTATTGGTACTATTTACATTTGTATGTTGTGTTATTTATTTAGAATTGGTAATATCGTGTTTCTTGGTGGTATATGCGTTATATATACATTGTGAGCTACATCCTGCGATTTGCCAGATCGACGGCGTGTATGCGCTTTAGCCTTCTTGATGCTCTGCGGCAGGTTCTCCAATTGTAGAACTGACATTTATAAAATTTCTTTCAAGATCTGATCCTGATGTAATTTACTTTTTGGTCTAAGTCTTAGCTGGCTTAATATCTAGGAATATAATAACCCAGTGCTACAAGATAGAAAAAGTCGTTAAGTACTTTTGAAAAAAACTAATGTAGGGAAGTATATCTATAGTATAGTATTTCTGCATACTTGATATATTAAATAACGCGAACTATAAGAAGGCACATTTAACATTTAGCACCCAATTATTATAATTATATCCTACAGGCTACTAGTTCTGGAAAACTATAGATAATGCCGACTGTAAATAGTTTCTATAGTGATAGTTTAAGCGATTGATCTAGACTGGATAGAAATGCTTTCTTTATTTATGTGGTATTTGTTTATGGTTAATTCATGTCGGTTGGATAGTGGCTAAAAAAGAAACCATCAATATTATTGATAATGGCATCGATCGGTTTCCCAGCTTTGGTAAATGCATACATTTGTAACACTCGATCAGTTTCCATTACATTATTCAGCTCATTTCCACAGTTTGTTTTTCCGTTGGCCATGCATCACAGTTTGACATGCGTTGCCAATTGCTAAACGCCTTGCAGCATTTCCTGTTCAGATTTCTTGATTCTGTTTTCGGCACCCGCTGCCCCCTTCCACCCCTTTGCGTTCACTTTCGCTCATTTTACTCTGACCTGCATTATTGTTGTTGTTGCTTCTGCTACTGTGGGTTATTTATGCAATTTTCACTTTCTTGCAGTTGAGAAAAAATGCAAATGCATTCATGCAAATTTTTGGTTTTTTTTCTCTCTTCTCTTGCTGCCAAACATTTTCATTATGTTAATACGCATGCCACGCCCCCTCCGCGCCGTCTCATGCCACAGCCCGGTCCTGTCAGTTGGCCAGTCACTCATTGCCATTTACCGGCTCTTGCAGCCGGTTTGTCTGGCCTGGCTTTTGGGCTGGCTCTGGTCTTTAATATTGTAAATCACGGGGTTAGTGAGCCGTGCTGGATGCCTTACAGTTTGACAGCCATCACTCAGAGCGATGCCATCGACTTTCACTGCGCCTCTTGAAATGCTTTCTGCATTGCTGGGCGTCAAAATTGACCCACGCCACTGCAATGTGGTCAATCCCAGTTCCAGTCTCAGTCTCAGTCCCAGTCTCAGTCCCAGTCCAAGCCCCAATCCCACTGTCAGGCACGTCAGACACATCGTAAACTTTGCCAAAATGTTTCCTCATAATGTTGTTGTTAGTGTGCACGGTTGTAGAGATGGGCGCGAACACTTCACGAGCACGAACTCCAGACTGATTTGAGAAAAACACAGCACGAACCAACTTAAGACTTTTCTAAGTGTAAGAAATAAAGTTGAGATCAAGGATGTTACTGAATCCGAGTACATACTTTTAAATAGAATAACGCTAATTATTTATACTACGATTTTCGAGTTATAATTTTGAAAAATATTTGTTTTTTACCAAAATTGTTTTAATTTTAAACTCTTTTTGCCTCAATAAATTAAAAGTTAAAGGTTGACCTTCACAAAAAGAAGTTTTTTCCAATAGCAATCAATGAAACATTTGATTATAATATAATATAACATTTAATTATATGTATATATTATATTATATTAAAATAAATTAGCTCAAGATCTAAAACATGGAATACAAAAATGAATATGTGTAGGTTATAAAATGTACTTGTATTGTAATCATATAATGCCCAGGTTGTACAATGGGTTTTGGGAAGTCTCAGGATCTATATGATGAACCTCCCTGGGAGGTCAAAGTGTATATACTACTTATTTTTAAAAAAGTATATATAATACTAATTTTAAGATTTCCTGATAATTAACACGCTTCTTAGAGAATGTTGCAGCGCAATTGATGAGTGCGCAATTGATGAGTGCGCTGCGACATCCTCTAAGAAGCGTGTTAATTATCAGGAAATCTTAAAATTAGTATTATATATACTTTTGATTCCATTTGTGCACATGATAAACTTCTTAAATTGAATAATTTGATCGATTTTCAGCACTCAGAACAGGTACAATTTTTAAGGAAATAAGTGTAAAGTGGGTTTTTGTGCAATGTCCGTGTCAGAGAGTCACCAAATTATTGGTATATAAAATCAAAGTCTCAAGATCAAAACGATCAGATATAACGGTATTTCAGTATCTATATATTTGGGGTGGGTGTGCTCAACATAACACACGAGACACGCGGCCAGCTCAATGCGGGTGGCCCCATCGCCACTTGCTGTCTCGATTTTGAATGCCCGCAGCTGCGCCTTGGCGGCACCCGCCGCACAGGCCTCCTTCTGCCCCCATTGCCACCCACTGGCAGCTACCTGATTGTTATTTATTGTATGTTCGTCTGCTACTTTTGTACTATCGTTGCTTAGACGTTATGAAAGCTGCGGTGTGTACTTGTGTGTGTTAGGGGGTGATGGGGCGTGGCACATACACACACACAACGTTGCATGCCGGCAGCAGCCGTAGCAGCAGCTGCTGCTGGTCCATAAATCGCATAATGAGTTCAACAGTGGCTGCAAAACTGTGCCGGGTCATGTGCGTTGGTGGGGCGCAGAGTGAGGTTAAGTTAGGTGTATTGTTGGCTGAAACCCGTTAAGAGGCTGCTTACATGCTCGGATAAACATCGGCCCAACAACAAAACACTGTCAGTTGCATCTGGCTGGACCGTGATGTTTGTAATTGTTGTTGTTGTTTTTGTTGCTGCGTTGATTGTTGTTGTTGCCTCATAGGCGCATCAAAATTTTGTTTGAATGCCCCCGCACAATGGGGCTCACAACGAAGTATGAAAATTTAAGTTTATTTAATATTTAATATACCCTTGCAGAGGATAACTGTCGTTTTGATACGAAATCTGTAAATTCATGGAGATCCTCGGAGCAGATAATTGTGCACTAAACTCATGAATTATGCTGAAATTAAGAGTATACTTGAATCAAAGAAAATATTACACAGTAGTATTATATCCATCGTATTCTATAATAGATAATCTTTAACAATTGTTAAATTGCCAAGGAAAAATAATCAAGGATTCAAATATGCTCAGACGACACTCAAAAGTGCGTATGTGTAATACAATTTTATTTAGGAAGAGTTATAAAGATGCAATCACACGATATGACACTTTGCCACATATGTGGCAGTCAGCAGTTACCGTAGCGTGTGACTACGGTATGTCAGACTGCCACATAAATTTTGTGTTTGAGATACCCGCTCACATGATATACTAGCAAATCAATGATTTCTATGGTAGAAACGTGCCATATAAGTTTATATGTTAAAATATTTAACATATATTCTTACTTTTGCCATATAAAATTGTTGACGGTTAATTTCGTGTGACCGCACCTTAATAATTTTATTTTATTTTATTTTATTTCTTTTTATAAAGCGTTAATTACCGTCAAAGCCAGTCCCACATGTGTTTTAAAATTATTTTATAGTGAAACGCTTTTTTTTAAATTAAATCGTCTTATAAAAAGCGTAAATTTCCTTCTTTTGTCATGATGCTCCCGATTAGATACACAATTCGTTATATTTAGAGAGTTTGGAAATAAATATGCTTTTATATTGTTGTAATAAAGCTGTGTTGGATTCTATCATCTTATTTGTATAAGTAATTTTAGTAATTTAGGATTTCTGGTATTTAAATTATGCTGTATTAGTTGTAGATTCTACCTTAAAGCATATACGCATGTACACAGAATTGATATGATATGGCACTCAATTTGATATTTTGCCATATCATATTTTTGCCGATAAGATTTAAGATTAATATGATAAGATTTACGGTAAATCTGATTAGTTTAAAAGATCAATTTAATATGAAAATAATGATACTTGGAAAATGTCAAATTAACCAGTACTTATTAAATTGATATTGAACTTTTTGTTCTGTGTATAGTTATGCATATCCTGTCTAGCAGAAGTGCATTATGCAAGACAAAAATCACACCACCTCCAGCATACTATAATCAGAGAAGATTTCAGATGTTAGAAATAATAGCAAATGAAACGGATTAACCCAGGATACTCACTGGGCTATTATCGGGACATTGTAGACTAGAGTCACTTTTATAAACTGGAAATTGTGAGCATTATCATTACGAAGGGTGAAAATTCAGATGCAGGAACAATTTCATTGTTCAAAAATCTAAAATTGTGTGTTTAACAGAAGTACGATTTAAGAGTATTTAATCTTTGCAAGCTCTTAAATTACTGTTCTTGTTTATTTAATATTTGTAAAAATGTGTTATAAAACCAATTTGCGTTGTTAAATATAATATAATTGTTATATATAGTAACGCTAATTCAAAACTGCATGCACATTAATCAAAAATTGATTGGTAATTTTATATAAAACTATGCCCGTTCAAGATTGTATTACTCGTCTTACATAATTAATTTGCAAGAGCTTTTCATGCATTTTCCACAGTACGTTTGGTTGCCTCACGTGGCTGATTTCATAATGACGATAGGACCAGCCTGCCCCAACAACAACAACAGCAAAAGCAACAATAGTTGCTGTAAGCGGAGGCAAATTCACTGGAACAACAACCAACAACAAAAATAAACAACGTTTGCCGTCTCCGTGTTTGTGTCTGGTGTCTCCGCTGTGTTCTGCTAATTTAAACCTTTCTAAAGACGCGTCTTCTGTGAAAAACGAAACGCAGCTCACTTCCACTTCATTGCTTCCCAGCCCCTACAATCTACATTCAACACCGTACTCCCCCGTCCCGACCAAGCCGGTCCATCTGATCATCGGTGCGCTCAGCTGAGGAGGCTCTGCGACGTCGACTTCATTGTAGCTGCGGCCACTTTGGCCACATTTTGTTTGCTTGTTTAACAACCAGATTAACAACAACAAAGGCAACAACAGCAACAGCAACAACTTTTGTACAACATCATAACACGCGTCGGCGGCGCCTTTTGGCCTAATCGAAACTGTTTTTGTATATTACTTCCAGCGGGCTTCTAATAGTTGTCACTCATCTAGTTTCCGGAATTGGAGAAACATTTAAGAAAAGGATTCTTATCCAATATCGTGATATCAAGCCAGTCCCAACCGTCCAACCAATCTTATTTGTTCCCTATCCTCAGGCTTTTAATTAACTAACCTTCCTGCAGGAAATTTGTTTCAAATATTTTATCTATTTTTTGCTATTACTAAATAGTTAAATTCGGCAAACATAATAATTCAAATCTGCAATTATAATGCAAAAATGCTTTTTACGTGATAAGATTTATATAACTTCATATTTTTGGGGTCTTACAGGCATTTGTGGAACTCCTAAACTTTCGAGTTCCATCTAAACTTTCTGAAAAGAGACTCCAAGTCCAGGCATTTCCCCTCTTCTGATCTGCTGACTACATATATTCCTTCCCTTATTACTAGACCTCGGAATTTTGCAATGAATATGCTTATCGTTTGTAACTCTATTTTCAATGAAACGAACTTTGGTGTTATCAGAATTTAGCTATCTTAATCCTTCAAAAATATGCATATATGCAAAATCCGAGGTCTACTTATTACTAATATTTGGTATATCATATAAATATATCATTCTGAGTTAATTGTGTATTCACCTTTAAGATTAAATTAAAATTGAAACGTTTTCCGGTGAGATTTCTATTTTGTGCCCTACAAAGTTACGAAATATCGATCACCAATCATGTTCGTCTGGATAAATTTGGAGGTTGGAGAAGTGTACACTAAATGGTTTAATCGGATGCGACTCTTCCCACTGCCATCAAGAATGCAATACCGAATAGTACCAATAGTAGACTAGCTTTCTAAGATAGAGGCAAATGTGCCGTGAAGATGTTTTTCTTATAAAGCATACATCCTTTCCCTTATCTGTCGCACAAGAAGCGGATATTAAATATGAAAACATTTAGGAAGGATTGTAGTTTGGTTTTGTCTGTTCGCCCTACCAAAGTGCAGTTGCCAGGAAAATTTTGAATATTAGGAAACGGAAATTGGGTTAACATTTCCAGTTCTGCAGCGTGGGTGGAAATGCATTTTCAAGCAATTGAATCTGGATGCTCTAATATAATTTTGGCCTCTGCTGCCACTGATAATTGCATGGTGAATGGAGCTGCCCCGTGGGGTGGAGGGAGGGTATAGGCCCGAGTTTGAAGTCAACTTTCCCCCGCTGCATGATCTAATAGGGCGTGAAATACGAAAGCTATGCGTGGTAAATTTATGTGTGCCAAATTGCGGGGGTGCAACAGAGAAGCCCGTTGCATGCCACGTTGCACATTTGTGTGGCACGTCCAGCTCGCCCCGCTGGAGGGTGACCTTTGGGTTCATCTTGGGGCTCACGTTTATTGACTGCAAAATTTCATTTCCTGCCAAACTGAAATATGATTTACATAGATCTAAATACCAGCCAAAAAGTTTGGAGTGTCTGATAAGGGGGAAGGTGGGGATAGCTTTATGCAATGTTGATTTGCCTCAACTTATGGCATGTTATGACTACATATATTGTAAACCAAATACTAAATAATAATGAAACTATAAATAACATTTAAAAGCAAACAGTTGGCGTTAGTTTCTTATGTGAATTCGAAATTAGTAAGTGCACTGGAAAATTTATAATAATTTTCGATTTGGAAATATTTATTTATTAATTTATTTATATAACTGTATGCTTATAGTTAAAACTAAAGCTACAGGAGATGCAGCCATAGCTACTAAGGCTTTCGGCTGAGGATGTGTATGCTTAACTTAACATAGTTGTATCAGTACTTACTATTAAAATAATATTTCTATGTGTGTATTTATTTACATATTTGCAGGTTAAGTTTAAATTATGTCTTAGACTTATAACAATTTTGTTATCTTGGCTTTTTTGAGAAAATCGTTGATTTTTAGAATATTTTCTGTAGTTGGGTAGGATAGGAGTGATGTGAAGGAATGGTTTTGGATGTGTATTCTGAGTTGTCCGAATCCTGTGCATTCGTCCAGAATGTGTTCGATTGAGATGGTTATGTTATTGTTGCAGTATTGACAGTTTGTGTCGCCATTCTGAAGGAATCTGAGTATGTGTGTGATCTTTGTGGGCCCGAATCGGAGTCTGACGATGTTTGTTATTTCTTTTCTGGTTAAGTTGTTTTTTAAAGTAGGTGTGATTGGAAATATATGTGTTGCTATATTCAAGAAAACAGATTCTCACTATATATAAACATAATTAAAAGATAACTGATTTTTTCTCAACCGACTGTATATAACTTGAGCTACATTCAAATTATCAGCATGGATGTTACTTAGAAATACATACATACAACATATATAGATTTTAACGAGGGTATATAAATATATATATGTGTATAAAATTTGGTTGCACAAGCTTCAAGGGTGTAGGAAAAAATTGACGGATATTGCAGAAAGCTATAAAATACAGGACTTTTCCTATTCGCGAGTACGTTTTATTCTGAATCGTTTTCGGATTCTTTTATTTGTTTTCGAATTGCCCTTTCTTCATGTTTTGCCTTTATAATGTTAAGAAAACGAATAGTTGACTGAGCTTTATGACTTTATAAGATGAATTTTCTTAATTAGTTACAACTACTGTTCGTGGTAGCTAAGTGAGACGATTGTAACAAAATTATCTAGATAAAATACATGCTAACCTCAAAGGTAGATTTATGTATGTTGGATGGTGTCAGTATGAATCGATGTTTCACATCCACCATCATTCCCATGCGTTCACCGATGAGTGAGGAATGGTGGGAATGGGCTATAAGAAGTGATGTCAAGTATATTTTTCTAAGGAATGTCTGTGATATATAGGACCTGCTCCGATTTACATATGCGGAATTGAATCTCCTCTGTTTCTCTTTTAATTATTGAGCCAATGAATTGAATATATATACATATATGTACATATATATATATATATATATATATATATAATTAGATATATTTCCATATATATATTATATATTCCTTGAGCAGGTGGATTCCATTCAAGATCAAAGGCAAGTGAATCCCATTCGCAAAATCCTGTTAGAATAGGCAATTTAAAGGAAATTCACAGAAAAATTGCGGCGAACGTGAAAACCAGAATAAATAATTATAAACAATAATGTAAAAATGATAAGTCAATAATTATTGTAAGTTTCGCTGCTAAGTTTGTACATTTTCCTTACCACTTGCCCGACTTAATTAATAATAGCCATTTATGGCTAATTGCAAAAGGGTCAACAAAAGTTAAAGGTGCAAAAGTCATAGGACAATTTGTCGGCTAAACATCCCACAAAAACCGCAATAACAACAACAACAACAAAAGGGCTGCTGAGGTACCTCGAGTCATCGCTGAGCAACAGCAACAACAGCAACAACAACAGAAACTGGCCCACAATTGCAACAATGCGGCAAATGGTTGGCAACAAATGTTTTCAATGGTTTTGTCGCCTGAGCAATAAAATACAATCCAAAACAGACCGCGCTTAAACGTCGCCCCACCCCGCCCCGCAGCACTCAACGAATTCAACGAAACAGGTAAAACTGTGCAAATGCCCAAACAACAATAACGGCAATAACAACAACAGCTGTGGAAAAAATCAAAAGCTAAAGAAAGGCAATGGGCGCCCAAGTGACCCAGAACTTGTAGCTGACGCCTGTAGGCAAGCGGGTCGAAGGGCGTTGTGTCTATGCTCAAATGATAAAACTGACCAGCGGAGAACACATATAACTCCAAAACCTCTCCATTGAAACATTTTCATCCTTTTTAATTTAGAGAGACAGTTATGTTATAGTGATTCGATCCGTCTGGTTTTCATATATTCATTGCCTTCATCAATAACAGATATTTGTGCAAAATTTCATAATCATACTTAGCTTTAAAATTGAGCGATAAGTTTGAATGCAAATAGACAAAAGTCAGTAATTTTCATACAAGTTCAAAAGCGCGCGCTGAATTCTATAAAGTGTGACGTAGATGCACAGTGATAGCTAAAAGTTGCAGACTCTTTCTTATCGTAACCTATGAGCTCTCTCAATCGTGAGCTGCGGTCAGTCGTTCTTTCGTTATTGAACATTAACAGGATATAAGAGTTTATAGTCGTTGGCAGCCAACAACAAATACAATAGTTCAGGTACTTCAGGTATTTTTAAACCCAACGGCGGATTGTGTGACGTTTGCAGAGAAAGAATAACAGCAAAGAGAATTAAAAGAGAGTTTAACAGAAGAGCGCGCAATTCCCAATGAGTAGTTTATTCCGGTATTTTTCATTATTTAACATAGTACTCGAAATATCGATAAGTATATTGGCCGACCGCCACAAGTTATCAAACGACTATCGGCTGAATATCATAATAAAAGTAATTTGCGCAAATATTATACTTGAGTAAGATTAATTCACACGGATTACACCTAAATCATGCGTAGCAAGAAGAAATATTCCATTGTATTCCGGTGCGCAGTGCCAAAGTGCGCATATTCAAGCAAACGCCTGTTCAACCTGCAGCGTCACGCCAAGACGCACACCAAAACGCACTGGCACTCAAAGCGCTTTCCATGTCCTTTCTGCGCGTACGCCGCCGCTACACGTGCTCATTTGAAGCGACACATAGGCAAGAAGCACCCAACGGAGGATATTTCCGGACTAGAGCTCACTGGCCTTGCCTATGAGGACTTTGAGTTTCTAACGGAGGAGCAGGAACAGGAGCCCGAGCAGGAGCACGAGCACGAGCAGGAGGAGGCGGAACAGCCAGAGATGGACATAATTGTTTCGGAGCAACAGGAAGAGATTATTGAGGGACCCGTTACTGTGCTACAGATGGTCACCCCACTAAACCCGCAGTCTGAACTGCTGGCGGGTGAACTGTACTATAACTCATCCCTCGAAGGCGAAGCATTCCGTTTGATCCCCGTGGCGCTGCTGCCGTCGAAAATGAAGCCGGACGAATTTTAAATTATGCATCGATAGGCACATCATGCCCCATGCCCCTTCGAGGGTATCGCCATCGATATTCACATGTAAGTCATATCTACTATGCCTAGAATTAAAGATTTCTCAGTTCGTAGTATCTGAAATATCAACCATATTCAAAACTGTTCTTAATTTTCAGGCTTAACTCTTGGTGTTTGGAACTTGGATCATTACCAAAGCGCGGTTTCCGCCATTTGTGCAGATGCATCCAGTGAAGACGCGGGGAAATCACAATGCAACTCTACGAAATATTTATTTATCTTTTTGAAGGGCAAGAATATGAGGATAAAGTCGAGATTCTTGAATTCTTTCAGAACTCCTTTATTTCCATAAAACTCAATCGCATAGTTCAAACGGTTCAATCGTAAATTGCTCGGAATCTCGACATGATCGCCAGTTTCTGGGAATGAAGTGGTTGAAAATAATATGGGAATTGCTATAACGATCATCAAACAAGAGTAGTCAGTGGACACAACTGTAGCGCCTTTAAGCAGGGATAGGAATCGGTTATACATATATTTTGATAAGAAATATCAAGCCTTTTGACAAAATTTGGCACTTAAGGGTAATGTATCATATTTACAACTATTAACGATGATGTATATTGAAATAGATAAACCATTTTTCAGTTTCATGATTAAACTTTAATATATTTGTTAAAATTCAATAAAATATCTTGTAGCTCTCTGACATTTTTGAACAAATAATATAAGTTTTTAGGAACAGAACTTAAATCTTCAGTTTTGAATTAAATAAATAATCATAAACCGTATTAAAATTAAGCTATCTTTTCAATGTACTGATTTCTTAAAAAAGTTTTATATAAATTAACCGAAACATAATTTTAAATTAATTATCTTAAGAAAATGTATATTTAAATGTGCCTTAGTTTGTAAAGTATGTTCTTATCATTTAACTATATACGATGGTATTTAATTAAAAGTGTGTAAATAATATCCCTCTGAGTTTGACTTGATTGTTTAATAAGTAAATAGAAGGAAATACTTAAAATATTATTTAATTTTAAAATGTTAATTAACAACTCTTTTTTAAACATTTTGTGGTTGGCACTGTTAAACAGCTGTAATGCATGTTATCATTAACAGAGTTGTTTAAATTGTATGTGATGTCAGAGCACTATTTCGCAGAATGTGTACGGAATAAAAGAATATTAAAACAGTTCTTTAAAGATGTATCCTTAGAATATTAACACAACTTTGTATAGTATGCAATTTAAAAAAAAACAAATCGGACTTTTAAATAAAACTGCGACATTCGCGTGTAACAGGAGAGTAACATAGATTTGGTCATGGAAGGGCTGTTAATTGTCTGTTAAATACTCTTTAGCGGCAGCAGCGCACAATTGATTACGGGTATAAGAGTATAATACTGACAATGTTACGCTACTGTTAGTCATGCCATTTTGAGTATTACAGTACGACTTTGAATCTTTGATATAAGAGTTGGTATTAGTCTGAAAACGACTTCGACTTAGAACGGTTGGTGTAAGCGCGTCGCGCTGTGTGAGCGGCCAAATCGAGTGCGAGTGAAACGGCAATAGCAAAGAAGTGTATTTTGTGTGGGTGTGCAAATGCAAAACGGCATAACGGTGCATACGCATGCCAAACGCCGAGTGCAACTAAGGCGCGATTTAAATTCTATTTAATTTTCAACGTATTTCGTTGCGATATTATCAATTTTTGATTGTTGTCAAGTGCTGCCGCAGCTAACGCCAACAAATACAAAGTGAAGTGCAAAAACAAAAACCGGTTCGCCTCTGCAGCATTAACAACAACAACGACAACAGCAACCAAAACCAAAAGCAAAGCAAAGGAAGGCAAAGGCAGTGAAAGAATTTTTGTTGCTCTCCGTGCGTGCATGTGTGTGCGTGTCGGCCAGTGTTTGTGTGAGTTTTGTAGTCCGGCAGGCAGCATCTCTGCCCAAAAAAAAGGCAGCAGGAAAAGGCAGTTGGAATTTGTTGTTGCCGCTGCCGCTGCCGCTGCCACTGCCGGCTCTGCTGCTGACCATTTGTGATTTGATTTGGGCCCAAGAGAAGAATTCGTTTGGCCAAAGCAAACCTGTTCCCCTGCAGCAGTCAGCCCCAACCAACGACAACAAACACAACAACAGCAGCAAAACAAAACAAGCAAAAAAAAGTGGCACAAGTGAAAATTCCTGCGTTGTTAGTGTGTGTGTGTGTGCATGTTTTTTTTGACAGTCTTCGCCAAAAGTGAAAATCAATTTGCTGAGTGTGCGCGAGCCAACCAAAAGAGAGCGACAGAGAGCGAGAGAGAGAGAGAGTGAACGAACGCAGCTTCGTCCTTTTGGGCCAAAAATAATAAGCCACCCAGGCGAGAGCAAGAGCAAGAGCAAGAGCGAGAACAAAAACGAGAACTTAACGAAATATCTACCGACTGCCGATAATAACCACAACAACACCAATAATAATAACAGCAACAACAAGAACAGCAACACAAAGCAAAAAGTAAACAAATTGCCGCCCTACAAGCTTCAAAATCGACAACTTCATAAAAGGTCAGTATCCTGCTGGATAAGGATGCCCCAAAATTAGGGGGACCATATTAGAATTATAGTAATCGTATAAGGAATTATGCATTTTAATTACAATATTTAAATACCAATGTCTGTGTATTGGAAAGAAGGAAAACTTCTATATAATATATGCATATGTTTGTAATACATACTATGTATGTAATGAAGAGAAATCACACTTCATGCAAGATCTCCAAACTCAGCTGGCCCACTCTTAACCCAAAGCGCACATCTGCTTCGATTAAACAACATAAGAGACCTCACTTCTCGATAATTTTAGGGTCTCTCATTGGCCACTGCCTGTTAAGAACTCATGCTAAAGGTTCAACTAGAGGTTGTATAGTAGAAGAAGAGGAGAGCGTAGAACACCTGCGATGTAACTGCCTCGCACTCAGCAGGAGGCGGTTCCAATACTTAGGACACTGTATCCGAGGTTGGGATAATCCATATCCTCAAATTTGTAAACTCTTCTTATTGGTTTAAAGGGGAGCACATCATCTAATAGGACGTCATGTGGTATCACAAGGGGCCAATACTAGACCCCAGTGTGGAACAGGAAAACACCAAATCTCCTGCTCCAGCCACCGAAACTTAATCTAACCTAATCTATGTTATAAAGAATAGTGATGTATTTTAATTTTAATATTTTAGTATAAATAAATCTTATAACAATGTGTATGTATGCATTAATGAGAAAGGAAGGATGTTTTCAATTAGGAAATGGAATTTAACAAAATGAAATATCTAAATGCCACATTAAACATAAATACAAAAATATAGTTTTTCCAAGACGCGTTGAACTTGAGATAAAGGAAAATTTCCGGTGCCTTAAATGCAATGATTCCAACCATTCCCAAGTCTGGGACGGTTAAGACCTGGCTGATTTTTAACGTCTTTTAATTGCCTGATCAGTATCTCAACGTTTACGTTATCGGGAACTTTTGGGAAGTAATATTCACATTCAGAAGAACAAGGGATGGTTAAAAACTGAGATCGTACATAATACTAAAATAAATTTGAATATTTTTTTGAATTAGTCGTAATCGTAATAAGTATAGTTGAAGAATAATTTGCAATGTGTTTCCGCTTTCAACGCTTGTTAAACAGTCTAATCATCTTTCTGCGATCGACATTTACAAACTTCATAACGATCGATCCAATAGTTTTTTTTTTATATAGGTATAGTCTTCCAGGTGGAAGATTATCTCTGGTATATACACATTAATTGTTAGATTTGATAAAGGTCGTCGATTTAACCATTCTAAGTTAGTTAGACTGCCTTTTGAATAAAAGGGTATGATAATACTATATAGAAAAAATCAAAAATAATATACATACACAGAAAACAAGGTACATTTTTCTGATTAGTTAATTCGTTTTGGGGAATTTTTGAAAAACATCTAAATTTGTATATGATCCACTTAAAACTTGATTCACCTAAACTGAGTAAGGTAAAAAGCTCTTTCTGTACCCCTTTCTGTGTATGTATATTATTTTTTATTATTCCTATATAGTACTTCATTGGGAGTTTAAAGAAACGACGCAAATGGCCATTGGTCATCGTTGGCTAGAACCTGTGAAATTGCCAGGGCTATTCACCGATTGTTGCACATTCAATTGCTCATTAATTGAGACACGACGCATTCGAGAGTCATTGCGGTACTTTGTTCGAGTATTCTCGGCGTTATCGCACCTACAACTTTTAATTGTACTTCCATGGGGCGACCTTGGCTTGTGCTTTTATGGCGCCAGCATAAAAAGTGCGATAGAAGCGCGAACTTGAGCGATTTTTAATTGCACGCAAATTCTTGATAGCGAATATAAAAGTTTCTTGAATTACCTCAATGCAGCTTGTGTTGAACTTTGTTTTAACGTGACTTGGCCATCTTCTAAGCCCTATATAGCCGCCCTCGCACCGCGCACTCTCCGTTGCCCTTCAAGCGAGCCACACAGCATGCAATTGTTGTTGTTGTGTCGCTTGCGTAACCCCAAAGTTTCAAATTTGGCGTGCCAGTTCGTAATAGTTAGTTTTATTGTGCTGGTATTTTCAGTTTTTATCAGATAGGCATATATCAACTATTGTGCACATACATACATACATATGTACATATACACATGTGCTTGTGGCACGTAACGCTCGTCGCAGCTTCGGTGAGGAATTTTCGTCTGGCTTCTGGGCTGACTGACCGCACGTACTGCGACTAAGTGCCCAGAGCAGATCAGATCGGATCAGACCAAATTGGTATGTAATACTCGTACAGTGCCAGTGTTAAGTCTGTGCGCAGTTCCATAGGTTGACATAACAGAATCTGACCAAAATCCGGGGAGGGTCTCCATTTCTTAAATATAAATAATGGCCTATTCACACTATCTAATATTTACGTGTAATATTTTCCAACAAAATTCTCGAGCAGTTATTCTGAAAAGAATCGGCGACACTTCCTGGTACATGCGCACCAGAGATATTGAAAGGGATCTTAAAGTACGCAGAGTGGGGGATATGCTACAGCTCCAGTTACAAACATACTTCGAAAGGATGAACACCTCCCGAATGTATTAGCGAGGCATCTTTGCTGTACGGTCAGAGCACGCAAAAGGCTCAAAAAGATCCATCCCAAAGACCTTCCAAACAGGGTACTCATGTGATTTATAATTTAAATTTAATTAATTTTTGGTTTTGTTTAATCTTGTAAATATGTAAAATGTAAAATATGTCTAAAGTTTATGCTTGAATCGTCAACTCTAGGTTTTGTTTCTATGTATAACCATCTTAAGTTGCCACATTGGTAGCAGTACGCTTGTTAATTATATTTGATAAATATAGTATTCAAATTTTTTAACAATAAAAAAATGATCAGCAATTATCAAAACATTACCTGAAAATAAAACATTTTAAAATATTGGGGGATTTTGATTTTTATTTAAAGTATAATAATTTGTACAACATCTTATAAACGATTTATTACAAGGATGAGATTACTCTTATTTGCAAAAGAATTGATTTAACTTAGGAGTGGCACTATCGATAGTTTAAATACTCCTCACTATCAATTGATTTGTTCGGTATAACGATAGTATAATTTGTATTATTTTATACGACAATATGTTGTTTTTGAGGAAGAGATTTTAGTTACTTAAACTGTACAAAAATGAAATTAAATATTTTCATAACGGTTGACCTTCCAATGTTCAAAAGATCTTGGGAAATTTACTAAAATATTAATGATAATTGTTAATAAAATAAACATTTTTTGCACGCGCAATTCGACTCTATTGCAAATCAAAGATATTTGGTAAACAAATTGATATTTTTCTATTTGGCCAACGATAAAATTGAGCATTTCACCAAATTTGCATAAATTTATTAAATTACAGATACTACAAAGAAAAAAACAAAAACACAAGAAACAAATGGACTTTTATGGTCACTCAGAGAAACAGCAATTTTTGATTTATTTAATGAACAAAAATTGTCGGCCGTAGGCGTCTTGAAGTCGAATTCGGAGATCTGAGATTTGGGCACAATTTATTTAGCTGGCCAGTGGTCAGTTTTTTAATATCGAATTATTCAGTTTGCGTTGTTTTTTTTCTGCTGTTGTTGAGCTTTACAAATTTAAAGCAATTTTCGGCGCCGAGTTTTTGGGGTCAATTAAATTAGACGACGCGAAGTCGTCGAAAGCAGCGAATCGAGCTGATTGATTTATTTTTTGCAGTAGTTTCTGGTGGGCGTGAATACATTTTTATTTGTATACGTTCCTACGGAACGTAAGTAATTTAGCTTTACTTTGGGTGTACTTTTAGAAATATTGAAAATCATTTAAACTATTTTCCTAGATTTCACAAGACGAAAATATACAAGGTCATACTAGCTCCAAGTACTGTTTTACGCTATCCAAGTGTTTGGAATTGCAGCCAAGTCACACCTAAACAAGCTCCGTGTACTGCAAGCCAAAACATTAAGAAAGATCTCAGGGGCTCCTTGGTACATGAGAACCAGGGATATTGAGAGAGACCTGAATGTTCCTCCGATAGGTGACAGAATCCAGAGCATAGCTGGAAGATACACGGAGAGATTAGCATCCCATCCAAACCGTCTTGCTAGATGACTGCGTAACTTTGGGCTGAGAGCCAGGAGAAGACTTAAACGTCATCACGCTCAAGACCTTCCACACCGGCTCTTGACCTAACATTTATATCTTTCTATCTTATACTATTTTTCTTTATATAAATAACTCTTAATTCCTAATTATTACCCCAAAGTTCTTTACATAATGTAAATAGTAATGTAAATAAAATGAAAATAATGTAAGCTAGCTTAAGTTGCCTTAATAGGTAATAGTATTCTAATCAAACTGATATTTCAATTACTAAAAATACATATATATAAAAAAAAGATTTCGTACAAGTTAGGATGACTATAAGTAATTAAATTATTTTATAAACATTCTCCATTCTTATTCCCCACTTACCAACTAGAAGATTAGGCCAGATAATTCTAAAATACTCCAAAATTTCTTAGCACATCTGTCTACTCAACAATATTTTTCATTTTACGCTTCATATTATATAGAAGTTCAAAAATTTAGACTTGACTTAATTGCAAGGAGGAAAATTCATGTAAATGTTTTTGAAAAACAAACTACATTGCTGAAATCTAGGGTTCATTGAAATCATATGAGCAGGAAGCTAGGAATTGAGTCAAACTACAGAAAGTTGAAAATTTAAGATTATGGAGAAAGGTTTAGTAGATTCAATATGTTTTAAAACATGTTATTCGTGTGTATATCAAAAATATGTTGCAATCCAACCAACTGTCCAATGCATGAACTACTAAGAGTAATAAAAAAGGAAATTTATTTGGATTAGTATTTCAAGTTTCCTAAGCTCTTGAAGCATCATTTTCTACTTGAAGTTATTACTCTTGAGATTTTCCTTAATATTCAGCTGTAGCATTTGTGTAGCTGAAAAGCATTTGGCATTTGTAATCTTTATGTCCTTTTTTACAACTCATTGAAGCTAATTAAGCTCAAGTTTTTCTTTTGCTGAGCAATTTTCTTTTCATTCGAATGCCTGTTTCAGCGCGCTTTCTTTGGTTAGGGCCTTTCGGGCTAATCACACTTGAGTTTTTTTTTCCAGGGAAAATTTCAACTACTAACTTGCATTCATCATGCAAACAAAAGTTTTGCAGTCGAAAGTTTTGCTCCGGTTCTTTTCTCGCACAAAAAAGAAGAAAACTCCCATAACGCATACACACACAAGCACATAAACACAGGCACACACATACACACACAGAGCCGCCCAGGCAAACAACAACAAAAACAAAGGAAAATCGATTTAAAACAGATGATTTGACATCAGGCGCCTCTCAGATATGTATTCGTATCTTTTGTAACTCAACGCACAGGCCCAGGACGAAACCGAGGCTGAGGAATATTTCACAGGCAGTTAAGATGTCTGCACGAGGCGGAGGCACAGGACGATGAAGCGAATATTGAGGGCTGACTGCTCAGCCAAGGGCAGCGCCGTGAACGTCCCTCAGTTGTCCCTTCTTGCCGGGCTGGAGTTCCCTTCCCTCGGCCTACCATCTCGCTCTCTCTCTCTCTCTCTCTGCTACTTTCTTTTGCTGTGTGCCAAATTTTCGCTGAACTTTCAGCTAACAGCTGTGGCCATATCCGGGCTCTGCTGCCGTTCCGGGCCGACTGGCACTCGGCTGGTGTGCTGTCATTAACACAAGTCCTGGTCGAGGCTGACACTTCGCCTGATGCGCATTTAATGAGCAAATGATTAGCATTTTTATGTGCGCTCCTGGCAAATCCTTTAAGTTCTCGTAGTTTTGCATTCCGCATTGGCCAGCCATAAATCTGCAGAGCCCCAGGAAGTTAATTGAACTGTCAGACGCCGCCGTCCCGGCGTTTAGTTTATTGGCCTTCTATTTGTTAATAGTTTGGACAGTCGTCGCCCTGATAGCCTCGATAAGAAGCGGCCCGCGCCACGTGTCCGCTGGCCTGAGCGATTTATCCTGTGGCCTGCCACCTTGCCATATCATCGAAAGCCTTTAAGCGCCCCAAATTGATGATGCAGACTCGAAAGATGAGCTGATTTATGAAGCAGCAGATTGGATAAGGGCCAGCCAGAATTAAGGTAAAAGATATAAATAGCATAATGAGGCTGTTGTGTAACAAAGCACTCCTATAGAAAAGCTTCTCCACATTAGATTTAAAATGTGTAAGCACAGTCAATTTCATCATGTTAACGTTACCCTTCACTTTAATTTGTAGTCGAACTTGTTTTCAGGCATTTTAATTGCATTAAAAAACAACATTTATCAGTCAATTTTTAATTATTCGGCCATAAGTCATCTGTCTACGCTTTCGGCCAGACCTGCCAACTTATAATAAAGTGTTACCAACTGTAGATGGGCTCAAGAAGACCCAGACTTCCGACAGTCCCCATAAAAAAAAATAATTTCTTGAATGCCGCAAAGCTTTTAATTTAAATCTATGTTATAATTTAAATAATACTTTCTTAGATTGTCGTATTTAAACTGTTTTAGAAACCTACAAAGTAACACCAAGTATTGAAAAACTGAATAAAGAGTAATTTTGAAAACTCAGACAGACGGGAGTCTTTTTTCCCAACCCGTACGTCCCGGGGTTTTCTTAAAATATCCCGACATTAAATATTTTATCCCAATCCATCTATACTGTGTGCACAATTTGAGGAGAAATCAATCACAATTTATCCACATCGAAATTGTATCTTAAAAGCCACCCTAAACTTCTTTTTTGTAGGAAGATACACCACTTCACATATTATTCCAATACAACGAAATCGAAGTGAAAATTATACGCACCTTTAATTTACCTTCCCGAGGATAGAAGCCTAAACATGTCTTTAAAATCCATTCAATACGTAGGCTGGAAATTGGGCTTCTATTCTATTGTGTGCGCCAGAAGCCAATTATATGACTTCCCCAAAAGTTGGCAAATCCTTGAACTAATTTTGTACACACACACACACACACACACAGAAGCGCACATTTTGAACAATACGTTTGAAAATGAACGGAAATGTGAAAAGCCGTCAGGTTCCTCTCAGTGGAAATCAAAGCAAAGTTCGAACTATTAAGCACACAATGCCGAGCCCTAGAACCACAACTGCCCCCCGGCCCAGTCCCTTGGCCAGCTTGTCCACTTACATCCTGTCCGGTGCAGCAAATGAAATTAACTTGTCGCACTAGCCTAGCCTCAAGTCCCCTCTCCATCTTCAGTTGCCTGCTTTGTAGGGAAATGTCTGTGATTTCACTGCGCTGCATAATGCAATTAAAAAACATTTTCTTTTGTTATGGTTTTTCTTTTGCTTCCTATTCTTTCTGTTCGCTTTTACCCGCACAAAAAGAAAAATCAATATGAAGAGCATGTGAAAATAACTATGACCACAATGTGCAGCAACAACAACATTTACAGCAGGGAAAACCACAAAGATTGCGAGCTATATCCGACTAAGATATACCATATCCAGGTTTTGAGCAGGTCTTGCTATGTGCATAAAAGAGTTGGAAAACAATCGAAGGCGTTATCGAGTGGTATCGATAGTCTTCAATTATAGAAGACTACCTAAATTATTTTGAAAGAGTCGACAGTGATACTATCGATAGTTTTCCAGCTCTATCTAATTAGCAAGTAATTCCAATCTTAGATGAAAGCCAATCACATTTTATCCGTAAAATCCTTTCGAAGGTGAGTGAATTTGACTTCCAAAAAATCTTCCCGAGTGGAAACTGTAGCTCTAGCTCAAGTTAAAAGGGTAGATATAAAGTAAGTTTCTGTTGCTGATTCCCATTTTAATCAGATAATGCGAAATCGATGTGATATATGAGTTGTTAGTATACACACTAAGTACATACGCAATATACCCCTTGTAATCAATGAGAGGGAGTATAAAAATCAATCTGGGACAAGGATAAATAGTACATGCATAGGTCCTTAAACGTAAATGTAAAATGTGTGGGCGTATGGAAGTGTGTGAGTATGTAACGTTTTACATATAAATGATGCACACAAAAGGCTTTGCATTATGAATGAGAGAAAATGTTACTACGGTTGGTAATTGTTGCACATGGAGGATGACCTTCGCAGGGCTGTCGAACCCGAATCCTTAGTATGTATTCAACAAAGGAATGCCTTTTTAACTGCGTTTATGTTATGGAAATCATGAATATTTTTTCCTATTTATTATGCTATGGGAAATCATGAATATTTTTGTTCATCTGCATATTCTAAAATGTTCTTATTTATGCTGCAAGTACACAAAATGAGTTAGGGAGGGAGAGATTCTGGAGGATTTCACAAAAGCGGTAAACTCACTTAAAATATAATGGGATATAGTCTGGTGAGTAGATCAGTAGGTAAGGTATTTGCCTGATAAACGGACTGATTGACGGATTGAGGTTTGAGTCTAAATAATTTCAACAAAAAGGACTGATGAGGTTATTTTTCAACATCGTAAATATTGCTATCTGAACAGCCAAAAGACTTTGCCTAACATTCAATAGTTCTTAAAAATTTCCATAACTGTTGACACCGATCGAGCTTGGAAAATAAATATTAAATAAATATAAATATTACAAGGCCCAGACGTCGCTAAATCTTTATGATAATGGAAGAAAAAAGGGTGAAAATATTAGCTTAACGCGAAAGCATGTATTAAAGGGGGGACGCAGGAATAAGCCCAGACATTTTCCTTATGTTAGAAGGGTACTTTATTTTCATAGTATGACAAGAATTATTACATAAAATTTGTTTATCTTCTATACAAAATACTTCCGAGCGAATTTAAACAAAGTCGTTATCCAGTGTGCAGTTTCTTTCCTGTCCATCCCGAAGTATAGTTTACAGTTTACAGCAAAATAAAACGTATAGAATAAAGGGAAATACACGTTTATTACCTACCTTTGTGTTATCTAATAACAAGGTAAACAAAAACTTGAGCCATAATAATTACAACCATAAAACGAGAGCCGTTATTAATATTTCCTTTTTATTTGCCTTCTTTAACTACACAAAACTCTAAACTCGTGTGACATATTTTTGCTGTTGTTGCTTACTTATAATCTTATAAGTATATATACTTAGAATTCTGGAACCGGCTATCAGTTGCATTGGACGATGATTCAGTGGCTCTCGATAAGCCGCCTCAGCCATTCAAGGAAATCTTTATCTGGGACTCGCTGCTCTGGGTTTATTTATGTATTATGGCTTATAAGTATATACAAATTGTTATTATTTATAATATTATTGTATAATTTCGACTGCTGAGTGCTTGTTTGTACTGATAACTCTCAACTGCACGCGTTTCCCTCCTCCAAAGTCAGGGTCGATCAGTTTTTGCTGTAGAAACTTCCATGCGCGCAATTTTTGATGTGCAAATTTTTGTTAGCTTTATCAGAACGCTTCTGTCAGAATTCGCATGCAAATTGGCGGTTGGCTTTTATGCATATTTTAAACTTATTTATTTATTTATATATGTATGCACATATATATATTTTTTTTTCGAGCATATTTCTGTAGTTGGTAGTCAAATATGCGGCTGCCTTTTGTATGGTTTTCCATGGAATTTGAATAAAAGGCAGCCACTCCCCAGGACCTCCAGAATGCCAAAGCAAAAAGGCAGGTATAAAAGTTGAAGTGTGATTTCATTTAACTGCCAAAATGCGAGTTGCGAACATAATTATAGGCAAATCAATTGGCATTAGTGTTATTTCGGCACAAGTACAACAGCAAACATTACAAACATTAAAGTTTATGAAGCTCATTAAAAGGCAGGTGAAATGTGCGTCAATGTCGACAAATCAGCATTTTCATTTGCATGACTCAAAAGAATCCTAATGGCGTTTTACTGGAGGCCGTCACGCCACGTGGCCGAAGTGGGGTAGATGGTGGGGGCTAACTAAGTTTAGTCCTGAATGAGGCGCCAGACCTTTGTGCGAGGAGGGGCCCATTAGGAGCTCAAGCACGCAATGCGTTATTGGGGGAAGTGGCAGCACTTTAAGCAACGCTAACCCAGCTAACAACAAGTAAGAATGAGAAGTGCTTGAAGAAGGGATACCCTATACCCTGTTGAACAAACCCATTATTTCAAAAAGATACAAAATAGTTTCCTATAGTGCTCTAAAACTATCGATAGTGCACCCACTGAATACTCGCACTATCCAATCTTATCGATTGTTTTAAATATTACAAAAAAGTGTTTAAGCTTGCATTTAAAGCTTGAAAACATAAAAAGCAAGAACGCAATCAAGTAATTTCTTTAAAAATATAGTAACCATTTTATACGCCAATACACTAAACACCCACAATAACAACACCATTAGAAATAATGTAAATAATACACATAAGCTGTAAATAATTGTTAACAAACCTAGCTTTACTTTTAGTTCGTATGTAGTTTTTATAATGCATAGGAACTCGTTATAAATAAATACAAAATTTCTTTAAAAATGAATTCTTAAAATCTTATTTAAGAAATTCGGTGTATAGAAATATCCAGCATGCTTGTATCAGCAAAAATCAGACCGATTCGAAACAAGTGATAGTGGATGTTGAGCTTCCCATCAGAACTATCGATAGTGCTATCGATAAATCACCGATAAATCGATATTAGGGGTCGGAGATGGCTCCTCCTGCGTGTTACATTTTCTCGACATGCTGTGCATACCCTTTCTTGCACATTTTATAAGTACAGGGTGTACAAGTCGTGGCAAAGTTACGCACAAGTTGCCCACAGGTTGCCCAGTGGGTTTATGTGGCGGCTTAAGCTGAAGCCGAGCTGGGCGGAAAGTTCAGTCGGGAAATTAGTTGGGAGGAAACTTTATTGTTGGATATTGAATTAAAGCTTTAAGAAAAATATTGCCAATTTAATATGAGATATGAAAGCAATATAAAAAACTTTTAATGAGGCTGCAAAGAATATACTACATTGTAGAAAATAAAGAGTAATAAGAATTAAACAAAAAAGTAACTTAATTATTGGCAAAGAATATTATAAAAGAATGCTGAAAACCATAAAAATCCGCACAGTAAACCCAACCACAGTAAAAAGAAGAGGCCACAAGAAAAACAAAGATTATTATAATTTTTCAAAGTAGTGGCAACTTTGTACTTTTTGCCCACACTAAAGAAAATCTTGACAAAACACAACGAAAAAAAGTTATATTTTTATTTCCGTTGCTTAAGTGCAACTAAATTACGCTAATTGCTTGGCAGCGAAGAGGGCAGAGGGCGCTTCAATTATGTCCAAAAGAAAGCAAGAAAGCCATGGCAACAAAATGGCAACAGAAACGCTGAATGGGTCTATGAAAAAGCTAATAAATTATACAAAACTTGGTGATGCATTTTCCGGCAGAGCTTTCAATTTTGTTTAGAAAGCGCCACCGCAAAAGACAACAAAAACAAAATGACACTGAATTACAACCAAATGGCAAAAACAAAGTATAATAAATATATAAAATGAAGCCATCAACCACTGTTACGGCCAAAATGTAAAAAAGACCTCAAAGAAATTAAATGAAATGGAAAATAAAATCAATGCTCAAAATGAAAGCGAAGCAAGCGATGCATTGGAATTTGATTCGAAAAGGGTGTGGCCAGGCCAGGCCTGGCCGGTTTGAAAGCTTTGATGTGTGGGTACAGGGTATTCAAAGTGGATAGCACTTTAAGTTTATGGGCACAATGTGAAGGACGCTTGCGTCACATACATATATATACATACATATATGTTTTGCGTTTGATTTGAAGTCATGCGGAATTTGATAGATCAGCGGATCAACAAAACTCACTCAAGACTAATGACGCCAGCAAAATATTTGAGCTCTTGCTTGTTTGCCCCACAAAACAAAAGACATACAAGACATAATTCAGTTTTGATGGAACATGGCCACCAAACAACGCTCGGGAATGACACCCCGACAAAGTTGGCTTAAATATATTAAAAACAAACTTTGCGGCATTTCTCAGAAAATTGGCGATCAGGAAAACGCGTTAGGTACATGACAATGCAACACTGTGCTGCAAATGTTGCATATTTATTTAACCTGTGCACTACTACCATTTTGGCAGCTTAAACTAGTTGTACATATTTGTAGACTACTTATATAAGCTATATAAAATTCAGTATAGCTAGGAGATGGACAGTTCTAGGGTTATTGCTATTATTTTATACCTGTTTAGATTTATGGAAATTACAATTAGAAGACATTACGTTGTGGTAAGTCCTGAGGGTGGAATCTTTTGAGTCTTCTTTTCTTTGGTACCCGTATTCTTACACCACTAGCTGGACAATATGTACATCATATCACTACTTAAGAAAGTAGATAAACTAAGAATTATAATTACTCTCCAGGTTTACAATCTAGTACACCCTAGTTGAGTAGTAGGGCATAGTACTATGTACATAACAATTATTCGGGCCTGTTCTTCCATTTACTATTCCAATCAAATTTAATCGGAATTGCAACTATTAGGTGTTCTGAATTCCGAAATGCGGTTATTTATCCTGTTTGGAGAGATTTGCCTTTGAGGAGCAACGGTAGCAAAAATGGTGGCAAACCGAAGCTCAAAATGTATTGTTATATCAATTTATCTAAAAGCAAGAAGGTGCTAAGGCTATATTCTCTACAAGAAACTTTGTTCATACAAAAGTTCAGATTTCTATCCTATGGCTATGAAAAATATCCTCTGCAAGGACACAATAATTGAAAAAGTACACCTTGCAGATGAAGTTAGAGATATCTTTTCTAAGTACTTCATGGCAGTAATTCATGGCGAATTAGATCAGGTTTCAAGACGTGAATAATCTAGCAAAAATTGATACTATTAGTTCAAAAGAAGATTAAAGTGTTTTATCATAAGTTTACTGGGTCGACTTAGAAATGGCTGAAATCCGGGAAGATGCCAATTGAGCGTATACATATTAAAATATATTCGAATTTTCGGAACTATAGTAAAAATCCGATTAATAGATTCTTTTCTGGACACATGTGAACAAAATATGCTGCTGTTTAGTGTAATAGCCAAGGAAAATCACTTGGAAATGAGAACGGGCGATGGCTTAAACTGATTTCCGCGCTGCGTTTGCTTTTGCGACAAACTGCGCGGCAATCAATCAATCAATGTAACAATCAAGAGCCAGCAGAGCTGCGAGAGAGTGATAAATACTAAGAGGGAGAAAATCAAGAATGAAATTCAATAAGAGCCAGGGAGCTTCCGCGTTCTGCGAGGTACTACCAAGAACTTCACCGCGATGAACTGAAGAGGCGAGCCCATGGGCCAAGTAGAAATAGTAAAAATAGAGAACCCGTTTAGCGCCGATGGCAACACACAAAAAGTTAATAGAATATTAACGGGCAGTGGCGCATGGAGCCGAGTTCTTGGCCCAAAAGGGCGTGGCATGCCGCAAAGTCGGGGCGTGGCACAGTTATAAAATGCAAACAGCAAACTGGCCGTTAAGCAACAGTTAGGCAACTAACTGTAATCAATCAGTGCGGCCAAGACAACGCAGCCGCCTAATGATGGAAGCCTGCCGAGGAGGGCTGCGAGGGTTGGCCAGGAGTTTAATTAAAAGGCTGCTTCTAAGCCGCAAGCAGGCCGCACAAATATTTTCACAAAATTAAACAACAAATTGCGTAATTCGCAGCTGCATGATAATAATAAACATAATGAAGGCAAGGCAGCTGATTCGTGCGGGGCGGGGGGGAGTATCTTGGCTTTGCTTTAATGTTTATTGTTTTATTTTTTGGGGGCCCCCTCCCCGCCCCCAATGATTGTCAAACTGTAAACGAGTCTGTGGCCTGGTCTGCCAATTATTTTGCAGCCCATTTAACATTTTCCTTCTGTCGAGTTGTCGAGTTGTCGAGTTGTCGACTTGGAGTCTGAGTTCAACTTTTTGTGGCAAATTATGAAAACCACAACATGAGCTCTGCTCACAATTATTATTGTTGCTGTTGCTGTTGTTGTTAGGCCGCCCATTACATTGTAATAAATTCCATATAGTATTAAACAAGTCAAAGTAATGTTGGGCACAAGTGTGTTGTGTATCTGTTGGCCGAGAAACTCCCCACAGGCCCAGAAGAGGCTGAAACTCGACAACAGAACCACGGGGCATATTTGTACACACTCTCGCATTAAAATGCAAATCACGCCGTTGGCTGCTTATAGGCCCCGGCAATCTGAGCACGGCCAACACACATACGTATCCAAGGTACAGATGCACAGACACAGATACAGATACAAAACAGAAAGATACATTTGCAGATACATATGGGCATTTACGCGCACATAATTGTCTATTGTGTGTGTGTGTGTGTGTGTGTTTGTGTGTGTGCGGGCATTTTTCTTTGGGCTCTAACTACATAACAAGATTGGTTGTGTTTAGGCCGTTGGCTTTCATCAAGTGGCTGATTATGTGAGCAGCATTGCAGGCGCTAGCCCGAAGGAACATTCGCGTGTGTAGCTGTATCTCGCAGAACATCCGGTTACAAAGGAAATCATATCTATCCTAGGCAATTCTAGACGCCCCTAAGAAACTTGGAATAATAAACGAATTACTTATCAAGTTCATGTAACAATAAAACACAATACAACTCTTTATTCAATTTAAATAAATTGAATTCAGTTATTTTTGAAAAATTGTGAAGACAACCATTCTTTTTTCCATGTGTTTGTATATTTGTATGTGTACATACATACATATGTGCGTATTATTTGTTTTACCAAGAACAACAACACCAAAAACATATATAGACCCTACAACAAGTGCGTCAAAATCATCAAACAAAAGCGCAAATGAATGAACTGAGAGTCCCAGGAGAGATGACGATGGCGTCGTCATTATTATAAACATCATCATCATCATAATCATCTTCAACATCATCATCATCATCTTCATTATCATCATTGTCATCGTTGTTGAAACAGGCCTCAAATATTTGCCTAAGCGGCGTGGCATATAATAAAAGGTACCCTTCATACTTCAAACCAATGCTTCATACAATGCTTAAGTATGGATAGATATGAGGGCAGTTTCATAAGTATCAAGAAGTGAAAATGATTGTTTGGTGTTCAAGTTGTATTAAGAAGGAACTCTTTATCTAATTCATAATGGAATCGGCTTTTTATTTGGAATTGTTTTCTATGGTTCGTTTTCACATGTTAATGTTAACTTGAAGTCCAGCTCGATTTCTTTTTTTATCTTCATGTTGATTAAATCTGTTCCACTGAAGTTTCAGGAAATTATATACATATATTGGTGATACTGATACTGCCAAGTCTTATTAAAATGCTGTTAACTAATGACAAAGTCTTCCCATCTTTGTTAACAAATTTTACATTTCCTTACAGAAAATTAAACATAAATTTTACGTAAAACGAATCTACTAATAGGAATTAAGGCCCATTTTCTCATACTTCTGACAAAGTTCTGGACAGTTGCTGAAATATGAGAAAACGATGCCTTTATTCTTATGTCAGTTATATTAATAGTATGTAACTTAGAATCCATTTTAGGCTTTTACTCAAATTCTTGACTTATTAAACTTGGTATCCTTTTTGGGCCTCAATGCTGTCTTATTAATATGTAACTTGGCATCCTTTTTTACATATTTATTCCACCCTCGGATTAGGCATATTTGGAATTAAAAGGAAAAGAAAATTCCAAAGAACTTTGATGCCCATTGTCAATCTTATTAATTCAAGTCATGCACACTTCTTAAGCTGCCCTCGCACGTGTGCTGTGTATATTCAACATACATTTATTTTTTTCTCGCTGTGCTTTGAGGCTTTCAGCATTTGAGCGTGGCCTAGGCTCCAAATATTCATTTAGGTACTACTCGGTTTGTTTTCAAAATGGCTGCTGCTTTTTACAGGCCCTAAAAATGAAATCGAAATCGAAATTGAATCCAGCTCGAGTCTGTGCGACATTCATCAGTATTATTTTCGCCACAGTACACAGAGCTGGGCTTTAATTTCCCAGATCCAGAAATGTAAACAAAGGTTTCTAGTGAAATTGAAACGTAAGCACTAAAACCATAAACATCGCAAAGAGCTGTGAATTGTATTCCAGTTGAGAAATGCAAAATGAAACACGAGCCCCAAAACGAAACCAGTTGCAAAAATAAAAGATAATGAATTGCGGCATGTATGTAAGTACGAAACTTCATCTCAGTTACATATTTTGGCCATAACTGAGACACGGCCTGGCCTTATATTGATTTTTTGGTAGCTCTATCGTAGGCGTTGCACAAATTTTCTTACCTCCATTTATGTGAAATCCCCTTTAACGGTTTGCTTCTTGTGTGTATTTAATGAGTTGTCGTTGTCGTTGTCGTTGTAGTTGTTGTTAATGTTAACGTTGTTGTAGTACTTGCCAAAATATCGAAATAATAATGTCGACAATTAACGTACAACAAATAATTATTTAATATTTTTGTTTTGATATTTCCTACACGTGATTGACAAATGATACGACATTTGATTGATGACTTAAATACGTACGTATGCGATTATGTGTGTAATAGTATTTTTGATGCAACACTGCGGAGGTACCACAGCAAGCAGCTTTATGTCAGCATGGCCCGACAGAGTTGCCTATTGCATTTGTGAAACATTCGAATTTCGAAGTTCAATGCTCAAATTGTGATCGGCCAGAAACTTTAATCAAAACAATTAACGCGTAAAAGTCATAACACGAAACAAGCTTGGGAGTTGAGCTTAAAAAACAACTTTCCTAAAGGTCGGTAACCGGTTTTCCTCGTTTTTTTTTTATTTGTGTATTTATTTAGTTTTTGGCACGAATCTTGTGTGGCGCACGGCTTCGACGGTCGGTCGAGCCGTCGACGTCTGAGTGGCAACATTCTTGGCCACAGAAATCAATTTTGACTGCTTCATCTTTACACGTAATGTGCGTAATGTGTTCTTGGCGTCATTATAAAACCGTTTGACGCTTAGCGAGTCAGTTACATATCCGAGTACCGTTAGCAGCCCGTTTTATGACAACACCTTATTCTTACGAGTGTGCGTGTGTGTGTGTGAGAGTGTGTAATGTGCGGCAAATGTTCCAATTGATGCACAGACAGACGTCTGCACCCAAATTCAATTTGTCTGCCTCCCAAGTTGAATGAACCTGAAAAAGGTCGCCCGATTGTCGCAATGCATATAATTTTTGTTTAACGACCTCCCATTATCAATGTGCCAATTTGTCGATTTCGATTTTGCTGATGCTAAAGTCAGGCACAGTCTGCCTGCCACACATTGACTGATTGACAATTAGGGTTTGATTGTGGTGATTAAGTTTACAGCAGGGATATCCATTAAATAATAATCTTGAATGATACTGGAAATACAATATTCAATTTAAATGTACTTTTTAATACTTTGTTTTAAATAGATTAAATATTTTAAGATTCTTAACTTAAGCTTGTTTTTTGTATCAAATATGTCAATATAATAAAACTAAAAGCTAAAACTACTGTTCCTTTCTGATAACTAATGCAGTAATATATTCAGGGTTGTTCCCATTTGCGATTCCAATCAAAACATTTGACATCAAAAATGTTGTCTGTTCTGAACTCCGGAAACTGATTAAATCTTCTGTGAATGACAACTATTCGTACAAATTATCAGAAAGCAAAACCTATTACTATTTCATTTTAAAATAGGTAAAGAAAATCAAAATCAACTCAGAAAAGTACTCGTAAATGGATACTGGCCTTATTGTTAAACAAATAAGAATGCTATCGTTGAGCATACCCAACTACAAAACTCCCTGCACCCAGGTCAAAAATTTCCGATAACATCTTGCTACACTTAAACATACACACACACAGACAGCACAAGCGGCAGCGCAAGCAAGGCATTTTAAGTGGCGGCTGTGAATCTTGTAAGTTGAATAACTTACGTGTTTATTATCCGATCGACTTGTAATTTTGACAGTAGATGAAGAGTGACTAAAGTATTGTACATGCCAAATACCAAAGTTATATCTTGAAAATTGTTACTGCAAAACGTTTTTTTTTTTATCGTGTAGCGGGGGAATGGGGGGAATATCTCGGATCCAAAATAAACCTGACCTGATCCTGTTATACACGAACCTACATTCCAAATTTAGTGTCTCTTTATAGGGTCGGAGATGTCTCCTTCTGCCTGTTACATACTTTTGCACAAATCCAATACCCCCTTTTTAGGCATTTTATGGGTTTTTTAAAATCTAAAATCAAGGTGCTAAGGCTATATTTCCTTAAAGAAACTTTGTTCATACAAAAGTTAAAATGAAAAATATCCCCTGCAAGAACATAATAATTGAAAAAGTACATTTGTAGAACCTGGCAGATGAAGTTAGAGATATCTTCTATAAGTACTTTTTTTTATTCCTCCTCAACCGACATATGTTCCGTGTTCCTTCCCATATATGTATGTACATGCTTCTCATCATTGCCCCATCACCTCTGTTGTGTTCTCCTCTTTGTCTTGTCATTCTACTCAATATTTCTTATTCATTATGGAGTGCCTTGCCCATGTGCGTCTTCTATATAGCCAATTCTAACTTACTAATCTGCGATTCCTGCTTGATCGTTTATTTCGTTTCACACACTCTTTAAAATTCCAATCCATTTCTCACGCCGCGTAAGTAATTTTTTATGATTTATTGTGCTTTTTATTTATCTTTTATTGATTTCCCCCCCCTTCCACTTAGCTGGCGCAGCTACTGCCAGTTTCCTCTGCCTCACCTGTCCCACCTGTCCCGCCTGCATTTTCTTGCTTTCCACTTTAGAGGCTTGGGTCGTGTATTTCAGTGTATTTCGTTTCTTTTGTGTTGGGCTTTGCATATTGCGCATATTTGGAGCTTTCCGAGTTTTTCCTGCTTTTGCATTCGAATTTCTATATAAAGAGACATTTTTCGTTTGCGTTTTCGATTTCGTTGTCGTTTTTGTCGTATTGTTCAAAACACAATGTGTTTCTTTTTCTTTCTGTGGCTCAGCTGGTGGCGTATCTGAATCTTTGATGGTTCAGCATTTACAATTTGGTTGATATTGGAATTCATTTTAGTTATTTATGTTCGTTCGGGCTGCGCTTTTTTCTTTCTCCCGAGTCACCCCTACAACAAATGGATCGCTGATTGGCGGCCCTGAGGAGGCCGCGACGGAGGCTTTCGAGTGTTTTGGGTCTGTTTTTTTATGGTTGTTTAATGTTTGTCTTGGAATTAGTTGTTCATTTCGTGGTGCGGGGGGCTTGGGGGCTACCTTATGCAATTGCAATATTTTGCATTTGCACGCTAATTGCATTGCATACATAACTAGCTTAAATGTCTGCGAAAACGGAATTTAAGTTAATTTTATAAAACTGAAAATCGCTTTAATTAAAAGCGGCAACCGCATTAACTAGGCTGATATGAATTATGATTATGCAATAATTTATAGAAAGCATAAATTAACTAAAACAAAAACATTTGAATTTATGGGTATTTTTTAAAAATAACTAACATTAAACTGAACAGACGGGCGACTTCATTCAATTGTCGAAATTGCATAATTATGTCGATAAGGCAAATTTACAACGATGCGTGATTTTCACTGTATTGGAGAGTTTGTGTGTGTGTGTGCGTGTGTTTCAATTTGCATTAATTAAAATTGACAGACCAAAAATGTTGCACACAGCTTGAAAGCTGCTGCGGCTGCTGCTGCTGCTGGTGGGGCAAAGCTGGGCGAAAAACTACACATTTATTTTTTGAAAAGTTGCCTCAAGTGAAGGCATTAAAACATAAAATGCAGCCAGTGATGAATGTGGAACACGAAAAATGTAAAAATGGGAAAAAGAAGTTAAAAATAATTATATGACTAGCTGAAATGGCTGGAGGAACAAAATACTGGTTCTTTAAACTGCGTGAAATGGGAAAGGCCTTTAACCTTGCGTGAGAAGTAACTGGATTTCAGGGAGAAATGCAGTGCTGCCAACATACATATCTACATACACATGCCAACACATTCAAATCTGTATTAATACTCAAACTACATTTGTGTATGTAGTGGTGAGCTTTCAGTAGTTTGAATTGGCTTTAAGATAAAAAGTAAAAGCTTCACTAATTTCGCATGCATGCATTTGCTGTGTACATGTGAAAGCTTTAAGTTTCCCTACTATAAATGCAAAAGTTGAAAACATTCAGTACAGTTTCATGTGCTGAGCATTAATTAAAAGTTAGTTCATAGTTCATAGTCAGTATTTAAAAGTCACAAATTAATATAGTGCAAGATATTAAGTTCTATTATCTGAGCAATAATTAATACGTAAAATATAAATTTTGAATATTGATATTTATTGAGTTAGTTTTAGTTGCTAATAAAGTATGTCTATCGAAAATGTAAGAGTTGAGTGGTTGCGAATACACAGGAACTTTTAAGCACTATCAGTACTCAGACTAACGTACTTCAACGTGGCTAGAGACATTTCCAATGAGCAAGAGCACAAGAATTCCACAGGATGAACAAATCTCCTAACGACCTTCAATATCCGACAACACTAAGGACCAATTAAGTCTACATGGTGGTCATCCAGTTTTAGCTAACGTACCTAACTCAATTAAATATAGCTTTTATTCGATACACTCCCCAGGTTTAAAGCCTCACAACTCACTCACACACTAACAGAATGAGTGCTGCGCTTGTATTTGTGAGCTTTTTTTATTCGCATGCAAAGTTTGCCTACGTTGCTGATTTAAGGTGCGTGTGGTAGTCCTGTGAGTGTGAGAGCTGAAGTGCTGTTTGTGGCAGTCCTCAAATACACGGAGCAATCAGCAATCAACAAATTGAACAGAGTATATGTGTATCTATATAGTATATCACCTTAATAATTGTCAGAGTCAATTGCGCTTTCCAATTAACACGCCAGTCGCTTGTTGAATATGTTTCGCCTGCGGGATAAGTATGCAGAAATCTGTGTAGAGTTGTTGTGTGTTGCCTGGCTCGGAATCTGGATCTGAATCTGAATCTGAATCTGGTTGGGCAATGCTCACTTCAAATGCTCAGCCACGAAACTCGCTCAAGTTTAGCCATGTGTGGGCTCATTTACAACTCACTTTGTGAGTTGGATGGATGCGATGCGGTTCGGTTCGGTTCGGTTTGGGCTCTGCAGTCAGTCAGAGCCGCCCACGCCAAGCCCCAGAGACTAACAAGCGAAGTGCAGCGTCGGCCCCCGTTCCATAACTCGATGTGGCCCAGAGTCTGAAGTGTCGACATGAAGTCTGACAATTGAAAATGCGCTTGCTGTACGTCTCCGTTGTGCCACAACGTTGGAAAATGTATTTGTAGCATATATGTATGTATCTCGATCTCAGTTTGAGTTATGAAATCGCAGTAAGCCACTTCAGATGCATGTTATTTTATGGCTCCAATGTTTGTTGGCCAACAGCTTCAGGTCGACCCACTAGCCGCGTGTGTTTAATGGCTATGTCAAGTTCATAGGCAAAATGAAGCTGGGCTGGACGGGGCGGGGCTGGGCATGACAGGGCAGGGCCAACTCTTAATGCAGTTTCGCACGAACATCAAAGATGCGACTGCAGAAATTATTTTTATAAATTAGCAAAAATAAGGGGCGTCCAATGCCGCTGATGTTGATGTTGATGTGGAAGCTGGCAAACGATGCAATTTTATGCGCAGACGCCTAAATTGAAAGCGACGCGAAGCGGCAGCCAACGAGGCGTTCTGCAGTCAGCAAGGGGGCACAGTTTGACAGCCACTGGCTGCGGCTTACGAATACGAATACGAATATGTATGCGTGTGTGTATACATACATATTTAAATACAAATCTCTAGGCAGCAAGGGTCATTAACATGCCCAGCAGAAAGAACCCAGCCAGGCAGGCAACAAACCAAACAGCAGGAAAAAAGCGAGGCAAACGGTTGACGACAAAAGCCGTGTAGGGCACGGAGCATGGAGTATGGATCATTGGGTGGGGCGCGGGTGGAGGGGTACAGGGCTTACAGGCTGCATCTAGCATAGAGCATGAGAATGCATAGCGCCTGTGTAAACAGTTGCCCCGCCAGGCGACCCTGCAACTGCAACGAGTCTGCAATTGTGGGTGTCTGAATGCCGCCTGGACGGGGTGTGTGGCGGCTGGCGGGGATTGCGGCTGGTGAGGATTTGGCTGGGCGAGTGGTTCCAAGCCCTGCCTGTCGCGATGACGCTGTTTGCAGTGCTGTACGTGCCGCGGCGGCTTTTTCCTAGGTAGCTAATGGAATGGGCCAGGCTCTAAAGCACTGAAGTGGCTCAGGCTGCGGGTCAGAGTTGGATACTCAACTCTTGGCCATTCGGTTCTGTTTCCTCTGTTTGCTTTTCAAAAAGCCCACTGGCAGCTGCAGATGCCATAAAATATTTAACTTTGCCTACTTAGTGATGTGAGAGGATTAGCGGCAGTTATCGATAACTCTTAAAATGAATATGCGTTATATGCATTGATATATCGAGATTAAATTTTGCTTATGGTTCCTCTTACATGAATGAAAACGTGTGTAATCAACAAATGTCTGCGTTATCCTTGATATACGTCACTTTAATTGTCAATTACGTCATAATTAATGGAAGCCAGGCCTGAGTGGACTGGCATATTGACATTTATCGATAACATGCTGGCCAATACGCAATTTCCAATTAATATATCCTGATTACCCTTTAATATGGTTTATATAATTAATAATGAAATGGAAGAGTTATGGTTGATTTATGTAAGTAGTCGATTGAATTTTCGGTTACTTCATAACTAATCAAGATCGATTTTTAAGTTGAAAGGCTAATTATAACTATCTATTGGTGTAAATATTACTATCTTTAAGTTTAAATATAATACGTAATATGATTAATTATTATCGCCTTAATTTGCAAAAATTGAACGGATATATGTGAAATCAATGCCTTTTTTTGCTGTTAATTGAATATCATATTTCATTTATGGGCATAATAAGCAAAAGGGTCGAATTCTTGTTTATTTTACTCTTTACTGTTTTCTATTTGAAATTACTTGATACTTGTATACTAATTGCCACATTTTCTGTCTCTTTCAGGTAATTAAACGGTAATTTTTCATCAATTTCATGGAATATTTAACGCGTTAAGCCAGCAAACTGATGCGACTTTAATGTTCGTCTAAAATAAATAAAGGTTCATTAATTAAAATGAGCAAAATGCGTTAAAAATGTTGCCAAATGGCAAACAAAAATCCCAGGAAAAAGGCATAAAGAAACTACACACAATTTTTAGCCTTTGTTTGCTGAAATTGCCAAGAAGACAGACAGACACACGGATAGACAGACAGACAGACATTTAATATTTGTGTGGCTTTTTGTTCAGTTTGGTGAAACATGAGACCGCACTTTATGATGGCCAATTTGTTAATGTCTCTATAGAATGCACTATGCTTCACAATTCGGCCACGAGTTAATGACCTTTGGTGTAGGCCTTTGGCTTAGAACTAACCATACACACAGTGGCTGTTAGTCCGACACTTTCTTACCATAAACATTTCCTGTTCCTAATATGGCCCAGACATGCAAACGCTGCGAGTGACTTTTCATTATGTTATATGGCCAGAACAGCGGTTATTAGCTTGATTAGCTCAGGTGATAAACTCAGTTGGATAACTTTCACTACAAAGGACGGCCTAATGCTGTCAATTAGCTGTTGGTCTAGTTAATAGCTTGTTGTTAATCAGAAATACTGCTCCACATACGAGTATTCCACCATAATGACATGATGGGGGCTTGCTCGGGCATGGGTCATTTCAGGTCACACGTGTCACGTGTCACGTGTATTTTCCCGGAGTTTCAATTAGCATTCTCCTGCAGATGTTTATAGTAAACAGATTTCCAACGACCTGTGCTAAGTTGTCAGGCAAACAGTGGAAACTGAAAGGTTCCTCATCCATTGATTTGTGTGTCCAGAATTAGCATTTTGCTTTGTTTATCTTTTGGGAATGGGGAGCACGTCAGACAATGGAGAATTTGTACAGTTTACGCTTGGCTGGCTCGATGGGCTACAATGAACTAAACGGGGCTCTAATGGCTTCTTAAAGTGGCCAAAATGAACTCGTTTGGCATGTGCCCCTCAGTTCAAGTTAAGTGCTGTCAATTAGTGAAGGTGGGGTTTATTTTGGGGAACTTTGAGCAGCGGGTGGGACTGAAATACTTTGGCATATTGATGAGCCCGGTTAACTGATTTATGGATCACTTTGAGGTGTCGCTCTATGTGGTAATGAGATGGGAACACAAAAATAAATATATATACCATCTGAGGTTGTATGTCGAAGTAAAGTTATCACCCACAGACAATGTGTATTCACCAAATCCGATCACTGCTCATCCAAATAAACATGTTATTTAATCTAAAATGAAATTTAAATGATTACCTTTAGCCTTCATTAAACTATGTAATGTCTACCATCTAATCTAATCTTGTATATTTATCTTATCTTCATATGAAGCATTAACCACAGCTGTAATAATCATATCTGTCACGTCATCTTTAAAAGAAACTTTATTTATTGCATTGAATATCATTTCATCATCTCTACTGTCAATCTCTACCGGGTTCAACTGAAACTAGCCAACTACAGTATATACTATGTAGTTTTAGGAAGCAAACGTCTAGAATATATACCCTTGTTATAACTACGCTATTCCACTATTAGTTGCTCATAACTTATATTTATTGTTGAGTTAACTTTTTTTTTAATCTTTAGTTGTTTTTAACGCTTTTTACTCCCTGTACCCATAAAATGGGTAAAAGGTGGTATTGGATTTGTGCAAATGTATGTGACAGGCAGAAGCAGACATATCCGACCTTATAAAGTATATATATTCTTGATCGATTTCGATTTGGCAATGTCCGTCTGTCTCTCTGTCCGTATGTATTAACGCGTCGATCTCAGCAACTATTAGAGCTGGAGACAACATTTGGAATGTAGTTTTGTGTATAACAGGCACAGGTCAAGTTTATTTTGGATCCAAGGTATTCCCCCCCACATCCCCGCTATTTCATAGGAACCCTTTTACAGTAATAATGTACAAAATGTAGCTTTGAAATTTGGCTTGTATAATACTTTGGTCACTCTTAACCAACTATTCAATTTTCAAGCCGATCCGTGCCTAAGCACGGAAGTTATTCATGGAAGAAGATGCAGTGCTGCAGCGCGTGGAGGAAGAAGCAGCACAGTCAGCACTTAACATGCCTCGCTTGCGCTTTTGCTTGTAAGTGTACGAAGATGCGATCGGAGCTGGGTACAGGGAGTTTTGTTGTCTGGTATACTCGACTATAGCATTCTTACTTGTTTTAATCTTTAGTTGTATTTTAATGCTTGTTTAGTTTCTATATCTAACTTTTAAATGTACAATTTTCTGCTACTGAAACCAGTTGTGAATTATAATAAGCTCGCTTTGTGCTTCCAGAATTGATCAACTTTTTGTTGCCAGCTTAAAAGTGAAGTTGACTTTTGCTTGTGTCATCATTTCGTATGCCAATCTGAACTACTTTTGCTGCTTTTCATATATTAAACGATCGCTTTTATTAAAATCTTTATATGCTGATTTGTGAATGTGGCGTTTAAAAAGCCATCTCCGAGTTATACTTTTTTGTCGCGTATCTTCGACGCGCTATTTTGGCAGTTTGGCACTAATTTGACAAGGTCGCCTGGTGGCTTTTGTGTCTTTTTGTATTGTCTGGGGGCCGCTTTTGATGTTGGCTTATTGAAATCGCGACCACGTCCGAGTCGGGCTTAAAGTGTATTTATTTGCAGCTTTAATTTTATTTGGGTTGTTTATTAAGCGTTTCACAGCAGCGCTTTGTTTACCCCGCGGTCCGCCCCGGTCTTTCTGGGAATTGTGTTTTCTGTTAGCGCATTTAAATTATTTGCATAAACATTTGACGACTCATCTTCAGTCTTGACATAGGTGCGAAATAGTTGCTGTGAAATCTATTCATACATATTTAGTGGGTCATTCGGTGTGACCCCAAATAAATTTGGCACTGCCGACAGCGCAACGGATTTCCTGTTAGAAAGGCTCTGGGAGCGTTCGAGTCTTTTAAATTGAAATTGATTGCCGAACTCAGTTCGTGACTGGCCATGGCAGACAATTAACCCCAGTGCTCAGGATACCTCTGACCCACCTGCAGCGACCACTTCACTTTGAACTCCTCCCGTCCCGTCCCGTCCCATCTGTCTGCGCTTGTTACGTAAATGCTCCGAGGAGCTCAACGGGCTCAACGGGTCTACTTTAATTAACGAGCTGAATTTGTGCGATAAGACGGCGATGACAAAGCTAATTAAATTATAAACTAAACCTACGCTCTGCCGACGGTATAGGCAGATGGCCCAAAGCCGCCTCAAATGGTTAAATAATACATGAATAAATGAGGCCCCATTTTTAAAACCTAGGCACGAGCAGCGGCCCCCAACTGTAGAGACAGGACAAGGAAAGGTGTTGGGCTCTTACAGCTTACAGTATTCCCCGCTTTAACGAAGGGGGCACAGAGTGGGAGGCGGCAATAGTGTGGAAAAGGGCAGCGGTAATGCTATTCATAACTCACAGTGGATCAAATCGATCAACGCAAGGATATACCATCAAAAACATTAAAGTGCTCTAGATGTCGAAATAATCTTTAAGGCAAGTTAGGATTGAATAGTATAACGTTTATTTGATAAGAAAGTTAGGAGAATATTTACAAGGAAAGGATATATTCCCAATATTTATAAAAAAAATCTATACAAATCGGATATAACTATTTCATCAGTTGAAAAAGAATGTTGTTTTGAAAATCTGATATAACTATTTTAACAGTTCAAAAGGAAATGTGTTTATAACATTCATTCTGAAGGGTACATCAAGCAGATTTCAATTAAATATGTGAAGTTACAGAAAATTGGTTTCAAGAGATCTGTTAGTATAATCTATCTTCTTTATAAAATTGTGCTTGATTGCTTTTTCTAATAATGTTAGTTTTCTTGTGATAAGGTAATGATTGTTATTAGATAAATGCTTATCAATATATTCCTTTTTTTTTTTTTTTTGATAAGCATATTTATTTATTTTTTATGCTACGTGTTAATTAAAGCACTTTCATAAATATCTCGGGCAAGGAACAAATAAATGCAGGAGTCTAACAGTGTATTAAATCATTCGGCAGAATTTTAGGCAAGCCTTTACCAGATTTAATAAATGTATTCCCTTCTCAACTGTTTCCTTAAGTTTTGAACGAAAACAAATAATCAATGCAAGTGAAAAGTTTATTGTAGGTAAATGGGATATTTACTGTATTTATCATATCAATCGTACATTATTCGCATTTGTCTCTGGTATATTTTGAAGTACCTGGTTATTTCCCAACAGTATCATTCGACACTGTCAGTTTTTGAATTAATTTATATTCCTACTAATAGAAGTTGATGGGTGGATCACATTGGTCGACTGGTGTAATGTGCCGAATTGTATGCAGTATTTGGCCAATGCGTTCCACAGTGCCGTGCCTTACTATCTTCCTTGTCGCTTGAAACAAACATGAATTATGCGTAGCCATCGACAAACATGGCCATCATCGTTGTTCGCGTGAAGCGTTGTCATTGCCCGGCATTCCAATTGCAGCTTATGCCCATAAATAAGCCCAGGGCGGGCAAGGAGCTGCGGGGTCCTGGCGTTTGTTTGTCTAAACTAACAAATGTGATATAATGCGAATTTGATGTGACGGCCAGTCCAAAAATTATGGCTGCAGACAAATGTGGCTGAAATCGTGATGGCTCTTTACTAGTTGCATCGGATTTATTACAGTTCACATGTTAATCATTTTATTAGGGGCACTCTTCGCCTGGGGGCTGGCTGCCCCAAGTGCTTTGTTGCCATTAGGCCAAATTGCACGGGGCTCATTTGCATTTGGCAGCGGGCTCCTCTAATGGCGAACTGCATCCGTTGGTATGAAAACTCAGCGTTTGGCGGCCTTTCATTTAATTCAATTAATTAGCTACTCTAGCTGCAGAAAGTGGTTACAATTTTTTCTTCTTTTTGCCCGCTCTTTAGCATATTCTGTGATGCGGCGTGTGATGAACATTTCCTCTGAAGTTGTTGTTGTGACTGCTGCTGCTGCAATCAAAATTAATTAAGGCACACACAAAATGCAACTTGCCAAGGCATTTTGCATGCCCAGCCTCCTCTCCTCTCCACTCCTCTCTGCTGCACCGCCCCTTTATTGCCTTTTATCGCAATGCTGCTGCACCTGCAACTCAACGCTGTCTTTGTCTTGACATGAACATTGCCACCAGCAGCGACTGCTCTTGGCCGGGCCAGCTGCATTTCAAGCCAGAGTGTAACTGCTCAGACTTACTCGAGTTGCGCATAATTAAAAGTGGAGAAACAGTTTAAACTGGCCGGTAATTGGCTCGATCTGTGCACGGAGCAATCTATCAGCAAACTGTGATTCCATGGGGGGAAAAGTGTCATCCTAGCCTTGCAGACTTGTATAACTGCTGATCTCTATTGAGATTTCGTGAGTGCATGCTAAAGTTACCCAAGTTGTTTACTGTTACTTAGTATATTCAAATTCATCTTTGGGAGTACCTGGATCTAAAAACGACTGCTAATTTTGTAGTTAAAGTAACTTAGTTAATATAAAGACATGTTCCCATTTCCGTTTTCAATCAAATCATTTTGCATAAAGGTTGTTAGCTGTTCTTATTTTCCTCTAGAAGTTGAACCAGGGGATTAAACTATTCAAATTCAATTTGGAAAAGGAAAACGCGGGCCAAAGAGAGAATTAGTTCCTTCCCGATCCCGTCCGTCCCAAGATAATTTCTTTAATATATTTATTTTTTCATTGCTTCAAACTGTTGAACTGGCACTATACAATACTGATTGCAAATTGAAAAATAAATTTGAATTTAAACGTTTTTACATTTAAAACTTTTCCTGACCCTTTAGAAATGTTGGAAACTATGATATGTGAGATGATCGTCTAGCCAAAGTTTTTCCGAATCTGTCTAACTCATGGGTTTCTGGGATCACTGGGAATCTTGTCCGTCGCCCATCTCTGCATAAACATATTCTGTTCATCCACTTCGTATATCATAAATATACATATAAAAGCATAATAGCTTATTTTAGAGCGGTCCCGGTAATCCTGTGAAGTAGACTTCTGTATGCATTATTAGATCAGAATTCCCAAACACTGTTCTCTAAATTACCTCTCTTTTGAAGCATAGTTAAGATCAAAAGTAACTATGAATTTTGATTGAAAACTGCAATGCTTTACATACTTTGTTCCCTCACACACTCATTAAAATGGCTGTGAACATGTTTGCCATAAAAGTCACAAAATGATGTCAGCTGAAGAACTTTCCCAGGCAGAAAGCCGGGGCGGCAAGTGGAGTATTTTCCTGGCGGTGGTGGGGAGAATCATGCAAAGTGAAATGTATAATGAGCATAATGTTGTTTCTCTGCACGATGCCGATGATAATGATAATGTGTGGCTGCGACAGCGACTGCGACTGCGACTGCAACTACGACACCTGAGCTTGAGGATGACAAACGGGGAGGAGGGGGAGCCGGCTGAAATTTGAGAAATGTGCACAGTAATTAAATACAAAGCTTCAAGCGCAACAACAGAGACGATTCGAGAGATAATGCATAATTGTGCAAGACAAAAGGAAATGGCAACCAATGGAAATCCAGAACAGAAGACCATGCAAAATATGAGAAGAACTATCTAAGCGTTTGCATGCCACGTTCTCCGCCACGAAGTAAAACGGCGTCCAAATTAATGGCTGAGTTTCACATGGCCAGAGCCACAGGCAGCAGACAGAGACAGAGGCAGATGCAGATGCAGTTGCAGTTGCAGACAATTGGCCATGAGGCACATGTGTGTGAAAGCGGAGTAGAAGCAGCTACAGTTGCGGATACTTAACTGCTAGATACAAGTGGCCAGATACAAAATAGAACAACAACAACAGCAACAGCAACATCAACATCTTCAACGTGTAATGAATGCGTGTAGGAAGCAAGCAGACGAGGGACGGACAACTGACTGGCGCTATAGATACGGCTATGTACTTAGGAATGTAACGGTTGAGAGTGCTCGAAACGAGATACCCTGTATAGAGCTGAATAAGGAACTTGAGTTCAAGAGATGAGTAAGCATGGTTCTTGATGAATCGATTAAAGCTTGACTATCAGGTTTAATATTTAAAGATAAGGAAATAAGTTGGCAGTTTCTGTTTTCAATATAGTGCTACAGAAATAGTCGATAGTGATAGTGATGGAACAATGAAAATTCAATCTATTGTGAGGTGCCTTATAATATCCTCGACTTATAATATCTATGTAAACTCTTCGTTCAGCCAGATTTCCTGCCCCAATGTAAGTGTTAGGATAGTTGTAATGCGAAATTAATAATTGCATTTCATCAATCGCATTTCAGCATCAACTTTGTGCATTTTCCAACACTTTCTCCCGTTACAGCGTTGCCACCTACTCAAAAAAACAAAAGTATGCGCCTTCTACTGCAATAAGTACACATTGTGGGTATAAGATTAAAAAGTGTGGTTAATATATAAACAAAACAAGTTATACATATATAGTTTTGATACTTAAACAAATATATGATGTATGATAAAAAAGTAAACTAGCGAAGGTTATAGAAGGTTATATTACTGTTAACAGGTTAATTAATCCTTACCTTATATATATACCCTTTTTGCATTTAGTAGGGTAGTAAAGATAATGCACATAAAATGCAAGTGAGCTATTTTCAAAAGTTAACGTCACGTAATTAGTGCTGGGGAATGCAGGCAGCAGCCCAGCAGCCCAGCCAGCCCCTTGCTCATAAAATATTTTCAATACGATGATATACATATAAAAACAGCAGAAACAGGTGCCTGGAATGACGCACAAGATACACAGAGAGGAGCAGCAGATACAAGACTCTAGGTACAGTTATATTTAGCTGGCTGATTGCCCGAAATAAAGGCCGAAAACGGAGCGGAGGAACGGCATTAAAGGCTCCGCTTGGCAGGAGCTGAGGCGCCTACTTGTATGCTGTGCCTTTGTTAGCTGCGAGCAAACAGTAAATATGAGCTGGAAAACTGTATTTGGGTTAGAGATTGTTCAAAAATGTATGAAGCAGCCCGCAGAGGTGCAGCAGAGAGATGGAACGAGGCCCATAAATGTTGACTGCCTTCCAGGGAGTAATAGTTTCGGGAGCTCTAGCTCAAGTTATTTAAGGTGCCTCGCAGGCAGGCACCAACTGTAAAAGCTCCCAATAAAGCTGTCGAAGCTGCTGGCCCAGCAAATTTATTATTTATGGGCCGGGTCTATTCATTTGTAGGTATTTAAAGCAGGCCACCTACTCAAGTTTTTAATTTAGCAAAATATGGCCAGGCCAAGTGGCCAAGTGGCCAAATGGCCAAGAGACTTGTTGTTGGCTTTCTCGTTGCGGAAGTGCTTGAGAGTGGGCGCAGGCAGCAGGTGGGCGAAAGTGTTGCAAGTGTGGTTTTGTTTGAAGTGGGGAAGAGTACCCGTTGTCATTGTGCAAATTGCGTTTTAAATGCGTCCCAGAAAATGCATCGTTATATAGAAAACATTTTCAATTATAGAAAATTATTGGAAAAGTCAGCAACAGTTTCTATAATATTGACAATAAATGATTTTAAATGCACAATGGGAAAGCGGGTTACTTTTCATTTAGAAACGTTTCATGATTAACTTAACGTCCACTCTCCAATGTTCACAATCTGCCTATTAATGTTACCGTTAAGTTTATCTGATTTATAATAATTATTCTAATGACATTCATGAGTTTTTCCTTAGATAAGTTTTAGTTTTTAGGGAAGTGATCCGCTTCACCTTTTTCAAACACTATTCCTCTACATAAATGTAAAAATCCTTACATATAAATATATATTCATTCAAATTATAATTGCAATGTTGCCACCTTGTGTTACGTTTATACCGAACAATTTTACCGAAGCAAAGGAGTCTTTGAAGTTGAGCACTGAGCCGAAATACCGAGTAAGAATCGGTATAGTCGAGTATACCCGAGCTAAAAACTCCATGAACCCAGGTCGAAAACGATGTTCTGAGCGTCTTCTCACGACATTTTCGCATCGTGTCGGTTGGAGACACTGTCATTTACATAAAGACCACATACACTAGTGGGACAGCAAGTTTTTTGCGCAAGCGCTGCATTTCAAGTCGTGGCTGTGCTGCTTCGAAATCTCTTTCGATACTGACCAAGAATATATATACTTTAAAGGGGCCTTCCTTCTGCCTGTTACATACTTTTGCACAAATCCAATACCCCCTTTTTACCCATTTTATGGGTAAATCTATTGCACTGCCCTGCCAACTTAGAGTGTTGCCCACTTATTGATTTTGATTTCGGTACTGTGAAGATCAGATACACGCCCCAATTTATGTACACGTCAAATTGATCTTCACAATATCCACAACCCTTTTTGCCGTCTTTGTTTGATTATTTCCAACACTCAACAGTAAAGGAACAGCATTTAGAAGCACCAAGTTTAAAGAATTGGTGATTTTCGCAGATTTCCTTTTGTACTCCCACAGCTGCAACCAAGTCTTCTAAGAGTGCACTTTCCACTCAAACTGCGAATCGTTGCATTCCCACAATTACAATAAAAATATATAAAAATTGCTCACGATATATTGACAATTACAATTTGCTAAAAGGCCCCGGCAATCGATGGACACAAAGATATGGCACACGAAATCCATCCAATTAAAGTTGGCCAATGCCAGCAGTCGACACTTGCCGCAAAATCCGTTGGGCAAATATGAAACCTAAAGATCTACCAGTCAATAATAGCAGCAACAACAACAACAACAAGAACAACAACAACAAGAACTGAGGCTAAAGAGGCAACCCGTTAGAGGAGGCGACACGTTGTCGATGATATGCAAAGTGCAGCTAGATGGATCCGAGGGGAGGCAAGTGGGTGCTTCGTGTCGCGGGTGTTGCAGCGAAAAACAAAAGGCGCACATGTGGCACAAAAACAAAAACATGAAGAGTCATTGAGGAGGGATAGGGCGCCGTGTGGGGCGGGTGCAGGCGGCATACCGCTTGGTATACTTGATATCTGTGCACATGAAACGGCGACAGTCGCTGTCACGTGGGAAATTTTCAAGTTCAAAGCAATTTTCCAACGAAGAGACAACTGTAAAAACGAAATGCGAAGAAGCCAGCGACAACAACAACAACAACAACAGCAACAGCAACAACAACAATGACAACCACAACTGCAGCAACAACAGTAAAAAGAACAACAAAGCGTGCACTCACGTGAGGCTGATATTAATCGGCTTTTGAGTCGTGAGGCGGGCCAACGTGGAGGCACAAATACCAACGCAGGCTCGGCACACACAGACACAACACACAGACACCAAGGCAAATACTACTGAGTAGCTAAATCGAATACTAACACTAATACTAACACAGATGCACTTGGTGAGCCTTCTGCGGAAGCAACTGGCAAACAGGTTGACAGCAACAAGAACAACAACGGCAACAAAATATCGCAAGCAATTGCAACAGTTGATGAGTGGAGATGAGCACGTGACATGCTTCGTAGAGTCACGTAAATGTTTAAATAAAATGGATACTTATCTAAAGTATACAACACCTGAATTTATTTCACGTTCTCTAACCATGAGTAGCGAGAGTGTAAAATTAGTAGAATTTGTTGAGTTTCATTCTCTTAAAGATTGTCTAATTTCGTTTCGTACCATGGATAGTTATGCAGTTCTAAAGTCTATTACTGCTCCTTTCCTTAAGTTCTTTGTAAAATCACTTTATATTACCATTTCATGAAGTAAGTAGTAATTCTATATTTTCTCTGTATGTTTCGCTGTCTTGTTTGCAAAACAATCGATGTCGATATATCGATATGTCGATAGTATCGATGCATTAAATTTTCCATTGAATTTTCAATTGTTTTCTCGCTATCGCGATAGTATAATAAATCTTTTTACAATATCTATTAGGGTATAACATTTAATGTAATTTCTATTAACTTTTAAAAAGACTATCAAAACTATCGATTGGGCCTCTATCAATAACTTTAAAATTAATCAAAGATGTTATATACAATCAGTTTAATTACCTACCATATACATTGTCTCCAATACCTGTCAGGGAACAACATTTAATATATTTTCTATTAACTTTCAAAAAGACTATCAAAACTATCGATTGGGCCTCTATCAATAACTTAAATATTAATCAAACCATAATATTAAACGAAGATGTTATATATAATCAGTTTAATTACCTACTATAGGTAGGGAATATGTACTCAGTGTGTGCTCGGGAGTGCGATTCACGAGTCCATCTCTATTCGAGGGGGCAGCAGTTATCAATCAGCTCCTGGCTATGACTCTTCACTCTCGCTGCTCGTCTGTCCCGTCTGCCGTCTCTGGTGCTCTCCTTTCTCTAGTTGGCTGCTCGTCCCACCTCGTTTCCTGCGAACGGCCCCGCCCTGCAACTGGCTTGGCTACTGTTTAATGGCCACCCCAGGGGGCGTTTGTGGCATACCAACAGTTAGAATTAATTGACGTTAATAATGTTCCGATATCAAGATTTATGCTGAGACTCTTCATCAGCCATCAGCAGCTTCTGTGCAGTTAGTTCTATTCTATCCACTTGCCACTCGTATTCTATTTGCTGGGCCCCTGACTGACTTGACGACAGGTTTGAGTGTTGCGAACTCTTTGTGCACTCTGCTGTTGAGTTTGAGTTTGCGTTGGTCCATTGCAACGGTTCTTTGCCCGTCCGGGCCAGGCCCCAAGCAGCAGCCCCATCAATTTAACAGCTGCTTCTTTGTGTCAGCATTTTGTATTTTGTATTTTGCATTTACCATTTACCATTTACGTGTAATGGAAAAGTCTCTTTGGTACGACGATAATCGCGGTTGACAATTTGTCGTGTAGTCGGATCATAATTTACACGCTGCTGGCTCATAAACATTTGTCAGCCTGATGACTGACTGGGACATGCAATTTTATGGCCCAGAGCTCATCCACACTCATCAAATGCCTGACGAAGCTGCACACCGTATCAAGTATGACAAGTGCTATAAAAACTTATAATATACGACAGATTGTTAGTTAAGCGTATAGGGTAAAGAGTTAAGAATCTATGATGCATAAAAACTAAAAGTACTTTTCTTAACTCACAAATTGGTACACTCAGCAAAAAGCAGCATCAGTGAAGCACTTTTTTCTACCCAGTTTGTTCTTACATTTTCGTGCACAAAACAAGACCATAAAATGCAACTTGTCATAAAAAAGAACAAAATAGGAGCACTGCCTTCGTAAACTAAGCACTTTGGTTCATACGAAACGAAAGGCGTATAGAAATTGATAAGAAGGCAAGCTCAACTACAAAACAGGAAGACTCGTTCATAAATATAGCCCAAAAGCACCAAATTTCCCAAACACGTGCCTGTAGTTCCTAGTTCCTTTCAAAGGTAGTTATGTACCAGATATGTACATGTATGTGACTTTGTCGAGCGCATTTTGTATTCCCCGGTGACTGAGATGACTAAGGCACCGAATTTGAAATAACGAAACAACGCATCGCGGGCTTCAGTCCCAAGGATGACTTTATTTATTTATCATATTTTAACTGCATTCTTAAATACAGTACGTAGTTATACTTATACTTGTTCACATTCATTCGTACATCTTCAGTCAAAATTTATATATACATTTTTGTTGTTGAATTATGTATATATTCTGCAGTTATAATATAAAATCTTTGAATTTTAGTTCATAGATTGATCAATTGCCAGTAAATCTGGATTATCAAGTCATGAATCGATTGAAATTTGCAGTAAATTTGCGAAAAACATAAGTTTATTACAGCTTATGCATAAGCTATGCATATAATGCATAATATCTGCACAGGTTTTCTTCCGTGTACCGAAATACTGTAAAGTTGAAAGGGCAATTGGGTATTACTATATTATACTTACGTCTTGGTCTACATAGTGTTTTCAGGCAGTGATCATAAAACTGACTGTGACAAGCTCGTGACATTTCTACACAGTTGGATATGGTACTTTGGCGGACCAATGTGAAATTTGGCTGGCCAATTTTGGAAAGCAGTCAAAATGTTTAGCTTGGAGGCGAGTTGTCGTCGCTTGGCCATGACAGTCATGACTTGTGAGCCAGACCAAATCCATAAACAGCTCCACAGGGCCTAATAGAATCTCGGACTTTGTGTGCACGAGCGTCCACTGGGCAGCGAGATTGCATTTCCATACGGTGGGCACGTTCCAAATCGCTTTGGGCCATAAAATGTACTTTACGACTGCACAAAAACTACAAGAACTAGACGAGCACCACACAGTCTCTCGCTTTGGCTCGCTGGCTCGGTCTTTGTGGCACCTGGATGGGTCAGGGGGGGTAATTAAAAAGAACTTAGCACATGGCCGCGACACGAGCAATAAAAACGCAGAATGGCCAACTGCCTGAAAAGTGGCAAGTGGCAAGTGGCAAGTGGCAAAAGCCAAGTGGCAAGTGGCAGGTTCCATCAAGGCGGGAGAGTTCATAAATGTCAAGTTCAGGGTTATGGGCTTAAAAACAAAGACAAACATGAGAAACACAAAGCACACGTAACGCCCTTTAGTGCTGCTGGGGAGGGGCTGGCAGGGAGTACTTAAAGTAAAATGCTTTTAAATGCGGCATGTCCAAGCAACAAAACCCCAACAAAAAGAGAATACAATGAAACGCGTAATTAAATCGACGCACTGCATCTTAATCTGCCAACCTCCGCTTGCCCCCGTTTTTGCCCAGTAACTCTGTCGTTGACAGCTGGTGAGAAACGCGGCGTTTCCCCCTTGTGAGAACTTTAAGTTTATTTAATTAGTTTTTTTCTTCTCCCTTTTTTCTGCGCGCGAAAAGTGATTCAAATTTTATGTAAACAGTTCAATGAGCTCACGGCAAAGACCTGAACCAATTAAAAACTAATTAAGCACATGATTTGATAAGGGTTTATTATCATAGGCCCTACTGGCCGGGCTAAGGAAATAGTTCAGGCTCCATTGGTGGGAACTTGAATGATTCCGGGTAGAAGCTTAGTTCTTGGTTAGTGGTAATTCCTATAAGCGGCAATCAAATGTTGGTGCTTAACTGTGAAAATGTAATTCGAACAGTATTCCAAACTTTTATATGGCTGAGTTAACTTTTAACTCCGAATTTTGCTGCAAATGTGCAGCGCCAAAGGCGGCTTAAAAAGCCAGGCTTGAATCTTGGCCAGCATCAAAATTCATTTATGATGACCATATTGTGTGAGAGGATCTTGAGACTTTACCGTTTCGGTCATATGCCATATACCATATGGAGAGACGTTGATGGAGAAACATAAGCCGCTTAACTTGAGAGGCCCCCAAATGCAAAACTGCGTAATCAAATGCATGTAATTTGAGTTTAATGAGTGTCAAAGTTATTAAAAATCATTTGTTGGCCACTTTTGGTTAGCCATGCGAGCAGTTGATGCTGCCATAAAAGGCGAAGTTACCAAAACCGTTTAGAGCTTTTTGCCAACCCGTTTTAGGCAGTCATTGCGACTTAATTACATTCGTACTTTGTGTGTTGTGTGTGTGTAATTTGTGATGTGTGAGAGAGCTGAAATTGCTGTTAATTATTATCAAGTTGCTGAACTAGGCACACAGCTTGTGGCTGACACTTTTCGGGCTTGTAAAACCCAAGATGCCATAGTCAACACAAAATTTACATAACATTCGAGCCGAACTCCCCGCCTAAAATTGAGTGATTAGCGCATAATGCAAAGCACGCAACCATCAGAGGCCCCGAATGGGGCTCAAATGGCACTGAGAGAGGTCTTTTATAAAGTTGTTTGGTGTCAAAGACAACAATAGCAACAACAATGATTACAACTGACAACGCTATAAATTAGAAATATTATGCCTTACTTCGGTACTGCCGAATTATAGATACTCTGTGGAGAGGTTGCGGCCAGGTCTGTCAGTTCAGTACACGGTTCGAACCCATGTTTCATCTCAGTTGGACTCGGTTCATGCGCCTTGAACTCGGGCTTTGTTTCAAACCTTGATTTGTCACATGAATTTTTCTTTTCAATTAAAAAAGAATACAAAACTTAGTTGCATATTCATCAAAAATCATTTTATATATTCAAATTAATTTTATTAAATTCTGTTTTATTATTTATTATGTTGAGTTTGCGAATTGCCCAATTATCAGTATTTTTGAGCACAAAATGGCTTTTCAATTTGTTGGGAAAATATTTAGGTTCAGAGTTTGCTTCAAGATAGAAACAATTTTGGCATTTCGGGCTTGAACCGGTTCGGTTAAAAACTTCTTTGAATACAATTAGGAATGTTTAGGTGTTAGTTTATTAATTTTCAATGAAGTTAAGGTTCGCATTTTCTTCTCCACAACAATGTTGACCGTTGAATCGTTTCGTTCAATTGCATAATAAGGAAGTGTTATAACTGTGAGCAATTGTCAGAAGGTCACGTCTGGTGAGTTGGCAAGTCTCGCTGAAAAGTGGACAGCCCTTTTTGTTTGCATAACGTTGTTTAGGGCTGCCATATAAGCTGCGCGGAAAGGTGGCAACACTGCAAATCAATTCTCAATATAAATATTTACAATGTACAATGTGTTGTAGCAGATTTAGTGAAAGAAATCGTGGAAAGGGCTTCAAAGAATCTTCAATTCCTTATAAACCAAGGAGCACTTTAAGTTTTAATCAGTGATTCTTGCTGAGAAATTTATTCAATTCCCCGTTGAAAGAAGTGTATTCCAATTGGCCTCACGTTAATTTGGCCGCAAGCAGACTTTGGCTGGTATTTCTTGTTGTTGTAGTCGTTGTTGTTGTTGTTTCCAAGCTAGCGCGAAAATTTGTTAGCCGTTGCTGCCAATTGGCATGCAATTTTTATGGCTGTGGGCGTTGAACGTTGCACGTACGGCGGCAACTTAGTGTGTGTGTATCAGAGTGGTAGTGTGTGTGTTGTATGTGTGTTGTATGTGTGTTGTATGTAACCACCCACAGCTGAACGCAATGCTTAGCTCGTAAGGGGGGGCTCGGGTGACAGGGTGTGCAAACATTGCTGTGTCCATTGATTTGCTTGTCGTTCGCTTTTTGCTGCTGCGTCTGCTGTTCACATGGCGTATGATTGATGGCCCTGCAGCCAATTGGCCAGCCAGACGCAAAATATGAAATTAGCCTTCTTCAACATTTTTGCTGGCTAAATAAATTGCGTTTATCAAGAAAATTGGCAGGAAAAATATTTGCACGTTAAATAGAAATTAAGAAACTGCGCCAACTCCAATCAATTGAGTTTAAAGCATATTCCTCTCCGTATTTTCATTACAGCCGCTTTTCGATGATGTGCAGCACAGTTTGAGCAGCATTGCCTCCTTGCAGGCGACCCAGAGCGAGGGGTAAGTTCAGTACTTGCGGATTGGCTTAAGTTAAACGCGTTCGTGTTGCCTGCATTTGAACACGAGTTTTATATATTTTTATTTGCATTTTAATGTCTTTGATTTCGTTTATTGTTTATTTCTCTTTATGTTTCTTCGAATGAGAGTGTGTTAGTTTTTATTTATATTTTTTCTGCTGTGCTGTCTGTCGTTTGTTTACCTGGGCTGCATTCAAACCGGTCGAATCAGTCGCCCCATTTGCATAGAGTTTTGTTCTTTTTTAATCGGCGTTTTAATTTATTTCCATTGATTGCAACAACATATACACATACATATGTACATATATGAGCCATACTACCTTAACTCAGACGCTGACTTAATGCCTCGATTTGTGTGCAGTGACGTAATTCGGTTGCTGAAATTAGCAAGAAATTTGTGTATCGTTAGCTTTTCAGCCAGCCGTTTTCGAGTAAGCCATTAAAGTCACTTAAATGCGAATTGTGAAATTATATTGGTTACTCATTTAGTCGCTCGCATTGATTTGTGCACTTACCAGTCTCCGAAAATAACATTTATGACATCTTATTTTAACTAAAATAAATCATGATGAAGAAACTGTGCTTGTAGTACACCAAAGTTATTATTTTAACAGCAGGAAAAATAAAAAACATTTTAAAACTTATAATACATGATTCAATGCTAATTTATTTTACTTTTCGCTTTACTAAAAAAGTTTTTTTTTTTTTTTATTGTTTTTTCGATTATGGTATATTTTATCCAATGTCTTCAATCTTTCGAAATTAGTGGGTATATATGTAAAAGATATGTATGTTCTATATTGTTGTAATCTTCTATATATGATTAAAAATACATGTATTGTTTTCATTTCATTTTTAGTTATTTGAAAGTTTTAATTTGAAGTTTATTATTCTTCCTGATCCTGTAGACTTATTTTATCACTTTATCTTTAGTGTGTCCCTGACTGATTGTCATAGAGTCTAAATATGGTAGTTTACCGACTGATTCCAGTTAGTTTGAGTGTAAATCTGATGCTTGTATGGTCTATATTCAATGCGTCAAACAAATTCATAATTTTTAAATTAACATTTTTTAACTTTTCATCAATCAACAAAGATTAACTAAATAATAATAGTAAAATTCTTGTAGATAGACAATAAAACTTTGTCTTCTTCGTGTTTGGTAATATCATTAAAATAGTCGGAACTAAGAGTTTGGTGGACTCTACGGATTTTTGAATACAAATCTCTGTAAGAACCTTATTCTAAATAAATCCACACTCTACTTAAAAGTTAGGTATTAAGTAGTATATTTTATTCAAGCACTTGTAACATTTTGGTCAGTGGAATTTAAATGTATTTTTTAAATAGTATAATAATTTAAATTAAATACAGGAAATTCGTAATTATAAACTAATCAATCTAGCTTACAGGGTGTAAAGCATGATTATTCCTAGGTATTTATTGAAGTTGAAGTGTGTGTAGGAATCGTTGGATGATTGGAACTAACTCGCAGCTAAGGGGAACAGTATTTTGGCTATGTGAATGCTTTAGACAACCTGTGCCAATCTATCCGAACCAAAATCCAAACAACAATCAAACAATTTCAATCAAATAAATGGCAAATTGGCTGTGCCATAGAAAAGTTTATTGTTTTATAGCATTTGGCAGGTTTCTGACGAACAGGAAGTTCGTTCTGGCCTCTGTGGTTTGAGCGTTCAGTTTCGGTTTGATTTCAACGTAATTTGCTGTGGTTCCTGCCAGCAACTGAACTGTGTTCAATTCGAGCATTCATTCAGAGTCCCAGACAGACACACATCAGACCAGGCAGCAGCTAGACAAAGACACAACTCCAGGTTCTTTCTGATTGTGAGTGACTGACAGACAGCCGCAGAGAGAGCGCCGGGACTGGAGTGGAGGGGCACACAAAAGGGTTAAGGGCAGCCGTTGGGGCCATGTGTGTGGCCCCACATGGGTCAGAGTTAATTTTCTTATTGTATTAGTCTTCTCTCCTGGCTGCTCATTGTACTTTTCAGTTTGTTTGGCATATAATGATGCCACTTGATTGAAAATGAACGTGACTGGAAAACAAGTTTTTGGTTTTTTCTTTATATTGTTTCCTCTTCTCCTTGGCTGCTGCCTTGAACAACAAATAAATAATACAACAAAACGAGAAATACTAAAATAAATTAGTCAAGAAACTTTGACATTGCTATAAACTTCAGTGACATGATGTTGTTGTTTACAGCACAAATTCCTGGCAAGAGCCATCCCCAACTTTTAGTTTGAGTTCGAGTTGAGTTGAAATGCGCAAAACATAATTGCATTTAATATCATTTAATTAAAGTGCGCGTCTTGACATCCAGATGCTTGTGAAAGGAGCACAGGAGCCTGGAGCCTGGAGATTGCAGCCAGCAGCCTGCAGCCTGGCTCGACCGCGGTCTGTTCCACGTTTTCTAACAGAATTATGTGCGCATTTCCGTTTCCGGTACACGCAAGACTGCACCAAGAAGCGAGCAACGAGCTTCAGGGTAGCAAACAAAATGGCGAATTCGATTTGCAACTGCAAAGCACAGTGGAACGAGATAACATAAAAAGTAGTTGAATGCTTAAGATTGTGAATGTGCGAGCCAGCTTTGTTGCTTCAAGTTTGAGATACACTATAGATTTAAATATGAATATTTCATCTATAAAACTTTGTATCTAATGACTTACGCAAATCTTACAGTTGTCAATAAGTAAATAAATACAAATTTTAGATTGAATTCTGATACATTTTTTTCTAAGGAAAGTACATATATAATGTTGTTGAATTTTTATATATAGAAGGGGTTAGGGCTCGTAAAATACTAGTACAATAGTATTAATAAGCAACTACAACTCCATAAATTTGTACTCCCTGTACCCATAAATTGGGTAAAAAGGGGGTACTAAATCTGTGCGAATGTAAGTTACAGGCAGAAAGAGACATCTCCGACCCTATAAAGTATATATATTCTTGATCAGTATCAAGTGAGATTTCGTTTTGGTCATGTCCGTCTGTCTGTCCTCAGCAATTATTAGAGCTAGGGACACCAAATTTGAAATGTTCGTGAATAGCAGGCGCAGGTCAAGTTTATTTTGAATCCGAGATATTCCCCCCACACCCCCGCTATTCCATAAAAACAGTTTTACAGCAAACAATTTAAAAGATATAGATTTGGGATTTGGCATGTCTTATACCTTCGTCATTCTAAATCTACTGTCCAAATTTCAAATTTATCGATCAGATAATAAACATGGAAGTTATTCAACAAACAAGATTCCGTACTGCAGAGCGGGGGGAAGCAGATGCGCAGCCTCGCTTTCGTTGTCGCTTGTGTGCGTGCGTATTTGTGTGTATGTCTAAGTGTACGAAGATATGTTAGGAAGTTGTAGACCTGGGTACAGGGAATGTCGTATTCGGGTACTCATACTCGACTAGAGCATTCCTGTTTAATGTGATGTTGAGTGACGATTTTAAATTACATTTAGTTATTCATTCTGTTTCTCTTATGCTTTCAGATTCATAGTTTCTGTAGTTGCAAACTTATAAATTCAAGAAGATATTTCACACATTAAAAATACACATAAAAGTACGAAGTTAAGTTGGCTGCGCTTTGTCATTTCATGAGATGAATATAGTTATAGTATATACGGAATATGTCATTTTTGAATGCAGTTTCAGCATTGTTTTATGAAGAGCATAGCATAAATGTTGTATATAAGTTATTCGAAGTTAAGTTGGCTTTGCCTTGTGATATAAGCTTCGTGTGTTTGTCGAATTCATAATTTGGTCTTTATGCACTCGTTTATAGCCTCGTTCTGTGAAAAGAAATCATAAATGCAGTACCCAAGCTATAAGTTTTTCGTTAGGTTGTTCTACTGTTCCAATCTCAAAGAAAAATGGCTGGTACATATTTATAAAGTTGTTGGGTGGTAGGGGGTGACTGCTGTCCGCCTTGATGCATTTGCCAATTTGCTGCGGCGTTGCCAAGGCAAATAATTCGCAGCATTCAACAATAGTGCAGTTGCCACCGCCCACTTCCCACCGCCCACCGCATAGCGCACACCACCCCATCCGAAAGCCCACTGGGTGCTGCCCCAAAATGGCAGCGCTTCAGATTAAGCACGGCCATTAAAGTGACAAAAGTAATTTGCTTTAAGGCTCGACGCAATTTTAAATATGCATGACTATTTGGATGTGAATGGAACACTCATACATACGTGTGGGACTGAGTGGCATTTAGTTGCACATTTGAGTGCACACTGTCCCACAAATCACACAATGCAAAAAGCCCCAGGGCACAGTCTGCCAAGGAACTAATTTCAACTAAAACCCATTCGATGTGCCGCATTTAAAGCATCACTTTTGTGGCTCAGACTGGCTTTAGTTTGTACATTTGCTGGGGCATTGGGTTTCTGGAGCACTCTGTCACTTTCTGACTCTGTCACTCTGCTCCTTGTAATGTTCTTCTGCACACTTTTTCGAAATTTCGACTGCTGTCAGAAGGCATAAGCGCCAAGTGTCACAAATACTTAAGGTGCACTGCCAGACAAGCGGACCTCTTGAGTGCATCAAGCGCAGAAGCTGCTGAAGTGGGCGGTAAGGTTGCCAAAATTTGCAAGCTTTTGGCATTTACAAGTAAGTTTAACTGAAAGTTTAACTACTATGTAGTGCTATGTCTTAAAGTATGGTTGTAAGCGGAAATTATTCGGTGTGTCCTACAAGTTGACAAAAAACTTTTTAAGTGCAAATGTTATAAACGAATTACATTTTAGGAGCCAAGTTTCGGAGCCAAAACAAAACACACCCAAACATCGACTATCCATGACAAACCCATACATTTCAATTGAAATAAACGTTTACATTGCTCATAGCTTAGTTGCTTACATAAATACATTTTTAAATACATAAAAGATACATTAATTATACACTTGATATGAAAACTGAAACTTTCCCCTTACAATGCTAATCGCATATTATCGATGTTCCACTATATCGCTACGGTCGAAAGATATTATTTAATTAATTCCCCATTGGCAATCACAGATTTGGCTTAAAAATTACGTGGAACTATATATTTCTTCGACTTGAAGACAGAGCTTTCTTTGTCGGGAGTTGTGACTTTTTCTTTGGCCTCCCTCATTGGCAGGACTTCCAACAATGTTAGAGGACAAGTTTGCAAAGTGGTACATCATCGGGTAACCAGGGATCCAACGCGAAGAAACCGCTTGGCGTCAAAAGCTGATGCGGGAAACAGTTCCTTAGACGTCTGTCCAACTGATTTGACGTCCTTGGCAACAATATTGGGGTGTTCTTTGAGCTTCTCCGTTTGTGTAAGGTCAAGCCAGTTGATGCTGTCAATAACAATCGATATACCTAAGTCTTTTGGGATCATTTCTCAGTAGGGGATTACGCTTTTTTCAGTGGTGTTGAGCTCAGCTTTGAATGCGAGCAAGATGTGAATTTAAGCAAACAAAATTACTGATTTTTATGACCTTAAAGATAGTCTTCATCTACGCATAGCCGTTTTACTCTGTTTCCAACAATTGTTTGCAAAAAGGTATATTGAGTTCGTCTATCAGTTAATCTTTTAGTATGAACTCACTTTTTTCGACAACCTTGAAGTTAGTGAAACCAAACCTGCTACACATCTTGGCACTCGTATATAGCCGCAGTTTAGAAGGTGTTTAGATCTCGCTTCTTATCTATTTTTATCAGTTTGGTTGACGTCATGGAATCCTATCTTAACTAACATGAATAGGCATTAAAAACTAAATATTTGCAATGTATGCCCTAGTACCGAAAAATGCGACTGGAAACAGAGTGTACCGCAGTTGGTTAATTCCAATTGAAATGCTCTTATTTGTTTCATTTTCGCTTGTGACCTACGAAACTTAGTCACTTAATCAGTTATATGCTCAAGTTTACTGTTGTCGACTTAAAAAGACCCTGTAGATGGTTTTTAAATATACTACTATTGAAGATACATATATCCGCCTAAAAAGTTTAAGAATACACATAGATTTTATACCTTTTTGGGACTACAGGGTATCGGTTAAGACCTTTGCACTGTTTCTTGGTATTGTGGTAGCTAATTCCAGAATTTGGTCAAATGAGACCTCACCCCTTACATAAATCATGTCATCATCAGGCGTGAAGAGCAAATAACTGTCAGAGGAACAGACGGGCGAGGGTGCGCCACCTGCCGGTCAAAATGGCTACTTTGACAGCGAACAGCACAAACAACTGACAGCTGTCAAGTACAAGCATAACAATTGGGGCGAACGGATGGCCGAGCGGGGGGTGGCTGACCCAGCATAAATTCTGATTTGCTCACATGTCAGGCCAAAGGTCAAGCATAATTTTTCAATCAAGCAATATCCCAGAGGGAATTTAATGTGCCCCCTTTAGACTTTAAACATTTGAACGCACTCCAGATGCAGTTTTATTTTTGAAATCATTTGTTTAAAGTGAAAAATCACCGCACTTAGCTGGCATGCAAATTGTTATTATCTTTTGTTGCTGTATTGTTGTTGTTGCACCATAATTGTGATAATTGAGTTGTTGCTTTGCGCTATTAATAAATCAGCGTGGCATATGGCGCACAGCAATTTAAATGGCCATTGAAAGTATTGGCAAAGTGTGTGCAAAGTTAGGGGGCAAGGGGATCATGAAAGCAAACCAGCAAGCCAGCCAACAACTTTTCCAATTAAAAGCGATTGGCTAAAAAAGCGCAGCAAATGTCAGCGCGAACTTTGTGCCGGATAAACGCGCAAAGATTCAGCGCTGGAATTCAATTAAAACAAAATGCTGCTGGGGCTGGGGCTGGGGCTACCCGACTCGGCTCCTGCACAGCACCTGATAAACTTATGAACGCATAAAAAGATTATGCCATAGATATTGCGAGGCTTTCCTCCATTTTCCTGCTCAGCGTTTTTAATTAAGTTGGATGACTTGACTTGTGCCACGGGCGACCACGCGGCGTATGCGTAATGCGACAAATGCTTTCAATTAAAAGTAGTGTACACAAAACGCTCAAATTGAATGCCGGCTCTTATCACCTTATCACAGCATTATTGGCCAGCTCATTATCCAGTATCAATTCCGATTGCCTTGGCCACGTTTCCTAATCGTTTTCGCCGCTTATCGAGGGTCTGACGATGTCGTCAAAGTCTCATCGTTTTCGTCGTTGAGCTGTTGATAATTTTCACTTGGAATTTCATTTTTTTCTTTTTCTTTTTTGATTGACAGGTAGGTAGCTGAACGGCCAAGGTGAACGGCTTTTGTTTTCAGTCTTCCATTTGTTTAAACGAAGTTCGCTTTTGGAAACGGGCATTAACTTAATTTATGTATTTCGGTAAGTTGTACGCAGTTTCTTGACCGTGACATGTTTTCAATTGTCGCCTTTGTAGCTTTTGAGGGCACTGAACCAAAGCTGTAGAAACATTCACGTTTCTTTGATATGGGGTGCGCTAAAAATGTAGCTCACTTTTAAATGTAAATATGGACGTGCTTTTACTTACTTTTTTCATTTCTACACCCTGTACCCAAAAGTGGGTTATGGAGTCTCAATACTGTGGAAAGGTTTGTAACCGGCGGAAGGAGGTAGCTCCGACCTTAGTTCATCATCTGTTAGTTTTCTTGTTTTGAATATAATAACTTCTTATCTATCATTTTCTACCCTGAAACAGGGTTTTGAGCGCTTGAACCTTATAATAATTGAGTAACATGATATTGTTTTGATTTTATTAGGATTTTAGGATTTTATTTGCGCTTTAAGAAGCAATTACATTTATGGACAGTTTATTTGTTATCTATTTCGAATTGATTATCTTCCAGTGTACATTTACCGCCATATTATACGGCTGAGTAACAATATGAAGTTTACTTTACAAGCTTTTCATCGGTAACTTATTGCTTATTAGAAAGAGGTGTAGAGGGGTCACGATTTACGTCTACCCTACAAAGGAAAACTTAATCAAGAAAGTTCATAAAGAAGCATCGTCAAAATCAAGTCAAGTCAAGCAATTTTAATTCAAAGTTTTTCTTAGCTTTTCATATTATTATTATTTCCTAAAGTATTTGTATTTTATTTTCTAAAATATTTTTGTTTTAATTTCTAAAAATTTTTTATTTTGTTTTTATCATTATGATTTTTTTTTTAACTTTCAAGAAATTGCGATCAGTCTCAACAATCATTTCGGTGCACTTGAATTGTTATTTACGACCAAGATAATAGTTCTCAAAGATTGTTAAACTTATTATTTCAGCTGTGCTACTTTTTGATTAGAGAAGAAATGATTTGTTTCCATAAGACACACATACATACATAAGAGAGAGAAATGTTTAGCTAATAGCCAGCCACAAATTAACTACGAGTATTAGCAAAAACCTTCTCTTGGCAATCACTTCCGCTCACCTCCATAAGAATATGGGGAAGCTCTATTAGCCGAGTGAACGTGTTTGTTTATCTTGGCAACTATCACTTGCTGACCCAGATGCGGACTCTCCATATACTGCCACCCGCAAGTTTTACTACAGTTATGAACCATCATCTGCTCGTATTGTCAGTTTCCCCCCAAAAACTAACCGGTTAATACAATCAACGCGAACCGAATAAAACGCAACAAACTGCAGAGCCATCTCCACGCCTCCAACCCCGCCCGGACGACTCCCAGCTTAGTTTGGCTCGACTCGGCACTTATTTTAAAGCCGATGACATAAAAACAGCCTTATGGCTCTTTCTCTCTTATACTCTTACGGAGGGTAATATAATTTGTCACAAACGTTTAACGCATTGATTCGGATAGTTCCCAGGCATTATAACGATCGAATTGAGAATGTGTATGAAAAACTATATTATTTTTGTATATATCTTGAGCATACACACCAAATCGAAGTTTCAAAATGTTGGTCGAACCAAATTTTGTCAGAATCGCACCACTATATATAGCTTATATCTGTCATCGCAACGACCCATAGAGAATTTAGTTGTTGCATGCAAAACTTTTTTGTTTTTCCAGATAACTCAACCAAATGCGGCAATACTAAGTTTCGATATGTTCTTTGTTTGTTTAGCAACTTCAGATTACTATATCTTAACCAAAATTTCACCATTTGTACTACACTTTGAATTTTTCTATTAAAAATATTGCTGCAAGGGTATAACTATCTTCGGCTCGGCGAAGATAGCCGTTTTTTCTTGTTTTCTCTACGTTTTGAGGTTAGCGTGTGAATTTAATTTGTGCATAATTGCAACGGCTGCAGTTGAAACTGCAACTGCGAGTGTACAACGTGCTACGTGCAACATGCCGCAGACTCCGGCTATAAAATGTCAATATCAGAGAGTAATCAGCAGCGACAACAACAACAACAGCAGCAAATGTTTTGTGTGGCTGCTTTTTTGCCCGCCTTGACAATTTATGGGGAAGTGTCTGTGCGACTGACACAATGACAGCGACCGACTGACTGGCAGACTGACTGAATGACTGAATGACTGACTGACAAACTGATGGAGCGGACTGTGGACTGCGCAGTTCAAAGCGGTTTAGTGCGTAGGCTGTGTGGGGGAGTGGTCTCCAGCCGGGGGGCCTGCAAGCGGTACAAAGTAAACCAATTTACAAATTAAGTTTTTTACGCTAAGTAAGTGCTGTGGAAACGTGTTTTAAGCTCATGCGTGGTTACTTGTACATTATGAGATAAAGAGCCGGGTCCAAAGTGTCTCCACATAGATACTATGTAGAAGTAGACACAGGGTGAGAGGGGGAGGCTTCGCGGAGGAATATAAAGATCAAACGAAGCGGGTTAATTGGCGGGCGCTAACCTAGTACGAGTATAAGGATAACCTCGTGCTGAATTAATGTCTGAGAAACGCAATTTATTTTTATAAAATGCTTACACATTTTATTTTTGTCTCTTTCTTGAATCGCTACACACTCTGAAATCCCGGCTTACTCGCCCATTTACCTCTTAGTTCATTACCCAACACTCACTCCCTTTTCAGCGTTGCCATGTTGGCCGAATTTCATCAGCCTTTGACACTTTCTGTACAGTTGTGCTTGTAGTTTAATGGAAGACAAGCATAGTAGTTCAATTCTATGTGAACAATTTAAACCTTCGTTCGGTATTCTGAACTATTCGATACAACTCGATCTCGAGTCACGAATCACTTACTCAACCTCCAATTCCACCTATGTATATATAGTGTTGCCATATAGATAGAATAACATTAATATGCAATTCCAATTTTTGAAGACACAGTTTCTGCTGTGTTAGCATACTTTTAACTTTCAGCCACTTTAAGTTGTGTTATACATTTAATTAATTGAACTCTCACAAACTTTCTTTTCATTCCAGCATCATGCACATTCCTATCGATGAGCTGTTCAATCAAGGAAAAGGACTCAACGAAATGTGCAAACGAAACGCTTTCCAGCTAATGGCACTAGCCAGCTCAATCAAATAAAGGCATAATTGACAAAAAGAGACTAAAACTAAACGAAATATTAACAAAAACTTTAAAGCAAACGAAGAACATAACAGAAAATTGCAAAATAAAATAAAGCTAAAACAAGCCAAAAAGTAAAATCTAGAATTTGCTTTATCGTTGTGACGCTGTGCGAGAAAAGCCGCCAAAATTACGACGTATCACCCACCCACGCCCAAAGTCAAACAGAACCCGGCCAACATGGACAACACGTCCGGGCCGGGTGCGTTTGACGATGAGCCCCCGCCAGAGCCCCGGGACGGTTGGCTACTGGTGCGCATCCATGTGCCGGAGCTTAATGTGTACAAGTGTCTGCAGTTTCCATCGGAGCGTCTGGTCTGGGATGTCAAGCAGCAGGTGCTTGCCTCACTGCCAAAGGTGAGTACAACTCCACAAATTCTAGCTTGCCCTCCCTCTTCGCCCCCATCTCAAGTTAATTATATCGTGTATATATAGTACAACCAGACCAACCTGCATGTCACGCATCACGCATGACCTTAAAAACTACTGCCAGAAAATCGTGTATCTAGAACGCGCTGCAGATGTGTTGCAACCGATAAACGAGCTCTATTAATAGCACCTACTTACTACTCATGAAAGCGAAACAGTAGCATCAGTAGTATCATACATATCAGAAACTGTTCTTCTTCAGATAAGGGGTGGTAACTAAAACGCGACTTCCACTTGCACAATTTGTATTTCAGCCAAAAGATATAATTATATACGAAATCAAGCATGTGCTCAGATGTAAGTATGCTGCGGTACTTCATCATCGTAGGCATAACGCAGTTCCGTGAAGTAGGAAAAGATCACTATCCAGGCGTAGAGCAGAACAACTGCGGGACATTTAGGCAGTTAGAAGAAAGCCACATTTAGAAAAGAAATCCCTGCACTTACCGATTGTTATGACAAACAGAATGACTATGACCCAGACAAAGGCATAAACTATCATGGCCAGTACGTGCACAAAAATATAGACGGGTGTTAGCACCAAAAAGGGTATGAATAAAAGCTCGTTGTTCTGTTGAAAGGATCAAATGATACAATTGAAGATTAGGGCATTTGTGGTACTCACGTTATGCACCCCAATGCAAACCATTGAAGCTGCAATAATGCCAAAGAATGAGAAGACCATAGTTGTCTTCGGAGCTGCCGGTGGGCCATAAGTCTCCCGTAGATACTCATTGGGAAAGATGCACTCCATCATGAAGGCACTGCCCAGACAAAGGTAGACGAACCATGTCAGGAATATGCACCCCAGCAGCAATGTGCCGGTGCGAAGGGAGAAGCAGAAGCAACACTTGTTCAGGATCTTTATAAAGTACTTGCAGCGACAGGCCATCTTGGAGCCGACAAGCGTGGGTCTTCTACTAGGGTCTTCCCAATCTTAAAGAAATTTGGATCTGATCTCGAAATATTTGCAAATAACTTATTTTTTGTTGTAACTCTTAACTCTAGCACACAGTGTAGTTGCTTTTAAATGTTTGAAATGAAATGAAATGAAATAAAACATAATACAAAAAGTGAACTTGATTGATTACCCCATACACAAAATAAAAAGAAATACAAGCATTAGTTCTAGCCGAGTGTATTAGAAGAGTACTCTATAGTAGAGATCGCATCCGGAGGGGAATTCTGTGGCCATCCCGCTGTTGCCGAAAATTTCTTCGGAGTCGAGCGGTCTCGAAATTCATTCGCTAAATTGTATTTGAATGCAATTCTGAATATACATATATTTTCCCAGTTTACTTTTTTCCATGTTTTACAATTTACTCACACCATTTAAGGACATGTTATTGGAGAGAAAGAACTAAGTTGCTTGGGAGGTCTTCGGGATCCACAGGATAGTTCGGCTTAGGATGAATAACATTTTTCTTATCAAGATTTTCGGGAATATGCAAAAGTAATCAAGGTGAATTTTAAAAACGGGTTGATATTGAGAACCTTCCCAAAACCACACGCCAAATTTGATGTGTCTATATCTTTGTATCTCTGACATCATTATAGGCTAATAAACAGACTGGCCTGTCTAGAGAGACTCGACTGTTGAGAGTGATACGTTACAAGTTATACTAATTTATTAAACAATTTAATAGGTACTTGGTAAAAAGAATTCAATGTTAAGCTTATACTCTTTTCGACCAAGTTGCGTTCATCTTCTCCTATTTGGAGTAATTTATCCCTTGTAGGTTTCTCGTCTTCTCTGTTTCCTTGCCTAGGGTAGAAGGGTGAAATATGTATTCTTTGTTCTTGCTTGAAAATTACCTTTATAGAGCCAAAAATTAAAAGAATACCGATGGAAAATATTTGTGTATGCCGATGTATAGCGTCCTTTTTGGTAGACTTTCGACTTTTGGCTAAATTTGAACGGACTCTGTAGCAATAGCCAGAAGCCTCCTGTATTGCGAGAATGCAATCATCAGTGAGTAAATCATTATCACTGAAAGGAGAATGAACTAATGAAAACTATGCCACACAATTACTGGTAAGATACTCACATAAGATAAGTACCTCACTTATAATGACTTTTGTTGGAGTTGGGTACACCGTAAGATCCAAAATCCATAGCAATGTGTAGTAAAAGAGTATGATCAGGAAGACTACTACCCACAATAATACGAGACAGCGGTTTGCCTGACATGAGCGTTGTTGGATCAGATCAAATTATTCCGATAGTCGACAGTTGTTTCCTCACCTTATGGGCACCGTAAACTAGCATAAAGGATGCAAGGATACCCACTGACAGAACGGGCCCCTGCAGATAGCTCCAGCTTTGACCCTTGGAATCTGTGGTAGAACATAGAATATGAGCCGATTGCCAGACTTTATTAGTCACTTACATATAAATATGCACTGCTGGCCATGCATTGTCATCTCGGTGAGGAAGAAGGACATAAACAGCATGCCGATGACCATGCAACCAGTTTTTAGGGAAATACAGAAGCAGCAGTGCCGACACAACATGATGGACTAATGTACATCTGTATATATATAGCCTAAGCATGCACATATACATATATAAATAAACTGTACTTAAAATTTTGACTGTAATTGCAGAGGATGAGAGTGTAACAAGTTAGTAGGGTGATACACAAAAAAGGAGAGTTCGCGTAGTCGGGATACCTATATGTATACAAACTATAGAAAGGAACTTTGAAAATGTAATATTGCAATAGCTGAATCTAGGATAAAGGAATATTATGGTAGATCTGTAAAGAATGACAATGCAATCAGATAATTGGACGCAGAAGTATAGCAGTTTAGGCAGCAGGAAAAAGTAAATAACTGAGTCCTATAGGGGTTTGTGTAATGTCCGTCTCTATCCATTAAGTATCCAATTTGATAAATACCCTCGCTTCATGAAATGCTACTAGTAGTATCACGCCCCCAGCTCCCGCGAAATCCTATCTGCCACATTTTATAGCTAATGTCACTAAATTATGTTATAAGGACTTCGGTTGACCTGCTTGAATGAATTGACTAAAAAGGGCAATAGAAAACAAGAAACCGTCTGCAATATTAAGTATTAAATACGTTTGTGATGCCAACTGTCAAAACTATCGGGTGAACCACAATCGTTATCGATTTGCAACCCTTTGTCTTATTTTAATGGCAAACTAAGCCCATATACACCCCCAACAAATGATAGGCAGGAGCTATTGACGCAGAATTCAGAATAGTGGCCAATAGAGCAATGATTATAAGTAAAACATTTATTTATGAACTCTACTTAAAATTTAGACTGTCTGAACAAATTGATAATATGTGACAAAGACAAATGATCGCTTTTCGAATTACAAATGGTATAATTTTGGATGAAAAAGAGTGCAAAAGACCTGCAGTTGGTATAGAAATGGTTGAGTTTCTTGATTTATATCATTCACATATATAAGAGTTCAAGTTCAAGTGATAAGACAATCAGCCACGCATAGATGTATGCACCTGAAATATGAAAGGCATTCCAATAAAGACTTATTAAAGACTGATCCCAATTACTTACTTAAGCTAATGGCCATAATAATGATGAAATACAAGGGCGCTGCATAATGTAAAATCAGAACAAGTGTTACCACCATGCAAAATATGTGAAGGGCAACGATTATCAGCCAAGGCACCATGAAAAAACGGAATCTCCTGCGAAAAAGATACAGGGTACATAAGGAGCGTGTCAGATTAAATTTCCTTACCTTATAGGAGCCATAGACTAGGGACAGCGCGCTTAGCAGCAAGATGATGAAAGAAACGAACACACGCCATTTTACCTCATCAGTAAAGTAGCGATTTTCCAGTTCCTCTGTATGAGAATATGCTGAAGATCTGAAGTAGTTTAATTAAATAAAATAGTTACCTGGTAATAGCCCGCGTAGGAAAAGGGCCATTATTAACACACACAACCCATAGAATATGCAGCTCAGCACCGCTATGAAATGAGTGCCCTGTCTCAAAGTGAAAAAGTAGCAAACGCTTTTAAGCATTTTAGAAAAATGTCTACTGTAGTAAATTGTGGCTTAACGAACTTAAATTCTTCAAAGTTGACATGGGAAAAGAAATGACAATTAAAACAAAAACAAGCTAGAATGTCTGTAAAAATGTCAACTGTGTTTATTATATACTAAGTTTTAACACCCAGTACCCATAAAATGGGTAAGAGGGTACTACAACTGTGTGATTGTATGTATAAGACTGAAGAAGTCCTCATAAACTATAAATATTCTTCTATAGCACGATTTACAGTCGATTCGATAAGCTTCGATCTGAGTACAGGGTGCCTCATAGCTTGACTAGAGCATTCTTACATGTTTCATTCATTATTTGAAGCTAGCTGTTTGGTATACTCTAAACTTTTGGTCACAATGTAATATTGACCAGTCTAACATTACAAAATATTGTTTTTAATGTATCTGATTATTTCCCATAAGGAATTTATTATCAGGAACTCTGACTACCCTTTTTACACAACAAATTAAAGAGTCCAAATAATTAATAAAAGTTTAGCTTGGCAGCCCAGAAAAGTTACATTTTGAAAGTCGATTTCAAATGCAATTTCAATTTAATTAATTTCTTTTCTTGCAATCCCTAAAAGTTGAACTTTCATTTGAATTATTGCGATTCATGCAGCGCCCGCAGCTGCCACGTGCCCCACCGACAACGCCCATGCCCCCGAAAACATGTTGCAAGTGTGCAATTTGAATTGAAGTTCAATGCAATGCCAATTTCCGACTGCCAAAGAAACCCAGTCTCAAGTCGTGCCATTTGCCTTGCCGCAAAACGTGACGATCAACCCAAAGAGATATTGACAATTGAATGACAGTTTGTCCAAAAATGGGAAAAAATAACCCAAGAGAACTAAACCAGTTTTTTAGTGAACCTAAAGGGCTGAAGATCTGTGGCAAAAGTTGGAGCGGCTTTTGAAGCTATTCCACTTCAGCTGTAGCACTCATTTCCAATTAACGTCTGACAATGGCCAATCAATTGGCGAAAATTGTACAATTTAATAACAATTTGCTTAACAAATTGCTGGCCAAACATTGTCAAAGCGTCGACGGGGCCTCAAAAGTCTCTTGTCTATCGCTGTCCATGCGGAGTCCACACCCATTTCAATACCAACGACTGAACACACATTGAGCCAAATTGTGAGCTGTACAAACGACCTCCAGCTAATTGCATGGCCCGAACCCAGTTCCTGTCTCCTGTCCCCTGTCCCCTGTCCCCCAGTTCGGCCAATACAACAAGTGGCAGACACATTTCCGAGAGCAGCGGGCGTTGCAGTTGCCTTTTTTGTGTGTCAAGTGTATTACTCGTATATTTGTTGCAGATTTGGCATCTGGGAACTGAGCACCATTTTTGCATAGCGGCTGTGGGTGTCAAAGTCAGTTTTGGTTGTCCAGCCAGTTAAATGAGATACCCTATGAGTTTCGTGAGTGTCGTGAGTCTTTGGTGAGTGTAATTCATGCCCAAGATGTCATGGCCAGCAAAAGACTGGTAATCACATGTGAGTAGCGGGAGATTTGTGACGTTGTCATGAGAACCTTCCGACTGAGTTTTATAATACTTATTGAGAGTATCGAGAGACAGTCTCTCTGTTTATCGAGATTATGTTTAATTTTATAAGTTTTTGTAAGAAGAAGCCTAATACTTATTGAAGTTTACGATATGTGTGACTCCTGATTCGTATCGAATGTTCTTTGTTTTCCAACCTGTAAATGTTACGTGTTGTAATTTTTACAATTATATTGTTGAATTTGCCTGATTAGATAGTGAGTAGCTGTTGAATACGTGAGTAAGACCTGATTCTTCGGAATCTTTTTTGTCCACCTTCGCGAGTGTTATAACATCTATGACTTAATGATATTCTAAAATGACTGAGCACATTCCTGAAGTAAAAAATGTGTTCATAGTTACATTGGGTGGCGCCACAAGTTGCGTGTTATTGCACGTAAATGTTAGATAGTCTGACCGTAAAGTCTTTATTATTTCATAACAATATACTGTATTACATCACTGATAGTCGCTAATCTGTCTATTTGGCAACGCAATAATGGCAAAAATTGTTGGTAAACAACAGAAAAGAGGTATAAATTTGTGAAAATTAAACGAATAAAGACAATTAGATATCAATTGCGATTATTCGGCATTTGTTTGACACGTGTGTTTCACCCACTAGCAATCTAGTTTGGAATAATAAAACACAACTTATTTCAACATCTGCGTGAGTGATCTTAATCTGCACATGTTTATGGGGTATATCAGTTTACTATGCATATCTTATCGCAGATATACGTGTTTACAAGTATTATAAACAACGGCTTCATAATGCGTTAGTTATTTATGAATGTGGCCGGTCATAAACTGCGATCCGTTCTATCATCGCAAAAGTATTTGCAGTTCACCAGTTATCACAGGTGTCTTGCTGAGCCTTCTGCCTGATTGTTCTACACCTGTGTGAATAGCTATTTTAGAATGCAGCCTTATCAATGGCAAATATCAGTCAAACACGCATTATTCTCACATTTTATATGGTGGAAGGAGCTGGATGAAAGTGGCACTCGACTTTTATCGGTCGTTATGTTATCGGTCACTTGACTCCACGAATCGCGGACTATCGGGGGACTATCTTTGCCTTATCACTCTGACTTTTTGCAGTCGATGTGGGGCTTCCCTTTATCAGCCTCTCACAAGGTGGCTTATCTCGAGTTATACTTGCAAATAGCCGCTCAAACCCCAGCCAACTCTGGATGCGTACTTGCGCACTCTTCAATTAAAGTTCACACCATCAATCAATCCATCAATCAACCCATCAGCCAGTCAGGCAGCATATTAATGCTCCACTTCTTAGTGACGGAGCACTGCGTGTGGGCCATGCGTTTGGTTCTTGTCTTGGTTTTGGTCTTGGTCTTGGTCTTGGCCAACAACTCTGGCTTCCGCCTGCTAATCAAATTAATCGGCTGGCAGTGAGCGAATGAGTTTTTACTTGACTTTTAAGTGGGCGGCCGACATAGAGCTTACCGGTTTCACTAAGTTGTTTTGCATGTAATGCGCAGCTTTTTCGATGCCAACCATCGTTTATGGACTGGGCTTCGATTGGCCATCAAGTACAGCCAATAAACAACATGTTCGCTAATGTACGCAGCTAATCAGAATGCCATATCCGAAGCTTGTATGCTCTCTAGAGTCTTTCGAGGGGTGACTGTTTGATATTTACCCATATTCTTGGTAAAGATAGATTTTAGCTCATATGAATAGTAACATTGAAGAATAACCACACTTTAGACAATTATTTGAATTGTGCCTCAGAAGTTTGTTCAAAATAAATTGATCCGTTAATGATATACAATTGGTATTGTAATTGGATAGTTTGTCAGAAATATCTGTAGAACATGTTTAATTTAAGTTGGCAATACTATAAAAATCATATATGATATGGAAATCAGTTCTGGCGGTTTCCAACATCAATTAATTTACCTAATAACATTAAAAGCTTTCTAAAACCAGAAATCCACAGTTCCAGTTCTTTGTTGCGACCAAGGGAGCCGTCCATTTAGGGGCTTCCATGTATATAATCTCAGTGTTCTTTGAATACCTCGTGATAAATTTAATCTAAGCTTTGTGAGAGTATACAATCCTTGTCACTTGCCTTAAGGCTGTCCCGAGAGAAACGCATCGATTGCCTTTTAAGGTTTTAAGCACAATTGAAAACGACGCGTTGCCAGATGGGCAAAAAAGCTAGAGGGAGAGGCTGACAGTGTGTGAAAGAGAGTGTCAAATACAAGTAGAGAGGGTGTGTAAAAGGCAGGGGGCAGCAAGGGTGACTGCTTTTAGCCAAGTTTTTCATTTTTGCTTTTTACTCAGCATGAAGTATAGTCTGTCTAGTTTATTTAGTCGGTGGCTCAGTCAGCAGTTTATTTCCATCTCTTAGTTAAATGTTGTCTTTTTATGGCCAAACTTGAATCAATTTAAATGCTTTGCCACTTTGAATTGGCCCATAAATCTGTGTCTTTAATTTGCTCAGCCTATTATTATGCCATAAATAATGGGGCAGCCCTAGAAATGTATATATTGTCGTAAGTTATTTCGCCATGCGGAAGCAGTAAGCCAAGTGATCTAATTAAACCAAAGCAAATGTCTAATGCCTAAGCTTAACAATAAACCACGTTAACCAGCAGCAGTCTGTCGAAAGCATTTTCCCGATTTCTTATCAAAACTTGCGAGCTGTTTCATTTGAAAATGCGAAAATGTAGACATTTTGCATGGCTACCCTTCCTTTCCTTGCCGTCCCGTCTCCGCCACAAACCGAAAAAGTTAAGACAAGTCGAAGCCCCCTTTCAAACCCTAGACGCTCGTTAGATTTAATGACACTGCATAGTTTGCGCACGCACGACATCATTTCTGGCATCTGCGGAATAGGCCCCATTCCTGGCACAGAGTTTAGGCCAAAGATGTGGCGGCCCGAGTGCCATAGAGACCCAGTTGAGATACTTATAAGTGTGGCATGTGTGTGGCTGTGTGGTGTGTGGTGTGTGTGTAGCAGCTCTATTGAACCGTTAATTTGTATGTCAACTTAACTTGGCACTTGCACAAGATGCCGGCTGCCTGCTGCGGGCTGCGGGCTGCCTGCTCCGATGTCGCATCCTTTGCACTTGCTTCCCGTTGCCTCTGCTCTTCTCATTCAAACCACATTTCGAGTCCTGCGACGTGCCTGATTCGGAGCACTGAGAATGGCTTAGTTCTAGCATAGTTATCGCCGCTTCTCCTCTATTCAATTGCGCAGCTTTTGTACAGAACATTCACTTACATTGCCTTGGCATAATAAAGATGGCCCACTGATAACACCAAAGTGCTGAACCGCATTGAAGCAAAGAGCACCTCCTCTTGAGTGTTTTTCATATTTTCAGTTTTTCAGTTCCATTTTTTTTTGTTATTTTGGCAAGATAACAGGGCTGGGATTGCGCTTGTCAGGCAAATGAAGTGGTAAAGTTTTATAGAGGCACCCCGAAACATAGTCCATGATTGCCATTAGATAGGGAGTGGCATGTTCGCGCTGTGATTTGTAAACAGAATGTAGTACATACTCATAAATTGTCTTCATATGCTCGTATCTCATCTATTTTTGTCCGCCCGTCCACGCATAAATTTGATTTTTCATTGTAAAAAATGCTCGATATTTATTGGTGTTTATTATCCTATTTTCAGTATTTATTTCAGCATTTTTATGATATGACCATATACTATCATTTATTTTTGTGTGCTCGTCCCATATTCAGTATTTATTTTATAATTTTTAGACATTACTTTATTTGCTTGAGAGCAGACAATTTCACTCTAAGTTAAGCCCAAATTTGTAAATAAATATCTTATATTTGGGTTCTCATGTTCACGGCAAGGTTCAGGCCAGTTGTTGTGAATCTCAATTTCTGTTCAATTATGATAGCGACCCGTCGATATTTGGATACTTCCAATGTACAGCTGATCAACTGTTTATATAGTATGGCAATTATTATAAACTATTGACCGGCGAATACACGGTTAAATTGTAGCACTTTTCTTGTCGAGCTAAATTAATATGAACATGAGAAATCGAAATCAAGGTAGTTCTATTTACTATTCTAAGCCCTTGCAACTGACGCATCTAAACATTAAAACCTGTTTAATCTTATTTAGTCCATGTTAAAATCCTTTCAACTTCAATGTCGCCCATTTGTAAAAGTTTCACAGCATGGCCCGTTCAAATTCATTTGCATACTGAAAATATCAAGTTATATTTGTATACTATGTATGAAAGAGACCACAAAACATTGCCAGACATTGCGTATGCGTGATGTGTTTCATATTTTTATGCTAAGTATGCAAATGTCACATACGTTTCATACATAATCCCTCCAAAACAGCAAAAAACAAAAACATTGCAATGCGACATGACAGACGCTGTTTTCATCTTTTTATTATTATTAATAATTAAAATATTTTGCCTTTAAACTTTTTTCTCGTGCACATTTGCGCTGCTGCTGGCACATATTCTTTAATTAAATACAACACAAATTTACACCAAACAAACCAACAAAAACAAAATAAATAAACAACGTCCTGCGTCCTCCCGCAACCTGCGGCGCTGTTGGTGAAAATCTCGCACTCACAAATAATAAAAAAAAACACGCACTTAACGCTTTAAATGTGTAATTAAAATAATAACAACAACGATGATGACAACGTCAAACAACAACAACAACAACAACAACGATGCTTCTGACGTTGATGGAATGCTGAAATGTTCGTGGGCTCGGCACACGCGGCGTATGCGCAACGGGCAACGGGCAATGGCGTTGACCCTTGACCCCCCTGTCACTTGCAACTTAATGGAAATGGAATTAATTGTTATTGGAAACCTACTCGAATGCGAATTGCATTTGCGTTACAACAATGATCAAATACACACAAACACCCACATGACTATACACTCATGCGTGTGTGATTATAAACAAATGACATTGATATACTTAATTGTTGGCATTATACGATACTTAATCGCATTTAATGGTCGCTTGCACTTTCGTCCGGCTGTGCCAAATCGTAATGTGACCTGCAATAAATAATTGTAATGGGAAACATCGATGTAACCGCAATGCTCCTTCAACGGCAACAACATTCAGGTGGCCTTTTGGTTTAAGGTTGGTGTTTGGCTTTTTGCAATATATCCACATAACTATCTATGTATATATAACCCAGCATGATACCCTAAAGTTTGAAAAGCACTTCGAATTAAGTATACAATGAGTATCAAATAAACAAAATTAAAAATTGCAAGAACAGGAGAATTTATCGATTAACATTTACTGTGTTTATGCAATGCTCGATTTCATGAATTCGAGTTGACTATTATTAGGTTTAGGCGATAGAATTCACGCTTTCTAAGAGATGCCACTTGTTAAAAATACGAATCAAAAGCTCGAAGATAGGTGGCAACGCCTTACCCATTTTTATTAACGCTGAATTCAGAGTTAACTATTGGGTGTTAAGGTAATTTTCTCAAATTCTTTGTAGTAATAAGTTAAGTTAACAAAAATTTCATTTTCTCACAATCTAGTTAGTGGTTCTGAGCTTGACTGCGAGTTAAATGATTTTTCGATAGAAATATCGTGGATGAGGAGATGAATGAAAAGATCTGATTAACATCGGCGATATTATATTATATGATTTATTTTTACAACTTGTATACTTATTCATATTTTTGGATAGACTACGAATTGTACTTCCGAGAGAGATGATGATGCGTCGAATAATTCTTCTCTTCTTCTTATCCACCACAACCTCATACAGGGTTGTGTTTTTTATCAAGGCTAGTACGTAGCTCGGTTTTTGAGTAAACGAAGGATAAAGGTGAACAGCTGATTGAAGTTTATTAACATTTTATCAGCTGCTTTGGTGCGATATTTTTGCCACTTCTTGGCTGGGAATGGAGTACAATCTTTAGATTCACGTATTCAAGTATTCCCTAGTCTCAATTCTTGTAATGATCTCGCAGTATATAATTTATTTGGGAGCAACAACATGTGCTGTTTCAATGTATTTCTGTAGATCAAGTTGTGAATTTGTAAATAATGAAGAGCAATTTTTTAAGTTTCACGAATTCCATGGCATAAATTAGTCAATTAAGTGAAGAGTATTAATTCCAAATTCTGCAGAAACTGGATTTATCTTAGATTTATTCTAATTTATGAACAACATTTGGAGTCACATTCACTTTGACTTGTTTGCAAGAGTATTTCAGCTTCGGACAGCTGAAGCTGACTCCACTTTATATACTTGTTTTTTATTTATGACCTCTGCTGTTTATTTAGTTGTTAATTTAAGTTTAATTTAAATTTACATGAATTCCCAGTCCCGCGACAACTCGACAACTGAACAACTGGGCAAAACACCTACGCAAATATTTATTCAAATTGTTTCTCTCGCAACTGTAGTTGTATTTGTGTTCGTACGATATCTATGTATAAGGCAGGCAGTCGATGCGACTTCTCTGCCTGCACTGCCTGCACTCCACTCCACTCCACTCCACTCGTACTCCAGCTATGAAATGTGTCAAGTACAGTAAACAGTTACAAATTTATGGCAGGCGGGCACCACACGCGACCAGGACCCGCCCTCGTCCTCGTGCGCCTGCTCCTGCTCCCGCTCCCGCTCCTGCTCCTCCCTATCATGTCACCCTGCACCGCTTGTAATTCAATTAAAATGCAAAGAGATTTCAGCGCTCCGGGCACAGCAAATGGAGCGTGTGGACCCGGTCCTCGCATGGCACGTCCACTTCTCGCTGTCAGCGCACAAAACTGTTGTTTGTATACCCTGTACTCGTTTAAGAAATGGACTCCTACGGTCTCTCTATGGTCTCCATTTTTATTCCGCATCTGCAAAGATTTTTCCGAGCAATTAAGCGGCTTTCAAATTCCTTCCGCGCAACAGTTTGTTTACCACTTTGAAAATGTGTCCAAATTCATAAATAATGAGAAAAGTATAAGCCCAAAATACAAACTCAAAGCTGCATTAAGAATGCAAGCAAATGGTCAAGCGATCCCACATTATTCCACAAAATTAAACAAAGCTATAACAAAGTAATTATAAACTGACTCCCCTTACGATATAAATAGTTCAGTTAGTAGTAAATTAACTTGTTGGATACTTTTATAAAGTGATTAGGTGCAGGCTTACAAATGAGTCTGTTTGGAATCTGTTAGAGCAGAAGTAACTTAGTGGCTAAGGCATCCACCTGGCAAAAAACATTACTCGGGTTTAATGTCCGCTTAGGACCACTCATATCCGAACAGTTTAAGAAAACAAAGGCTCCTTAATGATGAGAACATGTCTGCTATATAAAAATGACTTAAAACAAATTCGAGCTTATTTTTCATCCAATTTCCCGTTTAATTATTTCAAAAATATATATATACATAGGTATAGGAACAGTTTAATAACATTTTAAAACGTTTAAATATTACCTACTGAATATACTATATATTTGTTTGGAGCAGAAGATGCCGGCTGGGGCGCTGGTAGTTCGGCTTTTTTGCCGAAGACGCTCTGGGGCGCTGCGGTAGCAAAGCATCTGTCCTCAGAAAAATGCTTGTTTGACGTATACATAGGTATATTCAGTAGTTAATGGTTAAACCTAACATTGATTTTGTTTTGTTGAAAAAGTTGTATCGAAATTGCAAATTGTTATGTATAAGGCAGGTTAAAACCTGGCTAAGTAGATTTAGGAGGAGAACAGTTTGGTATATACTCGAATTCTTTAGAAAACGTCTACCGCAGGGATTTCTCTAGTATTCTAACAAAGATAAAGGGTATCTCACTGTGTATCAGGCTAAACTTCAACTTTTTTTTTAATTCTTATTTGTAATTTTTGTTAGCATTTGACAGTTTCTGTTAATTTTCGTTGTTGTGTTATCAGAGCTCGGGCCCCCAAGTAATATTTCAACAATGTTATGCCGAAATGCAAAACTTCTGCATGTCTGTCACTTTATCAGACCAAATGTCTAAATAAAATAACACAATTCACAATTTGCCGGGGGGAAGTAAAACAAAAAACAACTTTTTATGTGTTTTTTGCCAAGCGCAGCGTAAAATTTAATGAAATTTGAGTTGATCTTGTGATAGTCTTGTGTTATTCTCCTTGAGCATAGAATGTACGTATGTATATCGCTCTAAGATCATATGACACTAGGTTTACTGACCAATCCGCAACTTTTGGCTATTGTTCCCTAGTGTTAATTTGCATAAGTTTCGTAATTTATTTAGTGCATATTTGTATAGAACTCAAGACAAAGCGCGCCTTTGTTTTGAGCTCTGTTAATTGGTTAAATAATTAACAAATTTATCGCTAAGTTGGTAAATAGAAAATACTAAGAATAGTCACAACATTTACTGGAGGCAATCTATAAAAAGATATATTACAAGAGTTGTGCGTGACCTCCTACAAGCCCTCCAAATGACCTTGACTCTGAACGTGGCTCGATACAATTGTCAACGGTATTTTTTGTATTTTTGTTTGTTTTTATTGTATAATGAAAGTTGCATAAAGCAAAGTCAATTACTCCAACAAAGCGGAAAAAACAAGCAACAGCTATCAAAAAGTGGGAAGGTCAATGAGTATGAGCGAGACAGTGAGAGAGAGAGAGACAGAGAGATGACAATACATTTACAGTTGGCACAATGGCAAAATAATTGCTATTATTTTGGCTTTAATAACAAAGCTAGTCAAAGTAGCCCAGTGACTGTCAAACTGTTGTCAAGCGTTTTAAATCGCAACAAAGTCGCTCAAGTGTGGTACTGTGTGTGTTGGTGTGAGTGTGTTGGCTGCGGGCGTAAATTGAGCATCCCAAGTTCAATTACACACTCACACACACACACATACACACTGGATGTATGTGCATGTGTTGGTGAGTTGTTACTGCCCTCCAACTAAATTTTTAATAGCACTTTTATTTTATTTCATTTTATTTGAATGTTACATTCTCGCTTTTTGCACAAATTTTCCCATTTAAATTTGGATGTTGGTTTTGGGTTGCTTTTCAATTTCCGACGCCAACGGTTGCTCTTGTTTTTGTTTTTGCTGCTATTTTGCGGGCGAGCTAAAACAACAATGAAGCATTTCCGGTTACCATGTGTATTTGTGAGTGTGTGTGTGAGTGTGCGAGTATTTTTGTGGATTATATTCATTAGTTTGCGTCAATTTGAAATTTAAAATATAAATTGCGTTGAAAACTGATGAATGTTGCAGCGGGTCTGTCGTACCCCAAGCTGCTCTGTAAGCGGATATAATAATAATCAATGTGTTGAAGTTCTGCCCACATTACCAAAGACTAATGGGAATCGGTACAGTTTTGAAAATGTTCTGCGACAGGAAATATTACAGCACGCATTCAGAATGAACTTTTAAGTTTTACAATTTACTTTGACTAAAGCATAAAACACCTCAGAAGAGAACCTTGTACTATTGTTGATGTTTGCATCGATTTTTAACTACAGTTTAAGAGTGCTATTAAGTATGCACATTTGTAAACTATCAAATATATTTAGTTTATGCAAATTAAACTAATTAACAGGTCAAATCAATCTAGACATCAAATATACGCCAAAGAAATCGTTTCAGTTTTCTAGAAGTTCTGGGCCCAAAAAGTGTTTCTATGAAGCTGGGAAAAATGTTGTAGCTTTTCTACAACTTTTGGCAAATTCAATGGAAAGCCAAAGTTTAATTTATTTGTTACAAATATTCTCTTATTCTGTTGCTTTCTGAACATTACATTCAACTTGTATTAAAAATTCTTGTTGACGCTCTAAATTAAATAAAAATATTGTATATAAACTTGCCTGCCGTGATGAACAACTCTCTGAGTCATTTTTAATTATAATATAAAATATTTGAGAATTTGTTTCGTCAACAATTTAACAGAGCTTGAAGAGCCGTTCCGGACGTTACAGAAAAGAGAAGAGAGTTTCTCATTATTTTCAGAGACTCTACAAAAAAAAGACCTCAGAACTGTTTTAGGTTATTTTGAGCACCTTATATTAGCAATATTTTCACAAAATATGTCAGTTTATAATTCTTACATAAATACATGAGTATATGAATCATTGCCATGTTATGGCAACTTGTTAATTGTAAGGAGGGATACACATCTTTATGCATATTTCGTGTATTGTGTTATTAACTCAAAAACAAAAGGGTTAGAGTCATTTTTTTTGAATAAGCCCATACGTATAAGTATAATAACAAATTGATATCCCTAAATAAAATATGTATCTTTGATTTCTTTCATTTCCATTTACTGACTAATTCGATTTCCACATTCTTTCTACTTGCAGGTAAGAACACGTCACATCCAACTCAAGTATAAGCAAGTACTCGTTTATTCTCCTAATTAAGTGTCACTGCCAATAAGTACAACGTCGAGGCGAAGTCATAACGCGATCAAATCAACCTCAAAGATACTTACTTTCCATTTTTGCACTGCAGCCCACACAAATCAGAGCTGAGTGCCCGGTTTTATGGCACATTCATTGAGTGGCCCAGCACTTTTGAGGCCTATCTCATGTCCAGAGTCAAAAGTGTCAACACGCGTGGGCTGGGAAAGACACTCCAAGAACTCATACGGAGAACTCATAGACAGACATCCAGCAGAGAGTGGATTGTCGGACAGTTATGCATAGGCAAATCCCCATAACGGTTTACCTCCCGGTAGTTCGGGGAGGAGGAAGTTCTTCCTCAAGTTCCCAGCCCGAACATGCAGCACATGAATGCTGCAAGGGGATTACGTTTGGGCCCTTGGTCCGCCTTCCCGTGCTGCTCCCCAGCTGCCACTCTGTGCTGTACAAGAGCAGCAAATGACACCAGGCATGCCCCAGTGCATTGAAGTTGGGGATTGGGAGCACATTGGAGCCCCTTCTGCTGTGTGCTGCCTTAGCATGTTATTGTAACCATTGCAAATATGCCAGCAATTTAGTGGGCGTGGCCAGGCCCTAGTAGAAAACTTTGACGCCAGCCAGGCCCGCAGGCGAAGCCACAACGAGACGGTCGGGACGCGCTCAGCTGAGGTGTGGGGGGAAATAGCGGCGATATCTCTCAAGTTCATTGCTTGTAAAATTGACTTTAGCGCAAGAACATCCAGCAACAGCAACAGCAACAAAATCAACAGAAAGAACCACAACAACTTCAAGCCGGCAGCTAAACAAGCCAAAGATACTTAGCTACAATTTTGTGAGCTGCCTTTCTTTTTAGCCCCCCTTTTTAATACCCTGTAACTACAAAATGCCTAAAATTGGGTATAATAAAGCAGTGCCAATGAACGTAACGAGCACAGAGACACATCTTCGTCCCTTTAAACGAATATATTTCTGTTGGAGCTACATAAGTATCAAGCTATATATATCTCTACAAAGATATCCTTGCTATTCTCCGCACATCATAGTCACATTATGATGCAAACAAGCTGAGCTACTTTGGTCTGAATCGAACTATTATATCACGAAGCTGTCATAAGAAAAATCTGAACAATAATGAGATGTATAAGAACTTGTTTCATGATTACTCAAGTAAACTCATTCCAAGTTTAGTTAGACTTCATATCTTATAGCTGTCATACTAACAACCGGTTGAAATATCACTTCTTGTATGAAACACTGTTTGGTATAAGTATTTAGTATTTCAATCAATCTCAGCAATTGCAAGTCTTACTATATCTACTATAGTATGTTTTAATTTGATTTAACTTGGATCATTGTGTCTTATAGATGCCGTAAAACAGTAGGGTGATAACCGGAAAGGAAATGAAACATTGTTTCTTGTTTGATATATCAAAAAAGAAAATCAAAGATACTAGTTTTATCAAAGCGAAGAGCAGGAGATAAAGTCAGTGCCTTGTAGTTACTTAGACATACAATGTATGAATGTATGGGATGTGTGTTAGGGTATCTCACAGTCGAGGCACACTCTTTCTTGTTGTTTTTTTGTGTGTGTGTCGTGGCCTATGTGCATTTTGCTTACCTTTTTAAACATGGCCACAGATTTGTGTAGTAGTTTTATTTAATGTTTTTGTTTTTTTTTTTGCTGCGTTTTTCTACTTTGCTGCGGCTGCATTTTCGCAATTTTTCTAGCTCATTTGCCCAGACGCCAAATGTCCTTCAGCACCGTCTCAGTCGCCGCGGTGGCTCCATCTGCGTTGGCATCGTGGGGCCTCAGTTATCTTAGCCGCTGCTGCCATTTGGCAAATTAAAGTGTGCGCAAAAGCCCAAAGCCAAAACCCGTTTGGTGGCCAGGCGGCGCACGTGCAACCTGGAAAGGCTGCAATTGCATCTCAAGCGCGCCAAGCAATTTGGCAATGCATGAAAAGAAAAAAGACCAAGAAACAATCCCAAGATTTTTGGTGCTCATTTCATTTGTTCATGCCACACTTGGTGGCATAATTCGCACACCGGCCGACGCCCCAAACACCGAGGACACTTCGCACACTCGCAGGCGACTCGCTGGGGGAGCCGCATGTTCGATTTACGAGCTGTGATATTTCGTGCATTGCCTGCCAATTGTAATGCGGTTTTTCTTTTCGCCTTCGTACCCCACACTTGGCCCGGCCAGCCTGATCTGGCCCCAGAGCCAGCTGTGCGCCATCGATGGCCAGTTGATAACCGAGCCAATTACCTAACTGAAAATCAGCAGATTCGAGTAGGAGTGTGACGAAAGCTTAGCGCAGTATGAAATTCCTAGAGTTTCTGTATAATATACCCAAATCTTCTCTAGGACGTTGATGTACTAAAACGGGCAGTCCATTCAACTTGCCCAACGACACCAAACACGGATCCAGTCAAATGCAAACCACCTTCCGCCCAACCGACCGAGGGGCGCGCCTCATAACGTGTGGTACCGAAGATCGCGGACAGATAAATAAGTACAAGCTAAATAAAAATTAAAATAATAGACAAAAAGTAACTATAGATTACACAGATACTATATAAAAGTGAAGTTCTGAGTAAGGAAATAGAAGAAACATTACATATTAGATGATAAAGCTTGTTATAATTAGAAGGAGTCTTCCGCTTTTATACTCGAACCTATAAGCAACCCTCTGCTATTGTATTGCAATTTTGTAACGAGGTGTTTTATTATTTGTAAGGGATCTTACATAGCTTTCAATGTATTTGTGTATATTCCTGATCAGTGCGCCGAGCTGAGTCGATATAGCCATATGTGTTTGCCGGATTCTATGACTACGATAAAACCCTGTACTTTGCAGGCAGTACATACATATACATATATGTAAGTATGTCGGAACCGGGTGAATCTGATATTAATCAGATGATGGTTGAACTGCCATAGAAACAACTGGTCGAGTGAAATTGAGTTGCTTTAAAACAAATTTTAATTGGCTGCTCACTTTGTGGCGAATTAGTGCAGAAGTGCAAGTTTGCAACAGCAGCAAAGTGAACCATCCTGTGCATGAAACTTTACTGAAAATTTGCATAATCAGCTCACAACTTTTGAGATTTTGGCTACTTTGCTTCTTATTATTGCAGTCACCAGAAGTGCTGTGAGAAAAATGTCATTTAAAAGCAATGAGGGTACACCTTTGAAATGTAAAGTAGACGAAACCATTTGTCTTTTGCAACACTGGTTATGCAAATACTATGCACAACTTTTCGTAGTCAAGGGTCTGGGTCGAGCAGAACTTTTCAGTCAATTTTGCTGCTCAAATTTCAGTTGAAATTTCCCACAAACTCAACACGACGATCACCCTATAGCTGTCATTGGAACAATCGGGATATAAGTACTTTAGGTGCTGCCAATTTTTTTAAGAATTTTCATTGAAGATATTTGTTTATATCAGCATGGATATTTAATCTTTGTTACGCCGAAGTTTATTATAGTATTAGCACGACCTTGATGCAGGGCGGTTAGGATGTAGAATTGTTATTAATATCTATTGATGAAAAAGAGCATTATTGTGGGTCTAAGATTCTAAGTCCATTGTGTGTTTGTCAGATGGTTAAATATTGTTGTTATAGTTGTTTGAGTATGCATACATAATTTGCTGAGAGAATCTGAGAGAATATCTTTCGTATTCTATACTTTCTGGGTAATTTTCTAAATTATCCGCTAACAGCATAATAGCTGAGATTGTCATTTTAATGACTTAAACATTGTCTTAAGTTGTGGTCTGGAAGTATTTCACCTCGATTCGATGCACTTACTTAAAGGGCAGACTCCACCGCAAATTTGGCCATTTGCGATTTTCCACTCCCGTTTAGAGTGCATCAATTGATGGTCGCAAAAAGTTCTTGGAACTGCGCTTCGCTCGCGATTGATTTAATGCTGATGCAGTGGAACGGCAACGGGAACGGGATTGAGATTGAGATTGGCCACGGACACAGGCAACAACTGGACAACTGGACAACCGGACACTGGACAACGGACAAGCTGCTTCCTATCGGGCTGAGGCACGTTCCGAAGCCGTTGCCGTTGTCAAATATGGCTGCGGTCAGTTTTCTAACTGCATTGACCAACAACAACAACAACAACACAAACAACAACTGCAACAAAAAGCTGGTAAAACTTTTTCATGGCAGCTGCTGTGGAGCGCGCATAAATTTAGAATCCAAAGTTGCTTTTACCTTTTGCGGCCACCCTTTTTGCATTTACCGTTAAGTTTTGTGCTACAAATTTGCTCTACGCGATTTTTTGTTTTTGTGTTGTCTTTTTCCCGTAAGTAGCCGCCTCCAATTGCATTTCTCCAGATTTTCCCGAGGAGGCCAAGTGGCGCTCGTCTCAGCATCGAGATTCAAATTGAGGCAACTCTGTTGCCGCATAACTGCGTGAACGGGGACAAAGCGATGCCTTCTCAACGTGGCTTAAATTCAAAACAGTGGCAGCTGGCAACGGCAGCTACCAATTCATTTAAGCCACGTTGCTCTGCTAGCTTGTTAAAATGTTCAAACGGAACCAACATAAAAGACCTCTAGCCAGCTGGCTTTTATCACCACCGGCTTGCCCGGCCCCATATGTGCCTATCTGTGCACTGGCTGAAAATATTTGTATACCCTGTGCCATTAAAAATTGCTTGATATAGGGTATAATGCAGTTGTGCAATGTTACAGTCGGCAAGTGCCATTGGCGACTCTATAATCAAAAATAAGAATTCTGAGCTTCGAAAATTATATAAATTATTCGGTTATTCGGAGCAAGTGAAATTCTGAAAGTATTTTGAAAATTTATTCTCTAATGTACATACTATATTATACAAAGTATTTTTAATGAATAATTAACTTTCCGTAAATATTTCCCAACTATCTGATGCAAATTTGTAGTGTGCCCGCTCCTGAGCCTAAAGTTCATACATCAGCCTGATCTTCTATAGCAACTGCCTAGAAGATATCGATTCCTAGAAGTCTACTTCTTCTAGACACGGAGGTGCACTCTTTCTCGAGATCGTTGATTCTACAAGCCGCTACATCCAGCTGCTCTCAATTCTCAGTTTACTAGCTCGGTTTAGAGTGTCCCGTTAAGGGACAAGTAAGTATTGCTAGTTTCCTAGAAGGGACTTAGCCTGTCTAAGACCTGGTGCATTTCCCCAGCTTGACTGACTCACATTGTTCTCCTCTAAGCTTAAGTGTGTCTTCCTATGCCACTATTGTGTTCTGGTTCTACTAAGTAGGAGCTACTTTTCTCCCATTCTAGCTAGCTCGTCTGCTGTTTCATTGCTGGGTGTATCCCTATGGTGTCCTGGGATCCATATGTCGATGTCTTGCATTCTGTAAATTATTTAGTTATTTCTTATATTTCCACCTGGGTATCTCTAAGTCGAACAGTTCCGACTCGTGCATTCCTGCTTGTTTTCATTTTGATTGCATTTATTTTTGGTTCGTGTGCGCCTTGCAATTTTCACACCTGAAATTGCAGAATTGAGTGCTGCCCGATATGTTCGCATTGTTTACGATAGCGAACTGCATCGACATCCATTTCCATTCACCGGCGTTCCGCCCGTTCGGGCCAATTTAACAAGTCTCCGGCCCCGGTAATTGCCGTGCAACGCGACACACGCGACGTATACGCAACCTTTTAATTTTTTCATTATAACTGTCAGCAATGCGAACTCGTCTATAATTTCATAATAAGCGACAGTCGATGGCCAAGTTGATGGACTGTCTGAGCGGCAACTGGAACTGGAGCTGGCGCTGGAACTGCAATTGGCTGCAACTCGACACCTCGAGGGAGGTCGCCGCTCCGCCACTCTACCACTCTACGACTCTGCCACTCCGATGTGGCGACTTAAGGGCCACACGGACAGAGCTCAGAGCTGTGTCTGTCAGTTCTCGGTTTGATTTGTCATCGATGGCAATTTGAGCCACTTAATTGCCGCCTTGGTGACACGTAATTGTAGTTTCTTTTGTTGCCTGCTGCCGCCAGTTGTCGGCCTGGCTAGTTCATCTGCAGATACTCTGCTCCTCAGTGCTCAGTTCTCAGTGCTTCTGGCCAGCGCATAGTTTCCTGTCGCGCTTTTTTCTGAGCCGCGAGTCGCCTATTTGGGTCACTGGCTGCCGTGTGGAACGTGTTGAAGTGCAACGAGACGGAAGTTTGTTTGTTTACTGCCCGTTTGTTGGCTCTGCAACAGCACTGTCAATAGCAACAACAACAACAACAACAATAACATCAACGACATCAGCATCGACCGCAAGGCGAAAGGCAACGAACGCCAGCGGCTAACGAACTTTTGAGCTCGGGGTGTTTGTTGCAAATGGTCAAATGCCAGTTAACCGGGTCAAAGCGAATGCGGTTTGTGGTTAAGCTAATCAGAGTGAATCTCGATTTGATAGCACAGGGGGCTTAGCGATTTCATTGAATCAAGTTCACTGATTCAGTTGTGTGACAGTGACAATGGGCGTGTTCAGAGTTGGTTTGATCAATGTTCAAGTATCACAAAAAGTGTTAACTACTTAAGTTTTTGTATAGACAGTTCCATTTGATGTTTTCTTTGTGGTTCGTGGCTCAAATCCCCAGGGCATCTTTTGCTAGCCAATCAATCTTAGAATCCAGTGCATTCATGGTTATAGGTTGCAATAAGACTTAGAATAGAACAAGAACATCTGATGTGATTTCAGCAGCAATTATTAACTAATAGGCTATTGACACTGATCCAACATCCACCATCATCTGTCATGATGTTTCCATAGTTTTACCCGTGCCAGAATTTACCATCCGTTCCACCATCTTGTTATCCGATACATGATTATGAGACCTGCAAATATATATCGATAGTTGAGATGTTTCCAAACATATATTTATATTATCAATATTAGAATCTCGATCGATTCGTAATCAAATATATGTTTATTTTTTTAAATTCTCCACTACTCATATCTTAGTGCTTTTGAGTTCTTACGTCACATGCCGAAACACGTCTTTCCGTGATAAGTAATAAACCCAGCTATACTAAACATCCGCTTTAATTTGATATTTTCTCTTTCAATATTATTATTGTTTTGTGGGACTTTCTTTAATCTGTGTGAATTTTATTATTTGCATTTACTTATAAAGTGTTTCCTTTTTGAAAAATGGCTTGCAAGAGGAGAAAAAGTTGATGTCACGTCCCAGGAATCAGATTGTTTCAAGTTTGGCCTTTGGCCTTTGAATATAATAAATATTTATCAAAATTACTTTAAATAATATATCGATTCTCAAAAGAAGTATTTATACATACAAATACATTGAATATTTTCATAATTTTTCCAGTTTAAAGTTATAGTATCATGATACCCAAATGTTGTATATCACCTACGTTTATCAAAATGTGGAAAATCTATAATAACTTCATCGGGAAACACATTGTTCTTTTGCCTATGATATCTATTCATAATACCACACCATACGACTGTTTTTCTTTACAAAGCCATCAGATTAATTTTCCAAGTTTAATCAAGAAGCCTAAACTTTTAACTTTATTCCCCGCTGAATTTAACCCAACTTTGGTAGCTTTAGCTCGTATAATCTCTGTGCTCGCATTCCTGCTGGTTTTAGTATTCCGCATTTCATAAAAATAATAGAAAAATGTTGAATTTTCTGCTATTCAGTTTTTCGGGGGTGGTTAGTTTCCAGAGTGGCCAGGGCGAACAGCGCCCCTAAATGAGTTGGGCGAATGTCTGCTGGGAGAGAACTTGGCAAATGGGTTTTCACGGTGAGCCATAATTAATTTAATGTCTAATGCTCACTTGTGCATGGCACAGAATTGGAAAAGTTTGCCCAAGAAATCAACGCATAAAGCTTCGTGTTGACAAGAAGGTGGTTGCTGTATGCCCCGGGGAGGTGGGGCGCTGATTCAACCTGGCTGTTGAAGTGGCCAGCACAACGGCTGACATAAATAGCAGGCGAGGAACGTTAGAAAGCCAAGTGGCCAGAACCAATGTGGCCAACAGGCAGCCGATACCGATGACGATGCCGATCGATTGGAACTAAAACTTGCAGATCGCTCCGACTGTTTGTTGCAGTTGGTTCTGACGGGTCGCTCTGCGCACGTTTGGCATCAAATCGATTATAGCACGAGTCATGAGCAGTTCTGGACGAGTCGGGCAATTGGAATGGAATCGCTTGGACACGCTCAGCCGTGCCTTGACTTGGAGCTGCGTCGTGTGTGTCGTTTCTTTGTTCCACATTGACCATTGGCCAATGACTTTGACATAGAAACGGGCCACAGAGTCAAGTTGGAAAGTCCGCATGGCCTTTCACTGGGCAGCAGCTAAAGGTATGTGTCCATTTACAAGCCCGCCCTGCCCGCCTATCCTGCCTCAGCACATGCCAATGCACCGTGCCGTACCCCTTCCCCTTCCACGGGTGGCAGCTGTGGACACGCACAGAACGCTAGACAAGACCCAACCCCAATCCTGGTGGCGAACTGGAGCCACCCCTCGGGCTGCTCCCGTCTGCCTTGCTTCATTTTACGTATTTACGCCTTTTATTTGTATTTTGTTTGTTCGCTTTCAATGCAGTTCGCCCCCCTCTCGTCCTTTGGGCACTTCTCTCCCCCCGTCCGTCGGTCTGTTATGAATATGAATAATGCTGAAAGCATTTCAACGGTACTTTAACCCCACGACAACGACGCATATCTTGGAATTCACATCCCTTTACCACTCCCCTGCCACTTATCCCTATCTGCGACTCAGAGTCAGACTCTTGGCTTTAGCCAAATGGGCAGCATTTGTCGCCTGTTGTATTTTTTGTCGTCTGTTACCGTTTGTATACCCTAGCTGAGGGTATACCAACTATGCCAGCAAATATGTAACGTAATAAAAGATTCTCCTCCGATATATACGATATATTCTTGATGAACTCAATGCAGACTGTCAGTTACGTTTTCCCTAGGTTTTTAAGCTACTTATACTATTCGCTTAAGAGAACCGACCAAACTAATTTCAGAAGTTTATTGAATTTGATTCAAATTGAACCACCATATCCCATAAATACTTACAGAACGGCTGTTGAAACATTTAGTTTGTGTATGATAATGTTATGTTCCTTTTCCGCAGGCTTCCAGGTAAGACAAGATTTCCTTCTCTATAACTGTCTCAGGAGAATTTTAGTCAGTACATATCCAAGGGTATATAATCTTCGGTATTTAAAATTTTGCGCTTCTCTCTTGTTGTATTATTGTTGTTGTTGTTGTAGACGCAGGCCTAGACAAACCTACACAAATTTGTTACGTACTTTCCGGCGCATACATCCCGGCTTCAGTTCCAGTTTCTGTTCCCTGCTCTAGCTCCTGTTCCCCCCTTAGAATGTCGAGGGGGGCGCAGTCGGCAATCATACCGTTATGTGTGTGTTTTGTGTATTTTTGTTTTAATGTCTGCTTTAGCTTGTTTATGTTTGTATTCGCTGTTGGATGTGGTGTTGTTGTTGTTGTTGTTGTTGTTGTTGTTGGAGCGACATTCCTTCCATGTCTGTGTAAATATTGATTTTTTTCTGTGCCTAATGTGAGAAAGCAGCTAGACATTTGTTTAGTTGAGTGTTGCATTAGTTTAACCTTTGAGGTTTACAAAAATAAAGAATCTCCTCTGATACATGGGATAGAGAGCGACCTTGATGGAACCATATCGCTGGTAAATACTGAGGTTGGTAGTAATCTGGCTTTGACTTTAAATAAATGGGAAAATTCTACATAAATTGTGAAGGTGATTGTTCTTTTTGTAATATTGTTATATTACTTTAAGAAACAGAAAACTGTACCTGACTCAGAATTTCATTGCTTATCAGTTTTTACTCCCTGTAGGGGTTACTAAATCTGTGGAAATGTATGTAACAGGAAGAAGGAGAAATATACATACATATATATTCTTGATCAGTATCAAGAGAGAATTCGATTTGACCATGTTTGTCTGTCTGTCCGTATGTAACAGCAACTATAAGATCTAGAGACACTAAATTTGGAATGTCGGTTCGTGTATAGCAGGTGCAGGTCAAGTTTATTTTGGATCTGAGATTCGTAGTCGGGTATACTCTTCTTACTTGTTTAAACTGTTTCCGGAACATTTCTATTTCGAGCTATTATGGGAGCAACGACTATCCAATCAGTCTGAAAAGTCTATCTTTATTGTTAATCCCTTGTTTCGTACCCAACTCTTCTTTACCTCTCTCTTTATATACATATTTTACTCCACTCTACTTCCCTTCTCTTTGTCTTTCATTGTCAAACATCAACAGGTTATCCCTAAAAGGTCTACCAATACTTACCATATTCTTTTTCCACTCTCTATAAGTCTTACTCGTACTCAACTCTTCTATCTCTTGCTCTTTCTATGTAAATCCTTTACCTCTTCGCCGCTTCTCCCTCTTTGTTTTTATCGTTGAATGATATTCCAAATTGGTCCCTCTCAATTTAATTCTCGCCCGTAAGCTTTTCTTCCTTTCTGTCCGTTGCAATATACATACATATATCTATTTCTGTTAATCAACTATTTTCTCCGACTCTCTTTCTATTCGTTATGTACTTCTTTCGCGCCCTTTTTCTCTGAATGCCTTTGTCAACCATCAACAGTTACTTATCTCTGAAAGGTTTGCCAAACTAGCCCTACTTTATCTCCTCCCCATTGTTCTCTTTCCGGCTACCTTTCTCCATATGTCCCTCTCTCTCTCTGCATTCATTTGCGCACTGACATTCTCTTCCCATTGCCTGTCACCTGCAATCGCCTTTAAAGCGTGTGGAACGTCGCTCAAAGCTCAAAGCTCATGGCTGGTAGCTGGTGGCTGGTGGCTCGTGGCTATGTGGATGCCATGTTGTCCACATCCTTTGGCAACTACTTGCAGCACTTTTAGTTTACCTTTCGACGGCTGCTGTCAATGTCCTTTGGCCCGGGAGGCGGCAGGGTGGCAGGGGAACTGGCAGATAGACAAGCTAGCGAGACAGACAGAGGGACACAGGACAGGCGACAGGCTGAGAGATGTTTGTCTGAATGCAGTCGAGTGTAAAAATATGAATGGCGAATGGGCGTCAGGCGGCACGCCCACAGCTCTGGGGGCAAATATATTGCATATATGTACGCGTATGTCTGTATGTGTATGTGTGAATCTGTGTGTGGAAGGGGAGTTCAATGCACTTGGGTCTGATAAATGTTTAGTCAGCGCCTCTGCAAAGCGGCCTCCAATTTACTAGTCAAAGCATCTTGTTGCAACACTTTCTTCGCGGCGCTGGCAATCAGAAGAGGCAGTCGACTCCGACTCCGGGGCAGATTCTCGGCCCCAGCGTTGGCTGTAGGTGGCATGACAAGCTACATGCTACATGCTACACGAGCAATAGTAGGAGCAACAGGAACTGCCACAAAATGCAGCGAAACGAAACTAGTTTTTTATGATAAGCAAAAAGACAGAAGACCCTAAGACCTGCCCCTTAACCAACAAGGAGCGAACCAGGGCCAGATCCCGGACCCATCCTTGCAGCCAGGCGGCAGCTTTGGCTTGTAAAGTTGTTGTTGCCAAAGTTGTTTGTGTTGCATTGTGTTGTGTTGTGTCTTTTGCTGATGGCGTTGACTTTGAAGCGGCTGCTTGGCGGCTCTTGTCTCCTGCAGGCGGCAACGCGTCATTGACCTCCAGATGAGGCAAAAGATGCAAAAGTTGCTCTTGTTGATGCAATTGCATTTGGAGTTGCCGTTGCAGTTGTTCTGCCGCTTGCAGTTGTCATCTGCAACAACCGAAAAATGCAATCAACCTTAAATAAATGACGACAATCGCGGGGCCAATGCACGCATAAATTAGCCACAAAATCGCTGCCCTGCATGAGCCAAATGCGAGTGTCAACTGCTGACCACGCCCACGTCCAAGTCCCAGCCCAAGCCCAAACCCAAACTCATGCCGTAACCCAAGTTCAACGGCGCAGAGTTGCCAAACGCTGGTCAAGAATGCGCCCAGGCAAACGGAGCAAAAATAAAAGAACTGAACAGAACTCAATTAAACTCAAAGCGCCGAAACCGAAACCGAAGCCGAAACCAGTTTCATGGCTCGACAGCTTCAACTGGAGGATGGAGAACGGAGGCTGGAGACTGGAGACTGCGGACTGGGGAATGGAGGCTGGAGCATGAAGTTGGAGCTGGCTGAGTGTCTGGGGCGGCATATTGAACACTCTTGGACGCGGGCTCTGGTTTTGGTCTTGGCTGCGCCTGCGCATTGTTTGCCGCAGAACTTACTCTAATTCAAAGTGCCACAGCCCCCTGCTGGCCCCTCTGTCGCCTCTGCCTTTGCCTCTGCCTCTGCCTCTGACTTGGCTCTGTGGTTAACCACAGGCATCTTCGGCAACGAGCAAAATTTATAAGATGATGTGTCCGCACCCGTACTCACACCCGTTCCTCCCTCCGTCACAGTGTCTGTTCCGTGTATTGTTCAGATTACATAAATTGATGTTGAGGCTTCTTGGGCTGCAACTTGAGACGCAACAAAGACGCAAAATGTTGCAGAGTGAAGCGTTAAATGCGCCCTGGGCTCTTCTGCCACAATGGAAGGCAATGACAGTTGGCCATCAAAAGGCATTTCTATAAAGAATTATGATAATCAGTGTGAAGAGTCTACTATATAATTAGATAACAGACGGCTTACGCTGTTGGCATCCATAATAAATGTGCAACATTTTATAATTCACTTATTTTGCCAGGTTTTAATTGACCTTCCTTCCATCCTTCCAAAGCATAAACCAGATGTTTTGCCTAACTAGCTAATTTGTTCTAATTTATTTGCACTTTAACTGACATATTTTAACCAAATTTGCACAAGTGACTTTACGTAGAAGGTTTCAAATTGAATTTCGACCGGAAACAGTATTTAATATATAAATATTAGTACAGCAAATAACAATAATATGGGAGAATGCTTTGAGAATGCCTTAAAAATACAATATTTAGTTCTTAGTTGTTTCCAAAAGAATTTTATTTGTTTTCGGTTTTGTCAAACGAAACGTTTTTTTAGGTAACAGATGCTTTTTACTAGTTCTGAGCAGATAAAAAGACTTCTCTGTGTTTGCATTGACATTAACCTCCACTTTAAATTGTGGTAGAACTCAATTTCCTTGTGTCTGTTCACATCAGCTGAATCTACCTGGCAAAAAATAACGCACAGTACAACTACATGACAAATATCAGCAATCAAGGGTTGCCACCTTGCAATGCATATGAAAATAGGGCAACGTCCAAACCTTGAAAGAACAAAAATGATCAATTTCGTCAATTTTGCGACGAGCCCTACCAACTTGTTGGCGGGGTGCTGTATACCCTTTAACCTAGGGGTGATAATTACAAATTTATGAAATTAGAAAGTAATACAGTGAATTCTACCTTTAAAAAGAGTTGAGGTAGATACAGTTCTAGTAGTTATTATAAAACTTACTGTCTATTCTGGCAAAATAACCTTTTGAACAACATCACACAAAAGATGTTCTCGTCTTCGTATGTTTCTCCTTGATCTTAACTTTTCTCGCCCACTGTATGACAACATCTCCTCCGCTGCTGTTATCATTTTGCTGGCTCTTTGAGTGGAGCATCGAGTTTGTCAAGTCATTTGGCCATGTCGTGTTATTCGATACCTTTTTCAGTGGGAGCAATAAGCCAAGTAAAGTTAGTTGGTTTTGTTTGCTTTGTAGTTTGGCACATTCAATTTGGCAGTGGCTGTCAAACCGTGTACGCAAACTTTTGGCTGTCAAAAAAGAAGGGGGAAAAATGTAGGAAAAACCAAGAAAAATACTGACGCTAATGAGACCATAAATGTAAAGCCTGCCAAGACGCGAGCTGCAGTGCGAGACGGCAAATCCAACAGCGACTCTAATTGCTGCAATAGAATGAGATTACGAGCAACTGCAACAGCAACAACAACAACAACTGCAACTGCAACAGATGGCCGCCAATCGAAGCGACCCAATTGCAAGTGGCTTGGCCAACTGGCTGTCTATTTACTTTTTGCTGGCACTGTCTGTTTATGTTTACCTGCTGACCGTCTATCTGACTCCGTCCGTCTCTCCTCTCCGTCGCGTCGGACTGTCAGCTCGGGCAAACAATTGCAACAGCCTCAGCAACAACTACTGTTTGACAATTTATCAATGAATGCCTTGTGTTGTTGTTGTTGTTGTTGCTATTGCTATTGTGCGTTTGCTTTTCTTATTGGAACAGGAAGTCGCTTATTTGCAGCAAGTGCGCATCGCATTGACATTTACTTTGGCGCTCTTGAGAAAAACACTGGGAAATCCGAGCCCTCGTCCCCAGCTCGCCCCGTGAACTGTTTGCTGGGCTCATTTACATGCTGCTAGCCATTTATTGTTGATTTCTTTTTCTGAATTTTTATTTTTATATTTTTTGTTTTTGGTATTTTGCATTGATTTATGGGCAGCCACTAAATAAGACCGTCGAATGCAAAATATTCCATGCGCCCCAATTTCTCGTTGCAGTTAACGAATTTATGGTCCGCCACAGAGCAACAAAATGAACAGAATTTTTCAAAAGCCGCCACAGAATTTCTAAATTACTTTTTAGCCTCTCTGGTCCAGAGCCAGGGCCAATGCCATCAGCCAGGGTGCCCCACGTTTTTTTATGAGCCCTTCTTGCTTACTTTCTTGTGGATTGGAAAAGTCAAAATCAAAACTCATAAAAATGCAATTTGCGCCAACAACTTGACTTTAAGTGTGGCGCCCACAAAACAGCCCCGAATCGCATAACATCCTCGAACCGAACCCCAAGAACCAACCCGGCACACCTAATCCAAATCCGATGCCAACTCCAATCCCTTGCTCTCCAGGCCGGCGACGTGTTTGCAATTTGCATGTGCATGTCACGGGGATGCCGATGGGAGTTGCCTGAGGGGGGTTGCGGCAGAGGTTGCCATAAAACCCATTTGCCGCACAACAGTTAACGTGTCGCAGTGTGTGTGTAATGGTGGGCGGAGGGTGTGCCCGGTATGTGGGGGCGTTTTAGTTTGTTTGCTGAAAATGTATGCGCTGAGGGTGGCTTCCTCTGCAGGGCTGCATAGCTGCGATTTGTAGCCACACAACAACAGTTGAAAGCCGGACATGGCTCCCACAGATGCTGAGTTCCATGAGGCTACTTTAACTTGCTACAATGTGTGCATATTGGTTACATTGGCTAGGATTAGCTAAAATTGGGTATTTGGTTTTAAACTGTGTATAAAGGATTAAACAATAAGGCTGCAAAGCTCTTAAGAATGAAGCCACATGATAGTCGATCCATCTTATTTCTGGTCTTAAATATTTTGAGTAAATTATTTAAAACTTAATTTTGGAGCTTAAAAGCAACAACGTAGTACCATTGAAAGTAAGGTATTGTCTTTAATTTTAAACATAATCTTAATTTAAGATATTAGAAGGATAGATATGAGGGCTGTTAGTTTCCAACTAATTCGATAGTATTTCCGAATTGCAGCGGTTCCAAAAGGTTCCCACAAAAAGTGGGATACAAATTCAGGATACTTTTCATCCCGAAACGTTTCTAATTTTGTGGTAATTTCCTTGGTTTAATGGAAAAACTATTCAGCCTGAAACTTCTAATCAGGAATTCAGAACATCTGACTATATCGATTCCGAAAGATTTTATCAAGAGTTTCGATAGTAAACAAAATACTATCAGTGAATAATGACAATCTTTAAAACAAGAAACCATCATTACAACACTGATACCAGCCTTAAAATGGATAATCAATGAATATTTGTAGACTAGGAATCGCGGACTTGTAGATTTTCGCAGTTCATTAAAAACAATTTCAACACTGCAATAATTTGAGCATGTTTTTGACACTTGCTAACACTATTACAGCCCTCTGGCGCGGTGTAAGTGCTAAGTTTAATGGCCACATTTGTCACATTACGAATTATGGGTTCTGCCTAAGGACAGAGGAACAAACCTCCAAACCAGAACCCGAATTCTCATCCGAACCCAGAGCCAAAGATTTCACATGTGTGCACATAACACGCACTTTGCATAATTAATGCGGTACGGCAATGTCACCCGTTATACACTTGAGACTGCATTCCGAATGATATGCGACTACAGAGAGTGGCCCGGGGGTGGGCTGGAGATACAAAGGGAGTGTTTTCCCTGATGGTACTGGTACTGGGTATGGAAATGGTCCGGAAGTTGGTTGAGCTGCTTGTTAGTGCTAGAGCATTTTTGTATAATTAAAATAAGAAATTGCCACTTAAAGGCAGCGGTAAATTATGAATACAGTGCCGAACGCTAGATGGCGCTGCTGCAGTGGCGTGCGCAGAAATTTTTCATTCATAGTTGGTTATTATTTTATTTTACTTTCAGTGGCTTCCGCCTAATAGGGGTACATATTTCAAATTGAAAGATATAAAAATCCTATTTCATAACACAGTTTCGAATCTCGCAACTTAATATCAGAGAACAAATACTTAATCACTAGGCTATGTCCCTTCCAGTCTTATTAGCCTATTTAGGTTTCTTTATGCTACTCAAATCAAACTGAAACATTTATCAGATTGAATCAGGCACAAAACATGCTCATTTACTTGATATTTGGTCAATATTTCACTGTCATTATAAATTAATCTCGTATATTCATCAAGTACGGTTATTTTTAAGCCGACTCGGTCTAAAAATAGGATGGAAACCAGTATTTTGGGATAAACAAAAATAAATTAGGAATGTCATTCTTGATTTTAAGAAATCTGAGATTACTTCCGACATCACTGGAGAACACTATTAAGGAATGATTTGTCTGCACTAGTATTTCTCTTCTTTCTCAACAATCTTGGAGGGGTATCTAATTATCCCCTTCTACGCCACTGCGCTGTTCTGTCACGCGCTCATTAGCGAGGCATTGTAAGGCGCCCGCATCTGCAGCTCCACCCAGAGCCACCCAAAGCAAGCAGGAAGTCTTTTGTGCAAGTATCAGAGTGTGTGTGTGTGTGTGTGTGTGTGTGTATAGGTGTGGGTGAGTGTGCGAGTGTACGTGCGTGTGAAAAAGAACAACTTGAGCACGTGAATGGCACACCTGATGGAGAAGAAGCACTCAAACACAGCAATTCAAACTCAAACTCATCATCTGTTTCTTTTTCTCGTTTCTTTCTAATTTGGCAGGAGCTAAAGGAGAGCTTCAACTATGGCCTCTTTGCCCCGCCTTCAAACGGCAAGGCGGGCAAATTTCTGGACGAGGAACGACGCCTGGGCGACTATCCATTCAATGGGCCCGTTGGCTACCTAGAGGTGAGTGCCTTCATTGCAATAGTTGACCCCTGACTAACTTTTCCACTTTCCACAGCTCAAATACAAGCGGCGCGTGTACAAAATGCTTACTTTGGATGAGCGCCAGCTGAAGGCGCTGCATACACGCGCCAATTTGCGACGCTTTCTGGAGTGCATCAATGGCGGGCATGTGGAGAAGATTGCTAAAATGTGTGCCAAGGGCCTGGATCCCAATTTCCATTGCTCGGAGAGCGGCGAGACGCCCCTCACAGTGGCCACTGGCGCCAAGAAGCCCAACAAGCTGCTCATTGCCCTGGTCAATGGCGGTGCTCTGCTGGACTATCGGACCAAGGATGGCACCACGGCCCTGCATCGGGCCGTCGAGCATGACTCGCTGGAGGCGGTCAGGTGAGTGGAAGGAAGGCACACACACACACTGAAGGCCCGTACTAAATATACTCCCAATTGTTTCACACAGCACGCTGCTCGAGCTGGGCGCCTCGCCCAATTATCGTGATGGGCGTGGCATAACGCCCCTGTACATTTCCATAACACGCAAGTGTGAGGCAAAGATCACGGAGAGCCTGTTGCACGATCACGCCACGCTGGGCATACAGGACAGTCAGGGCTGGAACGAGGTGCATCAGGTAAAGTTGGTGGCGGTCCAATGGGTTGCAGTACAAGTTTGCTCTAAGGTTTTATGTAACCCCGCCAATCCCTACCCAAAAAGAAACTAAAGAAATTTTGGTGCTGGTGCTGGGTCTACTACGCCTGTGAGATTGAAATTTTGCTAATTGAAATTGCATTTTTTTCTCTCTATTTTTTATATATTTGTACTCTACTCTGTCTAACTTTATAACGCTTGCCTAACTATTGTAAAACTGAACTCAGGCCTGTCGGCATGGCCTGGTGCAGCACTTGGAACACTTGTTGTTCTACGGTGCTGACATGGATGGACGCAATGCGTCCGGTAACAGCCCGTTGCATGTTTGCGCTGTTAACAACCAAGAGGCTTGTGCTAGAATGCTTCTCTTTCGCGGCGCACAACGCGGCGCCCAGAACTTTGCCAACCAAACTCCCTATCAGGTATTTAAAAATCGAACCAACAACAACTATCAACATCCAAAGAACACAAACAGATTCACTTTTAGCTACAATTTACAATACTCGTAATATACAATACAAAATAATTGACTTACTTAGTAGTCTTAGCTGGTACTTTTCACGTAGTTTTGCTTGTAGTTCATCCAGTATTAATGCCTAGCTTTGCTTCTGGTTTCATTCCAACCTAATTAAATTCTATTCCCTAGGTCGCTGTCATCGCTGGCAACTTGGAGCTTGCCGAGATCATTGAGAACTACAAGTCGGATGATATTGGTGAGTCGAATCGAGCCTATCGCAGTCATACAAACATCATTCACACTCACAACAAATGGGGCACGTTGATATCACATTCAATTTCTAAGTTTCAAGTCGTATGAAAACTATATTCTATTGTAATTTACTATATATTAGTCTTAACATTCATTTGAGTTGATATCAACGTCCTCAAAACGCATCGAACAATCCCAATCGACTCGTACTCGACATTGACATTACCACATCGTACTTTATACTCATATACTCATAGTACTCATCAGCCCGCTTTCCCTTCAATTAATCCTATTTTTGTCACAATTTGGTTTTTGATTTTTGTAATAGCCTATTTTAATCAACTCTCCTTTTCTGAATCAATAGGTCAAATTTCAATTTGATAGACCAATTCGAATACAAGTTTTTATATTTTCAACTGAGTTGCAACCACTTTTAGTCCCGATCCTTAATCGAAATGTTCAGTTCACAAGACACTTAACAGTTCATGAAAAGTCATCAATTCATTACATCATTTAGGTCATATCAATGTAACATAAGACTCTGGCTCCTAGTATATCAAAATATATAATATTAAAACCTCTATATATGTATATGTAAAAGATTTTATATTTGCCTTGCATACTTTTGCATTTGCTTGTCGATTTTTACTGAGATACTTTTCTATATTAATACTCGTAATTGTAACTTGTTTCAATTTTTGCTCGTACTTTGTCTATCACACCTCATCTGTCTCTCTTTCTCTCTCTCTCTGTCTGTCTTGTTCAATGTTTTGTTACACGTTTTTATCGTTATCGATTTTCAATATCCATATACATACATCATCTATATCTCATATGTTTAGCGAGTTTGTTTTTGGGTCATTCCTAGAATGTCCTTTTGCTCCGTTTTGCTTTTTGTTACGGTCGATTACAAAGAGGTGTCCATACAAAGAGCAGTAAGTACAGTAAGTTAATGTGTGCCCCAGTGTAACATAAGAGTTGGTGTACCAATCCTAAGTGTTAGATTGTTCACAGAACCCATAGGAAATGTCTAGGAACTTAATCATAATTCGTTGTATTTTCATTTCATTCATTTATTTAACCGATGTAACCGATAATCTTAGATTGGGTAGAGCGCAAACTAGAGATGAACAATGCGGATCGTCCTTTTACTAACATTTGCGTTGCATGTTAAGCTGTTAATAACAGTTATGTATTGCTATTAACAGCTGTAACTTAATGGCAAGCTGTTACCGTGAAATAGGAAGATTATTGCTGGTAATCAAAATAACCATTATTTGCTCATCTCTAGCCTTGCCATGCCCATATTAAATAACAACCTGAAACGGAGAGAACTCATAAACTTGGCCAGAAAATGTGACAAAAATACATAACCATAACCACAATCAACTTAACAGCGCCCTACTCAACCCATTCCCTTCCCCTTCGCCTTCGCCTTCCCCTTACCCGGTACCCACGACACATAAATTCAGCTCTTTAGCGCAAACCGACTTCAAACCGACCAATCTCCTGCAACAACCACAACAACAACAACAGCAACAACGAGAACAACAAACACAATGCCACACATATCACACACAAATACGTATAAAACGAAAAACTATCCTTACTCACACCGCAGTACCCTTCCGGGGACCTCCGCGCTACAATCCGAAACGTCGCTCCGGTATTGGCTGGCTGAGCGCCAATGGCGCCGCTGGCGCTGCGCTGCTTGCTGCGGCTGCCGGTGGTCTTGGTGGTGCAGGTGCAGGTGGGGGGTCAGTTGCAAGTGCAGGTTGTGCAAATGGAGGCGGAGGTGGCAGCCTTATGGGCACACTCTCGCGCCAGCAGCTGCAGCATCTGCAGCAGCCGCAGCTGCACCATCATCAGCCCCATCAGCACGCCCAGCACATGCACCACCAGCACCAGCAGCCGCATCTGCAGCTGCACGGGCCGCCCTCGCCCTGCCCCTCGGAGCACATGCTGGGCGCCTACAGCTCGGCCAGCTCGAGCCTCTCCGAGGGCTCGTCGGGACATCGCTCGCACGAGGATGACATCAGCATTGTGACAGGTAATGGAATTTACTTTGATTTCGCCCTTCAGTTAAGTTCTGTTTAAGTTTAAATATCATTTGATTTGAATTGAGGCTTAGCATAGGAATTACTCGATTGGTATAATAGTTAAACTATCTGTTTTGTTTTTACTGTACATATAATCCGCTTCTACTATAAGAACTAAGCACAGCAAGAGGTTAAGTATAAATTTCATATTAAACAACACTAAGCATGATTTGTAGCTTTAGGTTCACTAAGAGATTAGTTTTTAATCAATAACTATACGAGTTGCATGTCTAAGGAGTTTATAAGAAGCAACCAACTAGTGATGGGCGACAATACAGTTATCGATAAACCGAACTCGATTGAATTATGCAAATTTAGCATCTCTCAGCTAAATAGTATATGAGAGATGTGTACATTCAGTAAATTCGTATGATTCGAGCGTCTCAAATATAATCAAATAATGTTTCAAATCAATTATCGATAACTTCGGATCAGTCGTTTGTCAAAAGAATGATCGCACTGTTACAGCAGAGCACTTAAGTGTGATTCAGCTTACTACTCGTATGAGTTGAGTCAGTTTCAGTCGTGAATACTCAAACAGCTCACAAACGAATGTATTCATCGCTATTCGCCTGACCCACCAACCAAAGCATCCGCTCGCATTGCATACGCTTGGACTATTTTACACATGTTCCAGTTGCTTCTTGTGCTTCCTTCCTTCCGCTCTTAATTCACATTTAATGTCTGCCCAGCTCCCACTCCTCACCGCAATTGCATGTAGTCGTCATCCTGAATGTTGTCGTTGTGCGGGCCAGGTCTGGGCTCAGCACTGGCTCAGACCTGGCCACAGTTTGAGCCAATCACTTATCCACCCACCGGCTGACACACAGTTTCCGCTTCTGCAATCCGTACAGACAAATCGCTAGGCGATACCAGCGACATCATTAGCGACTCTTCGGGCGTGGGCACCAACTCGGACTCAGCCGCCTGCTCCATTGGCCATCCCAGCACCACTGTGGTGTGCATGGAGCCCTATGCCGGCAACACAGTTGGCCACATTCGCCTGCAGCCCGGCGATGTTATTGAAGTGGTGGGCAGCACCGACTGTGGCCTGCTCGAGGGCTATGTGCGTGGCACCAATCAGTCCGGGTTCTTTCCTGCCGACTGCGTGCAGGAGGTGAATCTACGCCAGAAGCACATCACCAACGTGATGACGGCCAGCACGGGCATGGCGCCACAGCAGGCACCGCTGCAGCCACAGCAAAGCTCCTACCAGGGCTCACCCCAACTGAGTCTCGGCGGCCACTCGGGCAGCTCCAGCACGCTGCTTCAGCAGCCCCACCAGTCACCCTCGCTCTCCATGACCAGCAACGGCTCCTGCCAGCAGCAGCCGCATCATCAGCAGCAGGAGGGCAACGCAGGGCCCATTGCCGGCAACTCCATTGGACAGTACAGCAGCGCCACAGCGCCCCGCATCAAGAAGAGGCAAGTATCTATTTGTTCCACCTCGGTTCGCATATTAATCTAGACTTTTCTATACATAGCGCCTACAATGCACCCCGCTCGGTGGTGCTGCATCGCGCCAAGCGCGGCTTTGGCTTCATTCTGCGTGGTGCCAAGGCCAGCTCCCAGCTGATGCAGCTGCGTCCCTCCGAGCGCTTTCCGGCACTGCAATATTTGGACGACGTCGATCCCGGTGGTGTGGCGGACATGGCCGGCCTGCGACCAGGCGACTTTCTGCTCACCATCAACGGCGAGGACGTAAGCGCCGCCTCGCACGAGCAGGTCGTCGAGATGATACGCTCAGCGGGCACCCTGGTCAACATGACAGTAGTCTCGCCGCAGTTTCCGCTACAAATGCAGGCCAGCGCCCAGTATCTGCCAAGCGGCGCCCGCGCCGGCAGCCAGCATCTGTCCAGTGGACCCAGCACGCCACAGAGCGCGCATCGTCAGTGCGCCACACTGCCACGAAAGATGTCCATGGGGCCGGGCAGCCATGCCAGCGGCAGCTCAGCCTCCGGTGGCGGTGGCAGCGTGCGCATGGCGCCAATGCCGCCACGACGCGATCCCAAGACGACGTTGAGTGTGGGTCGTGCCAGGGCCAAGTCAATGGTGGCGGGACTGGAGAATGGCGGTGAGAAGGAGGATGATGTGCCGCACACAAAATCCAATTCGGTTGAGTCTATTGCCACACCCACGCCCACCCATCCGGGCACGCCAGTACAGCTGCGTACGGCCAGCATCAAGGCGCGGCCTACGTCGAGCCGCATTACCGCCGCCGAGCTGGAGGAGCTCTTCCAGCGGCAGCAGGGCGAAGGCAGCGCCTCCAGCGCCAGCCGATACGCGACAATGATGACAAGCTCTCGCTTCCAGTCGGGCACGGACAGTGGCGCCGCCACGCCACCCGCCTCCAATGGCTCTCCCATGCGTACGGGACCCCTGGTCTATGGCAGCGTGGCCGAGATGAAGCGCAAGACGGCCCGAAGCAAGCACGGCAGTGGCACCCTGCGCGGCAAGCCCGTAGCAACTCCCACTGTGGGCGGAGCAGCAGTTGGCAGTGGACGCGATCTGAAGCGCTTCCACTCCACGCCAGACTTGCACGGGCCGCAACTGCACGGCTCCGCCTCGTCTATCTGGCAGGCTTCGAGCAAGGGTCACCACTCGCAGGACGACGTGGCCACGTTGCACGCCTCGCTGCAGCGCCTCAACACAGCTGGCGACAAGGAGAGCAAAGCTGCGGTTGGAGCTGGCGGTGCAGTGTTGCCGCCGCCCAATCATCCACCCCCACCGCCACCAGTCGGCCAAGTGGTTAAGGTGGAGACGCGCAGCTGCGGCTCTGAGTACGAGAGCACTGTGTCCTTGCAGCAGAAGCTAAAGAAACGCGCCGAGAACGATGCCGTGACCTCGGCAGCCATTGATGGCGTCCAAAGCAGCTTCAATCCTTCGGCCAATGCCAAGATCTACGCCTCGCCACAGGAGCTGCGCAATGTGATGGCCTGGAAGCTGCGGCAATCGCAGGAGAAGCCTCAGCAAGAGAACTCTGCTGGTTCACAGCAACAACAACATCAACAACAACAGCAGCAGCAGCAACAACATGTCAGTCAATACGCAGCGCCAACACAGCTGCGTCCTCAATCCGCTGCCCCTGGGCTGGTCTCACACTATGCCGCACCTCAGGTGCAGGCTCAGCCGCAGCAGCAGCCAGCAGCTGCAGCAGGCCGACAATCGCCGCCAGCCCCGCCGCCGCCGGCGCCACAACCACCGCCAGCAGCAACACAACAACAACAGCAGCAACAGACGAATGGCAATGCCACTACAACAGCAACGGTTGCTGCTGCTTCTGCAACTGCTGGTCCGGCTCCACCTATACCCGAGCCGGATTACAGCTGCAGCGAGTCGGATGGCGAAGATGAAAATTCGATCCTGGTGGCGCGTAATACGAAGCTCAATGAGAAAATTGCGCTCTTTGATGTACCAGAAACCAGTGGCAATAGTCAGGCCAGGTAAGTGCCACAAAACATAATCCCAGCAGCAATTCTCTAATCGATTCTCGATCTCTTACTCTTTAGCGGCAGCAGTACCGGCTCTGGTTCAGGAGCCTCCATTTCGCATTCGCTGTCCGTTGAGGAGATTCAGCGCATTCGCAGCAATCTAAAGACATCCAAGTCCTCGCCCAACGGTTTCCTCAAGAAGGAAGACGAGCAGCAGCAGCAGCAGCAACATCAGTTGCAGCCACAACATGCCCATGGCGAGGACGAGTGCGACAATAGCAGCTCGGGCGTGAGCAGCGATCAGGAGCTGTTGCTGGCCACGTGCGTTGGCAAACCCACAGATACTATCAAAAAGAAGCCCAGCGTAACCATTGTGGAGGAGCCCAAGACCATACCCGATACGCCAGTCAAGCCCATAGCCAAAACGACCATCAGCATTGGCCCAGCAACAACAGGCAACAATGGAAAGGCCGGCAGCAACAGCAATGCCAGCACTGTTGTGGCACATGCTGCCGCTGCCTACGAGGCGGCCACCAAGCCCACTGGCAACCTCAACAACAATGCCAGCAGTAATCACAACAACAACAGCAGCAACAACACAACAACATTGACTGTTAAGCAGCTAGTCCAGCAACAACATGCGCCCGTCATACAACAGCAACAGCAGCAATTGAGCAGCAAACCGGCGGCAGCAACAGCAGCAGCACAGGGCAATGCCAAGTCAAACCAGCCCGTGCTCAGCCCACAAGTGCTCGGCCGCATACCCAACGTGCATCATCAGCAGCAGCAGCAACAGCTTCAACAGCAACAGCAGCTGCTCCATCAGTCGAATCCAAACATAAAGCTGATTGCCACACAGCAGCAAATACTGCAGCAGCAACAGCAACAGCTGGCACACCAGCAACATTTGCAGCAAATACTAAAAGCCAAAGCAGCCGCCGCTGGTGGCGCCAGCACAGCCGCACTGGTGGCCAAGCAGCAGCAGCAGCTGCACAAGGGCCACGACTCGGAGCTGGAGCAGCGTTCCGATTTGGAGGACGACGATGGCGAGCTGAGTCCATCGCCGCCGGCGAAGGCCTTCCAACGGCACAACTCGCTCACGCGCAAGCAGGCGGCTGCCATTGCCATGCAGCGTGGCGCCACACGCACCACGGCTGTGTCGCTTGTGCAACTGCCGCCGCCACTCGAGGCGGACAGCGATGGTGAGCCGTCACAGCATCAGCAGCAGCAGCAGCAGCAGTTGGCCACACATATTGTGGGCATGCTGCCCAGCGGCCAACTGGTGGCTGTGCCCTCTGCTGCTGTTGCTGCTGCTGCTGTGCCTCAGCCAGGCAACAACAATCTGCAGCTGTGCACCGAGAATCTAGTGCTGGCACCGCCGCCGCAGTTCTGTGATTGCAACGATGCCAAGCACTCGCCGCAGTATCATCCACAACAGCAACAGCAGCAGCAGCAACAGCAACATTTGCAGCAGCAGCAGCAGCAACATATACTACTGCAGCAGCAGCAGCGCCATCAGCAGCAGCTGCAGTTGCTGCAGCAGCAACAGCAACAACAGCAGCAACAACAACAGCAGCAGCATCAGCGGCTGTCTGGTGGCGCTGGCGCTGGCGCAGTAGGCACCTTGGGGCGTGTGCGTATTGTAGGCGCCATGCCCAAGGCCAATCACCACAGGCTGCACTAGAGTAGAGGCTGCACAGCAGCAATCGATAAGCTATCGATAAATAACCATTTGCCAAATCGTTAAACCGTTAGTTAGTGTTACGTCAATCAGTCATTGCCATTCACAACGAATAGCTGCACTTGAAATTCACACACAAACTCACATAATCAAACTAACATTCACAATGCGCACGCTGGCAACACGTTGCCAGCAACAAGTTTTGATTTTATTTCGAATTATTGTTAATTGCAAACCGAATATGATTGCTATCCATGTATCGATGATATTAGTAATACATACAATACAATACAATACATACTCGTAGTTCTGCGAGCACATTAAATATTGAAGTTGAAACTACTTATGCAATGAAAAGAATGAAGAAACTATCTACAACAAATGAATTAGATAATTACCTACACATGGCACGTCGAGCATGATTTTTAATTTGTTTAGTTTCGATAAAAGAAAGAAACCAACATACAAATATTATTTTATTTTATTATATTTATTGCGTGTGATATAAATTTATGTACGCGGCGTATGAGCAGCAGAGTAAAAGAAATACAAATATTTTTAATCGAGCATTCAAACATGTCTGCAATATTTAAGGGAATTACATCGTGTAAAGTTTAAACATTAGTCATTAGTCGATTGAAAGCAAACTAAGCCATTTTCAATATCAATGCCTTAGTTTGCTTTCGAGCTGCACAAGCGAAAAGTGTCGCATTTGTTGTGAAAATAACATTCATAGTTGATTCATATATTCTCACAACAAATACCGATTTAGACGTTATTTGCTTACACACAAACATACATACTTATAAGTATTAAGTGTTGAAAGGGGCTAGCTCAGTTTATCAAGTGCATTTCTTCAGTATCCATCCATTATTCATTCGTTCAAGTGACGTTTCGCACTAATGCACAAAACACATTTAAAACTAAAACTCACATCTACTCTAATTTACAATTTAGCGTACGTTTTATAAAGAAGCAAGAGTTTGAAAGGATTGTGGCACGACATAATGAAGATTACAAATATAACAATAAAATTTAAATATGCGCATTTAGCCGAAATTTCAATCGAGTCAAGTAAAAACGTAAAAATTAAACTACTTATAACTACAAGTAATCTAACGAAATAATCGCGTTTTTAAAAAAATATGTAATATTTAATGAAATTTCATTGAGCGGCGGAATTTTATAATCGAGTTGAAGTCGTAAATTTTTGCTAGTAAAATTTACAGATTATTACTTTTAGCACTTTTTTTGTATAATTGTTTTTTAGAGAAAAACTTTAACTTGCTAAAAAAGTATAACAAACTAAATACGAATATAACATTGAAATTGAAAATGAAAATGAAAGAGGTTCTCAAATATTAGCAAGTCCTTGCCCCAAAAATATTGTAATAGACAACCAACTTACGAGTATATAAATAAATAAATAATGGAAGAACAAGGCGGTAGAAATGCGTATTCACGAGTAACAATTATTATAACTAAGGCTGATTTTATTGCATTATAGTACATACAACATAAAACAGTTTTACATTTAACGGTACAGTTCATTGATTAATAACAATTGAGCATAATAACGAGTATATATATTAATATGTATAGCTCAACTAACAGAGACAGGCGAAGGCATTTACATTGTTTAAACCAAGCTGTTTAGGGTGTCGCAAATAAATAATAATTATAATAATAATAATCGATATATGTATTTAAACGTTTAGAATTGGCAGGCCGCACCATTGCACTAGCATCTAAGTGTTGAAAAGTTATTAAACATAGCCCTACACGATACATACATACAAATACATGAATATTGGCAAAGCTAGCTTCTAATTAGATTTAGCACACTATTTAGTTCTCGCAATAGTTGCTAATTATTTGTAAATTGTTTTAGTTCCATGTCCCGCCTCACCTCTTCCCCTCCTCCCCTCCCTTGCATTACGCATTACCCAAACATCTAAAGTACATCATCTCATTTTAGCCATCAAGCTTGTCTCAAGTTTAAGTTCATTGCGAGTAATATCCATGTCGAGTGCTCATGCAAGTCCTACCTATGTAAAACTATATTCTATAATCTACACATAAAATACAAATGCAAATATTACATACATACATAACTACATATATATCGAGAGCGAGAATAATAAATACGCATACTATACACATTAATAATGTTACAACAATTAAAGCACACACATACACACCCCACATATGAACACACACATACACACACATTAACTGCATGTATTTACATTTATGGAATATATTTATTATAAGTCGAAAAATATCCAATTATGTATTATGAACATGCGTAAAAATAAATTAATAAATACAAATGAAAAACTTATTGAAATGTACACTTCTTATAACTATTCTAAAAGGACATACATTGTGTTACCCGGCCCATACACTGACCAATTTTAGCACAATCGGTTGCGGCAACCCGTTGTCACTCAAATTGGGTCTTTGCCCCGCACGCTGCAATCAGCTCAGCCAACTTCGTAGCAAAACTCGAACAAATGGCGTCGGCAATTGCAATTAATTGGTTTATTCAAATATATTAATAAAACAAAAATACAAAAATTCAGAACAATTTTTTAATATTTTGAATTTTGTTAATAATAACAACAAAAGGAATATCTGAATTTTCATTAATTTCGCTATTTTCTGCTAAACAATGCCGCTCATGAACGGCAGCAAGAGATTATATTCGGACGTTTATGTACTAAACGGGCAGTACATTCAAGTGGCCCAAACGACACCAAGCACGGGCTTGTTAACGCGCGGACCCAGGCAAAATGCAAACCCATCTTCAAATGTTTCGCACAAAACCACAGCCAGGTACCAGGCGAACAGAAAAAACAGTAGCGAGAAAAACAAAAACGAAAAGAGAGACGCCGACAAAGACAACTATAGCAAAACAAGTGTTTTGCATACAACGAACAGCAGCTGATACCAGGCGAACAGAAAAAACAGCAGCAGGAAAGTACAAAGAGTACATAAGTTTTTGTACTCACAGACAGCACGACTATCGGTTGACAATCAAAGACTTGCAGAATACATCATCAGTGGCCATTGTTCAGCTAATATTTATCCCACATCCCACATAGTAATGCTTCCACATAAAATAAAAATATTGTTTATTTATTTACAAAAGTAATATTTTACTATTTTATTTTGTTGTTGCTTTTTGTCTGATTTCTTTAATATTAAAAGAAAATCTACAAATGTTTGTTTGTTTGCCAACATTTCGTACAATTTCCGAGTTATTGACACACAAGTTTGTTGCACATCCTGGAGGACAACAAAACGGCAAGCCAAGGACTTATGCACCAATCAATTTGGCTAAATTAAAAACAATCGTTGCATTGTAAACAAAAAGCTGACCCTTTAGCATCCTTAAACTTTATCGTTACCAACAAATCAAATCAAATCAAATCAAAATCATTTCGATTTGTGTAGTATATTATGTTAAATTATGAGCTAAAATTATTTTGTGTTTTGCTTTGCTTTTGAAGTTTGTTTGTAAGTTGTTAAAGTTTTGGTTTGCCGCTGGCAGCTGCTTGCTTTTAATTGATATCGAGTTGTGTTTTAGTTGCTTCGCCTTGCCTTGCCTTGATTGGATGCAAGTTGCGCAGGGTGCTGCTGCAGGGGGCAAGGAGTTGCCGTTTGGAGGCAGCAACACTGAAGTTCAGCTTGCTAATTTGCGTTCTCATTTAAATATATAATATATATATATATATGTAATAATAATATGCCATATTGTATATAGTAATAATAATAATGTATACATATATATGTATATATATAATATATAATTTGCGTTTTTTTTTTTTTGTAAACAAATTTGTTTCGTATCATTAATTACAAACTACGATTCGCGTATTTTATTATAATAATTGTAATAATAATTTTTGTTAGATTTTTGCTTTGTTTTGTTGTAATTGTTTGTTTGTTTGTTTGTTTGTTTGCGGCTTAAATACTTTGGGCTACGCGTTTTGTCTAGGCGTGTGTGCTATGAGTTCTGTGATCTATGCTGATCTGGTCTATATATGTATATACTATATATAGCTGCTGCTATATTTATCTGGAAGTGGCTGTCGAAATGTCTGTCTATGGCCTCTGAACTGAACTATTTACTTATGGACTTATGGAATTGCGCTAATTAAACGTCGTACAATAATTTCATATCTGGAATCTCGGCGTATTTATCAGTTATCATTCATATCAATGTTGTGAAGAGGGCTGCTGCTACTGCTGCTGCTGCTGTGGGCGTGGCATGGCGTCACTTGGTAACACGGCCAGGCGCATTTAGCTAAATTTGTTTAAACATTCTTATTTCTTGGCTGCCTAGGTCTAATTCAATAATTGTTAGCGCTGCTCTTACAATAATCAAACTTTCGTATTTGAATCGCATATGGACTATATATACGAGTATGTATATATGTATATATAGAAGTATATAATGTGTGTGTGGGTGTATATATAAATTTATTTAACAAACTACTAATGTTAAGGGCTTTATGCTCGCTTTTCACTACCAAAAACTACGCATATTAATTAATTATAGGTTTAATATATATATATATATAATTTTATATATATTGTGTGTATACATATATATTTTTTGAAATATGTTTGTTGTTTGCGCTTTACTCGCATTGTTGCTCCGCGTTAAAAATTCCATTTAAACTTAATTGTTAAAAAAATAATGTACAATAATAATAATAACTTTTGTTTCTCATGTTCTCATGCAAAACGTGCGGCATTTTGTATTTGTTTTTGTATTTGTATTTGTTTTAAGTTTAATTTTTAATTTTGTTTTTGTTTCGGTTGTAGTTTGTTGTATTTTTCTTTGTGTTTTGTTTGTTTGATTTCTCAGTTTGTGTGTATTGTGTGTGTCTGTGTGTGTGTGTGTTAAGCAATTAAAATATCACCAATATTTTTGCCTTTTGCTTTCTCCTCTGCATTTCTGCCTGTTTCACATTTTTACTCTTTTTTTTTTAGTTTTCGCATTTTTGTTTATGTAAAAAAATTAAATAAAATTAAATTCAATATAAAATGTACAACTATTTTTGTATTTTTTGTTTAGCATTTGTTAAAAATTTGTTGTTGGTTCCATATTTTTGTTTGTTTTGTTTGTTTTCTCTTTTGCTTAAGTAAAATGAAATGTTGGGCGGGCGAACTCTGAGCTGGGCGTGGCCAATTGCATTAAGTACAAGTGCTTAAGTTCTGTATGTGTATTTGTATGTGTGTGTATGTGTGTGTGTGTATGTGTGTGTGTGTATGTGTATGTGATTGTGTTTTGTTTTGTTTAGCTTTATTTTGATAGGCTGCTGTTTAAAGTACTTGTGAATACTTTGCTCACTTAGTTTGAAGATTGCTATGCACATAGATATATAAGTATATACATACACAAATACATATACATATACATATAGATATACAATACATATATATGGTATGGAATGTTTGCGTACTGGCCGCTGCCGCCTGCCACGCCCCGCGTCCGCCCACCTTGGACCGCAGCTCTAGCGGCTAATAATACAGTGGAGTCCGAAATTAGAGTACATCGAAACGAACTTAGCTTATAAATTCACACAATTAACAAACAAATTAACGTCGTACATGGCTGGGGGGAGGGTAGGATGTGTGGGGGTGTGGGTGTACAATAACAACAACAGGCAACAAATAAAATAAACAGGCAACAATTGGTGGTGGTGATGGTAGCTGTGGTGGCTGCATCTGAACAACTGCCACTGGCACTGGCTTTGCATCCTCAATCGGTTCCGATCTGAACAGATCGCACATGATATGATCTACTGCAGGATGTCCTGAATGTTGAAGTTGTCGTTGTCCAGCGAGTTGATCAGATCCTGCGTCGAGAAGTTGCTGTCGACGGGCAGGTTGTCGAGGAATTCGAGACACAAGTCATTCGAGTTGGCCACCACCGAGTTGATCGTCTGGCTGATCGAGCTGACGCTGGCAATGGTCGCCGAGTTGCCCACAACGCCCCCGCCACCACCCGGCTGTGGTGCACTATTGTTGTTGCTGGGCCCGGCCCCGCCCGGTCCGCCCTGGCTCATTTGCAGCATCTGCTGCTGCTGATGTGTTGTTGTGGTGCTGCTGCTCTGCACGAACTGCTGCTGCTGCATCGTCAGCTGCTGCTGCTGCTGCTGCGTCTGGCTCATGTGCATGCTGGTCATCTGCATCTGTGTGGCCATCATGCTGCCACCGCCGGCTGCGCTCTGCTGCTGCTGCAGCAGCTGCTGCATCTGCATGTTGCTGCCAGCGCCGGGTCCCATGTTGTGTTGCTGCTGCTGCTGTTGTTGCTGCTGCTGCTGCTGTTGTCGCATCAACTGCTGCTGCATCTGCGCGGGTGTCAGCTGCATCTGTGGTCCGTTGGGGCCACTCATCATGCCCCCACCACCGTTGGGCCCATTGCCCGGTGCATTCGGCGCCCCATTGGGCATGAAGTTACCTGAAAACAAAGCGAAGTTCATTAGCAAGGGATCTTATTAGGAATTCAGAAGAAATGTACTCATTGTGCGCATTTAATTATTGAATGGTAGAGTAATATTTTCGATTGCAGTAACTGACCATGGAAGACATGAATAACGATGTATATTTCAAGGTAAAGCGATTAACATGATTAAAGTATCCATGGAGCGCCAAAAGTACTCATATAACATATGTGGTTTACATTTTCTAATACAGTAGGACCAATTCATTGAAAGGTGAAATGTTTTAATGAATAAAGTGAGTATGGAGGTGATACATAGAACGAGATAGTTAGATTTTTCAATCAGCTGATAACTGACTAGCTGGTTTTATCTGCATTAACACCAATTTGATGCGTTTACATAAGAAAAGCGATTGAAGAAAACTAATATTTTAAATATTATTTGGTAGCTTTTCTGATTAGCTAAACTTTATCTCAACAAAATAAATTAATAGTGGTAATTCGTAAGCCTACGCAAACTGACCATGGAGGAGGAAATGCTAACAAAATAGTTATAATTTCTAACAGAAAACTGATAAAAAGTGAATGAAGATCGCTGTAGGGAATAAATTCACCATGGAGGCTGAATTGTGGTTAAAACCCAACTGATTACACATTGTTCATCTCAATGATGATCTATTTCTAGTAAGTAGAACATTTTGTACAAACAAAGTAACTGTTGCGCACCAAAACTAAAAATAATTCATCATAATTGAATGAATATTGACCTTATTTGTCATAAATGAAACATTTTGGTGACTTAAAGTGAACATGGAGTAGCTTAACCAGTTTTGTAATCAACTAATTTTTGATTAGCTGAATTAAAATCAATTTAATGTTGTGATTTACCAATCATTATACTCTATCACTACTCTAAAATGTAGAGTCTAAGTTTGCCAAGGAGGATAAAAAGATATTTAAGTAGATATTTAGCAGATTATCTGCTGATTTGTTTTTCATCTGAGCTCTGACCAATCCGTTGTAAGTAGATTGTAATAAAGATGGAGGAACTACAACCCACACAGCAACTGATTTGTTATTCAACAGATTATAAGATTAGATGCGCTCAGTTTTCCCCTCTTTGCCCCCTGTATGAATGGTCTCGGCTTACCGCCATTGAAGCCGCCGGGTCCCTGTCGCATGGGCGCACCAGGTCCTGGGCCGCCGAAGCCCATTTGCTGTTGCTGCTGCGTGATCATCATGTGGCGCCACTCCTGCTGCGAGCCCATGGGCATGCCATCGGGCGTGACTTGCACATTGGGTGGCCGCTGCTGTGGACCGCCCATGGGTCCGCCTGCGCCGCCACCGTAGGGTCCGCCTGGAACCCCACCCATGCCGCCGCGTGGTGCGCCGCCGGCGCCGCCATGCTGTTGCATATACATGGCTGCATGCTGGGGCCGCATCATGGGCCCGGAGGGCGGAATCGGTTGCTGTGTCATGCGTCGCATGGCCGCCGCCTGAGCAGCGCTGTTGGGAAAGCGACCTCCGCCGCCGACGCCGCCACCACCTCCGCCCACCGTTTGCTGCATCATCTGCGCCTGCATCAGCTGGACCTTGGTGGCATTGTACTCCGGCGGCGGTGGACGTGCGCCGGACATGTGCTGTTGTTGTTGCTGTGCCTGCTGTTGCTGCTGTTGTTGTTGTTGCTGCTGCTGCTGTTGCATGGCCTGGGCGCGCATCATTTGCTGCTGTTGCAGGAACTTGGCCTGGTTTGCGGCCGGCACGGGTCCGCCATTGCCGCCCATCATCATCTGGGCATTGGGCGCGCCGCCATTGGGATTCATTTGCATGGGATTCATGGGACCAGGTCCGCCCATTTGCATGCCCGGCATGCCGCCCATGGGTCCGCCTAGCTGATTCATTGCACCATTGTTGGGGCCGCCTGGCACGCTGCCCGGCACACCGCCGCCGCCGCCGCTGCCAGCGCCAACAGCGACGCCGCCCGGCGCCTGCTGCTGCTGCATCAACGGCACATTGCCGCCCGGTCCGTTGACGTTGACGTTGGCATTGGCCGCAGCCTGAGCCTGAGCGGCTGCAGCAGCCGCCGCAGCTGCCGCGGCCTGCGCCTGCGTTTGACGCTGACGCATGTTGGGCGGCACCTGCTGCTGCTGCTGCTGAGCGGCCGCCTGTTGCTGCTGTGCGGCTGCTGCCGCCGCAGCTGCCGCTGCCGCCTGTTGCTGCTGCTGCTGTGTGAAGTTCATGCTTTGGCTTTGGGAGAGCGAGAAGCCGTCGGAGGGTACTGCAAGAAAGTCAATTGATTAGTCTAGTTAACTCTGCTCTCCAAGGACTCGCAAGGATTCAAGCTGAGGCTTACCATTTGCATTGTTCATATTTTGATTTGGTTGCTGCTGCTGCTGTGGGCCGTTGGGGCCGCCTCCATTGCCGCCGTTGGGGCCCGCGTTGCCGCCGTGTGGCTGCTGCTGCTGCTGCGGATTGGGGCCACCGTTGCCGGGCTGTTGTTGCTGCTGCTGCTGTTGCTGCGCCTGCTGCTGGCTGAAGAAGACGCCCTGCTGCGCGGCCACCGAAACGTTGCTCTTCATGTCGCTGCTCAGATGCAAATGCTGCCCAGCGGACACCTGTGCGGGTAACGAAGGAGATAGAGGGAAAAGTGTCATAAGTAAGGGCTGATTACAGCTCAACAACGTATTCATTTGCGTTAATTAAAGCCAGCTCAGTTGTGCAACAATCCGACACGTTACGTACACACCCTGGGGGCAGGCAACAAGAGCACAAATTGAAATAAGGAGAATCAGTAATTAGGGCGAATATGACTCCTATTATATACTTTAAGGCACACGTATCGAACATATGCGCCTCAATGCTCACTGAGGATAGAATTTAATCATGAATTTAAGTGTGCAAAGTATTTCAATATCTTCCCCCCTCATAAGAATATCCTTAATATGAATTTAAACGAATATAACAAGGATTAAAGGCTGCAAATAGTTATTATTATTATTATTATTGCGTGCAGGCTGACACTGAAATTTCTTGAAGATTCAAGAATAAATTCAACTGATAATCAGCAAAATCGCAAAGAAATTAAATTTAAACTCAGCAACATTTTAATATCTTAATTTACTTCAATGATATCATCAAAAAATGAATTTAAGTAAGGAAATATCGGTCTTTGCACTCTCAATTAAATATTAATGCATCAGATGAGCATTTAATTGAAGAAATATAAAATTCTATAGATTTTAAGGACTTGATTCTTAACCCATTTAAATGTTATAAGTATTTATTTATATTATAAGTATTTATGTATGTTTATTATCTAAATCAAGGATTTATCAAATTTAACAATAACTCCAATTTTATTGAATTCAAGCGTGGAAAATGTTTCCGAAAAACATGTCACAAATTCGCTATAAATTTTCCTCAATCCCAATCATCAGAGTTCTGATGTTTTTGGAATAATTTAAGCTGTTGTTCAGCAAAATCAAATATTATATTTACTTCACTTAAGATGAATTTCAATTTAATTCTAATGATGTTTTAAATTTCATTAACATTGCCATCCCAATTTGTATTAGGTTACATCCTCAAATATAATATCGTCCATATATGGATTAAAGTTTCTCGAGTTTGCTTAAAGGGTGTCACAGTTTCTTAGTAACTTTTGTATCAATTTCGAGTCGAGCTTCTTAAATTTATTGAATTTTGAAGCAGTTTTTAGGCTGGAAGTCCACAAGAGCTCACAGTTTAGTCGGAATGCCTGCAGTCTGTCAGTTTGTGGTCAACACTAATTGCAAGTCAGCCGCCAGGCTTCACACTTCCTTTAATAGCCTAAACCGCCTAAACCAGCCTCGATGCACTCCCAATTTGAATCAGATTCGGTTGTCGTGTTCAATTTTGTCCGCCTGAGCCCAAAGTCAAAGATTTTGAGGCTAATTCCCGGACAGGTCTGGAATGTCCCATGCACAACGAGGCAGCACCTACTCCATTTGCAGCTGTCTTATTTCCTGTCAGCCTCAATGCGACTGTCAGCAGCAGACAGTAAGGGTATGAAGTGGGTGGAGCTAAGGTGTGGGCAGGATGTGTGGGTGTGTGTTAGGTAGACATTGAGTCTGGCGTCTGGCAAGGCTTTTGAAGCTTATTATCGCCACGACTGCATTCGCATCCGCATCCGTGTCGCATTTATGGATACTAGACACACACACACACACACACACACACACACACACACACATGCAGACACCAAACACACAGATACAACATTGAGGCATAAATCTTTTGGCACTTTTCATAGTCTACTTTAGCGGGCTGTCGACAACTTCCTCCCCGTCTCCTGATCGCCTGAATGTTCATATTCATATTTGCAATTTGTTTGTTAGTGTAATGATTGCAACAAGCGGAGGCACCATAGGGGGCAAGTGTGTCTCGCTTAGAGCTGCGCTCCATTAGCATTTCAATGCCATATCCGCGTCCGTGTCCATGTCCACTGATGTGTGAACCAAAGCAAAGGAAATCCTTTGCCCCTGGTCAGGCACCTTGTTGTGGTCCGCGTCCTCGTCTGACTCTGCCGATGCCGCTGCCACTGCCACTGCGAGTGTTTCTTTGTCCTCGTCCTCGTCCTCGAGCACGTCCTTGTCATTGTCGACTCTCGACTCGACGCATAGGCTAGCCAATAAATCTTGACGACACGACTTCAGAATCAGCGTCAACGTCGACGTCGACGTTAACGTTAGCGTCGCTGTCCAGTTCAAAAATGTTGCGACCTCCTGGGTGTTATGTGTGCGTGTGTGCGTGTGTGTGAGTGGCGCCCCAAAAAGCGCACTAAGCAACTTTGTGGCCTCTCATTTTGCGGTTGTTGTTGTAATTGCTTGTTGGTTTAATTTATTGCGTTTTTACGGCTCACGCATATTCATTGTGCATGTGTGTGTGAATGTGTGTGCGTGTGTGTGTATGTGTGTGTATCTGTGTGCGTGTGGCATAAAGTACACTGATTAAAAGTCATGGACTCGCTGAGCTAATTGAAGTTTAGTGCCACAACGCGGCAACGGACGCAAACTGTTGCCATTGACCCGTGGCCATACACCTACTGCCTTCCCCCCAAACCCACCCCCCACCTGCCCGCTGCCTCCACCCATCAACAAGCTTTCATAAATCATTTGCATGCCTCCGGGCGAGGTGTGAAACGCGACTAAAGCGCGTGGATGCGGCTTCTGGCCACTTTTATGGGGATAAAGGCCTGGAATCTGTCGGATACGATAAGATGCGTACGTAAAGTGTGTAAACGCACTGTGCACAAATTATTGGTCTGAAATATTTATTTATATGGCTAAGGCATTTAAAATATTATCAAATAATTTGACTAAGGCTTAGCTGAATATGTTGCGAATGCATTTAAGAATTGATCAAATAACTTAAAGAGAACTTTTCCTAAGAGTAGCGTTAAATAAGTAAGAACGTTACAGTCGTACGCACCCGACTGCAGAATACTCTGTTTCCAGTTCTGTATAATTTGGTTATTTGTGGCTTCGGAAAACAGTAGTCTGTATGCCAAATTTGGTGACTCTACCTGTACAGGTGTGGGAGACACAGATTTTGCACTTTTGTGGGTGAGGGGGTGGGGGTGTCAACAAATTTTTGATGCAGATCTGTCAGGAATCTCACCATTAGTGTGTATGCCAAATTTGGTGGCTATAGCTTTAAAACTGTGGAAGATACAGGTTTTCCCCAAATTGTGGGGGAGCGGGTTGGGGTGATGGGGCGATCTTGACACTTCATAAATTAAATATAAAAACTGAAAAGAGACACTTTAGAGGCCATTTAAATGCTAAAAGTAAACAAAAACTTAACGGATTTCGAAATGACAGGACTCTTCCCATTTCCTAGTACTCTTCAAAGGTCAAGTGGAGAAAGGAGAGTGTATTGAGTTTTTGCAATATCCATCTGTCTGTCGGTCTGTTCATCGGAATAACACAATTTCGTCTGACACCCTTGAAGCATAGCTAGAGGATTCATGTTGGTAAAAAAAACCCTCGTTTGATAAGGTTTTACAGCTCCCATACCAAATTGGATATAGGGTTAACTAATGACTTCCCTGTATAATTTTAGTAGAAATATTTTTGTCAAACTGACTTTCTTTACCACTAATAAGCAGAAGAAAACCAACTGGCAACAGAGTATACCGCAGTCAGGAATTTCTAACTACAGCGTTGTTACTTGTTCGCTTTCTGAGTTATGTTTGCATAGTCTTCATTCTATTAGTTTATATTCAAATGTTTTCAAACCAAAAAGCAATCAATTTTAATACAAAAATCTCATTTAATCTCCAATAATCGTGAAAACCCCTTTCGCAAATTAATGATTAGTTTGATTCTCAATATGTCAGTCTCTCAGCTTCAAGGGAAAAGTATCAAAACTCCAATCTGTTCCGAACTTTCCTTCCTTATCAATTCTACAGGAATTCTTTTAATAACAACTAGTTTAAGCTGCCCCAAAAGGTAGCAGTACAACCAGTTAAATATATATGCAAATTATATATATGTATATATATATATATATATATATATATATAAAGGAAGTGTGTCCTATAATTATTGGATCAGAATATAATTTAAATCATCGCCAAGGAGTTAAAAGTGCACAACTTAAATAAATATGCAAAAAAAATGAACAATTTTAATAAAAAATTTAGATTTTTTGTTAAGTTTATTCAAATTAAAGCACTCCTAAACATTGCTAACATTTGTGGAAAGTTTGGTGACTCTGTCCTCAAGGGTGTGGCAAACATTGCCACAGATTGCATTACAGACAGACAGACAAGCGGACATTGTCAAAGCCAACATACACTTCCTAAAAAATATAAAATATATTTTAAACAGATTATAATCAATTGGTTCGACCAGAGTGCATGTGAGATCGATTTAATTTAATCAGCGCTTCATTAAGCGAATGCAACACATTTCAAGATGCTTTCTATTGAACTGGCCTTGAGCTATCCTTTGTAGGAACTCCATAACTAAGTCATTGGGCAAACATTGAGCTAACATTCTTTTTAGTAGCGCACATTTGGGCGAGACTAGAAGAGAGAGAGAGAGAGGGAGAGGGGCAGGCTGGGGCACGTGGATGGCAGGGAACGACTTCATAAAACAAATCATTACAGCAGCTTTCATAAAAGGGCAAACATGGCTCAGGCAGAGGCCCAAACGCCCACCTTTCCCCACATCGCCCCCGATCCGGCGCCCACAGCGGGCAGCAGCAGCAGCAGCAGCAGCAGCCAACGACTACATACATAAAATATCAATAAAAAAGTTTAAAGGTAACTGCGACGACTTGGCGCGAGCGTTGGCGACGTAACCACGACAGGAACAGGATAAGGAACAGGAGCGGGAGCAGCAGCAGGACGAGTCTCTCGCTCTGTAAGCCGTGCGCGTAAATCCTTTGCTATTACCCCAGCGTCGCCATATTGATTGCGCTGGAGACAAGCCGGGCAGCCCACACACACACACACACACACATAGACACACACACACTCAGCCACATTCTAATACACCCACACATACACAGACAGCAAGGACTCGTAAGCAGGAAATGCGCATTTGACAAGCCAAAAAGATTGCCGCACGCCCCACGCGCCGCCGTCACCGCCACCGCCGCCGCCGCCTCCGCTGCCCAAGGGCATGATATTTGAGCAGAGGGCAAGTTGAATGCTGTTTGGCGGCCAGCGGAGGTGGGGGGAGCAGGGCTGGTGCCTTGCATATAGACTTGACAATGATATATGTGACTATGCCACAATGTGTGTTGTGTTCGTGTGTATTGGTGTGTGTGACATGCGAGTGTACGAGTGTGGGAGTGTGGGAGTGTGGGAGTGTGTGGCAGGGGGGAGCTTTACAAAAAGAAATGAAACTTCAACTCAGCCTCGGGGGCTGTTTCTTCATACTCGTATTGGCCCCCATACAAACATAGTTGGAAACTGAGAACGCAACTGTACCGCAAATCAACACACAGAGCCAAAAAAAGGCGAACTTGTTGCCCAGCACTTAAAATAATTGAAATAAAAATCAAATAAAACAAACATAAGCTCAAGTATACAAATTGATGTAAATACAAACATGCTTAGCAGAACAATAGTTAGCAGAGGCTGTTAAGGTGACGCTGTTAACAGCTACATCTGTTACGGGATGTTCATTAACAGATGTTAGGATTTAAAGCTTCGATTGTCAATATTTAACAGAGCTCTGTTAAATCTAGCTACAATTATGCGATGTTGTTAAACAGATCTCTTTACTCACTGCTCAGATTGATTATTTAGCAGAAGCTGTTAAGGTGACGCTGTTAACTTCCATCTACAGCTACTCAATGTTGCTTTAAAGCTATAAGAGTAATCCTTTGCTTTACAGCTCACTCAGAAATGTTAGCGTTAGTAAAAGCGTGCCATATCTATTTAAAATGTAATTTTTAATTGAAAGCAGCACAGTTTGAAAAACTTTACTATTAAAATGTTTTCAGCTGCTTTTGGACTTCCATATGGACATTGATCAATCGAAACTCACCAACTTGTATGTTGACAACATTGAGCGATGTCCCCAGAAAGTATACTACATTATGTAGAGTGGTCGCAACGATAATTGAAGTTACTTAAAGTGCACACAAAGCAATTGAAGCAACAGCCACCCACTCATTGAATGCACTTGGCAGCGGTCCAGCGGAGAGTCAATGAAATTAGCAAGGGACACGCCTTCCGCTCACGCCCCCCAAAAGGAGGCGCAACAACCCCGAACGCGAATTGTCTGTGCGCCCATTTTCTTGCAGTTCTTTTTGTTTTTTGTTTTCTTTTTTTTTGGCACAGAAGCCAAAAAACCCAAATGAAGCCAAGAGAATGTGTTGTCCTGGGCAGGACAGGACAGCCCCATAAACCGGCTGTATGGGGTATTACGGGGGGTTGGGCGGGTGGTGGCTGTCATTGGATATTTGTGTGACATAAACTAGCTCCTCTGCTGTCTGCTACACTCTCTCTCCCCCTCTCTCTCTCTCTCGCTCACTGTAGCTCTTCTCGAGGTGCTCGCGATATTTAACGAATTTATGACAGCGACTCGGAAAAGGAAAATGTGGGAAAAATCTCATTTGGCGGGGCGTTAAAGCGAATCGAATTTGATTTTTTAATTGGCAATGACAGCAAACTGAAATGGAGCGGTGGGGTGCTGGTATTAAGTATAAGATTCATCGGCACTTAACGACCCGGCCAGATTGGAAAGATAATACGATTAAATGCAAAAAGGTGAGAGTCGACCTATTATAATAACAGCCGATAGAAAAATATATATTGAATTTGTCTGTGATATAATAAGGGCGTTCACAAAATGGGGATGACGATGACGGATTAAACTAGAGAATAGCAAAACTAAAATCAAGCGGCTATGTTGTGTCTTAGGCTTTAAATGGTACTGAACTGATTTTCAAATAAATCTTTAACCTGATTTTTCACCAGATATTAGCGACCATGGTACCTGGTTACAAATTGTGTAGGAAAATTCATCTTCTGTCTTGAAAAAAACTACTGTCGTAGCATACAAACTGCAAACTGTATAGAAATAACGTTTGATATGAAAATATTAACCAACTTTCACCAAATCATCTCCTTTAGTGAATTACAAGCATTGTGTGATTTTTGAGCTTAATTCTCAATGTATTATGATTTGATTGCCACGCTTCAATTGAACACAGTTGTCAGGCGCAAGCTTGACCTCATCTCAATCAGTTAACCAGTTAACCGGGCTGTTAAATATAGTCTGATTACATCGCAACCTAAACATCCGCTCAGCCCAAATCTCCTGGGCAGAACCACAACTTTCACCAGCTCAACAGCAGTAGAAGCCGTAGCAGTAGCTCTGGTGCTGGCATATCAGCCAACTTTCAACGAGCGGTGAGTGCCCCAAAGGATTCGAGCGCCAGGCTCGGGGGTAAATGTCAATATGTGTGCAACACGCACACGAAAGAGATGCACAGATGCTATTGACAAACTGAGCCAGAGGGAGATGGACTATGTGGTGAAACTTTTGAAACAGTTGCAGTTAGCACACAATGCAAGGCATCTCCTTGCCCAGTCCTGTGCATGGTATAGACACAAAAGAGGTCCCAATCTCAGTTTGCTACACCATGCACCCTACACCCCTTCCATGTTCATCTCTCTCTCTCTCCTTCTCTGTCTCTCTGTGAGTGTGTGTGTGTGTGTGAGTGCTGCAGCATGTCAATGATCATAAATTAAACTTGCAATAATTATAAATTAAATTTTGGCATAAATGGGCATGAGAGCGCCATATGCAAACATTGGAGGGGCCTAGAGGGCGGGTATAGAAGCCAAGCCGACTTTGGGACCCCGATGAGGGGAGCACAGCGAGAGAGCGAGACAAAGCAACAAAACATGCAACGGCTGCCGCAAGCCCCAAATGAACTGCACTACAGCACAGACTGTAACTGAGTGTGTGTGTGGATATACTATGTATGTGTGTATGTGTGTTTGTGTGTGTGTGGGAGGTTGGGGAATTGTCCACTTAAATCATTTGGGCCGCTTTGTGGGCCGTGCTCTGCATTCGATTTGTAACTTTGTTGGTTTAATTTAAGGTCCTGCTCATTGGACAACATGATACGGAGCATTGGACACCCGACCCACACACAGATACACACACTCACACACACACACAGATGCCCACACACCTGCACAATTTATGAATGCATTTTAATGGATCGCTTGTCAAAGTTAATGGCCTCGGCAATGGCGTAACGGACAAGTTGCAAATGCCTTTGCCAAAAGCTCTCGATTCAATTGAAAGCTTCACCAAAAGCTTGAAAGCTAACGTGCCGTTAACGAGCAGTACTCCAGATAAGACCGCAGTTCCTAACTCTCTGTGGAATCTAGTTTAGCAAACTTATATTGCATTAAAATACCATAAAGAAGTTAAGAAATATTTAAAAATGAGTTTGAGTTTTTGATTTGTTGACTGCACATTTTATATCATCGTACGGATCTTTTTACGAAAGAACTAACCAATTTGGAATTCCAATGCCAAATGTTAGAATCTTTGTCTCGTTTTCCCATATTTAGGTTAGATTAGGTTAAGAAGGCAGGTCACCCCCACGGGTGGCTTCACGTAGACCATCGGGTCCTTAGTGTTAGCGCATATTTGACGCTTGCGACGTTTAAGATTCTTTAAAGATAACTATCGCTAATTTCAAGAGCTGGTTCAGTGGTGTCCTCGAAACACTCTCTAAGGAAGTGAAGGTATGGGATCCCAGATGGTTGAGTCTGCTTCTCAAAAGCGCCGGACAGGTACAGAGGAGGTGTGCCAGGGTTTCGGGTACCCCCGGCTCTCTGCACTTCCTGCAGTTGTCGTCAAGCTGCTTCGCGTACGCCCCTGTCAAAGTGTTCCGTTAGAACACCTAGCAGCGTCCTGTAGTCCTTTCGTGGGAGCGATAGGATGTTGCGGGATTGATTGGCGTTTCGCGCGATCCACATTATCTTTGCCGTTCGGCATGTCGCCGCGGCTCTCCATCTGCGGCTGACTGTTTCTCATGTTAATTTAATGTAATAATATTTTGATTTTAATATGCTTTCTATATCAAATGTGGTTTCTGATCTGCTTTTAAACTGATCAGCCTGTCAAATGTAACAAGCAGTCCATCCCAATGTTAAATATATATTTGTTGTACTGAAATCTTGAAAGGCACTGCAGATATGGCAACACCAACGTCGCGACGTGGCGTTGCCACAATGTCACAAATATTAAATATGCTTTACCAAGAGAATGTAAAAACGTAATGAAATTCAATAGCTTTAGCTCAACACCAACTATTGATTTGTTTATTTATTAATATTATTAATAGTCACAACTATAACATATTGCTCTACGAGAATTAATTGGGAACACACATACTATGTTAAATAATGTTCTTAATTGATTCATGTAATATAATGATGTGTAATTATTATATTTCACCGAACCAGTCAACTCCAAAGTTGAGATTAAAGACTTGCAATTATTAACCTAATTAGGTACACTCAAACATTGGGCTCAATTATCAGAACTAATCCTTGACTTTGCTTAGCGCTGACTGATTTATCCTTGCTGAACGATTAAAAACACACTTTCTAATTAGCTTACCGCTGACTTAAAAATTAATTAAAAATCTCAGAGTTTAAAGTCACAACAGACAAAAAGCAGCGGAAATCAGTGAGCGTTTAGTACTCTTGATTGAACCTATTCATATGTTTGTCTAAATAAGTTTGAGTGCTAAAGTATTCTATAAATAGTTTGATAAAAAGATTAAGATTTGTGCTTTTCACAAAAAGTCACAGAAAATGTTATCTGATATAATTGCCAGCAAAAGCAAATTTCTTTCATCAAATATGAATCAAAATTCTTTGAAAATTTCAAAGGAATCTTTGGAATTATTTCACAATAGAATTCTATGAATTTTCGTTCGTTAATTCTTAAGTATTTCTAGAGTCACGTTTAATTTTATGTTCAAAAACTTTCCTGGAAATATTGTAGTATAATAAATCGAAAATACTTAGCACTCAATTTCCTGTTTGCAACTAGAATTTATGTATCTTATTTATAGGGAAACAAAAAAACAGAGCCCATTTTGTTGTCGTTGTATCTTAATGACCCGAGAATTAAATTTAATTTGCGATCGTTGTTTGTGCTGCTTTAATTGGCAGCCCGTTCGAATATTGAATGTGAACCCAAGACTGAAATCTGAAATGCAAGTCATTTAGATGCACTTATTGCGTGCGCCATTCAATATATCATTTTAGCAATGATTGCACTGATAATGAGACATAAACAATTTCAGCAATTGGCCCGGCTAATTGGTTTGTAAGAGATCACAACCATAATTGTTATATGATGACTTTCTCGATCTGCAGAGAAACTTTACTAACCCTGCCCACTTATCGTAGACGGCTGTGATAAGGCGGCAGCAGAGCAGCGATAATAACAATAAGTGGGGATCGGTGTGAGTCAGAGCCCAAGCATCTGATAGATAAAACAGCTGCATGGCAACACAACAAACAACACACAGCACAACACAACAACAAAGAGAAGCCCATGAAAAGACGACGACGAATTGAAATCAAAATAGCAATGAGAAGAATTCTTTGGCTGTGCGGCTGGCGACTGCACCGGCTACGAAAACATCTGTGCGCACATCTATAAGATACAAGATACTCGTACTGTACACTCGTACACTGCCAACAAAACGCTAGCGAAACGCGCGCGACTTGCGGCTGACTCACAGCGCGTTTTGGCTCGCACACAAACAGCGTCGCGATATATTAAAATGCCAAACGGAACGTGCCGAGTGCCGAGTGCCTACCGAGCCAATGGCTGTTGAGGGGGGAGCGACAAAGGGGCAACGGCTGAGGTAAAGATGCATGGAAATTGTGGCAATCGTAGAGTTTGCTTTGGGCTGAAGGGAGGAGGGGAGGGCACAAAATGCCCCAACCATTTGTCACCCAACTTGGGGCAAGTTGCATTCTAATGCGAAAACAAACTTGAAGAAAATTGCTTTCAAGCGTGATATCAGATTTTTATAAGGTGGTTGAATCATGTATTTAGTTATGTACATATGTATGTATGTATGTATGTACATACTGGTGGATAAGTATGATTTCATAGCTCGCAGTAAGAAATAATCTTTATTTTTGGACTGACCCCTTAACAAATGAAACTTATTCTTGAGATTGAAATGAAGAAATAAGAAAGATCAGATATATAGAGGTTGCCAAAGCTTATACTCTTGCAGAAAGATTTGTAATACAAAAACTTTATTTTCGTCTGGATATTTCCTGTTGAAACTTTGTGATATAGTGATTAGATCCGATTGGTTTCGAACTATGGTCGCAGCAAGTTTCAACACGATAGCTCTTCAACTGAGACTTGTATCAGTGAATAAGAATTAAAAAGAGGGATTAATTTTAGCATAGTACCTAAATCACTTTATTTTTTTGTACAACCTCAAGACAAACTCGGTACTAGTCTAAAATATAACGATTTTAGATTTCATTTATAGGAATTTATTATAGATTCCTTTCGAATTCGCATATGACAACTGTTTTGAAGATTGTACAAGATATATGACAATATGTATTATGCAGGAGGGGAATCATTCTGATGAAGTTAAGTTAATTTGCAAGAATAAATAAAATAAATGGACAATATTATTTGGATACAGCTTATGGAGAAAGATTATGTAGATAAGTTTCAAGCTGCAATCGTTGAATGCATTCCAGGATATGTTGAGAAACAAATAGTTCATTACGTTAACTTTGAAGTAAACCAGAATGAAATTCCTTGGAAAAATGAGGAAGTAGCAACCTTCAGAAGACTATAAGCCAGATATTTCAAGAATTTTAAATTACCATTCACTAAATAAGAAAACATGATATTAATTTAGAGTATTATTCAATTATAATATAACAAATAACTGGAATTTTAGCAATTTTCAAAATAGAATTAAAGTTTGCCCCTCTGAATTAGCGCTTGACTTGGCGTTTCAAATATCGTCAATTTAGTAGCGGGTAAGAGTTCAACATTCGTTAATTTTATTTACACTCGCTTTTCAAATAGTCAAACACACAGGCATGTACACACACACACACACTCGCACAACAAGCAAACAAAAACCGATGGGAAATAAACTGAATTCAACGCAGAAATCGACCAACGACACGCAGCAAAAATTATTGCAAATTGCGCAAATTGAGACACCCTACCTCAGCTACCCCTTCGACCAAAAAAAACCCTTCTCTAGCATTTGCCCACTCAACTCAAAATATCAGAAATGCACCTGGCCAGGCAAATCAATTCAATTTTGCCTTTGGGCATTTGCCATTTATCGATGCGAATTTGCGAATTTTCACATTGATTTGCACTAAATACAAATGACCAATGGGGATGGCTTGGGGATGGTTTGGGGATGGTTTGGGCATGGTTTGGGGCTGGTTTGATGCTAAGCTGCCACCAAAAATCGAATGAGAATGAAGCAAATGCTAAGCATAAAAATCCATTTAACCAAAGCCAGCAAATAATACAACCAAACGGCAATCGTTAAAGTTAATTACTTAATTTATTTGCCCAACCGCAGCAACAGCAGCAGCTGACAATGCCAAAGGGTTGTGCGAATTGCTATTGCTATAGCTATTGTTGTTATTGTTATTGTTGCTGCTGCTGATGCATTAAAATAATAAGCAATTAATAATAATAAAAGCAAACACAAACATTTGGCACGCCGCAAATGCGGCGACTAAACAAAAACATTGCCATAAAAAAGGTTACAACGAACTGAGCCCAGAAGGGAACTAAGGCGCTTTTAGCATTTCATACGCACAGCTCAGCAATCGCTACCAACAACTATCTAAAGGTGCTATCTATAAAGCTACGTTCAGAGATGATCCTAGATATATCCTGTAAACGTCGCGACGCGTCGTATGCCCAAACCATTATAAAGATATACATACAAACATACTGTTCTCTCTCCTACTGTTAAAAACATATCATTTTTTTAATTCTTCTTTGTATCATATTCGTAAACGATTTACTGGCTGCATGGCCTGCATTGTCATACAAATTCTTGCGAGAATCTCTAGTTCTCTAGTTTATTTGCTTTCCTCGGATTGTTCCCCCAGATAGTTTCCAATTTTTAATTTTTCTTGTGCCGCATTCGTAAACGTTTCTCAAATATCTAATTGAGGTATTTTCAAGACTTCATATGTTCTTTCTACCGCTGTGCCCCTTCTGTAAGCATTACATTTCGAAATCTTCGTTATGCCACATTCGTAATCGACTAACTGGCAGTTTTGCATAAGCAAATACTCTGATGAGAGTTTCTCGAGAAGAACACAACACGATTCGAAGATTCTTTAGTATATATATCTTTTCTTCATTCCCACTTGATTATACTCCCGTTTGTATTAAATATTCGATTTCTTTATGCTGCATTTGAAAATTATTTACTGGCAGCGATGCTTTGCTGTAAGCTAATGGGCACAAGCTTAAGTGTCTCACCATTAAGAAGATTTATAACCAATTACAAAACATGCTCTGCGACTTACATATACCCGGTTTCCTAATGAATATTCTGCATTATATAGTCGTGTCTGTGGCAGGGTATATCAACACTTTCGACTTGTCCCTGTGTCGACCATTTACATTTTCAATTACTTTGCGCAAGGACTTTGAAGTGACGAGCTTGAAACACGCACCTGCCTATCTGCTCTGTCCCCTCGCCCCTACCCATTCCACTATCCATTTCCCCTTCCCCCTCTCTTATCCACTCGTCTTATTTACTTAAAGGACAGCCACGCCTTGTTGTTGTGGCCCATCTCGTTAGCTAGTTTAATGCCTTGGCCACAGTGTTGTATGCGTTGGACGCAGTGTCGCGTCCTCTAGGAAAGATCAAAAGACGACGACAACGACGGCGACGACTGACAATATAAAATTACACATACGCCATGTTGGCCAGGTGGGTTAACTAGTTGGCTAGTAACGTTCAGTTCAGTTCAGCTCAGCTCCGCCTCTGTCTCTGTCTGTCTGCTGGCTGCTTGTTGTTTGTTGTGGTTATATTAGAGCCTCTTTACTGTGTGTTTCGTGTTGCCTTGTTGTGCTTTTTGTGCGTCCTTTTATATTTTTAATTACAGGCTTTCGCATTGTCCTTGTAACATGTACGAGAGATTCCGTTTTGGCCCTGCTAAAAAGCGAACTGAACCAGAGTCGAGAGTTTGTTTTCAGTACCGCCCGCGTTTTCAGATTCCCTGCTCCGTTTTATTGCATTGGAAATTTGTTAGCTTGGCGTTAAATATTTTGCCATGTGACTGAAATTACATTATTATTAGCATGGCATATGGGTGAAGGGGACAGGTAACAGTTTTGGTGTGAGGGGAACACCTCTAACGGAGTTGCCGTCTCGTTATTATTGATTTTTCTTGGTGACTTTTTTGCAGTTGACGCCTTGTTTAATATACGCTACTCCTTCAACTGTATTTAAACTGTACTTTTAATGACGTCACAACTTCACATGACTCCCATTAATTTAGCTATTTATATTTATAAAACACTCTAATTGAGTACACACAATTTTAAAGTGAGTTTAGCTGTGATATATGTAAATGGGTATAAAGGATGCTCAACTAAAAAGTCTATGCTGTTTCATTAATTCTGGATTGATTTGGGATACCCACAAACTGAGCCCAGAAGATGCGAATCAATTTTATACCTATTCATTAATATACATAGCTTTATATTGTTCAATTTGAGAGGGATATGTATAAGAAAATATGAACAGACATGAGAATGAGAGATATAAAATACAACTTTGACTAAGGCTTAAAACTCTGGACCCGTTGGGACAAATTTATTGGCCACGTAGCCGCTTTGGTCCAGCTCATTGCCGTTTATGATCGTAGAAAAGCCAAAGCCATTTCAAGTTTAAATGATTCATAAAGAATTGCTCACAAAAGTTGAGTAGTATTAAAGCAAAACGAGTCGAATTTATTAATTATTAATTAAGGCGAAGGTTGCAAGCAGATTCGTGTTCGTATGACAGGACTAAGGATGATGCGGTATGGTCTTGTTGGACGGAAAAAATGAAAGGTAAATAAGAATTAAACTTCTTTCATACGAAGCAATATAATCCACAAATATAAATAGTCGAAATTCTGATTACAATGATTTAAGTTATTATTCAAATTCTAGGTAGCTAGAAAACCAAATAGATCGGAGGGATTGTACCATATCTTGAAAAGGCGAGGACACCTTTCGTTTTCTCGTCGTCACGTTACTATCGCCGATCAATGGGTATTAAAGGGGTACTATATCTGTTCATATGTATGAACGCGTCGATCTCAGCAACTTTAAGAGCTATAGCGGGAACAGGTCACCGAGATATTCCCTCCCATTCCTCCGCTATTCGATAAAAACTCTTTTATACCAACAATTTTCAAGATAAAGCTTTGTGATTTGGCATGTATAATACTTTGGTTGCTCTTAATCTTCTGTTCAAATTTCAAGTCGGTCGGATAATAAACACGGAAGTTATTCGCGAAAGAAGTTTCAGTGCTGCAGCGCGGACGAAGCGGAAGAAGCAGCACAGCCAACACTTAAGATGCTTCGCTTGCGCTGTCGGTTGTGTGTATGTGTATGTATATGTGTAAGTGTACGAAGATGTGATTGGAAGTTTTGGATCTGTGTACAGGGAGTTTCGTAGTCGAGTATACTCAACTATAGCATTCTTACTTGATATTGTTAAAGTTTTGCATATTTATTAAACTTGGGTACTACTACCTTTGTGGCAGCTTAAACTAGTTGTACATAACATTTTACGTGACGATAACTGCCGAGATATTTATCGTAAATATGAGAATAGAGGTATGTATTTAATTATAATTTTAATTTCAGGGACAAAACTAATTAGATGATATGAAGGAAAGTTCACTCTCTCTCTGTAAAACCTATGTAAAACAACTCTTTTACTTTATTGAACTTAATGTTTTATTTTTTGTTTGGTTTTTACTTGTATTACGTTGATAAACCCTTGAATCTAATCTTTTAGGCGGCTCAAGTTGCGTGCGTGATTGTATTGCCAGGGCAATAAAACAAGGCAAATGTAAGTAAATACAACTTTTTGACCACTAGGTCCCTCTCCCAATATTTACCGCCTGTGCCCCCCTCAATTGTTGTTGAAAAAGTAATTAATTTGATAAAGTGGCTGGGCCCAAAACGTTCTGGTCCAAAGTGGGCGGCCCAAGGTGTTGTTAGAAGTGTGGCAGTGTGGTGGAGTGGTGAAGTGGTGTGTGTTGGCAGGTCAGACATATTTATGACCAAATATACAGCAACAGATTGTGCGTCCTGTGGTAGCAGTTAATGAAATGAGCTTTGCTGTTCCTGACACGGCTGGCAGCAGCAAACGTTGCGTATACGCAACATGGCCCCCAAAATGGCCGTTGAAAGTGTTCTTTAATGTTCGGTGTGTTTGTTTGTTGGTTGGTTGGTTGGTTGTTGGTTGTTTGTTGGTTGTTTGTTCGGTTGTTTGTTCGGTTGTTTGTAGTAAGTGTAAAATTCTGTGACAACAGCAACAAATTTTAATGGAATTTCAAATGTTGTGTGTTCTGTTTGTTTATGCGAATTGTTGGCCACGCTTCTTGCCTGCACTTTTCAGCTTATCCTTACCTCTTCTTCTAACCTTTCATCATCCCATTCCCCGCCCCGCTCCCGTGTCTCTTTGTAACAATTTACACTTGACCAATGCTCAACCAGAGCGTTTGTTTAGCTCGTCTGCCTTTGACAGTTGCATAGAATAAAACCATTTTTATTATTTGTATGTTTCTGCACATTTTATATGGATTTCTGTCTGGAGTGGCATGCAATTTAAACAAATTGTGCAAACACTTTTTGATATACCTCATCTCTGGCCATACGCAGATGACGGTGGCCAGTGTGTTTATCTGCTCAAAGCTTTTGGCTCCTTGCTCTTTTGGTCTGGGCCAAAATAAATATAAACTAATTTGAATATTCAACTGCAGTCGGTGATAACAAACTTTGAGCTGGCCTAAACAAATGCGACTGCAAGCTAAGCCAAAGTGGCTACAAGGCACAAAAAACTGTGCACGTTCTGAGTGCTCGACCAGAAGATACCCTTTCTTTAACAAGTGTGATTTATACGCTCAGAATGTTATAAAACAATAAAAATAACATAAAGAGAGTTTCAAAATTGAGATCATAATGAATATTTATTTCAACACTAGTCTTTTCTTTTCTAAGTCAGTTAAAAGCATGTTTTATTGACATTTCACATTTTTAATTAATTATTTTAACAGTTCAACTTGTCGATAGTGAACCTCTTTATAACAACATTTTCTATTTAACGCTTATTCTAAATAATGATTTTTCTTTTTACGCTTTTTCTAACTAATAATTTTAAATTATAGCGACTTGGCTTTGAACCTCTTTTTCTTGATATCGAATCTTCAAGTAAGCTGCATTTTTATTCTATTTGATGTGTATTTTGATGTCCCTAAACCGAATTTCTTTAAGCATTACCCGTTGTTATGTTGTATGTTTATAAATATTGTACAACAGTGTGTTTTATCGTTTCTCATGTGCAATCAATTTTTCTAGGGAAAACTCGATTCTTCGAAACAATGTTGAAAGTCTAAAGCTGAGTATAAGTACGTAAAATTCTAGCAGGAGTGCCAAAGTGTTTACAAACATATGTTAATTCGAGAGAGAATGAATTGAATCTAAATTGAGAAAATTCATGCTAAACATTACTGTAATTTCCAATGTAATAAAAATTGTTTTTCTTTTGAAAACACATGTTCTTTATGCGTTCTTACAAGTATTTTGTTATACAAACATTATTTGTGGATTCCCTTTGAGTACGTTATAGGGATGTTCGACTGTATTATAAAACTTTGTTGGAGGTTTCCAGAAGTCACACTTTTCTATTTTTATAAACACATCAAACGATATAGGGTATATAAAACACACACACACACACACACAAATACAACTGTGAGGAAAGCTGGCAAAACATTTTGTAAATCTTTTGGCAAACGGCTTGAGCTCAAGTTGAAATCGCTTTTTATGCCTGGCAGCCTATAAATATGCGACGTGAGCTGTTTGCAGAGCGCATATGCATATACATACACAACAACAACTGCACACACACACACACACACATACACACATAGAGACACACACACTGGCATTAGAAGTCAAGGAGCAGCGCGTAGCAAAAAGTGTTGCATACTTTTCCGCGTCCGTCGCGACGATTTGTCTGCTGCTTCGGCTATCGCCAGATTAGAAAAATTAAACTCAGCTCAACGATGGGGGCGACAGGGGGACGGCCAGAGATGGGGCGTAGATTGAGGAACAGAGGAGTGGCGACAAGAAATTATAGAAAGTAAAATGTAAAACCTGAGCATCGCACTTGCAAGAAGTTCGTTCATTTCAAATAATATCCATTAAAATAGATTAAAAACTGAAATATTTATATATGGATATATATGTATGCAAGTATGTGTGTGCTTGTGTGTGTATGTGTGTGTGTGTGGGACAGGCGCGATGAATATGTATGGATAATTCCCAAAGGGCCCTCTGGCAGGGCTTTTGGCCTGGGGCTGCCCACCTCGAGAAGGTGAAAGTATTAAAAGTACTTGCCACTTGCCACGCTTCACGTTCAACGTCGTCGTCGCTGCGTTGTTATATGAAGCAGATTACAAGGCATAATAATCACACAAACACACACACATATACACATACATAGATATGTATATACATATGTATACACAGCTATATACACACTGAACAGTGAAGCGATAGATAAATGCGTTGGCTGGTGCCCGACAGAGCGGGGGCAACTTGGGGTTAAGCACACGCGCAAATATTAAATTTTATGCCACGTGAAAACAACAACGAATGAAGTGAGCGGAAAACGCAGCACTTAGATACTATATAAAGCAGCAATCGCCAGTAGAACTGAGGGAATTGTATAGCTGCCCGCTGTCCAGGTGTTGGCTGCCCCCAGGTGGAAACCCATTTAAGTCAGCGACTTATTGCGCAAATATCTAAGAAAACTTTGACGGCCAAGCATTGAAATCTAAGCTTACACTTTATAGGAACGTGTTATATAAGCACGGAGTGAAAAGATTGTCAAACAGACACAGCACAGATGGGTAGATACTTTGAGCATAGACAAAATCAATGTGATGAACGAAATGAGGACAACTTTTCAAAAGTGCAGACCTGTCAAGTCCAAGTGGCTGTCCCCAGCATCCCTTTCATTCCCTACTTCTTCTCTTTTATACGTAAATTTCACTTTTTGCAAATGTTACGCAGCCTCAAACTTCACAGCGGGATAGTCTCAACAGAAACAACAGAGAAAAGCATCCAATTTTATATAATCTAGGTTATGCTGCAGTTCATACTCCCAGTAGATGGATGAAAGGATGAAACGGCGCAATTCCTGAGTGTTACATCACGTAGATCTCAACTCGTGCCAATATCTAGTATACAACCGATTGTATTCCGCATTATCACGCCTGTTCCCAATTCCACTACTTTTCAAAAAGTAAACACAAACGAATTCCGAACGTTTTACGAATTGCTGCTCTCAGTTTGAAATGTTTTGGCCTCGTTTTCACTTTTTCGAACTCTAGTTCGAAATCGACTTTCCATAGCAATAAGTAATCGATCGTTTTAGCTGTTCCACAAAGAAGAATATATGTATATACATAGCTAATTTGCATATTAAAAGTGGAAAATAAACATTGCAATAATCCAAGGGAATATTCTACTCTCCTGTGCGGCCCTGTTAACCCTTTAATTGTATATAATTTGTTGTCCACAATGTACATGTTCTTTTTAAGCAACAAAAGCATACATATATCGTTTCTTTAGTGTGCTATCGATAAGAAAACCATTTGATTTAGTGAGAACAGCTGCTTTGTTTCTGTGTTTGTCTGCGCGATTTCGTTTTTTATGGAGATTTTTACAGACATTTGGCTTCAATGAAATGACTTAATTCGTTTCTAAATATGATGGAGCATATTAGAAAATTGGTTTTAGGAATATTTTATTTAATTTTTCAATTATTTTCAATTGCAACGACGAAAATACTATACGTTTTCAAAGCGAAAAAGTTACTCGTTTTGAGGAGTGTGGAATAGCTAAAACGATTCGTAATTCCGCTTTCGCAACTTTCGAGTGGAAGTGGAATTGGGAACAGGCCTGTATATTCACCTTACATTCCAGATCTCAACTATTTATTTTTATAACCCATTGCTTACAATTGCAAAAACAAAACTTAGCAATACAGGAAATATTATATTTTTGAATGCAGCTATAATTTCGTATTATTTTTATTGAGAGTTTTACCAACTTTCAAAATTTGTTGCACTTTAAAATAACATGTCCATGGAGATAATAGAAACTATGGCAAACAAAGAAAATTAAAAAATGAATTATAAATTGTTCATATTATAGGGACTTCGGGTGAGATTTAAGTACCCGCGAGATAGTTTTAAAACAAAACAACCCCCTGAGAGGAGCGACAACAAGCAGGATAAAAACTTTCCAGAACGGGTGCATATCAGGATGGAATTTTCTATCCTGATCCCACAATCTATGCAAGCAGCATTAAAAATTCCACTGCTTTAGATCTCAAACTTTATTACTTAACACCCGGTTCGCCCCTGTGGCATTTCTTTCAACGCATCAACGCGGTGGCAACACCTGTGAAAATTGATTGAAACGCTGCAAACTGATGAGAATTTCACGAAACTTCTTCGCAGAGCAACAAAGCGAATGTATCCAGAGAACCCCAAAAAGAGCGAGGCACAAAAATTTCAGCAAATACTGCGATGCGCCAAAACCCATCATCAAACTCAATCTGCACCCCCAGCTACCCACGCCACACAGTCCCCTATATTTCAGCCCCCCTCTCCTGCCACTGCCACTGCCACTGCCACTGTAACTGTAACTGTTACTGCCACTGGTGAGGGCCCTACCACACGAATGGGAATATAAAAGGTAAATAATGTGACCTTTGAGAGCATCAAATGCGTTGTGTAATGGCGGCCTAAAACAAAATGGCGGGGCCGCGGCTCATCGTTTGATAGGATGTGCTAAACTGGGGCCCATACAACAACAACAACAACTACAATATAACAACAAAAGTAACTACAACGCTGCCCCCCTCCCCGCTCACACAGCAGCGCCTTTGAATTATGAATGCAACATGGAAGTGGCAACCCTGGCATAGATTTTATAGCATTCTGGGACGGCTGCTGCTGCCGTCGCCGCCTTTTCATGTGTTCCACTTCGTAATTTGTTGTTAAACTTTGTGCTGTTAATATATTAGGGCGATTTTCTAACAACAAATTAGTGCTAAAGTTTCGGATGATACCAAAAATCAATTGAAGTTGCCACTATTGCCCAACAGGAGACTATTGCGATTGTGGGTTCTAGCCGAGTTAGCTGGCTTCTAAAATGCCATAGACATCACCTAAGCAACGGGGCAGCACAACGAATAACCCTCTAAAACACTTTTGCATAACTTTACAGTAATCCTCGACTCGATTCGCCTCGCTGGACAGACAGGCAGCTCCAAAAGGTGGGCGGGTGGACGGGGGCGCCGAGAAAAGCTGTGCCACACTCAACGACATAACAAACGAATTATGTCACGAGTTTGTTAAACAATTCGAATGTTTTCCTGTGAAGCTTCTCAGCCCCCTGCTACCCGCAGACCACCCCGTCAATAAGCCACCCAAAAGACACTAAAGGCATTGTGATACCCTGTACTTGATAGCACTCTATGGGGTATGCATATTCATTGACATATCAGAAGTCAATGAAGTTCATTAACTACTTATATTAAAGTGTGTTCAGACGAAGTTTCTCCTTGACTTTTGAGGTCATTGCACAAATTGCATAACTAATTAATATAATAAATAAGTTTTTAAATGTATAGTAAAAGTTAAGAATTTTAATTCGTATAACAAATAAATTAGTTATACTGGATTTAGCGAAGTTTTTGCTTCCCTTTTTAAGGATAAATTCCATAATACTCTTTATAATAAATATGTAAAAATAACTTTTATCATCACAATTATTATTATTTTTAAATTTATGGTCATAATCTTGTATTTGAATTTGTATAACAAAGAAATTTGTTAACACTCCGATTTTTGTCCCTCATTTTCTTAAGTGCGATAACGCTGCAATTCCGCATTTATAGGATATCTGGCCAGTCGTTTAACCGCATTCCCACTTCGGTTTATTGCCTTGGCGCCGGCGCATTCTGGGCAAGTGTCCGGAGTGTAAACGAATCTCAACTCGACTCGACAGGATTTGACTCGGTCTCGTTTGAGTCAACTCTCGATTTGACTCGAGTCGCTTTGGCTTTGGACTCAACTCTTGAGTTGGCCATTTGATTTGGGGTTCCAGATCTGTTACGTTATGGTTATAAATTATTTATTGCCCTCTGATACAGCACAGAGACATTACAAATGCCATTTGCCCATTTTGTGTTCTGTGCTCCATTCTCGAATCTTGAAGAATGAAATCTTTGGCGGGTCGCATGTGTAGCTCGCATCTCGCAACTTCATTAACTTGCCGAGGCAAGTCATAAAAATCTGACACTCTTAGCCAACACAGCCCCCCTCCCTTTCACAGCTCAGTTCGCTACTAAAATCTGCACCCTTGAAAATATAATTTCCGCACATTTTCACGTTTCGCACATTTCCGTTGCATACTTTTGTGCGCTCAGGCATTTTGATGTTTCTCTTTTTTTATTTTTATTCTTATTTTTATTTTTGTTGCTGTTGCTGTTGCTGTTGCGCCCGAAAACTCCATATACTCGTGCATTATTTTATTTTATACAAATTCTTTGGCAGTTACAACTACCATGGTTAGCAATGTGCCTGTTGTTGCTGTTGTTCTTGTTGTTGCTGATGTTGTTTCGGTTGTTGCTGGCATTTTAACGAGTTAATGCAGGACATGCAAATGTGAACATTCTGAATTCATTGAACCTTTACACGACGACCCAACGACAACGGCAACAAGAACAACAACGCTGTCGACGACGACGCCGACGCCGGCGCCGAAGTCGACGTCAAAGTCGTTGGCATCGCTGCTGCTGCTGCTGCTTTGTCGTGTCGCTTCGGCAGAGAGATACCAGCGGGAAGGGAGGTGAAACAATAACGAGTATTCCATGCCCCTGCAATATCTTCTACTTAAGAAAAGAGTGTTGCTTACAACATTGCAATATTGCAAGTACTTCATCATACACAAATTATAATATACATTTTATAGAAACTAAAAAGAATGCTCTAGTCAATGATACCACACAACGAGATACCCTGCACATATGTCTGAAATTTTCGAACACATATATGCACACATACCAAGCAGTGCAGCGGCAGTGCAAGCAAGCAGAGCATTTCAAGTGGTAGTTGCGATGCTGCTTTTTGTATTACTTCTGTACTGATAATCTAATCGACTTTATCGACTTGGGACACTCTTGCGCTATATAGTCCCAAGAATGATCAAGATAAAGACTGTAATTTTAAAATATTCTTAATTTTTTTCGATTTAAAATAAACTTTACCTGCGAAAGCTACACATGAATCAACAACCCAAATATTGGATCTCCAGCTGTTACAATTTCGGAGAGCCTTGCTTACGGACGGATCAAGAATATATATGTATGTATATGTACTTTATAGGGTCTGAGATGTGTCCCCTTTCCTGTTAAATACATTTAGCCATTTTTAGTAACCCTTTTAATCAAGTTATGGGTTCAGAGTAAAATCACTCAGATAATTAATCGCACTTGAGAAAGCTCAATAATGGTTAAAAGGCTTCTCACTAGAAATTTATAATTACAGTGCACGCTCGGAAGAGTGAACACAGAGTTATATGAAGAGAGTGAAGAATGAACTCGTTCACCAGAGTGGACTCGTTCACCAGGGTAAGCTCGTTCACCAGAGTGAGCTCGTTCACCAGAGTGAGCTCGTTCAATAGAGTGAACTCGTTCACCAGAGAAAACTCGTTCACCAGAGAGAACTCGTTCACCAGAGCGGACTCGTTCACCAGAGTGGACTCGTTCACCAGAGTGGACTCGTTCACCAGAGTGGACTCGTTCACCAGAGTGGACTCGTTCACCAGAGTGGACTCGTTCACCAGAATCAATCGCTGGCTAAATTCCGCTGATTTTCTAACCACCGACTGCTTAGCCTTTGCTGAAGGATTTATTAATAAGCGCACTTCTTAATTAGCTTAGCTTTAGCTTTAGAATTAGTTCAACTTAAGGTATCAAAGTTTTAGGAAAATAATAAATATTCTATACGACTTAAAATATCGTAATCAAAACTTTTCACCAGACTGTGAGAGCTGAGCCAAACAAAATTACAGTTAACAAACCAAGAGCTTAACTGCACATAAAAGTAAATTAGATATTCAACAGAACTTAGCATAGAGCTGAATATTAATGCAATATATCTAAGCATATTATTCAAATGGCATTTATCCATCCTCAGCATTCCAATTTCCCTTCAGTTTATCATAAGTTTGTAACCCTTTTTAGCGTTAGGGCATCTAAAAAGCTCGTTAGGTAAATATTTACCAGGAAGATTTATTTTCATTTCATTTGCGTGCTGTTTTTTGGCTGTTGCTTCGCCAGAATCTTCCTTCCAGTTACTGTTTTTTCTGCTCCTTGTTTTATTTGTTGTGCTTCTGTTGTTGTAATATTTATTGTACATTTTACATTTTACACGCTGCGTGTTCATTTCTTGAGAGTGTTTTTTATTTTTTATTTTTTGTTTATGAAACATTTTTTGTTGTGTTGACGATGCTACGAGTATCCTGAGAGCGGTGGCAAAGCTTTTGTTTTGGGGGTTGCCAGGGGCAATACCATCCTTGGGTCCTTAATGAGTCCTATGCAAATATATCGTTAGACCCAAGTGTGTATACTGTACGAGTGGACGTGTTGACTTGAGAGTTTCATTCGGCCAGAAGATAAGACGAAGTCCTTGGCTAGCACCGTTTTAAGGATTGGCTCAAAAGTCAATGCGTTCATATTGAAAACAACAACAAGTTGGGGGTGCAAGTATATGAAGGGATTGTGACTGTGTATGTGTGCGTGTGTGTGTGTGTGTGTGTTTTTTAGTGTGAGTAAACTCGTAAAACTGGACGCTAATGTCCGCAGGGTGGCAATTTTAAGGGGTGTCCAAATTTCAATCTCAATCGTCAACAAGTTTTTGCCAATCTGCTTTACTCGTTGCGGCCTGAGCTTGGCTCTCAACTTGCACAACTATTTTTATGTGCATACAGGGGATGGTAAGGGTAGGAGGAGATATGGGGTTTAAGGGATAGGGGGGCTGAGGTTGGCTACCACTTCGTAATGCATGAACGAAATTCATGGGAAAACTTGAGCTTGGTGCTCAGCTTGGACCATCGTCCTCGCTGTGCTTGTTGTTGTTGTTGTTGTTGTTGCCTGGACAAACTAAAGCGAAAAACGGAAATTTTAGCCGTGTCCTTTCGCAAAGGCAAAGCCAGCAGCAACAGCAGCAGCAACAACAACAACAACAATTCCAACGAGTTGTTCGCTCTGGTCGCTTCTCGTTTTTAGCTGCTTTTCTGATGAAAACTACTCAGCGACATGAAACTTAACTTAAAAAGTTTTGCACTTTCATTTTGTAAATGAAATGTTGTTGTTGTTCTTGTTGTTGTTGCTGCTGCTGCTGCTGCTGCTATGAAATAACAGGAAAACAATTTGGAGCGGATAATGAATATGGGTTAGGTAGGGCATGTGCCACGACTGAACTGAATACAATTCTTATAGTATCATTTGAGTGAGCAACTGCCAAGCATCTACGTACAACCTGCTCGAGTTGTAATGAGACCCTCGAGAGAGCCTGGCCCCAATAAATGAGGTCCTGCATAAATGCAGACAAAGGCCGCCGGAGAAGCAGGACCTCTGCATTAAGATATGACTGAAGAAATGTGAATAGCATTAGTCGGTTGGATGTGATAGAGACTCGTATGCGAGGAGAAGAAAGCATAGTTGAATTGATTGAATTACCAGTGGACGCACGATGAGATAGTTAATTAGATAATTAGGGAGCAGTTTCAATTAATCGGAAGTTAAAATTTCTGTACGTGTTTTAGTTTTTATTAAATTAAACTCTGTAGAATGCAAAAAATCAGAAACATCCAAAAGATACAGTTCAACGACAGCAAATAATTAATTAAGAATTTAAATTCTTCATTTAAGCAATAAGAATGATTTTTTTAAAACCAATTTATATATAAAAGTTCAACTATATAAAATTGTTATGTTAGTATGATAAAGTTAAAAACTCAAAAAGTTCTGCACCAATTGATACAATATACAGTTCCCTTCAAGGATTTTTATACTCTGTTCCCGAAAGGAAAAAGAGTATATTGAGTTTTCGAAATGTCCGTCCGTCTCTATGAACGCAATTTTTTTCCACACCCTTGAAGCTAGACCTACCAAACTTAGTACACATCTTGGTGTATACCCTCAATTTATGAATTGTCAAGAGCGTCAGAAGATCTCCCATGGGCAGAAACTGTTGCATGAAACTTGAAAAATCGACTCCTACCAGTCACCACGGACGGGAAATTGACTTAAGGTAAAATTTGCGATCGGTTTCTAATCCTCATCCACGCAAAAATAATGTGACACAGCGGGCTGGGGTAAAACAAGTTATTTATAAATGTTTATCCTTTATTATCATTCGATAATTAAAAGTCTCAGTTGTTCGAAAGCTAGTTTTACCTACTGAAAGCTATCAAAAGATCGACCGTCCACTGGATAATTGGATAATTTGACAAAATGCAGCAAGTGAATGTTTCAAGGCTTGAAAAAACTAACTTATTATTTACTTCTATTCACAGAATATATCTAGAAAATATCTGAATACACTCATGAGTGTATTTGCAAATGAATGAATGCAAATGAATATACTCATGAGTGCATACAAATGAATACTAACCAATTTAATGTCTTAAGTTCTCTCAAAAGTTTACTACATATTATTAAAAGTTAATAAGTGAATGTACTCACAAATAAATGTCGGAATTGTAGTGCACAAGCTAAATATTATATAAATACATGAATACACTCATGAATACCTTAACGCCGCTTGAGTGCAATCGATTCATGTTTACATATTTTTTTTATAAAAATACAGCAAAGGTATTCCAAGCAATTAACTATAAATTGACTCGCCTTTGGGCCAATTGTTAACGGAAATGAGAATCTGTGTAACTCTCACCCAGTGGGCTACAGTGATGGTCATGACTGGGCGAATCATGCCAGGAGTCAGCAAAAGGACGAAAGGACGAACTGACGAGTACTTTATCATCTTTTTGCGCCATGGAAACGACGAATTCATTGCTAGACAGCAGAGCGGCAGTGGCAGTGGCAACAACATCATGCGAATGCCCAAATAAAAGAAGAAATGGAACAACAGCAACAACTATTAATGTTTTTTGGCTATTTGCTGTTGCTGTTGCTGCGGCTGCTGCTGCTGCTGCGAGTCATGCGGCACGTAATGAAAATGGCGCACATGGCTATGGTCCCTGCTCGGGCGCCTGTCCGGATCTAGCTCTGACTGCGGGTGCTGCTGCTGCCGCTGCTGCTGCTGCTGCACGACGAGACACGAGCAACAAACTGAAGCCGAACGCCAGGTCGACTGACAATTTTATGAACAGATGTGCGGTAAAATTAATGGACAGAGATATACTTGGGCGGGCGGAGCTAAGGAGGGTTAAACGGCAACGAGTAGGGTGAATGAGAGATTGAGTGGAGAGTGCTAAGAGCTGAGAGAAACAGCAAGAGAAAGAGAGTGAGAGAGCGCTTACTTTGAGCGAGTGGGCAGCAAGCAGTCCATGATTTATGAGTTCCCCAGAGTGAGTGAGTGAGCTAATTTGAGTGAATTTCGAGTGAATTCAAGCCGAGAGCAACCCCCAAAAAAAACCGAGTCCCTGCTCGGGCGCCAGGAGTGCATCTGTCGTCCCTGCTCGGGCGCTCGGAGTCCGATTTTCGTATGTCAATTATGGATGGGAATATTTCAGTTTATGGCCGAAACTTTACACTCGGCACACGCAAGCAGCGTCGGCGTTAGCATCGCTGCTCAACTGCTGCTGTTGCTGTTGCTTGGCAATGCTGGATTTTTGTCAAAGCTGTTGATTTCGTTACGCTGATAACTTAAATATGTATGAAATTTACATACGTGTCAATGGTATTAAGTAGCGTTATATTATTGGATAAGCGCCATTCTGGAAAGCTTGAGAGCTTTCAGCTGTCAAAGCAGTGCTGTTGCTGGCGTGCCTGGGCAGCAACATGTCGGAATTGTAGGCATAGTAAAAGCTTTAACTATAACCTTGTAATAATTGTACTTAGGGCTAAGGGAACTTACCTGAATGCCATGAGCGCCGCCGCCCTGTTGGCTAATATGCAGCTGCTGGGTTTGCTTCATCTGCAGCGTTGTTGTTGTTGCCTGCTGCTGCTGTTGTTGTTGCTGTTGCTGCTGCTGCTGCTGTTGCTGTGTTGCATTGGGAGCGTTGCCGCCTGGCACAGCATTAGGATTAGACTGCGGCCCGCCGGGGCCACGGGGCGGCTGTTGTTGCTGCTGCTGGGGCATATGGCCCGGCGCCTGGTTGCCTTGAGGGCCGCCGCGGGGCGGACAGTTGAGGAAGTTGGCGTTGGCGTTTTGATTGCTGAATGGCGAGTATTGTTGTTGCTGCTGCTGCAGCTGCTGCTGTGTTGGCACCTGTTGCTGCTGCTGCTTGGCAAAATTGCCAGCTGCGCCCATGGGCACGCCCAGCTTGGGGCCATTGGGATGCTGTTGCTGCTGCTGTTGCTGTGCATGATGTTGCTGCTGCTGCTGCTGCATGGCCTGCTGCTGCTGCAGACGCTTGAGATCGAAATCGTTTTGAGAGGAATAGAATAGCTCCTGTTTGATATCCAAGAAGTTTTGCTGCACATTCATGCCCGGACCGCCACCCGGCGGCTTCTGGTGGAACTGCGGCGGCAAATGTTGCTGCTGCTGTTGTTGTTGCTGCTGCTGCTGTTGCTGCTGCTGTGCCGCATTGGGACCCATGCCGAAGTCATTGGGAAAGCCACCGCCATAGTCATTGTAACGTCCCTGCTGCTGCGCCTGCCCAGGACCGCCCATCATTTGGCCATGTTGCTGCTGCTGCTGCGGCGCCTGCTGTTGCTGCTGCATGCCGTGGGGCGGACGCGGAAAACCGCCCATGCCACCCATGGCGTTCTTGTGCTGGTGCTGCTCGGCCATTTGCTTGAGCGTCTGGGCGGCCAGCGGATGCTCCGTCATGAGTCCGCCAGCCCCGTTGCCGCCGCCAGCTGCTGTCCCGCCGTTGCCAGTGTTGCCATTGCCATTGGGACCGTTCTGGAAGCCAACGCCTGGGCGCATTTTCATTGCTTGGGGATCTAGACCCATGCCAACACCAAACCCGCCAAAGCCATGGCCCATACCCCCCTCGGACTTCACGTTGAGGCTGTTGATCAAGTCCTGGGCATTGGGTGGCTCCACTTTGATGCCATCCTCGGTTTTGATATCCAGCAGCGGCTTCTCATCGAAGCCATCGAGAAAACTGGGATTGAAATCCTGCAGATTGTTGATGAGATCCTTGAATGTGTCATTGTTCTCGGAGTTGTCATCGCCCAACAGATCGGGAAAGCCCGGAAACTGCCCGTTGGCACCATCCTTGTCCAGCGAGCCCAAGTCCGGAAAATCATGATCCGGTTCGCGTTTGCATTCCACCAAATTGGCCAGGTTGCCCAGTGCGGACTTTTGCTGAGCGGACATCATGTTGGGTCCCATACCGACGCCGACGCCGGGTCCTGTGGGCATACCGCCACCGCCAGGACCCCCGCCGCCGCGCCCATTGTTGCCGAGGCCACCCAGACCGCCGCCTTGTTGGTTCTGCTGGTGTTGTTGCTGTTGGTGCTGCTGCTGCTGCTGCTGGTGGTGCTGCTGCTGTTGCTGCTGGTGGTGCTGCTGCTGCTGTTGTTGATGTTGCTGCTGCTGTTGCTGATGTTGCTGCTGCTGCTGCTGATCGGCGCCGCCGCCTCCCCCGCCGCCCACACCCGGTTCGCTCTTGACGGAGGTGTTGGTCAGCGCCTTCACAGTGACATTGGTGCTGATCTGCTGCGGCTGCGAGTTGGCCGCCGATGTGGTAAACTCCAGTTGTTGCACAATCTCCACGGAGAATTTAGTTAGATTCTCTGAGCCGCCGCCAACGCCACTTGAGCTATTGTTGTTGTTGTTGTTATTGTTGTTATTATTGTTGTTATTGGGCAACTTATGCGGCGGTTCAAAGTTCTCGGCGCCATTGTCAACATCCTCCGCTGGTCGTTTTAGGAATTTTTGTTGCTGCAAAAGCACGAAGGAAAGGTTGAGGGAGTGAGAGAGAGAGGGAAGAGAAAATGTTTAATAATTAAATTACAAAAATTACAAAAGACCTTCAAGTTGCAACAATTACATTATTTAAAATAATATTCCTACACATTAATTTAATTACCTTAGCAATTAAAATTGCTACAATATTTACACTCCATAATCACACTAGATTACACAATTCCATCATTTTAATCATTCACTATATATATTATTATAATGTAACTAGTCGTTCCAAGTACGAACATCAATAGAATCAAGTAGAAACAGCGCAGTCGAAAGATTCCGAATATGATACGCTCTGTTCCCAGCGTTATAATAGCTCGAGGCTTATTTGCGGGGGTCGGCGTGGATGTGGCATACATATTTTTGGCCCAATTCTTCAAGAAGATCATCAGTTCTTCTTGTATCAAATTTGCTGACTCTAGCTTCAAAATTGTCAGAGATATATATAGATTTTGATATTTTGCGAAGGCGGCATATTAAATTTGGTTGTGTGGAAGTTTGAGAATTCCAAAAGAATTGAGTTAAGACGGACAGACTAACGGGCTTTGTACTATACTAAGGCTTGGTTCCATTTCCAATTGCAATCAAATGGTTCGGAATAGTATATGATAGCTGTTTTAAACTCCCCAAAACCGTTCATACAATCGGTTTGAAACAAGATTAAAGCTAATCCAACAAAAAATTTCAAAAAGGGTGAGACTGTAAATACGAAATCGAAAGTACTTGAAGATGGGAACGGATCTGACGTTTTTTTTTTCTCCCTCTGGGAATAGACTGACAATTTCTTAAAAAAAAATTTATTTAAAATTATTTGTCATGTTATATCTGAAAAATTTGCGTAAATTGATTAAATTTAAATTTAAATTTTTCAAAAATATTCTGATTTTGTAGATTGGTTTTCGTACAACTTGTAAAAAAAAGTATGTTCTAATTGCCTAATATTATAAATTTTAATATAATATGATTTATAATAGATATGATATGATAAAAAATATATGTATGTTTGTACATACATACATATGTATGTACTACAAAATGCATTAAATTGATGTACATCTTACCCAAATATTCATAGATATTCTTTTTAGTTTTTATGCTCGGTTAGGCAAAGTACGAGTATTAATACGATAGTTATAGCATGTACAAGTTAAAAGTTGAGCTGAGTTTTACATAGATTGTGTTAAATTGGAGTCTTTGTTTGAAACTGATGCGAGTTAAGAGTTTCGTCACTTGAGGTTCGATTTGGGTTTAGACTTGATAATAGTTGCGCTGTCGTCCAGTGTTGTAAAATGTCGACAGTGTTGCCAGTCGTCGACAGTGTTGCATTTTGTTGCGTTTGCTGCGTGCACGCATTTGGCTTTTGATTTTTGTTTGTTTGTTTTGTTTGTTTTTTTGGGTTTTGATTACTGTTAATTTATACCCTAGGAATATTCCGTGTGTTTCAGTTCTTTTGATTGCAATTTGGCAGCTGCATAATAAAGGCGACAATTCGATTAACACTTCACAAAAGTTCAACGAGAATAGCAACAAAAGGCAGGCAAAATGCGCTGACTTGACAAATAATCAAAAGAAATTCACTGCAAGACGTGCAAAACAAAATTTATTGAAAACATACAAAAGACAAAAAGAAAGAAAACGAAAAACATATCGCAAGTGCAAAGACAACAACAACAAAAACGTCTCAGAGACACTTCTAATCAGCGGCGACTGCAATGAAGAGAGGCCAGAACAGAGCAGAGGCGAGTGCGAGTGCGAGAGTGAGCGGGTGGCAGGCAGCATTGGGTGTCTCATTTGGCTTCTAGTGGCGACGTCGACGACGCTGCTTTTGTTCTGTTTTGTTTTGAGGCTGCTGTTGCTTGTTGCCTGCGCTTTTTTAATGCGAGTGTTACAAAAATGAAAAGAAAGAAAAAGCAACAAGAAAACAATCACATTTAAATCAGAATGTGTTTGCTTTTCAGTTTTTTTATTTTCTTGCCTCGGCCTCAGCTGGAATCTGATCGGCTCGGCTGTGTTCGGCTTTGCTCGGCTCGTCTCGACTCGACTCGACTCGGATCTGCTGTTCGCGTACAAACCGCGCGCGCGACTTTTGCTATTTATTTTGTTTTTAATTAATGCAAAATGTATACAAAATAGCAGCGAAATAGGCGCAGCAGGGACATGAGGGTCGCGAGGTGTGCGGCGGGCGGATGGACAGCGCGAGTGTTTCTTTTTGTTGCTTTTTTACGAGTATACGGGCAGCGCTTAGGGTTTGACAAAAGGCAGCGCGGCAGCAGAAGAAGAGCATTCGCTGATGTCAGTACGTACATACGTACATATGTATACATATGTATGTATGTATGTACATAATATGTAATGGGGAAGTTGCGAAATAAATTGAACGGTAAACTGACACGGGATTACGTCGAAAGCTTTGGGAGCAGCCATTTACATACATATGTGTGTATGCACATATGTACAATACATACATGCACATATATATATATACATATATATATGTATGTACCTACATACATATGTACATCTGTATGGGAATACCTTTTGAGTTGCAGTACTCAGGTGGGCACAGCTAAGTAGGTGTTCCCAGTACTGTAATATATTATTTCCCAATATTAAGAGAATAAACAAATGTACTAGTAGTATGTGTAATTTTGTTGTCATTCTACTCGACAATTCTACTATTTTTTACAAAAGTATAAAGCTTTATGAACTACAGTCAAACTTCTCTAAAACGAACTTTCACGAACCCTGCTTTTTTACTAGTCTGTGTTTATTTATCTCTCTAAGCCGAATTTCTGTTACGATGAAGATAACTTTCTAAATCAACTGAAATTTTAGTTCCTATACTCTGTTCCCGAAGGGATAAAGAACGCAATTTTTTCCACACCCTTAAAGCTAGAGCAACCAAACGTGGTACACATTTTGGTCTATACTCTCAGTTTAAAAAGTGTCAAGATCACCTCAAAGTCAGTTCACCTAACAAGAAAATCACTTCGAAATTCAATATTTTTATTATGATCTGTTACAAGTTTTCCAAATAGTTAGTTAGCTTCCTTTATAACGAAGCTTTTCTGCTCTCCATCGAGTTCATTATAAAGAGTTTTTATATGCATTAAAATCATTCAAATACTATACACAAAATTCGTGGGACTATGAAATAAATTCACAAAAAAACTACAATATTCATAGTTTTTCCACAAAATTCTTAACATTTCGAATAAACATTTGTGTGATGAATGAATGTATTCATAATAAATACTCATAAGATATTGAAAAATACTAAATCTTACATTCCTGGTGAGTGTATAGTGAGTTTATTCACATAAGCAACACCAAATACCCTATCAAAATAGACTCAACATGAATGTTTGAACTTTGTTATGATATTATTGACATTCTAACTATCAGCTGACAATATAATTCTGGGAAATACCTTGAACAAGATTACACTGATACTGGAAATTGAATAATCAGACAAGATACTCGTACAGGGAACTAAGGATGTTAATATTCATAAGAATAACGCTGTTGATAAGGACAAGGACGAATATGATATCATATGATACCTCAAAACTCGACGGGTAATATGTTAATCACTTAAATCCATGTACATATGTATGTACAAAAACATATACTATTATAGGAAACCCGAATACTAGACTTGAATATAACTAAACCGTGTATCGGTTGGTGGGTTAAGGTTTATATCGCTTCGACTGTTATACAAAGTAAAATATGTTTCGATAAATGATTTTCCTGGCGACGTGTGGTTTCATGGTTATATTATCTCGGCATACTGATTTTAATCAAATCGGATCATCAAAATATTGCCGCTTAGTATCTATCGTATTATATGTATTAAATATCCACACATCTAAATATCGATATAATACCAACATCCCCTACATGGAACATCTTTTCCGTTGCTCATAATCATAATATTCGTAAGATGATTCGCATAAAATGCTCTCCCCCTCTCGCTCTCACTGATATATATCTCCCTCTTTCTGTCAACATAGCTGTGCACTTTCCCTAATCCAAACATTCGCAGCACTAGTTAATAACTTTATGACACTACACACAAACACTCAGACACTCAAAGCACTCAATGCAATACACCCAATTGCCCCCTGCGGAGGGGGGGAGGGACTCTGAATCCTCTCCCTGGTCGTGGTCATAAAACCGAGTGAACCGATACACGCGCCAAACACTTTTCCCATTCGCTTGGCTCATTATGAATAAATGCCGTTTCATAAATTTGTTTTTTCTTTTCACTCCTCCCGCACCCCTTTGCTGTATCCATCCGCTGTGTATCTGTGTGTGTGTGTGTGTGTGTGTGGTTTTTTTTTGTTTTTTTTGGCAGAGCTTTTCTCAGCTCACAGTTGAAGAGGATGAGCTGTGCATCTCTCAGTGGGCATCTCTCGATGGAAACGTGACACAAAGAATGCAAAACTTGGGCCTGGAGCTGGACGGTGGTGGGTGGGGGCAGTAGCCATAATATGTATTAAACATATACACACACACACACACATTCAACGACTTGTCCACTGTGGAGGCCCGTTTAGAGCGTTAAAGCAGCTCGCACAATTTACAAACTTAAAAGTAATTTAGTTTTTTACGACTCCGCTGCGGTAATAAAAATGTTCCCCTCGCTCGCTCGCTCATTTGCTTGCCGTCTCTATCACTCTTCTTTCTCTCGCTCTCCCTCTCGCTCTAGCTGTCTTAGTATTTCTTACACACTTTCGCAGCTCACCTACAACTACATACGTACATACAATGTTCCTATCGTCTCCCACTCTTTCCCCTTTCCTTTGCCCAGCTCTGCATTTGCATTTATCGATACGTTTTCTTCATATTAACTCTTGCCTTCAGCATTTTTGAAGTCTTTGAGGAATTCCTTACTTTTCTTCATCTAACTGTCATACTTAAGATCTGGAAATGTACGTAGGAATTCACAATGTTATATGTTTTCACCTGCATATGTATGTGTATCTTACTAATAGACCATAGAACTGAATGATTTAACAATATCGAGATAAGACCTAGAACACCTGTAAGGCTTTAGGAAGTTATTTTAATAAAAAAGTGAATCACTGCTGTTCGTTTTAGTACAACTATTGTTTTGGAAGAACTTTAGTTAAGATTGATTATGAAGCTATTCTAGAAATCTACACACACAACAAATTACGTCTCTCATAATCCTTGTTCTATCTATCCAATCCCTCATAGACTCCTGCTCCATTCTCATTCCATTTTAAACCGCAGCTCGCGCAAAAACTATTTTTAATACACCTTCAACTCATTCTCAAATTTTGAAGCCTTGTTCTTCCCGACAAAGCCACATTTGGTAATCAGGCTGAGAACTAGAGATGGTGCGTGTCAGACGTGACACGAAACAAAAATACCTGTTTTTTCAAAAGAAAAGAAGTTGATGCAGTATTTATGACTTTGTTTCTCATTTCGATTGGGACAGGAACAAATTCGATATCACCACATTTACTAAATTTGCAAAATTAGCTTGAGATTAATCGCAAGAGAAACCCGATTATTGAAGTATAATCTTAGTTTTCCACCTATTTACGACAGTCTGTCAAAATTAGTGAGTTAATTTATTGAGTATAAAATCAAAACGTATTGGAAATGGTTTGAATTGGTCGAAAGCGATACAAAAAGCCCATATAATCAATTTTACAGGGTATATACACATGTTATATATACCCTGTACTTTTGTACTACAAAATGAATGCTTAATATTCCTTAGTCTACATATTTCCTTCATAACTAGAACCGTGTTGACACGGACATATGCTCATACGCTTATATTAGTAAATAATCGTTCTTTCCATTCCGTTTGTTTCTAGAATCATCGAATTATCGAATCATCGAGGAGCGGACTTTGTTTCTTGATGAACAAATATCGACTATAAATTTATCGTATTTTCTTTCTTTTTTATTCGTGATGAAAAAGATTTTGCAAGCTAAGCACAAATATCGATAAATTTATCGTATTTTCTTTCTTTTTTATTCGTGATGAGACGGATTTTGACATCTATGAACAAATATCGATAAATTTACGTATTTTCTTTCTTTATTGTTCGTGATGAGACAGATTTCGACATCTATGCACAAATATCGATAAATTAAAGTATTTTCATTCTTTTTTATTCGCGATGAGACAGATTTTGAAATCTATGCACAAATATCGATAAATTTGCGTATTCTTGACTGTTTGAATCGTGTTTCCTCGCTCACGAGCCCATCTCTATTGGGAACTGCCTCAAATAGGCACTTCGTACTGAGTTTTAATTTGTCGAAAAGAAAGTGAGAAATGCGGCTCCGGCTCAGTATATTGAGAGTCTGTCGCTCGTGTGGAGGTTCTGCTCCCAACAGAGGGGGGGCTAAAATAATTTTGTACGCTTGAAGCAACTGAAATAAAGCGCAAAATATGATGCCGCGAACCTTGACACATTAAAATAAGCAACAGCAACGCAAGCAGCGACGCCAGCGTCGACGGCGCGTGAGTAAGACGCAGAGTTGACGTCGCCGTCGCCGTCGTCGACAGTCAGTAAATTTGCGTGTAAAAATAAAAATGTGAAAAGCTTTTTGCTGCTGCTGTTTTGTCTGAATTTCAATTTCAATTTCATTTTCATGTTTCAATGCGGCGCGCTGCAAATAAAATGAATAAATTCTATGAACAACGCGGCGTATGATTAATGCGAATTAGCAGAGAACAGCGAGCAGCGAGCGGGAGAAAACCAGTAAACGAACTGTAAACCAACTGACCACCCAGTCCGTCCGTCAACGGAAGTGGTCGAAATTTCGTGGAAAGCCTTCGCCAGTTCCCCATGCCCCATGCCCCACACTTGCCTGTGCGTGAATCGAATCGAGCTGCGATGAATTGCGATGAGTTGCGAAGAGTTTTGCCTTGAGTCGAGTCGAGTTGAGTTGAGTTTAGTTCGGTTCTGTTCTGGGCTGCCTGAAGGTGTTGAAGGGCGTTCTACTTATAAAGAGACGCGCTTCTATAAAGTGTCGAGTGCGAGAAGTGCGTATGTAATCCGATAAGGTAGCAAATAAAGTGTTTCTTATAACGAATATATTCCTATACTGTATTCGCAAAGGATACTAAAGGTATGCTGGATTTATGCAGGTTCGTCTCTTCCTAAAGTTCGCAAATATTATCTTGAGAGCATCTAAACTTCATCGACATTTCAATACCAGATGGTCTATTTGAAGTCACCTGGTTTAGGGTTATCTACCGTCTTAACCTAACCTAACATACTTCTAATCCAGAAAACTCAGTGAAATGTAGTTAATTTTAAAGAAAAGTCACCAAACGAACATACATGATATTCTAGAAACTTGGTAACAATTCTGCTCCCGCAACTAATCAAAGGATTTGTTAGTACGCTGAGAACAGAGTATGTTGTAGTCAGGATCCTACTTGTTTCATATCGGTCTAAAATATTTACTGAATTTGTGCTCAAATGAATAAATAAAGGAGGATTAAATATTCCAAAAAATAAATAGGAAGAACAAAGTTTCTTTATTAATGAACGTAGACCTTAGCGGAATCTGACGGGGAAATCGGTTCAGAGATGAGTCAAACTAAGAAAATTATCTAGAGTTTCTTATCACAGTTCTTATAAGTTTATCTGTGATGATCTTCGTTTTAAAGACGATTTCAATCTATGTCGTTTTTAATTCGTAGTTGTTCCAGAGATTTGGGTGATTACATTTTATCGGACAAGACTTTGGTAATGATAAACCAAACAAAATGTATAAAAAAAATTTAGTTTTTCTCACGTATTCGACTGCTCACCTAAACTTGGTTGATTTTTTAATATTTTTTTATATTTTTTTTTTTAAATATTTTTTTTTATTTTTTTTTTTAATATTTTTTTATTTTTATATATATATATATATATATATATATATATATATTGTAATATGGCGATTTTACATAAAAGCGTTTCATTATAATATTTGTAATTTAAGAACACAAATAGGACTGTTTTGACGATTTCATAGAGATTTTTTAAGTTTAAACAAATGAAAAAATTATTATTTTAGGAGCACTTAACTTTTTAATATAAATTTTGTTTATCGAAAAATCATCAAATATAAGCATTTTTTCATCAAGTCTTACAATGAGGCTAATTGGAAACTTGCGTTTAGAATTCATCGATTGGGTATTTTAATAGGATTGTTCGAGATTTGTTTAACTCATTTATATAAATCAAAATATTTGAAATTTTTAACGTTTAACAAAATATTCACAATGAGCTAATATTAAAAATGTAAATTGCAAAATTGTGGCTTGGGCTAAAAATAAAAATGATAATGTTCGAAAAGTCCATATCATTTTAAATAATATTATTATTAATTCTTTTTTTTTTAGCTCAGCTTTCCGTTATTAATATAGCTTGAAATTGATTACGGCTATTATTAAAAGCAATCTCTGCAGGCTATGCCATATTTTGATCATTTTCATTAATTTGTTGTTGGAATTTTCAACATTACTTTATCAGAGCAATCGCTTCTCATTAATAATGCAACTCTCTCATTGTTACAGACTCCCCCTCGGCCCCTGCTCAGGTCTTAGTTCATTCTTCAATTAATTCTTTGCAATTTTAAACTGCAGCTCATGGCGTATGCGTAATATTTTAGCCATGCCGTTGCAAACGCCCCTCTCATTTGTTGCCGGGGGGTAGGATGGGGGAAGAAAACCGGGGCAAGGGAAGAGGGTGCCCCTCTCCGCACTCGCTCGCATTACATTTTCCATACTATTAATTTTTTTGCACATTATAAGAAATTTCGCGCTTGGCCAGGAAAAAACAACATCAGCAAACAAGTAAGAGTTGAATGTGCTCGACTAGCAAATACCCTGTTAAGTGTTTTCAAAATATATTATTTTTCAGTTCATATCAGGGTACTTGTAAAGTAAAGCGTAAGATATTGTCTATGATATCAAAGATATCGACAATAAAGTTGATCAAGACTTGCCATGTAAATACCCCTTCTTACTGCTGGATAAATGAACATTAAACAACTCTTAATACCCTTGGTAGACATTTCACACGGTTACAGGGCATATAGAAAACTGCGCGTATAAATTATAAATCATTTTTCAACTCATTTAACTGCTTGCGAAAAACTAATGAGAAATGATGATGGCAAAATTAATTAAATGCGGCCACAACGTAATCTCAGCTGAAATAACAAAAAAAAACCAACAAGAACAACAACAGCAACAAGAAAAGCCATAAAAATATGTAATAATAATAATAGTCTAATGCATATATACATATATACATCTAAATGATCAAAAAACGGCCACAATTCCTTGAGACTGAAACGCGCCGTTCTGGCCATTTACAAATTGTTGTTGTTTTCTCAATTTACTGCAGTTCTTATTGTTGCTGCTGTTGTTGCATGAACCATTTTTTATTGTTTGTTTGGTTTTTGTGCCCAGTAATATTCGAATTATGAAATGAAGCAAAAAGAACGATGTTGAAATACTCTACCCAGCTCGGGATGTAAAGCATTCTAAAGTAATCGATTGATGCAATTCAAAAGTATCGATTTATGCGATTGTCGATTTCCACAAACTTTGTCCGCATTTAGACGATGATTTAAACTCGCGAGTTTTTTCATTCTTCTTCTTGAAAACTACTGAAAAAATCACTTGCATTTAGACGGTGAGTTTTAAATCACACAATGCTATTAATTTTCTGTTGCATTGCAACTCTAACTTCGGTTATCGATAACCAATACAGACACGGAGCAAAATGCGTAAAACAGAGCAAAAATGCGTAAAAAACTCAAGACAAGGCTGGTCATGAGTTTTTGTACGACTCGCTTGCTCCGCCACCCCTCTTCGCACAAGCAAAAAAACGCATTAGTAAAACTCGCGAGTTTAAATCATGGTCTAAATGCGGATTTAGTCGAATCTGCTTTTATTAAGAAGGTCGGTGAAATCGATTTAAAAAATTCCACTAACAGCACAAATATTTAAAATAAATCGAACAATTTAAAGACAACTATTAAAAATATGTCATCATACAAAAAAAGATTTGGAAAAATACTATATTGGAGTTGTCTTAGCTGTCTATTTAGAAAGTGTAGAGATGGAACTACTTTTAATTCTTTTGAGAAAATTCAGCTTAAGTAAACATGAAAACAGGCCAAAAACATTGAAAATATAGAACATGATCAAAAGACTGAATATACAAAACACATCATACGAGAAATAGTATTTTAGATTGACTAACCTAAAAACTAGAGAAATTCAATATAATTTTCCATGCTGATTGAAAAGACATTGAGGAATTTAATGTGTAGGCCAAAGGGAAAAAAATACTAAAATTTCAATTTACCCGTCCTTTAAATACTTAAAAATATCGTGGACTGTCTTAAAAAGTCCTAATTCTATTTTCCAAAAATGTGTATTTAATTTAACAAGCCTGATATACTTTTTAAATTTACTTTAAGCTTTATTCCGTTTATAATCGTTAGAGTGAACACATTGGAAGTAATGAACAGCCTTGATTTTAATTGGATTACTTTAGCGAGCGTGACTGTACTATAAGTAAAGAGCGAAATGCAGCGTTGCCACCTGGCAGTGCATGTTTGTTTCCGGTCACGGGAAGAGCTGCCAATAAGGTGTTGCCAGCTTATAGGCAGAGCGTTGCCACAAATGCTAACTAACTTTCAAATGGCATCTTTAAATAATCAAATTCAAAGAAAAAAGTATCTTCGGGTTAAGTAGATCGTTGTAATAGAAAAATATTGGCCCGAATCGAGGTTATGTGAAAATACAATGCTAAGTGAATAACTAACGACTTTGTCGTCATCCTCTTCTGGGCCAGCTAATCGCCTAAGCAGAAAAATATACTCACAGATACACACACACACACATACACTTGAAGGCGCACACTCACAGCTAATTTCAATGTTATTCGTTAAAAAGATATTATTATAAGTTTTTCTTGATTAACAATGAAAATTTCCCTGCTGAATTGAAATATTTCATTTAAAATTCGGGGAATTTATGTTAATTTATGAATATGAAATTTTTCATTGCTATCTTTACTTTTATTTTAAGCATCCGTCCCAAAACATTTGTCTAATTAATTGACATATTTATTTCATCATTTTACATTTTCTTGATTTTTGTTTTGTCTTTGTTGCACTTTACTTAATTTTGCTTATGGAGCGAAAGAGAGATGAGGGAGAAGATTTTCCGCAATTTTCGTTTGATTTATTTTGCATATTTTGATTTATGTTTTTTAATTTCGCTCGTGTTGGAAAACCAGCCACCACTCTGGGTATGGAGGGGTGTGGAGGGGTCAGCATCTAATAAGTCTGCACCTAATAAATTTGCATTCGCCATGCATAATTTATCAGAAGAAATACAAAAAAAATATAAATATAAATGTCAAATAAACACACAGATAAGAGGGGAGGGTGGCCCAAAAGTTATTTGAATAAGACAACAAACACAAATATTTGAGCAAATTTATGCGATATGCCACTTCTAGGAAATTATCAACAGAAAGATTCTTCGTATATAACATTTCAATGAATTCATAAAGTAACTTTATGCAAAAATGTTTTAATATTATGTTTTAATTGAATTTGTTAATTGTGTAGGGTTTTTCTTTCCAAAAAGTATATTTTATAAACACTTGTTTTTATTTTTTTTAAATACTATATCATTTTTTAATGGTATTTTAGTCTTTATATATTTTTTAATTAATTTTTTGGTTTCTTTGTTCTTTTTATGGTACTGTTTTGTTTGTTTATTGAATTTTTTTATTACATTTTTTGTTTGTGTTTAAACAATAATTCACTAATCATTGCCCATGAGGAATTTTAAGCATTAATTTTAAAACAAAAAACCCATCTTTTTTTAAATAATAATTTCAACACTTTTAAGTTTTTTTATTTTAATTTGATTTGAAAGGTTTTGTTTTATATATTTGTTTTGTCATATTTCAAAATTATATTATATAATTAATAATATAATATAATATTATTATATTTATTTTATACTATATTTTTAGCTCTTTTAAATTTGTTCATGTTTTTGTAAAAATGTTATTTGTTATGCGAAAGTTAATCATTTGATAAGTAAGCACTGTAATAGTGATGTAAAAACATCTTTCGTTTTGTCATGACAAAACATCGAAGAACATCGATATTTTGTATGGAAAACATCGATGTTTTTACATCGATTACTACTCTGTATTTTGAATTGTTTTAAATATTATAATTTTTTATTATATTACTTCATTGTTTTATTGTTAAAAGTTTCTTTTCTCTTGATTTTTAAACATTCTCTTCTCAAACATTTATTTTACTTGTCAGTTTCAATATTTTTTTTAATGGATATAAAATATTTTATTATAATAATTTACTCATCACAATTCTTCAAACATATTATATATATATATAATTTTTTAATATGTATTCTTTTTTATATTTATAGAGCAAAAGACTAATTTGCAAGTTTCACAAGAGCTTAATTTTGAATATATCTTTTTTTGTAAATTTATTGTTTGATTGAAAATACTATTTTATTTTTTATTTTGAAAAACTAAGAACATTGAAAATTTATTAACAAATATATATAAAAAACTTCAATCTCGCACTGTTTATTCAAAATTGTTTCAAATATTAAATATTTTTACCAAAAACTTTTATCACTTTTTTAAAAACTTATCATTTTATTTTACTAAAAAATATGTTTTCTATTTTATCGCTTGCTTGAAATTTCTAAAATGAAATCACTGAAATTAATCGAAGAATTTTTAAAAAATCAAACTAAAAACGAGGCTAAAAACATATGCAAATGAACGTAGAATGTTGCACTTTCAACTCGTTAGAATTTTATTTGATTTTGAATTTGAATTCTCATTTTGATATTTTGCCTTTTGTTGCTGTTGTGTAAACAGTTTTGAGCCGCTTGCACTGAATGCCACTTTATGTTTATTCTTGAAGTATTATTTTGAATTGTTGCGGGGAATAAAAACAAAACGCACAGCGAGCGTCGCTTTTCTTTTGCTGTTCGGCTTGTGATTTGCTGCTGCTGCTGTGGCTGCGGCTGTTGATGTTGTTTTTGCTGCTGTTGCTTTTGGTTGCTGCTGCTGTTGGTGCTGCTGCTGCTGATGTCGTGAGTCGTTTGGCAGTCGGTTTATAACTGGCACGAGCCGCTGCCAGCGAAGCAGCACGAACCGAATGCGGACAGAGTCAGTTGGCGTTGGCAGCGACGCCGGCAGCGAGAAAGTTTGCGTTTGCATTGTTGCAGCAGCAGAGCCAGCCAAGCGAATTTTTCAGCGCTGTAAAGTGTGCGCGTGACTGTCTGTGTGTGTGTGTAACTGTGGGGGTGGCTGACAGCTATCAAGCTGTTATGTTACGTTATGTTAAGTTATGCTAGCCTGCCTGTTAGCTTAACAGCACGTCGCTGCTGCTGCCATTGCTTGGCTTATCAGTTGCCGTCGCTGTTAACATTTTTTTTGCCAACGCGCATTGTTGCATGTCAGCGGCGACGTCGCTGCTAGCGTCGCTGTCCGCTGCTGCTGTTACTGTTGTTGTTGCTGCGGCTGCTTTTAGCTTTCATGTTCAAACCAATTCATTTGTCATTTGTTTAATGACACAAATATTTGTGCAAAGTGTTTGCATTTATGTACATACATACACACATACATGCATACATACACACATACATACATAGAAACATATGTATGCGCCGCTCAACTCATTTTCAATTTCCATTTTCTTCTTGCCCCCCTTTTGTTGTTGTCGTAATAATTTTGTTGTTGTTTTTTTTTCTCTTTTTGGCGTCATAAAAGTTTTCCGACTTGTTTTCTTCGTTGCCAGGCAGGTCGCACTATGTAAGCGTATGTGTGTGTGTGTGTGTGCGTGTGTGTGTTACAAAGTGTGCTATAAATTTGATTACTACATAATAGCCCCAATAATAACGCGACTAATGACAATACTTTCGCAGGTAATCTTGGGGGTGGGGGTGGGGAGGGAGGGAGCGGTAAGCGGGGGCTAAGCTTTTGTTATTATGTATTTTATTGTTGCAATTTGTTGCTTGTGCTTCTGCGCGCCTTTCAGCCAAATTGAATTCCATTTGATGACTGTTAAATTAAGTTGAAATGCCCTACCGCCCACCAACCCCCCCTCCCTCCAGCAGTCAACCATTTCGTGTAACTGTAACAAGGACACTCGAGAGGAGTTGGGTGGCGGCCACTCAAATTTCACAACCCTCACAATAACAACAACAACAACAATGTAAACAACTAAATAAGGAAGTGACACCGGAAGCAAAGGCAGCCAAACAGCAGCGTGCTGCGACGCCAGCAGAGACGCGTGGCTGGCGGTATGCGCAAAGGAATGTCAAAAAGCTGCCTGCTACATCTCCCCCCAACAACCAACTCACAACCCCTCCGCCCAGCAGCCCGCATTGAGTGTCAACTGACGCTGCGGGCGCTTTCGCAGCGGCGTTAACAGCAGCCCACGGCAAGAATCACTCAAAGCCTTCCAAAGAGAGAGCGAAAGATAGAGAGCGAGCTAGAGACGCCGCGCGCGTTGAGTGCAAAGTTTGCTCGTTGCTCTCCATACACATCTCTCTCTCTCTCTCTCTCTCTCTCTTTGTACTAAGCTCTCGCTAGCAAAGTGCCAACGACACCGGCCGGCTGAAACTAGTAAAAGCCACAGCCAAGCCACACCATCACACTACGCGCCCGTCAACCCATTTTCCCCCCTTGGTCCACACTGCCACGCACTTTGCAGTTTAACCTATAAAAATACCGCAGCAACAGCGGCAACAACAACAGCTACAACAGCAGGTTTCCGACTGCAGCAGCATGGAATATGTTGGCGCTGCTGTTGCGTTTCATGTTGTTGCTCGCTGTCTCTGCGCGCCTGTTACACACGCACCGAAGTTGCCAACACACACGCGCGAACAACACACACGCACACACACACACACACATGCTGTTACGAGGCTGTTGCTGTTGTTGTTGTTTTGTCAGTGCCGTTCATTTATTTGATTTTGTTGTGATTATGCGCAGTGCACAGGCGTCAGCGTCACCGTAACCGTCAGCGCCAACGCCAACGCCAGCGTCGCGTTGTAGTCAGCGACCCATGGAGGGCATTGAGTACTCAAAAGCAATAACAACAACATGAGAACATAGAAAACAAGCAGCTATTGGGAGTTTGCGGTTTGAAGATACCCTTGAAAATACAATTTAACTTTAAACAAGCAAAAAACAGCCAGTGAGCAGAGGATTTCAGACAACAAATACTATAGAGATCAGATTTTGATAATATCTTTTCAAATAATAACAAGTAAGAATGCTATAGTCGAGTATACCCGACTACAAAACTCCCTGTACCCTGGTCGAAAATTTCCGATCGCTTCTTCGTACACTTACACATACACAAAGACGCACTCACACAAACGATAGCGCACTCGAGGCATTTTAAGTGGTGGTTGTACTGGAAGAAGTTCCCCCCCTCGTTTCAGTACTGATTCATGTTTGTTGAATAACTTCTGTGTTTATTATCTGATCGACTTGAAATTTGGACACTATATTAAGAGTGACTAAAGTATTCGTACATGCCAAATTCCAAAGCTATATCTTGAAAAGTGTGGCTGTAAAACGTTTTAATCGTTTTTATCTGAGATCGGAAACAAACTCGATCTGAGTGTGGTATACAGGAACCTACATTCCAAATTTGGTGTCTCTAGCTCTTATAGTTGCTGAGATTGACGCGTTCATATATACGGACAGACAGACGGACATGGCCAAATCGAAATCTCTTTTGATACTGATCAAGAATATATATACTTTATAGGGTCGGAGATGTCTCCTTCTGCCTGTTACATACTTTTGCACAAATCCAATACCCCCTTTTTACCCATTTTATGGGTAAACAGCCAGTGAGCAGAGGATTTCAGACAACAAATCCTATAGCGATCAGATTTTGATAATATTTTTCCAAATAATAAAGAGTAAAATAAAATTCGCAGTTCCTGAGCTTAGTTGTAGTATCTTGAAAAAGAGAACCGTTTTTCCTTCAACTCAATTTTTGACCGATTGTTCTTAGGGCAGCTCTATCAGTAACTCTATCTGTATCAAATCTGTTAAGCTTGTATTAAATATGATGAAACATAATATTCGTTGAGATGAAACTACTCAAGTTCAGTCGCTTGTTCCTATGGCATATATAAGATAAAGTGGTCAAATTATAATCAAATTTGGTAAACTTAAATTGCGCACAAGCCAAATTTTAATATCTAATGTAGAGAATGTATTGTAATATTCTACAAATCAAAAACTGATAAAGATATATGTATATACTCTTTAGAAACCACATCCAAGTAGAACATTACCTTAATCTACATCGTGATGAGGTAAAACAAAATTTTATTATCCAATGTAGAGAATGTATTGTACTATTCTACCAATCAAGAACTAATAAAGAAATATATACTCTTTAGCTACCACATCCATTTGTTTTCCACACATTTTAAAAGTACTACATTACCTTAATCTACATCGTTTTAATGTAGCTATAGGATGTAATGTAACCTTAATATTTTACCATTTTCCTCATTTTAAGATATATTTCTCAGAAGCTTTCACAATTATTACACAAAATTTCATATCTGAAACCTAAGCCCAAAGATTTAGTTCCAGATCCAAGACATTGAACCAATTCACATTTGTATATTTTTCTTTAAAAGTATCTTACAATTTATATATGTATCTCATAGGCCTCCTTACAAACACCATTTTGTTTACTGCTTTTCCCAGGTCTGAAATACGATTTCTAATACTATTATTTAGTCCCAAATTGGAATATTGGTAATGTTTCTTAAGTTCCTTAAGCTCTAAAACAGTTTCGCCCCATTCATATCTAAGCTATTGCATCTTCAATCTGAACCTCATGGGTTTATTCCAACCGATTAAAAATTTGATGCCCACACCCAGTGTTAATCATGATACCCAACGATTTGCTGGAGTGTGGAGGAAGGAAGGCGCTGTGGCAGAGGCAGAGGCAGAGGCAACGACAATGGCTGCCATTTCTATGGCTATGGCTTTGTTTTTGTAGCTGTTGCTTCGATGTTGCCTCGTAAAAACTCATTGCCAGTTTGGGGCGGCGGCGCTCAACTGGAAATGCGGCCCAGCCAGAGGCTGCAGGTGTCTGTCCGTCTGTCTATCTGTCCGGCTCTACGAAGATATATACATAGATATGTGTGTATATAGTAGATACTCGGAATGAGTGTGCGTCCATGTATCTTGGCAATGCTTAATTAGCAGCTGGCAGCGAGTCTGAGGTTTATAAATGATGTTGAACGTAGTAGAGCTGGGAGCCATAGTACAACAAAAGCCAGTCAGGGGGAGGCCTCGTTAGGATCTAAAATAAGTATATTTTAACTGTAGTGTAACACAACAACAATGTGTTAGAACACATCAGTATTCAATCAATCAATCAATTTTGTCAACGCCAATTCATCAGTTGGGAAACTACCGCACTCTCTCTCTCTCTCCCTCTACGTCTCTATAGATCTTGATCCCGATCCGGATGGTAGCGTATCGAGAAACTTTCAAAGTTATGCACCGGTATCTCCTGGGTGGGTGTAAACTCGGCCCGCTCGATGACCGCATTCTCGCTGCCAAAGCAGAGTAGCCAGTACTTGAGCTCATTGACCTTTGGCAACGTACCCTCAAGCTCCCCCTCGACGGTGCCACGATCCGTGTTCATAACCCAGCCACGCACACCGTTCGACAACGCCAGGGCCCGGGTCGCCTTGCGCAGCCGCACACCCTGCACTTCTCCGAAGACCTCAAAGCCACAGGTAAATAGCTGATCATCAGGTTTCTGCATGGTACCAAAAATTCGATGACAATAAATATTTGAAAAAAAAAATTTGAAATTTTCCTCGACGAGTTAATGTGTCTCGAGATATCGGAATGAAAGGATGGGAAAGAAATTATACCCCAGCTAAAGCGCTTACTAAGATTACTGAAGATTTGTAAACGAAAATAGTTGACAGTTTCATATTGAAACTTTAGTATCATAATAGGACGACATTAGGAATAATAAATACTGTAAGAGGTAAATTTCGAGGGGAAAATATGTTAGTTTTCCATACTTAAATCTTTGAGTAATCTTTTTTCCTATAACAACTATGTTAAATAGAAGTTGTAAGACCAACTTTTGAGTCAGCTCGTCGTTCTTAGCCAAAAAACCAAGTATGAGATCGGAAAAAAGTTAAAAATAAATTAAAGTCTATGAAACTGAAACTGCCATAAACAGACCAAGTGAGAACATTGGAGTCCCTAAGCATCCGACTGCTGTATACTCTTTACATAAGTTATTTTGATGTTTTGCGAGGGTGTAATGGACTTTACCATGATGAAACTATAACAGGGTGGTCCATTCGCTCTCTTTCGGGGCCACGATTTTGCAATCAGTACACTGAGAGCTTGCTTTCGTACTGTCAATTGGGGCCCCGAAAAAAAACGCACGTCGAGCGAATGGACCACCCTGTTATAATTTCATCGTGGACTTTACTAGAAAACAATTTTATAAACTTTCAAGGATATCAGTTCTCATATCAACTTTGATGATATAAACAAATTGTGGCAAAATAAATGATTTAGCCTTGTCATGTTTCGGGTATATACGAATTGAATACCCCTTTTGGACGCTATAAACTAAATAGTATCGAAAAAATACACAATTTTTCGTTTGCGACAGAGCATATAGTTTAAATTTATATCTAGGAATTATAAAATTTGAGCATTAACGGGAGCTGTTCTCAATTGTACTTATTGAAAGTCTTTGCATTTAAATATCCTGAATACCCTTACTAAAGTCGTGAGAAAAAAAGAAATGTCTTTTGGATTACGCAACATGAGAAGATGAAACTTTAGTCCTGGTTGGCGTTTCTATTGGCAGCACCCTCCAAACTAATCACATTGTATCATTGTATAGCCTATATCCATATCCCATATCAGCGCTGGGGACTCATAAATCACATGCCACACACATACACACACACACATACACAGATACACAGATAGAAAGAGAGGACACTCACACACATGCCGTCAAGTTCATCTCATGGCAATCCAATCAACTGGCAATGCCACAAAAGTTACCAACCACCGTCTTGCCAAATGATTCTTCATCCCCCTGCCCCGCCAACCCGACACTTTACGTCACCCACCCGCCGGCACCCGCTCCCCCCTTGTGACAACCACCTATGTATGGCTGCAAAACAATAACTAGCGAGATAAACAGACAACATTTGGCGGTAATGCAAACGTCGCGCTGCGTCGCGTCGCTGCTGACGACGTCGCGACGATTCTATGGCAAATATTTAATATGATATTTATGGCGAATGCGGGCGGGCGGGTGGTCGTTTCAGGGCTGTGGTAGAGCCAGAGACTGGGCAAAAAGACCGGTGATAAATGACTACAGCGACAGCGACAGCAACAGCAACACTGTTGCCCACCACCTCCAATACTAAAGCACCGCAGCGCAGCAGAGCAGTAGCAGCGACGTGCTCATTCAAATGTAACAGCACGAGCCGCTGTTGGCATTCGTTGAGCCGAAGGTGAGCAAGCCAAATCAAACAAGCCGAAGCTGAAGCTGAAGCTGAACAACTGAACGCTTCAAGGGATTTTGTTGATGTTGTTGTTTACTGGGCAGCAGCGCAACTTTAGCAAACTGCGCTTCAATTGCGACGCATAAAACTTGACTTGAGCTGAACGAACCGAGCACAGAGCGAGGTCAGCGCAGCAGAGCGCAGGCCACTGTTAACAGCGAGTGAGAGAACAAGAATATAATGCAAGCTGAGCTTAACGCATGCTTTTAACTGCAATGGCTGCAGCTTGCAGCTGTTAATAGCAGCGTAATAGCAGTTGATCGTCTGTCTGCTAAGCAGTTAACAGCTGTACTTGTCAGTTAAAAAACTTTAATTTGTATTCGCTATCTTACATATCAAAGAATGCAAATGGCGCCACACGTACGCACAAAAGCAACAAAAAAAAAGTACAGTCTCCAACGAAAAGCATTGCATTATACATAAATACATACATATGTATGTATATGTACATTTTCTAATTGAAATGCAAATGGAAAGCTAAATACTAAAATTAGCTTAAATATAAAAGTGAAGAGGCCGCAACAGCAGCAACAGCGCCAGAAACAACAACAAATCGACAACAAAATACAAAATCAAACAGGGGGGGAAAGAAAACAGCACTGAAAATTTCAACGATAATTCAAACGCAATATGTAAACACTTCAAATCTGGGCGAAGAATACGAAAAAAGCAGAACTAAATCAAATGCAAATGTGTTGGTGTATGAGAAAAATGTAAAGAAAGAAAGCAAGAACAAGCAGCTGAGAAGCTAAGCAGAAGCAGGCGCTAGCAGCGACTCACTGCAACTGAGCAGCTGGCCGAGACGGCTGCAGTGGGTGGCTGGCGCAATGGTGGCAGGGGAAAGAAACGTCGCCTTGGTCTCTGCTGCGCTTTGCGCTTGGCGCTTGGTATATCGGCTCTGTTCGTTTTGTCTCGTCTCGTCTAGTCTCGGCTTGGCTTGGCTTGGCTGGGCTTTTAATATCATCACACACAAGTGAAAACTGACTTTGTTTGTTTACGCGATGACACAATTCTAAATCTGTGTTGGTCTCTCTCTTCTCTCTCCCGTTTCCTAACTCGCTCTCCGTCTCTCTCTCTCTCCCTGCCTCCTTGTTTGAGTATATGTATGTGTGTGTGCTTAAACTGAGCTTTGTTTGCCATGGTTTGAGGTTTACGATTTGATTTTATGTCACTCTCAGCTCATGATTTGATTAACTTCCAGGATAACACAGAGTAGAACTTGATATTTAACCTTTCAAGGCAAACGGCTGGTGCTTAATTCAAGACATTTATCTAAATACATACATACATATGTATGTACATACATATGTATCTACTGATGTAAATCTCCAACTTTAATATCGATAAAACCGTTGATACCTGTTCAAACCAAAGTGCAGACTCGGTAAAAGCAATAATTAAAACCAAGGGTTTCTACTGATTAAACTTGGTACACATTTGGTATATACCCTAACTTTATAAAGTGAATCAAAAAATTGTAGCCACCCCAACCCTTTCCCCGCAAACAAGCAAAATTTGAAATACAGACTACTGTTTCCTCACCTCTTTCCCACCCCACAAATAATCATATTATACCAGATTTGATACAGAGTATTCTGCTTTCGGGTATTTCAGACTGCAACGTTCTTGTTTTTTATTCGAGTACAATCTATTAACTATCGATGGATTGTTAAGTTTTACAAGAATTATTTTAATTTTTATTTTTGTTTTTAATGTGAATTGTATGACGAAATACAGTACGCCCAAGCCGAGGTAAAATTTGCTATTGGCCAACTGGCATGCTTCTAAAAAAAAGATGCCTTTTTATACCCTAGCAGAGGGTATTACAATTTTGTTTCGAAATGTGTAATGGACTGAAAGAGACGTTTCCGACCCAACAAAGTATATATATTCTGAATCAGCATGAATAGCCTAGTCGATATAGCGATGTCTGTCTGTTTCTATGCGAACTAGTTTCTCAGTCAATCAGACAAAAATTAAGTTTTGTATAAAAATTACTTCCTGCTTTGGTATATAGCTTCGGCACTCCGTTCTTTCTTGTCTTTATTAATTTTATTATTAATAATCTAATTTTATTCAATTTACTTTTTGAAAAAACATGCAATTTGGGTCTTTGGTAGAATTTATATACTTTTAAGAATTTGGGTGTTGCGTATATCGAGGGCGTACTGTAATAATATAACTTGTTTGTATTTATTTTTAACTTAGTTTTTCAAATTAAAAATAAATTAGAGAAATCGATCGATTTGAAAACTGTTAATATTCATTGATAGCTTGCTGTAGAACTATCAAAACAATCGATGTGCTCACTATTCCTGGATTAAAATCAATTTTATTCAAAGCGGTTCGATAGTATCGATAGTGAATGGAGCGTCAGCAGTGACCCGATAATCGATAGTGCCAATCGATATTACCGATAGTGTCAATAGATACTATCGATAGTACCTATCGATACCGATCGATAGTGCCAATCGATACCAATCGATAGTGCCAGTCGATACTATCGATAGTGCCTTCGATTATACATTCAAGCATATTTACATACGTAAACTGTACGTACACAATAATCGAAATCTGACATTCTCTTCTCGTTAATTCTTTTCATTCCATTCATTCCACTTCTCATTCGCACTCTCATTATCGTTAACGCTACTTACGTACTTTTCAGCTTAACGTTAAGCGTCGACGACACTAAAATGAAACTCACCTGCAACGAGAAAGAAAGAGAGAGAATACTGATTAACAACAAATGCATCGTAAACGCAACTCGAATGATAAATGAACTGGCTAAATATATACAACAACAATTACAAATATGACAACAATATCAGCAGCAATAACAATGACAAGGCAGCAACAACAGCAACGTCGACACCGACGCTAACGTTGACGCTGACTTCGACGTCGACGTCGACGCCGACGGCAGCGGCCAAATAAGGCAAACAATTGCAAAAATCTGCATGTGGCTGTCGTGCGCGACGCCAAAACGAAGCTAAAAATATTTCTGCTCGCTTAGATATCCAAAATTAGCTGCCATGGCGCACACGTCGCGACGTCAGCAGAGAGACGTTGGTGATGGCGACGGCGACGGCAACGGCAACGCTTTAGACGTCATAGTTGAGCTGACGCCGGGCGGCGTTGACGTTGGCGGCAGCGGCAGCAGGTTGGCAGAAAGTCTGCCACTGATAACGGGAAATGGCATGCCAGCACCAACGCCAGCAGCAGCGGGAACTACTCACTCCACTCTCTCTGCTCTCTCGCCTAGCAGTAGCCATAGCCATTGCCGGCAGTTGGCTTCACACTACAACTCGCTCTCTTCATGAAGCTCTGGGCAACGCTCACGCCAAAATAAACAAAACAAATGTAAAGTGCGCCCCCTTTGCGACGTTATGCTGCTTCTGCTGCCCCGACCCCCGTCAACAGTACAAAGGCCCTAACCGAACGGGCCATGAAAATAAATATGTGGGCATAACAAAAATGAAAATTGTACGCGAAATGTGCCGCAAATGGCAGCAGATTTGCCATTAAAATGTACACAGAGGCTTTACGTTATTCACTGAGAACTGAGAAAGCAGCAGAGCGGGAAAGCGACTGGGCGGTTGAGGGTGTGCGAGTGCGAGTGCAAGAAAACATAGACAAACAGTCGCAACATAACAAAAGAAATTGACAAAACACAAGCTGTGGGGGCGAATGTTAACAGCGCGCTGTTAGACAACAGCGCTCAATTTAAAATGCTGTTAAACTTGAAAATGAAAAGCAATCAACAAGAAATTTAACTAATTAGAGTCAATAATATTATATTAAACAAAAAGTCGCTTAAGATGTTTAAAAAAAAAACAGTGCAAGGCTTAATTATTCTATAGAATTTTCAAAGTATTTACAGCTTCATCTAAATGTAAAAATAAACTTAAGTAAATATGCGCATAGTATATATATATATATACCCTATATATATATATATATACATATATATATATACATATATGTATATATATATAGTTATATACATACATACGTATACAGTATGTCAGCAAGCACTAAATTTACATTTTCTCTTCCTTTGTTATATTTTTCTTTATTATTGAAGTTTTTCCAACTTTTCGTTTTGTTGGTTTTGTGTGGAAAGCCCCAACTAATGAAAATTACACATACAATTTTTCTTCTTTTTTTTTGAACAAAATGAATGTCGACTTTGATTAACTTTTTTTGTACACTTTAATTTGTGCATAAATTAAGTGCATTGCAATTTTTCAGTGACTTCTTCATAAATCAGCCACAATTTACATTTTCTACAACACACATTGCGCATACGCACTGTGGTGCCGATGACTAAAATTTAAACATTTATGCACGAGTTGTTGTTGTTGTTACTGTTGTTGTCCAACGTCGCGAGTGTTGTGTGTAAGTGTGTGTGTGTGTGTGTGTGCATCTGTTTTGTAAATTAATTAATATATTGTACACGTAAGTGCAAAAATAAATCATCAACAATGGCCAGCAGCAAAAAATATTCAAATTGCAAAAATAAAATAGAAGAAAACACAGGAATATTTACAGACAGTTACATAGAATTATAGCAACAATATAAACGACAGACAGACAGACAGACAGACGGACGGACAGGCGAACAGCAAGCTGCACATTGCACAAAACCAATATACCCTTCTTTCCAAAACAACATATTAATTGGGAAACAAAGTGCAGTGAAGACAGTTTTAAAGGTATTCAATGTTTAGATTATTTGAATAGGAATCTTGATGTTTATAATGATACCGATATTGATATTATTGCGATTTTTGACAAGGACGATATTGACATGTCAAATATTGTAGACAAGAAATCCATATATCGTCCTCAAATAACGACGGGTAACATTTTCCTTTTTTTAACATTCACGATCATTTAAATACCAAAATAAATATATACATACATACGGCAGTTTATCATGACTAAAACAAGTAAAAGAGTATACTCGAATAAGAGACACTCTGTACGCAGGTCTGAAATTCCCAAACTTATATCCGGATACTTCTGTATTTATTATCCGACGAATTGATCCGCAGTAGATCAAGCGTCTCACAAGCAGAATTTGCGAAAAATCTTGGTTATATTTTTATACTCTGTTTCCGAAGGGAAAAAGAGTATATTGGGTTTGCGAAATGTCCATCTGTCCGTATGAACGCAATATTTTCCACACCCTTGAAGCTTGAGCAACCAAACTTGGTACACATGTTGGTGTTCTTACTTGTTTTAGAATTGATTTATAAATCATTTTCAAAGATTTGCGGTGGGTGCAGGGGTATATTTGAGACTGACTTGACTCGACTGATGATACTGATTAGAAATATATTACTTTATATGCTCAAAGATATGTCTTTCTGTCTGTTACAAACATTTCTATGCATAGGCTTACCCCAATCCCTGCGATTTTACGGGTACACAGTGTAAACAAATAGTTATATAGTTCTCGTAAATGAGAACATGCCTGAATATTATAGATTTGCATACTTAGATCTCTGTGATTTTAGGATCGTTAGGCACAAACTATTTATTAAATAAAATACACTTTTAACGTCTCTAACTTCCTTCAAAATACATATCTTGCCCATTTAAGAACCTTTTTCTCCTGTTTCCGATTACTTCATTTTGTAGTCGAGCTCGATCCGATTCTGAATCTGCCTTACAAAAGCTACCATACAGTTTATTATCATTTCATCATTCGATTGTTACCATCTTAATGTGATTATTGTAAAATCTGAAGTCTGATAGACTGGGCTGTCACTATTCACGTGAACTTCACTGTATGAACTGCATTAAATACTTGTGCATGTAATTTCACCTATATGTGGGGATACGCATGTAAATTATGGGCTTTGACAGTGTGAAAAATAGTTGTAAAAATAAAAGTCGCGCGTGTGTGAAAAATACATTGAAAATGTGTATAAAAAAATATAAAAATGCAAGTGATAGCCAACAGCGACGTGCTGACAAATTCAATTAGCCTGACAACAAGAGTTGGCCAATAGATGACAACAACAACAACAACAACAACAAAAACTGCAACTGAAAAACTGAATGCGACAACAACTAAAACGCTTAAGGGCGGAATTTCAAAGTGAGAATCGCAAACGCGTTAAATGTGTGAAATGAAAATTGCATTATCAAAAAATTACTTAAATAATTGATTGATTTTGTTTTTAATTTCATGTTCTGGACAAATTTCATGTTGCTTTACATGAAGTTGAATTGATTGCTGTTCGATTTCTCATCCTGTGGCATATTTATCTCAGGTACTTTTTTTGTCGGTCATGGTAACGCAAGTTATAGTAAAATTTATATATAAATAAAAAATTCTTTAATAAAATGTATTACTATCGAGAAATCAGAAAAGTTAAGATGCAGAATTATCGTATTCTGGCTGATAAATAGAGTTACTTATCAAGTAAATTAACTGCCTGGTTAGTTTTTGAGCTAACAGGAACTTTGATTATTAGAAATCTAGTTTTGAAACATGTAAGAGTTCCTGTCATGAACATGACAAAGCAGATTTAAGATATCCATCAGCTTAGTTTAATTTTGCTTTTTGCTAACACACTGCGTATACGTGATGTGAGTTCATAAGGAAACATAAGTTTGAAAATTGTCTGGAAAGTGAAAAAAGTGTGAAGATTCCAATAAAAATTCGCTGTCGCTGTTTTTGCTCCCCGTACCCATAAAATGGGTAAAAAGGGGCTATTAAATCTGTGCAAATGTATGTAACAGGCAGAAGGAGACATCTCCGACCCTATAAAGTATATATATTCTTGATCAATATCAAAAGAGATTTCGATTTGGCTATGTCCGTCTGTCTGTATGTATGAACGCGTCGATCTTAGCAACTATAAGAGCTAGACACACCAAATTTGGAATGTAGGTTCGTGTATAGCGGGAGCAAGTCAAGTTTATTTTGGATCCGAGATATTCCCTTCCCCCGCTATTCGATAAAAACCGATTTACAGTAACAATTTTTAAGATAAAGCTTTGGGATTTGGCATGTACAATACTTCAGTCCCTCTTAACCTAATGTCCACATTTCAAGTCGATCGGATAATAAACACGGAAGTTATTCAACATACAAGATTCAGTCCTGCAGCGCGGGGGAAGAAGCAGCGCAGCCGCCATTTAAAATGCCTTGCTTGCGCTGTCGCTTGTGATGTGTATGTAAGTGTAACGTAAGTGTACGAAGATGCGATCGGAAATTTTTGACCTGGGTACAAAGGTTTGTTGTCGGGTATGCACAACTATAGCACTCCTACTTGTTTAAACTACTCTATCTAGAAAATAAAATACAATTTCAACCAAATTCAAATTCGAAATTTCCTATTACGTATACGCAATGTGGCTGTACTTGATTTAAGCTAATTATGTAAAATAAAATGTCAAAATAAGTATAATGCAATAATTATGTTTTAAAAGGTTCTAGATTTAACATTATGCCAATTATGTGTGCTCAATTCTCGCCCACATAATGCACTTTACGGGCATCACATTTGGCAGCATGCCGGGCACGCCCAACCGCCCCCAGCACGCTCCAACACCCCCCAACGATCTCATTTGAAATTTTCTCTTATGAGCATCGGCGACACGATTTGCAATCAACTTAATTGAATTTTGTTTTGATGCAATGCAAGCGCTGAAGCCGTTTTAACCAAGCCGAAGCAGTAAGAGAGGAAGCGACAGAGGAGAGAGAGAAGGGGCGAAAGAAATCCAGTAATTGTTATACCCTGCATGCGAATTGGAAAGCGGGTATAGAGAGTTTGCAGCATAGAACATAAATAATTACTAAATTAATGTACACACAAATATTACTTGTGTGTTTTTTAATATTTAGCCAACTTTAAATAAGAATAAGAACTAGGTGGGTTTTTATTTTTTATGCATATTCTGCTATTATCTTAGCATTTCTGTACTGTTCCCAATTTTTTTATTTTATTTTTCTAAATACTCTATTAAATTGAGTTGCAATTGAAACAGCAAGAGGCCTACATTAAATGATATATTTCTGTTCACCAAAATAAATCCCCTTTTCTCCACTTAAAGTAACAAATATTATATAGCATCTGTTAGTCGAATTGTTTCTGTCGTAATACAACTGCAATTGTCTTGACTGCTTATTGTCAAGTGGATTTTATAGCCACGTTGGTGATGAGGCATGAGAAACATCCATGTACCTGTGACTGACACATATCGTTTCACCTTCGAGTTGATATCAAAAGTAACTTGTCTGCAAACACAGCTCTGTTACAGTCCTTTTACTATTAACAGTTGCAATTCTGATATTAGCAGTTACAGTTCTGTTATTAACAGGGACAGTTACAGTCCTCATATTAGCAGTCACAGTCCAGCAAATTAACATTGACACTTACAATATCAACGGAATATAGATCGTCACAGACCACGTATTGATATTCAACGTTCCGATAAGCTAACTGTTCTCCGAATGTAAGGAGAATAAAACTATTTCCAGAAAGATAACCTAAATTTGATCAATATTTGAGTCTCAATCTAGACTATAAGCTGATCCGTTGCTTTTGTGCTACTGCTTTGGTCCCACTGTGTGGGAGAATAGTGACGAAAAAACTGGAAGCTTAATATTGTTTGTAAATTCTAAGTATATACATGTAGGGTTAAATATAGATTAACCAATACTTTATTGAGTTTATGTGTGTTTAATTGTAGTACATGTAATAAACTATGTGCTATAAGGATAATTTAAGGTAGTTTGATAGTGTTTATTCTCCGAACAGGACAGCTGCAGCTTTCGGCTGACGAAGAACTCTTTTCGGCTTACAAAATAACTGCTTATTTTACGACTGACGACGTTATTCTCCGATTATTACGATATCTGATTATTGCGAACTCTGATTGTTACCACCCGCTTCTGATGATGATCCACTCCGACTGCTGTTATCGATACTTCTGCTGATATTGACTTCCATCACCGAACTGATACCCAATAACGCCACCCTATTTCATACATCCGTTGACATACATAGATTTGAAAGCACTAATTTTAAGTATTTATACATAGAGCGTAGTCACAGTCAATGATATTTGCCACCGATATTTGAGAGTAACAGTCACAGCTGTCACATCTCTAGAGCTGATGATGAAGACGACGACATCGCATAACGATGACGATGACGACTACGATGACGATGACGATGACGATGACAATGATGATGACACGATATTCAATTAGATGTCGTCGTTGTCGTCGTCGTCGTTGGCAGCCGTTTAATGAAATTAAATTTAACTCCATTTGTTTATTTATTTTGCATGCGCCTTTATTTGTTTATATAGCAAAAATCAGTTAACTCGATAAACGCAAAGCGAATGAAGGAGAAGAAGCGCCGAAGCGAAACAGAGCCAAGAGGGGGCAAGTGTGAGGCAGTCATAAATGCGAGCTTATTAGGGTCAAGTGGAAATCATGAAATGTCCAAGATGCGGCAATGGGGCAGAAGTAAGGGGGAGCCTGGCAACCAATTAATAGAGGCAGCCAAAACTTTAAACCTTTTCAATAAGTAAGTAGAATGCCCCCAAAGACGAATGTCACAAGGGAGCTGCTGCTGCTGCTGCTTTATTGCAGGACATGCGCACATCACAGGGCTTTAAGCCAGGCCACAAATTGCACACACACACACACGACACACACACACGCATTTAAAAAGGGGCTGCTAGACCCCTTGTAATGGGCCATGTTTTGTAGATGAGGCACAAGAGTTAGGGAACGAGTAAGGGGCAGGGCTGCACGAGCCGTCGAATAGTAAACACAGTGAACACCGTTAGACGTTGCTTGGAAGATATCAGTAGCCAAGTTAGTTGGGGGTTGCTATCTAAGGTTCGAAGGTTCGAAGGATGGGTTGGAGGGGGTGATACAGCATATGCCCCTAGAACCTGTGACGGCTGCTCGTTTCAGTGTTTTTCGGGGTAATGTAGACAAATTTTTATCGCTTGCTAAAGTTTTCGCATGGGGAGCTAACTGTATATTGAGGGGTTAGCCAGGGGCGGACGCGGGGTTACGAGTTGTGGCTGAGTTAAGAGTTCCTGGTTAAGGCTTGGCAGCAACTTGAAAGTGTGACTTAGACGCTAAATAGGCTGTTTGTGTCGTTAATAATAATAGTTATGATTATGATTATGTTGATGGTGATGAGCGCCGATGAGGCAAGTTGATAACACAACGCAAATAACGCGCCATATATGCCACAGCAGGCTGGCTATAGGGAGGGGGTGAGAAAATCTGCTGACAACTGAAAGAGCAGCCAAAACCAAAGCTGCCAACAGATCAATGAAAGTTATTAATTTAGTGGCAATTTTGTGAAGCATTTTATAATAGAGGAAAGCAAATGCATTACAACGAAAATTTAAGTATCTTGAAGGAGAATTTGATTAGAGGACAAAAGTTAGAGATAGACGAGGAGGACAAAGCTATAAGGAGATTTTATATAAGATTTATGGATGCATATAAATAACTTTGGACCGTCCCATAACAACTCCCCAGATGTTTTAATATTTTGAAATCTTAGTTTGCATTTTGCAAGCACTTTTGAAAATGTATTTGATACAATACATAGTTTTCTTTAAGGTAACAAGAATTGGCAATACTTTAAATTATATATCATTGGAGTAAATTAAAAAGCAACAACCTTGGGGAAAAATTTATGTAAAAACAAGTAAGAACGTTGCAGTCGGACGCACCCGGCTGCAGAATACTATGTTCCCAGTCCAGTTTGATGACTCTACCTGTACAGGTGTGAGAGATATAGATTTTGCTCCTTTGTGGGGGAAGGGGTGAGGGGATCCAACAATTTTAGATGCAGATTTGTCTAGGAGGTCAACATAAGTCTGTATGCCAAATTTGGTGACTATTGCTTTAAAAATTTGGTAGATACAGGTTTTTCCCAAATTTTTGTGGAGGGGGAGGGGGAAGGGGGTTCCCTTCGGGAACATAGTATAATTATTAATGTGATAAAAACTTCAAGCAAAATTTAAAACCTTGGATCATTTAGAGGAAGCTCTGGGATGGGTCAGAGTCGTAAAAGGAAATACTTTTTTGGGCATGGTCGGCATTTGTATTGAGTTCTGGAGCCCAGACCTTTCTCGTATATGAGTATATAGAAACATGGAAATATAGTAAGGTTTGTGTTATGATGGAAGTCCTTAAACCTATACGTATTCCCATTATATCTTATTTGAGCTTAGAGCTCCTACAATGAATTTCTTGCGGGAATGGAAAATTTGTCTTCGGGTAGCTTCCAATTATCTGTTGTGGAGAATTTCTAAAAACGAAATCTATTTAAAAAGGATGATTTCGAGTTGAGTAAGGAGAGTTGGGTCTATATGCATTTAGAGAGACATTTATTCGATTAGAACTTCTATCAATATTCAAACATATGACATTTTATTTCAGCTTAGAGCTCCTACAATGAATTTCTTGCGGGAATGAAAAATTTTCCTTGGGCTAGCTTCCAATTTACAGTTGGGAATAATGTCTAAGTGCGAATTGTATTTAAAAAGGATGATATCGAGTTGAGTAAGGAGAGTAAGGAGAGTTTATGCATTATATTATAACTTCTATCAACTTTGAAACAACTATGTATATATTTATAATTTGATTGAAAATCTCAACTAGCTCTCTTTAGGATTGCATGTCCTGAATCCAGTTGCTATAACTAACTGCAATCGCTTGAGGACCTAACTGGGTTACCAGTTGAGATCTCTCTCTCTCTCTCTCTCTCTTTCTCTCTCTCTGTTCCTCTTACTCACTCCGACATTTTGAAGTCTTGTCCCTTCACCTTGCATGTAAATTTCCTTAAGGGAAATAGAATGCCATCAACACACGACTGCAAATCAATTAAAAATCTTCAGATAATCCCAGCAAAAAATAGGCGGCCCAATTTTGTTAAAAACAAATGGTGCACACACGCTGAGGATGTGTGCCGCTGATGGCAACGCAGCTGGGAAAGCTTCTCTGCCCCCCAAGCCACTCATCCTCCTCCCGCTGTTCCCTTCAGCTAGCTGGCCCTAATCACCAGCAAACAAAAGTCAAATCAAAAGAGAAGCCAGGCAAGCAGCAAAGATTTTAACCACAACGAAGCACAGCAGGGAAAGTGGGGTATCTACAGAGGGTGGGGGTGCTGGCTCGCAGGAGGAGTGCAGCAGCTAACAAGCAAAACGTCAACGACAACAACGCCAGCGTCGACGTCGACGGCGACGGCGACATCGTTGCAAGCGACTTCCAATTATTTTTTATATTTTTGCAGCAACAAAAGCAACTGCTGCTACCGAGAGACGAGGCGAGGGAGGCGAGGGCAAGGGGGCATGGAAAAGCGGGGAAAACGGGAACGGAAAACAGGCAAAAGTGGATTATGTGGCTGCTGTCGTATTTTCCTGCGCTCTGTGAAAGGCGTGCGTGAAAAGTGGGCGCGGCAGCTCTCAATAGCCAGGGTAGCATTTTCTTCTCATCGCTGCACTTTTGATTGTTGCCTGCCACAGCAGCAGCAACAGCAGCAACAATCACAACAACAACCATCGCATTCATATCATCCTGCTCCACTTGGAGCTGCATCTTTTGCTTGGCTTGAATAAAAACTAGCTGCAAAATTGTTTACTCTCTTTGCTTAATTAAAAGCTGTAAATTCCACGCTCAGCCAATGCTAATTAGGCAAAAATTAAATAAAATTCTGATTTTACTTTCTGTTTTTGTGCACAGTGGGCAAATTAACTGATGAGCGGCCAACGGACTCGGCCGTCCAGCAACTGAGCGCAAATATTGAGTCGTCCATGGTGCAAACAAAGCTTTTAAGCTACGTTGAGTTTAACACAAATATACACAAGCACACACCCACACACCCACACACACGCACGCAAGGCTTCCGCACACACACACACACACACACACACACACTCACACACACACGCACACACACACGAGAAGAGTCGACAGCGAATACCGGCGGCCCATTACAGCTCCAAAGCGTACGAAACGAGCCGTTGTAAGCGATTGGGGATAACGAGGCAGGGCGGGGTTGAAGGAGCCAAATGGTGCACGTGGATCAGTGACAACTGTGACTGTGACTTGAAATCAGAGCTGCAAAACAGTCGATGACACTATCGATAAAGACACTATTGAGATTTTTCTCCTTATCGATATATTTTTGTTACTTATTTATCGAAAAGAAAGAATCTTAACAACTAAATTCTTAGCCTTCTATAAAGAGAGCGCTAGCTGACAGGACTCTTTATCGATATAAATAAACCAACTGTGACTGCTACTTGAAATTTGAGCGGCAAAACAATCGATGACACTCGATAAAGAGACTATTGAGATTGTTCTCCTTATCGATATATATATATATATTTATTTTTTTAACAAGTAAATTCTTAACATTCTATAAAGAGAGCGCTAGCTGACAGGACTATTTATCGATATAAATAAACCAACTGAGACTGCTTCTTTAAATTAGAGCTACAAAACAATCGATAGTCTCATTTTTAAGCTACTATCGAGGTTTCTCTCTTTATCGATATAAATAAACCAAGTTTGATAGTGTTAAAAAATGAATTGTTTGATTTATAAAACTAAACATATCCTATATGTGTATTAATAATCTAATTTCAATTGTTCTTTATAATTTTGTTACTTAACAGGGTGATAATATCGATAGTTGAGGCTATCAATACGTAGTGACAACATCTTTTTAAGTAATCACTAACTAAACTGTGAAGGCAATATAGATAGTTTTCCAGGTCCACTTCAAACAACAACCAAAATTAAGTTTGAAATAACATTTATAAGGAGATACAATTAAGTTCTTCAGTCATTGTCTAGTCACGGAAAGAGTTCTTTTGAATTTCACAGAGAAGTACCAAGTAGCATTATTTATGCTAGAATATAAGGATATTTATGCCACTAAAATAATAAATCAGCTTTGCCTACTTTAAAGCTGGTGAATATCGCTGCTTGGTCTGTGAATGTTAACACACTGTTACTGTTACTGTTACTGCTACTGTAAACCCACTGTAACTCCGACTGTCCATATAAGGACTCTTACTGGCAACACTGTTACTCTCGTTACTCAATCACAGTGACTCAGTCACATTGATATTGCTCATCTCTTGTAGGCAGCGTATCAGCTGACTGGAGCGAGGGGAGGGAAGGCAGCTGTTCTGGGCGCACGTTGCGCGCCACATGTGCCACAAATTTAGGAGTGGGCAGGAACAATACACAAACACACACGCGCGCACACACAATTGCTGACTGCGTGCCATTGCCTATAAATACAGTGGCTTTTAAAACAATACGCACAACTTCAAATGAATGGTGCTCAGATTTATATCGATATCGTATGAAATGGTTGTTAGCTGTTAATATAATTAATACTTTAAGATTTAAATAAATAACTGTATGTAATAGAAGCATTTAAAAATTAGAAGAAGATTCCTTTGTGAGTATCAATGAGTGTGACCACTTTGCGAAACAATGCTTTAGTTAGTGCAATGCATTGAAACGTGAAAACACTATAATGCTAACTTCTGGTTACATTTTTAACAAATTTAATGTACACGAGCAAAGGATATCGAGTTAAAAGAGATGTTAAAAAGTATTTCTAGCTTTGCTATGAACTTAAGAAAATTGTCTTTTAGTGGGGAAATTATTATCATGCACTTGAATTTTGAATACTACTGATCAATCTTACTAATGATTCTTAATCATTTTCGGCATCCAAAATTTAGGCTAAATTTTGGTTGTTTGCACAAAACTACTGAAACTTCATTTAGCTCCACAAATTTAGCCTGTCTGATTTACTAGAAAATGTTCATTATCTGATTATACTTTAATTATTTTTATTATTTTTTTTTTAAGTTGTATTTATTTATATTAGTAATCAGCCTTATGAAAGCTATAAATCTATTATTTTTGCTGAAGATTAGGCATTTGTAGTTTTAAACATATAAATGTGGAGAATATTAATAATTCCTATAGAACTCGCAAAAATTATAGTAATTTTATAATTTAATAGATTCTAGCTTTAGTTAAACTTTCTTGTTATTTTTGTTTTTTATAATTAAATTAATATTGCAATCAACATTACAATATTGTTATTAGTACTATGTTTTCTGGCTTGTTTTGTTTTCTGTCAGACATTAACTGTTTGCAGTCACTGTGGCCGTGCACGCGGCGTATACTTGATATTACATGAGCTCGCACGCTCAATATCTCTTGCTGTGCATCTCGCTCGCACGCACTGTGGGTTATACAATCAGCATTGCTGTCTCGCTCGCGCACCGCCGCGCTTGCAGACAAATTTCTATAAATTATGCATTGTGTGTGTAAACACGACAAGTTGAATTGAAATTACGGATTTAAATGCGAACCAAAGAAATTTTATAGCCACTCTCGAGGTGTGTGCGTATATGTATATGTATATGTGTGGGGTATATAGACATATAGTATATATAGTATGTATATATGTATGTGTGGTATGCCTTTTCAGTGGCTTATTGTTCTTGCTAAAGAGCCTGCACCCTTAGCAGCGGCCTAGGCCTAACCTCTGACCTCCCTTCCTGGACAACAGGGCGACTGTTTTTTACTTTCATCTGCCGACGCAGCAGCAGCAGCAGCAGCAGCAGCAGCGAGAACAAGAAGAAAAAACAACAATCTCATAAATTTAATTGTTTAAAGTGAATTTCGCCGACGTTCATTGCAAAAATTGCCCAGTTGTCAGTCTTTGTCGTATCCCCCTAGCCCCCTATCCCTCTCTCACCTCCTCTGCTCCCCATTCTCGCACTTCGCAGTCGTTGTCTTTGTCATTGTCACCTTTTGAACTTCCGTTTTTTGTTGTTTTTTTTCTGTTTCAGCGTCGTCGGCGGCGTCTGTTGATACGTTTGACTGTCACCCGCTCGTCCGCCGTACCCCGTCTGTCCGTCCGGCAAAAAAGTTCACTCAGACGGAAATTTTTCTACATGTCGTTCGTTGGACGGGCTCATTGTTGAGGCTGCCTGCCCGTCCGCCCCGCAACGCCCCGCCCGCCTTTCCCGTTACCTTTCCCTTCGAGCTCGATTCATTAAGCATTTCTATTTGTTGTTGTTGCCGCGACATTTGTTTATTTACAAACATTTCGTCACCGTTGACATTGATGACGCCTCCTCCAGTTAACTCATCATCCCGACTTTGCTTTGTTTTAAAACGAATATTTGCTTTTAACGTTTCAATAATAAAGGAATGCATAAATGCGCTGTTAAAAATCGTGTTAAAAATCCTGCAGAAAATAATTCCATCACATAAACTACGAATTTTTGTGGCTGATTCATCACACGTAATTTATCCTCCTAAGGAGGTTAGAATGTTTTTAACTCATCACAATATGCATTGTTCGTCCTCCATTGTCACTTGAAATACTCCAATATGTTGTCCAAATTGAAAATTCTAAATGTACTACTCATAAGGTTCCTCAGAGAAACATAAATAGTCTCTCCTTGGTCACTTTATATCCACAACAAATCACTCCCTGTACTCATAAAAAGGGTAAAAAGTGGTTACTAAATCTGTGAAAATGTATGTAACAGGCAGAAGGAGACATCTCCGACCCTATAAAGTATATACGTACATACATTCTTGATCAGTATCAAAACACATCTTGATTTAGCCATGTCCGTCTATCCGGGTGAACGCGTCGATCTCAGCAACTATAAGAGCTAGAGACACCGAATTTGGAATGTAGGTATACATACCATACGCAGATCAAGTTTGTTTCCGAACTCAGATATCTCCCCCCGTTCCCCGGCAATTCGATCAAAACGTTTTACAGCCACACTTTTAAAGATACAGCGCTGGGATTTGGCATGTACAATACTTTAGTCACTCTTAATCTACTATCTCAAATTTCAAGTCGATCGAATAATAAACAAGGAAGTTATTCAACAAACAAGATTCAGTACTGTAGAGCGGGAGAAGCGCAGCCAAGTCTTTGAAGGCCTCGCTTTTGTTGTCCCTTGTGTGCGTGCGTATTTATGCATGTTTATATTCTGTATGAAGATATGTTTGGAAGTTGTAGACCTGGGTACAGGGATTTTCGTAATCGGGTATACTCGACTAGAGCATTCTTACTTGTTAGGTTAATAGTATTATAAGGTAGTTAGGGTTTCTTAGGTAGTTATCTATATATATAAAAGAGTTCGTGCTGACTGACTGACTGACTGATTGGCAATCATCGCACAGCCCAAACCATAAGAGCTAGGATGCTGAAATTTTTACAGAAGCTTCCATCTATGATGAAAGTGCACACTAAGACGGGATTTTGGAAAATTGCGGAAAACTGTTGTATGAAACTTTCTTGTATTTAATATCTGAATATATTAATCATCATTATATTTATCAGTTATAAAATTGGCTTTAATGTAGGGCAATCGACTAAAAGAAATTAAAATCTCAAGGTAAATTTCATTATTTGTCACTGTAATAAAATATAATAATATCCACCCCTGTCACTTTTCAAATGTGCAATTAAAGTTTCTTAAACAATATGAAATTTTTGGACATGTCAATGTCCTCCTTGGTCAATTGATTTAACATAAGAATCGTTTCTGGACACCTTAAGGATAATAATATAAAGCTGTGCATTTATGGTCCTCCATTGTCACTTTTTATGCACGCAGGTAAGTTTTCATACAACATAATACTTCCAAAACACTTTCTTCTTTTAAAAAGCCTTCCGAGTCACTTTAATCACCGCTTTAGAGATAAAAACATGCCACAATATTATGCACTTAGGGTCCACCTTTGTCACTTTGCATATGTGGAACAACATAATATATTCAATATAATTTTCAATATCAATTTCTTCCTGGGTGCTCCAAAGAGCATATATATTTATCCAAATCTGGTCCTCTATTGTCAGTTTAATGATACTTTTCACATTCTCTTTTTTATGAAAAAGGTAATTTGAGATGCTCAGTAATTAAAATGATATAAATAATGACTTCGCACTGACTCGTTTCATGAATTCCTGTGCCAGGTACGAAGATACCTCGTGACAATTCACGAATACTCATGAGTGTATAAAACAAAGGCATCTCGCACTCAAATCGCATTCGTCCCCGAACTCAAATGAATGCAATGAGTTAACTCGGGCTGGCGGAGCGGAGCGGCTTGTAAAGGGGGGCGGGGCGTGCCAGCATGGTGATGAATAAATGAGCATTCAATCACATATACACATGTATACACACACACACTCACACACGCACACAATCAGCTTTGACACGTGTGTGTGATATGTTCGTGTGTTTGTGCAGTTAATTTGCCATTTCCGCTCCAGTAAAGTAATGAAAAATGTTTTGCTGCTGCTGCTGCTGCTGCTACGAAAATGAAAATCGCCACGAAAAGCCCGTAAGTGACCTCCTCCCCACTCCACCCCGGCATCATCAACGCACTCACACAATGTACATTGTACAAGTGGTCAGTGGCAGTCAGCGAGATGGTCAGTTTTCTCCATTGTTCCAAGTTCCAAGTTCCAAGCTCCAAGCCGCCGCTAATCACCCTTTTGAAGGGTGAACTGGACCAGGGCCAGCAAATGCGCACATTGCGCATACGCCACATAAGCCCAGATGATAATGGAAAACCTTTGCGCTACACGAGCCACTCTTGAGCCAACTGGCCAGGCATTAAACAACAATCAGTTGTCGCTCAATCATGAAACTGACGACAGCCAGAGCAGCGAAAGGCCCAAAGCTCATTAGAGCCGAGTCCTGCTTTTCACCCCTCATCCCTCATACCTTACCCCTTAGCCTTCTGTTTGTCATATGCAAATTGCTGGCATCAAAAATGTCGCATCACAGTTTGACAAAGCCCGGCTAAGACAGCGGGCAGTCCAGAAAACGAGCTAATTTCGCTACAGGTGAGAGAATGCAATAACAACAAGTAAGAACGCCACAGTCGACAGCTCCCGACTGCTCTATACTCTGTAGTCGGTCTTATCATCACGCATACAATATCTGGTTGAGAGTGCTCAAAAGTAATATACTCTTTCCTTTTGGGTACAAAGTATAACAATGACAACAGCAACAATTCCAATATAGAACGTCTAACAACAATTTTATTGTCACAGCGGTCAGTCTATGGAGTGGAAGGATGGGGGGAAAAGGGAGAGAATTGAGAAAAACGGGCGTGTTAGTGTTAGAGATGACGCCTTTAGGGCGTCCATTCGGTTATTATGTTCTTGATGTCACATGTTGCATGGACATTACCGTTATGGTTATTATGCGAACAATCGAGCGTTGCCAGATGGTTGAAGTGTTGACAAGCGCCACTAATGGCCAGACTCCATGTAAAGTTGTTAAGAACTGACCTGAAATTAACTGGACAGCAAGCAGGAAATGTGCAATACAGGACAAAAGCAAATAGCTTAGTATGCTCTCCTTGGAACTACATTTAGTTAGTTATGTGTGTGTATAAACATGAAATACAATCTAAGAAAACTGTTACATTCTGTTACTAACATTCCTAAGTTATGTTTAGGGACTGTCAGTTCCATTTAAAGCTGATGTTAAGAAAAGGTTCAGATTTTGAACAAAACATATATATAAGTAAGCAAATTTCATGGAAACATAATTAAATTGACCAAACTTCTAGGTTTGATTAACCAATCAACTTTGTCTTTGAGGTTTTTACGATAAAAGTATCATATAATGATAATATAATAAATATGTTCAATATCAATCACCTTATAAATAAAAACTATTTCTGACTTTTGTTTTCTTCCTTCCAGAACTGAAGAACTAACTTTTTTGAATATTCATATTATTATTTATTCATTTACCGACTATTATCTTAATCTTATCCTATCCTTACCGTTTCATAGATCCTTCTTTCCTAAAGAAACCCAGTTGTGAGTTGGGACACAGCTTGCCGGACCGACTACTGCAACTTCACCCCCAATGGGTTGGAGATTTTATTTCTATTCTTTTTCTTTTGTTTTTATGCTTTCAATAAACCTTCAATTCTATAAGTTTTCTCTTTATGGCTAACTCTGTACTATCTAGCTAAAGGTCCTGATAAAGCCACCGACAATATTTAGCTGTGAATAGGGAAATATGTAGCCGGACTGGCAAATAAAACTCCCCCAACGTGTTGGAGCAAAATATAAAAATCAAAGACATTTATTTTCCGGTCTTAAAGAGACTTCGTGGCAGTTCTAAAAGGTTTTCGAAAGTACTGGATCACTTTAAGGTTTCAGTGCTACATCCCTAAAATTGAGAACATTTACCTTGCATTACAATTAGCCTCAGAGTCGTGAGCTTTTTGGATTAATTTTACATATGACTGCATAAGTGCCACCCACAACGCCACCCAATAATCCCCGTTAAGCAGCCAAGAGCTCATTGCAAGCAATCGACACTCGCAACGCCATCAAATTGGAATCCTCGAGTGCAGCAATGACAAATGCAATGCGTGGAGCAATGCGGATGAGGATGAAGTTGAGGATGAGGATGGAGGATGGAGGATGTGAATGAGCGTGCATGAAGGGAACACACGATCTAAGGATGGAAAATGCCAACGCACAATGGTAACTGCCGTCTGGCGCCGTTCTCCTCCTTCTGGCCCTCGTCCGTTTTTCGTTTATCAACCAGTCAGGAAAGACGCCGACGGCCGACGGCAACGCCAACGCCGACATCGGAAAAGCTGGCAAACCGAATGCAAAATGCCGTCGACTCTCGACAGCCGACAAATCGAATCCACACCAACAGCAGGGTGGGGTTCGGACTCCGGACTCCTGACTCCTGGTTTTGTGGGGGCTCCGACGATGGCTTAAATGCGACACTGGCAAAAGTCCTGGGGTCCTAGTGACAATATTGTCAGCATTTATGATTGAGAAATTGCGGTAGCTTGCGGTTTGTTTGTCATCTAAAGACGACCAGCGTTGCCACCAGGTCGGAAGGAGCCCTTTAAGTGAGCCAGGTGGCGTTGCGATTGATATGCAGGTGGTTGGCAGCAAAGCTAATAGGGATGCCGATGCATGAATTGGCTTGTAAGGAGGCTAGCCAACGATTGGCTTTTCACTTGGGCGAATACAGTGGTCTCTCGCAAAATGAGAACGATTTTGATCAGGGGTAATTCTGAATTTAGAAAATATGTTTATTTCCGAAAAATGGAATTGTAACGTTGTGTTAAACCCTTTAAAATGTACGTTATCATAAATGTATTTTTAGGAATGATCACATTTTAAATAAATCTCCGATTCATTCATTCATTGCTTGCCTCATCACATTTTGAATCTAACAATGTGGATTGATTGAGTCAAAATTAAATAATAATAATGAATATTAAAATTTTGTATACAATAAAATTAATGAAGTCTCTTATCTCAAATTCTTTGGGACTGCAACAAAATTCAAATTTTATTTATTTATTGTAATTAGCTAGAAAAGTTTAAAGAGGATCAGTCATCATATAAAATTGAGCTTGATTTGAGTGTAGAAATGATTATACTTGAAATTGCTGGGTTAATGATACAAAAAAGAATGCAGAAACACAGGCAAATTCGATTTCCCGGTATGCATTTTGGACATCCTTTGAATTCCTTAAGTTTGCAAAGGTTTTCATTTCCGAGCGAGCACTGTACGTGTAAGGACTGCCAGTTTGAATGGGGCTTATAGACATTGTAATTACTTCATCCATTGTACTGTAATTCAGGGAATAGCCAAAAAAAGAACACCTTAAGTTATTTCTTTCTGTTTGGGCCATGGCCCACTTTATTTTCATCACATAATCTTGATAAATCCATCAAGCTTCATTATAGAATCCCCAGCTAAATGAGGTGACAATCCCAATTTAAATTGCACTACGTAATAATGAAAATATAAAAAAAGGCAGCCCTCACTTTGAAGCCTACAAATTTAATTAAATTAATTAGCTAAAATGTTGAGCGTAAGGCAAATTTATTGCTGGCTACAAAAGCAACAGCCGCAAATTCAGATGCGAGGAGCTTTAAAAGCTGAAGCGATTTGTGGGGGACAGGGGGTCGGGGTCGGGTCGCTCAGCAGCATAGGGGTTCACCGGGCGGGGTGAAGGGCTAAATAGGCGCATAGAAAATAAAAGTAAGTAGACACACACACACACACACATACACAGGAATATATGCAGAGAGACAGAGACAGCGAGAGAAATAGAGAAAGAGATGTGCTTGTGTGTGTATTTGTACAACTTCAAAATGAGTTTATCGATTTTAAGGCAAGTCGAGGCAAGGGTAGTGTGTTAGGGGGTGCCTGTGCCGTCGGTGGTCGGAGCGGGGGGAGTGGCCTGTGGGGAGGCTTGTCTTGCTGTGCACTCGTTGGCGATGTGTGGAAGGCTTGATGATGAATGTAGGGGAAGCAGCAGGGGCAGGTGCTGAGCGGAAGCAAAAGAAGCAGCCTCATTCATTTTACAGTAAAGGGTGTATGTGTGCGTATGAGTGTGTGTGTGTGTGTGTGTGTGTGTGTGTGTGTGTAAGCTCTCAACTTGATTTTCCCTGCAATTTTCAATAAATTCACACAACGTGCATAAAATAAAAGTGAAAAATCTGCATTATTATTTAAGGGTTAAAATATTTAAAAGGGGAGCTTAAAAGCCCAATCACCTACCCCCAACCCTTACACACACCCGCACCCGCACCCCTACCCCTTCCCCCCATAACCAAATTGCTGCTGCCGCCGCCGCAGCTGCTGGTGACGTCGTCGTTACGCCTTTGTCTTGTTTATTATTTGTGGCCTGGCAACAAACGTGCAGCAATTAAAATGTGCAAGACAATTGGCAAAATGGGCAAATGAGGGCGCAGGGCATGGTTAAGGGGATTGTATACCAAAGAGCTTTGGCTGTCAATTAAAACTAAGCTTCGGTCGTGACGAGGCGAGAGGGGATTGGGGATTGGGGAGAGCCAAAGCTCTTTGTGTAAGTACTCGCCTCAATTTCATAGCTCAAAGTGCAACAGAAAATTGCATTATTAATATGCAATGAAATTTGCCAAACATAATAAATAAAAGATGTAAATTTTCAAATATGCATGCATTCTGCCCTCAGCCTCTGCCTCTGCCTCTGCCGCTGCCGCTGCCTTACAGCTCTGCTCCGTGTTACCCCCAAAATCTCGTGTTCCGCCTTCACCCTTTGGCCCCAGCATAAAAGCCTTTGAAGTGCCCCAGCGCACACATACACACGGTGACACTGTATGTGTGCGTTTATGTATGTGTGAGTGTGGGTGTGTGTGTATGTGTGTGCCTGTGTGTTGGTGTGTGTGTCTGTGTGTGTATGTTGGGCGAGTCGAATAAGAGTAAAAACCAGAATCGGCGAGGCATGCCTCCAATGCGTAGCACACTTAGGTCATGGGGCATAACGAGGCGTTTGAATTGTAGCACCACTGTGCACAGTGGGATACAAAAGAAATATTCAGGCTACAATCTAACTCTACTCACGGTCTAAATGAGACATCTTTTATATTCTCTCCTAGGAATTGACTTTTTACTTCCCAACTAATTATTACATTAGAACTAAGTTAAACTGGAAAAACTTTACCAAAAAACGAAATACTCTATTAGCAAAAAGTCTGCGAATGAAAGTCTCCATTTAGATTATCTCATATTTCCGAGGAATATTTTCTGAGCTGTTTTCCTGGCAACTGCTAAAGTGGGGGGAGAACGGCGAGCGCTTCCTTTGTCACTGCTCCTGTCACTTCCACACACATTTCTTAGGAATTTTTCAGAAATAACGGAGGTAAGCATCTACCAGAACCTCACGTTTATGATTTCCACGAAGTGGTTCGGAGGGCAGCAAACCAATGTTTAAAGGGAATCACGTGGGGAGTAATGTGATTCAATTTTTCTGCTCCCACCATCTAACCGCCCCAGTCAAAGCTAATTTTCATCCTAACCTAACTGTCTAAATATTGCATTGCATTGAATCTAGTGCTCAATAAATTTAACTATTACCCTTTTACCGTGTTTACTGACTGAAAAAATGATAAAGTTGCGCAGATTTATGAATATTTATCACGCTATACAGTTAATAAAAAGTAATTATAATTAAAAGTAATAAACAATAAGTTGAGGAGTCTCGGGACTCGCGGATATAGCAAAGCTCTTTAATAACTAACATGTAAACAATGTTAATGTTGATTCGAAACGAGCTTATGTAAATGCTTGTGGGGTTGTGTTATGTTAATGTTAAGTGCGAACAATCATCACACAAACAGAGCTGTTATACTCAAAATGGTCTGTTATGTTAAGTTACAGGGTTTTAATATAAGCTGCACATATCTAGATCTGTCATTTTTGTACAAGAATCTCTCCGTTTGGTCCCTAACTCTGCGCTCTACAAAATAAATAAACAATTGGCACTCCGTGGGCAGCTTTGCAGAAGTCGCCAGCTTAAAAGCATTCCGCAGAATAACGACATTTTATATATCAAAAAAGAAAGAAGTATCAGAAGTTCTGATTCAAAACATAGCTGGGTGTTTTTGAAAACCATTAAATGACAACACTTCTCAAAGATTACTGACAAATACCACTGGGAGGCGTGCCAAGTGTTGCAATATTGCTCGTAAATATGAGATAGTCTGAACGGGCCTTAAGCAATAGAATTTGTGGATGGTCGAAACAGGCTTTCATGTTGAAATATCATTACTATGTATAAGTAATCTATTATTATAAGCATATACATGTATTATACGGTTTCTCGCTTGACAACCAAGTAATGTTGCAGCAAATCATAAAGTCGTTTTAGTCAATTAAAAGTTGGTTCTATCATAGAATGATGTACTTTAGATATTAGTAGCTCAGTAAAAGTTTATTATTAGCTTGTAATTCTTATCACCAACTATCTTTAAACTGAAGCAAAACAGACCACAATGCAAGGATATGGCCCGTGGCAACTGCAATGGTTGACTTTGCCTCATCAGCTGAACTTTGATTCTCTTTTTTTGGAAGCTCTGGGGGTTCTTGCAATGGCAATGCCTTCAAAATGGGAATCGATTTTGTTGAACCACCAGCAACAGTACCAATACCAGTGCCACTCAACTTCTCCACCATTTCCTTTGCCGTTTTCACTTGCCCACTTTCCACCAAAAAAAAAAACAAATCTGAAGAAAAGACACAACACGCAAAGGGGTGCGCTCGCAAGGTGCATTGGGGGAGGGTAGGAGGTCCGGGGGTCGGGTAAGACTCAAGTGTAGGGTGTCGGTAGCTTGGGGCTGGTTTCGGCCTGCGCAGGAGCCGGAGACGGCGTCGCCACAAAGATAAATGATGCATTTTACAAATTTGTATAACGCAAAAACATAAATTATGCACATTGCCAGGTACCACAGTATTTAAAGACAGGACACGCCCCCACAAGTTGCAAGGTACGCAACAATAAACAAGCCACATAAGTTTTATGTGTACTCGTATTCCGGGGGGTAATTTAAGACCAAATCAATTTTATGTACCTATTGGAAAGCCAGTTCAAAAACTAGAGTTGCAATCAGACCTAATCAGCACGTATCGGAGAATACTAAGTAGGATATGCTATGGCCAGGGGCCAGAATAATCAATAGCTGCACTTGTTTGGGCTTATCCGGAGTCATCCGAATTTACTATATTTCATTTAACAGAGTTACTATTCAAAGAAAGTTCAGCTATACCGACTTATTCAAATTTATTCGGAGTATTCAATATACGGAGTATTCCAGAATTGTCATTAACTAAATCTGGGTAACTTCTTCCGCAACTTTTCAGAGATTTGATCTGAAACAAACACAAAGCCTGACATAACCTCAAAGCTAGAAGTTCAAGCTTTCCCGACTTATCTAAGCTTATTCGGAGTGTATGCGAAGCAATACTAAATATGTTAAGACCTCTCGAAAATTGATTAAAATTATCCTCCTTTATCGATAGTTATCTGAAGATAAGCGGATTACTTTCATAGCAAGGTCAATCCTTATCCGTTTTTATCAGACCTTAGAACAAAGCACTGCAAAAAGACAAATTGTGTATTAAGACATTAAACAAGGCTAGTCTGCTCTATCTGGAATTATCCGGAGTTATCCGAAGTTATCCGGCGTTATCCGATTTTATCCGAATTTATCCGGAACAGAGCCAAAGTTGACAACAGAACACAGCTAGTAAATTTAAGCAAATATTTCGCAAGAAATGTAAATGTGAGTCAATTTGTATACATAAAATCTCAGTTAAACTTGTATACTCCGAGTTAAAGCACCTCAAGTTGCATAGGTAAACAATGCTAACAACAACAACAACAACAACAGCAACAAGAAGTCGGCTGGGTTTGAAACGATATGCCAATAATATGTTGTCACTTGTCAATCAAGGCAACAGCAACAACAGCAACAGCAACAACAACAACAACAACAAACAGTCAGGCAATCGCACTTGAAACAACGGCATGAAAACTGTCAGCAAGGGGTTGGGGGCGAAGTGTGGATAGGTGGCAGAAGGGTGAAGTGAATCGAGTTGAGGGAGGCGGGTGGGTGAGTCGTGTAGGGGCAGGCAACATGCAAGTTTTATAGCTATAGCTTTGACTCTTTGACTGACGTGTGTCAGAAAATGCCGCCACGTGAAGTGAAAATTGCCAACAACAACAACAACAACAGCAACAACAACAACAACAGCGAGCACAACAAATGCAAACAATGAAAACAACGAAGACGAAGCCAATAAAAAATAACAACGACAAAACAAAAACAAAAACCAAAAAAAATTGCAACACGCGACTTTCCCAAATAAAAAACGCATTATAAACAATATGTTTTACTTTTGTTGTTGTTGTTGTTGCTGTTGCTGTGATTGCTGTTGTTGTTGTTGTTGCTTTCTTGTTTTGCATGTTGCACCGGCTCCGTCGACGTTGGCCGCCGATTGTTGGCCGTAATTTGCCGTGATTTTCACTGCCAACCACAGCAGATGCGACAACAACAACAACAACAACAACAACAATAGTAATAGTAGTAGTAGTAGTAAAAGTTTTCCAATTCGACAAAGAAAAGAAAAGTGAAAAGCCTAGAGAGTTAGATTGGGACCCCCTCTGAGGCCGGACGCGGTCAATGGACAGTCGATCATTAATTCATTTGTGCATTTTAAATGCCACCTCTCGAATAGTCGGATGAGTGGATAACTAGGGAGAGTGCAACTAATATCGGGGTAGATGCTGCCAGCACCAAGTGCAACAAATTTCCCTAGAACTGCATGAAAACTCCAAGAGATAAACTTATAATTTTCTGGTTTCTTTCTTTTCAGGCTGAAAACAATCTCTAAATGGCGGTTATGTTGTCCAACTGACCCACAACTGGACAAGGATAGCCGGATTCAAATACCCAAAGCGCTTTTAGCCAATACTAAATATACCAGCATTAGTTGGGTTATAAATATCGATTTCGCAGTATCAAGTTTTAAGATATTTGCTAAATAAATATTGATATTTGAGAGCCAATGAATACTGTTTGTAAATACCAGCAAAGCCATCAACAATCCAAACATAGAATCATATTTGTCTCTATGTCCGACTGTTTCTATGCAAGATAATATATCACTTTTAAAGCTACACCTTTCAAACCGGATGGATCGAAATACTATAGCTTAGAGGTGCCAAAGCAAATCCATTTTCCGGTGGGGGTGGTTGACTTTATTGCACAATTATTTTTAAAATAATAAATAAAATACGTCCCATACAAACCAGCACGATAATTTGTGTAAGCTCAACGAGCAGTGTTGAAAAGTGCGTATGTAAAAGTGTTGGTAAACATCGGAAAATAATTGTCGCGTTCGAAAATTAATTTGAAAAACATTTAGGAGCTCGAAGTCATTTTAAATATGTTTATAAATATAAGTATAAAATTAAAAAGTAAAAAAAAATTAACCAAATTCCCTGAGGAAGACGTAACAAACGCCGAAACGCGTAGGAGAAGAATTTTAATAAAGGATGTAATATATTTATTAAAATGAACTACAATGGCCCTATCAGCTCGCTATAGGAAACACAAATCTTTTTTTAATGTCCAAAAATTATTATTGTATGCCAACTATTTCGTGGTAAGAATGTACGTACTTTCGAACACTGGTCGATTAGTAACCCAGAAATACTCGCACACGCTTGTGTTGGACGCATTTTATTTATTGTTTTATTAGTTAATTGTGCAATTAAGTTAAGTTCCCCCATCCCGCTGAAATCGGATCCTCAATCTTTTCCGCGTTTTTATACTCTGTTCCCGAAGGGAAAAAAGTTAATTTATGAAGTGTCCTTTTTTGACCCCCAACCCGCGTAGAGGTAGAGTCATCAAATTTGGCATACAGACTACTGTTCTTACCGCGTCTCTTTCCGAACCCACAAATAACCAAATTATACAGGACTGGGAACAGAGTATATATAAAGCTGTGAGTTTTGGAGCTAAAGTAGCTCTACCGAATTTGTACGGAAATCTTAACCAAATTTATCAATAAGTTCAACATATTAGGAAACATTTAATCTACGATGAATAGAAAACTGAGTTATTGCGTGAAAAACTATCTAACTAGGTGTTGACCTGATAACCTTGAGTTAAAAGCCGCTTTCTATAACTTTTAACAGATTTAATTACAGAAAAAACCAAGGCGAATACCATCTTCACTTAGAGTTGAGTTTTAGCTTTAAGTTGGCAATACATAAAAAAAAATGGAATACAAATTACACAATATATTGATTATAAGAGTATTAAAACTTCGGCAAGCCCAAAGGTAACCGTTGTGAGGTCTCCAATTATAGTTCGTGGTTAACCAAGAGTCGTAGGCCTCTCATACCTATTAATGATTAAGGTATGCGGATAATTGCCACACTTTTAGCATTGGCTAAGCCTCCTATGAAGTATTTGTAGCTGACGTGTCCACGGATAAGAGCAAGAGCTTTCCAAGTGATTCAGCTACAAATTTGCATTACGGACATGGACAACGCAGAAAACAGAACCCAGCACCCAGAACACAAAAATAACAAATAACAAAGGTCTTACAAGCCAATTAAAATTAAACAAAAAAAACTGAATCGTTCGAGAGAGTGAGTGAGTGAGGGAGGGGGTAGAGGGAAGATGGTTGACTATATAAAAGTGAATGATTACCCGCCGCACATGACACAAATGACATTGCAAGTGGATGCGGAAAAAGTAAAAATTCTCTAGTCGAGTATGCTCGACTAGGAGTTATCCTGTAGCCAGGTCTAAAGTTCTGATCAGTGTGATTTTAGACTATCGCTAAGATATCGATAATGCCAACAGGAAGGAACTATTGATAATGTTATCGATACTAAAAAAATCACTTATCGTTGCCACCAAATTTTACAATATAAATCACTTGTTATGTAAAGAGCTTTTAAGATGAGTTTAAGGCTAATAGGGTGAGAATTAGATGCTCGCCCATACAACCGTCAGACCTCCCATGAGCGTGAAACATTTGTGAAATGATCTTTTGTTTGGATATTTCGAAATGTGGAACAACGCGAATTTTCCGCATTTATGGATTTCATTTTCCATATTATCCCTCTAAGCCAACTTCGTGCGAGAAACTACATTAAAAACCTCTGAGATCGTATCGGCTGATTATATATATAATTTAAAGGATCAGATCACGTTGCCTACATATGATCAATTACACCCTCTTACCCATTTCCAATAAGTACAGGGTATACAAATGGCGCAACCAGAAGCTCAGCTGAAATCTGAAATCTTAACTCAGCTCAGATCTGCTTAGTTACGCTCAGTTCAGGGGGTTCGAAGCGTAAGTTTGGTATATAGTCAGATGGATAGCCAGAAATGCGAATAGCTCACGTTTCGCTCATGATGCTGATAAAAAGAAATAGAAATCCGGAGAGTCGACAATGGAGACGATGACGTTAAAGTTGACTGTGTAAATTTGTGGCAATTACACGGGCTCGAGTCGAGTTGGTCTCTAGAATTGCAACAACGAACGGCGAATGGCAGAACCAACAATTATATAAACTAGAGTTGCAATCAGTCAGTCAGTCAATCAGTGAGTCAGTCAGTCAATCAGTCAGTCAGCCCCGTTGGCCGGTCGAACAGCCGAACAGCATGATGCAAGGCTAGCCAACTGAAACTGAGTTAGAAACTAAGACGCTGCGGGTAGCTGGAGATGCGAGATGCGAGAAGAGGTCTGGCGGTTAGGGAATAGCAACAAGAGAGTCTCTGGGCTTTTTGAAGTTTCGACGAGAAAAATCTTTGGCTTACAAAATAATTTCAAGGTATTTAAAATGCAGCAAGCAGGCCAAAGCAGTCGGCAGTCCGTACTACCTATAGAAACACATAAAGCAACGGCAGCAACAACAATAACAAAATGTATCTTGTAGCTACAACTTGGCAGCAGCGAATGCGAATACGAATGCGAGTGAAACTGAACTGAACTGAAACTGAGAAAAAAAAGAAAAAATAAATAAATAAATATATAAAAAAAAAAAAAAAAATCAAGAAAAAACGCTGACCTCATTATTATTTTGTGTATAAGTATGTGCAGTTTTATGTGTGTTTTGCTGGCTTCGTTTCGTGCACCAGCTCTAATATTGCGCCCAAAACATAATAACACACACACAATGAGCCTTCCCCAGAGTGAGTGAGCGAGACGGCGATGCCAAAGTATCTGACAGATACACATGTATCCATACATGCACACGCTTTGTTTGCTATGACTGCGGCAAGCGGCAAGCGACAAAAACCCAAAAGCAAACCCGGAATTGCACACAGCATGTGATTAGCATGTACTCAAATGTTTGAGCCGAGATCTCATAGAAGATTCAACATTTAGCTGGGTAATTTATATATGAAACTCTTGAAAGCAATTCTACACTTATCCGATTATGCTCGACACTTTCAGGACCATCTCTAATTACATCCTAAGCTTATAAAGCTCATACGTAAAAAGTTTACATATTTATTGGATGAACTGAAGGTATTAAGTTTATTTTTTCATAAGAATTACAAGTTTATTTAAAGAAAAGCTATTTTATCTGGCAGTATATGCTCTTAATATTGCATAGTGTGAGAAATTATTAAACTGACACAGATTAATTAATAACTTTGAATATAATAGCGTAATCCCTACACCCAGAAAAATAAATGCCATAGAATTCAGAAAATCGCCATATAATAAAATTCACCCTACAAGCCAGAACAAATTTCTGTTTAATAGAAATAATTGCTAAATTTGAGAAATATATTTCTTAAATTCAGAAAAATTTAGTATTAACTGCATTTGGCTACAAAAGTATGGCGACTTTCTACATTTAAAGGCATTTCTTTTCTAAGTTTTGTTATATGTTTGTTATACTATATCCAGAATATATATCGAAAAGTGTTAAATATTGTTTTCCTGATATAGAAAAATAGATTTGAATCTAAATTTATGTTTACTTGGATTTTCGAACATTTCTCAAATTCATTAATTTAAATCTGAATTTATATAATCTTTTCACTACGACTTTTACAAAACTTTAATCAGGGATGTTCTTTACATCAATATTTAATCAGGGATGTAAAGCAAATGGCAATTGCACTCAGACTTTCAAATTTATAATTTTGTCATAGGGTATAAGGAAAACTCAATTCAATTTTTAACCGAATTAATAATTTTAAGCGTCAGGTTAGGTTAGTAACAGGATATTTGTTTCAATACGCATCTAATACAATTTAAACAATCAATCAATTAATTAATCAATCAGCAATCAAAACAATACAAAATGTTTGAACAGAGTTGCCAAACAGATAAGTGGCCAGAAAGGTTTCAATTTGTTGGGGTATAATTTTAAATAGAGAATTTTATAAACATAATAAGTTTAAATAAAAACCCAAGTAATAAATTCAGTTTTTCAGTGTGTTAATCAAAAAGAACAATCTAAATAAGAACCTATATTTAACACCATTTTCGGCATATGCTAATAACACTTTGCACAACTAACTAAATCCATAAGCATTGGAAATTTCCGTAATACCCCTGAATGAAAAGTTTCTTTTAACTATAGTTTAGTTTATTTTTGCTATAGTTTATAGAACAGGTCGATTTCTGTTTGGGTTGAGTGACTTGTGGATAGGTTCGATTGATTTCAAAAAGATTAACAATACAATCTGAGGATTATATCCCATTTTAAGGATAGATTTTGTAGTTGTAGTCGCACTCACCACATGCACGCTGCTCTGCAGCTGTCCGGCTAACATCTGTGTCTGTGTCTGCTGCTGGGGCTCCGGCAGCTTCTTTTCAGTCTTCTTGGCCGCACGCTTGTTCTTGCTCTCGAGAAAACGCTTCTGAAGTTGTGTTGTCTCCTGGTTCTGCTGCTCGCAGACGGTGCTGAAGGTCTGCTCGTAGCGTGGCACGCAGTCCGTTTGTCTTCGGCGATAGTTTTCCATGCGTCGGCGCAGGCGTTCAACCATTGGCTGGCGCTTCGCTGGCAGAGCGTCGACAGGCGAGTTGTTGTTGCCGTTGCCATTGTTGTTGTTGTTGCCGTTATTGTTGCCGTTGGGTCCTGCAGACGCAACGCTGCCAGCTCCGTTGCCGCCAGCGACAAGGCCGCCGACAATTCCGCCAGTTGCTGCCAGGTTGGCATTGTAGGGCGAGTGTTGCTGCTGCTGCTGCTGTTGCTGTTGTTGTTGCTGCTGTTGTTGCTGCTGCTGGCGCTGCTGCTGCTGTTGCACTTGCAACTGTTGCTGCTGCTGCGCCTGTGCATTGTGTTGCAGTTGCAGTTGCTGCTGCTGCTGCAGGTGTATGCCCAAGCTCTGCTGCTGCAGGTGCTGCTGATGGTGCAGTTGGAGATTCAAATGTTGTTGCTGTTGGTGCTGCTGCTGCTGCTGCTGTTGTTGTTGTTGCTGTTGCTGTTGCTGCTGCTGGGCGACGGCGGCTGCTGCTGCTTGGCTGGCGCTCTGGAACACTGGCAGGCCGCCCGCATCCATAAATGCGTCCGTGGTGAGGCTTTGGCTTCGGCTCGTTGCTTCGCGGTTCTCGTCCTCCGTCTGCGGCAAACGCTGACAGCGACGAAATCACGAAGTAACAAGACGACAAACGGCAAAGCGTTTTTCTCAGTGTTTTTTTTCTTTTTTCTTTCTTTTCTCTTCTGCTTGTTGCTCTCTTTGATTACAATTCACTTGTTGCTATAATTTTCACAAGCCGTTATTTGTGTGTGCTATTGTTGTTGCTGTTGCTGTTGCTGCAGTTTTGTTGGAAGAATACGAGGCAAAACAGAAGAAACTCTACGTTGCTCTGTGTGGCGGGACGTGAGGCAAGAGGCAGCGGTACAGCGACTGAGCAGACATTGCGAATTACCTGTGAATAGGGAGCACAAAGAAAACAAAACTAATTATTTATTAACTATTCAATAATGTTCAAGAAAATAAATAATGTATGATATACAAAAACAAGCTATTTACAATCAAATTATTCATGTCACGGATGCAATTTCAGGACTATCGATTAGATATGGAAATGGAAAGACATACGGGAAAATATCAAGAAGTAAATAATGATATCTACAAGATAAATAAACAAGTAAGAATGCTCTAGTCAAGTATACCCGACTACGACACTCCCTGTACCCAGGTCTACAACTTCCAATCACATCTTCGTCCACTTAGACATACACACACACACATACATAAAGAGGCACACACACGAGCCGCTGCGTAAGCGAGGCATTTTAAGTTCATCTTCTTCCTGAATCTTCTTTCGTGTATAACTTCCGTGTTTATTATCCGATCGACTTGAAATTTAGACAGTAGATTAAGACTGACTAAAGTATTATACATGCCAAATCCCAAAGCTATATCGTTAAGATTGTTGGTATAAAACGTTTTCGAATTGAGGGGACGGGGGTAGATCTCTGAAATTGGAAGCAAACTTGATTTGCGTATGGTATGCAGGAACCTACATTTCAAATTTGGTGTCTCTAGCTCTTATAGTTGCTGAGATGGACGCATTCATCCTGACCGACAAATTTGGCCAATCGAAATCTCTTTTGATACTGATCATGAATATATATAATTTATAGGTTGGAAATGTCACCTTCTGCCTGTTACATGCATTTGCAGAGATTTAGTATCTCCTTTTTACCCATTTTATGGATACAGCGAGGAAAAATAGACAAAAACGGAGGAAAAAAGTACAGTAACACGCGAGTTTATTTACTTTTAAATCCATTCCCAAGAAAATACTTTGAAGATAAGATTTAATAATAATAATATACTATTGACAGATATTGTGTCATACATAAGATTTCCCTAATCTTACAGAAACTTAAGCAAATATTATAGTTCAAACTAAATTCAGTTCAGTTAAAACCCTTTCGAACAGAATTACTCAATGAAAAACAATTAGAATTCATGTATCCCAAAAATCTTTTTGTTCCCTGTATCTTAATGTAAAATTGCCCGCCGAATTCTTAAATAAGCCTAAAAACAAAGATTCCAATAGAGCCTTTTCCAGAAAATAGGAAACTTTGGAATATAGTACTGCTTTGGTTTGCTGAGTTTAAAGAAATTTACTTAACTTATAGTTATAGAGTATCTAACAATCCTTTAAGCACATTTAATCGGAAGATTAGCTTAAGATTGATCGAGAATTTTGATTTTACTTAATGTATCTAAAAACAAACTATAGCTTCCTTACGACTAAGGATTAACTGTCAGATATTCGAGATACAACATCATATTACATAGTGTAAACTATAATAACCAGGGACCGTAAAAAATGATTATGTACCCATTTTTTAAGGAAAAAAATCATAATGAAAGAGAATTGATACATGAAAAAGGACAACACCTAGCGCATCCTTGTTACCAGGAGTATACATTGCTGCAATGACTTTTACTTTCTGAAGTTGTATATAATAAATATTATTTTTCAGATTTAATTTTTTTAAATATTACTTATAACCGTTACGGTCCCTGATAATAACAGCTTAGATACATTCAAACTACTTCAAAGTCAAAAAAAAGGTTTGCAAACAGTTTGTTCTATTACATCGACACTACAACAGTAATATCAATAATAACATTATTTATAATATAAATCAAAACCAGATGTATATATCTTTATAAAGAATTCTCAAATTATTAATAACATATCATCAATCTAGAGAAAATGTTATTGTGTGTTGAAACAAACACATTTTATTAGTTTATCGAATTGTCTACAAAGTTTCCGTTATGTTCTATATATGAAGATCTAATGTACTTTTCAACGTGTTACGCGTACACTTCAATTCACAATTTCCGGACATTTAAAAGAGATCAAACTTTTATGGATGTTTAGTTTGACACCCGCTGCAGCTAAACTTGGAACACTGCACATTTTTTTGCATTCTGCAATCTCTGGCGTAGTTTCTCAAACTTTTCTCATATCGTTTTTTTTTTTTTTTGGTTTCCCCTTACCAGAACTGAAGCTGATAAGACACAGACTTTCCACATGAGTCAAAAAAAAGTAGGAAATTTATAAATAAAGGTGCTACGTGCTTGGAAGCAACATCACATACACACAGTCACACACACACACACACACATGCACATGCACATGCAGAGGAAAAACAACAAGTTATAAACATAATGCAAAATAGAGCAGCAAACTCAACGATAATTTACTTGAGGCACTGCCAAAGACTGATAAAAATGCATCCGAAACAAGAAATGCGAAACGAGTAGACAGACAATAGGCAACAATAACAATAACAACAATCATTACGCACGACGACAACAGCGGCAGCAACAACAACAAACAACAATAACAACAATAAGAACAACAGCAACAACTGATTAAAGGCAGCATTAATCGCTAGCGATTCGCGAGCGAGCAAGCGAGCGAGCGACGCGCGACTCGTTTCGCGTGTGCCTGGAAACAGCAAAAGCAACAATAACTGAAAGACTGACAATGTTGAACTGGCCTGCACGCGGGCTGCTGAATGAATGACAAACTGACTGACTGTGGAGCAGCTCGTCCAACGGTCGTTAGGTCGCACGATGTGGGAATGGAGCTGTGGACACGACGACGACGACGACGACGACGACGACGACGACGACAACGACGAATATGTTGGAGTTGTGAGAGGCGGATGTCTGTATAGGTGTGTACCTGTGGTGCATGTGTGCGTGGCGGTAAGCAGAGGCGCAAATGAGCAAACCTTTTGCAACTTATGCCTAATGTGGCACGTGAACATACTGGGCAGAGGGAATGGCATAGGTATAGGGGCAGGGCTCAGTCAAATTAAGCTGTAAACAAAACTGGTTTGCAGGCTATGGCCCGGCCCGCCCGCTCGCCACAAGCAACAACAACAACAACAAGAGCAACAGCAACAAGCAATGGAACTGGAAACGCTGCGACTTTACTCGACGCGTTCGATCGAACGAGCGACTCGCAAATACAAACGAACGGCGGTTTGGCCGAACAATGGAACAGGCGCCCAGCAGCAATAGACAGATGACGCAGACTGACAACGACTAGTCAAGTGTTGCGCCAGCGAGCAAGAGTGAGAGAGCGCACACAGCGAACTGAAAAGCGTAAACGAGCGAGCGGCGAGTGCGTATAAACGAGACGGTTGTGTTGGGTGTATTGGGCAGAGCGAGTTGGCGTGAGCATTGTTTACATTTGACATTGTTGTTGTTTCTACCGTTGCTGTTGCTGCTGTTACTCTCTCGCCACCCACAGGTTGGCATGGGAGAGGCTGAAGAGCTTAACAGAGCCATAGCATACAGCGAAAAAGGTCAAATTTGAAGGCGAGCGATTTGTTTGCTGTTGTTGCCGCGCTCGACTTAATTAGGAAACTAAGCCACGCGCTCTTTTTCGAAACCCATTGAGATAATTGCATGCATACATACACATGTACTAGAGGTGGCAAAACATTGATAACCTTATCGATAATATCGATATTTTCTAAGCCTTTCGATCGATGGTTTTTCTTGGTGTATCGATGGTGTGATTTGCATAATTTGATACGAAAATATAACTTTTAAATTTACACGTTATCTTAAAATGAACAATTTAATAGGACTGCTATGAAATGTACTTTTTTGACAAAGAACAACTATTGTCCCTGATAATATATGTATATTTAATTTAAATTTGCAGATAATAATGAGGAATGTAAATATTAGCCACGACTTTTTGTACTAATAATTTGTCCATTCCTTGTAGGCTACAAACATAGCCAGCTCTCAAAATATATATTATTATTTATAACATTTCATATTTCATTTTTTCGCATAGGTCGCTTTTTATTGAAATATTTTCGGGAACAGTAACGAAATTTTGTACATTTGTAAAGTATGTAATATAATCTTCCCTAATGAATAAAAACCTATAGAAAACATTTATATAATATAATTGCAGAATTTAAAAAAAAGATAAAGCCCAGAAAAGGTCTGAAATGCAGATCAAACCGAACATAATAAATATGTAGTATTTAGAAAAAATGGGATATCCGACAAAATTCACATGGTGGAAATTAATTAGTTTTTTGTGTGAGAATATATTCTTGCTATTATTGTTTAATTTTGTTTATTTTTTTCATGTTTTCTACTTTTCATTTTCAGTTCATCATTTATTCATTTTTAATTTTCATTTATACATTTAAAGTATGTTTTCTATCGATTGGCGACACATGGACGGTCTGCCATCTCTATACGATACCATTTAGTATAGCTGATAACTAGCATTTCACAGAAATGCACATTGAGCTACGTCATCGGATTGCGCCTGATTAGCACAAATTGCCATCTTGTGTGACGTCACACAGCCTTAAGACTAAGAATACGTTCTCCAAGTGTACAGAGGGGAAACAAAAGCGCCAAAGCATCGATAAGAGTTTTATGAGCTCTTAGCTTTTAATTAAAAAGCGCGACTGGCTTTCTTCCATTCGCATTAATTTGGCAAGTACTTCCCGACTTAAGTAAATCCCATGCTGAAATTTGCATTGTTGGGGGGGCGCCTCAAGAAATCGATAGCAGTCATAAAATTTCGTGCAGTAAAAATTCTGGCAAGAGCGTTGCCAAAGCTCTTGGGCTAGGGTTAAGATTTTTACAGTAACTGTAAAAACGAAAATGAAGATGAAGATGAGATTGACTGGAGACTTCTATACAAACACACACACTCACACATACACTCACACAATAACAACAACAACATCATCAGCAACGCTGTAATCATCATTATTTCATCTTCATCATCGGCTGGCGGCATTTTCGTAATAATTATTTGTTCAACATACAAAATAACAACAAACAAGCAACAGACAACAGACGAACAACAGAGAGCATTCGAGAGTGAGCGAGCGCGAGTACCAACAGAGAGAGGGGGTTGCGGCAGGCGCAAACAGAATTTCAACGAGCGTTTTGTTGCACACTGATGCAGGATACAGTTACAAAGATGGAAGGGATGAAGGGCAACGATGGAATTTTATGTTTACCAGAACATAAAGATGTTATAATTTCCATATAATTCAATTTAATTTTAGGATTTCCATACATTATAAATGAATGAGCATATGTATGTACATGTATCTCAACCATAATTTGATCATCTATCTATGTTTCTTTCGGTATAGTTAGTTCCAATAAATTCGCTCTATAGAGTGGGCTCTGTATTATGGTTACTTTTTAGCTTTTGCATCACTGTGCACACATCAGAGCAATGCAAGGAAGACGCGCACACAATGCAAGCAAAGGACGACTCATATTTTGCTCCGAGCACAATTTCTGGTTAGTATTTAATTGTGCAACGAAATTGCTTGATTACTTGCAAAACTTTTTGAGCTGCTCTCGTAAATTTTCAGCGAGACGAGAAAAAAGCGAGAGAGAGAGAGAGAGAGTGAGAGAGGAGGGCAAGCAGCGTCGAGTTCTGTTAACTGAGCCACACTCTGTTATTGGGCACTGTTAAGCAACAATCGCCGCCGGCACAGAAATTGCAAAATCGGCGCAAATCAAAAATCGCCGGCGACGACAGAAAAACGCGTTCAAGCAATGTCGACGACAATGCACAGTGGACAAATCAACAAACTGCTTTGATTTTCTTAATATACCATGCTTAAATCAAGATCAATAAACTTCATATACACGTATATTGAAATACATAAATAATGGATAAATCAATGGCAGGCAATCTAAACATTGGAATCATAATCAATGGGCATTTATCGATAAAATCGAAAATCTCTGCCACCGTCATTTTGTCCACTGTGCAACAACGGCGACTTTTTCAGGCAAAACGACGGCGACTTACGTCGCGCGTCTATCGCAAAAACGAACAGGCGCACAGCAAACAGCAGCAGCGCGACGTTGTTTCTCTGCAGACAAGCAAAAGAGAAATAGTGTATGTGTGTCTGTGTGTGTGTGAGTGGGAGAGCAGAGGCGCTCGTTCGCTCACTCGACCATTGCTGCTGCTGTTTTTTGTTGTTGCCTATCTTCGTCTGCCTGTCTCGTTTGGTTTTGAGTACGTGTTTGTGTGTGTTGTGTGTGTTGTGTGTGTTGTGTGTATGCCTGAATTTACTTTTGCTTTGAGCAACAACGACAACAACAAGAGTTTGAATTGGTTTTTTTATGCCCTTGCAGAGCGTTTGAGTATTAAGTATATTATTTGTTGTGCTTGTAAGCATGTTCTTAACGCCTTGAAGTAGTTCAGTTTATCTACATAATATACATAGTAATTATAATAAATTATAAAATTACTTATTATTGAGAAACAGTTTCAATCAAACCAAAACCTAATCCTGTGCATGCTACTATCAATTAAAAAAAGTAATCCTAACCCAACTAATGCCAACATATGTATTAATTGTAATTCATTTATATTTATATATCTTAGAGGTGACAAAATATCGCCGTGCCAATTTTTCAATGATAGTTGAAGAAATTGATAGCATTGAAAAGGTTTAAATAAATATACAAATCAATTTTTACAAAAATATATTTGATTATTTTTTTATCAACAAATTCTTTACTTTAAATAATAAAAAACAAAAAATTTCATGCTAAATAGTAATAAAAAGTATTTATGAAAAAACAAAATAAAACTAGGCTGACAATTTAAGCTATTTTCGTATAAAATATTGAAAAAAAGAGGTTAAGTTTTAGACTTTTTTACTATAAAACAAAACCATCGATAGTAGATAGAATTTCATACTGTTTGCCACATACGAGTATAAGATACGTGAAGTATGCTGAACATTAAATGAGTTTTCTTCATTTGACAATTCCGTTGCATGGCATTTCTTTGTGGCACTTGTGAAATGGGGTAACAGAGTCGCCTAATGGCGGAAAACGCGCGCGTTTTCAGTCGCGACCCCCAGTCTGGCTCCATGCGCGCCTCAGAGAAACATAGTGTGTGCATAGACATGGGATGGGGCTTTCCTAGCTGAAACTGAAACGGAAACATTAACTGAAATCCATGTGCTGCAATGCTGTTGGCCCATTAGAAACCGACGCCAAACAAAATGGTGCCGCTGACGACGGCAACGTCGACGGCTCTGTCAGCGACGACGACGACGACCGACGACCGACAAAAAGTCAATTTTATCGGAATATAACAGGCAACAAGCAAACGGCGCAAAACAAAGCGTGCAGGAAAAGCGTGCGGAAAAGCATGGAAATGGCCTGGAAAAGCGCTGGCAGTGTCTGCCATGGCCACTGCCAACATCTGTGCGCCTATTCCAAATTGCGAGAAAGATCCGCTTTTAGAGCTAGTTCGAGGCACGCAGCTCACAGCTCGCAGCTCGCAGCAATCAAGCACACAGCCCAAACACTCACACACAGACACACACACAATGTCACCCAACAACATCCATTGCTAAAGGCGCAAGGCACACTGGGAGAGGCGCAGAGTTGCATGCGAGAGCGATGCTCTTCGCGGCAGGCGATGCCAACGAGTGGTGGGTGGCAGGGCGAGAGGTAGGTTGGCTGCCAGAGAGTGGGAGCGAGCAAGGTGTAGTAGTTAGTCTCACCACAGCCTCTCCCGCTATCTAGCACAGCAATTAGCTTAATTGTCTCTGTTGCTGTTGCTGTACTCCTGCGAGGGGAGTTTATTATATAGTCTCTTTATTTGTGGGCGAAGTTATTTTCTTCCCTAATCTATTCTATTTAATATGGTTAATTTCTTTTCGATTTAATTATTTGTAGATTTTGGAAATGGGAAATGAAAATTAAACTCTTCCGTAAATGGAGGTGAATGTTTCAATTTTAAATTTATTATTTTCTTATTGTGTATTCTTGTTACGAAAATTAGTCACAGGTCGGGAGCTAATTTAAAAAAGTTGCATATCCCAGTGAATTTTTCAATTTGTTGAAAAACTTTTAAAATCTTTTTTAAGGTAATTGGACAAGGTTAAACTTTTGCCAAACAAACTTTAATCCCAATCACGCGATCAATAATTATTTGAGTTTTTTTTCTTCAAAAACTAGTTTGAAGCCGCATAGAAAGAAAAACAAATCAATTTAATAAAAGTTGGTGGAATTATCCAAAACTTCGTATTAGTGCGCTGTTATAAACATGCAAATCATGGTCTAAATAAAAAGCCTTCAGCTATTACAGTTTGGGCAGTGATTTAATTATAATCATGTAATTACCAATTAGTCAATTTATTGCTTAATTAGATTTGTAGCGATTCGAAAGACAGATATAGAAATTACACACAAAATTCTTAACTTATAGTCTAAAATGAATTTAATATTGTAAGTACGATCGTACCTTACCCAGTTTAAGACATGACTAAAGTGTGAATCAAATCTAGGATAATTGTCTTTTTTTTATGATTAATTATATTATATTTGTTTTAAATTTGCTTTTTGCTATCTTTCGATTTTGACAGCTTGATCAAATTGGTGTATAAAAGAAAAAAACTTAATCTAATTTAAAAAAATATAAAGAATTAACTTACATTATGATAATAAATAAAAATAATATTTACAAGTATTTACAATATTTAAAAAATTCTGCTGGATGGATCACCTATAACCAAAATTCTAGAAATAAAAGTCAACATTCTTGAATCATTAATTTCGGAATTGAAATTTAGTGCAAATATCGAGCTTAAAAAGAAGAAGAAGAACGTTTCAAACTCAAATTCATTACACTTTCGTTTAAAATCAAAGGCGTTCATTAGGTCTCTTTGGGGTTCAATCAAGTTCATTAAAGCTAAACAGATTATTCTTAAGTTATTGGACATTGATGTAGATTTCCACAACAATAGTTTTTTAAATACTTATAAAGTTTTTGGGCTGTTTGAAAATCATACTCCGATGAAATTGAAGTGAAATAAGAACTTTGGGAAATTTTATCATAGATTATGTGCTATTAATTTCTAAATAATTTTCTATTAACAGCGGTCCATTCACTTGAGAAAACTTTCCTGATACATAAAATTCGCCCAAAATAAAACAATTGACAAGAAAATGCCCTGAATATCAGATTTCTTTCAAGTGACCCTCGCAAAAGGTCTTCAAGAACTGCACATGCGCGATTTTCGTGTGGGGTTTTTTCTTGCAGCATATTCCACATGCCGCATGGCGGCCCAACTTACCCCTTGTCGGTGGCTGAGGGGGCGCCACGAAGTGTTCTTGGCTTCTTCTTATCGGCAAACTCAGTTTTTGTGCAATGACAATTAAATTGTTAGCTAGGGGCTGTTGTTGTTATTGTTGTCGCTGTCATTCCAATTGGACTGCAGAAAGGCCATAAGTGTGGCAGTGTTGCCTGCAAATAAGATACAGACGATTAGGTGAAAATGCCAACTGTGTGCTTGGAGTTGGATAACATCTGAATGAATACGATAATTTGGCAACGGAATAACTCGGACTGAGATTTCATTTTGCCAAAGCATCTTGGATGGTTATTAGCTACTTAAGACAATCGGATAAAAACTTCTCAAATGGGTTGAGTTGTGGATGCTTTTGTTCTTGTATATAATATCGTTATAATATTCTTGGAGAATATGACGATTTTCATGAAACTCTGAATTGAAATACAAATTTAAATTAAATATTTTTTGTGCAGTTTTAAAATATTTAAAATTAACAAGTAGGAACGTTGCAGTTGGACGCACCCGACTGCAGAATACTCTGTTCCTAGTCCTGTATAATTTGGTTATTTGTGGATTCGGAGAGACGCGAAAAAAACATTAGTCTGTAAGTCTCTACCTGTACAGGTGTGGGAGATCACTTGCGGAAGAATGGGTGGAGGGGTCAAAATTTGTTTGAAGCAGAATTGTCTAGGGGGTGAACATTAGTCTGTATGCCAAATTTGGTGACTCTAGCTATGAAACTGTAGGAGATATACCCCTGTGAAAAACTTGTTTTGGGGTTAGCATGTGCCGATATTCGGGGGAGGGGGTGGGGTGTCCACAAATTTTTGATGCAGATCTGTCAGGAATCTCAACATTGGTGTGAATGCCAAATTTGATGACTATAGCTTTAAAAATGTGAAGGATATAGGTTTTCTCCAAATTGTGGGGGAGGGGTGGGCGCGTTCTTGACACTTCATAAATTGAGGATAAGCACAAACATGTGTACCAAGTTCCGTTGCTCTAGCTTCAAGGGTGTGGAAAAAATTGCGTTTTTTTAAAGTTGAGACCAAAAATAGAAACTTTGAATTAATAGTTGTTGTATTTATTTATTTATTTGCTGATATTTTTATACTCTGTTCCAGAAGGGAAAAATAGTATATTGGATTTGCGAAATGTCCGTCCGCCCGTTTGTCCGTATGAACGCAATTTTCTTCCACACCCTTGAGGCTAGAGCAACCAAACTTGGGACACATGTTGGTGTATATCCTTTATGAAGTCTCAAGATCGCTTTATTCGTTTAGTTTTATTTCATGACAGCTGATAGAAATAAAACCTATACATTCATGAAATCTGTGTAATATACGTTTATGAATAGAAATCATATAATTAATACGCGTATGTTTACTTAGAAAATATTTATAATACTAGAGATTGCCTTCGTTCAACGTACTATTCGACAGAATTCTAGAATATACTACGCTTCGCTACTCTCCACTCTACTTTTTGTATGCTACCTGGCTTTTACTTGGTTTGGACACAACAGGCTCTTGGCCCAACCTTTCCAACAAAACGAAAATCAAGCGAATATGTTTGTTTTTAACGCTTTTAAATAGTACTTAACTAATTTGTCTACGCCTATTTATAGATATTTATAGTTATAAATAGATATATATGGATATAGATGCTGAATATGTCATTTTGTATAGTGAAAATTGCAAAGGGCGAGACACAATAAAGAGTCTAGGATAATAATAAGGCTTTATTATGAAAGAATTGAAATTATGATACGGATTTCAATAGGGTGCTTCTTCTTCTTCCTGCATGCTGTGAGAATCGCAAAGAGCGGCGCTTTGATTTGGTTCACACGCGACGCTGGCGATCAGAAACCACAAAAGGAAAAGCCCCACAAGTAAGTAAATGCAAATTGTCAGCGACATGATGGCTCCAACTGTTGGCCAGCTGCAACAGCAACAAAAACAACAACTACAACAACAACAACAACAGGTTCATCCAGCAAAAGTGAGGCGGCGACGACTTGCAAAACAGATGTCGTCTGGAGCTGCCAGCGCTGCTGCTACTGTTGCTGCTGCTGCTGCTGGGGCACTCACATGTGGCAGCCACAGCGCGACACCAAACAGCTGCAACATGCAGCAGCAACATTTTGGCAGCCTTGTTGTGCCTTGTGCAACAACTTCTTGTGCTGCTGCAACATTGCAGAGGGCGCCACTGTTGTTGTTTCGTGCCACCAGCGATGCGGCGCACAGCAAACGCAGCGCCTCACAAGTGGCAAGTCGGGATACACAAAACACATACACGAACACACACACACACAGTCACACACAGCCTGGAAAATTCGCAAGCAAACAAGAAACAGCAACAGCAACATCAACAACAACGAAACCGGTTCAAACAACAGCAGCAACAACAAACTAGCGCAAAAAGTAGACAAAAGAGTGGCCACAACTTGGGTTGGACTTGGGGATTATTATAGTATATCTGTGCCTCCTCCATCAGCGTCTCCCGTTTGCTGTGCTCCCTTCTTCGCATAGGCGCCCAGCAGCAGCAGCAACTTGCGCAGCAATTTATCTCCTTATTGTTATTGCTTGTAAGTTTCATCTCAGCACTTGCAACAAATCTTGTGTGATTGACTCATGCAACATTTCATCCGAATCGACGCCCTTTGTATACGGTAAAGTCTTCTCTGATGATTCCAAATATCTAAAATCCTTTATTCTTTAAAGGTACTTCTCTCAGCTCAGCTCTATCTCCTGCACGAAGGCAAGGATATTCGATGGGTAATACTAATAATACCTAATACCTAAGAATAAACATCCAAATATTTTGTGAAATATGTTGAAAAAGTTACAACTATTTTGGCTTAACAGCATACGAGTACAATTACTTTGTATTGCAAAGATTTAAGGACTTCATTTTCATTTATTATTTCATCTATTTAAGCGAAGAACAAGATGATAAATTGTTAAAACATTGCTTAGTTATCGATTTATTTGTAGTACTTGTACTTTTTGACATCCTTCCCTAATATAAACGCCTCATCTTTTGCGGTTTATTTTAATTCTTTAATCTATAAATAGCCAAACAATCCAAGTTAAAATCATTTGAATGCCTTCTGAAATATTTACATTGAAATTCTAAAATATTTGAGCACGCTTATCACTTGGAGTGAACTTGGGGTTATCAGCTCTGAGAAAATTGCAATGAGATTGCCAACATTGCACGCAATCTTCAACTGAGTGACAGTCGCAAAGGAAACCGCTGTGTTTTTAAACCAGTTCATACCCGAAAGTCCAACAAATTTGAATCATAAACACTAAACACATACTAGATCATTGTCCAACACTTAGTCAAGCCAGGAACAAAATATTTGGCAATACTAAACCTACATCCACTCTATCTCACCAAACAATAATAAAATCATAGAATCTAATATTAACCACCAAATTTAAATATTTAAAATTGCAAAACACACAATAAACTCTTTAAAACCTTTCTACCAGATCTCAACCCTCTAACTGCATATAATGAAATACTTTTGTTAATATGAAATTATAAACATTACCTTGTATATATCTTTCTATTGCTATTAATTTTACCTTACACACACTATACTTGTATATCTACAAATAACATTACCATGTTTACTGTATATACCCTTCTACACCTATTAATAGTACTTTACACACACATCACTACAGTTACACCTATATATAAAATTGTTATGCCAAATAGCCGAAGGCTTCAGTAGCCAGTGCTATAAAACTGCTTGTTAGTTTAATCTTTTAAAGTAAAGCTATCAATATTAATAAATAAATAATTTAAAAGCCAACAAAATTCAACTAAACATAAGTAAAAGTTGCGTACTGTGATAAAATTGTATCACTTTATATCCAATAAAAGCGTTTTACATTGGAATTATTTATCAGAAAAAATGTAAAGAACTACAACTTAAGTTCAAGGATGAATAGAAGGACTTACTAACCGAACCCTAGAACTATGGATTGGAATATCGAAACATTAACTGTTGACACAATTTCCTTTGAAGTTACATTAAAAACAGACTTAAATCTATTCAGATTTCATTTAATTGGCAATTTCTAGACTGAGATTCCAGCCACAGAACTTATGCTTTGACACAACCTCAACAAAAAGTTAACCAGTAAAATGGGTAAATAAAAAAAAGCGAATTTCAGTGTTGAAGAACTCATTTTTCAATTAAAGTACAAATCGACTTAAGGGTACGAAGAGACGCATTGGCGTCAGAGTACGCAATAAGCACCTCAGTCCAGTTCGGAGAAACTATCCAAAAATAGCTTTAGTTCCAAATGAGGCAACGTCATCGTCATTCATCAATTGACGACGGCGAGCAAAAATAGAAAATTAATTAAAGTTAACTGAGTCCTTAGAACGCTTGGCAGGCAGCTCAGCCAGGCGACCATTTACTTATTATTATCCCTTTATTCGGGGAAAAGTCACCCCCTGTCTCAGTGGTGTGTGCCAGGGTGTGTGTATCTGTAGCTATAGCTGTCTCGGCGTACGCGTACACACGTACATACGAGTGTGCAAGCGAATGTATCTGTATCTGTGCCCTGGCTCTTGCGCGCCTTTTGGGTAGATACAAACACTGCATCGAGTGGTTGGCCGTTAAAATGTTGTACAACATGCGTTAAACGGCGCAGCTGCGCCTACCCGGGTAACAGGATGGCAACGGGGAGCGGAAGGAGGCGATTGATGAGCGACGCTACCCAAACCCAAACCCAAACACCGGCTTCGACCATTGGGTGGCAGCAACAGCAGAAGAAGCCCAAGAAGTTGCAGCCACAAAACATCAGATCGTAGCATTCGCAGTTTGCGCTCTGCTGACTCGAAGGGTATGCGGGGCGAGAAGGGGAGAAGGTGGAGAAGGCGGATGGCCGCGTGACAATGCGATTGTCATTTGAACACTCCGTAAAGAGTCGGAAATCCAACACAATATACTGCAAATGGATTACACAAGTGACCCTGGAAAAGGCCACATGCACATTTATTTCCAAGGGCTTGGATATTGCCAACAATTGTTAAAGGACTTAAGGGACATTTAAAACTAGGCAGGAGGCTAAAAACTGATAAATAGCTTAACATCTGGACAATTGTGAATTTCAATTAACTCTTTATCCACATACTTCCTAGACTAATTATTATTTGAAAACAGAAAACATCAAAGTAGAGTGCATATTTTACCCTTGCAGAGGGTATTTAAATTTTCTTAAAACTATATATATTCTTGATCAGAACTAATGTCTATACGATTGTTTCTATGCAGTTTTGACGCTAACTATTGATACTGTTTACAAATGTCGGAACTGGCTAGATCGGATCAATATATTATAAAGGCGCCATAGGAACAATCGGTAGAATGAGCAGATATCTTACCAACTGTTGATAAAACCTCGTACACTTCAGACAACCAATAAATTGTCGAAAAATTGGTGGCTATTTAAAAACCTTTTTGTTTAGACTATATTACTATATTATTACCATATATTTATTGAATGCTGGCTAAATTTGGCTATAATCTGATCAAGATATTTTATAGCTGACAGAAAAAATCGGTCAAAATTGTAATTGTGCTGTAAAACCTTTCTTTAAGTCATTTTCACTAATCATAAGTTTCATAATGCGTTATAAACACAAATTTTTATCAAAATATATAGTCAAAGGAGCATTAAACACTTCTGCAAGGGTATTTGACTTCGATACACCTAATCGAGCAACTTAACAATACCGATATTTGAAAAATAATTATTTTAAAATATGTAAGGAATTGGTATTTAAAAATTCCAAATTGTAGGAAAATATAGACTTTTTTTAAATCAAAGTGACCGACTGTTTGGCGACTAACAGGCATGCCAAAAAAGTATAAGCTAGTATCTGCAATTTCCTATTATATCGTAGGATGGTACTCTGAAATAATTTTGGGAAAGTTCTAAGGAATGACGAGTTCAATTTAAAATTGATGTTACTTTGGATGGGATTTTACATACACAAGCAATATACGGGTGTAGTTATTATCTATAGCTATGCTAAATGGCTCCTTTTTAATATGATTTAACAGGTACAGAATCGAAAGTTAAAACCTCTCATGCACATCTAAAATGCCGCTGGATTTGGCTTACTTCTTGGGATAGATTTTCTGTATATGATTCAGTAATATAATTGAGAAATGAGAGCATGAAGTGAAAGTGAAGTGACTTTGTGAAGAAGCTCTCTAATTACACTTTGCAACACATTTATGTAAGTAGGATTAAATCAATTTTCATTCCCAAACCTCCTATTTAGAATAACGTCATATGAAACAAATACACAAATGACAGAAATCTATTTTTGAAGAAAAATTAGTTAGAAATATAATTTTAATAAGCACATTTTTATGCAAACTTTTGCAATTAAAGTTTCAAAAGTGATGTATATGTAAACTTTTTAAAAATGTAACTTCCTTAATATTATTAAACCAAGTTCGCAGTTCTTTACATTTGTCTAAAACAATCTATTTGAAATACTGAAAGTCTAGCTTTTTATACCCTAGCAGAGGGTATTATAATTTTGTCTCGAAATGTGTAATGGACTGAAAGAGACGTTTCCGACCCAACAAAGTATATACATTCTGAATCAGCATGAACAGACGAGTCGATATAGTCGATTAATGGACTGAGGAGACGTTTCCGACCCAACAAAGTATATATATTCTAACTCAGCATGAATAGCCGAGTGGATATAGCGATGTCCGTCTGTCCGTCTGTTTCTATGCGAACTAGTCTCTCAGTTTTAAAGCTATCGTAATGAAACTTGGCACAGACTCTTCTTTTTGCTGCATGGCAGTACATATGTCGGAAACGGCCGGATCGGACAACTATAACATATAGCTGTCATAGATATGATCGATCGACAACTATGTTTTTGTATGAACAACTTTTAGGTTTATAAATGTATCTTTACTCAAACTTACCCAAACTGAGTCTCTAGAGAGTTTATACAATCTGACCAAGTTTGGTCAAAATCGGACTACTATATCGCTGCCATAGGAGCGGGTGAAAAATGAGTTTTTGTATGAAAAACTTATTGTATTATACTCAAACTAAGTGAGAGTTTTATTATACTTTAAATGGTTTCCTATAATTTTTATCAAAATCTAACCATATAGGAGCAATCAGACGAGAATTGAGATTTGTATATAAACATTGCTGCTATGGTAAATAGCTTCGGTACTTTGAAGAAAGCCCTTCTTTCTTGTTTTCGTTTTGCTCAAAAACAGCTTGGAAAACCTTTTGTTATATATTGAAATATATATTACACAAAAGGATTCCATTTCAGATGTTCGATATACCAAATTATTTTGAATAGTGTAGGAACTTGCTTGGATTTTTCGATTAGTCGAATCACATAAAAATGTTATGTATATATTCATACAAAGATATAGAAAAGGCATCTAACCAGATTTTTAGATTGTAGACTATAAATTAATCATTCATGTGTATAACATAATTGTACAATAGAATGCGAGCTCAAAGTGAAAGTGTTAATAAGAATGGAGCTCTCTAATTATTGTAGAAATCGGTTTAAGGTTTCTAATAGTCAAACACGCTTAACTTTAGTATTCCGGCTAGTTTATATATATATATATATATATATGTATATATATATTTTTAATTTTTATGAGTGTTGGTTAAACAATTAAAAGAGCAGCTAGAACAAAGTCATAAGCAAGTTGCTGGCTTGACTGAGGCGACACTTTGTGCTTGTTGTTGTTGCCATGTTGTTCGTTCAGTTGTTGTTGCCTCCGAGCTGTTGTTGTTGCCGAGTTGTTGTTGTTGGGCGTCGCTTTCATGGCTCTGCCGACGTCACGTGTAGCTCATAAATATTTAAGCGAACGGAGCCAGCTGAGGGTAGACTGAGAGAGGTGGACCGGACCGTTGACGATAGACGGTAGACGGTAGACCGGACACCGAACGCTGGGTTTTATAGTTTTTCGCGTTCTGTGTGTTAATTTAGCAAAAAGCATTGCGAAATGACTCGCAATTTTAGACTTCATTACAAGCGCTTCGGGGTGGAACTGGAATGGAAATGTATGTAGATGGAATTATGGGTAAGCAGTCGTCTAAATTGCAAATAATGCAAAGTGCGCTCCACGTTTTCTTTCTTTTTTTTTTTGGTCGGTACAAAGTCGAAAGCGGCGACCGCAGAAAGTTTGAATTGGGCACAGGATATGACAGATTCAGGCAAAAGGAATCACAAACACACACAGAATACAAAAGGAGGCTGTCCTTGTTAAGAGAGAGAGAGAAAATCCTCTCACCGAGTAGCACACCTGCCTCCTGCCACACCAAAGTCAGGCAAAGAACACATATTTACATACACAGTACACAAAAACCCACACACAAACACACACACACACACACAGGCACCGCACTATAGCCTGTCTAAGGACTGTCTGAATATTTCGCACTTTTGTACAGGTTTCGTCCTTCTGCGACACAAAACCGGATTTGGCCGCTGCCCAATGGGAAGTATAATGTAAGATATGTTGGGAAATGACAGTAATTATGGTGATTATGAGAATATTAGTAAAGTTCCCTGATTGAGGGTAAATTCTATACAATAGCTTTTATTACAAATACTTTTAACCAAGCCAAAAGGCAACAAATAATCAGACTTGGATTTAATCGAATTGTGGGAGTTTGGATAGGCATATTCAAAATAAAACAAATAAGAACTTTGCAGTTGGACGCACCCGACTGCAGAATACTCTGTTCCCAGTCCTGTATAATTTGGATATTTGTGGGTTCGGAAAGAGACGCGAAAAAAACAGTAGTCTGTATGTCAAATTTGGTGACTCTAGCTATAAAACTGTAGGAGATATACCCCTGTGAAAAACTTGTTTTGGGGATAGCATATGCCGATTTTTGAGGGAGGGGGTGGGGGTGTCAACAAATTTTTGATGCAGATCTGTCAGGAATCTCAACATTAGTCTGTATGCCAAATATGATGAGTTTAGCTTTAAAAATGTGGAAGGTACAGGTTTTCGCCAGATTGTGTGGGAGTGACACTTAATAAATTGAGGGTATACACCAACATGAGTGTGTGGAAAAAAAATGCGTTCATACGGACAGACGGACATTTCGCAAACCCTTCGTTTTGGTTTGGTTTTGACTAAATTTGTTCAAATTGTATAAACTCTCTGGGGACTCGGTTTGGATGAGTTTTCTGAGGATATCTTTATAAACAAATAAGGGTTTCATACAAAAATACATAGTTATAAGCGGATCATTCCTATGGCAGCTAGTATATGTTATATATAGTAAACCGATCCAGCAGAATAGTTTGTATAGAATTCAGAATATATATACTTTGTTGGGTCGGAAATGTCTCTCTTCAGTCCAATACACATTTCGAGACAAAATTATAATACCATCTGCTAGGGTATAAAAAATTATATAAATTATTTCTACTCCCTGTACCCATAAAATGAGTAAAAGGGGGTACTAAAAATGTGCAAATGTATGTAACAGGCAGAAGGGACATCTATATATATTCTTGATCAGTATCAAAAGGGATTTCGACTTGGCCATATCCGTCTGTATGAACGCGTCGATCTTACCTAGAGACACCAAATTTGGAATATGGATCCCTGATACATACGCAGATCAAGTTTGTTTCTAATTTCAGATACCTTCCCCCGTTCCCCGGTAATTTGATAAAAACGTTTTATACCAACAACTTTAAAGATATAGCTTTGGAATTTGGCATGTATAATACTTTGGTCACTCCTAATCTACTGTCCAAATTTCGATCTACTTAATCTTAATCTACTGTCCAAGTCGATCGGATAATAAACATGGAAGTTATTCACGAAAGTAGTTTCAGTGCTGCAGCGCGGGGGAAAAAAGCAGCACAGCCACAACTTAAAATGCCTCGTTTGCGCTGACGCTTGTGTGTGTGCGTCTTTGTGTATGTGTAAGTGTACGAAGATGTGATCGGAAATTATTGAAATCCTGCGAGGATTTCTCTTCGTATCGTTAGTTTTGCCGATCTTTCTATAGAACAGCTGGGATAATATGATTAGTTCAGGATGTTGTCTGTTTTTAAATATATTGCCAATGTGTCCATGAGCAATTTGAGCCCAATTACAAATACATAACATAATTATATAGTGCTAATCAGCTCTAATTATATAAATAGTTATCAATACGATGGCATTACTCTCTATCAAATGTCTCGTGCCAATCGCTTCCACTTGGCTCGTTTAATTTGGAATTGTTGTTGTTGTTGTTGTTATTTTTGTTTTTATGGATCCAAAACTTGATTAACATTAATTAATCCATGGTACGAGTCGCGTTTATTTGTACAAATGACTAAACGAGGCGATTGAATGACAGCCCCACCGTCCGTCGTATTGTCTATATGCCTGCCGGAAATGCGCACACACATACACAGATGTACTAGAGAGAGACACACACGCATACAGATAAAGATACAGATACAGATACACCCATGGCAATGTTTGACCCAGTAATTTACGCATGTTTAGCAGCAGCGCAGTTAATAAAGCTAATTAATGGAGTGCAGCTCATCAACAGTCGAAGTCGAAGTCGCAGTCTCCGTCGCAGTCGCCGCCTTAGCATTGGCTGCGCTTCAATGTATCTGTAAGATACACATAGACTGCAGACTCCAAGTTTCTGGCTGCTGCCTCTACCAAGTAAACGCAACGGGCCTAGGTGCCCAGGGCCAACCTGTTTGTTGTTTGTGTACACAACAAAGCAATTTCATGGAAAATATTTTTAGTAGTTGCAGCAGCAGCAGCAACGACGGCGACGGCGGCGGCAGCGGCAGCGGCGGAGAGAAAATTAAAGGCAGCCCAAGACGGCCGCAAATGAAGCGAGCAAACGACCAAATGACCGACCGACCGCCCGCTCCTACCGCCCGCCCCGCTAGCCACATAATGCACAGAAATAAAGGAACGAACAAGCAAGTGAGAAAGTTGCAGTCGGAAGCTCCCGACTGCGGAATACTCCGGCCCCCAGTCTGAGGAGCGGAAGCGGACTTGGCATAAATAACATGGCAAGAAGATCAGCGGTAGTCTATTAGGCCTGTTCCGGCTTCCACTTCGGTATCATTTTGGGAAAGTTAATTTCCTGTTATCCTATTCCATTTTAATTGAACTAGTGAATTGAATCCTATCTGCAGGGCAAGTGAACTTCATCCTTTAACAAAGGAAAGCAAATTCAATCCACAAAATCATGTCAAATTTTAAAAAGAGCACATTTAATAGTATATTACTTCCGAAAAAGCTTCCCTCTGGAACTAGAATGTAAAAATGTGGACAATATAGATTAAAGGCGATTTTCAGGTATGAAGTGAAGGTGTGGGGGAGATATTACCACTTTATCAACATGTATACAAAATTTGGTTTTTCTATCTATGAAAATATGAACAAATAAAAAATATGGGTTTTCGGGGAAGTTATTAACACTTTATCAGACTGGTGTATATATGTACAAACCTGTATAACAAATTTGCTTAATCTTGCTTTTGACAGACATACTAACATTGCACAAACCCAATATACTCTTGTTCACTTTGGGAACTGAGTATAACAAGAAGAAGCCGCACAAAGCGCGTTGAGCGACAACAACGCATTCTGAGCGCAGCGCAACGGCGAGCGTGGGAGTCTGTTAACAGCTGTACAACGACGAGCGCTCTCTTTCTCTCTCACTCTCACACACACATATGCGATGCGCGCTCTCGTTGGCTGTTGCGCTGGCACGTAACAACATCCCTGCGGATGCGTCACACGTTGTCAGCAACGGCGGCGACGACGACGTCGTCGGTGGCGGCGGCGTCGGCTGCTGCTGCTGCCTTTTTGTCACAGGTCGTTGCACTGCCGACACACACACACTGAGATACGCGCATGCACACACATGTGAATGTGCTGCCCGTGTGCAGTGACACATGCAGGCCACGACGTTGACGTCGACGCCGACTGCACATGGACGATGGACGCTCGACGCTCATCGGCCATCAAGAACATTGTTGCTAGTCTCTTGCCTCTTGCCACTATCCTACGCTGCCAGACTCTCACATGTGTATTTGTATGCGTACTGCGGCTGAAGGTTGAGAGAAGTAGGTAATGGATGTGAGGGTTATGGAGAGAATGAATAGGGGTTGGGTTTTTAAATTTAAAAGTGTTTTGATTGGAGAATGTTAAGGTGAGGGGTGGTGTGGCGGCTGACCGGCTCCGTCTCCGGCTTCCCTATGCAGATATTTATTTTGTTTTGGCCTCTCTCTCTCTCTCTCTGTCTCTCTCTATGTCTCTCGTTTGTTCCAAGGAAGTGTGCTCTCTAAATAACCGTAACATGCTTATGCTATGCTAAGGCTGTGGATACACGAATAAAGCAATGCTCATTAGCAAATACTTGTATTATGTCTTTTAAACAGCATTTACAGTTATACGAGCAACTCAAGAAGTTTTTACTTTACAGCATGATTTACTGGGCACTCAGAAGTACCAGCAATGGAATGTTAAGCGCGGTGTCCCTTAAAATGTTACGAGTAGTTCATAAATAATCTTAACAGCCTGTTAGCCAAGAATCTTAAGATGCCTGTTAATTAGATTTGGTAATGTTATTTTAATGTCATTGTTATGTTAAGATCGTAACATTAAGTTCACATTACAATAGGTTTAGACTTGTATTTTAAATTTTAGTTATACAGCATATTATTATACCGCGCGGGGTATGGTTCTAGTTTATCAAAAATCTATATTAATCTGTGGATTTTCTTAAAAATCACAAATAGATGAAGCTTTTACGACACGACCTGAAAAATTTCCATTTGCATTCTTCATTAGAACTTAAATCCTACCAAGAAACACAAAACAAACAAATGTAAATAAATTATAACTACCCTACATAACATATAAATACACATAACCCGATGATGTTAAGTAACCCAACCTTATACCAACCTAAATACTTATTCACACAACTACGATCACGAATATAATACACTATATATTCTTCCCACACCTACACACTTAGAACTAGCTGATAAAATCCCTAAATCTTGGACTGACTACCCACATATAAAATGTTTTAATAAAACACTACAGTATAAGTTAGCTTTATGAGTAGACCTCGGAATTTTGCATCTTTCGTATTTTTCATCAGATTGGTACCAAACTTTGTATTTAGACGTCTTATCGTTTTTAACTCTATTTTCAATGAAACGAACTTTGGTGTTATCAGAATTTACCTATCTTAATCCTTCAAAAATATAAAAATATGCAAAAATTTATGAGTAACAGCAAAATGTAAAAATTAAATTAAATTAAATAAATATTCTATGTATATATATAAAAAATTATCATTAGAATACACATAGATACAGTTGTGTATGAAAAAGATACAGATTCTAATTGGGTTTTACTTTACTAACCATTATAAATAGTACTGAAAGATTGTCAACAGAGGTCGATAGGTGAAATTCTTCACCTTTGATATATACTTTAATTTATTTTAAGAATTTTTAATAATGTTGAATTTTATTAAATTTATTTTTAATAAATGAAATTTATTTTAAATTAATATATAGAAATTTTCGTCAATGTTAGATAACACACAAATAAATTAATAAAATAGAGCAATGTTTGTTTCATTTGAAACCTCGTAAGCTTTTAATAATTGTAACCGAAAATAATAAAGTCCGAAATAATCGATTACTTTGACTGTCGATTTTTCTGAAATTTAATCGAAGGTACTTTGATTATTCAGATCGAAAACATCGGTTATGCGATCTTGAAGCATGAAATTGAACAAACATTTTGAAAAACGTTGAAATCAAAGAAATTATTTAATCTTATATAATTGAATTGAAAGAAAACAAGCAAAAACGTTGCAGTCGGACGCACCCGACTGCAGAATATCTTCCCAGTCCTATATAATTTGGATATTTGTGGGTTCGGAAAGATGCGATCTTGACACTTTTTAAATTGAGGATATACACCAACATGTGTCCCAAGTTTGGATGCTCTAGCTCAAGGGTGTGGAAAAAATTGCGTTCATACGGACAGACGGACGTTTCGCAAACCCAATATACTATTTTCTCTTCGGGAACAAAGTATAAAAATCAATAACAAGTCTGGGTTTCCTTGACCTGAAAATTCAGTGTCTACCAAAATATTTAATGGTTATTAAATTAACCACTCATTTAAGGTCTTTGCGTATTTACATACGACTATTATTATATTATGTTATTTCAAAAATATTTCTTGCTTCTGTTATTACCAAATTTTGGTATCGAATGATAATTAAATACAATGATAATGAAGAATTTGATCTTGTGCCAGAACGCCTCTTCCAGATGATATTAAAGAATAACAGATAAACTGTGACTTTCCTGTTTATATACCCGTAGAAAGGAAGTAAGGAAGGGCTTACCCCTGCGACCTAAGAAGGACTTTTCAGCCACAGGTATATGTGTGTATAGGGTATATGGTAATAGAGCACTCTGGTTATAAACTTGCTGAAATTAAAATTTGTGCAAATTTCAAATTCCCCATAGATTATCTATCCCATAATAGCTGACAATCTATGCATACAAATATGTACGGGTAAATAAATAATGTAAAACCTTATCTGTACAAGTATATGTGTGTATAGTATGTTTGTACATACATATATATTTATGTATTCAAGATATATATATATATATGTATATTCCATGTTGCTGCTGCAGAGATTAAAGTTCCACTTTGGCAACTTTGATTGCTTGGAGCCTCGGCTGGCTGGTAATGTAAACAAAAACCGAATACGAAACGGGAACGGGAACGTGAACGAAACGGGAATGGGAATGGGGCATAAAGAAAAGCATTCCCATAAAAACTGTAATGCCTCAAGTGGGGATGGCATCCTGGAGGCTCCACTTACTCAGCTGGCCACTCGATTTGCTTTTGCATTTAATAAATACATAAAAATGCCCAATTAAAACAAACGATGAGTGGAATCAGTTGGTAGAGTTACGGCTCTGGTATTTTTGGAGCGCGCCAAACCAAATTCAAGTGGTGCAATCCAAGCAGCAGCAGCAGCAACAACAACAACAACAAGAAAACACGAAAATATGCTCAAGTGGCACGGCGAGCATAAAAATTTGTGTATCTGTATCTCGCAGCATAAAAGAAAAGCGTTCAAATGAACTTTTCATATACCCAGTACCCTTTAGGCTACCAACGAGGTATAACTGAATTATTGAGGTAGCTTGTAACTCAACCATTCTATTCTGATTTATCATCAGTTTATGATATGATATAAGTACTAAGGTAGTAACTATCGAAAGTGTTGATGTTTTTGGAGACTATCGTATTAACACTCATATATAGTTTGTTTGTTGTTAACTATCAAAACTATCGATAACAAGTTTGTAAGTTCCATACGATTTTTTTTAAAGTATTGTTTTTGTGTATAAAAAGTTTTGTATTACTTTAAAAACTATAAAGTTCGATACGATTTTATTAAGTCTTGTTTTTGTGTATTACTTTAAAAGTTAGTATATTTCTGTATATTTGTCTTTTGGTATGGTAGAAAATTTGTTTTTATGGATCCTTTAAAATATAAGAATATTATCCATGCTGCATCCGACTATCATTAAAATCTACTATAATTTTTATAACTATCAAAACTATCGATAATTGGACACTGCTTCCTCAAAGCGTTTTAATTTCGAGTTCTCATTTAAATTTTGTTTAGATAATTTTTTTCCTTTCACATTATTCAAACTTTATGCTGAAAATATTTCAATTACTCCAAGAAAATAAAAAAAAACACAATTTTCCAATTTCGGTAATCGAGAGTAAATATGAGCTGCTTCTTGTCTGTATATATTAAATTAAAAAAAGATTAACGTTAAGCATTTTCGATATATCGATATATGTATATATCGACAGTTTTTCAACGCTCGACATAGAAAAAAATTGACTATGTGTATTACTAATAATAAAGGGTATCTACATAGTCGAGGGGCTTAAGTGGTTTAAAGTATTCTTACTTGTTTTGTTTTGTATTTTTCGTTGTACGTGGCACAAGTGCGGTCGCATGCTTAAGCACACACTAACACACACACACACACACACACACACACACACACACACACATACAGCACTAGCACATACAGTCAGAAACGTGTTGAGTGGCCCCACCAAACAAGTCACTTTGTCTCCGTCTCTCTCTGTCTCTCTCTCTGTTACTCTTCTCTATCTTGCTGGCATCTGTTGTGGGCCCTGGCAACTCTGGACTATCTTTGCGAAAAACATTTGTGACTCCGCTTGGGTCAGCGCACGTCCATAGCTAAGGGCTAACCAAAGCTTCAATCCCAATCCCAATCCCCATTCCCCCAGCCCCTTCCACGATATGCCCACATCCTTGGTCACTTTGTTTTCCATGCAATTTGATTTACAAATGCCCAACAACAAATACAACAATGCGACTATGCAAAGTGCCGCATCATACAAAAATAAAAATACAAAAAGAAAGAAATCAAGAAGAAAGAAACACGGCAATGAAAAGGATATCATCATCAACAAAGCCGAGTCCATCCATGGTTGATCCACTGATTGAATGATGATACTTCAGAGCCTCGCTCCGAGTTGAGTTCAAAATTGAAATTTTAAGTTTCAGTTTTCGTGCAACTCTGTGAAATGCTAAAATGATTAATGCACCGCCAACGTGCGCACAATGATTGATTAATTAACGTTGACAACCAAAAAGGAGTAAAACGCGCCGACACACAGCGTTCTTCTTGTTGTTGTTGTTGCTATTGTTGTTGTTATTGTTGTTGTTGCCCTGTATATTTGTTGTCCAGTTCGGGGCTACTATTATAAATTGACTCCCATTTCTGTTACGGTCGCTTTTCCACATCTTGTTGCTGTTGCTGTTGCTGTTGTTGTTGTTGTTTTCCCTACAATCATTTTCCAATGAAATGTGTCATGATGCGTGTGTGTGTGTGTGTGTGTGCGTGCGTGTGTGTGGCCGAGCTTGGCCTTGATTGATTTCGACACAGTTTGAGGTAAGAAGAAAAAAAAACTGTATCTTTGCTAAACTCGAATCTCTGACATATGAGAGCGTGTACAAAGGTGTGTGTGCAATTCATTTTCATGTCCATTGACAGCTATCGAAAAGTTATCGAACTTTGCTATCGAATGGCAAATAAATAACAATGATATATATAGCTAATTGTAATCTAACAATCTTGGGAAACTCTATGAAATCGAAAACGAGTTTCTTTCTTATACACCCCTGTTCCTATTTCTGATTCCAATCAAATTCGGTATTGATTTTATTGACTGGTATTCCGAAGAACGATTATACATATATATTTCGATTTTCAGATCTTAACTATGCAATTATCTTTTTTCAAGTCGCCGTTCTTGTTATAATAATTAAAAATAAATAAGGGTGCGGAGTATATTATAGTATATACGAAAATAGCTACGAAAATGTAAAGCGTTTGCTAATTCAATAAAAAACTGAAAAACATAATCAAAATTATGTCGGAATAGAAAGTACTCTGGAACAAGTATTATACTTAAAGTAATGAAAAAAATGTTTTTTTTTAGAATAATTTTCACCTAGACCTCAAAGAAAATAAACAACACTAATTATTATAATTATTATTTTTTATTATTTTATTTTTATTATTTTTATTTTTATTATTATTTTTTATTATTATTTTTTTATTATTATTATTATTTTTTATTAATTTTATTATTATTTTTATTATTATTATTATTTTTTTATATTTATTTTTTTTAACATTGATTATTTAACTCAGGAAATATAAAATGTTCGTGTAATGTGTGAATATTTGCTGGGGAAAAAAATAAAAAATAAAATGGAATTATTGAAAACTCAGACTCCCTTATAAAAAAAGGCAACGCTGCTTGCAAAACATTTACGAATACCATTCAAAACAAAAGAGAACACAAAATGTTCTCACGAGAGTTTATTTAGTAATATTATAGTATTTGTGCACCGATAGGAAAGTATTAGATTGGAAACGTTTCGACTTATAGAAGAAACCTTATAAGCCAAACAATTATCATGTGCATTGTCTGATTCTAATTGAATCTGAAGGGTTCCTAATGTATCTAAGGTCTATTCAAAATGGAACCTATGCATATGCAAACAGTTTCCAAGTTTGGTCACGCTGCATATTCATAGAGACTGCCAGTTTCAGTGCAAGAGTCGCCCCCAACGCTGAACGAGCCCCAGCACCCCCGCTCCAAATTCCACAGCCCGTCCCAGACAATGGGCAACCATTCATCTTTACGTAATTTCAATATAAAAAAAAATAATCTTTGCCTGAAACAAAGCAGAAAAGTGAAAGTCTAACTGGCGCAGCTCTAGAGATCTACGTAAAGTCCCTCACCCAAAAAAAAAAAAACAAAATATCTATATATATATATTAAAAAAAAAAAAAAAAAAAATCAAAGATAATTACTATGCATCTGCAAAAGCAAAGCAAACAAAACAGCGTCGATGCTTTGGCATGCCATAAAATTAATGAATGAATATAAAAATCTTGAGCGTATCCCCTCTCCACCCGTGCAGAGCAGAAGCCCATAAGTATCTGAACTTTGTCTACAATTGTTGCCAGATGTTTAAACCAGTTTCTTGTTTGAATTTGTCGACTCTATTTGAAATCAATAAAAGTGTGCAGGAAATTCGTTTTGGCCACAATGCTCAACAGAACCTTTTTTATATTTACCAAAATTTAAATAATTTTTATATATAAACAGGCAATGAACGCACATTTAATTTCGAATAAAAAAGCCAATAAAAGCAAGCAAGTCTAAAAGAAGTTGGGATACGCTTTACTTCCTGTGCTAGAACGCATAATTTGCTCATCATTTTCATATTGTTACCACAAGCCAAGTACGAAAATAGAACCTTTTTTGAGATTCACTTTTCAAATCACCAGAATTGGCGCTCTGAAAATCGCAATATTTTCGTGATTTGAGCTTATATTTATTCTGTTCCGTAATCATTTTATACCATTACTAGTTTATGTTGCTTTTTACATTGAAACGTGTAGTCTTAGTCGTCTTTCTTGTTCGACGTATACTTTCGACTGACTTTATTGAAGATCAACATCGATACTTCTTTTCAAACGATAACAGATATTTATGATAACTTTCGAGTACTTTTTAAATACATTTCACACTTCATTACTTGACAAATGTCTTTATGATATTTGTCGATAACATTTAAATATTATATATAGATAGTTATTAATTATAGAATACTTTAGAACTAACGTTGATTATATACTAATATTGCACATTCTGATACTCTGTATTACTACAAACGTAAGGACTTTTTTAGGAATCGCAAAAATTTTGGTGATAACAGGAACATGTCTTTTCTAACCTTTCACTGAAATATACAGGCCTGTTCACAATATCGAATATTTTTATTGTCGATTTCAATTTTGTTACCCTGTATTTTGAATAAAATTGCAAATGTGTTTCCTTTTTTAAAATTATTTCATTTTAGGGACATTGGCAAAGTGATAAAGTGCTAGCTGCTGACACACAAAGTTCCGGGTTCGAATCCCATTCATGATCTTTAACTCGTAGTCTTTATAACAAAAACTGCGTTCAAAACAAAGCTAGACAAGTCTTTAAAGAGTGAGTAATCAATCCCTTATGTATTTTTATAATCATTTATTCGGAATTAAAAATTAGAACGTTTTTAAAAAGCGGAAATTTAAGCAATGATAAAAATATATGGAAGAGCAAAATAAAAGATTGAAATGCATATACAAAGATAAATAATACTTTGTTATTAATTTCCCAACGATCGGCACAATTCTGGAACAAAGCAATCTTGCAACATCGACAACACATCATTTCCGTTAGAGATTTCATCATTTGTAGCTTATTTGAAGTACTTGCAAGATTTCAATTTCAATATGCTGTCAAAACGAACTTCCATTAACTGTCGAAACGAACATCATTAACATTTTCAAATACCTCTCGTGTCTAGGGTATATTAAGATATTTACTAAAATTCCCACGCTGTGGAAAATAAAAGCTTTACGTTTCACTTGTTGTTGCTGTTGTAGTTGTTGCTGTTGTTGGTTTGCTGCTTTGGGCTTCATTAAAAATGCAATCAGCGCTTGACAAACAATCCAGACCAGTTCCAGTTACTATATGTAGTTATAGTCATGACAACAGCTACAACAATTGTGTAACAGATTGAGAGGGCCTAATAATCCTAGTGCTCCTGCACGCGTATGCCTCATTTGGGCCTCAGCCTTGGAACATTGCACAGTTAACGGGCCATGCAAAATATCTCATCAGCTACAAATGTATCTGACAGATACGCGTGCCATTGCCGCTGTTTCGATATGTGTGTGCGTGTGTGTGTGTGTGTATGTGTTTCTAAATCGTTTCTCAAATCTTCTAAGATATAATACACTCTGTACAAGACACAGCAAGCGTGTTTCTTTATGCTGTATGCCCGTCTATCTATACCTCGCATTGTAGGTAGTACGTACATACATATATTTATATATATAAGTATATACGATGTATACCTATATGTGTATATAAATGTGTACGTCTGTATGTGCGCCCAACTGATTTATATTAACCGAAAAATGTACAGAGCAAATGCTGCTGCTGCTGCTGCTGCCAACGACGATGACGATGACGACGACGCTGGCGTCGGCGCAACGCACGTTTGATGTTGTAGATACTTTCTTGTTGTTGCTGTTGCTGTTCGTATTGCTGTTGTTGTTGTTGCTGGCCAGCCAAGTGCGAGTGTATCTCGGGCCTCGACAACGACGACGACGACGACGCCACTCAGCACGTTCATTATGGCATTTTGTCAGATACAAAATTCAGATTCTCGGGCGCTCGCTTATGTGTATCTGCCTGTGTGTGTATCTGTATCTGTGTGTGCTTGCATATGTGTGTGTGTGTTGCTTGGTGCTGCCGTTGTTGCTGCTGTGGTTTGTTGCGCGATAAGCATACGGATATGTCAGTTAATTATTTGTTTATATTTTTCCTTTTTTTTATATTTTTTTCTCTCCGTTTTTTGTATTTTATGCATATGTATGTATTGTGTTTTTTAATGTATTTTGAGTATATAAAAGTAAGTACATAACATTTATACTGTCGCCATTGATATGTGCTGCATACATACTTATACTATATGTATATATAAGATATATACACGATTTTATGCTGATTAAAGCACTTCGTTCTCTCGCGACCAAATTTACCTCAGCAAACTAAAATAATTCAAAGTAATGCATAGATTAATCTTTTAAGATGTTCTGCAACTTTTATATATACCCTGTACATTTTATAAAATAATAGTTTACATTTAAAAACACTTTGGTTTGTTTTTAGAACAATCCCAAATATTATATAGGGGTATTCCTATTTCCAATTTTGATCAAATCATTCGGAAACGATTTTGCTAAGTATTCTGAATTCGGGAAGAATGTAACTTCTGGCTAATGGTCTATCTAAACCATTGACGAGTAAGTAAAAGTCAGAAACTAAAAATGTCTTATTCCTGCTGGTGTTAAATATAATCGAAAATTGGAATAGATTTCATTTTTTACTATTTAAAACTAACCAAAAAGATTTTAAATATATGTATGTATCCATCAATGTCTTAAATAAAACGGCAATAAATTGTATTATCCCAAAGTTCCGCCTCCTGGCATTCGATCAATCAACTCAAATCAACAAAAAATCATTTGTTAGCCAAAAGTATTTTCATACCTACTATTTTGGGGTTTATTTCAACCCAAAGGCATTAAGTATCATATTCTCAATATGTATATGTATTTTGGTTAAGTTTTTAATCTAAATAACAAGTAAGAATGCTATAGTCGAGCATACCCAACTACAAAACTCCTTGTACCCATGTCAAAAATTTCCGATTGCATCTTCGTACACTTACACACATACATACATACATACACAGCACAAGCGTCAGCGCAAGCGAGGCATTTTAAGTGGCGGCTGTGCTGCTTCTTCCCACCGCGCTGCAGCACCAAATCTTGTTTGTTGAATAACTTCCGTGTTTATTATCCGATCGATTTGAAATTTGGACAGTAGATTAAGATTGACTCAAGTATCGGAAATGCCAATAATCTAAGCTATATCTTGAAAATTGTTACTGTAAAACGGTTTTTATCGAAGAGCGGGGGATGGGGGGCAATATCTGGGACCCAAAAATACCTACGCCCGCTTTACACGAACCTACATTCCAAATTTGGACAGACAGACGGACATGGCCAAATCCAAATCTCTTTTAACACTGATCAAGAATATATATACTTTATAGGGTCGGAGATTTCTCCTTCTGCCTGTTACATGCATTTGCACAGATCCAATACCTCCTTTTTACCCATCTTATGGGTACAGGGAGTAAAAAGAATTTAGAGCTGAGCTTGTTTTCCTATGCTAATTTTGGTTTAACTTTTAGTAGTGATTTCGATCTATAATAGAAGGAAACACATTTGCGATTTCAGAGGTCACAAGGTTATCTCGTAGTGGAGTATTCCAAACTAACTTAACTTAATAATTGTGGTGTAACAAAATTAAAATATGCAACAAACAATAGACGAAATCTAATGAGATAATATAATTTACATTATTATATATTAATATAATATTGGGATTCCTGATATTAGCTATGATTAGAATATGATAACTTTTTGATCTTTTGTTATATAGACAGCTGTTCCATACAACATCATAATAAACCAGACTGCAGACTGACCAACAAATTAATACAAATTTATCAAAAAACTCTGATCGCACTTATAATCAACATATAATCAGTTCTCAGAGCTGATTATTTTGTTTTGATTGTTTATTTAGAGTGGCTGATTTTTGTTTAGAATCTCACATTGTCACTTATTGTTTTGTTTACATTGTTGCGCTGAGAAATATGGCGCCACTCGCATATATATAAATATAAATAAATTGTGTACTTATGTATGTATAAATAATTGTATTTTATTTGAAATGTCAATGTTTTGTAAGCTATATGTATATATAATCACAGATACATATAAATTACCATACATATGCATTACAAATGCATTACATGCTTTAGAATTCAAATTTACGCAAAGTAGAATAAAAAGGTTGTTCCTGATGTTTCGAAATATTTAGGCATTATTTTATTAATAGCCACATCAGAAATTCCACTTATATTTAATAATAAACAATATTACGTAGCTTTTATTATGTATATTTGTATTAGCTAACAAATATTGAATTTTCATCGTTATTTACTGTTAGAACAATTAGTAAGTATGACTTTGTTTAAGAAACAAATGAAGTTTTATAGTTGTCAACTTTAGACCCATATCCAATTTTCTATGAAGACTTAAGCACTTAAGAAAGTCTTCATAAACTTATGCTAGAATCAGTTTGCCCTCCTGATTAGTGACTGGCTGACTGATTAGCAATCATCGCACAGCCCAAACCGTAAGATCTAGGATGCTGAAATTTTCGCAGTAGTTTCCATCTATATCGGAACTGCATACTAAGACGGGACTTTGGAAAATTCCACCCACAAGCAAGGAAAATTGCGTAGAACTGTTGAATGAAAATAATTGGTTTATCAACCAATCGGCTACAAACTTATTTTCCAAGATCTATACGAAAGTTCATTTGACACATACTTCAACTATCCACTCATTGGGCGGAGAATGGTGGTCGTAAAATTGTATGGGAGAAAGTCAAATTTTGGTCCGATCGGGATCAAAATTATTTTCAAAACTGTACACATTAAATAATTCGATATGTATTTCACCGATTTTGAAAAAATTAACCTCCACGGATGGAAAATCGGTGGAAACCTTTATTTTCAAGCGATTGAGTTGAAACTCATTTTCAAGGCTCTAAGATTCTTAAAGATTTTGGAAATTCCACCCCCGCGGGCGGGAATATCATGGTGCGCTATTTTTGTGTATTTCTTAAGCTTGACGAAAGTAATCAAATTCAACATAATGCATTTACTGCATAGTACTTCATATAGTTATTCCAAAACTCGAGCAAGAATATAACGATGTCACAAGATTGACTTTAAAAACCCTAGGAGTTTAGGGAACGCACACGCAAAGCGGAGTTTAATATAGTTCTTTAGTTTATAGTCTTAGTATAGTTAACTAGAGAGTATAGTTGATACTTTTATTATAGTTAACTAGAGGGTATTGTTTATAGTTTTAGTATAGATTACTATTGTACAATTGGGTGGAATACGTTGTCCAAAAGACATTCTCTAGTATTAGTAAAAAGGTTAACATATTCTTTTCATTTCATTTTGAAAAAAAGTCCAAAATTTAGGGAACTCCCAACTAAGTGCTATTATTTGTTAACCTCTTAAATGTATCTTGGCAAAAACTGAATAAAAGTGTATAGGAAACCAAGAAGTTCAAAGTTTGCTGCTCAAATGAACTTTAAATCTTTTACATTTCTGTAAAACTTATTCCCATTCAGCCCCCGCCCTGTCGTGCAGATGTGCGCAGATATTGCAGCAAGTGGCAGCAACTGCAGCTGCAACAGTTGCCGCTGTCGCAGTCGCAGCAAAGAAACAGGCGACTAGAAAGAAAGCGCAAGCAAAAGCTCGACAACATACACAGCCAGACACACACACACACACACACACAAACAATACACAGTGGCAAGCAAAGTGGGGAAAATTGACGATGACGATGACGACGACGACGATGATGAAGATGATGAAGAAAGCCACAAACCGGTGCGGGGAAATAGCCGTTGTCTCTGCCACTTCGTGCAATTTGTGTGCAACATGCAGCCAGCGATTCGACTATTCGCGACAGCTGAGCGCCTGTTACACAGCGTAGCCCAAACACCTGGAATGGGGCACACATTTTCGGGATAGCCGGAGCGGAGCATTGTACGGAACCAGTGCCAGCAACTAGAGATGAGCTGCCTGGGTTTTTGGGAGTCGCTGTGACAACTGGGACTGTCACTGCCAAATATCAGTCACTGTTTAATAATAATGTGTTAACGGCTTACAAATTTATTTGTTTAGTTACTTTGAAATAACATTTCCAAACACAGTGCACCCTCGAATGAATGCACAACTCGTAAGAGAAAACAAACTGTTTGAGATATTTAACGTGAAGATATATTTTAAATATAACAATCGTTACAATTAACACTTTTGACATATTGCACATTCTACAATCTGATAAAACTTGGACAGACATCGGCAACATTCAGACTGAAAGATTTGATTAGCTTAATTTCTTTTCCTACAATTAGATTGTGGTTGTTAGTAGTTAAGAGCTGTGACTTTTATCGAATTGTGACTGTTATCAACACTGTTATCGTGACTGTGACTAAACATATCTGGACTGTTAATACCTTGACTGTTAATATCAGAAGTGTGACTGTTGTGGTTATTATCGCGACTTTGACTGCTAATAACTGGACTGCGACCGTTTCTCTGATTGCAAGTGTTATCGCTGTTGCAGCTTAGATTGTTTATATCCGAATTGTTTCTGTTAATATTGGTACTTTACATTAATAATCAATAATTGATATTGCACTGTTAACATTACTATTAACAGCTGCTAACGCAGGGACTGTGACTGTTATTATTTGAACTGTGACTGTTGATATGGGCTGTGTGTCTGTAATGTAAGACTGCAACTGTTAGCGGGACTGTGACTGTTATGATTTGTACTGTGACTGTTGATATGGGCTGTGTGTCTGTAATGTAAGACTGTAACTGTTAGCGGGACTGTGACTGTTATTATTTGAACTGTGACTGTTAATATGGGCTGTGTGTCTGTTAATATCAGGACTCAGTAATGTAAGACTGTAACTGTTAGCGGGACTGTGACTGGTAATATCGGTATTGTGTTACTATTGGCTTTCAGTCACAGTGTGGCACAATATTTGTCTGTTAGAGTGACTCAGTCGCAGGCTGATAACTTACAGGAAGGGACAATGCACATTATTAGCTGTAAGTTCGTTTAAGGGCTGTCTTCTTGTTAATATTATTATTGAGGGGATGTTTCGCTACGTTGCGAGAGGGTTCAATGCGCGCACTGTCCCAAAACTGTGGGAGCGACTAAGGCGGGGAGGCAGAGGCGGCAGCGACAACGCAGAAAAGCTTTGCGAAACCTGTTTGCTCGCCCAGCAGCAGCAGCAGCAACAGCAGCAGCAGCAGAGGCAGCAGCATTGACCTCAACTGAGTCAACGACAAAATATGCCAGTCGAGCCTCAGGGATCAGGCAATCGAAATAATGCAGAACATGGTGCGAAATATTTAATACAGAAATGCCTCAGCCCAAATGGCTGAAAGAGCTGCTGCCAGTTATTGTTGTCGTTGTTGCTGCTGTTGTTGTTGTTGTTGCAACTGCAACCGAAACCTGTTTTCAGTCAACAACATTCAACTATTTGGTAGCTCACATCTCTTCGTAGCCCACCTACATTTCTGGCCTTAGACGTCTAAGCCTAAGCCGGAGACTATCCGCCGGCTTAATTGGGTCATTCACTTGCTCGACAAAACACACACAAAACTTTTGAGCTACAACAACTTCCGGTACAACGAGACGAAGACGCACGAACACAAACTCGTAGAGAGAAAGAGAGCGATGGAGTTAGAGGTGGAAATATGTACATACATATGTGTAGAAATATACCAAAGAGCTGACGAGAAGGAGTGAGAGAATGAGTTGAGCGGAGCAAACGACTCTGATCTCAAGTCCATGAGTATACTATTGTAATATCTGATATGAATATACTTCAAAAGTATGTGAGCTGATGGCCATATATGCTAGTGCTCCTTAAACAAATGTTTGCGAAACATATGTATAAATAAATAAATTTCAAAGTATATTAGACTAAATTTAGAATTCAAATAACACGATTTTGTGTATTTAAATACTGTTAGTAATTGAAGAATTCGATTAAAAATATTTAAAAAATAAGAGTGTTTTATAGGATACGTTTTCCAAAATAATATCCTGAATTGTACATCCATGCTCATAACTTTATGACTTTAAAGTTTTAACGAATTTTAAGTAAAATAATCTTCGACTTCCCTACAGATTTTCAATCAAGTTCTTTAAGAATATGTTTCTTATTTTGAATTTTAGTAATCTTTATCCTAATCTTACAGATGGTTTATAACAGGAATGCCCTTATTTTGCCCTCTATATACTATATTGATTTACGCAATGCACTTCACTTATTAGGCATAATTATAATAATGTTTTTTATAAATAAATTGTTAAAATTTTATTCTTATGTTATTTTATTTAAAAATGAAATATTTAACAGGCTCAACGTCAACAATTCAGGGTGATATAGAAAGGAAGATATGAAAAGTATTAGCTGGTCATATAGCGCTATTCCGGATGCTGCCAAGCATCCTCATCAGTGACCTTAGTTTGTTAGAAATATTTGTCCAAACTTGTCCGTATATAAGCTCCCGTCTGTAAGGCGGATGCCTTAACCTCTGACCCATGGTTTATTTCAAACATTATATAAATATAGTTTACTTAAATGAACTTTTCAGATTTCATAGTTTAATAATACTCTCTCAAAACTTTATTTTAACATAACTATGTACGTCAAAACTCAACAGATTATTAAATAAGCTCGTTTGTCTTCTAGATTGATTTGGTATTTAAATTTATTAATTTGAATTTGAATTGAAAATTCTACGATTTTCCTCAACTCATTTTGGGAATTGAATAATACTCTTTTATCTATTTGAATCAATCAAATCAATTTGAAGGTACTATTACATGTTGTTAGGGGAATTTGATTGATTTGCGATTAATCCACACCGTCATCAAACGGTAGCTGGAGTTTCAGAGAACACTTTCACTTGCCCCCTCTCTTTAGTGTGCATTTCTCTCTCTCAGCAGCGAACAGGATCAAGGAAGGACAGCGCACAGAGGGCAAAGCAGCAGCCGAGTCAAAGAGTGAGAGAGCGACAGAGAGGGAGAGAGAGAAAGAGAATGGAAGAAGCAGACTCAATAGCAAAGAAGGCAAATAAAATGTTAACCCAAGCAAAGCAGTAAAAACTCAACCGACAACTTTTCGAGTCAGCAAATGCTGCCAGCGTCAGCTTCGACGTCGCAACGTGGACGTCGCCTCTGGGCAGAGCAGCAGCAGAACATCCATCAATCGTAGTCTGCGTTGGGAGCTTCAACTCCAAGGAAAATCCAGGCAATTGTTTCTAGAGAGCAATGAGAACAACAACAGCAACAAGCACATCAAAATGCAATCGCAGTTTCGCAAGCTGTCTTCGATTTGCTTTATTGCGAGGGCTGTCCCAGGAGTTACAAATATTTGGGATAGAAATATACACCTTGTAGATAGTTTACCATCAATATTTTTAGACAGTTATTGCTAAACTTAATGCTGTTTTATTATTTTCAATACCTTTAGTTGTACAAATAAATCCTTAGATGGCTAGTGCAAAACACAAATATTAAAATTCTTATTAAACAAACCTACATTGAACCATTAGACGGGTTAGTTCATACATTTAAAAAAAACTTCGTTAAAACCAAGTATAATACAGTAGACGCTCGCATATTAGAACCACTTTGTCTTTAAGGTAATTCTAATTCTATGAAAATCTTCAATTTCTGGAACATTTTTTTTATTCGAATATATGTAAATAATAAATGGAGAAAACTTACTTTAATAAAATATAATAGAATTCTTTTTACTCCCTATACCCATAATATGGGTAAAAAGGGGTTATTAAATCTGTGAAAATGTATGTAACATTCAGAAGGTGTCATATCCGACCCTATAAAGTTACGATTTGGCCATGCCCGTCTGTATGAACTCGTCGATCTCAGCAACTATACGAGCTAGTGACACCAAATGTAGGTTTCTGAATACCATACGCCGATTACGTTTGTTTCCAATTTCAGATATCTCTCCCCGTTCCCGCGCAATTCGATAAAAACGTTTTACAGATACACTTTTTAAGATATAGATCTGGAAATTAGCATGTATTTAGCTTAAGTCTCTTTTAATCTACTGTCCAAATTTCACGAATATCGGATAATAAACACGGAAGTTATTCACAAAAGAAGATTCATTGGTACAGCGCGGGGGAAGAAGCAGCACAGCCACAACTTAAGATGCCTTGTTTGCGCTGACGCTTGCGTGTGTGCGGGTTTGTGTATGTGTGTGTGTATGCGTAAGTGTACGAAGATGAGATCGGAAATTTTTAACTGGATACAGGGATTTTGTAGTCGGGTATACTCGACTATAACATTCTTACTTGTTTTAATAAAAATAGAATGTATAAAAAAACTACAAATAATTGCGATAATGTTCCTTTTTTTTTCATTTTATACAATATTTATTTAACAAAATTAATGTTCAACGCTGTTCAAAGTTTTACAAACTTCAATTCTAATTTCTGGAAGATTCGAAATTCAGAGTATTCTAATTTATGAGCTTCTTCTGTATTCTTATTAAAAATAACTACATAAAAACAATAGAGGGGTTAGTCCATACATTTAAAAAAAAAAAACACGTTAAAATTACGCATTCCTCAATGTTACTTTTTATTAATATTATTATTATTATTATATTAATGTATATTATTATTATTTATATGGTATATCCAGGGCTCTCTTTCCTTGCACTTTTGTGCTTTTACTAGAATATTCTCAAAAGATAATTCATTTTGCACATTGATTTTATATTTAAAGGATTTTCGGAAATTGTTCAAGTTGCTCTCGTACTATTTTGACAATCGCATTGTTGTTGTTGTTGTTGTTGTTGTTAGAGTTAGAGTAGCCCACTTAAACTGGTCCGCAGATTGATCTATTTTTAGGTTAGCAGAAGCTTTAAGCTTTTGCAAAAGCTCATAGGCGAAGCAACAACAAAAAGTGAAGTGGCAAATGGCTGTCAAGGTCTTTATTGGGAGGTTTCATCCGCCCACACATGAACGTTTAAGGAGTAGAGAAAAACGAGAGATGGAAAAGAAGAACAAGAGGTTTATACACTTACCCAACATTAGCGCGATTGGCAGACGCTAAATGAGTGCGGCGCTTTGCGATAATCCAATTTGATTTTTTCATTAGTTTGCTATTTCAATTCAACAAAAACAACTACAACTACAAATTTATTAGATTGCAAACACCACAATAACAACAGCAACAACAATAAGAGCAGCGCGGAAATCAGTTCAAAACTGCGGCCGCTGCTGCTGCGTATGTGTGTATGTTATGTATGTGTGTGTAAAAATCAAAACAAAACATGACAAAAACACACACACACACACAAAGAGAGCAGTGACTGGGAGAGCGCGAGCATAGCCGAAAGAGAGAGAGAGAGAGGGAGAGAATGAAAAACGGCGAGAATAAGCATAGAAGAACAACAAAAAATAAGACTGAGATCGCTGTACAGTGTTGTTGTTATCGTTGTTGTTGTTTCTGTTGCTATTATTATAGTTGTTGTTGTTTTTATGTCTGCCTTTTGTTTTGGCTGCCTGGCTGCAACATGTTGAATGTTGCACCCAACACACAAACACACACACACACAAACAGAGTCAACAGACTAGCCCTAACGGTAAATGTAAAAACAACTAGCAGCGCGTAACTAAAACTTGCATTTTATGTAAATCATTTTTGAACTGCATTTTAATTATTGAATTAAACATAAGCAATTGCACAATGCATTTTGCAGCAAGCTGTTTGAATACGTTGGCGGCGTTTATTTGAACACAGGACGAAAGGACGCGCGCAAAGAACTGGTAAATTTAGTAAGTTGGCAAATAATTATATTTATATTACATTTATGCTCACTTTGAGTTGTTAAACACACGGTATACATGAGCGCGCACTGCTATGTTTGTTTAATGTTTATTCGGTTAGCGTAAATATGCCCGAGAAATACACGGAACGCCAAATATGTAGAAAAACACCGCGTACGTGATCTGCATACAACAGAAAAAAAAGCGGTACTGACGCGGTGTGGCCGTTTTCGGCTAACCGAAAATTTCTACCCTCTGAATACCAGACTTGAGAAACATACCAACAAGCCAAATAGTGCTGTAAAACGTTGACGGGAAACATTTGCATTCGACGAATTAAAAAACAAACTGCAATATAAAAGTATAAGCAAGTTGTTGGTCAAATATTAATAAATAAATATACCAAATATACATCTATACTTGATATTGTTTAAAACATTTTATATTTTCAAGTAGGACGAAGTGCGGCAAGAATTTGCTGGGGCGTAATTGTCAGATGTATTTTGATATGAAATTTTCTCTGCCGCGGCTTATATTTATCTATTAAAAAACATTATACAAATGAAGTGGTAATTTTGATTTGGTTTTTCATAAAATTTGTGCAAATCAAAACAGTTTCAGGATCGACACAAATCAGTGTTGATAGATTTGGATGTTGTGGACAGCTGTTTGCCTTGAGAGAGGGCGCGAAATGCTGTTCAGGATTTGAATTGTTGCTGCAAAGCATGAAAAGCAAACATCAAAACAACAAAACTTAAGTTAAAAGTGTTTTGAAACAATGCTACAAGCATTTATTCTCAAACATCCTTTTGTTTTTCCCTACATTAAGTGCAGTTTATGGTGCAAACAGGAGATATACACGAAATACTTGTATATTATTATATATATATTAAGTGTGTATAATATATAAAACATATCTCTTATAAGAGATGTGATGCATATAATAAACACAATTTTTTAAAATATCTAGCCCGGTTGCCCTATAACCGAAGAAACAAATACTTACGATAAGCATCAAACCTTTGATCTTTCATTACATTAGGTATTTTTATTTATTAATCCAACATAGTATATAGAATGATTTAGTCACAGCATATTATTTAAAGCGTTATAATTTTTCTCTTAATTACACTATAAAAATTAAACTTGTGGTATGACTTAGTCATTATACTAGTACAAAAATACTAATAATTTTTATCAAGCCAATGTAAAAATAATATATTGTTGAGTACTTTTGGTTCCAATTTGTTTCTTTTTTCCGTAATCATGTTACACGCCATGGCGTATGCCCGCTCTGCCGCTGCACTGCTTGCAGGCATTGAATGTACTTGAAGAGCAAATTGGGATAACAAAGGATATGATTGAGTATTTTCTTTCCACCACTTAATCACATCAAAATCTTCGGATATTTGAACTGTTTTGTTGCTATAATTTTCTACTTCGATTTCCTCAGTGGGCGTTTCTTGTGCTGTCTTTTGGGATGAATTTAATAGTGTCGGAAAGAAAAACTGAATGTCCTGTTTGGGGGATGGCGATGACTCTGAGATTAAATCATCTGAATTATTTGAGTTAAATGAGCAGTGGGATAGAGGCGAGCTTTTGCTTAATGGTACCAAAGATACACTAGATGAGGCAGTATTATTTTTTAATTCTTTAATGCAGGCTTTGCAAAAGTCTTTGATTTCTCTGAGATCTGTTCTTGGCATACTGAGAGCTGGTGGATAAAGGAAAAATGCAGCTTTGTGCCACAAACTTAAGTTAGTGGTCCATATTTGATCGATGTTTGCAATTATATTTGTTTTAAACATTGCTATTGGAGCTATGTCGGTATTGTTGGGTGCGCAAAGACTTTTTACTTTATAAATTGAAGGTAAAACAAAGCATAAAGAGGGTGAACTGCATATTTGCAATTTCTTGAAAATTACTTCAAAGTCTTTGCAGAGTTCCACAAGGATTGGTAGTGTTGCTTTGCTGGTATCCAAAAGCCGTTGTCCTGCTTCGTCTTCACTTAGTTCTTCGTTGATACCTTTCCAATTATTCACTATAGTTCTTAACATACTATAGTTGGAATTCCACCTTGAAGGACATTCGTTCATTAGAGAAATATGTATTCCCCTCTCCAGATAAGCTATTTTCAAATATTTGACAAGTTTCTTGCACGACTCCAGTGCTTCTGCAAGCTCCAATGTTTCATCCAACGACTTATCCAAAACATTGGCAAACAAATGGCTACTGCAGTTGAGACGGGTATTATTTGCTAAAGCTTTTGCAACATTTGCATCCCTATCTGTTATGAATTTAATGGCTTTAATATTCTGCACTCCGAAATCGGCAAACAAGCATTCCAACTTTCTTTGAATATTTGCAGATGTTGAGCTCTGAAAATCAATCGATTTCATTCCTAAAACAAGATCTAAAAGCTTTGAATCTTTCTCATAGTGCAACGTAACGGTTATGAAGTTACGATTAACATAATTGTCAGGCCATACATCAATTGTGGCAGTTGCAGCTCCGATATTAACAACATCATTGATTTCACTTCTAATTTGGTTTCTTTTTTCTTCAGCCGACTCCCGTATTTTGCATGAAATTGTCCTTGGATCTGACAGCAAGTCCTCAACATCGACGTTCTCTCCGTACGCAGCACCAATCTTAAGAATAAACTGTACTAGCTTAACGAAGCCCGGTCCTTTGATAGTCGATAAGGGCCGACAATCCTCAATGATCCATCTTGTGCAAGCCTGAATAGCTTTACTTTTGTCATTTGGTGAAACAGTTTGTAAAACTTGGGGTTCCCTGACCGCTCGACAGCACTTATGCCGATTCAGATTCGATGACTGGTTTCCTACGTATTTGAGCAGCTTACGACACGTGCGGCAGTACACGTATCCCTTGATAACCTTTTCATCTGCATCCAATATTTCGGATAGTACGTTCCAAATAAAACTTCTTCCTTTATGCCGTGGGGACAAGGTGTAAATGCCTTCTGCAAGTTGTTGAGCCACAAGGTCATGAGGATACGACATTATATCCGATACCTGTAAAAAAAATTTCATTTGTGTAAAATACTAGTACATACTTTGAATTTGAAATATATCTCTTTTAGTAAATAAATATACACAGCATTTTAAACAAATATTTACTGAAGGAGAATTTTTCGCTTATCATTTTAATCCTCTTTCTGTAATTCCTTACCATTTAGAATATAGTTTTATATAAAATTTATATCCTTAATGTACAATGCAGCAAGTTTTGCTAATTTATTCACAGTACAAGAAATGTTCGCAAAACGGGGACTCCGAAAGAAGGAAAAGTATTCAGAACATTATATTACAAATAATATATTCTCAACAATTACTGCTAGAAGTCATGTTATTATCTAATCATAATTATTGTTTGCCAAATTGTTTTTATTCCCTGCACTAATAAGATCAGTGAAAGAGGGTACTACGAGTGAAATTGGTATGGACCAGCCGGGAGGCGACATCTCACTATAAAGTATATACATATGTATTTTCTTGACCAGTATGAATAGCGGAGTCGATCTGGCCTGGCCCGTCGGCATATATATGTACGCAGGTAACTCGGAGTTTTTATATAAATCACCGAACTTAGTAGTTTATTTCAAATTTTGACTTATCCACACCACAACCCCGCGTATTTTTGGCATGCATAATTCTTGTGTTTCTCCTGATCTATTCCAAGTCATAATAATGTATAAACAATACAGAAGTTATTCTAGAAGATGTAGTACTGTAGCGCGGCGGAGCCAAAAGCGTAGCCACTTGAAGTGCTTTGCTTAAGTATGTGTAGAAAGATGTGTTCAGGAATCTTAATACTGGGTTGCAACGACTTCAGCATTCATACTTGCTTTTTTATCGGCTCTTTCACAGACAAAGTTTTAAAAGTGACCTTCCGCGTGCTTTTCATTACTTTGTTTACGTTTTTTGTGAGTTTGCGTAGGGTAGGTATCTTTATAAACAAAATGTTTTTCATACAAAAACATAGTTGACAACCTATTATTCCTATGGGAGCTATATGATATAGTGATCTGAACCGGCTGGTTTTTAAATATGTGCTGCCTGCACCGAAAATAAAGACTTGTGCCAAATTTCATAATCATAGTTTTAAAATTGAGCGATAAGTTACAATGTAAACATTCGAGCTGGCAACATTTTTTAACTTTAAATACGTATTATTTAATAAGTATTGCGCCTACAGGGCACCAAGACCTATCAATCGATGCGTCTTACAATTCTCTACAGGATCCTAATGTGAATCTTACATCAGACTTAATTTACAGGCACAGACTAAGGTTTTCTAAAATAAGTCGTTGATTTTCATACATTTTTTAAGCGCGTGGGGTCATGTGACGCCACGCGCTCGCGCGCCGAATAACGGTGCCTAACGGACATGCGCATGGCGTGTTGTGTGTGTGCGGCAAGCAATACAAATGCTTTGAATGTGTTGTGTCGGTGTGCGAAATGCCAGTACAACCTAACCGTTACCTGAAAATTGCCGTGCGAGATAGAAAATAAAGATGTCCTGTATAAAAAATGTATTTACTCTTATGAATTGTGTATATAACCGGTGTCCAGTTGTTCGAGCGTGCACTGTAAACATGCATACATATGTATGTATGTGTGTACAAAGATATAAACAACGCCAAAAATCTTGTAATAAGAAAGTAAATCATTAAATATACTATACTCACGGAGAAGAGACCACTCAGTTGTTTATTTGCGTTGTAGTTCGTTTGTATATGTGTGTACAATAAAAACTTTCGACGTTGCGGTACCTGTCAAGACGAAATGGAAGTTGCGGTGGTAGAATAATACTCGGTTGTCTGTGTGCCGCACACATAAAACGAGCGTTCAACTTGCGGCCGATAAGTATTTGTATCGACTGTGTGCTTGGTATTGTAAACACCGTATTTTGCATAGCAACCAGAATACCACCGCATGCGTTTATCTGCAGCCGACCGGTCTTTCTGCCGTACATACATATATCGATAGCACAATCGATAAGTCCACTTTTTATCGAACTAAAAAATACCATCTGTCAGCTGTTTCAATTTGCGAATTTTCATTTCATTTTGTTTTGTTTTTATTTTTATGTTTATATAAAATTTACGGCCATTTCAAATGCAATCATGAACAACGACTGGCCAGGCGACGATGATGAATTTGACCTGGCACTAAATGACGAGGCGCTGGGGAAACTCTTGGACGCGCCGCCGCCGCCGCCGTCTGCCACAGCAGCAGCCAAGAACCAACGCCGAATGCGATGGCTTTGATGAAAGTGCCGGCAATAATTGGCTCTATCCGAGCAATTTACCTCTGCGCTCGTATCAGCACAGCATTGTGCAGGGGTCCCTCTATCGCAATACATTGGTGGTCCTGCCGACGGGTCTCGGCAAGACCTTTATTGCATCGGTTGTGATGTACAATTTGCATCGCTGGTATCCCCATGGCAAGCTAATATTTATGGCGCCAACGCGTCCACTGGTTTCTCAGCAGATTGCCGCATGCCAGAAAATTATGCCCTTTCCACCGGAGGATACAGTGGAGCTTACCGGCAGACTGCCGCGTGCCAAACGCGCCGAGCTGTGGATGAGCAAGCGTGTCTTCTTTGTCACACCCCAAGTGGTTCAATCGGACATGCTGGACACGGGCGACGGTCTGCAGTTTCCTTTTATGTCTATTAAGCTGCTGGTTGTCGATGAGGCGCACAGGGCCAAGGGACGCTATGCATATACGCAGGTAAGAAAGTACTCGTAGATGGTATCATATTTATTATTATAATTAAATCTATTGTACACGCTTCTCTTTTATATAATTCCTTGAAAGCTCCGAAGAATTAAGGAAATTGTAATACCCAAGCGCATATATTGAGAAATTGTGATTCGTTAGAGCCCCACTTCTTCCAAACTGAACTTGATTCCCATTCTGGCTAGATCATAAGCTCCTTTATTCCCATGTGCCTATATCTTTATGCTCTGGAAACTATCCTGTTGTTGCTTTACGGCTGGACAGGATGGCATATTTTTCTATTCCATCGTATAATACTTTGAATATTAAATTAAAAACATCTAGTTATGATGTAGGGTTTCATGGAATGCACGTCTCTAATCTAAGAAAGTGGCCAGATTCTCTGCTGTGAGATTTTTTTTCTTGGTGCAATACGTCTGGGTGTAGTTCTCTTGCTTAATTATCATCACATGTTTTAGAAATTATTTTTATTAATATCAATATCTCATGCAGGTAACGGAATCTTTAATGGCGCGTAATCAAAATTTTCGTGTGCTGGCCTTGTCCGCCACGCCTGGACGCACCATGGATGATGTGGCTGCTGTTTGTCGTAATTTGTACATCTCTCATCTGGAGGTTCGCTGGGACAACTCCATTGATGTGCAGCCGTATATACATCAGCGGAGCATGCGTACAGTTGTTGTGCCGCTCAAGGACAGCATCAAGGAGCCGCGTGCGCGTTTGCTACAAATCATCGATCCTTATCTACGGCAGCTTATTACAGCAGATGTTTTGAAGAGTGCACGCGGCAATATCTCGCGCAATACTTTGCTGTACGATCAGGGTCGCTTCCAGGAGCGTTCAGCGAGCGGACAGCGTCATCCCGAGCACAGTCTCGTTGCAAGTAACTTTTCAATGTGCATTAGCTTGTATCATGCGTTGGAGTTGCTCGAGCGGCATGGACTACGCGTTTTTGTCAACAATTTCGATGCGGATGAGCGAGGACGTGACAAGTTTGTGCTACGCGATGCGGCACTCAGGGATCTGGTAGAGCACACACGTCAGCAGCTGGGCGCCAATCCACTGGACATTTCCACGCGTCCCATGACCAACGGCCAGGTGCCGCCGATGCCCTTGAAGCTAGACTTCGGACATCCCAAATACGAGCAGGCGCGTCTGGTGATGCAGCTGCATTTTGAGGTGAGCATTTGGGTCAATCCAAGGAAAATATTGCAAAAACTTGTTATATGAAGCACTTGTAGTTTTCAAGATATTCTGACTAAACTCTTTGATTTGTATTTGGTCAAGAAGTCAGTCCTTCATATGTTATAGCTCCTATAGAAACAATCTGTAGAGAAATGAGTTGTATGTAAAACTATTTTGTTTATGAAGATATGTCATCTCAAACTCAGCAAAATTTAAGTTTTGTGTGCTCGTGATCAAATTTGATCAAAGTATACAATGATAACGGCTATTGATGAAACAAGAAAATAAACTTGTTTGAAAATATACCATTTTTTAGAAATTGATTAATTGTTGTAGGAAAATTTAAAATATTTCATTGAAACTGTCGACGGGAGTAAAAAAATATAAGTTCAAATGTCCTCAACGCAAGATTAGCCTTTAATTTCAAATATAGAATTCAATTAAACATTTATGAACTGAAAACTGTTATTATCCTCTCATTTCAGGCGCATCCCGATTCGCGTGCCATTGTCTTCTGCGAGTATCGCGAATCCGTCATGCTGATTCAACGTTTACTCCTGCAGCACAGGCCGCTGGTGCGACCTCGTTGCTTTGTGGGTCAGAGTGGCAATGGCGCTGGCATTTGTGCCCTGACACAGAAGGAGCAACTGCAGATTATGTCGGACTTTCGCAGTGGTACTAGTAACGTACTGGTGGCCACCTCCATTGGCGAGGAAGGTCTCGATGTGGGCGAGGTGGAGCTGATTGTTTGCTTTGACATATGTAGCTCGAATCCGGCGCGTTTTGTGCAGCGCATAGGGCGCACAGGTCGGCAAAAGCGCGGTCATGTGGTTATGTTAGTCACCGAGGGACGGGAGCAGCAGCTGCTTAAGGAAGTGCTGGCCAACAAGGATGCAACGAATCGCAAGCTGCTGCAATCGCCTGTGATCAAGAGGTCGCTCTATGAGCATGCGCCGCGACTTGTGCCGCCTCAGTTTAGTCCAAAATGTGAGCAGCGATTTATGGAACCCATTCCAATAACAAAACCCGACACAACCTCACCCAAGCAAAAGACACGCAAGCCACCCAAAGAGCCAGCGGTCAAGTGTCAGGATCTGCGTAAGTTCTTTAAGCAAAGCCAAGACAGATTTCTGCAGGGCGTGCCGACCTATAAAATGAGCGAGGCCTCGCAGCAAATGTTACAGCAAGAAGTGGCTCGTCACAGCGTTAACATTAAGAACTTTTTGCTGGACACACAGACGGCAACGCCCACGGCAACATCCACTGCCTCGCCCGCTGCCACGATCACGACCAGCACCATTAGCAGCAGCCAGGAGGAGACACAGCGTCTGCGCAAGATTACACGCCTGCTGCAGGCTAGCAAGCCACTGCTAACGGAGTCACAGCGCAACCAGGATCTTGTAGCACAGCTGCAGGACAAACAGCTCCCGCATTCACTTAAATTGTATTTGCTGCAAAGCAATGCGCTGTTTGTGCGTGAAACTCACGCCAAAATGCAACAGCAAATGCAGCAGGAACTGCCGGAGGCGCGTTTGAACTCCAGACAGCAGCGCACGCGACGTATCTACGAGCTTGTGCTGGACGTGTGCAATGGCCACATGGAGCGTCTATTGCAGCAGGAGGCGGCATGTGCGGAATTGACGTTGCGGGATTTGTTGCAGCCGGAGGATGCCAAGCGGCACAAAAAGTTTGAGGCAGACTGCTCGGAGATATTTATGGGCTTGTATGAGCAGGGATTGTGTGCGGATAACCATGGGCTAATACAGCAGCAGTTGGAGCAGCTGGAACTGCGACAATTGGAGCAAACAGTGAAAGAGCAGCTGGGCGATGAGTCCACAGGCATTTACGAGCACTGGGAACAGCATGAAGAATTGGAGCACGAAGTGTCAATAATGTTGCACCAGCAAAGCTCTTCAGTCTACCAAAGTCAATGGCAGGAGTTTGTGCAGAATCGAAGTGCAGAGCAGCACAGCTCGACCCCATTGCGATCAAAGCAAGAGAAGCCGGACCAGCAATTGAACGACAGCTCCATAGTGGAATCTAGCCAGTTGAGCGCCAATTTAAGTCGCTTGAACTGCCTCATGACCGCGGCCAGCACGCCTCTTAATAAAAAGTTACAAGCTGTGCCCCAGAACTCGCTGCTCAATGCATTAGATGAGAATCTTTCTGCCTTTGGCCAGCTAGCTGAACAGGAAGTGCTGCCGAGTTGCACGCCTAAAGCGGAGCTAACAATAGTCGCTACGGAAGCTGCAACAGCTGGGGATATGTCAACACCAGATGGACTTGACATAGATCTCAATGATTTTCTAGATCCACTGCCAGAGGAGCAAATGCTGTTGCAGTCCACCGCAAAAGAGAACCAACCACCCGCAACGGCATCTGTAGAGGCCGCAGACTGTGCAACCACACCACGCAACATGTCGCCGGATCTGTTTGCAGAGGAGTCCTTGTCGCCCTGGAAGCCAAGCGCAATAACCGCGCCCATTCAGCCCAAGAGTCTGGCTGCCAAGCTAGCAGCCAAGATACCTACTAACCCAGCTGCACTCTCCCCCGAGCAGCAAAAGATCAGCGCGTCTGTTGGAAAGTCGCCCAGCATCTTTGAAAACTATCTGCAGGGCATGCGTGGACGCGGGCAGCTATCCAGGGCGGCACAGAGGCTACATAGCATGACCAGCTCAACATGCACAGCGGCTTTTAATGCAGCCGCTGGCTCTGGGCAGGAGGAGGATTCACCAATTGTGCGTCGTCGGCCAGCCAAGCGAAAAATTTATGAAATCTCCGATGAGGAAGATGAGGAGAAGGATGAAAAGCCTGTGCTGGTAACGCAGCTAATTGCTGATGATAGCTTTGAGCACGTGCCCGCCACTCAGCTGGTAAGTACAAATTGTCCTTCACTTACTTCTCAACTAATTTGGAATTGCTTAATTAATAGCCAGAGCTAACGCCACCACCACGAAAGTCGCGACGGAAGCGAGCCAAGCCTAACGCCTTCATCATACAGGAAGCGGAACAAAGTGGCTCCGATGACGAGGAGGACGAAGATGCGGAACGCACCATAGGCTGTTACCTTAAAGATTCCGTTATAGTATCCAGCGACGATGATGATCACAACGATACCACTGCGCATGCCATGTACCTCCAAGCCGTCAGGTAATTGCTATAGATCAGTCACGTAGCCAATTAACTAATGTTATTTATATTCAAGGAGTCCTGTGCGGCGTCCTGGTGCCTTCAAAATACCTGCGACGCGCGTTTATGACAATGAATCCATATTCTCGCAGCCCGTGGAGGCAGAGCCTTCGCAGTATATTCCTTGCTCTTTTGTTGTGAATGATGACAGCGTGGCTCACGAGAGCCGGGACATGTCCGAATGTCCTTTGGAGCGTGCCGAGCGCATCTTGAAAGAACAGCGCCGCCAGCGGAAGCGGGGTGGAGCATATGCGCCCGTCATAATGCAAAACCCAACTGTTGCCAAATCCAAGCGCCGCCGCATACACACAATGAGCGATTCCAGCGATGAGGACGATGTTGTCTTTGTCCAATGACAGTGCCATTTTCAACTGTGAGCTACCAGTTAAGCCTTATGTCCTGTGTCATAATAATTAAATGCTGTGATTGTACATTTTATTATGCTCTTGGTGAGTTCCATTGCGAATGCCTTTCATTTCGATTTTAATTATTTACACTGTGTGCAGACTGAGGTTTATGTATGCTTAGTTTATTTTTAATATAACGTATAAGTTGAAGTACTTTATTTATTTAATACTTTGGTTTGTATTTCTGGTTCCAGTTGTTTAACGGAGCTAAAATGGGAAGAAAACAGAATGAAGATATGCATTTAGTAACTAGACCATGTACCATGTACCTTGATAGCAATAACTATTGTAATTTATTTGTGAATTTACTATAAGGATATATTTAATAATGTACGTTACTTCTTGATAATACAATTTTATATTGTTTTCTATACGTTGTGCATTTTAATTCTTCAGATAAAATTGAGTTTACTTTGGTACTGAATTTTCAAACGAAAATATCGTATATTAAGATCCGTAGTCTGGACTTGACGATCTCGTACTTAAATCGATAAATATCTAAGGACTATCTGAAATTTTTGTTAATCACAAAAACATAGCAAGGAGGAGGTCAAATTGAAAATGTTTATAAATTGCGTTTCGTGTTCTCAGCTTTATTTGAACCCAATGTAAAAGTAATATAAAATTGTTGATAGTTGGCAGCAAAGCACACACATGTTTAGAGTCTTGTAGATAAAGTTTCTATTAACTCTTGTAAGGCACCCAGTACTCATAAATGGGTAAAAGTGAGTCTTGAAACTGTGCGACCCTATAAAGTAAATATCTTCCTGATCAATGTGAACAACAGAGTCCATCTGGTAGGTTTCAGAGTCTAAATAAACCAAATTTGATCAGTTGATTTTTCTATACCATACGCAAAAAAGTTTTCTGGATACCTGGGGGGCCACACTCCGCAAATTGATAACAACTATTTACAACCATTATTAACCATTAAAGATATGGTCTTGATTTGTTTTGTTGACCTAATTTGAAACCAAACAAACACTGAAGGTACTCAAGACATTATCTTTCATACAGCCAACCAGAGCAGCAACAGCATAGTAGTTATTAAAAATGCCCTGCTTGCTTGGACTGCCGCTGAACTGATTGTTTGGGAATCTTAAACCTAGCTGCAGGGTGTCTCGTAGTCGGGTATACTCAACTTAAGCTTTCTTATTTGTTGAATACGAGTTCGACTGATAAGTAATGTTATCGTGCATCGAGAAACGGACCTAAGTACGAGTACTACGCATTCATATGAGTATACTCTGTTATGTTCTGCTGATGTTGTATATACGCGGGTACAGACAAATCTTCAAGATTTTGTCGTCTCGCCCACCCCCTCATCCGTAAATAAGGAAATATCATATCATTCCTATCCTTATAACTTCTAGAACGATTGGACAATACAAATTTTTGTCACGACCCGGTATATGGTCAAAATGAAACAGATAGAGAACAGAGTGTTCCGCAGTCGGTAGCTTCCGACGGAACCTTCTTGTTTTTACTGCTTACCTGTTCCAAGATGGTTCGGCAGCTTCCTGATAAAAACTAAACCAAGTAGCTGCGCGTGGGCGTTTGATAATCACTGGCGATGGGCTTGAACGTCGTGTTATGACGCTGCTTATAGAGATCCCTGGGCTGCACGTACAGCTCCTTGAAGTCCTCGCTGCTCACATGTCTGCTGGCTGGGCCCAGGCACATACCCACGCCGTGACCATTGCTCCGCAGCTGCACCTCCGACTCGTAGATGTTGTCCACCAGTGCCTGGCGCGACTTGGCCGTGGCACGTCGTCTGCTTTTCTGGCTAAAGCCCGCTGTTGGCGGCGAGTTGTCCAGTCTAGCGCGACGGGATGCAATGCCCGTGCAGGTGAGTATGATGCCCAGCAGCACACTGAACTCCACCAGCGCCAGGACGAGACTAGCAGCCAGGAAAATGCCATATTGTTCACGATACCAGGCATCCAGGTGCTCCAAACACGATTCGGTGTAGCGCTCCCGTTCATAGACCGCACGCTCCAGCGACTGACACTGTGATTCATTGGCGGGCTTGGGATCCAGAAAGGCCAGCGGCTGTGGTGCATTCGCAAGCACACAGCAGCTCAGTGGCACGGGCCAGTTGCGCTGTCCGTAGCTCTGGAGGCGCCACAGCGAGGTGTCGTAGTCCAGGGAGCTTCTCATGCCACAGCAGCCGAAGCGAGTCTGTGCCAAGTCCATGGCATTGGTGAACTGTTCCTGGCCGGGCACACCATAACTGCGCTGCAGCGCCTTAACCATCTGCCCCTCATCCAGACTGATGCCCAGGCAGTGCGGCCAGAGCGTGATGGCCAAGCAAATCACCGACTCCGCCAGCAGCAGCACCACCACGCTCAGAAAATAAACGCTAAGGAAGCAGTAGGTGTGCAGACAGCTTGCCCAGAAGCCCACCACTGCCGCCAACACGGCCACAAATCCTGCAATGGCCAGACCCAGGGCGATGTAGTAGAGCAGCGGCTGTGGCAAGGAGCTCAACTGCTCGCTGGGAGCGGCCAGCAGGCGTGAGAGCAAAATGCGTTTGCTGTCCGTATAGAGATAACAGCCTGCCACAATCAGCAGCATGCCACTGAGCTGAAAGAGAACAAACAAGAGCGGGAAGAGAGATTGGGTAAACAAAAGCCACTCTTATTGTGTGGTTAGTGAAAAGCATGAGGTCTGCACACTCAACGGAAGTTGGATCCCAACACCCCCTTCGCCACCTCCATTCCCATTTGTTGTTAGCTGGTTTTGTTGTTTTGGTGCCAAGCTGCGCCTGCGCTTAGCCCGTCCGCTTGGGAGTCAAAAAGTGTTGGCGCAAAAAAAACAACAACACTTTTGGCCTCCCTCCCATTCAAATGCTTTCGATCAGCCAAGCAGAACAAAATCGAGCAACCAAATGGTAAAAATTCGTGGGAGGGACGAAACTCAAATACGCTTCCAAAGTCATATTCGAGGTACGAAGACAGAAGTAAAAAGGAATTAAGATAAGATAACCCGAAAGACTGATCTTATGTCGTTTTAATTGTAAGTGTAAGCTGGCACTTTATAGTTTACTATGAAAATGAGAAATGGTTCCAGAACTCAGAACACAAAGGCTATCATAACTTTTCTGACTTACCAGATTGGAAAGATTAGACCTATTTCATTTTACTCTGAAACTAACATCGCAAAATGTATGTATTAATTGTAATTATTTGTATTTCCGTTGTTCTCAATAAAGCAGCTTAGAATCGTACTTAAATTCAAAATATACGTTCTATATTGGAAAATGATATTGAATATTCATTGCATCCTTGTATTTTTTAAGTTTTACCAAAAAGATTTTAAGCCTCTTCGCATAACCATAATACTCTTTAATATAGGTATTGCATGTACAAATGGTTGTACTGAAATAAATGAAGTTTAACAAAAACAATTTCGGCGGCTTGTTACGAGTATAGGGCCTAGATTTCACCCCGAATTCATATAAGTGCAAATACTTACCAAAAATAAAAAATTGCAAAAATTGAGCACAAATTTGTGATTAAAACAGCGCCCCATGTCACGGTTTGGGGCTTTCAATGTGGGTGTTGGTAATTAATTAAATGAACTAGAATCTAATTGAGCGGTTAGCGCGGTGGCTTGTGGCAACTGCAGGCGACGCAGAAGATAAACCAGAGTTGAGTTCACACACATTACATACTATCAGCGGATGGGCAACGTTTAATAGGAAATTCACCAAATGCGATTTAAATTTTCAACGGTTTTTCCAAGCGGCTCGCGTATTGCTCGAGTGCCAAACAATAACTGAAAGTCCATATCTGAAGCAGCGGAGAGTGGCAATAGCAACTTTGTGGCAACAAGCTGAGGCAAGTTCATGTGTGCGAGGCTAGAGAGAGAGAGAACGCCCAGCTCTTGGCTGACGTTTCGCTTTTATGATCATTCTCTCACTCTTGTACGCCCACGGTCTTTCTCTTTCCCACTCTCTCGCTCTCCCTGTTACTCTTTTGGGGATACTATCTGCAGCTGCAGCCAAATGGAACCGCTTGTAAACAATAGTCAAAGGCAGCCAGAACAACAACAACTACAACTACAACTACAACAATTAGAGCTGGACAGAACGTTGCATGGAAAACTTGTTGGACGGCTTATCTTTCTATGTGCGAGAGTTGCTCTCCAAGTTTTGGAGAAGAGTGCCTAGAAGTAGAGTTCATTAAGAAGTGTGAATTCTCTAGTCGAGGGTGCTCGACAAGGAGGTACCGTCCAGTTGCGCGCCTTAGACCAAAGATTTTTTGATTAACTTCTGTCATATATGGCATTTTTATGAAAATTATGCTCTACAAAGTTAGCATAAATAGCCTAATATGCATCAAAAAGGCTTTATCTTAAAAGTTGCATTTGGAAGTGTAGTGCACATTTGAAAATATAATATTCCTTCGATACGAACATAAAAATACTGGAATAATACAAGACTCTTTAAAAAAGTTGTTTTTATTTTTCGGTTTTCTTTAGTAGTTCACTCTATTGAGCGCGTACTGTAGTTTCCTATACAAAGTATAATGGTAAATAAGAACAATAGCTTGGGTTTTTACTGATTTACATACATGGTTGGTTTGATTCTGGAGTATAATCCATAAGTTATATGATTGAAAATATTTTCCTATACAGGTACTTATAATACCTATTTGTACCTTTAAGACCAGTGTGAAATTGTGTGCTTTGTTTTAAAATAAGGCTTACCTATGAAAGAAGTAACAACTTCTTATATTTTATATACACACTCTATACATATTTACATATTCATGCATCAGAATAATCTATTTGAAAATGTATAGAGCAACTCTCGCTAAGGCTTAGATCATTGGAGACATTTTAATTGAGTTTTCTTGTTGACCTGCTCTCCCACTGTCTCTCTCTCTGCCTCTCCCCAATTCTCTCTCTTTGTTGTAGTTTGCTCGACCACTTTACCGTTGTGATCCACATGGCGCTCGCATTTCCGCTGTCGCTGCGCAATTCGTAGATGTCCGGAGGCCCATAAAATCATTCATTACTTCACTCTTTTGCATTTGGGGTCAAAGCTGTGGGTCCAACCACTTGCCTGGGGTGGGTGGGCAACAAGAAGCAGCACATCGAGTGGCGGCATAGATGCAACGTCTAAGTGAATACTTCTTATCGAAATTGGGAAAATTAGGAGCTGGGGTTAAGAGGAGCGTGTCTGCGGGGGCGTTCAATGAACTTGAACAATTAAGAAATGTGGGTAAAATAAAACACTACTTTTGAACTTTTAATATTTAGGCAATCTTAACGATAGCCGTTGAAAATACTTGCTAAATAAAGTACAGTCTCGCTTAATGCAAACCATTAAAATCAAACCGGTTGCGGAAACCGGAAACCGGTTGTTCCAAAAACCGAGGTTGCCTGACTTTCCAACGGTCCTACTTTTAAAAAGATATACCTTTTTTATGCATTGATATTAAAGTATATTGAAAAAATCAATATTTATAAAAACAATTTCATTTTATTCAATTAATTTTTGTTTGGAAAAATTAGCAGTAAACAATAAAAGAATTTTGTTGCGTTTTTTGAGGAGTTTCGGGTATCTGTTGCGCTAAGCGAGGGCGTACTGTATCACTCTTAAAAAGTCATTAAAATAAATCTGTCGAAAGGAAAAGCCAGAAGGAGCGTACTATGTACATAATCGGATAATATAAATGAAATTGCTCCGAATTGTTTTAATGCAATTTGTCGACCGATAGTTTCTATAGCCGCTATATAATATAGTGCATGAAAACTCACAATTTAAGAATCTCATACAACAACTCCATATTTGACCAATGGGAATAGCAGATATAAGATATAGTGGACGGATTTTCGTCAATGACCGCATTGGTCTTGTAAAACATATTGTGAAAAAATAATACCCTTCATATGGTATAACTTTAACAAACCATTCGCATATAGGAATAAGTTGGTTGCAGGATTGCCAACCGGTAAAATAATAGAAACGTACATAAAACGCTAATTTTGACAATTTCTGTACCAACCAAACCTATCAAGTGTCATTAGTCTATTAACAAATGGCGCGAAATTTGTTGTTTACATAAAGCATAGTGTTGTACAAAGACCATTTCTCGGCGTCATGCGTTACCGATAACTCACTCGACATGGGTAGTCTTATCGATGTATCGAACAAACGCAACCCCGCAAACGCCACTTTTTCCCGCTACCAATAACACATACAGACGCAACAACGCGAAACACTCTCGTTAACCAAAATAATTTGGAAAACTCAATAATTTATAACAATACCTTTAAAATAATAACTCGACGTAGCAAATATGTCGAAAACAGATGCAGCTGCAGTTGAAACAAATGAGGATAACTCGGTAAGTTCCAAGTACTTAGTAGCCAGCGCTTGCAAAAATTTTTGCCAGCCAGCCTGCAGAGCAGACGCCGCATGCCGCTTCGGAAAACTCGACAGATGTTTGGATAGTAACTTTCCAATTTAATTATGGCAGAATGAGACAACCTCGGAGGCGGCAACCAGCTCCTCGGGCGAAAAGGAGGCTGAATTTGACAACAAACTGGAAGTTGATCGAAGCAGACGCTTCGATTTCCTGCTGAAGCAAACTGAGATATTTACACATTTCATGACAAACAGCACAAAGAGCCCCACCAAGCCTAAGGGCCGGCCCAAGAAGATTAAGGACAAGGACAAGGAAAAGGATGTTGCCGAGTAGGTGTCACATTAACTTTTAACTAGATTCTGTAGTCTTATTTAACTTCTCCTTTAAAAGCCATCGACACCGCAAAACGGAGCAGGAGGAGGACGAGGAACTGCTCGCGGAGGACTCTGCAAGCAAGGAGTTATTCCGGTTTGATGCCTCGCCCGCTTATATCAAAGGTGGCGAAATGCGCGACTACCAGGTGCGTGGCCTCAACTGGATGATTTCACTCTACGAGAACGGCATCAACGGCATTCTGGCCGACGAAATGGGTCTGGGCAAGACGCTGCAGACCATATCGCTGCTGGGTTATCTAAAGCATTTCAAGTGAGTTTTTCGCTTTTTTATATAAAGGGCCTTTCTCGATTTCGAGTACTTTTCAAACGCAAAACGATGGGCATTGTAAAACGTTTTCGATTTGATAATTATGAATCAACAATCAATACTTTTTAGAAATTCATTTAATTTAATTTGAAATTAAATAGATCAAGCATAATGTTAGAATCTAATGCCATAAATTCAGTGCCACGCTATACAGCGTGGACAATTAAACGCAAGAGTCTTGACTGAACGATTTGCAACTAAAGCATCTAGGCATTCTTATAGTCAATATTCTGTATGAGCGTAATGTTGATTGGTGATTGGTTTGATAGGTTTCGAAAACGGGAACATGCCGCATGAAACACCGCTTAATGTACCATTTTAAACGCAATCTTTTACACAGAAACCAAGCCGGCCCGCACATTGTAATCGTGCCCAAGTCGACGCTACAGAATTGGGTGAACGAGTTCAAGAAGTGGTGTCCGTCTCTGCACGCAGTTTGTCTCATTGGTGATCAGGACACGCGCAACACCTTTATACGCGACGTGCTGCTGCCAGGAGAGTGGGATGTCTGCGTAACCTCGTATGAGATGTGCATACGCGAGAAGTCCGTGTTCAAGAAGTTCAACTGGCGCTACATGGTCATAGACGAGGCGCATCGCATCAAGAACGAGAAATCAAAGCTGTCGGAGATATTGCGCGAGTTCAAAACGGCAAATCGACTGCTCATTACGGGCACACCGCTGCAGAACAATTTGCATGAGCTGTGGGCGCTGTTGAACTTTCTGCTGCCAGATGTGTTTAACTCCTCAGAGGACTTTGACGAGTGGTTCAACACGAACACCTGCCTGGGCGATGATGCGCTTGTCACGCGTCTGCACGCTGTGCTGAAGCCCTTTTTGTTGCGTCGCCTGAAGGCGGAGGTGGAGAAGCGTTTGAAACCCAAAAAGGAGCTAAAAATCTTTGTGGGCTTATCAAAAATGCAACGCGACTGGTACACCAAGGTGCTGCTTAAGGATATAGACATTGTGAACGGCGCCGGCAAGGTGGAAAAGATGCGACTTCAGAACATTCTAATGCAGCTGCGCAAGTGCACCAATCATCCGTATTTGTTCGATGGCGCCGAGCCGGGCCCACCATACACGACGGATACACATCTGGTGTACAACTCGGGCAAGATGGCTATTTTGGACAAGTTACTGCCAAAGCTGCAGGAGCAGGGGTCGCGTGTGCTGATTTTCTCGCAGATGACGCGCATGCTGGACATATTAGAGGATTATTGCCACTGGCGCAATTACAACTATTGCCGCTTAGACGGACAGACTCCGCACGAGGACCGTAATCGACAGATTCAGGAGTACAATATGGAGAACAGCACCAAATTTGTATTCATGTTGTCCACGCGTGCTGGCGGCCTGGGCATCAATTTGGCCACCGCCGATGTGGTCATCATCTATGACTCCGACTGGAATCCGCAAATGGATCTGCAGGCCATGGATCGTGCCCATCGAATTGGTCAGAAAAAGCAGGTGCGCGTGTTCCGGCTGATTACCGAGAGTACCGTCGAGGAGAAGATTGTTGAGCGTGCCGAGGTCAAACTGCGACTGGACAAAATGGTCATCCAAGGCGGTCGCCTTGTGGACAATCGTGCACAGCTCAACAAGGACGAGATGCTAAACATCATTCGCTTCGGCGCCAATCAAGTATTCAGCTCCAAGGAGACAGACATCACCGACGAAGATATCGACACGATTCTGGAGCGCGGCGAGGCCAAGACGGCAGAGCAGAAGATGCAATTGGACAACATGGGCGAGAGTTCATTGCGCACCTTCACCATGGACACAAACGGCGAGGCGGGCACCTCCTCTGTCTACCAGTTTGAGGGCGAGGATTGGCGTGAGAAGCAGAAGCTCAATGCACTGGGCAACTGGATTGAGCCACCCAAGCGCGAACGCAAGGCCAACTACGCTGTGGATGCCTATTTCCGCGAGGCGCTGCGTGTCTCTGAGCCAAAAGCGCCCAAGGCGCCGCGACCGCCCAAGCAGCCCATTGTGCAGGACTTTCAATTCTTTCCGCCACGTCTGTTCGAGCTGCTGGATCAGGAGATTTACTATTTCCGCAAGACCGTCGGTTACAAGGTGCCCAAGAACACTGAACTCGGCTCCGAGGCCAGCAAGGTCCAGCGCGAGGAGCAACGTAAAATTGACGAAGCTGAACCGCTCTCCGATGATGAGATACTCGAAAAGGAAACGCTTCTCTCACAGGGCTTCACCGCCTGGACAAAGCGTGACTTCAATCAGTTCATCAAAGCTAATGAGAAGTATGGCCGCGATGATATCGAGAACATTGCCAAGGACGTGGAGGGCAAGACGCCCGACGAAGTCATCGAGTACAATGCAGTGTTCTGGGAGCGCTGCACCGAACTCCAGGACATTGAGCGCATTATGGGACAGATCGAGCGCGGCGAGGGCAAAATTCAGCGACGCCTGTCCATCAAGAAGGCGCTCGATCAGAAGGTGCGTTCCCTCTTTTCCAAAAAGATTCATTTACTTATACTCTTTTTGTGATTTTTGTAGATGTCACGCTACCGGGCGCCTTTCCATCAGCTACGTCTGCAGTATGGAAATAATAAGGGCAAGAACTACACAGAAATTGAGGATCGTTTTCTGGTCTGTATGCTGCACAAGCTGGGCTTTGACAAAGAGAACGTCTACGAGGAGCTGCGCGCGGCCATACGGTGAGTGGAAAACAGTCTGGGTGCCTGTAGGTAACGTGACTTAATTATATTTTTGCATTGCAGCGCTTCGCCGCAGTTTCGCTTCGACTGGTTTATCAAATCGCGCACGGCGCTGGAGTTGCAGCGACGCTGCAATACGCTGATTACGCTTATTGAGCGTGAGAATCTCGAGCTCGAGGAGAAGGAGCGCGCTGAAAAGAAGAAGAAAACGCCCAAGACACCGGGCAGCAGCAGCAGCACCAGCACGCCAGCCCCAACGCCACAACCCAAAGCGAATCAGAAGCGCAAGAGTGAAGTGGTTGCCACCAGTTCCAATGCTAAAAAGAAGAAGAAGTAAACTTAACTAAACTAACAATGACGTTACATACGACAATGATTATAATGATAATAATAATAATATATAATTAATTCAAAAAATTCACATGAGATTCAGCTCCGCACAGCATTAATTGTAGTTTAACGCAGCACACACACACACACACCCACAACACACAACACACACAGAGAGCTAATATGCAGGAGTGGATACATCTGTTTGTAGTTCATAGTTCATCCAGTTGCAATCCTGCTGGAGCAAGCATATAAGCAATACTGTTTAATTTTATTGCATTCATACTATTAATACTTATATGCGCGCCGCTGTATTCTATTCCACTTAATTTTATTTCGTTGTAAGTTTCATATTATCTATATATTGTGTATGTATGGTATAATGCTACAAACCGAAAGTAAATTCAATTTATACTTTGTTTCATTTTTCTAGCTGACAACTAACTATAATTACAGCACAGGTTATGTATGTATGTACGAAGATCATTACATTTGAAGGTTATGTATGTACGAAGATCATTACATTTGAAGGATGCAAAATGCATTTACAAAAGCAAGCAAATATGATAGTATTCTAGATGATATCTAAAGCTGAAACGTCCCATGGAAGGACGGAGGTTTACCACGCTTGAGTATATGCAAAAAATCTAACCTTTTAATCTGTCAGAAATAAACTATAAATTCAAAGGTCTGATGATATCAACATCTTTTGGGAACATGTGCACTCAAATATACCTAGCCCTCGGTGTTTTAAAAGTGGACTTTTTTGAAGAGACCTTGTAGACACTACTTTGTGCTCATCATGAATATACATATACGGTTTTAGTATGTATATACTTTTTGCGGTTGGTATTTAGTGGAATTAAAGCATCCCATCGAAATTTTAGTCAAATATAACAAATCGATTATGGAGAAAACGGCCTTAGAATTTCTAGGTAAAATTCTATACATATATATTTTTTTATAGTATATCGAAACAATAAACAAGTCAATTAGTTTTAAGCACTGTTTGGTGCACATACATATTAAACTACTTTTAGATAAAATAACCTCACAATGCAGACAAGTGATGATGAAAATGCCGAAATGGGTAATATGCTGTGTGACCTAATAGACATACACAAGGTCAAAGGCAACGAGGAGGCCCTGAAAAGAGTCCTGCAAAGCATCTACAGTTTGCTGGACAACAGCGATGTCAAGTTTGGCACCAAACTCTTCGAGAAACTGATATCAGTGGTAATCGCTGATAAAGTAAATCTTTATGTTAACCGGGAACAGATTGCCAAAGTGCTCGACGCCGTGCAGATCCATGTACGTCAAGTCCCCTTGCTAGGAATGGAATTATTGCGCAAGCTTGCCTTGATTTCGCTTTGCCAATCGACGAGCATGGAGGGGGATCAGCGGGCGGAGCTGCATCCACATGCGGGGCAAATACTGGAGCATATGTTGAAGGATTTTGTGCGTGAGCTGGGACTGCAATACACCTGCTCCCCGCAGCTATTTACAGTCGTACAGCAGCTGCTGCAGTCGGAACTGGACGAGAATCGTAACTTCGCGTACTCTATAATGAAAAAGCTGCTGATCATAATGGAGAATTATGAGGATGAGAAGGAGAATGAAAAGAACGGGCAGAATGTACGTAAGGCATTCAAGCCCATTCAGTCCCATTGGCCCGCATACATAGTCATAATGGAACAATTGGAGCAACAGGAATCGCATTTGGTGCTGCCTATGCTGAGTGGCCAGTTGCCTCGTTTTGTGGCAAGCAGCCAGGATGACGAATGGCTAAGCTGGTTGCGAATATTGTATGTTCGACTTCTGTTTAATGCCAGCATTTTGGTAGTACGTTGGACACTGGAATACTTTCTCATGTACTCCACCATTACGGAGCTGCGACGCGTCAATCTACTAACTGAGTTTCTGGCTGCCATTAATAAAACTGATCTCTACGATGCTGAAGATTATTTGCTGCCTGAACTGAATATTAAGACATTTGTTCAAAGCAGCGGCACTCTGCAGTTCCTGGAGGCACTCGTCATGGTTCCATGGCACAGCCTGCCGCTCCTCCACTGGCTGCGCAGCATGCAGCCTCGCCAGCCCCACATTGCCAAGTCCTTGCTGCTAAAAATTTGCGATCGCGTAAGGTCATTGCAACACGAAAACTTGCGATATGAGGCGCAAAACAGAATGTTTGATATATTCGAAGTGAGTTATTCTAATACATAAATTTTACTTTCATCCATTACTTAAATCCACAAACCAAGAGATGGAGAATTTGATGTGGAACGCATAGTTTAGAGGATTTCCCAGTGCATAGTGCTTAGATAGAGACCGTTTTTCTTTGTACCCTTGCAGATAACAGTAAAATTTAGTCATGAAATGTGCAACGCATCAAATAATATTATTGTTCAGCATATATAGCCGAGACGATCTAGGCGTTTTCAAGTGTCTTTCTTTTGCAAACTAAAAAGTTTCGTAATTTTTAAGCTCAGTTTTTCACCCTCGCGATGCATCGGTGGAAATTGAGATGTATGAAGTTTAGATTTTCAAAATATTTTTAGAACTTTATAAAGCTAAAGGCCATATTTGTTTAGCCTCCGTTTGAAATCAGTTTATAATTGGAGTAATTTAATAAATATCTCTGCACGAAAGGTTGGCATACAGAAAAAGCAATTTTTTTGTTGTATTTCTACTATTTATTTTTTATAGTAAAATCAAGAAAGAACGTCGCAGTTGGACGTACCCGACAGCACAATACTCGGTTTCAAGTCCGGTATAATTTGGTTTATTTTGCTAATTGTTCAGTGCGTCTACATTAGAGTGTATGTCAAATTTGGCGACTTTAGCTATGAAACTGTAGGAGATATACCCCTGAAAAAATCGTGTTTTGGGGAAAGCTCTGCCGATCTGCCGATTGATGCAGATCTGTTAAGGAGGTCAACATTGGTCTGTATGCCAAATTTTGTGATTCTAGCTTCCATTAAAATTTTGAAGATATAGGTTTCCGCCTAATTGCGGGGGAAGGGAAGGGGGTGGCTGCTTGATCTTGACACTTTATTAACTCAGGCTATACACCAACATGTGTGCCAAATTTTGTTGCTCTAGCTTCAAGGGTATGGAAAAAATTGCGTACATACGGACAGACGGACATTTCACAAATCCAAAATTTTAAGCCGAGTATAAGTATATGTACGACAATATATAAATTTCTTGAAATATTTATTATTATTTCAGCTCACAATCGAAAGTTTGTCACTGGGTGATTATATACAATTTATAAAGGCGCTTTGTGATAGTTTTTGTAGGGATCACAAGCGCTTTGCCACAAAAATAGCAAATTGCCCAAACATAGCTGAAGAAATAGTTCATGTTGACAGATACTTATTCATGATGATCTTTCGCGCAGGTAAAAATGTTTGTTTGAACCTATTATTCGATAGCTGATCTATGTTTGCTGTACCCTTAGATGTTAATATAGGCATTGAGCTCCATAAGCAACTAAGTAAACTGCCAAAGGATCAGCATGGATGGTGGCGTCTTTTTTCTTTCTTTTTCAGTTTGAAACTCGAATGCACTAATGAAAGAATGCAAATTTTAGAATTCTATCGCAAGGAATACAACTTGAGTATTGATGTGCTGGAGAAGATGACAGATCTTAATGAATTACAGCAATACTTGGTTGATAAATTAATATGTGCGTCGGAGGAGGAAATATCCTTTGTGCTGCACAGAAGTGTCGACTGGTTTGTCTGCGAAAAGCTCTTAAAATGGAATCAAATCAAGGAGCGCAACCTAAAACCACTTGACTTACTGAATCAAGGTACAATTCTAACGGCCCAGCGAATAGCATCTTTATTAATCGACATTGAGACTAGATTAGAGGATGAGAATATATTAAAATTACTGATGACCTTCCTAAAGCAGTATCCTGACAGTGTTTTAGTGTGAGTGTCTTGAGAAGTCAAATAATGAAATATTCGTTTTCTAGACTCTGCCTGACTCTCTGCAGCGCTACGGGAATTGTAAAATACGCATCTACGCATTTGTCCATTGAGGAAAGTGAACAAATCTTAAGCGAAGTACTTGAAGGTAGTCAGTTTCTGAATATCAATATCCTGAGCTGCACAAAGAGTGTGCCAACATCTCTGCTTATACGAGGAATAATTTCCGGCAGCCCGCTTACTAACGAAAAATGGTATATTATAACAACATGCTCGTTCATATTTTATTCCTTATCGAATTTGTAATCCTTTTCACAGCATCGAGTACGGTTACTTGATCAACCAATACAATTACTTTTTCACCAGCTGCCGGAAACGAGATAGTTACATTAACTTTGTTATTGATCGTGCAACCGATAGAAACACAATTCTTGATGAACTGTTACGTATCAATATTGAGATGATAGAAAATAATCGGCATTATATTGAAAATGCCAAGGAGCATCGAATTAAAATGCGTATAGCTCGAGCCTTACTTAGAGTAACATTCAAGAATACAGGGTATTGGTCGGATCAATTGTGGGTAGCATTGTTGGACCTAAATGACCACGAAAATATTAAGTACATGTACGAGTGCCTGGTGGCTCGATGCTTGCCCAGTGTGGAGCTGTTACTGAGTCGACTGCATCAGTTGGCCGCCCTCAAGGCATCTCAGCAGTTATCCTTTATATCCGTAGTGCACATCTATGTCTTGAGCAAGTATAACCATATCAAGTTGGAGCATCTGCAAAGAATCATCGATCTGCTTGTGCCCCAAACGATGACCAAGGATACTGAAATCCGACTTTTCGCTCAATTAGTTTTGCATAGGCTGCTTATGCAGTTTGAGGATAACAAGTAATTTAATGGTGTAATACTGGTATACAACTGATCCTAACATAATTTCCTTATAGTCTGAAGCTGCCAGGTGTTACCAACATGAAGATGGCCATTGAAGGCAATTTGGGTGAGAAACTTCTTGAATGTCAACAGGAAGCCCGGCTTCTACTGCCCAAAATTTGCTACCAAACTCCAGATGGGTTACAGGCAGCCGATTTCATTTTATATATGACCTATGCGCCTTGCGATGAATACTTTGCCGATTCTTTGCGACCCAATATAAAACTCAAATTGGAGCTTGACAAGTTTCGAAGCACTTTCAAGTATAAAAGCGATTCGACTTAGTCTACATCTGAATCTTACCTCTCGATACCCAAATACTTAGCTTAAAAACACTTTAAAAGGTTGAGATATTCACTTGGTAGCAGTTAACGTAGTTTAAATAAACAGTTTTTATGCAAGAAAATATTAGTTTGAGGGCTTTTAGGCGAATGGTGTAAGATATCAGGAGAGGTGTAGGTAGTTAGCAGGAACAATCCATCTAAAAACAAACAAATATATATCAAATGATTAGTAAAAAATAATCAGAGATAAGTAAACATTAAAACAAATAACATTTGTACTTAAAAATTTGTATAATTGTAAAAAAAAACCAATTTTATAAAAACTACTTTTAAAGAAATTTCAATGGCTTTTGTTGTTGTTTTAATACATACATAACTACATAAAATCTTAAAAAATTTTGCTCATATCTCATTTTGGAAAAATCATACAATTTTCACATATATAAAAATATGGAAATATCTGCTCAATCTGTATACATTATATTATCTATTTCAATAAGAAAACTTGTAAAATCGGTTGTACTAACAGCGGAACGGCTAAATACCGACAACGCTCTATATTGTATATGTAAATGGTAATTGTAATAACTCTGCTTTCAGCATTCACTCTTCCTGTGGGTCTTGTGTAGGCAGGCCAAAATTGTTGTGGATATTGTTGTTTGTCGTACAAGGGAATTGATTCGCAGTTGCACAGCTTTGGAGTTTTGGGCAGATGCAGAGTATAAAAGTAGGGATAATGAAACAACCAACAAAATTTGTGGCAATGGCCAAAATATCTGGCCCGACAGGCACTAAAAATCCATTGATACATTGGAATTGATGGACACATTGGATGAGCAATTTGGCGTAGCAACTGCCGACGGGTCATTCGATTCCTGCAGGTCTGCAAAAATAACATTGTTTAGCGCCTTTTAATGGGATTGAATTTAAGTGAAGTCCTTACCTGGAGGCAGATGCATCTTCTCAATGACAAACTTCTTTCGACGCAGTTTAAATGCCAAATCCGTGGTCTCGGGCATATGCACGGCCAGTGTGTTCAGTGCGCTCATCTTGTGCAGGTGCAACAGGCCGCTGTACTCTTTAAACGCAGGATGCGTTTCACGATCCGAGCCGGCAAACGATTCCAGCTCAATGGCATAGTCCACCAATTGGCGTATCTTGGGCACCAGGCTGGTGTCCTGTGTGTGAGTGAAGGGAAAGCAATTAAATGAAATTGTTTCTGCCGCAGGCTTTGCCACTAAGCTTTCAAACTAGATTCAATTTCAAGTTATCTGAATGTAATTTGGTAACTTGACTTATTGTATGATAAGCTTTTCTTCTATGTGAGCAATAAGCATCCTGTCAATGTATTTTTGAACTATCATCACTAACGGAACACGTAAGAACCTTTAAACTGAGTAGAGTCCGACTACGAGACACTCGGTACACAGATAGGAAATTCCCAATCACATCTTCATACACACAATCTAATATGTATATACTCACATATAAAACAGTGCAGCGACAGTGCAAGCAACAAGATCATTTCAAGTGCTGGCTGCGCTGCTGGTTCTCCCCGCTCTGCAGTACTGAAACTAGTTTCATGAATAACTTAATTTGCGTAATAGATTGCGAGTGACCCAAGTAACCATGCATGCAAAAACTCAAGGCTATAATAGAAATCTGAAATAAACTTGATATGCGCATACAGGAACCTACATTTCATATTTAATGTCTCTAGCTCTAATAGTTTCTCACATCTACTCTTTTATATAGATGGAGACAGTAAGATCCAATCGGTTGTTGATCCTGATCCCGAATATATATACTTTATAAGGTCGGATATGCCTTTTAACTGCAACGTTGCTTGTTGTTTTCTCGATGAATTATTCTCGCTGCTTTTTGTCTACTATTTTGGCTTTGAATTTTAAATTTTGAAAACGAAAAATCAAAAAAAAAAAATGTGTTGCTTCAAATCGTAAGTTCAGTAAAGACAAAGCTTTCAGCGGTTAGAAAACCAGCGGAAATGAGAGAGCGATTAGTTCTGCTGAATGGGCACGAAATCTTGACTGGGCTTAGGTTAGGTTAGGATACAGTGGCTGTAGCAGAAGAAGAAAAATCTTAAGCCTACTCTACACTTGGGCCAAGTAGTTGGGCCCCTCGTGATACCACCTTAAACCAATTTTAAGATTTTTGGAAATTTGAGGATATTGTATATCCCTACTTTGGATACGTCCGATAGGGTATCAAAACTGTAGTGTCCCATGTGTCGGAACCTTGACTGGGCTTTCTCGTATCACATTTTGTTGAGTCGAACCACAGCGGCTATTAAAATATTCCTACTATTTGAGAGTTTTAACACCCATGTATCAATGATACATGATTTTATCTGATAATGCTTTGTTCTGATTCCGACATACATACTACTGCTGTTTGCAACGAGCCGATTTCGTAATTAGAAAGTCAGTTGTTACAAAAATTATGTATCCTAACATTAAGCACACAAAAATTGTGATCATTGAGGTATGTATGTATAAACAAGCCAAAGAATAGAGTAAGCTCGGCTTTCGAAAGATAACTAATACTACAGACAACTTACATATTTGGCTATCAGATGCATGGGCATCGTGATGAAACAGACAGAGGTGCAGCTGCGTACGCTGGCCCTCAGGATGGTGAGAAACTTGAGCAAGTCTCCGGCAAAGTGATCGTCATACCACAGCGGCGAGCCTAGCGAGGTGAGGCAAACGCGGCACAGATTCTTCTGCTGCGTAATGGTGCCCGAGGGCACGAAGCTTTCGTCGCGCAGCAGCTGCTGCAGATCGTTGAGCAGGCGGCCGTAACGGGGATTGTAGAAGAAATGTGGCTCCGAGGGTGTTGCCTGCGTTGCTGGTGATGCTGTGGTTGTTGTTGTGATTGTGCTTGGCGTGGTGTTGGCAGTGCTGCTGTCGGTAGCTGCATTGTTATTGTTGATATTGTTGCTGGCAGTGCCCTCGCCATCGGGCTCAACTGAGGCAGAGACTTCTACACCAGCGTTGAGCGGCTGTTCACGCTCCAGCGAGTTGGAGGAGTTGCTTACGTTGTCCTCTCGCCCGAGAATGTCGTTATCTTTGTAACTATCGTCCCAGACAGTGGTCTGCACATAGTAGAGCATCATGGAGTCCATGTGCTCCATCAAATTGAAGTGATGACCAATTTTGGCCGTGGCCTGCTCCGAGTTAAGCAGCGGCAAATCGCTGTACCGAAAGGCAATTCGCAGTCCATTCTTGTCCACAGGCTGCTCGCTGGCCTGCTGCTCCTGGCGCTGCTCCAGCTCCACCTCATCCGCAGTCAGCGGCTTGGGCAGACGCCGCAGCATTTCCGCTGGCAAATCGTCCAGGCTGCCCAGGAATATCTCCTGCTTAGATAGCACGCCCTCGGCCAAAAAGTACTTGGCCAGCACCTTGGCGTGCGTCATGAAGCGATCCTCCTCTGCGCAGTACCGCAAAGAAAAATTTTTGAGATAATGACGCCTTCAATTGCGTTTCCAATCACACTTACCAATCAGGCATATCGAACCGATTGGCAGTCCGCCTCCTAAAATGACGTCCAGCGATGGATTGCCGCTGGAGGTTATCACCTGGGCGGTGTGGGGGCTGGTGCGGGTGCCCCGAATTGGCTTTTGCACGGTTCGTTTGCGAAAACTCGTCATGTCTCAACAATTTTCCACTCTAGCGTTACGTTTATCAGTTCTCTTTTTGTTTGCCGGGAAAAAGAAGAAAGAATGTGAGCGAGGAAAAATGTGCTAAAAATTGCCGTGGTTGATTTGGTTTTAAAAATATACTTGATACCTACCAGAAAATATTTATAACATTTGGTATATTTCTGCAAAGTTTTGCAGCAACATGTAATGGTCAAATTAAACATTTTAGTACATAGACTACACAAAATGCTAGACTCAAAGGTTATTTATTATTTTGCCTATATGTGTGTTAAGTTTAAGTGTTATTATCAGCGAATTCTAAAATTCTTCTTGAACGTTCGAAAAAGTGCTTCAGTCGTATTGTGGCTTAAATAAACTGCGAAGGCCCGAATTAGAATTTAACAGTTCTTTGATATGATAACATCTCCAGCACACAATAACATAACAAAGCAAAGCTGTTAATTACATTACCATCGCTAATGTTATGTTTAAAAATATAAATATGTATAAATGTAAATCACTCACTTAAACCATAATAAAGTCGCTATTTGCGTAAATGGTAGCAGCAATTGTTAGTTGGGAAAATTTAGTACAAATGATCCGGGCTCTTCAACGTATTGCGCGTAGGTTGGTTGTTAACTTGGGTAATAACATTGTTTTTAGCAATGCACAATCACCATAAAACTTTTGGGATTTTTTTCTGAAATTTCCATAAACATTATACACTCACACACACGCTTCGCGGCTGTAGTAGTTTTATTCCGTTATAATCGCTGTTATAATTTTGTCACATAATGCCGAACGCATTGAAAGAGACCAAGTTGGTTAAGTTTAATGAAATTCGGCCAACTATATATTTTATTTTATGAATCGCTTGAAAATTGTTTCTGCTATTACAATGTTGTCTCAGTTTTAAAGCTATCGTAATGAAACTTGCCACAGATCCTTCTTGTTAGACTGCCGGCTAGGCAGATAGGGGGACATGCCGAGATAAACTCGGGTGTTGATACTGATCAAGAAAATGTGGACTTTCTCTTATATTTTGGAAATTTAAATATACTATGTACCCTTCTTATCAGATTATGATGTGTTCAGTGTATATATAGGACATCGCCTTGGACATATCTCATTATTTAAATTCATTCTTGTTTTGTGGAACTTAACTATTCACACTAAACTTACGCCCAATACAGTTTTGCAGCAGTTATCGCCTTCCCCAAATTTTCTAGTAGATTTTAAGATTTATTTAAAATAAGTTTAAAACCAATCACATGAAAATTAAATTAAAAGTTTTTAACCAATTTTACAATTTTACAAAATCAGTAAGAAATTTGAAAATTTTACTCTCGCCTATACAAATATTCCGAAATCGTTAAATCAAGAATGAAATAATTATCTTTACAGATCGTAAAACATGAGTTTGAGGCCGATCGGATAATAAACTAACAAGAAAGGACGGCTATCTTCGTTGTCGTTGACGGTGGTTATTATTGGTTGTCTACTTTTGATCGCCCTTCTCTGCGATTCTCAAGATTTAAAGGGAGTCCAGTACTATTGACTATTTTGGTGTTCTAATTTTGATCGCCCTTTTCTGCGATTCTCATAAATTATAGGGAGTCCAGTACTATAAACTATTTTGGAGGTCTACGTTTGATCGCCCTTTTCTGCGATTCTGAATAATTAAAGGGAGTCCACTACAAATTATAACTTTGGAGGTCTACTTTGTCAAGATTTAAAGGAAGTATACAATAGCTTATTTTGGAGGTCCACTTTAGTGAGAGATAGAGAGAGAGAGAGAGAGATTTAGCATATTGGTGGTCTACTTTTGATCGCCCTTCACTGTGATTCTCAAGATTTAAAGGGAGTCCACTATAAGTAACCATTTTGGAGGTATATTTTGTCAAGATTTAAAGGGAGTATACAATGCGATTATCAAGACTAAAACGTAAAGAAAGAATGGCTACCTTCGAAGCTATATACCATAGCAGGAATTAATTTAGTTTGCATGAAATATTATTATATAAACAAAAAGTTTCATATAGCGATATAGTTGTTCGATTTTGACAAAATTTGGAAAGATTTTATAAACCTTCTGGAGACTCTGTTTGAGAAGTTTGGTTAGAATACAATTACAAAGACTCGGCTATTCATGCTGATTCAGAATATATAAACTTTATTGGGTCGGAAACGTCTCCTTCAGTCCATTACACATTTCGAGACAAAATTATAATACCCTCTGCTATGGTATAAAAAGGTTCGTGCAACAGATTTCAACCGGCTTTTCATCCTTGTGGGTGGAATTTTCCAAATATCCATCCATCCATCCAAGTTAATATGGGAAATTCAGCTCTCTATCTCCTATGATTAGTGATTGCATTGATTGTATAATATATATTCATAATTATAATAAGAATAATTATGTCAGTTGCAAATTGAAGGAGTTGTGCTTCATCTGCTGTGTTGCCAGGATGCAACTGTACCTGTGCTGGCGGTGTCCTGACTACAAAGGAAACCATTTAGCAAATCAAACATCTTTTGGCTCATCCTTAAGCGTGAGCGGCAGCTGCCACGCCCCAAATTCAACATTTTAGTGAAAGGATAATTATTCCCTTTGCGCAAAAGGATGCAGCGGCTGTCGTTATAATTATAGAATAGCCTGTTGGCGCAAAGGATCTAACAGGTTAACTAGGAAGCCAGAAATATGATGAAGGCAATGGAAAGTGCTGGGCGGTCAACCAGAATGGCTCTGCCTTGCTGAGAGTTACAGGTTACCAGACAAAGGGTTGGTCGCATTCAAGCGAACTGCTCCAAGGATAACTGTAAAAAGTGTATAAAAATCACAGTTGACGCTTCCCAGAAGACGAACACACGCAACATTGAGCCAAAAGAAGTCAATAGAATCGATAGGATCGAGCAAAAAAATCAAAAACGAAAGGCAAAAAGGACACAGGGCCAGACAGTCGTCAAATGGCGTCGAAGTTCCTCATTCGACTTCTGCGTGGGAAAGGCAAACAGCAAAGGACAATAAATTATGGGTGCGCACAAAAGGCTGCACAGGCAACAGGACAATGCAGGACAATAATTATTGATTGTAGCCAACACACACACACACACACACATACACACATAGCAAATACAAACAAAAATTGCAAAACAACAGAGCGTCCATAAAAGTGTTGCCAAAGGATTGCGTGAAGATAGTCCTGCCTGAACAGGACTTGTGTAATTTATGGTCAGACTGACCAGCATGCCAAGCAGCTGCCCCGCACCGCCGCACGGCCGCACCACCACCCGTTGGCTAACTAGACGTGGTCAGCAGCAGAATACCTTTTGTTGAATCCTTTCAGTCCTTGTGCTGTGTGGCAGTCCTTTTAATTACAAATTTATGTGGCATAGCCAATGGCTTTGGACATGGCCGCCGACATAGGCGCACCAAATGCCACATTTGACTGGTAATAATCACGCGGCGGCAGGACGAAAGGATAGTGAAAGTGTGCGGCATGCAGCACCATATGCCATATGGAAAATCTAAAATTAAACGACTCGTGGCGCATTCTTTGTAAGCATTCGAACAAGTGTGCAGGATATTTGAGTCACAACAGCCATCAGCGAGCAGTAGCTTTCAAACTGTTGCCACACTAAACTGTAGCATATGATTTGAAGCAGTTTCATTCAAACTGCAGGCGTTTCGACTTTCTTCGCAGCGACTTTATGAACTATCCAAAATTAGGAATAAAAGCGGATTTCCGACGAAGTTTTTTTATTCTATAAAGTTTGTTTAGTTATAAGGGTCATTTAAAAAATCAATCGATGATAAAATGCAAGTTAAGGCAAAAAATACAAATTTTGTTTTAAAGTTTGTTGCATATTTTAAGTGGAACTTGCGGAAAGTTCAGTTATTGATGTTCCAGTAAACTAGTAAGTGATAATATCGATATTGAAGATCGATATTAACAGCTGTTAATATTGGGACAGTGAGTGTTAATAACAGGCGTGACTGCAAACCTGTTACTCTCGATATTTAGTCACCGTGGGATGCGATATTTGACAGTCACAGTGACTCAGTCCGAGGTACGACGATAGCTATGCTCACTGACATCGGTTAAACTTTTCGAACCAAGAATGAAACACGAAATAAACTTAAACTAAAGTCAAAGTACAATCTAAGGCAAGCGGGTAAAGGATGCCTTCAGTTTTTTGTCTTCCTATGCTTCGTCGGTGTTCGATTTATATGCTTGTACCAATATCAGGAAATTAAAAAGGTATCTAAGTGTACTATCGAGCACTTTAAATTGCTCCAAGCATGCAGCCCCAAAAGGACTCGCCAGGACTTGCCACGGCATATGTGATAAATCGCTTTGGCCGTCGGCAGCTGACAGGAAGTCAAACGACAAATTAACTCGACCCGACTCGGCGACGCTCATTTGGGTTTTATTTTTATAGCCGTTGACATTTTTTTAATGAATTTTTAGACTACCCCCAAGGATAATATGCACTCGCCTGCAGTTTGCTCCATAAAAATATGTTGAAAAGCCTCAACGAGGGCTAAATAACTGAAGGGAGGGGTGTTGGGGGTGCAAGTGGCTGCTGGCGGAGAGTTTCAAGTGTCCTGGATGGCGTTCACTTAGACAGTTTCGAGTACTCCTGTATGTTCTTTTTGCTATACACTACCTAGGGTATTCGACACTGAAGGATACTTTTTACGAAAATATTTCGATATTTGTTTGTGTTGCGCTAAAAATAGCAGGATTTAATAATGTAACTGCTTTACTCTTAACTTGCTTCCTATAAGTAGATTTCTTAATAACACAATACAATTGTTAGATTTAAGACAAGATAGATTCTTTTAAAATTTGAACTAGGGTATCTTTTGGATTGTCAACCTAAACTTTTACATTTTGACTTGTTTTGTAGTACTGTTGAGTTTTGATTGAGACGAAGTTATCTTGTTATTGCTTGACATTGCTTCAAGTTTTCGGCTGTAGGCGCTACATGCCGCACAGGACATGTGACACACGCATGTGTCCTGTGTGCACTACAGGTAATTTTCAAGCATAAGCTGGCCACGCCCCCGCCTCGCTCCATTCCATTTTAAGCCTCGTTGTATTTTTTTTTTCACTTTTTTCGTTGGACACTCGCCGCCTCATATCCTGATGCTCTTGGGTCGTCGCTAGGATACCCTTTTGCTTTTAAGGCAGCCGCCTGTTATTTGATGCCTTGTTAACTTTCATCTGCTTGAACGAGGGGATGGAGGTATTCGGAATTCGGCTTGTTTTAGCTTGTTTTGTGGGGCAGCTTTCGGGCAGCTTCTTGTTTTTCAATGAATGTCCTTTCTTGCTAGGACAATGCGTGTTACTGCCGCTGCTCGTTTTTCTTCTAATGAAAAGAAAAGTGGGCTTTCATTTTTCATTTTTTTCTCAGTTTTCTCAGCTTCTTGTTGTATACTATTTTTATTTTTACTTTTTTGGGGCCACTTCTTTTGCAGCTGTTTTGAGCTGGGATGAGTACGCTGCGTGGTATTCGCTTTCATGTGCCCTGGAGTTTATTAGCTTTAAGCTGGGGGCATCGTTGCTGGGGCTGTGTGTGCGTGTGTGTGTAGTTGTGTAGGTGTGGACAGCGCTTTGGGTTACCTGGGCAGCCGGTCGCCTTTGAAAATTAAAGCAATTATCGCAAGAATGGAGAAAAAAGGACTTTCAAATTCTTTAAAATGCTGTGAAAAGTTTCAATCTAGGATAAGAAGATAAACTAATGTTAGAAATTGAGTTGCAAAGAGTTGACAATATCAAGTTGTATGAAAGTCAATAAAGGCTCTCATTGGACACAAATAGGTATTATATACTGCTTACATAAATAGTTTGAGCAAAAACAATTTAATCAGTGATTAAAATTCACTTAAGTTTATTTTTTACGATAGATTGTTCATTTTTGTTTTTGCAACAAATGAATCAAGAGGAATCCTCTAAGGGAATTCCTTAATCTGCCAAATATTATAATTTTATCTGCTTATGTCCATGAATATGTGTATATAAATAATAGCAAAGCATATATATGTTTAGTTTCATATTCGATTTTTAGTTAATTTTAATTAAAACTAAATCGTTGAAACTGGGAAGGAAATAGGGATCGTTTATTTCTAATACAGCATAAGTCAAATAAACCACGTTTCTTGCTAAAACAATATAGCCCCAAAGCAATTTTCCTGATTTGTCTTTCTTCATATATATAAAAATATTAATTTCTATTCGCGTTTTTAATCAGCTGAAAGGAGTCTTTGTAAATAACACAAGTTTATTTATTTACGAATGAAAAACATTGCTGCCTCGAATCAAAAAATATAATATATTACTAAAATATAGATATATGGACAAAATTAAAAGTCGACATGAAGTTACAATTGAAATCTAAATGACTTTGAGGGGAAGTTTATTTACCAGTCCGGCTAGCTATGCCCCTATTCACAGCAAAGAATTGCCGGTGCCGTTCAAAAGCCTATAGCAAGATAGTAAAGAGTTAGTTATAAAGAAAAAACTTATAGAATTTAAGGGAAATTTATGGCATAAAACTAAAGAAGAAGAAAAAAGAAAGACAGTAGGAATGAAATCTCCAAACCCGGTTGGAGAAGTTTTAGTAGCCGGGTCCAGCACGCTGTGCCCCAACTCACATCTAGGTTGGTTAGAGATTACACTAAGGAAAGAAGGATCTAGGAATGGGTAGGGATGGGATAAGAATAATATAGTTATAGAGTAGGAAATAGAGGGGATATAGAATAGGCAATCTCCGAACCGATGGGGGAAGATTTTTTGACACACCGGCTAGCTGTGCCCCTGCTCACAACTAGGATCGGCCAGAGATTTGTAATGTCTGATTCAACTCTAACAAAAGCCAATGATAAGCATGTTTACCAACATTCAAAATTGCGCTATTTGGACAATAGAATTTAAATTTTTGCAATGTTTCCCAATTATCTCATTAACTGTTGGGATGGAGCCAGCTTAAATCATTCTAAGAAACTATGAGTCGCAGCTAGTGTGTTTAGTTTTAGAGTCACTGCTGCTGCTACTGTTATTTCCGATATTGACAGATCTATTTCCATATTTCACACGCTACTCACATAGCGCGCCACTTCATTAATAACTCACCATATCCTGTCGCACTTAATACTCGCGGTGCAAGGTGTCCAAGTGTCTGAGTATCGAGCAGTATGCAGCTGCATCGTAGACTGCTTGTCCATTGATCCTTTGACGTCTGCACACAGGATGTGTCTGCCATAACGGCCCCAAGGGCTGCCCTAATCAGGGCTCGTAAATATTTTGAGCAGCGCACATCATTTGCAAGTTTTAAATTACTTTCGGCTCAGTCATTTATCAAACAGTCAATGTTATATGGCAGTTGCCATTGCCCGGCCCTTGGCTTGTTTTGATTGGCTGCAGGCTGGCTACAAAAGGGTTAACATCACAGCACAACAGGACATGCGGGCAACCCTTGCGGCAGGTACAACCCTTAGCGAAAGCTTCTCAGCAGCTTTTCAATGGCCGCTCGCCAGCTGTGACTTCTCCTCCGGCTTGTTGATCTGCTTATTTGTTCACCTCTTGTGAATGCACCACAGGCAACCAAAGCTTTAAATTCAAGGATTCAAGGACTCTTCCAGTCTGCTGAGCCTGGCATCGCATTAAGCTCCAGCTGTTTGCGGTCTTAATTGCTGTGGTCTTGCGCAAATATTATGGCTTCTTGTGGTTAGCGATTTGCCAAGTGCTCCTCTTGTCCCTACCTCGTTCTCCCTATCCGGCTCGTCCTAAGCCGCTCGCTTAGGCACCTTGCAACAATGCACCCTTTCGGTTTTGGTAGGTTCTCATTTTTCTCAGCTCTTTGTCGGCGGATTTCGGCTAATCGCTTTGTTTTGTAGGTGGTGGCTTAGGATTTGGGCGCTCCTTTGATGTCGCATCGGTTGCAAAGGATTAGCGCAGTGTTTTGTGAATTTGTCTCCAACGTGAAAACGAATTAGAGGAACACATATTTGTTTGTATCATCATCAAATAAAATGTTGTTCATTGTTTACAACTTTTTTCTAAAAAATGGCTTAAAAGGGTATTATTAAATTGCTCAAATGTAATAGTTAAAAGGAGCCGGATCTTACGTTATAAAATGAATCGATTTGTATAAACGAATTTATAAATTAAAATAATTGGGAGCTCATCTCTGCTCTGCCATCTTAAAAATGGTTTAAGTAACTTCACACTTTACTATCCGATAGAAATAAAATTTTCATATTTCATAAAAGTTTTAATCATTTAAAATTGTAATTGTAAATGGTTTTTCTATAAATCGTAATAAGTCGTACCGAAAACAATATTCCAAATTTAGTTTTTTTTTTCACTTTGAAAAGTAAAATATGACGCTTATCTGTTTCCATTTCCGATTCTGATCAAATCATTCGGAATCAACATTTTTGGATCATCTCAATTGCTAACAACGATTGTACATTCATTTTAACCATTAGCTACTGGAGATTCGGAATAAAATGAAATCGGAAAGGGAAACAGTTCGAAAATTAAAAGAATTTTTGAATAACAATTAAAGTAAAATAAAATATTTTATAGTGAAAATAAATATTTTTAAAATAAAATGAAAACTTAAAAAAAAAATAGATTTTTGTAAGTCCACGAGACTGAAAAAAATTAAATGAAATTTTGTATGAGCAAAAATATTTTTTAAATTTTTAATTTCTTAGCAACCTTATACCTTAAACCTTTAATATTAAATAACAAGTAGGAATGCTCTAGTCGAGTACACCCGACTACCAAACTCCCTTTAACCAGGTCTACAACTTTCACACATGTCTACGCCCGCATACAAGCAACAGTGCTAGCGATGCATTTTAAATGGTGACTGCGCTTCTGAACCCCGCAATGCAGTACTGAATCATGTTTGTTGAATAAATTGTGCGTTTTTGATTCGATCGACTTGAAATTCGGACAGTAGATTAAGAGTGACCAAAGCATTATACGCGCCAAATCCCAAAGCTATATCTTCAAAATTCGTGCTGTAAGGCGTTTTTATCGAATTGCGGTGGTATTTGGGGGAACATCCCGGATCCAAAATAAACTTGACCAGCGTACACTACATTTTAAATTTGGCGTCTCAAGTTATTATAGCTGCTGAGATCGGAGCGTTCATACAAACGGACGGACAGTCAAAAGGACATGGCCAAATCGACTCAGCTATTTATACTGATCAAGAATATGTGTACTTTATAGGGTCGGGATGTCTCCTTCTGCCTGTTACATATATTTGCACATTTCACGCATTTACGAAATGCATCCATTCATTTATGGTTACTGGGAGTAAAAAGTGAACTCTATCTAGTCATGCCCGTATCTTACATAGCTGACACTTAAAGAACTATGTTTTCAAACTCCCCCGCTTGTTATTGATGAACTTACTAACCCCTGCTCCAAAGGCTTTTCGAGACATTACCTAATTTGATTCCTGTTTGACAGTGCCAGCTACTCGAAAGTAATTAAAAAAACACTCTCACACGTTGAGTCGCCGGGCGCAGGACACTGCACGTGTTGAGGAGGCACAGGAAATCCCTGTGCAACGACGTTCTGGGAACTGTCTGGCAAAGGATGCTAACTCATAATAGTGTCACATATTTGTGTATTGCCAGAGAGCGCTCAGCTCTTATCTGTCGAGGCGTCGTCCTGTCGCTCTCGCGTCCTTTTGTGGGCGTACAAATGTCGCAGCTCAGATAAAACAATAACTAGGTAGCTGTTCTGGCTGCGTGTTTGGATAAAAAATTTATGAGTTAGTTGGCTGTCGGTGTGACAGGACAAGCACATCGACATGTGTCTCAATATGTTGTCCTTAACTCCGACTGACAGCGGCAAATTTGACTGTTCGTTGTGCGCTGCTTCCAGGGGGTGGGGAGGAAGCTGTTGCATTTTATGCCGCAGCTTAACTTGCCATACAAATTTTCATATGCTAAGCTCCCGCTCCCACTCCAAGGACATTCAAAATTATTTGCAGCCGCTTTTTTTCGGTGGGGGTTTAACACGAATTAAGCAGTTTTTATGTGAAGCAGCCAGGTAAGCTCCCAGCTCCCAGCAAAGCTGCCTAATGGCCACTTAACTGAATTTACTTTTATGGTCGAACAAGGTTATGGTATAGTCCATGCGCTGCCGCTGCCTGGCAAGGATCAGCCTGATATATGGCTCAGGCGCAGGCAGCTCAGCTTACAGCCGTGGTCCATATACTCGCACAGTAGTCTGACCAAATCCGTGCCAATTTCATTTGTTAGCAAAACTTCGGCACTGGCTTAGACAATCCGCTTAACCCTTAGTCGTTGCTGGACACTGGTGTCAGTGTCACCGTCTTCGGTTCTCTAATCCCTTCTAGGAATATGTCTAGCATTTCAAAACGTGCCGCAACATTTGCATATCCCTTGTTGCATCTTTTCCTATGCGGTAGGTGTAACCGTGGTCTGTAAATTAGCCAAACTGTTTGCAAACTCTGAACGCTTCACCGGCTTAGCATAGGCATCCTGTGAGCATCTCCTTGTGATCTGGACCGCTGGATTTGCATGGACCTCAGCTGGTCGGTGCTGTTCATCGAGGCGTGTGCTATTAGCCGTCTAATGCCACTATTTACTTTGCTAATCAATGCCGATGCGGCGGGCTCTCTTCTCTATCTAAGATGGTTTTGTTTTTTGCTCATTAGATGCCCAATGCAGTGTCTCGAAGTGTGGCGTGGGCAAGGACCTGTCTAAGCTCCTGGTTATACTGCAGCTCTATTTTTGGTAATTAGACAGTTGGTAGAATAAAAGATTACAGACGCTTAGGCGATGAGAACAAAGGGAATGGAAAGAATTCAAATATTGTGAGTTTTTGTATACGTTTTTGCAGTTCCTGATCCTAACTTGTACAGTCTCGTGTGTAAAGTGTCACTTTCATCTCCAACCCATTCGGCTCTGCTTCCTCCTGCTGTGCATCCATTTGCTGCATTTCTTTTAACACCTACGATTTATACACGTAATAGTGTTGTCCTTTGGCATTATCCCTTTAACTATGTTAACCCCAACTCTAGGATACGTATTGTGTACCCTTTGAAATTGACAGGGCGACTTTTATTGCGCACATATTTGTAACCTCGGGATCAGAAACCCTCTGCCTTTGCTAAGATCCTTGCGGTAACTTAAAGCCACATTGTTTGGCTACCCTTCGTTGCTTTTCCCCTCTGTCTTTTCGAACCCTATCGACCCCCAGACATTGTTCATTGTTTAACCGAGCGTCTTCGCACCTAATGTAACCCTATAAATTCGAGCTGAGTCTTTTTCTTTAACCATTTTTTAATGGTGCTCATGTCCTTTGTGTGTGAGTTGCTTGTCTTTGAGTCTGTTTGCCAGGATTTATCGTTGTTCGATTTTTTATGCTCAATCCCAACTACTTTAGGGCTGCTCTGGTCGCTTACCCCTATTTGTGAGCTGCTTAACCTTTTAACCATTGCCGAGAATTCCCTTTCTTGTAGGTGTTTTGATTTATTGGCATTTTTAGTTATTGTTTGCGATTTGATAAGTTGCCAATGGCCAAAGGATGTGCACAGATAGGGAGGGAGTTGCAACTATGTTTGTACACCTATTTGTTGAGAAACCATTCAAAATTGTTTACACAGTGTTTTTTCGGGCAGGTTGAGCAACAATATTCCTGGAAACCAAGAAAAATGGTTCAAAAAAGGGGATTTCTTATACTCCAGAAAGTATTTTAGATATGTTTCTGAAATTCGATATTTGGTCTGTCGATATAGACTTCAATCTATTCTCAGAGTTTGAAATGGCTTGAGGAGCTAGTATGAAACTCATATTAGTTGCTGGTCTAATCGAATATTTCAGAATGCATGATTTCTGAAATATTAGCGCAATTCTCCTTCTACGTAGCTCTTGGCACATGTTTCCTTGATACTTTTCTTACCAGTTTTCGTTGTTTGAGTAACCCCTAGGGGCTATTATTTCCAGCTCAACCAATTACTTTCACTATGCAATGCAAATACCCAAGAACAAATAAACAAATCTATGTATTGTTACCTGATACCCCTCCACACAATTCTTCAGCATCCGTTCTGCATACGCCACACAGGCAGCTGTTGTCTGGTTTTCAAAGAGAACTCGTTATGCTTCTTGAAATTCTTTTGCAATTTCGATGCAATCATTGCATCCTTGCTATCCTTAATCAAACACTGTCCCTTTCGGGCTCAAGGTGTGCCTTAGAGATTATGCATGTTGGCGCGCGCGCGCGTCTGTCTCAAACCCTGAGCTACTGTAGATCCTTAAGATACACACGCAGTGACAGTCGAGCAAACAATGATTATGCAAGAAGTGTCTTGCAGTTGTCCTGGCCATATGTTACTGTAAAAGCAAGACAATTGTCTGGTCAAGTGCTGACCACATCCATTGTGGCAACATTTGCCATGAGAGCCCCGAGATCTATAGATAGAAACAGCTCGAGCGCCGCCATTTTGTAGAGCCACAAACTCGTTACACATATGCTAATCAGGCTGCTCCCCCATTGGCAGTCTGGCAGCCTAACCAACAAAAAAGGGGTGGCAAGGCCCGCAGACGACGCCATCTTTTACTTTCGCCTTTGGCATGCTGCGTGACTTTGCGTGTTCGCCCTCTCCACCCACATGTAGCTCAACATCGTGTGTATCTTTGGGATGTGTTTGTATCTCGTTCTGTGTCTTTTGCTCTGTGCTGCTTTTTTAACCGAGTGTGGAATTTTTTGACATTTTCATTTTTTATGTGCCTCGAGTGGAATTGAGCGGAGTGTAGGTCTCTACTGTATCTGTGTCTCTGATGTCGGGGCGGACACGTATGTGAAAAGCTGTCGGCCTGCCATGGGGACCCCCATTTTCTTGGGGTTGCATGCCTGGGTGGGTGTCTGTCTTTTGGGCTCTGTGTGTTGTTTTTTAATATCGAGATGACTTGACTGAGTTATTTTTGGGCTACAGCAACCAGAGGGTGTCTCTTGATGAGGGTGTTTCCACAGAAATGAAACTTTTAGACCTTGTTCTGTACAATTAGGTGTATTTCTGAGAAAATGTCTAAGATGTTAAACTTTGCGATGACAGTATGTAGATCGTTCAGTTTGTACACATATGTGAAAATCCTACAAGGTAATTTCTTGTGAACTACTTGTATTACAAATAAGCAGGAAGAATGTATTATAAAGCCACAAATAAACTAAAATAAATTCAAAACAATGAGGTAATCCGCTAATGGGGTTGATTAATTCAATGTTTCCAATCAACATCTATCGTTATCTATATGAAGCTCACTGGATTTACGAACTTGCTCATAAGTTTCTTTCAGTGCACAGCATCTAAGACCAGTCCCACAGAACTGAAATTATGATAGCCATTTTTTGTGTATGCACGCCCACATAAACGAGGCACTTTCCTAATACTTTTTATGGGCCTCGCATTACGATAAGAAACTCTTTCGCCATTGAGTATAGAGATGGCATAATATTAAAATGGGGTAAGCTGGCAACCTCCAGCGCCAATGGGCGCCTAGTAAAAAAACCAAAGCGGAAGCTGTCGGGCATTGGGTGGGACGGAGGCAGCTGTCGGATGTATTTTTGGGTTAAAATTTATGCGTTACGCATGCAGATGAGGGTCAAATATGGAAGCGAGATGTTTCTTTTGGTTGGCTATAGTTTCTAGCTCTTACTTAGGCACATGTTTTTGGATGGAGTGTAAGCTGTTTCCGCTTTAACTTAAAGTTGATTTTCCTTTGCTATATAACTAGGAAATAGAGACTAATGCATGGTAGTATGAGAGTTATGTAGGAGAGATATATGTAGGATATAACAGTGTGTTTCGAACTTCTGCTCAACACCTAATCTATGTTCCAGCTGTTGCAATGAACCCTTCCTTCACATTACAGTACAGCGCGTCAACAAAGCCATTAGAAGACATCCATATCCTACTCCCCGCTCCACACCCGCACCCGATTAGACAAATTTCTACACCTTAATTGCTTTAGAAACAATCAAAAATATGGCATACAAGGCGTCATATGCTGGTCTCTCACGGCTCCTGCAAGGGTTGAGGGTTCTCAGTTCAAGTGGTCAGGGGTCAGGGGTCAGTCTGTCTAACCCTTAAGCGTGGGGGCGCCAACTGTTCTAGCTTGTAATTTGAATTTAATAGGAATATTATTTGTTTGTTTGGTTGTTTGTTTGCCTCTGAAACCCAACGGAAGTGCACAATTTTCCCATTTGCCCAAGCTCAAGGGTTAAATTTCCCAAAAATGAGCAGCTAACTGATATATCTTTCTTTCTTATTGTTTCATGACATGTGATCCTTTGTCAGTTGTGTTTGAAATGAACACATGAGTAGGGTTGAATTAATTTGAAGCACTTTTATGGGGTTTTTATTTCCTCAGAAAGCCAATTAAAGGGTTAACTGTGCGTGTGTGGGTGTGTAATGGACTAAGTGAGTGATACAATCAATCTAGGATAGGAGAGGTGACGAGTTGGGCCCAAGTAGAGGGCCTGAGATTATGCAGAAACTAATTGGAATAGTTCGCTATATAAGTAGCTCTATCGAATGAAACCTATAAGAGATCGCTATTAAGAATAATTGCCTTTTTATCCAAATAAAAGTCGCTAAGGGGGTTTGTCACATTAATGGGGAGTACAAGAATATTTTGGTTCAGCTTAAATTAAACATTTTTTGAAAGTTTGGAATAACATGTAATCCACTATTACCAATGTTATATTATAGTATGGTACTCAAAATAGATGTTTTATATAAGCGGCAGATGTAATAATTAATTATTAATTAATAATTATTAATTAATAAATTGTTTATTGACTTTTGTTGTCCGTCAGCAATATTTTGTATTTAAATCGGTTGAGTTGGCGTGGACTATAAAAATGTTCTACAAAATATCAAAACATTTCATACAATTGCTCAATTTTCGATCGATTGTGTCTTTGGCAGTTAGTGATTAGATCTTAATTAAATTTTTTGAGTACCCCAGCGTTGCTCGGCGAAATATTTAAAAAGGCATTACGTTGAATTTGAGTACTTTTGTCAATCGTAAGAAGTACTAAAGAATAGCGTATCATAATTTTCCCGCCCGTGGGTGTAAATTTTCCAAAATCTTTGAGCACGGCGCCGAATATATTTTTGTGCAGTTTATAGAAAATGGGTTTAAGGCCAATCGAATGAAAGTTTATTTATTAAGAGTTATTATTTCTAAAAACTATACCTAACTTGCGTAGTATAGCACTGGCTGCTAAGGCTATAGCATGAAAATAAATCGAATGCCCGAGTTTTTCACTATTTTTTGGCCGTTGTGGTCTAAAACCAGTGTAATATGGGTGACATGTTTTTTTGTATAGATCTTTGAAAATGCTTTAGAAGCGAATTGGTTGATAAACAAAAGTTTTCATCGATTTTCCAGTCTTGTGCATGGAATTTTCCAAAATCCCGTCTTAGTGTGCACTTTTCTCATAGATGGAAACTACTACTAGATGGAAACTACAGCATCATAGTTCTTACGGTTTGGGGTGTGCGATGATTGCCAATCAGTCAGTCAGGACAAACTCAATAGATAATAAGAATTGCAATTGCTAAGCTTGGTTAAAATATCTGTAATCGCGAAAAACCTTTTCATACAAATACTAGATTTTCATTTGATTGTTCCTATGACAACTATAAAATGATATTAATAAAAAAGGATAACAAAAATAACTAATTTTATCGTTAGAATTTTTCAAAAACAAAATAATTTAATAAGTCTGAAACCCCCAAATGTAATTTCTAATTCTGATCAGAATTTTCTATTAGAAAGGTTATTATATCAGTATATAACAACACTTAATTTATAAAGCCCTAGCAAAAACAATCGCAGACCCTGATAGCCTCCAAAACTCCAAGAAAATTTCAGCACTTTGCATGTCTGGCCACTATATTTTCGGGACTCACCGTCAACCATTTGGGCCAACCCGCAAGGCTGGCCAAATCGAAAAGTCATAAGTCAATAGCGAACCCTTTCCGCCTGTCAAATGGCTGCCAGACAGGCTGGCAATCAAAAACATGGCGTTGCCAGCAATTTAAATAAAATGCCGCATCAAACACGCCACCTGGCGACTGATGTGAAATTTTGATTAATAAAACGACGCCGACGATGATGACGACGACGGCGACGGCGACAGCGACGAAGACGACCCGTTAAATGCCTTCGCGTGACAAACGCAAACTGTCAGCGGCATTGAGCTCCTCCACTGCCCCGCTCCCTCCTCCCTCCACCCCACTGCCAAAACCGGCCCCCCCTTTGCCATGGGTAGATTTGAACGGAACCAATACATTTGTGAGCGAAGCCATCCATAAATCAAGCGCTACGTTAACTTGATGATTTCGCGTTATAAACAGGCAACTTTTTATGCCCAGCCCACTGGGCCTTAAAAAAACACGAGCCCAGAACTAAGTTTCTTGTTTATATTTGGGGTGTACGCTTAATAGTGTCCACAAATATGTATGTGTGCGTATGTGAGTCACATGTGTATTAACGGTTTTTCTAACCGCTCTAATGCGGCCCACATTACAAAATACAAAACTGAAGACGTAAATGCTGTACACTTCTTGGCCATTAATCAAACTATCTCACGGGAGCATCACACACAGCGACATCGACATCATCAACGAGTGTGTGTGATGAGTGTGTTTGGGGCCAATCTGTATCTGTATCTCTTAGCTGCAGATATTTACTTGACTTTTGATAAGCAAAAAAAGTCATGGCCATTCGTTTTTTAGCATATGCTCCCAGTAGTAAATTAAGTTGGCCAAGAAAAACCAACAGAAAACAGGCAAAACCAAATTGAGATACTCCAACTCACATGTTCTGGCTAACGAGGGGCGGGCTTTCGAGGAACCACTGGCAACTTGGGTTACGACTTTTATTCTGGTGTTTTCTCATGTTGCTGCCAGTTGACAGTTTGATTAGAATTTGACTGGAGGGGGAACTACATCAGTTGGGTACAGTTGTGATTGTGACAAATAAAACCAAAGTTCTTAGAAAGTCGGAAAAGCCCTGGGAGAAAGATGATTAAAATGCCTGCTGCATGCGCAATTGCTTAAGAAGTTGGGAACCTACAAATTTGAAGTAAAATTTAAAAGATGAACAATAATACAGATTGGCATAGTAAAGTTAGGTTATGTTTCAACGAAGAATTGTAAAATGTTAAGACAAGTTTTATTTATTAATCATACACTATTGATGTCGAGTTTTTAAATTCTATCGTAATGTTATTCAATCTATGTTAAGCTTTCTTTTTGTAATTCGATCTTAAGAGCTGATCTGAAAGTCCTTCCAGCATTCAAATCCAAATCGTTTTGGTCATTCCTTCACCACCTCTCACAAAACCAAATGCCTCGAAAATTGAGCAATCGAGCCGCGATGAAACTGTATTGATAAGACAGAACTGAGCACTAAAAAATGCAGGCACAGAAACGGAGGGTAAAAGGACACAGAACAGGATGCCTGTCCAGTGTCCAGCGTGCGGGCAAATAAAAAATCACATTAGAAACACACGTTGCCATCAACACCCAAAAACTCTCTGGCCGCTGGTCGTGTAATAAATGATCTATGTAATAGACTTATATGTGCCACAGACGCGGCGTAAAAGTTTGCCTATAATGCTTTTATCTGCGACAGACCGACCAAGTGACCCCAGCCCCCGTTACGTCCTCGCAATGCCCACAACGAGGTGTGGCATTTTTTTAGGCAAATTTCGATTGTGTGCATTAGATTAGCAGGCCTGTTGGTGTGGGACGTGTGTGGGCTACATTATAAGGGTGTAAATAAAAATATTAACACTAAACCCACACACACACACACACTCACGCTCATACTCACACACCCCAATCAAAGAAAACCCCAACCACGACACTCGACTGCCGCAGCCATTTGCCTCATGTCATTTGGGAGCACATGCATTAGCATCTTATTGTAGTGGCTTCGATTTGTTCGGGGTTTGTTGTTTTATTTTTTGGTTTTGTTTTTGTTTTGGCGTACGAGAGCTGAGACTCAGGGAAGCTGTTGCCATTTAAATTGAGTAATCACTTGGGGCAAAAGTTTTTCTCTTCTCTTTCTGCTGAGTTGGCGTATGATGCAAATGACTGATTGGATTGGGCTAGAAGCAAAGAGAGTTCAGGCAGTTCAGTTAAAAGCACCTCGAACTTAGCTTCAAGCCGATCTGAAGAAGTGAGTACATACATATGTGTGGTTTCAAATTATAAAGCAATTATACAATGTCTTGGATTTTTTTTAAATATACAAGTTTATAAAACTGTACGATGTGTTCCATCATTGACGTAAAAAAGTATCGATTAAACGATTACAATCAATTATTTAACTAGCAGAAAGTACTTTAATCGATACTTTTCACAACTTTCTTTGTGGTATGTTTTTTTTTCAATAACTTTATAGGTAACAAAACTAAAACAGTTTTGTCTTCAAAGCATAAATTAATCGATTTATTAAAAGCCATCGATTGATTTTGATCAATTATTTCATAACTATTTACATCCCCAACTCATGCTGCACAACTATCAATCATAGCTGTATTTCTTATTTATTTATTTATATTGATCGAGGGTGCGCCAGGTACTACTTAAAGTGCATTCGATAGTTTCTATATCCGCCAGTTGATCTCATCGATACTATCGATATCTTTTAAAAAGAATGTAATCAACTTAATTTTTGAGATTTAAATCGTGAGTTATATTTTAATTCAAATATTTTCCTTGATATTGAAGGGATTATTAGATAATATATAATGGTTTAAATAAATGTAAATATCGATAAGGCCAATGACAGTTATGCAGTATTATGGACATATGTATAATTATATAGACGAAAACCTTCACAGAAAGTGGTATAAAAACGTCAGCCAGCTTTGGTTTTTTAAACAACGCTTACTTCGAATAGTAAAAATAATAATAATAGATATGGTCGGCTATATGTGTATCTATGCCTGTACTAATTTCATCTTGTGTACCTGTCTTGATAACTCACTTGAGACCAATAGAGCGTCAGAAATTGGTGCCTAATCCCCAGTGTAGATCGCCTGGACTCAATTGAAAACACAAATCAAGTGCGTTACTTGCCGAAATTGAATCCTTCTGCCGAACCCATTTCACTTCGCTCTGCAGTCCCTAGCCACTTGCCAATCCCAATCCCAGTCCCAATCGTATAATTACGAAGCATGAGCTGGTGAATTCTACAACGCTCGAATGACTTTACCAAAAAGGATTAAAGCCAGCAAATTAACGGGGCCGAACTCTTATAATTGCACCGTCTGAGTGTTTTTTTAAGCCACCCACACAGACGGCAGACAGGACCCTCTGCATTCTTAGGTTAAGTAAACAGTTTAACGGTGCAGGGTTTGTGAGCGAGGTTACTTGCAAAATTGAAAAAAAGAAAAGCAAGGACTGCGTCTTGGGACTGCCTTTGTTTGTTCTAATTAAACGGAGCAGGCGTGGAAAATGCAACGTCATGAGAAATGGTCGACTTCTAGAGATCGACATGGCCATATCTAGGTAGCTGAGTTACATACTTCCATAGGCATTAGGAACTACTGCTGATTTTTTGCATAATGCGGAGCGGCGGCTTTATGCAAAATATTTGCCCATTGTTTGCTTGTCAGCAAGGATAAGGGGAATGCAGGGAAGCTAAGAACATTGGCAGTTTCTTTGGGCCAACACAATGCAACAGAGGCTCGAACCCGTGACCACCAAGAATGGTCCATGGTCCATTGCTTTGCATGTGATTTGCACCCAATGTCCGATATCCTGTGGCGTGTGAACGTGTCCCGGTCCCTGTCTGCTGCCCGGGGAGCGGCCCTAGTTGCACTCTACTTTTTCCGCACTACTTTAAATTAGACTTTTTATTTTGCATTTTTAAGAATTGTTTTTTAAATGTCCTGGGTTGTCGGCAAGGTCAAGTGGGTGAGATGTGAGAAAATGCTGGGTTCTTTTTAATTGTTTTGCATAGGTAGGCATAATATTTTGATGTTTGCCATCAGATAGTTTTGAATATGTTGTTAAGGACCTTGGGGTCAAGTTTTTAAGTGGCGCAAAATTGTGAGAAATGCAATTTACTTATAATGAAAACAGAAAGTTCTCGGAAAATATCTGGAAAGTAATCTGATTTCAATTTATTGTAATGGAAAAAATCTTTAAGATGTTCTCGATTGAAGCAAAAGCAATGTATTAATCTGTTAAGTACATATTTCTTGGAGATTTTATTGAATGTTTCTTATGAGGAATTCCAAATGAAAACATTTCCTGATGGAATATGGTGTATTATTTCTTAAGCATACTTATGCTTGATAAAATTGCATTCCTCAGTGTTTCAAAGATGAGGCCAATTCATTTATAATGAAATATATTTATTTGAAATGGAAATGATTTTCGAAGGTAAACTCTCGTGCGGATTTTGAAAAATGTTTCAATATATATAATAAATTAAAGGGTATCCAGATGATTAAGCTACGATATATATTTATTTATATAAACTGAAAAATATTCATTTTGAGTGAAAATGTTTTATAAAAAGAAAGTATTTTAATTAGAGATTTCAAAAGATTTACTGTGTTTTTATCCTCTGCTACGATAGTAGCAGTTTTTACTGACTTGGCTACTCATATAAAATTCCACTCTGTAAACCCATTTTGTTTTTCTATCTTAAATTTTTTGCAAAGATTTTTCTTCACATGCATTTCCATCATTTTGCATCTGATGACCATCGCGTTGTCCTGCGCTGTCCCCTTTTTTGCATAAGGCCGTTGTGCAACCCCCTTTGTCCCTTTCGGCTGCTGGCAGCTTGCCACATTGCCATAAATAACAGACAGGCGAAGATCGGGGATCGAGGCGCCCCCTTTATTTTGCATTTTGCACATTTTTGGCATGGAAATGGAAATACTCGTTGAAATAGGAAATGGGAAATGTATGTGGAAAATGGAAGTGGAAAAACATGCAAATGGCGCGCGAAAACTGCACACAAAAGCAACCGGCAGACGAAAGCATTGTTTAGTTAAAGCGCCAGGCGTAGCACACATACACACACACACACACACACACACGTAGCTCAAAAAGGATATGCAAGGATATGCTGTTGTCGTTGCATGCATGCAATCAGTCACAAAAACGCCGGCTTTTGTTTGCGGCTTGGATGAAGGTCCAAGGGAGAAAATCATCATCAGAAACAGGGGCAGCCTGGGTTTGGGGTCATCGTGAGGTCAGCAACGGGATTTTCATGCCATTGTTGACAGGGGATGCAATACACAATCACACAAACTCATACACACACATATGCAATTTTTGCCTCCTTTTTGGTTAGTTTTCACTGAATTTTTTCACATTTTTTTGCTGTTGAAGTTTTTGGGTTGCACTTCCGAGTATTTCTTTTTTAAAATTTTTTATCTCTATCCATGCAAAGCAGCCGCAACAGTAGCAGGCGAAGGATGAGGTTAAGGATGCTGCCTGCCAGGCACGCGACGTGTTGCATACAAGGAGCAGGATCAAGGAGCAGCCTTGGCACGCGTTTCTCTTCACTCGAGCTGCATCCATTTTTTGTGGAACGAACCGCCCTCAAATGTGTATTTTTTTTTTTGTTTTTCGTTTTCTTCTTTTTCATTTAATCGGATCTGCATATGTTGTGTAAATTGATATGGCACGTCCTGGCCTACTGGTTCCTGCTGCTTGCCAGACTCGCATATGCGTTCATAATATTCTTAGGGCAAACACGCGCCATTTTAGTTTAACCCCACGAACGAGGGCTGCAGCTTTATATAAACGGGGTGGGTGTATTCCAAAGGGGTGGCATATTATGCATAAACGTAAGGGTTGCTCACAAAACATTGTATCTCTATATACTACGTATGTGCACGGTTTGTCATGCATATCAAACTGTGAGTGCGTTGAGGGTTCGTGTCTCTAATCTTTATGGTGGCCATTGGCAATTGTCCGCATACGCATCCTGCCCATCCTCATCAGGTCATGGCACATTAATTGCACTTTTATGCCGTAATTTTTATTGATTTCTGCTATATATGTTGCAACTAATGATCTCGTTTTGCATAATTTTTATATAAAAATGGAACTGAGAGCTGCGAAGAAGAGAATTTTGCCATAAGTCCCTTTTTGTAATGTAATCAATTTTGTAGGTGCTCTAGCTATCGAATATATACTAGACTTGAATTTATCAATATAAGACTGTTTTTTCTTTTTACTCTGAGATAAATAACTTTTAGATATGTAGTTAAGATCATTGTTCATAGATCATATTATTTCACTAGCATTTTCTTAAATATCTTGCACTTTCAGAAATAAAGTCAAAGTTGTATATTCTTGATCACGACGAGTAACTTAGTCGATATAGCTTTGAACGTCGATCATATCTCAGTATTAAATATATGCACACAGTAAATACATATGTATATTGGAATCGTATTACTGTATTTGTTTGTATCTATGCAAGCTACAAGAAAAATAAATGTCCTAAAAAGTAGAAAATCGTCATACTTTTGTAGTCAATGAAAGCTCTCACTCTCTTTTAGAAAGTGTATTTCTGAATAATGGTTTCGTTTTCTTAATAACTCAGGTTACCATTTGTAAATTACAAGCCAGAGAATTACAAATAAATTAAAATTAAATTAAATAAATTTCAAAGAAGAATTTCAACAAATTTTCTAAATTCCGGAGTAATTCATAATAACATTTAGGAATTACCTTTTCAATTCTACAAATACTGCTTCTAATTTTTGGGGTATTTTATAGATAAAACTACTTTCTAAAAAAACACAAATATAATTCTTATTTTCAAGGCAATTTTTCGGAATATATTTCTTAAATTTTTTTTTATCAGTATATCTCGACCAAACTAACCAATTGTTCTATACAAGTTGTCCAAATATCAATTGAATCTGACTGCCACCGTAAGAAAAATCGTGAATTGTGTTGTAAAATGAAAAACAAGACTTAGGAACAATGACGACACTTAGCATTACTAGCTGCAATAAAGTATAATATATGTATGTATATGAATGTAAGGCGAAATGTTTGTTAATAACTTTTATGTATGTAAATGTTTTTATATGCATGCAGATTCCCCGACGAAGGCGTAGCAAATGCCGAAACGCGTAGGAGGACAATTTTAATAAAGAATGTGAAATTGTTTTTATTAAAATGAACTACAACGGCCTTAATAAATCGCTATAGGAAACTTGAAAAACATTATTATTGTATTTGATGTTTTGACCAAATACACCGAATGCAAATTTTATTACACCTTATCACAACGTTGCCATATGAACTATCGTCGTCATAAGCAAGGATAATTCATCTTCCGCATCTGAAGGTGGAAATTTATAATTTTGAACGAAGCAGTTAACAGTTATCGTTCGCACCCCACACTGCTTTCATATTTAAAATCTGTCATATCAGACCAACCCAAACTCATTCTCGCAGGACCCCATACAAAGTTGCGTGTTTTATTTTCCGTTTGCATGATGCGGCGCATTTCCTATACATCCAACAATTGCGCTGGCTTCCTGCTATACAGCTATCCCTATCCCCTAATCATGTCCTGCAACAACTTTGTCAATGTCTTTGCTATACAAAAGCAGAGGATTCCGTATTTCTTTTATGACATTTCGCAAGATTTCTAACGGTCATTTTGCCTTGACAATTCTCTGACTGGGTTCTATGCAAAGTAAATTTAACTGTCACTCACAAGGGGTTGGTAATTTCCTTGATTCGAGTTGACAATCAACGCCATCATTCTGAACGCTGTTCATTATTCCAAAGCAACGACTTAAAAATTCTTTCTTTTGTTAGGTAATTTCGAAAAATCTATGGGAGGTTTGTTATTGAGAGTGTGGGTTATTCAATTTACAATTTTCTATTCAAATTGTGTATTAAGGAGAAACTTTGAAATACTTAAACTCTTGAATGGGAGAGTTGTTAAAATCAGTGGGAATTCGTACGCTTCTTGACATATTCTTTTCCTGCAAAACCATCATACAACTATCTTCTAACTATCTATATTGGCTGAGTCTTCCCAATCTCTACCAATTAGTTGAAACATTACTGATCGCTCGTAAAAGACCCCCTCCTAAAGCAGCACGTAAAAATCTATCAAAATTTCATACATCATAAAAAAGACAAGATAATAAAATTGCTAAAAATATCAAAACAAAATAAAAAACGAACAATCTTTGAAAAGGAATCCGCTAAGTGAGAGAAGCAGACCAAAGCACGCGACAGAAGCAAGCGAGGCGGATGATGAAAACTCCGATGCTGAAAGAACCCCTCCGGAGATGTTGCAGGAGAGACACGCACCCAAAGCCTATAAAAAATCCTATTAAAAAGACTCACACAAAAATACTAAATACAAACAACCAACAGGCGGATCGATGGCTCGGCACAAGCGCATTAAAAGGAGATTTACCTATAAAAAAGGTAGACAGCGGCAGATGAGATGAGACAGGAGCTGGCCAAAATGATAGGGAAAGCGACGGAGACAACGATGACAGGAGCGAATCGTTCGCCTGCCTGGCACGAGAGCCGAGCAAGGAAGCTGCGTCTTTTTAGGGAGCATAAAAAGTGAACGCTCCGATGAGGGTAGCGACAGCATCAGCACGCGACTAGGATCCTGGCTCCTTGAGAGTCTGAGTCTGAGACTGAGACTTAGCCTGAGCCATTTACATTTGCTTGCATACCTGGAGACGGTTCATCTCGCTGCACTTTGAGCACACGTCGTTGTCTGCGCTGAGTTTTTTGTTGCCTTCCTGGTTTTCTTTTTTTAAGGCGCAGCTGCCATGCGACTCCCAGTGGCAGCATCCCAGTGGCAGAGACCCCGAGAGGCAACCGGGACGCGACATTCTGAAGTGTTCATTAGTCGCACATTTACATATCCAAATTGTCAGCGTGCCAATGGTAAAGAAGCGGGGCGGCGGGAACGACGCGTGTCTTGCGGCTTTTAATTGCTGTCAGCTTGTGTAAGGGGGAAGGGGGGCAGTTTGTGGGGAACTGCTTGTGTTACTGGGGAATTAATGTGTTGCACACTTCGTTTGACATTCGAGTGGCTTTCGAGTGCAACCGCTGACTGCAGCCCCAGCCCGAATCCCAGCCCCAACCCCAACCCCAGCACCAGCACTAGCCTCTCCCTTCCCCCTGGTTTCTTTCTGTTTTCATTGTCAACTTTTTTCCTTATATTTGATTTGTCATTTGATCGCCAACACAGTTGGCGCAGTTGCCGCACGCGATTAAAAAATTAAGTTTTCCCCTCTCAAAAGTGTCGGCATTGTTTTTCGTAGAGTTCGGTGACTTCTTGCCAGGCTTCAGGCTGCGGTATGACGAGTGCAGCCACGTGCCACAGGGGCAGAGGGAGGGAGTTGGGGCAGATTGTGTTGATGTTGAGTAATGTTGGCATTTGGCTCGACTTTGCTAGCTAACTTGGTTGTTAATAGTTTTAAATACTCTTGGCATCTGGCTGAGAAAATTTAAAAGTATTGGAAACTATTTTCAAAACTTGCGAGCTTTTTTTGATTAAATACATTTTTTAACCAAAGAAAATGTCACTAATATTTTCAATCATTGTATTGATGTCTGTAAAATGCAGAAAATGCCTGACAGGCTAATCGATTTCGCACTTTATAACACTATTTACCACACAACCCAAAACGCAAATTGTTAGCAAAATTACAAATTTTGCATCAGTGAAATTTGAGTTAGGGTCAAATATTTTTTAATTAAGACATCAACCTAAAATATTTGGTAAGTTATGAAAGCAAAATGATTCTAATACATATCGGAATACAATACAACTATTTTCTAGTTTTATGCCGCCCAATTGTGTGATTTGAAAAGTAAATCGTAAACATTGTGGTTCTGAATACGGCATTAGATTATATTGGATGGGAAATGAAATCCTTCGTTAAAAGTAAGTTGACAGCTTCTGATTTACTAATGTACTTATATTTGTCGTTTTAAGTGCAAAAAACATATTTTATATTCTAATATTTTTCTAATAAATATATGTAACTCCCGGTCAGTAAGGAATAATAAGTTTAGCAATTCTTATTATCCTGAAAAATAATAAAATACATATTATTTGGTTGCTGTAGTATTGTTGCTGCTGTTTGTTAAAAAGGTCATTAGATTTCTGGATAAACAAACTACAAAATATCTCATACAAAAGAACATTTTCGCCCTGAATATGGAAATTTAGTCTCGTATAAGATTGTTTCAGACCTTAGCCTATTATCTATGCAATTGCTACCTAACCTAACCCAATGCTCAAATATTTATTTCCTAACTCTCACTTTTTTTGAACAGTAACTCTTAACAACTTTTCACTCGACTTCGGTGACGAATTGTGCCAACACACGCTAGGACAGCCCTCACATGGCATTCGGAATCGGAACGGGAATCGGAGTGGCAATAGGCATTGCTATGGCTTTATGGTAGGGGCAGGGGCTCTGAGCTCTGGACTCTGGGTATGGGGTGTCGTCGTCTAATGCTCGTTTTTCTATAGTTTCTACACAAAAAGTAGACGAGCGTTCGAAGCAGCACACACAAAAACATTTTTAAAAATTTTTGTTGCCATTGTTGCGTCAGCGAGAGGTCCTTTGTGTATTATCCTTTGTGTGCGACATAACAACAGTCAGCCAGTTGGTATACCTCTCTCTCTCTCTCTGTCTGTGTGTGTGAGCACGGGGCCAAAGGTTATCTAGGCGACACATAACGGCGAGGAGCAGTCACATCCACGAAGCTGCACAGCTGCCGCCCGTTCTGCATGTCCTAGTTGGCGCGCATTTCCAGGGACTATCCTCCACAAGGCTATGCGTATTTCCCCAACATGCTCCCCAAAAAAAAGAACCACAAAATTGCTACGTAATGCGTTGGCCAAAAGCAAAAATCATGCAATTTTTGTTTGTTCCGCGATGAAATTTGCCTGGCGCCTTGCCTGCTCATTAAAATTGTCAGTTTTGTACGTCAATCAAATGTGAACACATTGGAAAGGGCCGAGAGCCTGAACCCGATTCTTTTCCTTAACGGTAGCATCCTTTGGCCGTGCGTTTCGCTCAATTCATTGCTGTCCATTTTTGGCGGCATTTGTAGGTCACTCGCTGACCTAGACTGGCCAGCTGTTGTAGCCGGTTGTGTGCCATTTCGGGGGTTGCTCAAAGGATACGCTGGTCATGCGAAAAGGTAGTCGACTGACCACACCGTTGTGCGTGTCCTGTCAGTAGGCGAACGCATTTTCAAGTCATCTAATTGCGCCTGCTGGTCAAGGGGTTGCTAGACGGAGTCTACAGACAGTTATATACAGGATCTGTGTAGTACATAGTATAGTGTGTTCAGGGAAGGGGCTTATGTAACAACCACCCGCTCATCATCATCGTTCACCCTCCCTCAGCAGCACCCGCAAGTTTGCTGGCTTAAAAATTAACGCATTTTCTCTTGGAAAATCAATGAAATTTTCATTTTTTGTTGTGTTGTTATGGGTTGTGTTCGCAGACAAATCCTTTCGCTGCGCGCGTGCCCAGTTATCCTGGGACAACTCAACCCTACAATCAGCCACGCACGAGCTGTCAGCCCAACAAAAACTCTGCGCCTTTTGTGCGCCTGTCGTTGCCTCGTTTTTTGTATCAATTTGCAATTTTTTTCACCCATTTTCAAGTTGATTTCCGCAACTCGTCCTTGTGGCGGTGGTGGTGGTGCTGGTGATGGTGGTGTTGCCGCTGCAGCACGTTGATTAAGCCCCTCGCTTTAATGAAGGGGCGCGGTCGGGCGGCTCAGCTGTGATTTGAGCTATTTTGCCAAGCGTGACATGAAATGTGAAATTTCGTATACTTTTTGTTGCGAAATTGTCGATTTTTTTTTACAAATTTTTTAACGATTTTGTTTGCTGTTTTGGTTTTATCTGCCAACGAATAAGAGAAAGGGTGCGCGTGTCCTTTATGTGTCACACTTGATTATTGGGCCACCCCTAACGTGAGGAGATTTGAGTGCGAAAGGTGTTTAAAACGGTTTAAAGTTTTAAAAGGGTGGTTTTTTATCTGGAGCTTCTGAAAGTGTTTGGCATTGAACAAAATTTGTTATAGTTTTTCATCTACAGTTACTGTAATAAAACTAAACAGATTTGTTTGAGGATAAACTCTTTAGTAAATTTGTCAAAAATGTATAATTGTAAATATTAAATGTTTAAATGATTGCAAAATTGGCATGAAACATTTTTATTAACTTTATTAGGAGAAGTTTTTTCTATGCCCAAAACTTCATCAAGACTAAACCAATTTCTATGTGGAATACATTTTTAATTAGTTAATTTCACTATTTAACTTATTCAGATAATGTAACTTACTTAAATCATTTTTTATAAATTGTGCCTCTGATACAATTTAGGATATTATATATTTTCTCGAATTCTTTAACTTAAAACTTCATTTATTATTATTAATCGAATGTTGACGTTAAAATTAGTGTAAAATATTATACTAAGCTAAGTAAGCTTCCATCTCCCGATCCATTCTCTAGTGCTCCCATTAGGCTTAAGAAAAAATTGTCAACGGCTCTGAAGGATAACAAAGCGTTGCGAGCCGAAGGAGGCAAAATAAAATTAATTTACAAGTGCAGAGAAGTGGAGAAAAAATTAACAAAAATAAGCAGCAGAAAGCAAAACACTTTTTCATTTACCCCAGCCGGATGACTATCTAACACCACGCCCCCTCCTTTTTGGCCCTCTTGAGCACTTTACCGGGGCGACGGCTGTTGGACCTGACCCTCCCACCCGCAAATCCGTAGGCTAGCCCGTTGCCCCCTTTGTAAAAAATTAGATTCATTTGTGCGCGCTTGCTTTATTATTTAAATTCTTGCGTTATTTTTCTAAATTCTCGTCCTGCTGCTCGTTGTCCTGTACGCGGTTGTTGTTGCTTTTGTCGTTGTCGTTGTTGTTCTACGAATGTTGGAAAAAAGTGGCGGAATTTTAATGGAAAATGCCGCCAAAGTGGAAAAAAAAATGTTTAAGCAAACAAAGACTTGGAACTGGGAGGCTGTTTAAGCTGCTTTCAACTCGAAGGACACACGCTGAAACGCTGAAAGGATGTGCTGGACGCAGCCGCGTAAATTGAAAGCCGGGCAGCGCTATCTGTCCGGCTCTGAGTCCCGGCCGGTGTCGTTGTCGCTCCCGTTCACGTTCCCCTAGCCGTTCCTGGGGCTGGGGCACATGACATGAATGCCCGGCGGCTCATTTCAAGTGAAAAATGAGCAAAAAATGAAATGAAACAATGGATGAGCGTTGGCGGGACAGAGTCCGAGACAGAGGCCGAGACTGAGGCTGAGACTGAGTGGACCAACAACACGTTAAGATCCAGCGAGAAAGAAAATCGTGGCCAATTTTAATTTTTCTTTCTCGCTGCTTACATTTCTAATGGGCATTTTTCGGTGGGTTAATGTGCTGTTAGGGTAAAAGTAAAAAACCCAGCCGACCAGTTTGGCTTGCCGAGGGAGCCACATTGCATGAAAATGGCATTACTGGTGGGTGGTGGGCGGTGGGTGCTCCACGCATTTCTAGCATTTGCACGGCAGCCAAAAAGTTTTCCACCGCCCCGCCCACAACTGATGAATAATGACAACGCGCAAAAAGTGAACTTTCATGCTGGCCCAATGGTCGACTGGGTGGCTCAGTGGCTCAGGGGCTCGGTGTCGGTGTGGGTTACTGCCTGGACGTTCGTCTTTGTCCGGCGTACTTAAAAATGCGCAAATACGACGCCTTTGCTTACACTCTGCTCTGGATTTACATAGCAGATTAATGTTTGGCACGCCCGTTTCCGAGGAAGGGGGGAGCACCTCAGAGGTGCAACTAAACAGATATCAGACTTGGAAAGAATACGACGAGTAGCTATAATACCAATTGGTTGTTTCTCAGCATAAATAACAAGCAAATGATCTTTAAATTAGTCTTTTAATTACGATAAAACAGCCAAAATGGATTTGTGTTCAGAAATAGAATTGATCTATACATTGAGTAATCGATAGTTACTGAACGATAATTATCGAATTTAATTATTGTGATTTAGTCAAGTTCCAAAAAATAGTTAAAGAAACCTGTCAGCAATTTAATAACTATATTTTAATACCCTAGCAGAGGGTATTATAATTTTGTATCGAAATGTGTAATGGTCAGAAGGAGACGTTTCCGACCCAACAAAGTATAAATATTCTAACTCAGCATGAATAGCCGAGTCGATATAGCGGTGTCTGTCTGTCCGTCTGTTTCTATGCAAACTAGTCTTTCAGTTTTAAAGCTATCATAATGAAACTTGGCACAGACCATTCTTTTTCTAGCAGGCAGTACATAGGTCGGAACCGGCCGAATCGGACCACTATAACATATAGCTGCCATAGGAATGATCGGTCAACAACTATGTTTTTATATGAAAAACTTTATTCTTTATAAAGATATCCTCACAAAACTCACCCAAACCGAGTCTCTTGGAAGTTTATACAATCTTACCAAATTTGGTCAAAATATATCACATAGATGCCATATAATCAGGTGAAAAATGAGATTTTGTATGAAAAACACTCAAACTAAGTGAGAGTTTCCAATAATTTTATCATAATCGGACCACATAGCTCCCATAGGAACAATCAGACGAAAATTGAGTTTTGTATAAAAAATATTGCTGCTAGGATATATACTACAATATATAGCTTCGGAACTCCGAAGATATACATAATTTAAAAAATAATTGGAGATGCGCAATGCCCGTTTGTCTGTCCGTCTATATGAATGCAACCAAATTTTATATATAGTAGAATGTTGGTATATATCTTTGTCTAATAAAGTTTAAATATAGAGTTAACCGACTTCGAATTGTGTTTAATTCCAATTCGAGGTGTTTTTAGAAGTCGTATATTATAAAGATGAACTTTACCTTATCGAAATAAAACTGAGGGTGATTGAAGGAGTGTGACTACAGTCTCATAGCTCAGTTAGTTCAGTAGTTTGTGTTGGAAAACTTCTGTTGACCACTGTAGTAGTTAGTTGAGTATTTTAAGAGCGAAATTTTAAAGCAAATGCAATTGCAAACGATGTAGAATTACTAAGATTTTTAAGCTTAGATATATTTATAAGTCTTTAAATAACCTTTGAGTGTGCTGCAAATATCATCCGACGCAGTTCACATTTGTCAAGTCTGAGGCCATCCTTTACATTGGCAGCCACCCCCCTTTCCTCTTCTTGTGCCACCAACCGCTAATGAAAATGCTTTGAGAAGAGACCCACTCAAAAATTAAATTAAATAAAGGCTTTTGTGCGCAGGCAGCGAGGCGCACTTGAGGCTCAGCCACGCCCACGCCCACGCTCATGCGATCTGGCCCCGTCTGCTGCTGCCCCCTTAACCAACAAGCTGTGCACGAGTTTTGTCAAAGTTTGGTTTACATTGGCCTTAGAAACAAAAAAGAGAAAAGTACGAAGGACAACCTTATCGCAGCAGCGATGGCTGCAACAACAATGCCAGTCGGCAAGGACAATAGAAAGCGCCACGCAGGACAACTGGTCGCTGGTTGCCACTCAATGGACGGTGGCAAATATTTCTTATTATATTTTATTTTAATTTTTTTATATTTGTGCATATTTTGCTTTTAATTTCCAAAGCGCAAATTACGCTCGTGTGCCTTAAATATTAAAAGAGGCTTTTCACAAGAAAAAAGTTGTCATCTTGCTGGGCTGCTTGCTTTTCATTTTTGGTTATCCTTTTGGCCATTTTGCATGGCCAATGACGTGCCAGGACATTATCTGTCCGTTTTGTCCTTTCATTTGGTTCGGCCATTATCGCGCTGCCTGCTTCTTGTTTATTCAGCGGCATTCGCTTGGCTACGTTTTTAATTAGCCCTCGACCATTTTTATACCCTCACTGAGGATAGTATAACTTTGTCATCAAGTCTGTAACGCGTTGAGGGAGCAAATCCGTAAAATACAATATATATACGAAGGACTTGATCACATCTCTGTCTATGGTTTTAGTATTTTGAAGCCTATCGAAACTGCTTACTGATCTAGTATTTAGCTGCAAAATACGATCTGTCGAAAAAGGAGTAGATAAATTAAGACTTTATTTCTTATAAACATGATTACTTGATAACTATCTCTACTTTGGATAAATACTTGGCTTTGATGTACTATATAGTTTCTTTTATAAAACAAAAAAAACGAATTTATGTTTAAGGGTATTTAATCTTCTGCATCTTGATAATAGTTCTTATATTTTCTGCTTATTTCTTATATCTATTTCTGTATTTCTTGATTCGTTCTTTGTATTGTATGGCGATGATGATGGGCCGTTCGCACAAGTGCCCATTGTCCTGTCATTTGCATAGCAAACATCGTTGTCCTGCTGCTCCTGCTGCTGTCATCGTTTGTCTTAGTTTTTAATTATCACACGCCGCTGGCACAGGAAACGCCAGCGATGAGAAATTTTCACATGAGTTCACTTGAGCGAAGCGAGTTTCTCAACGTCTTTGGATATTTTTGACAGGTGTGAGACTCCACAGTTTCGAGCTTCACAACACTGGTCGGGAGAACATTTTGAAAAGCATTTCAGAAATGTGTTCGCTGCCACGTAAAACCCTTCCATTAAACCCATTATGAGCATGTTTATCAAATTAGCCAGCAATTAGCGGTGTCATCAGCGGCAACACCAAACAATCAAACAAGCAACCCTTTACACCCTTTTATCCTGCAACCCTTCCATGTACAGCGCACACCCCTTTGCCTTAACGCGTTTAATAAGCCATTAAGTGTTGCGCTTGCGCATGGCTAAAGGGTTGCCTTGGGGGTCCTTTGAAGGGGTTGACTCTCTTCACTGACAACTTCATCGCATCAACAACGCGGAAAGTTAAGTGGCATATCCACAAAAGGGTTTAGCTACACATTGAGTGGTTTTTGGCATTGCTTATTGTGACATTTTTGGCAAACACAATTTATTGTTGCAAGCTAATGGCAATGCCACTCCCACGCCTCATAATTCCAGCAAATTGCGCAACATTATACCCTGAAAAAGTATAATAACAAAAGTGAAGATGATGAAAAGGTGCACATAAAGAAAAACAATTTCCCAGAATCCTTTTGGGCAGCACACACTTAAAAAACAACTGCAGACAATGGACAATGCGAAACATCCGAACAAAAGACGCACAAAGAAGCAAATCCTTTAATTTGTTGTTATCCCTTTGTAGAAATGTGAGTCGTTAATGTCTGCTCAGGCACTTTGAGCCTACAACCAAGTACAGTCGCCATTTGCAAAGGCTGCTCATATAATTTAGGTGACTCTCACACCAAACTGACACTGACTTGAGCTACTGTCTCATTTGAATGGGGCGTTATCATAATCGTAAATTCCAATTTCGACCGGGCTCGGGGTCCTAGCAAAGAGGTAAGCCCAGCACATGCGGAAGATCGCAGGTGTGTGGCCTTATCGAGCGAACCAGATCTGAAACAAAACGAGGACAGCCCCTGTGAATGTGATGGCGTTTGGTTAACCCTTGGAGCTTGCTTGCTTGCTTGGTCAACTTTTCACATTTTAATTGGTTAATTGCCTGTTACGAAGGCGGTCACATCGCTGGTTAACAAGAAATGTAAATGAAGCGGTCGAAAAGGGTCCGATGGAAGATAGATTGTAGGGTTTTATGAGGTCAGTTTTATATATCTAGACCCTACACATATTTTGTTTACTGTACGACTGTTCTACGGAGTTGATGGTGTCCATCGTATCCACTCCTGTTTGAGGAAGTTTTTAGAGCTACTTGTTAGACTTATAGCGATGCTTTTAACTGCTTTATGCAGGATATATTGTAGAGCCTTTTGAGGTAAGTTTTGTATTTTCATGTCCTATATATAGTTATACTGATTTGCTTCATCTCTTGTATTCCTATTCAAGATATAATGGGAAGTTTTGAATCATACTTGTGAGACCTATAGAGATTCTACCAAATAAAAGCTGATGCATATTCCGTGTTCTTCGGGCATCAGTTTCCTGAGGTCAGTTACTTACGTTTGTAGCCGCTATATCAACTTAACCTCAAAACTGATCAACTTTTCACTGATAATCTCAATCCTAACTAATGGCCATTTTCAGGTTTCAGTACGACAATATCTTCCACTTCTTAAGACTTTATGTAAGACAGATTGTAAAGTGTTGTGGGTCTAGAATCTATATATAAATTCCAATAGACCACTTTTTGTTCTGCTGAGTTCTACCCAATTAAGTTCTACTAAATACTATGCAAACTTATGGTATTGGTTGGTAAATATATTCAGCTCTAATGTTTCAAAACCAATTCCCAGCCAACTCTTAAATCTATTAAAGCTCAAGTATTTGGACAACTGACTGCAGCAGCACTGAAATGTGTCCTTGTTGCCATCGCCTGCTCCGTGGGTGCAAAATTGAAAAGCGTAGCAATGTCCAAGGTGTCCCCTAGTTGGGCCCCCCACCTATGGACCATTTTCGACTGACAACAACAAAAGCCAAAGGGATGGGCAAAAGGAAGCGCAAAAGGCGAAAAGTTTTCTTTTCTCGTTTTGAAATCTATTTGAGCCATGGCGTCTTAAAAATCTGCCTGGGCTTATCCCACGAACAGGAGTACAAAAGTGGGCCTATTCCGAAGACATCCTGTGGGCTGCTGTGTCCTTTAACTGTAAACAAACACAGCAAAGCTGCAAATATTAAAAAAGGAAGAAAATGCTACGCAAAAGGTTCATCAATGTGCACAAAGATTGGCAGCGATGAGGAGCCGGGGCAGGATCTGTTGGAAAAAAGCAGCCTAAAAATGAAAAATAAATAAACCAACTTGAAAGTTGACAGGCAACCAGGATTCGAACCCGAGCCTGACACCCAACCCACCCAGCCCACGCAGTCCTAAAAGAGTCCATTGCCAGCTGCCGATGTTGTTGTTATTATTATTGTTGTTGTTGTTGTGGTTGTTGTCTGCTTTTGACAAACAAATCCTTGGGCTGTGAATCCTTCGTTGTGCGTGGTTACGCTCGCCAGGACAACGGCCCCATGGGCCAACACTCGCATCGTAGTTTCTCCTAGTTGAACGCCTGCCTGTCCACTGGCCTAGAAAATTGAAATGTTTTGCTTAGACGGCGACGCCGTTGGCCAAAAATGCAAAAGCCAAAGTAAATTTCATCAACGCGTGTCTGACACTACACACACACACGCACACAGGCACACCCACACACACAGGCACACACGTGCGTCCTGTAGGTGTTGCCCCCGCATAAGTAGGAAAAACGATGTGCCCCAGGAAGAGGCAGCTGCCTGCGATTTTCCTCAGTGTAAACCAATTTTCGTATCAATAAAATCGAACGTTTTTATTGTGCATAGGTTTTTGAATTGAATTCAGCTCAGTTCAGTTCAGTTTTCCCTTTTCAAGGACACGCCAAGACGAGCGGGGGCGTGACAAAGGCCACTAATTGTGCCCGCTGGTTGCTGCAGGACAAGAGGAAAGCGAAAGCCGCTCTCCTTGCCCCGCCCCGCCCGTCCGTTCGTTCACTCTTACAGTTCCTTCGGCCTAAGCCGGAAGAATGTAATTAGAGGCCGAGCACGGGCCGCCAGAGGGGGGCCGTGGCGGCAGTTTAAGATATGGGGCGTGGCACGTGTGCAGCGGCAGAAGCTAAGGGCATTATGAATGAGTTGCAAAATTATTTAAAACACATGAATTTGATCAGACTCAGTGAGCGCAAAGCGAGCAAAGATGTTGAATATTAGCGAGAAAGAGAGCAGAGAGAGAGAGACTGAGCAATCATAAATAAATCAAATGCCGCCTATTCACGTCGATCATGATCGCAAGCATTGCGTGTATGTGTAAGGATAAAACTCACAGAGTCAATAATGTTCAATATTGCTTGAGCATGATTGTGATATATGAATGAGAGAATTCTAATGGTAGTTTGCAATACTCAAAGTTGTTACTTAAGCTAATGTGATTATGCATTTTAAATGGAGAAAGGGATCTCTAATTTGAATATCCTTGGCCTTTTTGATACTTGACATATCGTGAACTCTGTCCTTCCAAGGATACTTTTTTTATAAGTACGATTTTTGAAACGAGACTGTTCTATAAAAAGGTTTAAGTATACAGATCCATTAACCAATTCCGCATAACTCCTTTGAGCACTTGCCCCGCTCTACACCGCTGTTCTGTCTCCTGCCCGCTCTACATTAATCATTTCGCTTTGTATTTCAATTAGACGAGCTCAAAACAAAGCGCGAGTCTTCCGTACAAATGTGCCACGCCAAGGCAAACAAAGCGGAGCACCCTGGGGCGCTTGCAACCGGGGGCGGCTACAACCAGCCGAAGATCGAAACTCTTTCGCCTACAATTAATCAAACTCGCATCAAATGGTCAGTTTGCAAAGAATTACAATTGTAACAAATTGTTGGGCCGCTTATCGGACGGGCTCAGGTTGAGGTTCTGTCTCGTCCTCGCAGCGGGTGACGCTCGGTGGGCTCACTGAGCTGTAACATGGCCAAGAGATGCGCATCAGCCGTGGCCAAGCGGCATGTGGATGACCCGTTTGCTATTTATCTTATCAGCGAGTTGGCCAAGTTGGCAAAAGTCGAGTTCCTGGAAACCATTTCTGAGTTTGCGCGCGCGCCGCAAAATGTTTTGGGTAATTGTAACAAATGAAATAAAATGTTGTTGTCTTGTTCTTGGTTTGTTGTTGGGCCTACACCTGCCGACGATCATCATTGCGAGCTCGTCGGCATTCCATAAAGGCTCCACTGTCGGCGACGACGACGAGGACGATGACTGACGAGTGCCTTTTGATAAGATTAGTTCGGCTTAGCTCGAAGCAGCTGCACTTGGCACGGGCAGGTAGCAAGGTGCGACTTCTAAGTCCATAATCGATCATAAGTTTTTAATTGCCACTAATATGACACGGGAGCTAACTCCTGAGGGACTGCATTGAAATGTTTATAAAGTTTGTTTGAAAAGAAATCGAATTTTATTCAGTAATTTCCCTTAAAGATCTTTTGAAACAGAGGCAGCAACTTTCTATAATTGAACTCTTCTATCTAAGATTTGATGTAAATTGTATTCGCTTATATTTAACTATATTAAACTCTAGTCGATTTGTCTTTTAAGGAGTTTTCTCGATCTGTATCAAGTATCAATAAATTCTGCCAGTTAATTGCATCAACAAAGTGATTGCCAGGGAACTCTAAACTTCACACTCTAGCCAGTCCTCTTGAATCGAGGATTCTTTCTAAATGTTACCCATCAGTTTTCATACCAGCTCATTTCGTTTATCTGTATTACCTATTTTCGCTCTGTTAATATCCACAACCTTTCTTTATACAGAGCTCAACGCTTAGTCTCTTTTATAGTCCCTTGATAGTCTCTTGATAGTCCCATTGTGTTAGAAATTCTTTCTATAGTTACTCTACCACAAGATTCTTTTAAAATGTTTTCTAATTTTTGGTTTGTTAATATCACTAAGAGTCTTTCTCTTTGCAAGTTTCTTGCCTAAGGAATTCAGTCTATCATAACTCATCCATCAGCTAGCTGAAAACTTATCTTATTCATCGGATGTCAACAACTTCTTCCTTAGAAACTACATCATCTTCATTACTTTCTCTAACTGTTTATTATTCCAAAAACCCCTTAGCTTCTACCACATCACTCACTTGCAGTTGTGTCTAACAAACGATATTATCAAATGTCTGTTGACCAAAAATTGAGATGTCTTATCGGTCAATCAATAAAGGAAGTCAAACACAAAAAAGGGTACATAAGAAATGTCAACAATGGCGCCTAAAATATTTGACAGCGGTGGAAACCGTTAGATGCTCGTAGCAGTAGTCGGGTCTTATCCAACTCTGTCCTGGTTACAATGGGCGCCTTGGCAATTTTACGTTTCAATGGAATTTCGATTATGGGCCCGAGCCAATTTAGAAAAGCCACGATTGAGACATTTCTGACAGGACGGAGGACAAAACGGTTATTACCAATCCCAAACGCAATCCTTCGCATCCCATTTACCCCCACACCACATCTAAAACCAAATACACATACACACACACACACACACACACACATACACATCTTTCTAGAAGATACAAGACGTCGCCAACGTCGACATCAAGATGCAACGTCAGCGATAAGCAGCAATGGAAGGAGGCAGAGTAAAGGGAAAGTGGAGCAAGGCATATAACAAGGCGTTCTAACGAGTTGAGCTAACCACAAATAGTGGCACACGGTGGCACATACTCGTATATAAAAATCATTGTTAACAAAGCGCTTTGGTGGTCATAAAAATAACTTGGCCGAAAAGAACTGAACCCGAAGTCTCTCCTATCGAGCATCCTTTCCATTGTGGCAGCCACTTTCACCTGTTCGCACACGGGCGCAGGACATGAACCTGGAATGCGCATTCGATTTTTATCTTTGAACCTGCTGCTCCCGATTATGGCACATAAATTTGATAGGAAATTGTTCCAATTATTTCGACTCTTCGAGCTGTCTTTTCACTCTGGCTCTCCGTTGGTCTATTGCTCTCCTTTTTTATGGGTTTTGTGTGGTCGTGTCCCGCGTGTCGTTTAAAAGGAGATTAAAGAAGCAAGCCGATCGCTTGGCACCGACCTTGTTATTAAAACCCAAATTATTGGTTCGTATAAGGTCCTTTGTGTTGTCTTATTTATGAAACAGGTTGCAGCTGAAAGTGCCGTCTATGTAAAATTTCAAATTATGGCAAGGACACTTCAGTACCCATATTAAAATTGCGTGAGTGTGCCTTTAATAGGAAAATTGAAGTGTCCGACTAAATCAGAATTGAGGTTATGTAACCAAAGAACACTGTTTGTACTTGTGTAATTTACTCGTTTCTATTTCTTGTGGGTTTACTTAAAGTTTTAAGAGTAATTATAGACATATGAACACATTTATATGTTACCAGATAATTAATTGAACTGTTTCAAAAAAGTACCTTAGTACCTTAGTCATATGTATAAGCAAATAGTTAGCTTTCGTTTATTTTATTGGATAATAATATAAATTGATATTTTTTCATGTCGTATGTGCTACATTCGTGTTTCAAATGATTTTGGATACACATATTATCAGTTATATATTTAAAGGATTTTGACAATCATTTTTATCTAGGTTTCTTATATTCTTTAGACATTTTTCCCTTTGATATACATATACTGTTGTCTTATAAAAAACGATTTGCTTTGGGAAAGTGACATACTTTGCTTGGGAAATATGACGCATTCGTAAGTTGTTGAGAGGCGAAACTTGGCCTTCTTCTCCGCCTACAAACGATTTGCCCCGCCCATAAAATGGCCATTTTAAAGCCATTAAAGGCTTAACATGCGTCCGCATCGTGGCACCACATTAAGGCTTATTTCTTGCACAGATTTTTACAACCACAAAAGGCACCACAGACACACACACACACACATATATATATACCTATGTACATGCTTTGGGTATATATGCGGCTTTTATTTGCCACACATATGTCGCCAACAGCTGAAATGCCAAAAATATTGAGGGAAAATTAAAATTTTTACAACTTTTGTTGTTCGTGTGGGTCGCAAAAGTATTACGTGAAAATGACGTGTGGACTAACCCGGAGAGGGTGGGGGCACTGTACACCGAATGCAGACAAAAGTATTAATTTTTGATAGTCGCTGCAGCCGTTGGCATTCAAAGGACTCGCCACACATCCAACCCATCGATCCAATCCAACCACCCACGCACATACAAGGCGCATAAAGCGCGAGGTTGCGGGCCAGGGGCGGCAAGGGTTTGTAGCCTGGCTGGCTGGCAGAAGAACAAGAAAATAACTATAAAGTCATTTATTAAATTCGCTTTGCTGTGTGGCACGTCATGTGGCACGCACGCGGCAAGGGCAAAGCCAAAGGCAACGGCAGTGGCTGGAGCTGGAGCTAGAGATGGGGCAGGGCAGAGGCTGGTCAAAGCAAACAATCGAGAAACTTTCGGCCACCATGTGAAAACTCAATTTTACCCCCTTATGGGGCTGTCAAGCACATACATCACGACTTGGCCTCCCAAAAATCCCAGACCTCACCCCTCCTGCAGGGCTGCAGATTCCTTAGGCACAGGCAGCATCAAGCTGCCATCAAACATCAACATCAACAGCGAACGGCTAACGGCAAGGACCAAACGTGGCTCGTCCTGTGCGCCATTTATAAAAGCCTTGATGTCTCATATTTCCGGTTATCCAACAACGCATACACAAATGCATATACACACACACAAACAGAGATATATAAGTATATATAAACCCACATTCTGCGCCTATAGGCAGTACATAAGGCACATAAAACTTCAAGACGCAATAAAAAGGGTGAAAAGCAACGCTTCTTTGTGCGTGTGTGTGTGACAGCTTTTTATGTATATGTAGCGCACACACACACACACACACATACATTAATACACACATTGAGGCACATGTGACAAAAGTCCCAGCCGAACCCTTCGCAAGTAAGGCAAACTCGTTTATGTACATACATTATATGGCTCGATTCCGAGTCTGAGTCCTGAGTCTGAGGACGTTTACCCTCCACATGTCTTATAAAAAGTTTTTATTTTTATATGCTCGCTGGCTGGCGGAAACCCACCCCAGGACATAGCGCGTGTCCTTGCTGTTTGCTTGAACTTGAACGGACACGAACCAAACCGGTCTCGATTCTGGTCCTCCGTTCCTGGTCCGGTCCTAGGGCCACATGTCGTCTTCGCTTGCTCCGAGAAAAAAAGGGAAAAAGCAACGAAAAAATCAAATGGGTTGGCAGCATAGGGTTGATCTGGGTTGTTGGTTTCCAGCCCATCATAAGGGTTACTGTGCGAATCGAGGCGACGAGGGGGAGGCAGTAAGCAGTAGGCAGGAGCAGGAGGCAGCCCGGCCAGTTGCGAAAGGCATGTCATCAAGCAAATTCAGTCGCCAGTGGTGCCAAAAACAAAACGACCTATCGATTTCTATCGCCAATACTGAGGCCTCAACTCTGTGTGTGTGTGTGTGCGTATTGGTGTGTGTCAGTGTGTGTGTGTGCGCTTAAGTATCCTGACTTCGATTTGCAGCTCCGGTTTGATAAATTGGCGTCATGGATTTTTGGCGATTGTGTGCAAGACTCGCCTAATGTGCAAAAAATGGAACTGGGCAGATTTAACACTTTAAGATGTTTCCTTAAAGATTATGCTATTGGAGTGTTCTGTTTTCAAAATTAATGAAATTTCCATACGTCTTGACCAAAAGAAATATTTCAACTAAATACACTTGGCTTATTTGACCTAGTGTTTTAGTATTGCTCCGATATTCGCAACTTCTCTCTCAGAGTGCCTGGTTTTCTTTACTTTAGACCTTTCCAACAAAATCAAACACATATTTTGTGTTCAGTACGCCTATTTATATATAGCTTCTAAAAATTCCAAGAATTGTTTTGGGAACTTTTAGAAACGGGCCAAGAAATATGTAACTTTGTTATAATAATATTTTTTTAATATTTTGTTTGAATATTTTATATTTGACTATAATTCTCCATAAACATACAAACGTACAAACTTTACTGACTGTTTTGGTAGTTTGGCACACTCATACCCCAACGCATTAGTTTTTTCGAGAGGGGTATATTACTTTCCATTCTACGATAGTCTATAATTAATTTATCAGTAGACTTAAACTTAACAATTATCAGAAAATTGAAAAATATGTATATTGTGAAATACCTGAAAAGAAATTTTTGAAATAAACTATTTTGAAATGAAATTTTGTAAAATAAAATAATTTATGTTTTGCAATATTCTTCATATTTAAAGTAGACTTAAAGCAAACAAGTGAGAACGTTGCAGTCGGCAGTTTTCGAAAAATAGAAGTCTGTATGTAAACACGGAGATATCATGATCATATTAATAATATTTTCTCATCAGTTGCTTTAAATTTTCAGAAAAAGTTTAATTGTAATTTATTGGTTGATTTCTGACTACTTGACGAACCTAGTTAAGAATAAACCATAAATAAATCTCATCATGTTTGAAAATAAACTTAAGCTTAAAATAATTTTAAGCAACATTTTAAATTTTAAACTGAGAAACTTTGCCGTACACACTGAGTGAGTGCCATTTGCCGTGGCCTCGCAATAAAATTAATTAAAATTCTCTTTGTGTAAATCAGCTGAAGCAAACATCCTTTACAAAGAGACAGTGAGAAAGGAGCGCTAAGCGGGCGGAGGAGTCCTTGGAGCGAATTGTAGCCATAATCTTAATGCTAAAGCAATGAAAATGAAACGTCATAAGGTTCAAACTCAAGACTCGAGACTCAAGGCTCAGGGCTCTGGGCGGTTGGGCTCAGCGGTTGGAGGACGTTGATGGGGGTTGGCCGGGGATAGCTGATTCCGAGCGCGTAACGCGTTTCGTGGACGGTCGTTGTCCGTCTTTAATTGCAAATTACGTTTTGAAAAATTACGCGGCAAAGGCAGTCAAAGATTAGCCTGGACAGGCGCGGCAACTGCGGGCAACCTCGGGAATGGGCCCCCAATGCGCCGCGGCCTACGCCTAAGTAGAAAACAATTAGTGCGCTTTTGATCCTTTGTTTACCCCAACAACAACAACAACAACAACAACGGCAAGAACAACTACAGTAAGAGCAACAAGGACAACCACTACTAGGATGGAGGGGGCAGCTGCCACGCCAGGATGTACAGGCAGCCGCGTAGTTAGCACCCAGCGAACCGCGTCCTGAGCTGCTTTTTGAAGAATTTTTTAATTTTCAAACGCAAAATTCTGAGTCATGAACGCGTCCCATTCTCTCAATGCTGGCCTTGACGTCGTCGTCGCTGTTGTCCTGGACAAGTTCCTTGCATTTGGTTGTTTCTCATATCCGTTTCATAAAATGCCCGCAAGAGCTTCAGTGCCTGCTCCATCGCCTCCGACTCCTTGTTGTTGTTGCCGCGCGTAAATATTTCACTGGCCTTGTCGCGGGCTGTGGGGAAGGGGCGTGGCAAGCGTAGCTCAACGGCGGTTTTCCAGGAAAACCATGTCAAAGTTCGCATTTGAAATAAAATTTCAATTAATTTTGCGCCATTGCTTTATCGCGCTTTCTCTTTTCCCCTTATTATCTCCTTGGCTCTTTCGCTCTACCCCTCTCGTTCTCTTTCTTTTCCATTAAGTGGTAAATGTAACAAGCTTTACGAGTTTTACACACAATTAATATGCGCTTAAGGATCTGGAACGCGATGCCAAGAAGGATCTCCACAAGTATCTTCAGTAGTTTTTAGAACATTTTTGATTTTACACCCTGTTCCCACAGAATGGATAATGGGGGATACTAAAACTACGCAAATGTATGTAGCAGGCAGGAGGATATACCTACGACCCTATAAAGTATTTATTCTTGATCAGTACGAACAGCCGATACGATCTGGTCATGTCCGTCTGTAAGGATATAGGAATCAATAAAACATAGAGACCAAATTTGGAATATAGCGATCGCTGGTCAAGATTATTTTAAATTTTGAATAATTTTCAACACACCAAGGATAAAAACGATTTATTGAGACAATTTTAAAGATGTATCCTAAATTTGTTTAATTATTAAAGAATCTAAATTTCTTTTAAAATACTACCTTTCTTATATTATGAAAATACTGTATGAATATGGCTACTTTTGGCTGACATCCTACCTTAAGGTACATGGATGAAACATTGTAGCCGCAAACAATTCGGATAACTTGATAGATAAACAATTTGCTCAAGAGCCAAACACGTGCCTATGCATCACAATCATCGACATTCGGGTTCGGGTTCGGGGCAGGGCGCGTTTTGGGGGTTGTTCGTGTTTTTTAACAACAAACGACAATAATTGTAAACAAAAGATAAACCAGGCTACACACACAAAACTTTATCATCAAATCAGCAACATCATCAATGAGGATGCAACTGAGGATGAGGACGAAGGGCTGAGCTGACAATGGCTATCCCTATTAAAGGATGGGGCCTGCGAACGCAAGAGCACTCAATCAGCAAGCCTTCCACTAAAAATTTATGTGGCGGCAAAATATTTTGCGGCAACAAGGAGTTAAAAGCGCAAAAATAAACTAAAGGAGGTTTCCCTACATAGGGGTTGAGTATTTCTGCCATGGCTCGTGTTTTTTGTATTTTATGTGCTCGTAGTTTTGGGCGAGTATACGAGTACATATAATAATTATTACCTTGTGGCCACACTAAAAATATCAACAGGATGTCGACCAAAAAGGATAAAAGGCGGCAATAATAACACAAATTAATTTGCGCCTTCTCATGTGTATGTTGAGAGATTTTTTTATTGCAAATTTAGCAGCGGGCGACAAATTGTTTATGCTGCTTGATTTACTTGGAGGAGGGAGCGGGATGGCGATGCCATGGGGAGTCCTTCTCAAGAGGACACGCTGTGACATATTCTTAATGACTTTTTGATTAAAAACTATAGAGTTTCTGTTTGCCAGCTTTTTAGTGGCCATAATTGTGGCCCATTAATTAAGTTAATGGAAATTTTATTTAGTGACCGTTGCGTCGTTCAGTAACGGAAATGGAAGTTTACTGGGTGCTCTACATGACCATTTGAGTACTTTTAGTGCCTACTGTTCATATGCGATATTTTGATCAAGTGCTTATGAAATTTAATAGTCGAGTCATCGTCAGGAACTGGGACAGTTATGCAATTAGCGACCATATAAGGTAGCGGGGTGGGTAAGTGCCAGATAAGTAGGGTGGGGCAGCTTACAAGAACCTTAATATAATGGAATAGACCGTAGGTGGACAAGCAACAGATGTATAATGTTGTATGATCGGATTAGACTTATTCCTAGTTTTAGGTATACAAGGAATTTTAAAATGTGAGATGAACTGAAAAAGAATCTACTGATTTGAAAAATTCGGATCTGTTGCCATTTCCAAGTACTTTCCATTAAATATTGTTTTCGATACTGTATTTCTATTTTCGAGTGGAATACTAGCTACCGCAAACCTTTTTCGAAGTTATGACGAATAAAGCAGAAGACTTAATCGCTTTTCGTAACTCAGAACATATAGTATTTTTTATTCCGCATGTTTCATTGGAACCGGAAATGAAAGCAGACCCAAATAATAGTTAAGCTTTTCACCTAACATATTGATTAATTGTATCAAGTTATATGCATATTTCCTAAATCTTTGACCGTAAGATAACTATATGTATAATCGAAGTATTGTCAGACTATATTTCGGATTTCTACCACTCTTCATGTGTTGTATACCGTTGCATAGAGGATGATCGGTCGAAAACTCGTTTTTCTATGAATAATTTTTTTTAAAGATATCGTCTTCAAACTCACACAAAATAGAGTCTCTGCAGAGTTAATACAATTTAACTAAATTCGGTCAAGATCGGACCACTTTATCCAATGGCTGCCATAGGAACGATCGGCAAAAGACAGGTAGAAACTAACAGACTTATAACTACACTAAATATGGTAATGTCTATCATTATAGTATTCAAGCGCGTTGCCATTGGCTACTGTGCGCTCTTGTATTATGTACTTTTTGAAAAAAGCTGTCCCATTTAACCCTTTGTAACCCTTTTTAACCCAACCAAATCGAGCAACCCTTTAAGTATTCACCCCTTGCGCAGGGTTGCTCCGTTGCCCTTGGCTACAAAATGGCAGCCGAAACGAACCACCAAACACACGAAACAGTTAAACGGAATACTAACCTTAATTATATGCATGCTATGCCATAAACTGGAGCAGAAGCGTTTAACCCGGCATGTCAAGCTTTTGGCTTTTAATTAAACGGTGCTGTTAGTTGAGTGGGTTGGCACCACCACCCGCACAACCCGCACTTTCCACCCATCTGTCTGACTTGCTATGAATAATGATTGCGGGTTTAATGGGCTGGCATGACAGGCGCGGGGTTGTCAAGGTCCCGCCAAACTTGTGCGTGGGTGCCAACAACGGGGAACTTTGGGTTGCTCGACAACCCAGCCGCGCTTTACCGCTTTACTGTTATACCGTTAAAAAGGGGTTAATTGCCGCACAACAGCAAACAACGCCAGCGACAATAAAACCAAACAAATGCCAAAGTCCCAGGAACTTGTCGTGTTCCTGAATGGGACTTGGACTTTTGGACACGCCTTTCAATTTAAATGCGGCGATAAGCACACACAAGTGTGCGTATGTGTGTGTGTGTGTGTGTGTGTATCCTGGCAGTGTAATTAACACAAAACGCGAAAGGACATTTAAGTAAATACGACGGCACACGCGAGGTCGTCAGAGGACAATACCGGAGCCGGAGTCAGGGCCAAAGAACGGGTAAAGCCACCCAGCGGCAAATGGTGGATGGCTGTGGTCAGTGGGTGGATGTGGTTCACGTTGATGCAGGGGGGGTGAAGTGAACAGCGACTGCCCCCGCTGACAAATGAAACAGCTAAACAGTTGCGACACTGCCGCACCGAAACATAACAACCAACCCTCGCCATCTGAAACTCAAATTCGAAATTAGTAGAAACTATAGAAATAGAAACAGACGAATTTTGTATCCAATTTCGAAATGCGCAGACACGCTCGACTAAATTTACGCACACAAAAACAAGTAAGCCATGTGAAATGCGCCACAACGAAGCTTTAATACCCTTTAAAGTGGTTAACAATGGTTTTTTATTTGAAGCTTGTTACACTATTCATTGATTTTCATTACAATTTTGAATGATTGACTGAATGATCCTTTCTAATTAGTTTAGGATTTAGTTTTCATTCATTTTATTTATGCTTAGTAAAATAATAATGTATATTTTTGTGCTTCCCAATATTAATTATAATAAGAAGTTCAGACTTCATAACACTTTCTGCCTGAGTATGTAGAGAAATCAAGTTTTGACTAATAATTAGTTAGGAATATATTATACAACCTAAGGCAATAATTTTATTGGTAAGTTGATGGACGATTAATATATTCCTCTCCCCACAATCAAGTGGTAATGCCCAATATTAGAAAGAGTATTTCAAGTGAAATAAACGGCACTGGCTTGAGCCCTTCGTAGCTGGTAAATGTTCAACAACAAGCTTAAATTACATAAGACCGGGTGGAACTGGGAGAAGAGGGAGACAGCCAGTGGAGGACACCGGGTGAGTCCTGTATTTAGGGTTAAGGTCCAAGCAACAACATTGACGACGACATTGACGCAGAGAACGGCGCTGAATTACTTGGGAAATGGCGCAACCCTCGTTTAAACTAAATTCCTAATGTCATTTCGCTTGTTGTTGTTACTCCCATTACTGTTAACTGTTTTGGGCAGGGTGTACAGAGTACTGGCCATTGGCCAGTGGCCACTGAGACAGTGAGACATATGCGAGTTCCCTGGGGTTCAAGTGAAATTATTTTTATAAATTTTTAAAACAAATTCTGTGGCCATATAATTTATTTAGTACTGCCCTCTGACCAGTAAAGCAAAGCCAAAATCTCAAAGAAAAAGAAGAATCATCAGGCAGCTGTAAATCATTTGCATGCAGATGAGCAGCTGGCCGCATTTCAATTATCCTTTTTGGCTCGGGACTCGGGCTTGGTCTCCGTCTCCGTCTCGAGTTGAGTCTGTAATGGCAACATTTCTGTTGTAAAGGTTTAAGCCATAAGGAAATTGGGCTTAGAAACGGAGCACGAGCAATGCATATGAATGCCCGAGGACCCAAGGATACAGGGTACACACGCGCGCACATCCTGCCGCATATTTGCACAACAGAGTCCTGGATCAGCAAAGGTCATTTTGGACGTCGACTTTTGTGCAGAAAATAAAAAGCAGAGCACAAAAACATTTCTTATAGAAATATGCATAAAAATCCTTTACGCAGCCTTTTTCAAAAGGGGGATTTAAGTAGAGCCAAGGACAAGGACAAGAAACGTGTTTCGACCATTCGGGCCGCACATTCTTGCATAAAATAACAATTTGCATTAAAATTTAAATACTTCTAATATTTTCTTACAACTTTTTTTTATAATTTCTTCTTTTGCTTCTGCACGCTTAAACATGAAAAGAATTTTAAATGGCCTGAGAAAGGACCAGCCAAAGGAGTTGCTGCTGCCGGAATATCCCTCAACAGAAACATTTCGACCATTTGCCTTGGCTCTGGGTTTTTGCTCTGGCTTTGTTTTGTCAAAAGTTTGGACATCATTTTGGTGTTTTTCCTTTCTTTATCGAATGCTACAAACTTTTCGTGCATTTCAAATGAGCCTGATGTCCTGCCGGCAACGATACCAAGCTGGACCTACCCTTGAAATCCTTTGGCAGTCATTTCGCATCAGGTGTTTTGGGCCTAAGTGCGTTCTCTCATTATGCTCTTTAATCAAAGGGGGTGTAACTCGGAATTCGCATTAGCTTTGACAGGAATATGCGAGAGAAGTTCCTTCTGACTAAGTTGCATTATATTGTCCTTGTTTGCAGAAGGCAGAGTCTTATTCGACCTTCTTTTAAGGCATATTTGTGATTCCCAGACAATCATCAACCGTTAGATGCTTAGTTAAATTGCGGTTCCCCCAAAAAACGGCAAGGATCTATTCATATTTTCGGAAGGTGAGTGATTATGTTGAATGACCTTAATACACATTTTTGACAGGTTATACACTTCAACCTGGAAAGAGTATAGAAGTTTCGTTGCATGAAAGATGTTCTGAGACTCTAATTTGAATGTTTTGTTTACATTGTGCGTAATTTAAATTAGCATTTTGAAGGCGCCGCCTATGCGGGGATAAAAGCAAAGTTTCAACTTTTTACCCAACAGGGCTTTAATTGAAATGCGTGCAGGACGCAACCCCAATGATTTGCCTACACAATCCCCAAGTCGTCATTCTTATGCCATTTCCATCTCTTTAATGAGCCAGGTTTTTGGGGAAAGTAATAAAAGGCATTTGGAACTATGTCGCCAAAGTAGAAGGACAAAACTGGGGGGCTGTGCTTCAAAAAAAGACATCTGCTAACCGAGTCGAGCAGGACTTATTTCGGTGTCCTGTACTCGTATGTAAGTAAGTAACCTGCTGCTCCTGCGGCCATTATCCTTTCGCCTTAACCAAGCAATAAACATGAAACCAACTGCGGCTGCTGAATCAAATAGACAGGCAAGCACTAGGGAGCCGAAGAGCTTCGCTTTGGTGGGGATGGGTGGGGATAAACGGAAGGCAGCCAAGTAAATGTCCAAGTAGGAGAAGCGATAATCATCAAAAGGATATTGTTATGGCGTTTCGATATTGTCTTGAGGATTATTAACGAAATTGCGTACACTTTGATTTAAGGGTTGGACAATGGCCGCTCGGCACGCCAACAATGGGCGACTACTGAATCTCGTTGCTCGTTGCGTGGTCCTCGGTCCTTGGTTCTTGGTCCTGTTTGGGGACATGCACACCAAATGAAATCATCTCATAAACACAAACACACACACACACACACCCAGCCATACACAAGTTTTTACTACTTGTTGTAGTTGCTGCGTGAGGTTTTTGCTGTGTGATTTGATGACGTGGCGCGTCCTATTGACGACTCGAATTGGGTTTCGGTTTGAGAAGGACTCTGGTGCTGCTCGTTGATGATGTGTTGCCATTTGCTTTCGTGTCCTTAAGCCCAATCGCAAATCCTTTGGAGCGCGCATATTGAGGCTTTTGTCTTTGGAAATTGCTTGAGCTTCCTATTACCCGAACAGAGCCAATTGATTGCTTTTTGCTCTACTGTTGCCGGCATTCACTTTCACCAACTGTCGTTTTCGTTTTTCTTCCTTTTATGACGCATTTAGAAACCGGCAACCCCTTAAGATCGCAGTGCCCACATGCCAGCAATTAGACCCGCTGCACTGATCATTAACCCAAAGAAAAGTGGTGGTTATCCTTTGCAGGAAAACGAAAGTAAACAGCACTCATGACCTCGGCACGGGTCGCTTCAAATCATAAGCGTTCCATAGCCAAACCATCAAGCAAACGTTTGAGTCATCATCGATCGTCTTCATAACTGCATCCTTAACTCATTCTACCAACTTTTCACCTTCACTCAAACACATGTTCAATTCCTTCCTTAAATTTCTTTGCCTGTGGTCCTCCCTGCCGTGTGCCGCCTGTTAGTGCTCTGTACGCCCCGTTCTTATATGCCAGCACTTGCCAAGAGTCTTCTCTCCATTTGAATCCCTTACTTTCTTCGGCAACAGCTGTGGCGAGTATACGCCCAATTTTCACTCTTGCTTTTAATTAGTGAAATTCGCTGGAATTTAATCGAGTGCGTTTATGACTTACTAAGTGATCACCATTTGAAGGGGTTCTTAAAGTCGTTATGATGGGAAAAAGATTAAAAATTTGAGAGGATAGCTAATCTACAACTCTATTACTTAGAACACTGAAAATTTGTATATAAATTTGTATATAACTTAAGTGAGGGAACTGCATTAATTTCATACTCCCTCAAAAAATGACAAATTAAATTCTTAAAATATAATAATAATAATAATAATAATAATAATAATAATAATAATAATAATAATAATAATAATAATAATAATAATAATAATAATAATAATAATAATTCTAATAATATTAATAATAAAAATAATAATAGTAATAATAATAATTGGAATAATAATAATAATAATAATAATAATAATAATAATAATAATAATAATAATAATAATAATAATAATAATAATAATAATAATAATAATAAGTAAGAATGCTATAGTCGCTGTACCCAGGTCATAAATTTCCGATTGCATTTTCGTACACTTACACATACAAACACATATACACACACACATATACAAACACATGCACAAAGACGCACACCCAAGCGACAGCACAAGCGACAGCATAAGCGACAGCACAAGCGAGGTATTTTAAGTGGTGACTGTGCTGCTTCCTCCCCCCCGCGCTGCAGTACTGAATCTTCTTTGTTGAATAACTTCTGTGTTTATTATCCGGTCGACTTGAAATATGGTCAGTAGATTAAGAGTGACTAAAGTATTGTATATGCTAAAGCTAAATCTTCAAAATTGTTATTCTAAAACGGTCTTTATCGAAAAGCGGCGACACACAAACGGACAGACAGACGGACATGGCCAATTCGAAATCTCTTTTGATACTGAGCAAGACTATTTATTTTTTATTGGGTCATTAGATGTCTCCTTCTGCACAGATTTAGTACCCCCTTTTCCCTTCGGTAACAGAGCATAAAAATGTAAATTATAGTATAAATATGTTATTTCCAAACAATTATTAGTTTCATTCATCACATACGGGGTATGTTGAAATAAAAGGTGACTTTTTATTTCTCAAAAAATATTTATTTATTCATCAATATCTATTGTGTCTCCCTCAGGTTTATAACTGTTGGAGCGCTTTTTCAAACATTTGCATTTGGAACGCTTTGCAAAGGAAGTTATTGCGCATATGCTTGACTCTATTTTGATAAGGATCTTTTTGACTTGGCGATCGTTCGCTTACAATTTTCCCAGAAACAATAGGCTGCAAACATGAACTTAACACCGCTTCCCGGAAAACGCCTAAAATAATTTGCGCAAGCCCCGCCCGCCCAATTGCTCTTATCAAGGCATCACCTGTGGAAGGCACACACTGACATCCTGTGATCCTACCATGAACAAAAGGCCCACTCCCGCTCCGACTATGGCTTCGGCTCCACCGACTGAAGCTTATCTATGATTGAACTGCAGTGCTTATCACAAATTACACAATTCAGGGAGAGTAGCGGGGAAAGGGCATCCTAAACAAATTGCATTTTGGTTTTTTTTTATCAACCGCAGTGCTGGGCTCTTAGGCAATTAGCGCAAACATCCTTTTTGTGCAGCAAATGATCGCGCGCGACTCGTTATCCTTGTGCAAATATTGACGCCTGCGCGTGTGCGCACTTGAGCCGCTGAAGGGAATCCTTTCGCTGCACCGCCGCCGCCGTCGCCGTTGCTGTCGCCTTCGTCTTTCATCTTCCGTTTCTGTTTGCTTGCGATTTGGGTTAGTCAATAGCAACAATAGATGCTCCGTTTCTCAATCGCCATGCCGCAAATATTGACGCACTCTAATTAGCGGTCTCTGAGCGATCGCGCTCCTCTCGCTGCGCTTAAGTGAATGCCGCCGCCGCCGTCGCTCTTACGATCGCCTTTGGTCAGTTGTCAGTTCGTGTGCCGTCTCGGCTAACCGCAGCCCGCATGTGAAAACTGCGGTGCATGTTGTTTGTGTATGTGAAAAATAGAGAGGAGAGAGAGATAGAGCGAGAGAAGGATGTGTGAGATCTGGAACCAGGCTGGGATCATTTCGGTTTTGAAGTTTTCGCACGCATGCGCTGTGAGAAATAAAACGCGTTAACGATCGTTACATACTATATTCTAGCTTGACCTGCATCTCAATCCAAGCTCAAGTATCATACTCCTAAATTAGATACATGTGTAACATCTAAAGGGTGGCATCGTAAATAAGTAACATGGGATCAATAATACGTGGTACTGGTTGATACTTTATTTCATCTACTGATTATCGATTTATCGATTCCTATAAACAACTTTGTAAATCTATTTCACAACAACTATATCTTATACTTGGTACTGATACCTAGTCTGCAGTTTGAAAATGTGATTTGATTGAGTTGTCAAGTTGCAACAATAATTTATTTTCCATGAATAACTGATTCTTGTTTTTCCAGCAGATTTTGTTTACAAGATATAAAAGTTCTACAGAATCATATTTGCTTGCTCTCAACAATAGATCAAGAATTAAGTATCATTCCTATCAGGAATTAAGTAGCATTGCCATACCTACACTGGAGAGTGTAACGATTACATCGCAAATTGAGCTCCTAAAATTCGCAAAAATTATCTTTAAAGAATCCGAAACGTTGCAAGGTTTCATCATAGGGTATCTCTAAGATCCAGATGGTCTATGTGGGGTGGCATGTCGTCTCAACCTAACCTAACCTAACATAAGTATCATTGATCTAAACGCTCTTAAGAATGCGCCAGTTATGTAAGCGATCAGCTTTATCTGATTTATCTTCAGCATTATATAAAATAAATATGCTATTTATCCATCGACTGAAACGATACGGCAAATAGACTTGAAACAGAACACACTGCAGTTTATGAATCCTTTGACCTTGCTTGGAGACTTCTTCACCTTCATTGATATTCGCTCTACGTTCAATGATCACATTTCTGGGTTTTCTATTTTCATAAATCAATGCCAAACGCGTAATATCCTGTGGTATTCTGAGCGTAGAATATAGTTCCTACCCGATCTACCGCAAAGGTCGCAAGGCCTTGATCGTAGTTCGGCATAACTCAAACATAATATCTAAATCAGTTTCATCTGCGATCGCTTTTCAGGCCAAGTCAAACGATTCCCCAGACAATCGTGACTTACATCAGGCCGATCTCATTGCACCTCAGAGGCCTAATCAATTTCTCATGCGCAGCAGACTTCAGTTCAAGCCGATCGCATTGCACGATCATTGATCTTAACTAAGCCACTAAATCAGCTGCCTGTCACAACGGGGGCCCCCCTGAGCAGCAGTAAATGATTAATTTGACACGTGAGCGACATGGACAAACGCCAAGTCGGATCCAAATACACTTGAACCACTCAAAGGACCCAAATATGGGCGGTCTCCCACATCAACTCTTTCCAAGTGCAGGGGCGACACATTAGACACATTAAAATGCCACAAAGCAGCCTCAAGATAATTCAATTCCAACTCCATTTGGAGAGGAAGTCACGTGAGGCCAGGCGAAAAGGGAAAGGGAAATGTGAGCTCATTAGCAGGCCGCTTAGAAAACGCGACCCTCTTGATATCAAGATCAAAGGGTCGAAGTGGCACCCTTTGCCTTTGCTCTTCTCTGACTCTTTTGCCCTTTCTCCTTCTCTTTTGTTGTTTCTTAAGACGCTCAACGCCTTTGATAATAATCGTCTTGTTTGCGGCGGCTGATCTAACCCTTAATTTAGTGATCATCATCGCTGGCGCCCCTTCAGCGATCTGGTTACGATCTGTTCCTTTATGACTCTTGCATCACATTCTCTGCTCGACAGCTTCATGGTGCCCCCAAAGGGTTGCAGATCGTTGCGGCAACACTTCCCGCACGCGTTGCCCCTCCACAGCTACAATACGAAATCTGGGCATGTGTTTCGTACGGTTAAGAAGATCTCTATTTATTTGTTTTCTTCTGTTCTTATTTTGTATTTTTTGTTTGTTTTTTTGTTCCACTTAGTCGGGAGGCCATATGGCGCTCATCGCTGTGGACCTGACGTGTGTCAGTCTCGGGGCCGCCCGGCCGAAAAGTTTTGTGTTGATTTCTTTGGGGTTAATTTGTTTTGCGACTCTATTAATTGGCTTGGCTCGCTCTTGATCGCTTGGCTGCCTCGTGGGCGTTCAATTCTATTTAAAAGCCTCACATTTCAATGGAAAACTAAAAACTAATTTGCTTGGCTACCTCTTGACTGTGTTCCTCCCCGTTCGTCTCCGTCTGTTGCCTCATAAATAAAACTTCGGACTTCCTGTTCTTCAGCGAGCCAATCAACGGGGCAAACATCACACGGGCGGGCGGGCAGTTTGTGTTTGTCTGCCATGTTTGATCGCACATTAATATCAATAGATCCCCTCGTTTACCGAACACGTCTCTCTAATAGTGTTAACTAGTTGCATGTGTCGCTCGTTAGTTTCAATGGGCCGTGGCATGTCTTGGGTTAGGTTTTCTAACTATATAACTAGTTCCCATATTACATGGGCCTGAAAATCGCTATTGTTTCATTCAATTGTTGTTTACTTTAACTGTGATGTGAGTATTGGCTATATGATGATGGTAACAACCTAAAATGAACTAAGTACTGTAAGAACAATCGTGCTTGATTATAGTGAAAAATAAATGCAAATATCAAATGAAGTCTTTTTTCCTTATCATATTTTCTAGTAATTTTTCTTTTCAGGAATCATATTATAAAATAATTTTGTTGACTAATTTAATATTATTTTAGCTCGGAACGTATAATATGTGGATTCTAAAAAAATACCCGATAATTGGTTTAAATTAACTGCAATAAAAATAGTCTAGAGAACAACTACATTTCGCATAATATTTCTGTTAAGTGACAAATTTCTGATAAAGTATATGAAAGTCTATAAGTTATAAGGGTTCGAGATATTATTGTATTCATTAGCTAGCTAAAGTTCATATAGAATTTCTGAATAAAAGGATGAAATCATAAATATTATGGGTTGCAAGACTCTTTCAAACTAAGTGGTTTGTCATATAACAGAATCCGTTCATTAACTCGCACACTTGAAAATACGAGTAAATAAAGATCACTGTGGGTATCTCATAGCAGCTTAAGTGTTTCCCACTTTTCTGATTAACAATGGGGTACAACAATAGAAAGAAGTTCTTCATTTTCAAGATAAACGCTGCCCACAGCCCACAGCCCACATACCGTGTCCAATGTCGCCTGGTCTCCCATATCCAATACCTTCTTAGGCCCACTTAAGAGCAGCACAAAGGCGCCAATGCCGAAACGGTTCCAAATGCCGGACGGATGCCCAAAAATACGCTTAATATTGCCGTACACTCCGCTAAATGACTCTTTTGTGTGCGAATTGAAAAGTTTTTTGAATATGCCACGATAAAAGCGGCTGATTGAGACGATTAAAGAGCTGCGAACGCAACGGATTATCGTCAAGATTTCGTTTGTCATTTCCTGTGCCCTCGAATTGGATTGGATGAGCCACTGAATGAGAATTGAAGCCGCCATGCGGCATTGTTGTATCCACCGCATCCACAGTATCCACCGTGGCGTGTGAGGCCATTTGAAGAAAATAAGAGAAATTCTCGTACTTGGACACGCAAACGCGCCCCCTTTTTGATGTGCTCATCAGAAGCTTCAGTTTCAATTAACGCCTACGATTTGTTAGGGTTGCCAGGCCGTCGTTTAATTATTGGATTTATGGTTCATGTTCTTGGTGTTGAGAATTTAAATAAATCGAGTATATATTGAGTTATGTGTGGGAAAGCGCTTTACAACTTAATTTCGCTTAATTGGAATTTATTCTGGGAACTAGCCAAGGAGTTCTATGTGTGTGTCTGTGTGTGTGTGGGTGTGTGTGTTTAGTGTATGGCTAAAATCATTTGCTTGTAAGCCTGCCAGGACACAAGACGCTGGCCTGGCAGCTTTGAGCGATTGTTCAAAAAGTTGGCCAGTCATAGGCAAAGTTTGCCTCGGATATTTGTGACTCATTAATTACGTAGGGCGTTGGAGGTAGGACTAAACATTATTTGGGTGTTAATTTCAAACTTTCATCGATTGCCCACACACACACACACACACACAGACACACACATCCATATATATCATTTATGCCAGAGCTCGACGCTGTCCTAGCCACAACTCCTTGTGTAATTGAAAACCAAAGGCAAAACAACAATGGCCGCATATATGGCCGCTATATGTTGAGTATCCTGTCCAGCTAATGCTATTTGCGGCCGCAGGATATTAGTTATTAATGAACACGTTATGGGATTGGGATTGGCGTTGGTATTGGTCTTGGTCTTGGTCTTGGGCTCGGGATGCTTGGGTCACATGTGTGGGTCTCAAGTTGCTCTCATCATTTTTGCGCTATTAAGGGTTGCCAGCTCTTTCATCATCTTTTGCCTTTACTTTATCACTTGTCTAGGCGGTTGCTCTTTAAATTTCCTTTAGCTTACTGTGTCTGTGTGTCTGCGTGTCATTCTGAAGATGATGTATCTGTTTTTTTGTTTTTTTTGTCTTTCCGGGTCGAAATGCATTTTCTTTACATATGTTTGTCTGTTATGTAATTTGGCAAAGATTTGAATGGCGTCCATTCATCAAAATGTTGTCCAAATTGAGCTGCAAAACGGAAGATTGTGAGGGGAGTGCAAAAATGGAGATAGTGTGTAAATATATGTGTATGTATGAAAAACCTTTAATACATTTCTATTGATATCGAGTATTTCCCTTTATTTATGACGCGAAGAGAATTCAATTCTTAGCATATTTTGTGCTTTCAACTTTTAATTGCTGATTTTAGTATTCGTTAATTTTACTGTAGCCAGTATAGACTTTTTAATGAAAACTTATCCTTGATTTCTCAGACGTTTCTGTGAATTTTTTGGCTTTCCATTTTTTTCAAGGAAACACTATTAGTGAAACGCAACTTATGGAAAAACTGCAATAAATGTTGTCTTAGAGAATATTCAAAAAGCAATGCAATTGAGATAGAGAAAATAGCCGAATTCGCTTGGATATATATCAGAAAGTCGTGCACCCATAAAATCAATAGTGTTAAAAGGCTATTTTATTTAAATTTGTAGGAAATTTATATATTAATAGGCAAACATCAATCTTATAGTCCTTTTTACGACTTTTATATGACATTCCTATTTATCACTTATATACCATTCGAAAGGTATTTAATAGTCTCTGTGCAGCATGTATTAAAACCTTAATTAGGTTGGATACATCGCCAATATACCGTGTTAAAGGTGACACTAATACAATGATCCATATTACACAGACTAGATTTTACTAGATTTAAAAAAAAATAAAATAAAAAAAAATAACGAATGCGTAGACCGTATATATATATTCAGGCAATTCTGAATGTTATGATTCCTTTTACGCCTTTAATATTGCAACACTATTCATTGATCATTTTTGTACCGTTCGTAAGGTATTCGAATAATCTCTGTGCCATCATTTATTCAAAATATAAATCGTTTGTATACATCGCCAATAGTATAACGTCTTTAATGTGACTTTAACACAAGGATATATAAGTGTGTATTAGGCTACCTAGATTTTAAATAAAATTTGAAATAAATTATTAAACTTGTATTTAATCAGTCCTGTAACTTTTGATCTTAAGAGTGCTCGCATGTATTTAAGTAGTTGCAAATTTAAATTTGAAATATAATTGGGTACAACAAAAGCTTCAAAATATACTTGGATTTTGTACAATTCATAAAAAGATACTATCCATAAATGTTTAGATATACCAAAAAAAACCCAAACAAACTCATTATTCCAATCTAAGTAAATATATAACATGAATACGTGATTTTTTCATGTACATATATATATATATCGTTCTGTTGAAGTTTCCCCTTGGGACTGAAAACGTTTCTTTTAATATTATTACTATTAATATGCATCATATATCGATATATTTTAAAATGTTAAAAAATATTACTTCTGCGACTCTTAAAAATACGTATTTAAGGAATTCTATCTTAATTAAATTAAATTTGTTCCGTTAACTACTTACATATAACATTTATGATAACAATGGCGGATTGTATTTACATTTTATGGTTGAGGCTTGGTACTTTTAAGTCTATGTATTTAATTTTATGTTCATATGACATTGATTAATGTTAGACGTAAAATGTGTATTGTGGAATAATTTTGCAAACAGGCACTGAATAATAAACCTAAACTACCTACAACTACTTACTTAACACCTAAATTAACGAATGAATTTAAATTTCATGTATTCAACCAATAATACTTTGAAACTTTTCTGAATTTAGTTTATTTGTAATCTCAAGTTCTGTAGTAACTATTAATATACGTACTATATGAGACCGCTTTCTTTAAGTTCCCCAGACTCACACACAAGGTTACCCATTCCCTTGGGCCTTAAAGAGTTGCGACGCCATTTCATGAATAATATCGATCAAACTCCGCCTACCACTCACTCAGTTCCACACACAAGCATACACACACACACACACACACACTGCTAAATAAAGCGCCACACACACTCACACTGAGATAAGGGAGACAGAGAAAATGACAGGCGCTGTCAAAATAGAATTAATGCGCGACCACTGAAAAGAGTTAAGCGAAAGCGACGAATGGAAATGGAAGAGTTGCTCTCAATTATTCGCCGCATGCACGCACACACACACACACTTAAGCACTCACACACGCACACTCGCACAAATCGATAAAAATCAACTGCGCTGTCACCCTTTTAATGTGCTCAGAAGCAGACACAGAAATCCTTTCACTTTCAAATGGCGCGCATAAAAAACGAGTGAGCTCGTGCATGTGGAAAAACTCACTCAAGTCACATACATATGTGTGTGAAGGGGTAGAAGAGAAAAAGGCTTGAGTTATTACTCTTTCTTTCCCCTTTGGCACGCGCACGCAAAGAGCGGAAAGCATTGCGGCGAAGAGCATGAGAACAAAGCGAATTGAGTATCCAAATAAGAGAGCGGCCCCATATCACTTTGGAGTCTGCATATGTACACGTGTGTGTGTGGGTGTGTGTGCTTGTGCATGGGAAGAGAGTGTGAGGGGGCAAGTCAATGGCCGACAGACGACAACGCAGACGGAGACGGCATTAAAAGGGTTAAAACTGGCGCCATGTGCGTTCGAAAGAGAGCGAAAGTGTTAAACTGGAGCACATGCGTTCTCGTCCTCGTCATTGTTATGGCTCTGAGTGTATGTGTGTGTGTGTGCTTGGGGGTGTGAGTGGGTGTCTGTGTGTTGTGGGCGGCCATATTTGTTGGTGCACGTGTGAGATGGGAGAACTTAACGGTTTGTTGTGGTGTGTAAAAGCTTTCAGTGAAATTGTGTTGTGTCTGAAAGGAGTAATGAATGTAGACTGAGCGACTATAGTAGATGTTAAGCTTAAGCTTTGTTTATATGTGTGTATTTGGCTGAAGGGTATTTGTCTCCCCGAACCCCGAACCCCAAACCCCACACCCACCCTCAGCCTCATATTTCTTACTGTTTGCTTTACGTGCTCGGCTTGCTAGTGGCCATTTGGGCAGACTGTGTCTCATTAAATTGATGGGCATACATTTGGGGATTCCCTTTATACGAGTAGGGTCGGTGGTTGGGCACTCGGAGAAAGGGTTGTAGCATTGTGACTCATAATGGCGACACATTGCATACAAAGCAGCATTTTATGTGCCTGGCCGGGCGACTTGTGCAAAGGATTAAATTGCAATCAGTTCTCACGGCATGCAACCTTGCGGGGGTACTGCACAGTCACCTACACAATTTGAACGAATAAATGAGAATAACGATAAGCCGAAACGAGGACAATGAATAGAGGAAGTAAAAGGTTAAGAACAACAACAAAACATGCGACACAAATGAAATACGAAGGTGTTGCCCATAGGGTTGACTGAGCCTGTCACGATGATTAGTTGAGAAAGGAGCTGGGAGCAGGGAGACAAGAAGAATAGAAGAAAGGTTCAAAGTCGCTGCACTTGTTGGTGAAAGGGTAGCAAGGGTAAGGCGAAAGAGCCATGTCTCGGGCAATGATTGAAATCGTAAGCGTAACAAATTGAGCCGTGTGTAGGAACCAGCAAGGCAGCCAAGCGATGAGATCGATGCCAGCGTTGCGATAAGATATTGTGTTAGGGCGTGTTAGGGTTAAGAGTTAAATGGTTGAGTTGTAGATTGGCCGAAGGAGGGGAAGAAGAACCAGACGTATATGCTACTTGTTTGGAGAAATAATAAATGACTTGAACATTTTTCCGAAAATGAGGCCAAGTGTTTATTTCAAGCGAATTTCGTTTTATTTCTTTTTTTTTTTTTTTTTGGTAGCGCAAAAATATTTTGCCAGACATTTCCGCAGCTTCTTTCGGGATATGTGATATTGATTTTCTTCTTTACCCCAAACATCTCCGTGGATGCAATCTGCTCTGTGTGGCAATTCGATCGCAGTGTCCGGTTTTTTGTTTGTGCTCTGGAAAACTAGGACACTAGGACATCGTGATGATAATGATGATGATGGTGAAGATGATTACACAGGCGTATCCTGCATGTGTGCATGCATCGCGCTGCGGTTTCGATTTTCATTGTGAAAGTGAAAATGCAAACGGATGCACTTCACTTCAGCTTCAGTTCAGGTTGAGTTTTGGCTGTATAGTCAATGAAAGCAACCTCAGACTCAGCCTCGTCCTCTATTTGCGGTCTGTGTGTCTTTGTTTTGGCTTAAGTGGTTTCGTATTCTCTCTATTTGCTCGTGGAATTTTGGTTCATGCAATTTTTGCGCATCTTTTGCGCTTTGTTGAACATTCTCACAGGTGTTTAGGATTCCGGCACAGGTTTTGTTTGCTGTCCAGTTGCACGGATTTCCTTTCATTCAATGGGCAGTTGTCATAGCCATTGGGCTACAACCTCACAGACTTGGATATACATACTGCATGAATTTGATCATATATATTCTTAACTGGGAAGAAAATGAATGGAGAGTTAGATATTATTACTAAGTCCTTCAGCTACCTTCACATAAGCATATCTATTTCAAATCTGAACCGTTCTAAGTGCGGGCTTATGCTCTTTTTCGATTATGCATTAAAATTTAGTCATTTGATTGAATTAATTTATTTACAAATTGTTTAAACTTTTTGGTATCTTACATGTTGCTGTATATCATATACAGATAGTATGAAAACAAAACATCGATAGAAAAATATATATCTATCCCACTTTATATCACCAAATTTGACATAGGGACTACTACTCACCTCCTTGAGAGTTCGAAACAAATAAAATTTGGTTACCCTTACTGTAGCCCCAGAAATTGAGCAAGATCAATATCTATCTATCTCTATAGCTAGAGTCACCGGAATCGATATGGAGATTTCTTAGAGCCCCCTAATAAAACTGTATGAAGCCTAAAACTGAAATTTGCTTATGATCTTCAATAGATTTTTTCGAAATTTATACGAGAATATCAAAAAATAAAATTAGCTTAATTTTCTTTAAAATAACATTTTCAAAAATGGTGATGTATATATATATATAGAATGGAACTCAATTTTATTTTTTATTTTAAACAAAATTTGTTGATTAGAAGTGAGTGTTGGTCTTTGAAATATCAAGAGAAATGAATTGCAATCTCTGTCTTTGTGGCAGCCATAGTACTTTGTTTTTATAAATGAACTAAGTGAAAAGTTGGCGGCCTAATGCGATATGGCATGAATGCATCCACATCCCCCCGCGGTGCCATTCGTGCTCGTATTCCGACCATTTCCATCTGCCAGGCACGCACTCAAGGTCAAGCAAAGGTGAAAAATGTGCAGCGCAGATGAAAACGCCTTAGAGGACAGCCAAGACTTTGTGGCTCTCCCCTCCGTTCAACCAAGAAAAATATCATTTATTTAAATTCTCCAAGTGGTGCGCATATGCGGCGTACCCTCACCCTCTCAGTCTTAGTGCTGCCCCTGCCACTTGCCACTGGTTGCCACTTCCTTCAGCGCACAGACAATTGCTGCAGTTGTTGGCGTTGCAAAGGAAATGAGACATTTGCTGGGGTTTTGTTAAAAAATATTTGAACTTTTTAACATTTGAAATGCAGCAGGCTGCGAGCGAGTGAGGCACGCTTCCCGGATCGCGGATAGGATGTGTGGGGTTGGGGGAACTGATCGAGGGGACTAAGTCAACCAATTGTAACGCCCAAGCGAACAAAATGAATGAATTGTTGACAAAAATAGCGCCCTTACTGGATCCCAGCACATTAATACACATCCACATAGTATTTTTTTAAGGGGGAGACACCCAGGTGCCAGACACTCGAAACATCCAATCAACTGAGCTAACTGGAAGCGATTCTGGTAAGATAATTTTCAGTGTTTAGATTACAATGGATTGGAGCCTATTTTACTTTGAGTTAACAGTATGGGATGAGCTCTAGAGTCCTGATCGGGTTCTTCAATTAAAACATGAACATTTAACATTTTCAATTTCCCTATTGCTTAAAATTATTGTTAGTTACCTTCGACGATGTTTTAAAAGAGAAAGAATATTACCAAATTGATCCTTTCAAAAGAATTTTTCATTTGTTTTTTTAGTTTTAGTTTTGATTAGCATTAATCAATTTTATTAAAATCTTGCTATACTAATTAATTTGAGCGAAAAAAATAAAACACACATATAATCATTATTTAATTTAATAACCATTATCATTGAAGAAAATCCTTATAATCATTACTATGTACTTTGTACTTTGTAATATAACTTATAATGATTACGGTCCCTGGTAAAAATACTACAACACTAAATGTTCAATTCAGATTGATTCAGATTCAGGGGCAGACATCTTAAATTGGAAATAAACTTGATCTGCGTTTGGTATACAGGAACCTATATTCCAAATTTCGTCTCTCTAGCTCTTATAGTAGTTGTTGAGATCGACGCGTTCATACAGACGAACAGATGAACAGACGGACAGACAGACGGACATGGCCAAATCGAAATCTCTTTTGATACTGATCAAGAATATATATACTTTATAGGGTCAGAGATGTCTCCTTCTGCCTGTTACATACATTTGCACAGATTTAGTACCCCCTTTTTATCCGTTTTATGAGTACATGGAGTAAAAATGCTATTTACATAAAATTTCCTGAAGAGTTATTGGGACCTGCAGGATGGTTCTAAAAAACACTCTGCCCATCCCAAAAGTATTTTGGGAACAATCCCATTCCAATCCCAACTCTAATCCCTGCTTGGAGTTTTGTATCAAACTGAAGGTCAACTATTTGTTCGCCTCCAAATTATATAAATGGATTCCAAAGGTTAACATAAGGTTAAAAGTAAGCTTTTCACCTATGGTACTTTCTAATGTATCAAACCAGAAACTCAGTTGAAATGAGCATCTATTAGGACCAACAAGAAAAGTCACTTAGGTTATAATATCCCTTTTTGGAATGCGTCGCGAAACCAGAACAGAAAGCGAAACTGGGCGTCACCAATCCATAAACCTAAAACAACGCAGCCAAATGACAACGGAACTGCGTCCGTGGAGTCCTGTGGGTCACTTAATGCCGCGTTTAATGCCAGCAAGGATGCGTAAAGCGTTCAGCATAAAAAAGTAGTCCACAGAGGTACGGCAGGAAGACCACTCGAAGGCGACAGGATGGAGATGAGGGCGAAGACGAGGACGACTAATTTGCGGCAAAGGCGCGCCAAAGTGTCAATGTGTGGCCATAAAAACGCCACGCAGGATGGCCAAGGACAGCAAGGACAACACTTACGAGAGTATTGCGCGTGTAAGCGAAAAAATATTCGGATGCCCGAAACATTGCTCCTCGAATGTCTGCAGTTGATTGCATTTGCCTGTTTTACGATTCGATGACACTTACCGCCTAATATCCTTTTTAGCACCACATCCTAGTGGCTGATTTTATTTCGTTTTGTCTTATTTCCGCAACTATTTTGCGGCCGACTTGTGCATAACTTAAGGCCGATCCCTTGGCCCGCTCCCCTCCCTGCTGAAGGTCGCATTGTTTGCTGTGCGAAGCGATTTATCAAAATTCGACCGAGTTGACACTTGTCAGCTGCATGTCAATCCTTTGCAGGTTGCGCACAGGATGCGCAATGTGTGTGTGCGTGTGTATGTGTGTGTATATGTTGTAATGTGAGATACTGTGCGCGGGTGAAAGTGTTTTCTTTCCCACACATGTAAAAGGATGCAAGGCAGCAACATGCAACAGCAGCGACACTTGCCACAGTCGAGTCGCGTCATGGGAAAGTGAACGGGCATTCTTGCTGAGGGTTGCATGAGTTGTGGACCCAGAATAAAGGATTTCCACACATTACGCTGCAAAAATTGAGACTCGCAATATCTCTTGTAATGAGCGAGTACATAAAAGTATCTCACAGATACACAAAACGAGCTGTTTAATTAATCATCACTGCACGCTTGACCAACTGCACTAATTTCGCGCTCTGGCCCTCTCAGGCGGCGTGGCATTAGGAATATGCTGAGCTGGTCAAGCGTAGATTATGCAAGTTGTGGGCTGGTCAACATGTGGGAGCTGAGAGACAGAGCTAGAGCCAGAGCCAGATCCTGAGAGATCGCCCGCTGCGAGATGCGTTCCATAGAAAACTCATGAGACGCTCATTACGAGGGCAGCGGCATTAAGGACAATGGTCAGCGGACAAAAGGATCGGAACTGAGTAGGCTCATCATTAATAATGTGAAACATGTTGCGAAATTTTAGAGCACTCTTAAACCTTTTTCTCTTCTAACTACTCAGGCTGCAGACAATATGGCCAGCAGACAAAAGCAATCGAAGCCAGCTCAAAGACCAGCCGAGTCCTACACAAAGGATTTTTCTTTTCTTTTTCTCTTTTTTTTTTTGGCAAGGATGTAAGGATGCAAGTCCAGTGTCCGGCACAAAATGGCTTCGTATTACTTGTTTGCGGTTGCGTCTTTTTGAGTCCATGGATGCGGCAACAGCGGAGCAGCAGCTGCCACTGATTGAGCTGCCACATTGCAAATGTCAACTGGCTCTGGATGCATGATTCCTTGAGAGCACACACAGACACACAATGGCTCCACTGTCAACCACAAAACTGGCAGGTTGACGGCGGCTTATCTGCATCTCATCCGGCAAGCCTCATATGAAGAGTCCCTGTCCCAGTTCCAGTCCCAGTCTGTATCTCAGTTACAGCCTCTGAGTGTGTGTGGGAATGCTATGAGTTGTGCTATCTGATACTTTTCACTCTGCATTCGCTAGATTGAACAGGTCCTCCATCTCGATCGCTGTTCATTTGTTGTTTTGGGCGCTAAAATGTCAAATGATTCTTGTCTTGATTGAGCTCCTGACTGAGTCATTATCGCGATCGTAAGGATCAGGTGTGTGCGAGGTCCACGGTAGCCGATACTAATGGCATTTTAATGTTGCCATCTACTGTTACAGTTCGCCAATTATCTGCATCTCAATTGTCTTAATTGATGGCCAAATTCCTAGTAATCCATTTTGACCTTGTTTCTCACGTAGCTCAAGTAATTTGCGCCTAATCAAAGTCTTATAAAGGGGGTTTAATGTCACAAAAGATCTTTTCAGTTGGAAATTGAGAAGTTAAACAAGTCAAAGATGCAGCTGCACTAGAAATGAAAAGCGAAATGGAAATTGATGAGTTTTATATAAATGAGGATTTATAAATAATGATAATAACTAATACAATATATAAACATAATTTTATCATCTCATAGAGCTGAAGGACACCCACAGACGGCTATTGCTCATATTAAACTAAGCTAGCTAATTTATATCATTATAAGTTAGCTCTCTATAAATAAATAAATAAAATACATTATAAATATGATAATAGAATTATAATTAAAATATAATTTTTCGAAATCCCGAACCGAAATAAGACAAACAAGACAGCACAAAGTCTTGCAATGAGAAATTAGGAAATAACTTATGATTCAACAGCTAATGATGCTTTCAAGTCAAACTCCATTGGATAATATTTTAGATTATTAATATTCTTCCATCGATTAAGGCATCAAAATATTAATTTCCTGGCCTGAGTTTCGATTCCAAAGCACTGTTTACTTTCCTTAATGAAACGGTCATGAATTTTATTAATAGAAGAAGATGTAATACTCTTGACACAATGTTCTTAAAACAAAAACAATTCGATTGTTCCTTATTCATCTAAACAGTCATCTAAGAAACTTAGAATTGCTATTTGTTTGAGGTTCCTTAATAAACAAAAACGTTTTCTATAAAACAAAACAATTCCATACCCATGTAATGTGGTCCGAAGATAAAAGGTTAATGAAGCTTTAATTTCGTCAGTTTGGCCGGAGCGTATCATACAATCATTTATTGTCACTCGATCAGAACGAATGTCTGCTATATGATATAGCGATCCGATTCGCTCAACAAGAGAGTTCTTAAACTGAGGGACTAGTGGGTATACAAGTGATTGTTCACTAGACACTTGGTTATATATGCAGAATACAAGATCAAGAATATACATATATAATTTGTGGTCACAATCATTTCCTTCAATGAGTTACACCTTATTATATTTAAATTTACTTTAGTTTTGCATCAAAGGGAACCTACAAATATATAAGCCTGGGACTCAAACCTCATTCTTTAGTTTCGGTTATCGGTCACTTATACAACTCCTTCAATATAAGTATATTAAAAATAAATATAAACTACATAAGGACAATTTCAATCTGAATCAGACGTACCCTTCTGTTATGAGTAAACAATCCATAAAGATAATGCAGAAATATTGGGAAGCAGAAACCCAACCCGAAGCTCATTAGCAATCGTCAGACGCATTACAAACAAATTACATTCGTGCAAATAAATGTCGATGAGTCGACAGGTCAATCGGCAATCACTGCTAAGAGCAGAGTCAAGTACAACCCGTGATAACCCGGGGTCTGTCCAGCAGTCGGAGAAAGCAAATGCATTTCCGGCTCTGTTTACTCAATTGCAATTCAACTGCCGCTGATAAGCCAAAGAAATTTTTGGGGAAATGCATTACGAGATAGTCGACGACTTAGGCAAAATACAAATTAAAATGTTGCTGAACTTGGCCTCTTTGTGTGGGTGAAAATGATGATGATGATGACGTTGTCTTATCACCCAAAGTGGCTCTGGTCATTTGGTCAGGCCAAATATTTTTGGATTAGAAGTCTAAATTTGCTTTGTGGCGCCAAGCGCCTGAGTTTCTTGGAGAGGGTAAGGGGGTCTTTGAACCCGCCTGGGAAGGTGAACAGCTTGGGGTTGATTTACTCTCTCGTAGTGTCCGATAAATGGTGCTGGGTTGGGGGTAGAGCGCTTAAAAACCGAGCCGACTCATGTCAAGTGTTTGGCCTTAGCTCATTAGAGCTCTTGCATTGTAAGCGTTGTCCTGCAGAAATCTGTTTTCAAGTTGAAGCGGAACAAATCTCTGTATAGCTGACCCAAATCATGAAGCGTATAATGCGCTCTCTTAGCAATCCCACGCAAAAGATGTGCAATCTTGCGCAAAAGGATAACAAATTATATCCATATGGATACTGACTGACCTGACCTGCTGACCAACTAAGGATTGGAGGTTGAGGCATGGGAAGTGAGAAATAAGGAAACCCTGTGTTGAGGCAAGCATGCAAAATGCGTGTCTGCCCCTTCGGCGCATCCTTGCGGCATTACAACAAGTTCAAGCGCCAGAAAACACATATGCCTCGCTGAATTTCAGTTTACAATTTGAAGCAATTAACTGTTGTTGTTGTTGTTGTTGCTGTTGTTGCTGTTGATGTGTGTTGGGTGTGCTGGCATCCTTAATGCGTAACCTGACACTTGGGTAACTAGGCACACATAAATCAGCGAGCAGCAGGACGAGGCCCAGGACAAGGACGTCAAACGCGTTCGCTTGATAAAAGTGAAACCATTTCCGGTATCAGCGTGTAGTCCGACTTTCGCTTTTTATTATTATACCACTGAGATTTTCTATAATTTCCACATCAAACTGCAAACAATGGAAATCGGGAAACGCCCTGCACCACATTCAAATTTCACTTCCGTGGTGCAGGTCTCCTTGATTTCAAACGTTCGATTTCGATTCAATTGTATCCGGGATATCCAGGTAACGATCACTTATCGTATTGCAAATAGAGAGGTGAAGTGGGCACCGCCAAAGGGGGTGTGGCAAAGGGCGCATTGTGGCTTGATTTCGTGGTTTTCCAGAGTTAAGTGAAAGTATTTTGGGGAATTCTTTCTCTAAGCAGACCCGCATCAGTCAGCCACCTCAGTGGCTTTGCAACGACTAACTGCCACATCCGGCGTGACATTTTCCTTAACCCCCCCCTACCCTTGCCTCTGCCCGTGCCCCTGCCCCTGCGCCTGCCGCTGGTATGTAGAGTGGCCACTTAAACTGGCGCCGAATCGTCAGGCTGATGATGCCGCACTTTCAGTTGGTTCTCTAATCAAACGTAACTAAATATTTCCGCATATTGTTAATCAATTTTTATTTTTATGTAAGAGAGAGGCTGCCCCTAGTTGCCTTTTCTATCTAAGTGGCCTCTAATTTATGCCACATGGAGGCGTAACAATTGCGAACCCAAACAAATGTCCAATGGGGCAAGGCCAGCTCGTATTCAAATGAAGTATGTATTTGGCCCGTTTGCTCTATTGTTTAGGCAAATTTTCTATTGGTCTTGTTTGCTAATTGTTTTCACTGCTGCTTTTCGCTGCTTTGTGGAAATTCTCTTTTTTGTTGTGGGTTGTCATGGTCGCGTTAAGCGGGCAGTGCGGCGAAGGGGGGAGCGATGCTGTTGGTGACGGTGAAATGCGGGCGACAAAGATTGAAAACCTTCGATATGGCACTAATGGCCAATTTCCTAACTATTGTGGATATCAACGAATTGAGCTCCGCACAGCAGACAATTGAAAAGGTAGACATTATTATTTAGTCTGGGAATAGGTGGATTCCGGCATTGCTTTTCAGTGTTAGGCATAAATATTTTGATATATCTTTCGGAATTTCTTTAAAACGAGCTCTTTAATAAAACGAAGACTTATCACACTTGCAATTCGATTCTAGAGCATGTTCTACTTATCTGCAATACTTTTATATACTGTGTTTATAAAGAAGTTACACATATTTGTGGATCCCCAAAGTTGAGCAGCTGTTATTAGGTCATTATTTTTCAATTGACCGACAACCAGTTCTTCGTTATTCTCCATTTCAAATAAATTGTTATAAGAAAGTTTGACTTCAATTGTTCATAGTCAGAAGGTCAGCTACTGATACTATTCTAAAACAACACTCAGAAAAATAAATGCCCTTTAATGAAGAAAATCGGCATACTTTTGTAGTCAAAGGCAGTTAAATTTATTTTTTCTGAATTTAAGAAATATATTTCTCAAATTTAGAAATTATTTATATTAAACAGAAATTTTTTCTGGTTTTTGGGTGAATTTTATTATATGGCGATTGTTGTTTTTGTATATATGCATATAGTCAGATACCATACAAAAGTTGAATAAGTTTTATGAAAATCAAAACTCTACATCTTTTAACTGCCATCATGTAAAAATAGAGCTTTTGTATAAAAATACCTTCTTGCTTCCAAAATAAGTATCTCAAGCCAACCCAACAACTGAAGATTCGTCAGTTCCACCAAATATATTCACTATACAATACAATGTATGTATGTATGTATCATACATATACTTAGCAGAAAAAGGGTGTTTGAGAATTGCCGGCAGTTCAAAACAGCAAAGAGCTATAATTGACAATAGACCAAAATGGGCAAAGATTTACCCATCGCACCTAATATCATTGGTTTATTCAATGTCATTTCGTCTAAGTTCAGTATTAACGAAAAATGGGAAGTTCATTGATTATTAATTGAAATAAATAAATAATAACCAATTTAGATAAATGAAGTTAACAAAACCATTAATTTGAGTAAAACATGAAATGTAACATATAATTCTTTATAATGAAGGGAATTTTGTTTTTGGTGTATTGAAATAAAAAGTCAAAATTTGCCAAATATATTTATACCTGTATATACCTGTGTTGAAGGAAAAGTTTGGTTTTTTTTTCCTTTTTTTATTTGTTGGCCTACTTTTTCAAATATAAAAATAATTTAGACACATATAATTCTGTTACAGAAGATGCTTTCTGGATTTTTATTTAGATGTTTTATTTATAATTTTTGGTCTAGTTTTATCTGTTAAAATTACTTTTAAAATATTTTAAATGGTTACTCAATGAGTTAAATGGTCACGCGTACTTAACAAATACTTGAGTGACGTGTAGGGAATACGAGTAAGTTTGAACGGCCCAGAAAGGATATTACCCAATGGGTAAATAAAGGCGGACGCTGTCGTCTGAAGATCTGGAGCATAGACTTGCCAACTGTGTAAACAAAGTGCAACAAAAACAAAACGCAGACTGCAAGGACAATGCACAGGACGCTGTGCTGCGACAAGTGGCGCGTCACATTGTCGCAGGAAGAGGAAGCCGTCGCCAGGACCAGAACCAGAACCAGGACCGTCACTTGCCACTTTGCACTACTTTCGGAAACTGAAAACCCAGTTTGAGAGCGTGTGTGTAACCTAAGTATGTGTATTAGTTGTTTAAGAAGCCGGCATTGCAAATTGTAGAGGCGGGGTGGGGGTAACCACATTCGGAAGTATCCTGACGAATCCTGTCCTGTCGAACTGGCGTCAAGACAACACGCACCCAGAAGCAAAGATTTGTGCACATTTTCTGCCCGTGTGCCAATTTAAAACCAGGATAAAGAAGCTGACAATGAACATGGTCGGAACAGGTCACGTCGCTCTCAGTCGATAGTTGGCCCGGTTGCTAAGCGCCCTGGCCCACTGTGCGAACACGTTCGGAGTTGTCGCCGGGCGACAAAATTGAGATGTCACCTTGCGGCATTAACTAGGCGGCGATTCTTACGTGATATTATAGCAAATTAACAGACATGAATGCAAGCATGATTATCCCTTTTTTGGTCCAGGAGCGTCCTTTGATGCCCCCGTTTGATGGTGCACCGCCGTCGGCATCTTTGGGACTTGGGTTTGCATAATTTGAGTGACAAGTTGCCAGTTCCGGGCATCAATATCTGGTACTATAGTTGCCTTAGATGTACCGTAATCCTGCTGACAGCTAAACCTGCACGCAATCTCAGTGTTATCCTTTTTGCCATGATAAGCGATGGCTCATTTTTTAGACTATTGATACACTCTGAGAAATTACTATTGTACAAACAATTATAAGTTTATTTGAATTAGAAAAGTGCAAAAGTAGAGAGTGAGAGAAAATATGTTGTTGACAAACTGGATAAAGTACGGTACACATATTATATATTTTTGAGTTAATCCGTGTACCGTAGGACTTTCGTGTAATTTTCGATCGATAAGATTTATTTTACCGTATTTTAATCATATATGAAAACTATATAGAAAATAATATAAATCGCAAGTCATGGGTTTATCTTACAACAAAGCATTTTTCTAGCGAGAGTTCCCATGTAAACTATAATATATAGCTAGTTCGATAACGAAACTATTTTAGAATTGGCATCTATATGTTAAATTACCTGATCCAGCCAGTGTGCAAATAGTATCTAATTTCTGCCAAGTTTCATTAAAATTTAGATTATTTTTTGCATAGAAACTGACTGTTAGTTAGTTAGTTTGATCAAAAATATATATAATTTATGAGTTAGGAAACGCCTTCTTCAATACGTTACAAATTTCACAAGGGAATAGCAAAGCAAACTTTTCAATTCTCGAATTTTCAGTATTTGTTAATAATAACCCGAGAAATTAAAAAGATTGATATTTTTAAGTCTTATCGCTTGATAACGAAATATTACTATAGTACAGCAATAGTTTACATAACTAGCAAGTAAATTTAATTTGCTTAAGTATAACTTTTGTATATAAAATATAAATATAAATATGTGCATACATCGCTTCAAATAAATGTAGCTTGAAAAATACTTGAAAAATGAGATTTGATTCTAAATATTCTTAATAAATATATAAAAAAAAATTGTGACACTATAATTTTTAAATAAAAAATGAAATTTTATTATTACTTTCCAAAATGTAAATAAAAATAAACAAGAAACAACGGATATCTTCGGTGTTCCGAAGCTATATACCCTGGCAGCAAATTTTTTATACAAAACTCAATTTTTGTCTGAATGTTCCTATGTTATCCTATTTTGATAAAATCTTATGACACTATCTGTAGTTGGGGATATCTTCATAATGAACTCTGTTAGTATGTGCAATGGGGATTCATCCTTTAGTTGACAGAATCTACAAGCCCCGCTCCCACAATTCATAGCTTACTAAAGTGCCCCGTTCGGAAGCCAGTGACTATTCTAAGTGAATTCTTGCCCATAAGATAGATAGTTCATCATGATACGAGTACATCTTCTCATTTTGTGTCTGTGATGTTGGCCTTAAGAAAGGTTAGCCATCTGCTACTTTGGCATGAGTTGTTCAAAATGTGGGGAACAAATGGTGAAAACTGCGGCTGTTGCTCCTCTGAACTGGCCTTTCATTAGGCCAAGTTGAATAACTAGAACGACGCCGCATGACGAGAATATTTGACAAAGTGTCACAAGACCCTAAAAAAACGAAGTATTATAAAATAAAATGAAATAAGAAATAGGAAAACTCCACAAAAGTTTTGAGGCATTGAAAATTCTTCAACTGCAGTTTTGTGCCTTTTGCACAAGAACAAGAAATAATCTGCAGCGTCTACTGAAGTGGTGGCAACAAGAAGAATTATGATTAATGAATCTGGCAGTATGAAAGTTGGCCAACTGGCTGACTGGCTGACTGCCTGAGTGTCCTGGCCAAGTGGCAGGCCGAATTTTTAATGGTCTCGCCGATCCAAACAAAGCCAAAGGCCATTGACAAAAAATAAAAAGAATAAAAACGAGCATCGAAGTCTGCGACTCTTATACAATTTTTTTGAAGGAGCTGCTACAAAAGCCGAGCTGCCTACGCCATCCATAAATCATGTACTTTGATTAAAGGACACACACATACACATTGGATATTCAGGACACCTACTGCATAGAAGTCGAAGCTGTAGGTGCCGAGGCGATTTGATTAATTGTTGGATTGCTTGCTGCCCAAAGGATTGGCCGTTAAAAATTGCAATTCGGCGCGCCTGTTGACAAGTTATCCTTTGCGAATTGCCCGCTGCCTGTGTGGCCCACTGAGTGTGATCCCATCATCAGCCTATCCGCCTATCCGCTGGTCCTGGCTCTCGTACTCGTTATCGTCCTGTCAATTGTCGCACAGCTGTCAACAGCCAATCAATGCAATTTACAGCTTCATTTTTGCAAATTTACACGAGCAAATTGACAAGAACGAGTCGGCCTTGTTGACAGGCCCGCCACCAACAACAACAGCCACACAGGACATGACATGTCCTTCAAGTTTGACTTCAAAAGCTGCTCATGCGTGTGCAATGTGATACTTTTTTTACATTTTTTTTTCGTCAACGTACTTTAAATGCCTTTTTTGGGTGACTTTTCTAGGACTTCGCCTTCGTCTAATTGCCAAACAATTGCGCCTGATTATCCTGTCAGGCGTCAGCTTTTGTGCGGTTTCTTGCTTTGTTTAATTGGATTGCTAAGCTCTGCTTCGCCCTGGACATGTGAGTGACATCACGTCATCAAGAACCATCTTCGCACCTTTCCACAATCGTCAATCGCTTTTGGCGCCGTAAAAAACGCACCCAAAACGCGCTCTGGCCGTGAACGGCCATGACTGCGACCTTATCAGCCCCTAGACTGAGACTTAGCTACAGATCTAGCATCTAACACGAATATGGAACATAATTCCACATTATTATCAATTTAAGCGCTAACAATAACAAACTTTTTCATAAGTGGCTGCATTTTTGAAATCATGTTTCATTCCAGTTAACCCATTTAATGCTCAATCTCTGCCAAAAATCAAATCAGCAACATTCTCTTCAATTTGTGAACATTTGTTTAGAATAATAAAAGTTAACGATAAATATTTTCTCTTAACTTGCTTTGCAATTCTATTTTCAGATGTTGAAATGGTATTTAGCATATTTTTATTTCGTTATTAATTGCATATTCCCATGCATTATTAAAAGAAAGCTATAGCGTAAACCTCTTAGGCTAAGTCTATTTACAATTATTTACAACATAAGTACGTTATTTAATGTTAGTTATAATGGTGTTGATCTTGGCGGTGTGTGATAAATTTACCATGTAATGGTTACTGTATTCTATTTATCTTTTAGCTCCTTTTAGTTGTGGATTATGAGTTAGTAGAGAACATGTTTTTAAGTCTTGCTTAAGTTCTAGTTGCAAGTTTTCCCAGATCCAGGCTTACAATATTTTTAAAATATTTAATGTAAAAACTGCTAGACATTTAAGTAAGTACATCTTATAGATATCTCATAATTTACATAAAAGGTGGTAGTGCACAAGTTAAATACATATGCAAAATGAAAAAAAATAAATATAATTTACAAGAAGCATTTAAAATAAAAATTTCAGTGTCTTAAATATTAATGTATTGTAATTAAATATTCGATTTATTCTCATTGTTTTGGTCACTACATTTTTCGTTTTAGAAATCCATTTAATTCCACAGTTCAAAGTTATACAGGAATCAATAAAAACTGGTTCATTTTCAGACTTTTTTTGACTGATTGCATTGTCTAGGCCTTAAGCTATGTGCGCATGTAACCTTCTATATTTTAAATACTCTTATATATGAAAAGAAAGTTGAAGACTTATACTGTTGTAGAAAGAAACGGGGTCGTTCACTGTAAGAGTGGACAAGGGGCTTTGAATATGCATGAGTAGTTATAACTAAATGGTACCCGGTTTTTGTACACATTAAACACTTAAAATGGAACTGCATACACATATATTTAATAATATCTATAAGAGGTGTTAATTTACACAGTCAATAATATGATATATGAGCAGTTCTATGTACAGATTAATTAACTCTATTTAACAAGTTGAGAAATGCGTTGAAATTGTCATATTTTTAAAATTCCCTTTGTAATTTACATTTAAATATAACATCTATTGTAGAGACCATAAATATAGAGATAGTTTCCATATAACCGTGTATTAAATTAATAAGACATAATAGCCAAAAAATAATCGTAAGTAATGAAAAAACTTATTTGTGGCTGATCGTTTGTTGTTTTTCTTTCCTCATTAAATGCTTATTTAATTCAATAGAAAGGGTGTTAACTCGAATGAGAACTCAGAACTCGATATTTTCATCTATAGCCTATGGATTTGGTATACTGATTTCACCGAAAAATACGGGTTAATCGATTGCCTACGTGCTCTTATTCCTACTGTTTCCAAGTGTCCGCTGATAGTACCCCGTGCCCGTCTGTGCATCTCCCCGGTCCCATTCCTATTTTCGCAGCTTGCACTCTCATCCATCCGCCATTTGGCGTACTCTTTGACACCGAAAGGAGATGATTGCCGTATTTGCAAATTTCCGAATAAGTAAATAACACCGGCTAAGTCGTTGATAAGAAACTCGTTGACTAAATGCGGCCCGGGTGCATTGTACGACCCATTGATAAGCGCATAAAAATCCTTGATCTTGAGCTGCGTTTTGTGTTTTGTGCTTCAACTGGCAGCGGCTTAAAACGACTTCGAATTCGACCTTTTGTCTATAAACAGCTTCTACGAGCTGGCAGTGGTGAAGGGGGGCGGGAACGCACTCCCAATGTGATATGCAAGAAGCAGCAACAGTGCGGCTGATAAGAGCTCCCAAAAAAGTTGCGTCGCATTGCCGCCGGGCCAAAAATTGCTGCTGCGACTGATAAGCCGAACGAGCAACAGCGAACAGCAGCTGGATGACAACCAGACCAAGGACGCTTTGGCTGCCTAATTACACAATGGGGACTCATTTGCATCTGCTGACTGATAAAGCCACGTGAGGGGATGCCGGACTGGATTCAGGTCTGGGCCAGGCGAAGGCACGCGTTGAAGTTGGCCCAAAAGCCGCTTAAGCAGCGCAATCCCAATCTCAGCAGCTGCCGGGGCTAACAGAGCCTGGCAACATTGTTGCTGCCACCAAGTGGCACACAAATCTCACAAATTACCGACGCCGCCGCTCAGCCGCTTAGAGAGCAGCGCAACAATCAGCGACTTGACTGCTCCCCCCACCCGCTACCCATATGAGGCACGGGATCAGCTCCGAATGCCGTCTAAAAAATAAATAAGAAATGGGTAACATCTTCACAATGACGACCTCCGACAGACAATCGATCGGGCCAAATTGAATGGCAGCTAAGCCTCGTTATGTAAGCACAGGAAGTTGGAAACGGAATCTTGGACAAATTGCATAAATCCCGCACCAACAAAGAGCCAATTCACTGGCCGTTGATCAGCTCAGGGGCAAGGGGCCAAGACTAGGGCTAGGACCCTTTGTTGTTGCCAAAAAAATATAAAATAACTATGATGGTTGAATGGCCAAAACAGTTAAGGAAACAGATGAATGGCCAGAACGGAAGTGCTCGCAGGACGTCGTGCACTTCGATGGATGTATTTTCTATAAGGTGCAGCTATAATAATCTGTTTGAGCGCCCTTGAGACTTGAAAAATTCTGTATAGTAAAAAATCTTACTTATAAAGATACTTACTTCTGAAATTTAGGCTATATTTCAAGTCTATATCCTGATTTTAAAGCCTAAAACAATCCGAACTCAAATTTCCATACAAATACGTCTCTCTCTTTTTCTTTCATTCTTTGAGCACAATTCTCCCAACCAAGTTTTAGTTTAACTTCCATGCAATATTAATGTAGGATCTAGAGACTCTAGTGTATGATATGAAAATGAACGTCTTTATTTCACTAAATTTGATTATCTGCTTTTAAGCCTATACATATGTATAATTTTACTGTCTATATTCTTACGTAAATTCCACTCGTAATATCTCGATTTCTCTCTCTTTCTTGTCCTTCAATATGCCCACAACTTTCCCAACCCACTCATTCTGAGAGTTACCCAGCCGCGCGCACTTCCTAGTGGGACTAAGTTAAATCCAGAGATCAGATCAATATCCTCGGAACTTGGACTGTGGCTGCTTATTGCGCCACTAATCTGTAGATCCTGGCGCTAATCGCAACTGAGATCGCTCTAATCGCACGCCTTAAGTTAACTATAATCCAACATGATCCACTCGCTAAGCAAGATTTTCCGGGCGTACTTTCAGCTTACCTATTTACCTGCTGCGAGTGTTGGTCAACGCCAACTGTTTTTACTTAATCCAGGGCTTTAACTTTTTGCGCTGCACGGGATTATAATAAAAATGTTAGATTGCTACAATTTTTATTTGTAGCTGCTGCGCTTTTACCTCTTTACTCATAGATGCAGCTGACATCCCGGATTATAAGATAGAAAAAATGTCGCGCCTACCTCGGGCGGAGGCGGATTAAATTTTTTCAGCAAAATAAGTCAGTTTTAAGCACGGCGATTAGAGCTTGATCCTCGGGGACATGGGCGTAATATTGATGGATTTTCCTCTAAATCCGTCAGCTAATCTCCGGCTTAGCGTGCGACGCGATTTTTTTCGCGACTGCGCCCGTTGTGTGTGTTTTGTATTCTCTTTTTTTTCGCAAGAAGGCAAATAGCCCGAGTGACTACGAGGATCATAATTATGGAATTCCTAAACAAGAGAGCCAGCCAACCAGCCAGCTAGCAGTTGAGAGCGAGCTACCTGTAAGCGTGGGTTACCTCTTTGCCAGGTCGGGCGATCGGGACTCGGGACTCGGGAATTGGGAATCGGTAGTCCAGGTAGTTGCCCATGTCCAGCCTTGAGGCCAGCGATGATGCGTCGCCGTTTGGCAATTAAGAAGTCAATTTTCACCAAAAAAGACAAAAAGATCGGCAAAAACAATGCAAAAAATGTGCAAAGCTGAACTAAATCCGGCTTAAGAATGACTACAACAGGCGTAGGCGAATGCGAAGACTTGCGTCATAAACAGAACAGAACCGGGACATGTCGCATATAAGTCGTTGCCTTTTTTCTCTCTTGTCTCGTAAATCCGGTACATGTTGCATTTGCATGTCCTGGCAGGCGATCCTGATCATAAAATCACCGCTGCGAATTCGCCGCACCCAGAGACAGCGCAAGAGAGCGACTGATTTAGCTCTCTCTCTAACGAAATGTCACTCTCTTTTAGTTTTTTTTTTTTGGGTATCCTTGGCAGCTCGTAATGTGCGCGGTTTGACTTTTTTGCTAGTTTTTTACGAGTGTCGTTTGTTCAGCGCACTGCACTTCCGTTTTTTAGCCCAGTTTATATTTTTTATTTTTATGATCAATGCTACCTGGTTTTATGATCAGCTCTTGCGCTTTTTACTTGACCAGTTTTTTAATGAGCTAAGTGTGCTAGCTGGGGTTAGTGAACTGTTAGTGTCCTGAATGGTGTAGGAATCAGAGCTTCATAATAATGAAGAAACTCTCGCGAATGTGAGTGTACACAGATGTTAAGGAGCTTCTCTCTGAGTGAAAATATTTCCAAAGAATTTCCATATTGTGCAGAGCCAACACTTGGTGTATGTTTGTAATTAGAATTAGCCCAGGACCAACCCACCAAAATTTTGCAATACTGAACGAAGTGCTGAAGGACATCTTCGCTGGTCATTTAGGCGAGGTACAGAAAGAGAGAGAGACGGATTAGTTGCTTAATCCTGGCGAGCGTTGGGTGTTCCATTTACATGCATTATGCCCTTTCTCAGCGCATTGTTCATCGGCCAACAATTAGCGCAGAATGTTTTGACCAATTTTAATGAGTTATGCGCGGGCTATTTACCAGGAAGATGAAGCAGTCCAAAACATTTGTTTTTATAGCAAACGAATCGATCATAAAAAGCCGACAACAAGGAGACTTGCTTCCAGGAATGCCGCACAAAACTGGGCAGGATAGTGCTAAGAAAGTGGAGCCAGCTCAGAAGCTGCTCCTCAGCTTCCATCAGTCTTGAGTTTTTGCTAATCCGGCCTGCTTAGCGGTTGCCTAATCTTAATCCCAATAGGAACTTGCGGCCCAGCTTAGCTAATCCTCCTCTCCACGCGCTGCTTCCGCGCTTCCTGACATCATTCGCTGGCTTTATTAAATCACAGGGATTAGCCTGAGCCGCTGGTCGTGTGCGTGCCACAAGCTGACAGATTCATTCAAGCTCAGTTCCAGCTCGAGTTTGAGTTCAAGTTCCTTCTAACCCTTGCCACCTTCCTTAGCATCGCACCACGTGATCTTCCTGTCGTGCGCCTGGCATGCGCTGATCTACACACAGCTGCACCCAAGACTCGCCCCTCTTCAGCGCAATCAAATTGATATCAAACAGGCAGCACAGGAGCACCCGAAGCCTGTTGAGTTGCTCGCCCTAAAAAATGAGATGGGAAGCGTGTTTTTTCCTTATTATTATTTTTGAGGGATGCTGCCGATGTCAGCACTCGGCGTAGGGGATCAGGAGCTTGTTTACACATATGCAAAGGAAAGTAGGAGTGCCACTCCCCTAAACTGCATTCGATTCGAGTGAAAGTCGGGCAGCAAATTGGGTTGCATCTCATTTTTTAGAGCAAGTCGTTGCGGGCAGAGAGGGAAAGTTTAAGAATGTTGCAGGGGCACATTTCCTGGAAATGCCTGAAGCACACAGCTTAGATCGTCTTAAGAATGCTTCGTAATTTCCTACAACTCTTTGACCATATGCTAGCCAAATTGCAAAGTATAGTCCATTGGTTAGTCCTTGCTCTAAGCCGCGCTCATTAGGTCTTAGCGAAAGGGTAGCAACGGTAGCAGGACATACGAGTAGATCCTTGTCCAGGGGGTTTTTCGGCGCATTAAAAAGCGGATTTGCATAATGCAAAGTTCCAACCAAAAATAATACTTGCCAACTCAAGTTAGCCCAAGATTGCGTGGCTTATCCTTATCCTTTCATTCAGTTCGAGCGTCGCGTGCTCAGCGCGTCCTATGGTAAGCCCGAGGATTAGGCTCTAAATCAGCTGAATTGCCAGGAAGTTCATTAAGCGCCGCATCTCTGGCCAGTAACTGGCCTGGCACATCAACAACCACACTCGATTTGTCATGTTTATTATCATCATTATCATTATCAAATCGATAGAGTCGGTCGCATTGCTCGATTGACTATAAATCAAGACGCCATGCCGCACCCTTGGCCCGATCGAGTGTTACAAATGGTTAAAAAATTTGTGGGCACACATATCGCATAACACCCAAGCCACTAGCCTCACCCTCGGCTACCCCTAGCCGTAACCCTATGCCTAACCCTACCCCGTGTGGAGTGGCGCAAGCGCAACGTACGCTGTTCTCCGCTCCGCTTTCACTTTCCTCTTTTTTACTCCTCGCTCTATTTGCCAACCACTTGGCAGAATGCACCGTTATTGTCTATGATGACAGCCCTCGTCCTTGTTGCCATTCACGTCCTGCCGCCTGCCGGCTGCCCGCCTGCACGCCTCGGGCAATATATTAGTAAACAATTTGTCGTTTTTTTGGGTTGAAAAATTCGAATTTTTTGTTTGGCTTTTTGTGTATTGTTTGCCAGTGGTAGGGTTATGGTTATATAAGTAGATGAAGGCAACAGCTGTAACTCGAAACTGGACACATGCCGGTTATGGCAAAGTTGGGAGAATACGACTATTAAACTAGTGCAGCTGCAATGAAGGACTTGCATAGATATATGCTGGTCGAAGGGTTTATAGTGCCTGGTTAATATTTATAAAGATATGGCTGATAATTCAATTGTATTGGTACATTCTGCATTTCTATAAGCATTATTAAATAGAAATGATCTTTAATCTTGTCTCATTTAATTGAACGATAAGGCATGTTCTTTTTACTTTCATTAAACTTCTTATAATCTGTTAATGCAAAAAGTCACTCGCATACTACACTTAATTTCTTCATCCTAAACTTTGTATATCAGCAGGTTTAACAGCTAAAATCAAAGTACAAAATGAAATTTAGTAGCTATGAGTATGTTTGTCTTTAAATAGTTTGTGCCTCACTTAAAAGTTCAATGTTACGCACTAATTACAGTTATTCATATTGTGTTAGGTTAGTTTTATGACTCGCAGGCTTCTTGATAAGCTTCACGCACTATTTTACGCACTAGTGCCCCACATAGTTTACGGATCACGTGAGTATAGCTGGTTAGAACCAGAGAAAGAAATCTCTCTGTCTTTTTGTGATGCTACTCTGAATATTCTCTTTTCGAGTGAGACCGCTGATAATGGGTTGCCTGGGCTGACATTACCTTATCACAAATGACCGGATCTTAATGAAGAATCAGCGCTAAGTCACTAAACCAATAACAGAATCCTCAGCTTATCAACTCCACATGCGAATTTGTCAGCTGTTCTGACTAATCCGCCGCTCGAGAATTGCTGAAATCGAACCGAATCTTACAGAACGAACCCCAGCAAACCGATTTGCATATGAGAAGGAGAAGAAAGGGGTCAGACATAATCTAAAATCTTTATCAGCAGGGTTCCCATGTCAATCTCTAGTCGCGTCGCAGTTGTTTTTAATGCTTTCTGCGAATCTCAAATTCTGCAAAAACCAAAGAACAAAGTAAGTAAACTATTCGCATTTTTCGGGTAATCCGGCGGGAATCGTTTCAGCATTTCAGCGTTTCATGAGTTTTACGTAACATTATGCAGAGCAAGGATAAGGATATGCCGCGTTAAAGGAACACGCACACAAAGGTTCTTATGCCATTGTAGTTTTCACTTTCGAAAATTTCCACGGTAGTTGCCGTCGACCGCCTCAACCAAATTAACATCCCGTCGCGTCCTGGACGCGTCCTTGGCCTACCTACCGAGCATTTACCAAATATATTTTCAGCATAACTTCTTCGCTGCATGTCCTTGCCATAAAAATCTACATAAAACCATTTAAAAGTCAATCCGCAAGAGTCACCAGCCAAACGTCAACTCAACCAACAAAAAAAGGAAAAAATAATAATATTAATGCTCAGTCGCTCAGTTTCATGTGACTGTTTTTTAGGAAGGGTTTTCTGCAAGTTTCCTTCAGTTTTTTACCTGGTCACCAGCTAGTAATCTTTTTTAGCATGTTGCTCTTTTTTATATTTTTTATGGTTTGGTTTTTTAGACGTGTGCCGGCAATTAGTTGGCCATTAAGCGGTGCTCAATGGCTGGGGAGGCCGAAAACTTCCTTTCCCACTTCCCCGTGGACTGCTTACTCAACAGGCTGCCCTGGCGAAATGAAAACTCACTCAAAGTATCACTCTTGCCCCTTCGTGGCACTTTCACTTTGGATCTTTTTTGCTGGTGCTCGCCCCTTTTGCACCCCGATGAGGACATCGGCAATGTTTTGTTTACTTCCTGTTCACTCTTACAGCGCACACTCCCAGCTCAGCGGTGACTCCCCCATCCATCCCAGCCAGAATGCATATCTCTTTTTAGTGACTTTTGGCGTTCGCTCTCGCTCGCTCGCTCTGTCAGAGTGTTGAGTTTTGAGTGGTTTTTCATCCCCTTCACGCAGTTGAGTTCTTTCCGCATTATGTACAAAGGGGAAGCGTTGACTCTTGAAAATGAGTTAGTTGGCGAGCTAGTTTAGTGCAGTTAGCAAAGCCATTTGAGTGGTGTTAAGTATGCAATCCTAACTATTTGGAACCCAATCCAAAACGGGGGAGCTGTTAGCCAAACTCTTACTACATTTTTTATGAAGGGTCTAAAAAACGGAAGTGCTCGCCAGTTTTTTAAGAGCTCATAGGTAGCTGTTAGTTTTTTCGTTTTTTTATGGCACACAACAGCAAATAAAAAACGCCTCGGTCATAAAACCATAAAAGTTTTTACACCCACGGCATAAACTTTAAGGTATTTGGCTAAAAGTCAACTTTGTTTTTTGTTTACGAAATAAAAAAGGAATTGCGAAGGTCTGCATTGCTTAGTTCTAGATTCTAGTTCTCTAGATTACCAAATGCCTCAGCCGTCTCTGTCGCACCCATTTGCATATATGCAGAATCAAGAATTAGGTAGAATATATCACAGGCCAGCAAAAAAGAGCTGAGGGGTTTTGAGCTGCGCTCAACTGAGCGCTTAGTTTTTTTACAACCTCACACACACACAGCTAGAGATAGAGATACGCAGCTCATAAAGGAGAGCACGGTACCTGCTTGGAAGGCATCGGCAAGCGTCGGGTTTCGTCTCGTCTCGTGTCGTGCTTCCTCCCTTTGGCTGGCTGGCTAGCTGGCCGCTTTCTTTCATGCGTGTGTGAGCGAGTCAGCGAGCGAGCGAGTGAGTAAATGAGTGAGTGAGCGATTGAGTGCGTATGAGTGCGTGTGTGTGTGTCCGGCATGGTGAGAGGGTGAGTGCTGAGCGTACTTATAGTTAGCTCACGCGGCGAATTCGTATCATTCGTGATTTGGCTCTGACAGTGAGAGGAGCACAATTTTTGGTGCGAAGCAAACACATACACACACATACACACACACACACTCACGCAAATTTGTTGCTTCAAAGGATTTCCACAGCGCAAAGGATACTACTACTCGGCTCAGCTCAGCTCAATATAAAAACGTGTTGCAGTCACTCGCTTCATATCATTTCTCAACGACAACTCGTCACAGTCACAACTCAACATTAAGAACTGAAACACTTAGTTAAAAAATATTAAATAACATTATTTGTTGTGTCCTAACGATAAGGAAACGCGTGACAACCCAACAAACCAAATACCTCAACTAAAACAAAACCAAATAACAAAAGTTCATCAATTTTAATACGAATAACAAATTTCAATTGCAACTACCTCATTTTGCATATCGTGAACTTTTGTAAACTGTGCAAAAACTACCTCAAAGTACAAACAAAAAGTGCGCGAAACATTTAGTTAACTGAAATTGTTAAACGTGTCACCAAAACCAAACAACAAAAACTTAGCTCAAATGAAAATTTGTGTTCAGAACTGAAAACCGTTAAGTGAAGTTGCAAGAAAATCGCTTGCAAATTGATTTGCTCAGTTGAAGCAAGGACAACAAGGGCAACAACAAACACAGCTATTATGGCCATATCAATGCTGCAGGACGCGCAAACACGAAGTAAGTAGAGGAATATTATGTACAAGAAATTAAATTAGCGAAAGAAAGCAAATCATAGAAATTAAATCTTGAGCAAACTCAAATGAAAAACAAAATATTTCCTTAACAAAATTAAACAGAATAGATCAAGCTGAATTAAAAAAATAAACATGCTCATAGATAATAGATCAATTAAATTCATTTATTGCTGTTATAAACATAATATTGCACAAAGTTCTTACAATTTATCAAATATCGCATTAAAGCCATATTAAAGCACAACAGTTTGCACACGCACTTAACACACACACGCACACGCACAGCAATAACGACGTCTCAATGTGCCCAAGTTAACATTAAGCGCCATTTTGGCAAATACTCAACACACACACACACGCACACATACGCAGCAATTAAGTTTTGTTTACAAGTTTTTTTGGGACTGCAGAAACCGGCATTTAACTCGTTTAACGCAACGCCCACCAAAACAAACGCCAGCAGAGCGCAGCTGAGTGAGTCAGAGCAGCGAGCAGCGAGAGAGATAGAGAGAAAGAGCTCACACGCACTCACACGTGCAAGCTCGAGCGCACACACATGTCCACACATGTGGCTCTCTTAAGTGCGCGCTCTCTTTCGTTGAGGCGGCCCCTCAACCCCGCCGAACCCGTGCCGGGCACACGTGCGTGTTTGAACTTTAAGTTGAAAGTCGATTTTGCACTGCCCGCCGGGCAACTGACCAATCTGTTACTGACAGCTCAGCGGGATAGAAAAGAAAATGGGAAAATTGAAAAGCTCCGTGCTAACTGGCAACACTTTCTCTTTGTTTCATTTTCAGGCCTGGCAGCCGCTTTAGCCGGCATCAAGCGCGAGGACATCGTTGTGGATCGCTCCATGTCCCTGTCGCCGCCCATGTCCGCAAATACCTCTGCGAGCAGTCCAGTGGCGTCGACAAACTCTCACTCCCACTCCCACTCCCTGTACCCGGCCATGGGCCTGCAACAGGCAGCGGCCGCTTCCGCCTTTGGCATGCTGTCGCCCACACAGCTGATGGCTGCCAATCGGCAGGCGGCTGCCTTTATGGCACAGCTGCCCATGAGCACACTGGCCACCACACTCTTCCCACACAATCCGGCGGCGCTGTTCGGCGCCTGGGCGGCACAGCATCAGCAGCAGCAACAGCATCAGCAGCAGCTCCACCAGTCACAGCTGCCCGTGCCCGGCACACACCTACACTCACCGCCCGCCAGCCCGCACTCACCCGTGGCCAGCAGCGGCAAGCATCCGTTGAGCTCGCCCAACAGCACGCCACAGCACCACCACCAGCATCTGGGTGTGGGTGAGCCCGCCAAGAAGGCGCGTAAGTTGTCCGTGAAGAAGGAGTTCCAGACGGAGATCAGCATGAGCGTCAGCGACTTGTACCACACACCCGGCGGCCCCATCTCACCGCCCTCCAGCGGCAGCTCGCCCAACTCATCGGCGCACGAGGCTACCTCTGGCACAGCAGGACCTCCAGCCAAGGACCCATCGCGTGACAAGAGCTTCACATGCAAGATCTGCTCCCGCAGCTTTGGCTACAAGCACGTGCTGCAGAACCACGAGCGCACCCACACCGGCGAGAAGCCCTTCGAGTGCCCCGAGTGCCACAAGCGCTTCACGCGGGATCATCACCTGAAGACGCACATGCGCCTGCACACGGGCGAGAAGCCCTATCACTGCTCTCACTGCGATCGCCAGTTCGTCCAGGTGGCCAACCTGCGGCGCCATCTCCGTGTGCACACCGGTGAGCGGCCATACACCTGCGAGATCTGCGATGGCAAGTTCAGCGACTCCAACCAGCTGAAGTCCCACATGCTGGTGCACAATGGTGAGAAGCCGTTTGAGTGCGAGCGCTGCCACATGAAGTTCCGGCGGCGTCATCATCTGATGAACCACAAGTGTGGCATTCAGTCGCCACCCACGCCGGCCCTCTCACCGGCCATGAGTGGCGATTATCCGATGGCTGCCGCGGCTGTGGCAGCTGCAGCCGCTTTGGAATCCTCCACGAACAAGTTTGCTGCCATGTGCGCCAGCTATGGCGGCTCCGAGGAGTCTGTGGATCTGGCGAAGAGCAGCTTGGACGAGGATGCACCGCTCGACTTGTCCGAGGATGGCGCCAGCTCGGTGGATGGCCACTGCAGCAGCAATGCACGCCGCAAGGCCCAGGACATTCGCCGTGTGTTCCGGCTGCCACCCCCGCAGATTATGCATGTGGCCAGCGACATGCCCGAGCAGACAGAGCCCGAGGATCTGAGCATGCACTCGCCGCGCTCCGCTGAATCGCACGAGCAGCACGAGGACATCGATCTCGATGAGCTCGACGATGCCGCTGCCCTTTACCTGCGCCAGCAGCAGCTGCAGCTGCAGCACCACTAGATTGCGAATTGGCGCAGCGGACGATCCTTAGGAAATTGTACATAGTCTCCAGTCCAGGGCCAGAGGTCATCAGATGAAGCTGGCGGCGCAACAAAAATACAAAATTGAAAATTTTGCTACAAGTTTTCGGAACAGGAATTTATGCTAAGTACAAGTAACTTGCAAAAAAACAACAAAACCTTTAAAAAATATATAAACAAAAACATAAAACTTATTAGTCATTTAGCAAAACGATTGCACATAAATCAAAATCACCCAAAAAATTGTACAAAACACGCAACTAAGCTAAGAACATCGCTATAAGAAATTCTCGCAGAATCCCCATCCCCAGAAACGTAACCCAGCAAATGTTGTGCCATTTTCAATGCCTAATTTAAGTATATAGTTTATAACTTTAGTTGTTGTCCCGTAATTGTAAATAGCCAGCGAATGCAGCTGCCAATTGTAAATTATACAGCGCTCTCCCAAAACTATAAGAAACACACTAATTAAAACAATCAAAAACAATTAATTTTAGTTATTGATTAGTCTAATTTACTATCTTTTGATTATTCTCAAAGAAAACGCCAATCAACACAAAAATCAAATCAAAATTAACTTTAAGTTATTGCAAGGAAATAAATTCTTGAATGTGTATGCCAATTGTTTTGTTTGCCATAAATTATAAATTTAATAATAATATTATTTAATTGAATTAGATTATGTACGTTTTATTGCATGAATCTCGTTTTATTGAAAGCATCTATTCTCATTATCATTATTATTATTATTATTATTATTAATAATTTTTAGTTTGCTATTTAAATTGTATTTAATCGAGCTTGCCAAATGTTGCCGCATGCTTTGAAAGGCATGTTGATAAAAAATACGAAAATAAAATTGATAAAAAAATCAAAGAAGAAAACAGCTATGTTATTTTTATTTTATTTTTGAGTTGGTAAAAACCTTTAAGAAAATTTACAGATTTTTTCAAATTTTAATTTGTTGAACATTTTATCCAGAATTATTTTGCACATACGACTTCCACAGTTCTAAATTATGCATATAGCTCAATATAAATCATAACTCGTTAATGATAAAATTACAAATTACATAAATAAATATAGCATAATGTTTAATAGTTAAGTCGTGAACCAAGTAAACAGGAAGAACTACTATAACCGAATACCTCCAATACCTCTTTGTAAAAATTTGTTGTGATTGTCAATAAGCAACTCACACACAAATAACTAAATAACACACAGAGTTCATACATAACGGAACTTATATAGCAAGATATACATACATATATATATATATATATATATATACTTACAATAACTATTTGGGCAATCGTACAATTCAACTGAATTTATATACAACAAAACGGAGCTAAGTAAATCGATAAGGGAAATCGAAGGTTATATATAGCAATTTTTATGCATATTTTTATGATCTAAGTATAACGAACGATTTTCCAAGCATTTAGAAAACATATTGACAAACTACTTACCTAGATATAAGTGTACATATATGTATAGATATATATATATATATATATATATACATAATTATATATATATATATATATATACTATATTCATTTTATTCAGTGTGTATATAGCCTAAGCTGTACATACTCAACAACTTACACTACAGAATAATTTTAGTGCAATCTTTGGTTCAATTTGTCGGGGAAACTCTCCTCGATGCATTTATTGTTTGTACGTTAAAAATCAAAAATGCAACAAAATATTGTGTAATTTTCTTTGTTCATTCAAGTGTATGGTATACAAGTTCCTCAAGATTAAATAATTACAAAAATAAAGCCAAATAGTCAACGCTTTTCAAGGCCCACCTTGGCCCTGAAATCTGCGCATTGTACACACACCTCACATGTTTCATATGAATTATGTATGTATAAATATTAAAAAATAATAACTAATCGTATAGCCCTTAAGTGTACAAATATTTACAAATTCATATATGTATAATCGTAAAGTCAATTTAACTGTAAATACCTTTTTAGCGTTATTCAACCTAATAATAACTATCCTCAAATATGCGGCTCAAAATGTGCAATATATATTAGTATAGTCGAAGCAAAAAATAAAACTCAGCACTTATAGCACATACAACAACATATTTAAACATAAACAGTACATAATTTAAAACAAAACAAAACAAAAACTAGACAAATTAATAACGAAATTAACAACATTATTAACATACATATATAACTTATATAAAATTATAAATTATATATACTTATAACTACTTAAGGCATGCTCTGCTTTGCATATTGATTTTCTAGGTTATTGTTGTTGTATTTTCAAGCATTTTAAATATTATGAATCGACAAATTATTGCAAAATTATTCATTAATTTTAATGCGAAACCTCAATGTACGAGTATTTATTATGTTTATGGCGAATTGTGTGAATACAAAACGAAATATATATTACAATATTGTGTTAAACAAGCCCCGTTTTTAATCAATAAATGTGAGCAGCCCACCAAAAGCAAAAAGGAAAAGTATGAACCGCCTTATCCCCCCACCCTTTGGGAACCCAAAAAAATTAGCAAGCGGCAACCCCCCGCCCCCTCAGCAAAGCTGAAGCGACAACGGGCGACATTATATAAATTTTTAATTTATGCAAACGAAGCCCTTTCGCATTATTTTACATTTGCCACGAGACGCCCCACTAATGCTGTCGCCGCAGTGCCACTGCTACACTGGTACATGCACCCACAACCCCTAACCCTCTATACTCCAACCCCAACCAAAACCCCAACCCCGCAATTTGAATTTTCCGAACGGCAGCTGAGCGCAAGACGTGAAAAAATATAAAAAACGCGCGCCGCGCGCAGTCAGAAAATGTCACAGTGTTTTTCCATTTAATCTCCAGTGAGCAAACAACAACAAGAGCTACCCCACTGTCAACCCCAGCACCAGCCCCAGCCCCAGCCCACAACCCCCAACCCCAAACCTATCAGCCACCCAACGACGCCTCCTTTCTTTGTGCCCCTTTCAACAGCAGCAGCAGTCGCCGAAAAAGGCTTCGCTCTATGTACAAAATGGCAGCATGTATTACATAAAGGACGCCTTATGTGCTGCTTACATAGGACGCGGCGGCGTCCTCATCGTCCTTCTGCTCCTGCTCCTTATTGGGGGAGTCCTGCGCTGCTTATTAGCATTTCAGCCTTTCTTCGCACAGCGCTGCCTTTCGAGTAAATGATTTAGGCTTGGGTAGTCAGAAATTTTTTCCAAATGAGTTTACGAGTGTTTGGCCGTAAGGATTTCTATACCCCGTATATCAAGTGGTATAGGGTATTTTTAGTAAGTTTAAATTGAATCAAATATTATATAATTCATATCCGATCATAGCCTCCCTCATTTATACTTGTTCTTCAAAATATATCGGACATTTTGATAGGGATAACCAGCGCAAATATTTAGAAATATAGTGAGAAAGAGTACACCTACAATAGCTAGGGTATCTTGTATTCAATCAACCTTGACATTAGCATTCCTACTTCGTTGCTGTTGTTGTGGCCCCAAAGAATGAATAAAAAGGCAGTCGAAATAAATTTTAAAGGCTTCTTCGCCAACCGCCAAGCGCTGCTCATTATTCAAATTGAAAAATTATGATTTGCGCCCAGGACTTCAAGTCCGAAGTTCGCGTCCAGCGAAGCAAGCGATTCTAATAAGCTGCCTCAAGTGCAATAGACTATGCAGGGGTGGAGCGGGGTATGGGTAGCCTGGGTAAAGGACACGCTTGGCATGGGAGGGGCAGCTGATGCCGCATTGGCTGCTGCTTTCATTATCCTGCGGCCATTCGCCTCAATTAAATGGGTAAAATTATGAGCCTTATTAATATGGCAGCCTTGCTTTTTGGGTTTGGTGGGGTGCTTAAAGACGGAGGTGGACAGATCCTGTTGGCTCAGTTGACTTTAAATAATTGCAGCTGGAAACATTAGCGATTTAAATTTTACAGTGCTGCTGAAAAATATTGCAAGTGCCTTTCTAGCGTTCAAAACCCAAAGTATTTTAAAGATAACTGAACACTCAAATAATAATAATCATACATAGTATCAGTGAAATTTTACAGCTTAAAGATTACATATTATATTTTTAAGTATATTATTTTTAACAATACTTTCTAGAAATTGAATTGAAATATAAATAAAAGCAGAATTTCATAGAAAATATCTCACAAAATGGCTCACACTTTATTTTGTCTATATTTATATTATTATTTAGGACACAATTTAACATCTATTTAAAAATGAAGTTGAATCGTAAACCTCATTGGTATCAACTAAGCGTAACCTATAATAAAATAGGATAAGCACTAGGTAATTTTTATCTGAACATAAAATTAACAAGTAAGAATGCTATAGTAAAGTATACCCGACTACAAAACTCCCTGTACCCAGGTCTAAAATTTCCGATCACATCTTCGTACACTTACACATGTACACACTCATACACAAAGACGCACACACACGAGCGACAGTGCAAGCGACATGGTGATATCTGAAATTGGAAACAAACTTGATCTGCGTATGGTATACAGGAACCTACATTTCAAATTTGGTGTCACTAGCTCTTATAGCTGCTGAGATCGACGCGTTCATACAGATGGACATGACCAAATCGAAATCTCTTTTGATACTGAAGAATATGTATACTTTATAGGGTCGGAGATGTCTCGTTCGGCCTGTTACATACATTTGCACAGATCCAAAACCCCCTTTTTAGCCATTTTATGGGTACAGGTAGTAAAAATTACAATATAGTTTCAGAAATGTTTCCCATGTAAGCAAGAACAACCAAAATTTTGTGATTCCATGCTCTTATAGCTTCTGAGATTGACCAACAGACTAAAAGACATAACTTAACTCTTTGTGCTGTTTATTATTTACTTTACAGTGCCGCAAATGCCGCAAATTTAATGATTTTAATCTACTTTTGAACAAGTTGTATATATCATTATTATTTCAGCTAACAAATTCTGCAATATACTATATGTCATTGTCTCCTTAGATAATAAACTGAATCTTTGCATTTAATACACCAAATTAAATTGTAAGCAAGAATGGACGGTTATCTTCGGAGTGCCGAATACCCTATACCCTAGCAGGAATTAACTTTTATACAAAACTTAATTTAAGTCTGTTTGCTCCTATGGGAGCCATGTGGTCCGATTGTGATGAAATTATAGGAAACTATTTGAAGTATAATAAAACTTGCATAAAAAGTGTGGTATAGCAAAATAGTGGTTCAATTTTGACCAAATTTGGTGAGATTGCATTTTTCACCCGATCGTTCCTATGGCAGCTATATGATATAGTGACCCGATTTTGATTAAATTTGGTCAGATTGTATAAACTCTTTAGAGACTCGGTTAACATGAGTTTGGTAAGCATATCTTTATAAACAAAAAAGTTTTTCATACAAAACATAGTTTTATAATTTTGATCGCCCTTCTCTGCGATTCTCAAGAATTCAAGGGAGTCCACTACAATTTATCATTTTGGAGGTATACTTTGTGAATAGCAATAGCTTATTATGGAGGCCAACTTCAGTGTGTGTATGTGTGAGAGAGAGAGGGAGAAAAAAAGAGAATGAGAGACAGAGAGAGAGTGAGTGAGAGAGATTGAGAGAGAGAGAGAGAGAGAGAGAGAGAGAGAGCGAGAGAGAGTGAGAGAAAGTGAGAGAGAGAGAGAGAGAGAGCGAGAGAGAGAGAGAAAGAGATAGAGACAGATTGCCCTTCTCTGCGATTCTCAAGAATTAAAGGGAGTCCACTACAAGTAACCATTTTGGAGGTCTCCAGTTGATGGCCCTATTCTGCGATTTTGAAGACTTAAACGTTAAGAAAGAACGGCTAATTTCGGAGCGCCGAAGCTATATACCCTAAAAGAAATTAATTTAGTTTCGATTAAATATTTGTATAAGCAAAAAGTTCGATATTGAATTTGGACCAAATTAGATTGGTCAGATTGTAAAAACTCTCTAGAGACTCCGTTTGGGAAAGTTTGGTGACAATACATTCATAAACAAAAAAGTTATTCATACGAAAACATAGTCGTCGACGGAACATTCCAATGTCAGCTATATGTTATAGTGTTCCGATCCGGCCGGTTCCGTCATATGTACTGCCTGCAGCAAAAAGAAGGGTCTGTGCCAAGTTTCATCACGGTAGCTTTAAAACTGAGAGACTAGTTCGTATAGAAACAGACGGACAGACGGACGGACGGACGGACGGACGGACGGACAGACAGACAGGCGGACATCGCTATATCGACTCGGCTATTCATGCTGGTTCAGAATATATATACTTTGTTGGGTCGGAAACGTTTCCTTCTGAGACAAAATTATAATGCCCTCTGCTAGGGTATAATAAGCTATATACATAATTTAATTGGTTGTAAAACATTCTTATCACAAAATATGTCAAATTTAAAAAAAAATAGTCAGATCTGTCGTAAAAATAGCTAAATTGGAATCACTGATACTGGGAATGCAAAAGTATCGACGATACTCTTTCGCCTAGCATTGATGTACTCTCGGTTATTACCATCGACATTTTCCATTAATACTATTTATTATCAGAACTGAATTGCGTTATTATAAAAATATTTGTTTGTCTTCACTGCTTGAACTGCTTGAATATGTGTATAATACTTGAGTACAAAAATGCTTTTTGTCATTTTAGACCTGGGTACAGGGTGCCTCGTAGTCCGGTATACTCGACTAGAACATGCTAACTTCTTGCACTTGCAACATTGGGAAGAAATCAGTTAAAAATACAAATAACAATGCTTTAGTAGAGTACAACCGAATACGGAACACCCTGTGCCCAGATATAAAATTCCCAAACACATCACTCTACACATACACACTCTCCCATAGGCACATTCAAGTGTCGTCTGCGCTGCTGAAAGTCTCACGAATTATGCATTATGCATTTCAAAATGAAATCATTTCCATGGTCGTTAAATATAGTTTTTAATGGGTTTTTGGGGGTGTTGGGGGAATTTTTCAAATTTGAAATAGACTTGCCCTGTGTCCGCTATTCACGAACCTACATTCCAAATTTGCTGTCCCTAGGTCATATAGATCCTGAGATTTTCGCGTTTGTACAAACAGACAAGGTCAGATGGACTCGGCTATTGCAACTGATCAATAATATACATATATATTTCAGAGATTCTGACTGTTACTCTCATTTGCACAGAGTTCTTACCCCCTTTTACCCATTTAATGGGAACATGCGTTAATAATAACCAGCTGAAGTCCTAGCCAAATGACATTTTCAAGCTTCTCAACATATTAAGCAACTGCAAACGCAAGTGTAAATGATATTTTAAAATAGCTGAGCACATTCTGTAGCCTTCTAATGTACTCCCAGCATTGTTACAACTAAGTGAAATATGTAACAAAGTGAGTTAAGTACTAAGGGCAATACCCAACATCAATCAAAAGTACACATAACAAAAGTTGCAACAGGATCAATGCAACACACAAAGGGTTATCGGTGCAGAAGAGGAAGAAAAGCAAAATGGGAACGCCGCATGAATGAACAGAAACTAAGGACAATTTTGTGCTGTTGTTGTTTGGTCCTTAGCCGTGTCCTCTGCTCTACCCCCCGTCCGCACGAGTTTCGACTGCGCAAAGGCATGCAAATTTTTGGCACACACACACACACCACACAGGCACACTCTACACATACACACATAGTGCGCTGCCGCAATTAGCAGAAAGCGGGTAGAGAAGCGGGAAAAGGATCTTTGGCTGTAAGCGATGCCAGCTCTCAATTTCCATGCCACACAGCGCAGGCATTGCGAATTCCTTGGCCACACAGCAGGCAGGAGAAAGTGGCAGGACTCAAGGACATTTGCACGCAGCGTGTTGCAAAATGTTAAATGCCTGAGGAAAACAAATTGCAATCCGCAACAAAATTCTCATTACAATTTCACATTTAAAATTGAAGCAGTTTACTCCTTTACGCTTGTGCTCGTAATTTAGCGAGCTGCGCGCTTATCAAGTCAACCCCATAAACCAGCCAGGACGAAGAAAACAACCCTCTCTGCGCGCAGCGACGCGGACAGCAGCAGCACCAGCGGTGGCAGCGGAGGCAGCGCAGGCAGCAGCAGCGATAACAACAAACTCATTTGCATACGAAGTGCTTTCGCTTTCTCTGCCGGCGCAACCCCCTAGCCCCTTCTTGCTTTTGCGAATGGCGACGCAGCACCTGCGTCTGTGTGCGAGCAAGATGGCGCTTTGTCTGGCATCTCGCTCTGCCCGTGGCTTTAGTCAAAGAGTTTAATGCTGGGTGAGCGCGCAGTCAGCGTCGCGGCTGCTGCGCTGCTGCTTCGTTGCTGCTCATTATCAAGCAAGGAGCGTAAAACTCATTGAGACGTTTGCAGCCCCCACCTGCTCTGCCTTCCGCAGCTCCGTTCCCCGCTACCCACTACCCGCTCCCCTATCTCCACTCGCATTCCCCCTTCGTCAACCAGCAGCTTTTAGCTCTGCCTTTGACTCATTTTGCCTTTTTTATTTGTTTTTCTCAAGTTGCACGAAAATCAACGTAAAAGCGAAATGAAGAAAATTTTGTTTAAAAAAATTACAAACAACCCCTTTGGCTTTTGCAAGACGGCGGCGGCGGCTGCGGCGACAGCGGAAGAAGACGCAGCAGCTGAAGAAGCTTCATCAGCGGAGGTAGGTGGGGAGGGAGTAAGGAAACGCCAACGCCAACGCAAAAGCAAAAGAAATGAGCGTATATTATTCATGGTATTAATGTCGCAAGCTTGCCGAGCACGGGGGCTGCTGCCCAGGAGCGCGGGGCGCAGGTTTTGGAAATAAAGCTACAGTCGGGGAGCCAAGCGGTTGGCTGTGGGGTAGTCACATTTTGGGTGTTGCGAGCACTCAATGCTCAAACTTAAAGTTTTCAACATTTTTTAAGTGCAAGTGTTCAGCTTGCTGAACCAGTTGAGGGAGGGGCAAAGGGCACATTCAAATTTCACCATTCACGAGTTTTGGATGTCGAGTATTTCTGCTTAACTTGTTAGGTTCGAAAAGGCTTCTTCACCAGAAATTGCGGTCTTCCTTTCTACAGGAACTGTGCTTAAACATCAAAGTTGCTTAATCCGGCAATTGTATTCTGTTCAATTGTAATACGAGTATATCTTATAAAATAGAACATTCTTTATTTAACAAATCGTTGAAAAGCTTTCCTTGTTGAGATTGTTGTGATTCATGCTGATTAACATGCAAGAATGTCTTTATGAAATGATATAATGATTTAAATGAATACTTATTAAGTATTACTTAATGATTAAAATCAGTAATTAAATCATAGTAAAGACCTCATATTAGCAGCTTATATTCTATATATTATTATATTATGGTTAATCTTTAACTAAATCTACATCAACTGTTACACACCTTAAATGCATTAATGTAGGTCCTTATAAAGTGTTTGTTATGACTATTTCATTTGTAATTCCCGTATACAAACACTCAACTCATCCTAACTGTCTTTCATCAATCTTCTATTTCATGCTGACCTGGGCCAACAAGCCAACTCCACCCATATTCCCACGCTGTCCGACCCCACACACCACACCCACCCGCACTCCATTCACTACACATACTCGTAGCACATATCAATTTCTATATCAGCCAAGGGCGCAACTCTATCCACCCACGGAGACACCTCCCAAACATAGCGCACAATAGCAACAACAATAATGGCAATTCTATGATCAACATGCTGATGATTACGCGTACATTAGACAAGTGCCACCCACCTACGACACATACACCCCCCCGTGGTAACCTTAGCCATACCCCTCATATGTTTCCTTTTATTTGCCACAAAATTTCGACAATTTTGTACAAATTTACATGAATAAACCGCGACATGGGCGTCGGCGGAAGCGGCAATTGCCCGACAATAAATGGCAGATACAACATAATGTAGGAGCTGGGCAGTCGCAAGTAGTCGACTACTAGCTACCCTGTTCTGTTCGGGAATATAATTCTGATTTTCATTTCACAATGACCAACAACGTTTAGAGTATTTATCATGATAATGCGCACTGATAACGAATGGAGACAAATATTTGATTACTATAATAAGTAGCATTTATTTTTTATGTTTTGCTACTGCAACTGCTGGATGATAAATTCGCCGCAGCTGCCAGTGTTGGAAACAGCTGTTTATTTGCTGGATGGTCCCTTCTTGGCTTTAGCCTGGGTGCCTTCACGGAAACCATTGCAGAAACGGCGACGCACATCCTTCAAATAGCGCATGCGGCCGGTGCCAGTGGTCTTCTTCCTCTTAGCCTTCACGGACCAGTTGTGTGAACGCAACTTGGCAGCAGGATAGCCACACTGAGCGCAAGTGGCCTTCTGGATGTGGTAAGATGAGCGTCCACAGCGACGGCACACAGTGTGCGTCTTGATATGGCGTTTACCAAAGCTGGTGGTACCCTTCGTCATCTTGTAGTCGTAAAAGGAACAATACCGGTCTTAAATGGAAAATTTATAGACTTGATTCTTCTTAATAAATGTATTACGCCAATCGAACACAAAATACAGTAATGACAGAAATGATAGAAATGTCACACATTGACTGAAAACACTCGCCAACTTTGATGTACTATTAAAGCATTCAATAACTATTCTTAATTTCAAAATCAATTTCGATGAGTTTGATGTATTGGGATGTATGGGTTCGCTCAGCAGAATTATTCGGTTACTTATGCAAAGTTTGAAATTTTGTTCAGAAGTTAATAAATCGTAAGAAATACCCCGCTGATTAAATCAGTGGACTTGAAAAAGCTGTACATATTCGTGAAGAATTGATTGAATCAATCGGAAAGGAAATCACTTGGTCAGCAAGTCAGCAACTAGTTATTTTCAATGAGAAATTATTTGTTTGTTAGCTTAATAAACCTTCTCAAATCCCCAATTCCAGGGTATATAAACCAAAACTATGCACGCGATTTCCGTACTTTTTGAGGGTGTTCCCGTGGGTCGTCTAACTGATTGCGACTCGTACATGCAGGACCCACACATCGACCCTTTTTCTCCCTTTTTTTCGTGGGTTTGCCACGAAATTTGTTTAGAGAAAATCAAGTGAAAAGCTAGCGAATAAAAAAAGCATTTGAAAATCATATGCACAAGGGGGCTGCGGGGTGTTTGTGCGTGTGAGTGTGTGTGCTTGTTGACATCATGTGCGGGAAAAGTGAGCTATCAACAAGCTATCATTCACTACACATATGCAAAGTCCTTCCCGGTTTATGAGTGTGTGTGTGATAAGGACATGTGTGTATGTGTGTGTTTGGCAAACTGTTGATGCGATTTAAGCGATTTGTTGTGGGTTTTCCTTCCGCAGCCTTACTTTTTGCCTTGTTTATATTTATTTGGTTTGGCGGGTTTTTATGCTAAAGCAGAAACCGTAGCATACTTTCGGGCATATGTTGCCATGTGTGTGTGTATTTTGGAGGGTTGAGTGTCGTGTGTGTGTTGACAGTTGCCAGAGGTCAGTGCCAGTATGCTGGGTAGCTGCTGTGGGCGTGTCAAGCAGCTGCCCCCTCACTTTGTGCTGTTGATTTAATTATAACCCATATATGAGTATAAAAGGATTTGCCGGAATATGCTGGGCAGCATGGGCCAGAACATTATTAAATAATGCAAGACTTACTTTCATTTTAGGCCAAGACACTCTTTGAGCTCGTCTAATGGGTTTTGTAATTCGCTTAGGCATGTGGACAGGCGCAGGAGCACGAGTTGGCGTAGTGGGAGGCAGGACATGTGAGTGCCTTTTACTCGACAGCCTTTGAACTAATTTGCGGCTGTGTGTCAAAAGCCTAATGCAATTTCAACGGCACATCAAAGTCGCCTGGCCAGTCAAGGCGCCAAAGGAATCACGGGGCTAGGAGAGTGGAGAGGGTGGCGCCACAAAATATGCAAAGCGCAATTTAACAGGGCAATGAAAATTTTTTAATTACCTCTTATATCCGGCAAGTGGCTGAAGATGAATCCAAAGTCATATCCTTTTAATAAGCAGCTCCTTTGCATAACAACAAGGAAAACATTAATTAAAATGCAGACAAAACGCAGGTCCAGGACCAGCATCAGAACCAGAACGAGGACTCAAGCAGCGAATAAGCGAATTAACAGCGGCGAGGACTTTGCATAAATGAAAGGATAATCAGCATATCAGCCCAAGGATTACAAAAACAACAACAAAATGGCGTGCAATTAACATGGAAATGATTCTGTTTGACACCAAACGCAGGCAACTTTCGGACAAAAGCCAATGGAGTCCAGTTGCGCCCGTTGCTCCAGTTGGGGCCAGTTGTTCCAGCCTCTGTCGAGGGTTAAATTAGCAAGGATCGAGGGCGACAAAAGCGCGGCCAAGTTTGTTTTAACAGCAGGAGCAGCCAGGACGGCAAAGGACAATGCAGCGCATAATTTAATATTGCCCATTAAGCGCGGCCATTAATGAACGGACGCGTAGTCCTGCGCCTGCGCCTGCGTAAGTCCTGCAACCCCCCTCGACTGCCGCCCCCAGCGCTTCCATGGCGAGTAATTAAGTTTATGCGAAGTACAAAATTTAATTTCGTTTGCCACCCTTTTCCAGCACAGCCCCTTGGCCAGCCCCTTATGGCAATGGGCAGCGAGCTTCGGGCAGGGACGAGGGCTGTGGGGCGAGCGTTCGAGGGGGCAGTTGGCTTTCATTTTGTGAGCGCTTTTTGTTTTTAATGCCTTTTGAAGTATTCGCCATTCCACGGAGCTCGCGGTAAGCATCTTAACGGCATCATTTGGCGCCGGTTCGCCCAGGTGGCTACGCACTTTTTCTTAATGTACAATTTACTTTTTTGGGTCCTTTATTTCATAAAGATGGTATTATATGTAGGTGAGGTAGCGGGGGTTTACTTTGCCACTGCGGGGCCTGTTTATAATTTTTAATTGGTGTTTGAAGTGCGCTTCATAGGGCGGAGAAACTGTTGCCAAAGTGGAGTATGAAGTGGGCGGAAAGCGCTTTCAAGTGGAGCCTCCTTTGCAAATGAAGAGAACAGGGTGCATTGGCAAGTGGCACGTAAGAATACATAATACTATTTAAAACTGTATGTTAAAAACAAGCCATCTCTAAAAAGATTCTAAAATATTACGTTTCGAGAGTAATTAATTCATCCCTAATAATTTTTGCCAACAAATAAGACACATTTTCACTTTAAAATTCAAACAGATGTTGAAATATACATTTATCCTCAATGGTTACATTATTAAAACCAAGTTCGTTTACTCTACCTAGAGTTTTTACTTCTTACAATTGTGAAAGGGTAGCAGTTTTCAAATGAAACTTTTTATATAAATTATATCTCAGTTGACGAGTTCTTCAAGGACCCCGCAACCGAAGGCTAAAGCAAAGGCCTTTGACTGGAGCGTATATACCCAATTAGGAGAATCTTCTATCTTCTATTTTTATTTTTATTTCGTAGCTGTTTTCTTTGTTTTTCCTCCATTCTTATATTAAGTCCCTGCGGTTGGGTAAGATCGCAAGGTGCCGATCGTACCTACAACGTAAATAAATAAAAACAAGAAAGGACGGCTATCTTCGGAGTGCCAAGGCTATCTATTCTAGCTCCTATGGGAGCCATGATGTCCGATTTTGATGTAATTATAGAAAACTATTTGGAGTATAATAAAACTCTCACTTAGTTTGGATGACATATTTGCATAAACAAATGTGGTAAGATTGCATTTTTCACCCGATCGTTCCTATGGCAGCTATATGATATAGTGACCCGATTTTGATCAAATTTGGACAGATTGTATAAACTGTTTAGAGACTCGGTTTTGGTGAGTTTGGTGAGGATATCTTTATAAACAACAAAGTTATTCATACAAAACATAGTTTTATAATTTTGATCGCCCTTCTCTACGATTCTCAAGAATTCAAGGGAGTCCACTACAATTTATCATTTTGGAGGTATTTTGAGGAAGTTTGTAAATAGCAATAGCTTATTTTGGAGGTCCACGTTAGTGTGTGTGTGTGTGTGTGAGAGAGAGAGTGAGAGAGAGAGGTAGAGTGAGAGTGAGAGAGAGCGAGAGAAAGAGAGACAGAGAGGGATAGAGAGAGCGAGAGAAAGAAACAGACACACACTGCACTATGCACCCATTGATTCCACTCCCTAGCAGGAATCAATTTAGTCTGCATGAAGTATTTGTATAGACAAAAAGTTTGATATAGCGATATAGTGGTCCGACTTAGACCATAATTGGTCAGAATGTATAAACTCTATAGAGACTCTGTTTGGGAAAGTTTCGTGTGGATATATTTATAAGCAAAACCGCTTTTCATACAAAAACATAGTTGACGACCGATCATAGTGGTCCGATCCGGCCGCTTCCGATACATGTACTGCCTGCAGAAAAGATGAGACAGCTTCAAAACTGAGAGACTAGTTTGCATAGAAACAGACAGACAGACGGACATCGCTATATCGACTCGGCTATTCATGCTGATTCAGAATAAGTATACGTATATACTTTGTTGGGTCGTAAACGTTTCTTCAGTCCATTCTACAAAAAAACAAAAAGAACGAGTTGTTCAATATATAAACGCCTTTTCTCTTTTGTTGTTCTATACCTAAACTACAACTACAATTTCTTCACACCTGCAAAGAATTCATGTTGTATAGTTGATAGCTACGTCAGGCTTCAGAGCGATTTGCCCACACCCCCGCATGTCCTAGCATATTGTAAATCATAAATCAATAATTTTCCAATAAGACCAAAGGATTCCCATCGACATCAACAACAACCCGGCAACCGTAGCCCATCAAGCGTCGCATATTTTTCAAATTAAAAAACCAAACGGCGCAAAAAGAAATAAAGGAAGAAAACATTTCGCGCTGCTCCCGCACTGCATAATCAGCTTCAGTTGCTGCCTCAGCTGGCGTCGCAGCCGCAGTCGTCGTCGCTGCCACGCTTCCAGCTCTGCGATGCGCATAAATTAAGTTAACCCCTCGCTGGAGAACAGCAACAAAACTCGCGTCTGCCTCATTTTTTCTCCGTTCATCTATTTTTTGTTACCGTTATGTATTTTGTGATTAACTTTCGTTTTGCATGCAACGCTGCGTGCTTTTTTTTACATTTTTGGTTTCAACCCATCCATCTCAACCCTTTGGCTGCTGTGGGCTCCTGCCTGTCGCCTGTCGGGGGGTAAGGTTTTTTGTCCAGTAACTTAAGTATATCTGCGATTTTTTTCGTTGCCAAGTTTTATGAATTTTGAGTTTTTTAAGCGGATATTACGGGTAGTTTTTTGCAGACTGGCATACAGGGTGTTTGCCGAACGTGTTGCAGAGCACCTGGACAATTACTTAGGGAATACAAAGAAAGTCGAATGAAAAGAAAGTCTATTAAGTATTGAGCGCATTCAGCAGAACTAAGCGCCGTCTTATTTCCGCTGCTTTTTGACTATTAAATCTTTGAAATTTGCGATTTCAGTCAAAGTTTATTAATAAAAATCGAATGGGAAAGAGAGATTTTTATTAAGAATTCATTCAGAGGAGACAAATCAGACAACGGTTAGCAAGGCAGCAAATATCAGTCAGCGATTAGTTCTGCTGAATGAGCAATATAAGTAACAATTTTGATAGTCAATAGAGTTTAATTTAAATATTCAATCAAATGTATTACCCTTGACGGTTACTACAATCACAATCACTTATAAGACATTTTTAAGAATTGTTTTCATACTTCGAAAATATATCTGAAGTTATACAAAGCTATCCCTCGAGCAACTAGGCAACCGTAGAAACAGCATCCTTAATTATTTCAATTTTTGGAAAGCTCTTACCTTACCTTAACTAACCTGAGCACCCTGTAAAGTGCCTGCATCAGTTTTTCAACTCTTTTTTTTCAGCTCAACCAAATCAACCCAAATTATTCTGCCCGAGCACATGCTAAAGTACCCACGTTTTTTTCGCTCTCTAAATGCTGTTCGGCCTGAAAAGTTTTTAACCCTTGCATCGGGCATAACCGAAAAAAATTACATGAATATTCACTTGTCAAATACAAAAAAGAAAAAAAATATATCCGAACTGTACAAAAAAAAACTGGCATTTGTGTTTTATGGATACCCCTGGAACCGGATCGTCTGGGGTAAGTTTAATACTTGATTTTCAAAATCCCAACGACAACAGCAACAAAATGCAAATTAAAAGTGCGTCGAGTGAAAATCGAAGTTGTGGAAAACCCTTTCATAGAGTGCCCAAAAGGGTTGTCCACAGCCGCAGGACTCTCGGTGTTGTCTGGGTAGCACACAAAAAAAATCCTGAGGGGTGCGTGTACGTCGTGTGTCCTGCCAAGCACAGTCTCACTATTTTTTTTTTTTGAACACTTAATTTTTTTCTGTATGCAAATGCCGGCTGCTAAAAAAAATATTACACCCCATAGACTGATCTGTATCCGGGGATTTTGAAAAGGGTTTCGGTTTGTCTGTTGACTTGCCTGCAGTTTTTAGTTTTTCTATTTGAATTTTGCATACGACAATAATCCATGTTTAGGGGCCGCACACGGCGAAGATCAGGCATGCAATTTGTGCGCAAGGGATGCGTCTGGCACACGTCCTGGCTGAGGCTGCGTTTGCGGCTGAGGACTTAGCCAAAGACATCGGCATTTGCTTTGTTCGCCTGGCGGCGGCGGAAATTAGTTTTCCTTCATTGAGCTCATTGGGCGTCTCATTTACGCCTATTAACAGTTTTGACAGCTGCGCAAAGGTGAGACGCTGGCTCAAAGGCTTGTCAGCTCCTTCTGCTCCTGACAGCTGCCCAATGACGTCCGCTTCTGCCATGTCCTGCGGCGTTTTTGCAAAAAGCTCTTACGCTGACCCCGCCCCGAGCCAGATCCGCCAAATGCCTTGGGCAAACAGTGTGTCCTGGTCAAGCTGCCGGCGCAGACACATGTCCAAATACAGCAGCAGGATACACAGGACATTGCAGTTTACACAGCTCCACGGGCAGCCCCCACCCTTGGGTATGTTATTGCTCAAAAAATCAGGTTACTTCCGTGCCCTATACATATGAGGCAAATATTGACAGACCTACACACGTGCACAGCAGGTAGACAAAGGCAAGAAAACATAATAGTTCGATGACTGTAAGGGAAATGTAATTGCCAGAGAAATACCCTTTAGGTAGTCTCGGATTTAAGATCTTAAAGAAGTAGATTTTAAAGACACAAAGTTTAGAGTATCTTATCCTACCTTACCTTGGCTGCATTATTATATTACAAATGTTATATTTAAGTAAACCTTGTTGGATTCCCTCTGGCTGTTAACTACCATCCGACCATTCCAATACACCCCTGCTTACTCACCTTTTAAAGGGTAAATAAAAAATATAGCATACTTTTGTGGGCAGCTCAGAGCTGGCATGCACAGACTCAGACGTGGCTTATCTGGTATTACGAGCTAAGATCGCATCAGAAAGAAAGAGTTGCATGGCAGCACAGAATTCTTATGGGGCTTAACAGCCACTGGCGATGATCAAAACAATGATATTGAGTGACAGGCACTTGAGTTAATGGAATGTCCTGGCAACTATTCAGAGACAAACTAAAATGCGCAGACACGTCTTTCACTTATTCTCATTCCCATCTCCTGCATATCCTGCTGTCTGCACCACTCTCAAGTGTCTATCTTTCAATATAATTTGTGTATTTTGTCTTTCTCCTGTCTCATCGGTCAACTCACTGACTCATTTGCGTAGCAAATTTGCTTACACAGGCTTCTGATTAAGGGTCCTTCGTGTTTGCTGACTTTTGGTGACATTTTTTGCATTTTTTTTTAGCAACTTTTTGCTTTTCCTCTAATTTCATTTCAGTTTTTTTGGACGCGTGGCGACCCTGTAATTGACGGTGACTTTTCATTAGGCAACCGGGCAAGGATGCGAAAGGATGCGCAGCAGCAGCGATGGCAAAAAAAATCCTGAGAGCTACCCTTAAATTAAAAAGTCGTTGAAAAAAGCTGCGTGTGCCTCAAATTTTTTTTTGCTCTGCGTCTATCCTTTGTGTGTCTTAGCCAGGGACGATGACGGAAGTGTGCGTCAGGCTCATTTTTTTATCCTAGCCCTCATTGCCAGCGGCCTATTTGAGACATGTTCCGGAATGAGAGAACAGAGCACCAAAAAAATAAAAAAAATCGATGAAGTAATTTCGAGTTAAGCAGCTGGCGAAAAGGTTGGAAAGTCTGAAATAGCTTCAAATTAGCCAAGAGCAAGAGTTGAGCTTTAAAGCCAGGGAATTAGCAAAATGTTCCCTATATTCTATTTAAATTCAATAACAATAAAAATGGCTTAAATGTCAATTCAAAACTATCCTCAATACATTCACATTGCATGGACTTTTGGCCATTATCAATTTTGAGCTAGTCCAAATAAACTGTTTTCGGGTCGCACCAAGTTGTGGCATAAGTATCCAACCCCACTCTCTAGCAGCAACTTGACTTCAATTAAAACCCGTTGAGCGGCGGCTCTAGGATGAAAAAAATGTTTTGGCAGTCGCACGAGGCATACAAAAAAAGTTACCCCCCAGGAAAGCCCGAACTCAGATGTCGACACAGACACCGCGCAACCCTAACGCGTTTTTTTTTTTTTGCCTGTTCTCTTAAATATAAAATTACACTATCAACATTAAGTTTAATACCCGCAAGTGCGGAAGGGTGGGGTGGAGGCAACTTTCTGGAGAATAGAAAAAAAACGTTTTAAGTGCCGAACCCACACACAGGCACACAATGAAAGTGGCCAGGGTTGTCGTGCTGCCATCGGGAACAACAGCAAAAAATGTGCCACCCTTCGACGGAGGCAGCGGCGAAAATTTCTCTAGCTATTAAAAAATGTAAAAGCGAAAACAAGGAAAATCGCGCGTGCAAAGCAAAAGTACAAAATTTGAATAGCGTCGACAGCAACCGAGACTGCGACGCTGACGCTGACGTAGACGTAGACGCTAACGCGAGCGCAGTGCCAGACAGTGTCAGGAATAATGTGGAAATTTTGTTGTGCCATCCTGTGGCTGCCCCCTCGGCTCCCGCCGCTCAGCTCATTTGCAAAGGGTGAATGAAATTAAGAGAAATGAGCAGAGGAAAGATATCGCCGAGCCAGCAGCGACGCTGCCAAAGGATAACAGCCAGCGAGTCGAGTCCTGATGAATTAAACGTGGGGGTAATGCCACCCCGGGTAATTTTTTTTTTCTTTTAGACACCCACACACACATACAGACACACACAACCACACAGATACAGATAGAGGCACACACTCTTACATGCCAGTTCAATTTCCTCATCAAACATGCTTTTAATTTTAAGAGCGCACGTCGAGGACATGCACAAACCCCTCTCCGTCCCCCCGCCACTGCCCCCGCTGTCTAAGACAGCAGCCAGGCAACGATGAGGAAGACGACGATGCCAGAAGCTCATATCAGAAGCCCTTTCGCCTGAATTTCTCATTTGGCCCCCACCACAGCCCGCGGAAGGGGTTGGAGTTCGTTAGCTGATGCTGCCGACTGTTGATCGATATTTTAATTTTATTTTTTTGCAATTTTCCTTTTTTTTCTCTTCTTCTTCATTCTCAGATGCGTTTCCTTAGCTTTGGCTTTTTCTCATTTGGCGCTTTGATTTTCCTGCCAAGGATGTTGACGATGATGTGGCTCTGACTTTGGCTCTATGGTATATGTGTGTGCTGCCTTTTGTTCATTTGCATTTGCCTCGTTTTCATTATGAGCCCATCGTCGCCCCAAACAGTCCTTATATGTACATACGCCTCTCCCACCCTTCTTCGAGGCTTTGTTATTAAGTTTGCAATTTGGCGCTTAGAGCGTTGTTGGTTCCCTCTCCCAGTGTCTGCGCTTCCTGTCTGTTCCTTTGCCTTAGCTCATATCCTTGGCAACTCTTTTGATGTGTGCTGAAAATGCTGTGCTAATGAGTGAATCGAGGTGTGTGGTACAGTTGTGCCAAGCTTCTAAACTGAGCTGAGTCTCAGATGGTACTTTAAAAATCGCTAGATTTTGTGCTTTAAACAGATTAATTACGTAAATCCCTCCATCTTAAGTATGTTGAACAATAATTCAATAAACTATATGAAGTTTGTAGTTCCCAAAATGCTTTTCTTTTTACATTCCTTCCGAAAACTGGCTGTGGCAATAATATCGGCCTAAGTGTCCTCAAACTTCAAAGGACAGCAAAAAGCTTTCAATACAGCCGGCGAAAACTACCAAAACAATTACGTCAATTATGACGGATAATAAAAACTTAAAAGCCGCGACATAAAAAATAACAACATTCGTAGAATGGGCAAAAAATAAAGTCAACATGTTTTTGTTTTACAACGCGCGGACATTTGCGCGAAATCAACGTAAAAACAACAGCTCAGGCCCATGACAAACTCCCCTGTAAGGATGATATCGTGGCCGGGGGCTAAGACCCATAGGTGCGTTGACATATTGCCCCCCTAACCTCCATTCCCTTTCACAAGAGCGCAGCGAATAAAAATGTCATAAAATTTGAAAAGCGCGAGACAGACAAGCTGAGAAAACAAGAGACAGTAGAAGGACATGACAACATGTGCCTAAGCATTGCAATTTCAGGACATATCGCGAGGGTGGCAGCTTCAGCCCCATACCCACCCATACCGACACCCATTTCTCAAGACTCCAACTAAATCCTGCTGCTACCTTCTAATGCAATTAGATGAGTGGCAGCGATTTCGACTGCGACTGCGACTGAGTCTGAGACTGAAGCCACGTAATTCGTCAGGACACACAAATTTGTTAATGTGTTTTCCTGATATGTAAGAGAGGAAAAAGCATATGAATATTTTATAGTTCATGATATGGAGGAGTTGGCAGTAAGTTTACTTATTTAACTGTCAGTTTGTTTTATTAACAAGCTAAATATTAACAAATTAAATTTTTGCTTATTTATAAAGGCGACCATGTCCTTATTTCTTGATTATACTGACAAGAAATGAATTAAATTATGGATAATACATTATATCAAAATTATGCTGGAAGAAGACGTCAAGAAGATGGGTTAGGCTGTAGTAGGAATATAACTTGTCAATGAATAACCTCTGATTCAAACATATCCTTGTAAATTTAAATTTAATGTATGTTTGGAGATCAAAAGTTTGAAAAACTTAACTTAACTTGTTGAATTCGGATATTTCATAATAAAGATAAAGGTAGGATAAGTACTATCTGTTGTCTATATCCAGTTATCCAAAATTATCCAATTTTTGACCAAAGTAAACTACATATTCGAAATTTAAAGTAATTGAATCCAAATGAATACTTCTACTTCTTGATTTTAGCAAATTGAATAGCTTTCCGTCTCGTGAGGGTGTAACTAAGTAACTTATTTCCCAATTTCATATAATTTAAAATCATCATACTGTCATCAATTTAATTCAGGTAAAAATGATTCATATTATAGATACCTTTCAATAATAGATAATTTCTGAGCATATTCACCCTCTAAGATCTGATAACATAGCTTGAAAATATCGCACACATGGTTATAAGTTCGAATGCGATGGGGTTGACTCCACTTATCAATCATCAATCTTAAGTCTGAAATCTGAAATTATTAACAAGTGCCCTGGCAATCGCCAAATAAACAGCTCACTCACATGGCCATTCTACGAATTGATAACTGGCGACCTCGACCTTTTCAAGACCCCCCGAAGGGATGTCAGTACCACACATGTCCCTTCAAAAAGGCGATGAAATTGACAGATACAACAACACAGGATCAATAAAACCCACACAAAAGGCGAAAGGAGTAGCTCAGCCTGGCAAAACATGACATTTATTACGCTCTATTAGCGGCGAAAGGCGCAAAAAGCGGAGGAAGGATACGCGGAGGGTAATGGTTAGTCGATTCGGCGCGTGGGTTTTATACGTTTTTTACACACATGAGCAGCAGCAGAGTAACAGGACACACAGGACATGGTGTGTGTGTGTGGTGTGCATGCGTGCGAATCCTTTCAGCGAGGGTGATACGTGGGTGAGTCAGAGCAGGGCAACGATTTGTAATGCGGCGGGTGCGAGGTTTTCATATGCTAATACAAGACACATGGCACAGCCACAATCCTTAAGCGTATGTGTGTGTGCACTAAATGTTGACGTGTGCTGCTGCGGTCGACTTTGGCACACATATGTGAAAAGGATGTGGGTTGTGGGGTCAGGGTCGGGGTCATGGTAGGAGTTGGAGTTGGAGTTAGAGTTGGAACCTGTGCCCACGGGGGCTGCTGTTTATTTTGCGATTCGCTGAAAGGTTAAACGCCGCCGCCAGGCACATAATTTTGTCAAGTGCTGTCAGGACACGTCTCCAACTCTCACTGCCGGCCTCACTTGCTTCCACACATGTGTGTGTGTGTGTCTGTTGTTGTGTGCTTTACGTGCTGACCGCCCTGCTTAATGGGAAATTAACAACTTAATTAATTCCATTGCCATTTATCTTCGGTTGCACACAAAAACTTCAACGCGACGGGCCAAGAAAAATCAACAAATTTCATTGGTCAAACTTTGGCGCTAGTCTCCTCACCCCTGCAAAACACTCCACCTCATGCCCTTCCTCTCCTCCCAAAAGTCTGCCAAAATGAGTTTTATTTATGCTCGTGTAGCAAAGACAAACAAGCGGCCCATGTGCCAAGCCGAAGAGTGAGAGGGCAGCCGAGAGACCAGAAGCTGGCTTAAAGAGCAACAATCTTAATAGACGGCATAGATAAATGGTTACAAATCTAAAATCGTTGTAATTTTAAATATACTTGAATCTGGTGATTCCTTTCATACATCATAATCATGATTAGCCAATTGTATTTTCTCAATCATATTTCATACACTTATATACTTCAGTTTGAACTTTAAGGCATATTTTTTATCCAAAAGAGAATAATCCAATTTTTGTCTGGCACAACTTGATAGATGATAGCATCGGTACTATCGATAGTACTTTCCAAAAATATCAGTTGCGTTTAAATAAGAAAATATAAATAAATAGATTTAATAATTTGATTACACATCAATTATTTGTGTTATAATCAACTGTATAGCTAAAATAAAATAGCCGAGCAAATCACAAATTAATTACAAGACATTCAATAATTTCCATACACAATTATTAAACCTAATTAAATTGAAGATTTTTAACTATGAGCAACAATTTTTCGGTTAAAATAGTAATACAGAAATAATTAAATTTTATTACGGCACATTATATTTCCGGTTAAAATGAAATAATTGATTCTATCGATATATCGAACAAACCTATCAATTGTTAATAGAATTTGTATTATCGATAAGCCCAACAATGTTCTGCCACCTCTAAATGGTCAAAAACATCGCATTTGAAATGTTATTAGTTCAATATTATAATCATTCCCAGAACCCAACAGAACCCATTTGCCATACATTTCTATAGCCCAGTCTTAGGCAGTTCTTTATCTTTGTAAACCACACGAAGCTCGAGTTCAAGTTTCATCGTTTTTAGTCCTGGGAAAATGGTGCCCAGCAGGCCAGCCGTTCAGCCCCAAACCACAGATCGTCCTCGTGATTTCTGCTCTTCCCCATCCCCAATCCCTCACAAAAACGCCATTAAAACCTTACAAATTGTAACTTATACCCAAGGCACCAAAAGATGAGTGGCCAGCAGTTGGGGGTGGTAAGGGTGGGAGTGGGGTTGGAATTGCTTGAAAAAAACCTTTTGTTTTTATCATTTTCCAATGCGCGTGTCCTCCTTCGTCCTGGCTCTCCATCAGCTCACCTCCTTCACGATGGCCGCTGTTGTTGTTGTTGTTATTGTTGTTGTTTTGTTGGTGTTGCTGTGGCACTGCTACTTTCGGCCTATGTACGTGCTCTTTGCTTAATTTTAAACACCCCTCATTTGCATAAATGAATTATTTTTCAACCCCAAAAAAACAACGAAAGCGAAAAAATTAAGATTGGAAAACGGAAGAAGAGGCAGGAGGAAGCCGAGAAAATGAGAAACGAAATGAAAGGCGAGGCGAGGCGAGGCAGGACCCGAGACAAGAAATTGCTGTGCAAGCGCAAAATTTCAAGTGCAAAGAGCAAAAGAGGATGACAAAAGGGAAAAGGAAAGCGAAGGAAAGAGGAGAGCAACATGGGCAGAATGGCACTTAAAAGCGAGCTTAATGGGCTGCTGGAAAGGGGGGAGTGGAGGGCCGGGTTGGTGCGATGGTCGAGTACTGGCCACGTCAAGAGTTCAGCCCATAAAATGCCAACAAATGTTCGATAAATTATATTTTTTTCTCCAGCATTGGGCAAACAATTAAAATTGACAGCAAAAGGAAGAAAAATACACAATGCCGAACTCCTTGAAACGGCAGAACCAGACCAGAGCCGTCCCGACCAGGTGTGTCCTTGCACTCGTACGCGCCTTTGCCCTCGGCCTCGTCCTTGTCCCGCCCTCGCCATCACCTTGGCAATGGCATGAAATGACACAATTTCAGTTTTAGTTTTATTGCGAATTTCTTTTCTCTTTTTGGCTGAAAGGCAACACCAAAATGCAACTGCAGTTGCAACCGTTTGTTGACCTGCCTCAGACTCAGTTTGCGACTCGGGCAGGACACACAGTTTCTTCTCCTTTTCAACTCCTGAATCTCGTTTTTCTCTATCTTTCTGTCACTCTGTTGTTGTTTGTTTAACAGCCAAATGTCAAGCGGGCGTGGGTTTTAGTTTTTCCATCCGTTGCATTGTGATCCCGTTGCCTGCCCCCGCCTCCGTACAACGCTCAAGAGTTAACACCATTGTCAGGGGAGAACCGGAAAAAAATCCGCTATGTTTTTTAATGCCCTAAATGAGCGTAAAATATTAGGCAAGATTGTGTGCCAGGACACATTAGATGAGCTCAGCCGAGGTACCTAAGTACCTGCCCGAGCCTGGAATGGGACTCCAATCAATCATATTGACAATCGCATTGCGAAAGAAACTGTATCCTTTAAGGAGTCCTACAATTACATTGTCCAACTCATTAATTGTGTGCATTAAGGCAAACCTTTCAGATTCTATGAATTCCCAAAAATAAATGAAAAATTTAAAAAAAAAATGTGTATTATTGGCTAACGAAAATGTAATGACTACAGAGCTAGTGCTAGAATGGAGAAAGTAAAAAGTATACTTGTGAGCTTGTGGCTTAATACAAGCGCTCTTGCAATCTGGGAATCCTACCATTATACTATTATAACATTGGGTAAGAATTTGCACAGTATACATAATGATCTCTTGAATAGACAGAATAATCAACACAACCAGAATAGCACTGGCTAGAATATGATCAAGTCTTCTCGGGGAGCATGTCCTCCCAAGAAAAGATATAGGAGCCCAACCAAATTATAGAGTCTGTGGAATCTGTTAAGCTGATTAGAATTAGGTACAACTATACCATTTGATCAAAGTATACATTTATAACAAGTAAGAATTCTATAGTTGAGTACACCCGACAACAAAATGCCTGTACCCTGGCAAAAAATTTCCTATCGCATCTTCGCACACTTACACATACACACACATACACAAAGACGCACACACACAAGCGACAGCACAGCCTTCCTCTGCGAGGAATTTTAAGTGGTGGCTGTGCTGCTTCTACCCACCGCCCTGCAGCACTGAATCTTATTTGTTGAATAACTTCCGTGTTTATTATCAGATCGACTTAAACTTTGAACAGTAGACTAATACGAACATGTCCAAATCGAAATCAATTTTGATACTGATCAAGAATATGTATATACTTTATAGGGTCGGAGATATCTCCTTCTGCCTGTTACATACATTTTCACAGATTTAGTACCCTCTTTTTAACCATTTTATGGGTACAGGGAGTAAAAATTAGAAGAAAAAAATCACCCGAAAATCGATTTAAACTTTGTACAACAACAATATTAATGATATATGATGATCTTAGTTGATTTTTTATATCGATGCTGTTTTCGTTATGATCGAATAATTGACACAGAAGTTATTTAAGAAACAATTGTTCATCGCTGAACTGCATGCAGAGTTGGGTACAGGGTATCGCTTTATAGAGTACTTATGCCAGCTAATTACTAAGCGAGTTTAGCTAAATCAGCATATTCATAAGGTTAGCTGTTCGACTTAATCTCATCTGCCTTCCAGCTGCCCAATGTATATTTTATCCGAACGATCAGATTCATTATATTTTCTATTTCCCTCCCGTTCTCTTTCTATATCTCGCTCTGCACTGAAGCAAGTCATAAGGCTGTGCGCCTCCAGTGTTCGGCTTTGTTATCCTGGCACTTAATTTGCAGGACACTTGGCAGCAGTCAGGCGTGAGGCTGAGGCATTGCGTCAACTGCCAGAGCAGATCTGTATGATGAGCCAGGCAGGTGTGCGGCAATTTGGCATGCTGCATCTAGGAATCCGCAATTTGAGCCACGTTTAGATTTACAGTTCTATTGCAGATACGAGATGAGGCACGCGGCATCTGCGCCTTGTTTGGTTAACGGTGCAGCAGCAGGCGCAGCCTGATGCAATTAGGACCAAGCAGCGATTGAGTGGAAGTGATTAATGCCAGGCAGCAGGTAGGACATTCAATGCCCCGTACAGTGGGGAGTGGGAGAATTCGAGTCCAGGGCGAGAGAGAAACTTTTTGAGCCAAGTCCTTTGCAAAAGTCCTTTGGCTTCAAAGCGGCTGGCGAAACAACTCAAAAAGCCTGGACAAGTGGCACAGCGGCAGCAAAACTTGTAAGTCCTTTCGACAGCTGCTGCTGCTTACATGAGTGCTAGGCAGCGCCAACAGTTCGGGGAAGAGGCAGTTCTAAGGAAAAAGTTCATTAAAATTATGCCCTTTTCTAATTTTGAATCGCCGGACGAAGGGCGTGGGGTGAGGGGCGTGGTTTGCGGCGCTGTGGAAGTTGTAGAAGTAAACGTTGATAGGCACTTGTTTTGCTTCCTCGTTTGCTTTTGACAATAATCACTGGACTGTTAATTTGTTTGGACCATATTTTTGCCTTCTCATATTTATTTCTTTTCTCAATTTGTTGTTGTTGTGCCTTCCAGTTGAAGAAACTTTGGCGCATGTTAAGCAAATCAAATGAAATCAAAGTTTTGACCCCACACACAAATACCCCCAAACAAAACAAAAAATGAATCTCCAAAAACTTTTCAGGCTAAAACAGCGGAGGGCTGCACAATGCGGTCCACCAATATGGGCGTGGTCTACGCCTTCTATCAAGTGCCCAGCTCACCCTCGCCAGTGAAAGGGTTAATAATGCCCTCTGGCGTCTGCCCATTGGTCGAACTGCTGGGCCTGTCCCTGTCCAGTTTTGGGCAAGGGTTGAGCGTGGGTCGTTAAAGGGTTAAGCGCTAGGGCCTAAAACAAAAGCAGCGCAATGGCCGTTGATAGAGACCAACCCTCTGCCTCCCCACAACACAACTGACTGCTTCATATGCAATTAATTTTATACCCAGCCATCGCACCGGCATTTGCAGCCCGTTTCACATGCTCCTCCACCCCCTTTGCAGTGTTCTGCTTTATTTATGGCCAAAAGCTCAAACGTGCCAGCAATAGCAACAGCAACAACAATAACAACCCCATCTGCAGCAAAGCAGCCGTCGCCGCGCCGTAAAATATGCAAATTTTTTCTCATTACACTTTTAAATACACACCCTCCAAAAAGGTGTGTACACTTTGCTGTGCTGTTTGGCCAAGCATCAACTAAAGCATTTTCAGCTAATAATACGCTTGTTAGACAATGCAATTCTTACGTGAATATAAAACTTGATATTCTAACTTACAAATTCTAAAAATCTTAGCACGCAAGTAGTGTGCTATTACGTATTTAAAAAGATCCATACCAAATATTCAGATCTTTTCCGAATTGATTCTGGTGAAAATGTGTAGCTTTATTTTAGGAATGCACTCTTATTAAATAGCTTGGCTTGGTCTTAAAAGGTGTATATTGGGTGTGTAATTTCCGTCTACTATCCGTCTATCCGTACATACACAATTTATTACGACATACAATGAAATATTTAGCAGACTCGCATAGAAACATTGATATGAAAAGTATGTGTTGGTCATATAACGCTATTACGGATGCTGCTAATCATCCTCATCAGTGACCTTATTGTTAGAGTTTTTGTCCAGACTTGTTTGTATATGAGTGGTAGTCGACTAACTAGATTCGAACTCGAGTGCTGCTGCCTGTAAGGCGAATGCCTTAACCTCTGCTCCACTTACTATCCGAGCCCGGCTTGAACTAATTACTTACATTAACCGGTCCATTTGAAATTCTAAGATCGCACCAAAGCTTCACCTCTATATCTAAGTGTTTAACCCTTACAGTTCTATTTTTAGAACTGCTTGTTTAGCTTCATTCTTCAAGCCAAAGCAACCAATCTTGATAGACATGTAGGTATATACAGTCAGTTTATAAACTGTGTCGCGATACACCTCTCTAGACACAGAGTATTGTATAGCCAGGAACTTCCGTCTGCAACGTTCTTACTTGTTGTTTTAAGGATCCAAAACAACAATTACTAGCTAACCTAGTATGTAAGGGTATAGAATATTCGAAGTGTCGCTTATTGCATTTGTTATTCGATTTTATTTCAGTTTGTTTCGCTGTGTAACGGTAAAAGTCACCGGGTTGCCAGCTTGCCGGCGGTAATGAGCCCACCTCCAATCGCAGGCGCACCCGCACCCGTACCCCCATACCCGTCCTTGCCATATTGAGCACCCCCATCACTTAATTTATAACAAATGCCGCGTCTTCTTCTTATTGTACAGTAAAAAGTTGCTCGGCGCTTTCCAAGGGTTGGCTACGGCACAAATAATTTATGGCACCCGTGTGTGCCTCCTTTCAAGCTCCTGTGCGGCTTTAACTCCGGCCCGGGCTCTCATCTGACATCGGCTTAATGAGAAAAGGCGAACAAAATTTGCGTCTTGGCATCTTCATCGGCATCGGCATTGCCTTTAGTATGTCCTTTCATGTTCCATGTGCGTGTCACACTCGGTCCTTGTTCTCATTTGCGCTTGTGTGCGCATTGCAATAATTTAAATTTCATTAGAGTTGGGGGAGAGGACACACTGGCTATATTGTTGCCGCTTTTCTGGGCGCCCACAACAACCCCTTTATGAGCCGTAATGGTAATGAAAGTACCCGTATCATTGCCATCCCCTTTTTTCTGGGTGGCTCATCTGGAAACAATTCGCAGAAATCGTTTGGGTTAACACAAAATATGGCAAGGTTTTCGCGGTTTTGCGAATGACAATTGCTGTTAAGAATCAATCAAGCTAACAAAGAAAACATTTAAATTTCAATGTACCTTACCTTTCTTTTTTTTGACCCAGCTTCAACAAAAATATAAATCTCTGCAAATTCACATGGAAAGAGTATTTAAATTTACGTTTTTTGAAAATAAATCTTTAAAATATCAAATAAAATTTGTTCTTATTGGTGGATTTGGGAATATTATTTACCGCTGTTATAAGACCGTTTATTTGATAATACATTCATTTTATTTATATTAAGCTGCCCTAAAAACTCATTTCATTAAAAAATATATACAAATTTTTTACCAAAAAAAAAAACACTTTTTTGATGATCTCATCCGAGATTTTTGTTATAAAAATACGTAGTACATATGCGAGTAGCATGTATATGTATATAGCTTATTTACTCGACAACTGTCATAAATCAAAGAACGCAATTTTACATAACACTCGTCAAAATTACAATTGACACCTTGCAGGAAGAAAAAAGAAGACTCGTCATTTTGCACAAATATTTGGATTTATTAATTTCAATTTGATTTGAAGTCAATTTAATTCAATTTAGTTCAAAATTTAAACGCTATTCTCTAGTAATATATAGGGTAATCAAAATTTTATTATCAAATAATCCACTTTTGCATCAATTCCACAGAAAAGTGCGTAGCATACTTTTGGGAGCCAGATGGAATTTTTACTCCCTATACCCATTAAATGGGTAAAAAGGGTGTACTAAATCTGTGCAAATGTATGTAACAGGCAGAGGGAGACATATCCGACCTTACAACGTATATATATTCTTAATCAGTATCAAAAGAGATTTCGATTTGGCCATGTCCGTCTGTCCGTCTGTTTGAACGCGTCGATCTCAGCAACTATAAAAGCTAGACACACCAAATTTGGAATGTAGGTTCCTGTATACCATACGCAGATAAAGTTTCTTTCCAATTTCAGATAACTCCTCCCGTTTTCCCGGAATTTGATCAAAATTTTTAACAGCCACACTTTTTAAGACATAGCCCTGGAATTTGGCATGTAATATGCTTAGTCACTCTTAATCTACTGTTCAAGGAAGTTATTCACGAATATTCAGTGCTGCAGCGCGGGGGGAAGAAGCGGCACAGCCACCACTTAAAATGCCTTGCTTGCGCTGTCGCTTGTGCTGTCGCTTGTGCGTCATTGTGTATGTGTGTGGATATGTGTAAACGTACGAAGATGCGATCGGAAATTTGTTTTGTAGCCGGCTATACTCGACTATAGCATTCTTACTTGTTTTTGTTAAAAAACTTAATAAATTATTGTTAAAAAACTTTATAAATTAATAAAAAAAAATAATAAATTAATAAATGTTCTAATTTAATAGAATTAAATATATATTTATTAAACATGTTTTCTGCTTCATATAGTGGCAGTAAAGCATGTTATACACAGCTAAGATCTGAAGATCCAGATCAAACTGGTAACAATAAGGAATATAACAAAATATTAAAGTCAACCCCAATAATATGCTTTACACATTTGCGTGAAACCGATTCGAAAGTGGAATTCGGAAGAGGCCTAGACACACAGTTAATTTTTATACAACGTAAATTGTTGTGTCAGTATCCCTATGAATTATTCTGAGAAGACACTTGCGAAGTAGTATGTAAAATGAGTTTCCATTCGCTGGTGCCTACGAATGCCCTCAATGCACACAAAACACAGCAATTAAAATTTTCCATTTCATTCAACTGTAAACGCAAAAAGCTATTGAGCAAAGTTTCAGCTGTTTCTTCATTTCTTTGGCTGTTGTTGTTTTTCCATTTTGCTTTTCTTTCACAGATTTGTTTATTTGAAGTTTCGACGAACGCCAGAGCAGAAGTTTGCTGCCCCAATTGTGGTTGGCAGCAGAGACCGCACCACCCCTCCCACCCACACGCACACCCACACCCATACCCCCACCAACCACTCAACCACTAGCCTACCCCCTAGCTGTCAACCCTCATTGGGGCCGCTCATTTACACTGAATTAAGTTTATCATAAACATGGCAACCGGGCCTCAACTCGGCCCCGACCCCTGATCCCAGACCCCCGTCCAGTTCCAAGCCACGTCTAAAAATAAGCTGCCAAAGAGGAAGAAAAATTAAAGCGCCTGTCACTTGCAATTATTTGGCCGGCAGGCAGCTTCGCTTCACTTCCTGCCCCTCCAGCTATCCACATTAACCAAATCCAACCGAACCGTTGAGTTGTCTAAGCAATCTCAGCGAATGCCGTCCTTAGCCGGCATAAATTATTAATCGTGTGCAATTGTTGGTCGAACCTAACGATTAATTAATGAAACGAACCTCCAATCATCAGCACACGATTTCTGTCCTCAAAGATCGAAAGCTGTTTAATTATATAAATAAAAGACAGACGTCATAGGAAAAGTTCGCTGACTCTCGTATGATCTAAAATAAATCAAATAACAATGTCTATAGGCGAGAGCTGTATATTCAAATCCCGTTGGATGTTAATTGAAGGCATTGCGCCGAGAATTACCATATGAAAGAGTTTTTGAGGCACGCGTCGACGAACCTACCAAAGGAAAAACGCATCCTTTACATTTAAATATGGAAATTTAAGGCACATAAAAAGTGACACCACACTTTTTTTTTTGCAGCTGCACTTTATGCTAATGAAAAAAAAATACAGGAAATTAAAGGGTTGGTGTATACATTTGAAATCTACCACTTCTGCAATCGAATATCGAATAACAACGAACCAAGGAGAATTATAGCCTTACATAAAATCAATCAAATCAAAGCATGCAATAGTTGTTGATTGCTATTTTCAGTTTTCTTACTACCCCAACTAGCAACAGATAAATATCTAGATATTCTACAAGTCTATACCTTTAAGTTAACGGAATGCAGTTGGAAAATGACATAGCTATTAAATCCAAGTATCTTTAACTACTTGAGCACAATTTGAAAATCAACACAACACACATTGATTTATATTTTTCTGTATTCAATCAAAGCCCACTTGAGCTGCAGAAAAATAATAATCACTACCAACATTATCCTTTATTAAATTGAATACTCTGTTCAAGAGACCCTCGTTCTAATGACATCCCAACGGCAACAACTCGACCAGAATTTGCATATGAAATGATTCAACCTGACAAAATCAGGCCTAAATGTTGACCAAACCAGGTGTCCGCACTTCACACATTCCCCCTTCAACTTTTTTGGCTATTATTATTTGATTTTTTTGTTGGACTAACCCCAATAACTTTTCAAGAACTCTTATGCCGATGACATTTTCCGTTTCACATTCTTTTTGAGACTCAAATTTATGGCCAAAATATACAACAGTTCTTAAAGTAACTTCAGCATGCGTTGGATTCTACTTAGCCGATTCTTAAGCTTAAGTTTAATATGGATAACAAACATCTAATTTTTAACAGATTATCAATAAATTTTGCAGTCGCAGGTGCAGACAAATCCAGAGTTCGGATAAAGATCAAGACTGGTTGGTGTGGCCAGACGCTCCTCGAAGGAGGCGAATTGCCTTTTATGGTGAGTAAATTCCAGACTGACCTTGTCGTTAAAGCGACGATGGGGCTTGTCTGCGTGTGGTTTGTAGCATTGGAATAGCTCGCGCATTATTTCATTAGGATACTTCAGATAGTTGCGGGGTATGGGATACGGTGTGGGTGTATTGTGGCGTCTAATATCCCGTTCGTCTTGCATCACCGATGTTTTGGGGTTATCGTTTACCCACATTCCCTTCTGGATTTGACCTGTGCTCATGTGGTAGAAAACGCCTTCACCATTCTTGAAACCACGTGCAAAGTGACCCTCGTAGCGATTTCCATTGACTGGTTTAAGCAAAGTTGTATTAATAAAGCTGAAGGCTTGCAGTGTCGCAGTACCCACCATAGAACAGAACGCCCAATCCATGCTTAAAGTCAGTTTCCCACTCGCCCACATAAATGGAACCGTCTCCGTACCACTGTATGCCCAACCCATGGCGTCTGTTTCTGAGCCATTGGCCAAAGTAAACACACCCATCCGAGTAGAACTGCTTGCCCTCGCCACACTTCATATCATCGTACCACTGGCCGGTGTAGATCGTCTGCAGATCTGTGCCCCGCTTCCGGATCATCGAGCCACAGCCTTGGCGCTTGCCCTGCACCCAGCGCCCCTTGTAGATGAGCTGCCCCTCAGGTTGCTTCTTACCCGCATAGTAGCTGGGCTTGCGTTCCGCAGTCGTCTTAACTCCCCAGCCATGGTGCTTGTTGCACAGCCAGTATCCTGAGTAGGTGCCCCCGGCAGGATAGTAGAAGGTGAAGCGTTGGCCTGTGCTGCAAACCGGCTTATTGGGGCAGAAGAACCTCTTTACACAGGTGCCCATTACGTGATTACAAATTTATATCGAAATAAAAACACTCGTAGAATACTCAATAACTATCGGACTGATTTGAGGGTAAAGCGTGGTTTATTAACCGTTTATTATTTTTAAAATTTTTCGCTTTGTTATTTTTGTATTAAACTGTAGTGTAAATGTAGTACTGTATGACAGTTTTATAAGCTTGCCTCATTAATCAAACAAAAATGCTTAGGTTTCAGGGCATGGCCTATTTAAGAAAAGCTAACTCGCATCTTCCAATATCAATGATGACATCACAACTGCGACTTATGCCTCCTTAAGGTAAGCGGCCACTTAGACTTGCTCTTAGCAAGCTGTAAAGTAAGAATGCTCAATCGAGTGGACACTACGTCCTAGCTTATCAAGCAGTTCAGCATGCAAGCAGAGCATTTCAGGTGCCGGCTCCGCTCCTGCATTCCTTAACTCGGGGTATGGAAATATTTACTGGAATAACTTTAGTGTTTATTATTTGATCGGCTTAAAATTTGAACATTAAAGGAAGACGAATAAGGCTAGATTTATTCGGCCTTATAAGTAATATATTTGTAGTGTCGGAAATATATCTATCTGCCTTTTACATACATTTGCACAGTTTTGTGGCCTTTTACCTATTTTAATGGTACAGGGTGTAAATATCATTTCTTGAATAATTTCTCTTATAAATTCCTCGACATTCCAGGATAGTTCAATGACTAATAAGTGTACCAATAATGAAAATTGTTGTTCGACGCGCTGTCTTGTTATCGGCTTGTGAGACAGGAAAATCTTGGAGTATCTTGGAATAATTTTAGCAAGCCACCAACTCCGCAAATAATAAGCTCACTTTAACCAACTTAAATGCATTAGATATTAATTATTTCTAAGTATTACGACCCCCTTCTAGCTTGAGAGCTGTGATATAAATTCTATTGAATCTCATAATTATTATTTTATTTATAGTTTTGTTTCCTTTTCTACAGTCTTTAAGTTTATTTTAAGTTGTTCATAAAATAACAGAAAGATTAAATGGGGCAATAAATTCTATACTTGGGTCTTTAAATCTTTAATTTTAATTGTTTCGCAAGCATTTATTAATTATTAAAATATCAATTTTGGCTGCAATAAAATCTTTGTACATCATACGTTTCATTTTTTATCGTTATCTATTTTGTAGCATCGGCGCAACCTTAGAACTTTAAGCCGACAGCGCGTCCTTTCTCGCTAATGGCCGCAAATACCTGTACAGCCTCCAACCCCAGGACAATGGCTGGATGGCAGCTTGCCACGCCCACGCCCAATCCGAAGGACCAGGCCAAAACCAACCCAACCCAACCCAACCCAAGCCAAACCAAGCCAAGCCAAAGACAGCAGCAACCCCAAGTCGCCCACGCTGTCTACTTAATGATAAAAGAAAGGACATTAGCGGACCGATGCCCGCTGCGCATCTTCACGTTTGGAGCGCCTTTCAAGTGAAAAGCAAAGAATTAAAAAAAATTAACAACAGCAAAAAAAGCGAGAAAACGCTGCCAAAAAAAGAAAGTGCCTTGAAAATGGGGCTGGAAATGGGGGACAGCACAAAGGAAAACAAAATGTGCCACGCGAAAGATTTGGGCCTCCCATTTATCAAGTTGCTTTTATTTTGGTGCGCGGGCGTAGTTAAAAATTAATAAATGAAATTAATGTCGGCGACACTTTGCCAGTGCGGCATTGGCGAAAAGAAATTACCAAGGATTCCCATTGACTCTCGGATCTGGATGGACCCAGGTCGCCAGCGAGTGCTGTTTCTGCTGCTCCTGCTGCTGCGGTGTTTACATCAAAAACATTTTCATTTGAAATATTCAGCGCCCAAAAGTCGATAATGCTTTTTGCCCCAACATCTGCGTCGCATGAATTTAATTAGCGACGCCCAACACTTTTTTCCCATCCTGAGAGTCCCAAGTCCATCTACACGTAACACAATTAACTGCCCAGGCGAAAGTAAAAACTTTTCACAATGCAAAATCTTTGTAAATTCATCTTTGTCGTTGCCGGTGATTAATCACAAGCCGTGGAGAGAACGCAGCAGCAGGGCACGTGTCCTGTGCCCATTGAACAGGTGTAAACTGCAGAGAGGTGTGTATGCGTGTGTGTGTGTGCGTCTATGTGTGTGCCCTTAAAGTGTCCCCCTGGTGCTGTACAGTCTCAAAGTTTGCGCTTAATATGCAAAACTGTCCAAGCTTGTGGTGGATTAAAAAGTTTGCCAAGCTCCTCAGCCTGGACAAGCAAATGGAGTAAGACATTAAGCGCTCTTAGGCAAATTAGCACTCGGGTGGGAGGCAACTGTACCCGGTCGCAAAATGAAAGGCAGGTATCGAAGAACAGGCCCTCGCTCTAAGGCGCTTGATCCATTAAATTCATAGAAAGAAGAAATGTTGAACTAAGCTTTACTAACTAACAAACCTCCTGCGAATCAATTCCAGAGAAATAGTAAGTAACGAAGGATTTGCCATTAAGTGAATGTAGAAAAAAACTAGACAGTTTACTGTGCAATTGATTCCGAAGTGGAAATCTGAACGATCCTAATAGTGTCTATAAGAAAGAAGCACAAATTGTACACATATTAAAACAGTAACTTTATTGCATTAAAACAAAAAAAAAAAACTTCAAAACAACACTTATCCTAAGTACCCAGGTTTATTCTGGGATCAATGATGCCTCCACCTGGCGACACCTCCCCAAAAATACCGCTGGCAGGATTATTGGTGGGTTGCTTGGGTCTGCGATTGTGGGTGTTGCTTCGGGGCGGCAGCTGATCCAAAATACCACCTGCGGGATTGTGCGAGGCAAAGGACGTCTCGAATATGGCTGGACCAGGTCCTGCACCCGAAGCTGTCGAAGGATTGGGAAAGCTTATAGGATTAACCACAGTACGACCAGGCGGAAACATTTCATCGAAAGTAGCCGTTGCCAAAATCTGGTTGGCAACATCCAGGAACTTCTTCGAGAGTCCACGCTCCAGGCCTGGCACTATTTCATTCAAATACAGATCCTGATTGTCATTGATAAGTGTATTGCCCAGATCTCCTAGAATGCCATCCCCATTGAAGAGATTGTCAAGCTGCAGCTTAAAGTCCTTGAACTGTATCCGCATGGTCATCTTGGTAAACTTGACATACTCCAAACCATTCCGCAGATATCGAGTGCCGCGCATCTTCACCGCTGCCTTGGCATTGTCTGTGGAAAATCAAGGGTCAGGATAGTTAACTGGCCTTTATTCGATAACTGAGGGTAACTAGCACACACCACAGTAGCCACGCATGTTGCCCTTGCCCTGAATATCCAGCAGCAGCAGATTGAGGCGCAAGTAGTACTTGCCCTGGAAGTCAATACGTGGCAGCGTTATCCACAAATCATAGGAGATTTCCTCGGGCTTGGCGCTGAAAGTGTAATATAGAGCAGTGCTTATAAGACCACGATCTCAGCGATACCTACATAATGCGATCTATGATGAAATTGCTGCCTCCCTTTGCCTCAAGTTCCGTGAAAGCGGCCTGGAACTGACTGCTGCGTCCCAGCTCGATGTTATCCAACTGCAGAGGCTCCAGCGGCGGCGTTGTGTATCCATCCCCGAGATTACCATGGACCAGCAGAGGCCTAAGCCGATAGACAGCATTTATAATGCAGCGCTCCAATTGAGGATCGTCACGAGCACAGGGCGTTATGCTGGGCGCTTTGGGTGGTTCGAGTAATAGGGAAGCCATTAATAGTATTAAAAAAATGGGCCACCAATGACCTTGACTGAGAACGTGCCACCTTCACAGTCAACGTTTGCTGCGTTTGCAATTCTTTGGAACGGGTGCTAGCGATAAGTATGTGGCTTGATTTTGGTTTTTATTTACGTTTGCCAACCTTCGGTGTCTCGGCGAGCATAATTAATATGCGCAACAGCTGCAATCGACGCGTTGTTATTGCAATTATATTAGTTGCTTTGACTTGGCCCAGGTCATTGACCCCTTTTTGATGGAAAACCCAATATCGGGTGTGGAGCGCGGAGTGGGGGGACAGGAATACGGCTAAGTAGTTCAAAATAATATCCGCAACCATAACAGAAACTACAATCAAAACAAGAATGCGCTAGTGGAGTGTTGTCTTTACACAAATCTATAAATCTATCCTTGCACTGTTCCATTGACACACATAAACATATACAAGCACAATCCTTAAGCAGTGCAAGCAGTGCTTCTTTCAAGCAGCGCTATTGCTTAGCTCCATTACTCTTTAATGAAACTTGTATGTTTAATTTGTGGGACAGATAGTCGAATGGACTTGTTGATTCAGATCAAAAATACATGTTTAATGGCCGGAGTTATTTTTTATACGCTTACGACATTGTTATTGTTATTTTGTCATGTTTTAATGGACACAGGAAACACAAATTGTTTGCTCTTAAATTAATACATCAGTGCATTAACCTTAGACACCTGTAGATGCATATATGCTTAAGCATTATAACACCCAGAATAAAGTACCACATCAGAATATAAGATTTTAATATTTGTTGAATGTTTCTTATGGGTCAAAAGTTCAGAGTGTTAAATTTAAGTCATATTTGTTATGATCATATTTTACAAGAAATCTTTTAATGTAAATTTTTAATAAAATAGCCTGCAAACACTACTTTTCTATGAATGTAAGAAATTAATTGAATACCTCAATTATCATCTAATCACATACATAATCCCCCCTCCCCACACCCATGTAATCAAGCGAAATCATTTGGCCGACCTTCACACTCCCCCCTATGATTACGTAATCATTCAAAATTAGATTCTTCCGAAATTTGTGAAAGAAGGCACTTAGATAGATTACGTAATTATATCCCAAGGACCCTCCCCCATGTAATCAAGAGTTATCTTTTGGCTTTTGTTAAATAAAAACAAAATAATTGGGGGCATAATAGATTAGTCCGATTTTAAGCTTTTTGCTTAAGCTAAACAATGGATGGCTTTATTGATTAATGTCTGACTGCTTCGATTGACCCCCAGATCGGTGGATTCTCATCACGTACAATAATGTACATATGCATTCCCTAATGCAATACTTACGCAACTTGGCGCTACAACAGTGCAACAACAGCAACAGCAGCAGCGGCAACAGATTGTAGCAACGATCAGAGATCATCTTGTGATGCATTCAACCTGGTACTCGACACGAATTAAGCTTGAGGACCGATCTTCGCAGAAAACGCACTGAAGATACGTGCACGTAGCGAACTGAAACCGAAAGTGAACCGTTGTCGCTGCGCTCGAGTGATCGACTGAAGATTCGTCAAGTCGCCGATGGACTTTTGATTGAATTAAACGACGTGAACTGAACTGTTGGAGTAGATCGCAGCACGCTCCGGCGACGCGACGTTTTTGTCGCATTTACGAGCAATGGGCAGCAGAGCGGCGACAGTCCGAAAATAACCAGCGTAGATACATTTGTATCTTTGTATCTATTGGAAATGAAACGCACAGACGGCCCTGAGGCACGTGAGCGCGGCTTGCATGTAAAGTAAAATTTATGTAGTTTTAAGTGAATTAAAACAAAGCTTAAATCGCGCCTGTAATTTTTAATAATAAATGCAAGCAAATCAACTGCGGAAATTTAAATAATAAATTTAGCAGCCCCTACCACACCCCTGGAGCAAGCCGCAATTGAAAATCAAACACTTGGCCAGTCGTTAAACTTGTTAAGAATGCAAGGGAATGTCACACAACTAGAGAGCGAGCAGCACCAATATCAAAAAAATAAAACAAGTAAGAACGTTGCAGTCGGACGTACTCGGCGGCAGAATACACTAGTCCGATAAAATTTTGGTTTGTGCTTCAAAGGTATGGAAAAAAATTGAAAAAATTGGACAGACAGACGGACATTTCACAAGCCCAGTATACTCTTTGTCAAAAATTTTTTGAAACCGAATTTTATATTCGGTTATAACACAAAATATTTATGTTTTTCAATGCAAATTTTCACTTTGCTAACGAAGCAAACATAAAAACGGACGGAGGGGGTGGCTTTTGGGAAAACTCAGTGTGACATTACTTGCGTTACTAAAAGAAGAAAACAATGAAATGCTCAGTATGTATAAGAACTGGTAGCTAGCAAAATGCCTAAGATAATGATAAATTAGATACACTGAAATATAGCATTGCAAAACAGAAGAATAAACTGGGAATAATCAAGGAAATTATTTAAATGAATATTACCCAAATAATAGGATGTCTACCTAAGCACTTAGATGAGATTAAAATAAGCTACTCAAATGTAATTACGAATTATTTAAAACAGATTGATATTTCCCATGCCAGCTTTATGACATAAAGTAATCAAATATTTATCAAATTTGGTCAATGGCAGAAGACTAGAGCTAAAGTTTCTTTTCTTGAAATTGCTTAAGATATATTGAAAACCAAAAAGTTTTTATGAAAACGCTTAATAATTGACCGACAAGGCGGTTTAAAGTATGTACTTCCTGCAGCAAAAGGAAGCATATGTGCCAAGTTTCAATAGTCTTCATCACACCGAAGCACACAATTACTCCCTATGCTTTTTAAATATCGCTATAACAATTAAAAGCAATATATTTTAACAGCCCTTAATGAAGACTGAATTAAATGCGGTTAAAATTTAGTTATAAAACGGTTACAAAACATTGATTGCATTTGAAAACTTACCCACTTTCATCACTTATCAAAGGACAACCACATAGTTGAGAAGTGCACCTATTCATGCGGTAATCTGTTAAAGAACAAAGCAAGTCAATTGTTTCTACATGTATATTTCGATGACAAAAGGCAACATTCCTTTTCAAATGGATGAGTACGGGCCTGCAAGCTAACCATGTGGATAGAAAACAATTGCAGCAACTGCGATTATTCAAGAACCAACCCCCTCGCGCCTCTTGGCGCTGCACTGAAGCGCGCTGACCCTTGACACCCAATGCACGCTCGAGCTGCTACCGCGCAGGGGGTACAGTTGATGGGAAGTTGCTAGTCGAAGTGTGGCAAAATTCTTACATAGAAACCAATAAACCAATCCAACAAGTAGTTTGAATATACATGCTATATATTTAGTATATATGTTGTGGCCTTTAATGTCCGTTAAATAGTATAACACGGTAGATATCAGTTTGATACGAAGCACGACTCAAAAGTTACCTGGCTATAAAACCTGACACGCATTTAAATGATGGCCCTCTGGTCAAAACAGTTGGCAGGCCATCAGCGACACCAGTTCCAACCCCCAAATCCCCAACCCCAACCCTCTTGAAAGTTTTCTTTTATTTATGCCGTTTTGAAGAAGATAGAAACACATCAAATTTGGTAACAAATTACATTTGATGCATGTAATAAAAATCTCGCACAGCTGGATAAAAACGTTGATACGCGTACAAAAAATAGGCGTTCACACCGCATTTTGGCCTAATTAAGTTTTCAAGTGCAATAAAATGATGGCTCGACCTGGCGCGTCTCACCATGTGAGACGTGGAAGGCAGTTGTTCTATTGCGTGCAGGCATCAAATTTGCGCAAAAGTACATAAAAACACAAGTTAAAAACTTAAATGGATTTGCCAGCGAATGACGACGATGTTGATGATGTTGATGCTGCCACACGCGTTGCTATTGCCTGAAACATGCCCCACACCATATCAGGCATTCACATCATGATTGAGCGCTGCTGCCGGTCTTATTTCTTGCTGAGTCGTCCACGCCTTCGTTTAGGCTCTGATTCCTCTGCAGCCGTACTCGGAACTCTTCGTCGACGTTGGGCTTTGCGAGTGGTTTCCTGTTGCTTCTGAGCCTGCTCCTCCCCATCCTCTTCTGGCTCAGCATCCTTGCTGGCCTGGTCCTCATCGCTGACTGGTTCCTGCTCCTGGTCCTTGTCCTCGTCCTCTTGCTCATCATCCGGCACCTCCAAATTGCTATCGGACACTTCAATCTGGCTGCTGTGCGAATAGGTGCGCTCGATAACAGCTTTGAGGTCACCTGACTTAATATTAAAATCACGCACAGCGCCAAAGTGCAGATAATTCGCCATGCGATCATTTCTTTTGGTCTTCTTGGACAGCAGTATAATGTGCTTGTTGAAGTTTTCAATAGCCAGTATAACTTTGGGAATGAGTCGTGTCTCTCGCAGCACTTTAGCGCGCTCCGCCTGCGGCTTGCGCTTCGTTGCCGGCTGTTTTGCCTGCTCGTCAAGAATGTTGTACTCCACATATGAGATCAGCTGGTATATGTTGGCTGGAAGCGGCTTACCCACGCTCCGCAGCAGCTGCTCAAATCTAACAGAGATAGTAAGGCAATGATTAAGACATGGTAGGTCATTATGATGATAGCTTAACTCACTTGATGCTGTTACCATTGGAGGCATCTGGCGTGCAGCCGACCAAATAATGCCGAGCCAGATTCTTGAGGCACGTATAAAGTTGTATTAGAAGCTTCATTAACCCATCCATGTGGCTACCCAGGGGAATGCACACATTAGTTATTTCCAGAAGTGTGCGGGTAATGAGAGTTAGTTGAGTGCAAATGGAACCTTCCAATGCATCTAAATTGCCACGCCAATAAACGCGATCAGACTCCGGAACAATGTTGCATTTGTAGTTCAGATTATTGGCCTTGATAATAAAGTAATCCACATCTTCTAGCTGCTTTTGCACCGCTGCGTACAGATACTGCAGACAATTCGCAGTCGTGTCTATATTGAGAGACTTTAGACCCAAATCTGACTCCTGATTCACGCTGTCATCATCTTGCCAGCCCAGCACTTGGCCCATCTGCCTGGCCACAGCATCAAAGAACGGGCCCGAATGCGTCTTCTGTCGCTGAGTAAAGAGCATCCGATGAACCACACCCATTTCTGGGTTGTGTAGCTCGTAGGTTTGACAAAAATCGAGTAGCCAGGTGTAAGAATCAATAGCCGCACGCTCTCCGTACCCAATGTGGTCGTAGAGAATCTCCAAAGCCTCCAGCAGGTACACTGGTAGCTTTGAGCCACTCTTTTCTTCGCTAAGTGCCTTTGCAGTACCACTGCTGCCGGCATCCTCTTTCATGTATTGGTCAAGTACATCCTGAAGTACATAAGTTACTTCCTTATTTCTACTTATACTGGCCATATCTGTAAACAATAAGACGACCATAATACAGATATAAAAAATATAATAAATTATGTATAGCCACTTGCACATACCAAAACCCTTGACAAACTCCTTGAAACGCTTTGCATACGTCTCGTGGGCCGTTCGAATGCACTGCATAAAGCACTTGGATGCCAGGACGGCACTCTCCAGGTCAAAGTCCCGCCACAAATCAGGCAAGCGACGAATGCAGCGCTCATAAATTACCTTGGCTATGTCCGTTAGCAGTTTTAAAGTTCGCTTACTATAGGACAGCTGCTTATAGTCCGGCTCCTGGCGTATAGCCTGTACTTTCTGAGCAGTAATCTCCAGCACATAGCGCACCAGCGGCTCGTAGCTGCGAAGTTGCGTAGTGTTTTCAGCGGCAGCAAAGGGAACATAGTCGCTGAAAAGGAAGTGTTTTCCATTAGTAACTGGCTTAAGCTGCATATGTTAATGGCACTCACTCATGTAGCACATGAAGCAGCCTTTCCAGTATAACCAGATCCCAAATGTTCTCCGGCTGAGTGCACATTTGCTTCAGCTTTGCTGTGTTCACACTGAGATTGACAGTCGAATTACTGTCACCGGTCATTGGATGCTTAAATTGCTTTTGTGATTTCTTCGAAGCATCTGCTAAGGCCTGCAGATCCTTTAGAAATTTTTGGTGCTGCTTGAATAACGGGAGCACCTGTTGTATGGCATCGTTGTTTGGCTTAGAGCTGAGAAGCGAATGTGCGATAAGTCCCTCGATGAGATTTAGCTGCTGCTGAATGCGAGCACATTTGAAATGTGTAGCTGGCGGAGACTGAGTGGAGTAAATACGACGTAAGTATAAATTCTTAGCAAGGTACATCGTCACTTACAGTATCCTCCAGAGGCAGTCTGTTAGCAACCAAGCGTTGCGTGCAGACCGTCAGCAGTCGCTGCATCTCACGTACATCGCAGCCCGAAGGGGCGCGCTCAAAAATTGCCAAGCAATGGGACACAAACTGTACTAGGCAGCCCAGATTGTCCTTCAGCTCTAGCTGCTCATCTTTGGCGCTTACCAGCTGGTCAAAGTTGATGCTAAAATTGGTATCCAGATCGTCACCCGCCCGGCCCAAAGGCGGCGTGTCGAAAAAGCCACGAAAATGGAAGTCAACAAACTGCAATACATGTGGCACCAGTTTGGCATTCAGTTCAACTGCACGCTGAAGATCTGAGGGAAAGAAAACCAGGTGTTAAACAGACTGAAGATCTAGTTGGTATAAATACATCTACTCAGAACTATAAATAGATAAGCTAACGCAAAGATAAACTAATGCAATGATCCTAGTTTTGTCTATGCTTACTCACTCTCGTAGAGTGTGCGTCGAATGTCCAGTTGCTGCTCAAAACAGCTGCGCAATATTCCAATGATTTCTAAGGTGAGCATATCGAAATTACGCTGCGGATTGCTGCGACTGCCCAAGGAACTCTGTGTCATCATAGAGTAGCCGGAAATGTTGTGTTGCGTGCAGAAGCTGCTCGCATTCTGCGACTGACGCACCGAGTTACTGTTGTTCAACTGCTTGAGTATCATACAGAAGCCGAAGATGGCCATTCGTCGTGTCCGGAAGTCTCTAACCAAAATAAAAGATTAGTTAGAAATGTTTTACTTCAACCCACAAGTTTTCTCACTTGGTCATAGCTTTACGCAGATTATCTATCAAAGAGTCGCGCACACGAGTTGAAAGTTTGAGTAGCGGCAAAATGAAGTTCATCATTCGCATGGATTGATCGCCAGGTAGCTATAGTAGTAAACGAAATCTTAAGAAGTTGGAACATACGGGCATACGGGGGGTGACTTGCCCATAGAAAGTCCTCCATAACTGTTGTGATAGTTTCCAGACACTCAGAGACAGTGTATGTGTCCGCCACGCTCAGCATTGTCAGACATTCTGTAAAATACGGATTGGTTAACTGCAGGTAATCCGAAAATTATGTTAGCTACGCACCAGAGAACTGATTCTGCTCCTGATCCACAACCATCCACTCGGCAATGCGCTTAATTATGCCCTGGCCAAACATAAATCTTCTGCGGATGAACTTGGTTAGAAATGTAATTGCCAGTGTATTCAGCTTAGGTGAGTTTTGAGCTTTGAGCAGCGTAAAAGCCAGATTGACCAAGCCCGGAGTGATTACATCCTTGCCATCTTTATTCTGATCGATTAGCACCGTGAAAACCTGAAGTAGATCCACATGTTTGCGCTGCAAAGTATCGCGGCACCACACAGAGTACTCAGCCAGCGTTTGTTCGTCCTCGTTGTGTTTTATGACGTTGCGCAGAAAAGGCAGTAGAATACAGCTGGAGAATCGCGCAGATTCCGGATCACGGTTCACAGCCGTCATCGAGATAATGGCACTGAGCATAAAAGGCGTCAGTATGACATCGGGCATGTGAAGAAAGTTCTAAAATAAAAGTCAGTTGGAGCTGAGGGCAGAGCATGATCTCATGCTTACCCTGAGCATAATAGCTACATGTTGCTCGCTTAGAAGGTACATAGTACAGTAGTTCAAATGATGCAGCACTGTTTCCTCCGCCTCACGCAGCTCCTTGTCCGAGTAGGCATCTGTGAAAAACCACAGTATAAGCATAAAGCGAACATAGTAGATTTTGTTGAAATGGTTACCAATGCTGTCAACATCTGTAGAATTGCTGCACATGTCCGAAAACAAACGTTTGTAGTAGTTTCTATGAAAGTACTTCTCCAACGCCAGCAGAGGAATTATCAGCTGCGCAGCGCTGTTGCACATGGAGAAAAGTTGGAAACAGAGCGCAGGCAACTCCATGGGGGACAGGTCCTGCAGAGTGCCCGCAAACTTATTAAGCACCGTCAAACGCTCGCCATTACTTAATTTCAGCGTGCTTCAAAACAACAGATTCATTAGGCATATATTCTTAAGGCATTTAGCTGGTAACAACCTACCTAAACATGTCAGCAATAGGCGTCAGAATGGTTAATGGCCAGCGCATGGTGCAGAGATTGCGCACTGTACTGTCCCTGAACTCGGTGCCACCCATGGCCACGCCGTTGATGATAAGACGCGGCTTGGCGGTCAACACCAATAGCGTCTCTGGCAGCAAATCCTTCCAGGCCACACACTTGGCATCCCCGGCACGCATATCATCCATGCAGTGCTCAATGATCCAGTTCAGCTCGTCTGCCGAGTAGGTGGTCAAGTCTTGGCACAAGCGTGTTATTAAGTCTATGCTTAACTTGTAGCTCATCTCGACAGTGCGCAGCCCTTCCAGAAAGCATCGCACACAGGCGAAACGCTTTTCACGCATCTCCACGCTATTCGCATCGCAGGCAAGCAACAAATAGTTCCAAAAGTTGATGCAATCACTTCTCGACAGCTTAGCGCTAAGGGTTGCTGTTAACTATAAGTTAAATTAAATAATAATTTATTAAATGTGCCTGGTCAAAGAATGGTAAGCTACTTACCTCCTTAATGGTGGTTCTGTTAATAAGAGTTCGCAGTGCATCTATTTGGTTTTTTTCACCTAGTTTGCATACTTTTACGTCTAAAGTACCGGACATGTTGAATAATTAGCTTTTAATTGCTTCGAAATCAGACTAAGATTTACTTTTAATTTAAATTGCAAAAAGTACGCCACATTTGGCGCTGTTTTGATGCCAGCGATGGAATGTGTCAGCAATTTTGCAACAATCGACTATCGAACGTCTGGGACAACCAATCGATAGTTGTTTTTTACTTTGTGATAAGGGTACTCCGTGATATTGTAATCCCTAATATTATTATTTACTTGGGGATGAAGAAAACAAAAAGTTGCAAATTTGACCAACATGCAGCTTGCTTCAAAAGATATTATTTTTCAAATTGGTGCAACATTGTCAAAACGCTACCAAATACGATGCAATCGGTTGACTGGTTGACTGTATAATGTATGGTGGGCATAAGATATTCAAAACCCATTTTTATTTTTCTGTTTTAAATTTATTATTAAAAAAAACCTTTGATTTCCAGTACTAAAATAAAAATTGGAAAGAAATCCATATTATATGTGGTGAAAATAGGAGTTATTTTGCCATTTTTACATAAAAATAAGTGTTATCAGTACTTTATAATATTTTTAAATGTCAAAAACGAGCAATTAGTTTAATTTAATAAAAAATTAAAAAATAAATAATAATAACTTCAAATGATATATAAAATATTATGATTGTTACGGTCCCTGCCGAAAAAGTCAGGTTTTAGAAAATTAATACAATTACAGAACTGCAATCTTCGGGTGCCTTAGGGAAATTACCATTGCAGATTTACTTATTAAATTGTCTCAATGACAACTACAACAGACCCACCGAAACAGACCGTTCTTTAGCATTTATTTGATATGGTGAATCGGTCGCTTAACAAATTTAAAAGGTTTTAAAACATATAGACTAGATTGCATCGAATCAGACAGACGGATGTACAGATTATATACTTATACTGTATGGGGTCGGTTTTAGAGCATTACACATTTCAAAAGACAACAAGTAAGAATGCTCTAGTCGAGTATACCCGACTGCGAAACTCCCTGTACCCAGTTCTAAAACTTCTAATCATATGTTCGTCTCTTACACATGCACTCACACATACACAAAGCATACACACACACACACGCGAGCCACAGCGCGCTGCAGCGTACGCAAGGCATTTTAAGTCGTGGCTGTACTTCTTCTTCCCCCCCCTCCCTTCGCTCCTGTACTGAATCTTGTTCGTTGAATAACTTCCGTGTTTATTATCCGATCAACTTGAAATTTGGACAGTAGATTAAGAGTGACCAAAGAAGTGTACATGCCAAATCCCAAAGCTATATCTTTAAAACTGTGGCTGTAAAACGTTTTGATCGATTTGCGGGGGAACGGGGTAAGATATCAGAGATTGCAAACAAACTTGATCTGCGTATGGTATACAGGAACCTACATTCCAAATTTGGTGTCTCTAGCTCTTATAGTTGCTGAGATCGACGCGTTCATCCGGACAGACAGACAGACGGACATGGCTAAATCGAAATCTCTTTTGATACTGATCAAGAATATATATACTTTATAGGGTCGGAGATGTCTCCTTCTGCCTGTTACATACTTTTGCACAAATCCAATACCCCCTTTTTACCCATATGGGTACAGGGAGTAATTATATTACCCTCTGCAAGGGTATACATACATATATTAATGATAAATTCTATTAGGCTCCGTATTTATTCAAATCGGACCACTATATCATATACCAACGCTTAGCCAAGAGTTTTGCAAAACTTTCTTGCTTTTGAATATATGCGGAATCCGGATTACAGGGAGTCAAAATATGTTTATAAATAATTTCATTTGTTACTGATACAACCCTAACCCTCCGTCGTCTGAAATCGCTTTCTATAAGTAACATACATCGTTAAAGTAGAGCACAGTTGTTCATCTGAGGAGACTATAAAGTGACCTACCATGTAATGCTTTTCAGTGTATCCTACCGATTTTACTCAAATTTATAATATAATTGTTATTTATACTCTTTATAACAAATATTGTTTAACTGCGCATATATCTATATCATATATTTGTATGTATATACTTCGGCAGAAAAGGCTATGAAGTCTGAACTCCTTATTATAATTAATACTAGGACACACACAAATACACATAATTACTTTACTGTGAATAAATGAAATGAAAATGAAAAATATATTTGTATATATGATTTTTTTATACTTAATTTATGTAAAATTAATTCTATACTAGTCGGCAGTTTCCATCTTTAGCACAAATTTCTCCATTATTGCATTAAGACGCTTGCGTTCTTTAAGTTGCTGTTGCATCAAGTCTGAAATTTGTGTGCCCATGGCTAGTAATGCTTCTGTATTAGCTTCTGTACGCTGAGCATTTAATCTGGTCTCTCTGTTTAGGTCGCGCAACTCCTTGGCTATATCCATGAGTACCGTGCTCTCGCCTAACATAGACCCATTTGAACTATCATGTTCCAGCTTCCGTTTTTTGGGTGTGGAAGGGTTTTGCATGCTTTGTTCCACTGTAACTCCCACGTTTCGAACGCTGATAGACTCGCCAGAATCGTCGTCATCTTCTTCATCGTCTTGCTCCGCATCATCTTCTAAAGAATGTAAACATTACCAATCAATCACAATGAGGATAACATTAAAATACCAATATCAAAGACATCCTCATCCTGGTCAGTTTTTATGTCTTGCAAAGGCATATTTGTTTCGTTCGGTACGCTGCGAGATTTTGGCTGTGATTCCACCATGACGTCCGCCATCTCATATAGGTCGCTGATTATCGCGACTGCATCCTCCAAAGGAGTCAGCGTGTCTTGATATAAAGAGCTCTTGCCAGTGGCGTTTGGTTCAAGCCTGTTGTTCGCTATCTTCTTGCGAATGCAGCTCTTCCAATCCTTCCATACCTTTAAATATTGTTGCACTTTGTTAGACGTGGTTAACGACCACGCGAGTAGTTAACTTACTCGCTTCCATTCGCTAGCTTCTTTAACTGGCGGTCCCACGCTATTTAACTCCTTGCTTAATCTTTTCCACGCATTCTGACTTGCCAATTTATCGCCCTTATAGTAGTTTTTGGCAATTACTGGATGTCTTTCCATGAAAGCCACAAAAATTGCATCTTGCTGTGCAGTTCTGTGTTTGCCCCTACAATTTAATCATATTTTATTAGATTGTTTTAAATTTGTAAGGCATTTTACTTACATTCCGCTTGATATTGATTTTTGCTTTGCACTGTCAATCGGTATCTGAATTTGCTGTTTCGATATGTTGCATATCGATATGTTACATATCGGAAAAATATGTGCGCATGTCACAGCAGCCCTGATAATTGTTTGAATCAAACGCGGCATTAATTCTGTGTATCGATATATGTATATTCAAATGTTCCTGTTGTTTTATTGTCGCTCGATTTATCAACAAGCCAGTTGCATTTAAATTAATAATTTCGATCTATTACACCTAAAAAACCTTTCGTTCTAGCTGTGAACCACAAAAGTCGTTAAAAGTTATAATTTAACAATCACTTATAGTTTGCAGCATCAGCGAGTTCAATATACATTTTTAATATAGTGTTAAGTATAGGTTTTGGTAGCTTGTAAGTACCCAAACTCGATTTGCACAGCGCCTATTGTTGTGGCGAGTATTATTCACCCCAATCCAGTAGTTTCATATCTTATCAGTCATATTAGTATTGGGCACTGATAAGATTGACGAGATTACAACACTCGCCGCAGCGCGGCACATACTAACTGAGGCACCTGTTCGACCAAAGACCGAACATTCAGTACGAATAGTTTAGCAGGTGGAACAAGGTAATGCGGGATGCAGTGCATCGGTTAAAAAACACTAAGATAAAATAGAGTTGGCAATATAAAATACAAAGATTAGAATTACAATAACGTATAGATTGTGACTGAACATACGAAATTGTGTTCTATAAGATATTTATTTTTTATTAAATATCTTAAAATTGATTAGTGAAATGAAATCTACAAAAAAAGTTTATACAAACGGCAACGCCCAATTATAAAAATTGTTAAAAATAGTTCACAGTTTACGACTGTCTGTGCTTAAATAACTTATATTTTATCTTATCGCGGTGCGTAAAATAGCAGTGTAGTGAATACATACAAAACTACGTTCCAAACTAAGTACTACAGTACATACATACATATGTATATATGCAACTGTAATATCTTGACAGTAAGAAGTTCGATGTAACACATTATATGGCCCTATATCTGACTCACGCGATTGGTTCCATTGGTATTCGAACTTTTATAGTTGAGCAATAGCTTTTCAGTAAAGCTCAAAACTAACGGTATTATCTAGTGTTTTGTCGCAACTAGTGTCCATGCCAATCTACCTATATGGTGGCGCGAATTGTGAACAAATTCTTTGTGAAACTGATAATAATTGATAACCGATATTGATTGTATATAAGGCATATCAAGTCGGCTTGACTCATGCGCTTACAGCTCATTTTATTGGTCTTTTATTTTATGAGTTATATTTTGATTTGATAAGTGCTATATGAGTGTTCGGGACATGACATCAGCTTCCGTGTACATAAGGTGGTTAAGGTGGTGAAATCTACTTACAACAAGTTAGAAAGTTGGTTAACAAAGACCACTTCAGAGTCGGAGCAGGAAGTGACGCACTTGTCAATGGTGCGTTGTTATCATATACACACCATGACACACAAATCTTTAAAATTTGTTTAAACTTTAAAGTTTAAAGCATACAAAAGTGCTGCTTGCATATTAGTGGATAAGCAATGCTTTCTAACTTATGCATTTCCACAAAAAGCTTTCAATTGTTACATTCAGTACTGTTAGTATCTAACAACCTAGATTGTCTAGAGTCTAGAGTGTCTAAATTGTCTGTAGTACATTGATGCTCTTCTCAGTTTTCATAGTCCACACCTGACTCAACAAAATGCGGCATATCAAAACTAAATTAATGAATTTACACAGTAAGAAAATTATCTGATCAATATTCTTGCGCCCACTGCATTGGGCACACATTGAGACATCTGAAAGCCAAACCTGTTGACTGTTTATATGTTTGCATAGCGATAAGGATATCAGCGTTTACACATGCGAGTAAATCAAACACGAATAATTGTTGGTGCGTTGATAAGACTCCGTACGTAGCGAACACAATAGACGGGGTCTTATCATTGGGGCGTTAGTGCGCGGACAGCTGTAAGCCATGCGGGCGCTGACTCAACGGCTTGGGTACTTTTTGGGCCAGGGCCAGTTCGATAAGTCGAGAGTTTTGTAACTAACCATTGTAATTTAGACAATAACATGAAGGCTGGAGGGGGCAGTACTAACCTGCCCGAATGTAGACTAATATTATGATATATTATGATATATTTCTTTATTTCAGCTTCCATTTAACGATCCGAATCACATACGAAACTAAGGAACAACGGCATGCAATTTGTAGACTTGAAGGCAGCCGCTGTCTGCCTTGGCCTGGGCCTGATCCTGGCGATCGGCTCAGTGCAGGCGCAGGAGAACGCACAACTTCAGATACCGCCCTCGCTGATAGAATGCTACAACACGTCATATTTCATGAATCGGGACAACCGCCTTCCCGCCAATATGGATACGCTCATTTCTCTGATTGAGAAAGTCGAGGCGAGCTATGCTGCGACCGGCTACCAGGTGGACATAAGGACAGTGTCAGTCGCCTTGCTGCACCGCTTTCGCCAGGATGGCATTAAGCGTGCTCCTGGGGTTACTGCCGTCGATGGTGTTATTCCCTATAGTCCAACGGGCTTTCAGTTCCCCAAGCTGCGCCTTCTGCTCTCCCGTTTGCTGCCCGGCAATGCCAATAACTTTCCAAACAGCTCGCTGAGTAGTACGGAACGCTGCTCCCTGCACTTCATGCTGTCCAGCACCTTCGATACTCGGGTGCGTGGAGATGAAAACACCGTGTGTGGCCAGCTATCCCAATATCGTGCCCAACGTCTTCCGCGCTCGGCCAAGAAAGACGATGCCAACAACTTCATCGGTGACGTGGAGTGGCTCGATAACAGCCCGAAGCGTGCACGACCCGGTTCAAACTACGTACAGTTTGGCGAGCTGGACTACGAAACCGACTGGGCTTATGCGGGTCCTGATGGTATCAGCCAGTGTCCTGTGGAAGATGGCGTTGTGCGCACACCCTGGGGCACGGTCTCGGCAGGAACTTTGATCGCAGGCGTGGCCACGGGACTGCAGCAGCAAACAATATCACTTAACACTCTGCTTTCGCTGGCTACTCAGCGTCGCGGACGTACCCAATCCCAGACGACGGCGTCTTCAATTGACAATCGCTGGGCGGCTACACTGGCGGGAGACCTGGCTGAGGTTACGCTCGTCCAGGTGCCGGTTTCCAACAACAATGCAGCCTCAGTTGGTGCTATTGGCGGCTGGAATGATACGGTCCTTCCGCACTGGTACTTCCTCTCGCAGCGCAATAACCTAGAGGCAACAGATGCGGAGATCCGCGGTGGTCTTGATGGTTTGATAATTGCAAAGAACGTTGCTCAGTGGAAAACCCAGGCCTCCGGTCTGAAGCTGTCCCAGCTGCTTCGCATGTACTACTCCACAACCGGCGTGCTGGGTTCCGGTATTCAAGCCTGCAGTCGTCAGCAACAGTTCCCCAATGTGGCGCCCCCGACAGAAATGACTGCTCAAACTAGTGCATTTGCCCAGGTTCTCGATCGCGAGATGCAATTGCGGGTTACCCTCAATCCGGTTTCGATCGCTAACTTTGCCAACACAGCGTCTCTATCGCTGGTGACCTATGTGCGTAAGTATTTCTCACTGATTTCAATATTGTGGAACCACTTTGGGAAATTTAGTCTTGGGCATTCAGATTCTCTCATACGGTTTCCTTCCCACTTTCCCTATGTACATCTGAAGCCGTTAATTTAATCGTATTGTCGCATTTTCGCGCTCTCACACGCACAACCTACCCTCTCTTTTCTGTCCTCTTCTTTTTACAGCGCAATCCTTGAACGATGTGTCTTGTACGGCCACCAGTAGCCAGGGCTTGTCGGATATCATTACGCCCATGACCAATCTGTACATATTTTTGGACACCTCGTGGCAGTACAGCGCCATTGCCGATAATGTTGCGTAAGTTTAGCCCCGCCATCCTGTGGGAATACACTTTAACTCCGTCTCCCACCCTTCTCCTGCAGCTACATCCTCCAGCAGCTGAATATCCATCCGTATGCCAGCACGGTTACGATGCTCGCGGCCAATGATGGTTCGGTTATTGTGAACACCACGAACTACGTCACCGATGTCTATCAGCAGTGGAATGTGACCACACAGGCACAGTGTACGTATTTGAATTCTATCAAAGAAAGCAAACAAAAGCTTAATCGCGTCTTTCCACAGTTCAGCAAGGTTTCAATCTACCCAATGTTCTGCGCAAAGTCCAAAACCTTACCCAAGCGCTTCTAAATGGGGAGCAAACCAATTCCAGCGTAGGGGGTCGCTCTCTGGTGGCTCTGATGATACCCAATCAGTCTAATTTGAATGATGGCGACTCAAACTATGCCACAACCGAGCTGCAGTATATTAACGAGCAGATTCCGGACCTCCGTTTCATCTATTATGGTGGCGGCAACATTCAGCGCTTCAGTAACTTTGTACGTGATTCCAAGCAGGACCTGTTCACCCTAATGCCAGGCAGCGGCGTACCAAACTCAGCGGGACCTGTTGCTAAGCGGATTACAACGAGTAAGTTTCTGCGTGCCACTCTTTATTTTGAAACGTGTGCTTAAAGGCTCCAAATCTTTACAGTTCCTCGGCGCATTATCAATCCACGCTGCGGCTCTGCCTGGTATACGACCACCTGGGGCACCGATCAAATGTACCAGTATGTGCGTCCGGGAACCGTTAACTTCTATCGCGTTGCCAGCAACTACTTCTTTGGCGCGGGCACCAATCGCGTGGTGACCATCCAATCCCAGAATGGCGGCAGCTTTACGATTTGCTCGTCGCGCAGCGTCGAGTGGCCACTGCAAAACTCCACAACACCCTCCCCCACAGGCACGGCGGCTCCGAACTGTGTGCAGATAAACGGCAACAGCTACTCCTACGATCTGTCCAATGCCTGCAATGGTTACTACACAATCACACAATGTCCTCCTCTCTACCTGTCTGTGCAACCTGGCCCTACTAACACAACATCCTGCACACAGGATGCCTGTCAGACCCCCGATCAGTGGCGCTACATTGTTTCGTCGGTCAACATGGGCTGCTATAGTGGGGTTGCGGGATTGGCGGCCAGTTTTTTGACCATTCTACTGGCGCTGCTCTTACAGCAATCGGTTCAGTAGGCGTGGCCTACCTGGATGGAATTGTAGTATTAACAGAGTTCAAATTACCCACATCCTGTATGTATGCGCCCAAACATTTGTCGTTTTAAATTATTATTATAATTTTTTATTTAAGTTGTAAGTTCCAGTGAAAAATTTCCAAATAAAGTCCCCACTAGAACTAACCAGCATGTTTTTACTTCTGATCAGATTTCTCTTAAGTGGTTCCCGATAGACTTACTGCTTTCCCAAACTGCATTTTCTAATATCCCATTTCACATTTACTTACAGCCATTATGGACTCCTTTCAGTTCGAGCATGAGACGGATATATCCAATAGGACAACAATAAAGACTAATGTCTACGTGTTTGTGGACACAAACTGGCCATATTATTGGGTTGTTGACTATGTTGCGTAAGTGTCCTGGGTAAAGAAAACTCCCCTGTCAAAAAAAGAGACCCTTGCAGTTGGTGTTAAAACTGTGTCTCCAAATGTGTAACATGTTCCTCGCTTAATCAGGACATTAAACTGAGTCGATATAGCCAAGTCCGTCTGTCAGTCTGTTTCTAGACATACTATTCTCTCAGTGTTAGATCATCACAATGAAGAAACGAAAACTCTAAACAAACACTTTGATAAACAATTCTTTATTGACTAAATTTTTATTATAATCACAGTCTCAGCTAAGGACACTTATTAAGCTTTATCATTTTAATCTTTTTACTCCAACTTCTGTACCCTAATAAGTGACCTATTGTTGTTTTAAGTCGATCTATGTATAGTTATTTTGGGAGCAATATTCATAGCATATGTGCTAGGGTATTTAATTGTCGGCATCCGATGATACCTGTTCTTTCGTGTTAACCCCAGAAATCCAATACTGTTACTCTCTTCACTCTTGCTCTTTTATTTATCAAGTTATGTGCTACAGAATTTGAACATCCATCCGTATGCCAGCACGGTTACCCTGTTTGCAGCTTCCGATGCTTCCGTTATAGTCAATACAACCGACTACATAGTGAATGTGTACCGGGAATGGAACTTCACTTCTCACTATTGGCGTAAATACGAGTATATAAAGCTTTGTTACAGATGCAGATTATTTTTTGACTCATCCTCATATAGACCCAGCCGGATTCAACTTACCCATTATACTTAACACGCTTACCACTCGAGTACAGGAATTGCTGGCGGCGGAACGAGCTGTAGATAACCTTGGGGGACATTCGCTTGTGGCTCTCCTTGTACCCAGTCCCACATCTTATGTGGATGAGAACGACTATAACTACTGTCTGCGCTATTTGGACCGATTGCGTTACAGCCTGCCCAATCTGCACTTCATATACTATGGAGGTGGGGCTTTGGTGAGGTTCCACGACTTTGTCAGAGAGCCAAAGAGAGACTTGCTTTTGTTGAACCTAGAGAAGCCGGCAGAGGAGTGTGGAGCGCCTGTGATAAGGCGCGTTCGACAAGGTAGGCCCTTAAAAATTCATAGCCAGTCTAAATCTAACCAATGTTTCAGTTCCGCGTCGCATCTGGAATCCACGTTGCTATTCCAATGGCGTCATCAGCGAGTATGGGATCAACTCCCTGGAGCAGTATGCTCGCCTGGGCACCATCAATTTCTATCGTCTGGATGCGCTCTACATGCCAGCCAGGCGGAGCATGCGTTATCTGAAAATTACAGCAGTCAGTCAGATTACGTTTACGGTCTGCACTTCCCGCAGTATCCAGTTGCCCTTCCGCAATGTGAGCTTGCGCCCGGAAGAGAGCTGCGAGTCTACGGCTCTAGGCCCGTACAGCTACGACTTGACCGACGCCTGTGTGGGGTACGACTTTGAGCCCTGTCCGCCGCTTTACTTCTCCGTGCAGGCGCAGGGCTTCGGCGATATCTCGTGTACGCAGGACGCCTGCCAGACTCCAGATGAGTCCCAGTATGTAATTAGCCTCAATAATCTCGGCTGCAATGGCGCTTCGTCTACGCAACTGGCAGTGACGTTGGGTTTATTGACCGTTTTTGTTAGTATTTTTTATCACCTGAATGAGTACAAATGTGTTAGGATGTAGAAATCATTATCGTCATTTACCTCACTTCCAAACAACCACATGCACACTAGTAAATAATTAAAATGAATACAAGAGAAACGTCTATTTGATTTTATTATTTAAAATGGCGCAAATTGAAACAGCTGATGCACCAAAACAATTACGAGGGCTACTACATGGGAACAAAACGATATTATTTTCGATGAACATCCTTGGGAACAATTTTATGAAGTAACCACTTGGATATTTTGTTAGAATAAACATGAGAGTATTTCCTCCTGAAATGTCCATAGTAAATTGACCTGAAGTGTGCTGAAGGATATTTTCTCTGAGAACAATATATGTAGATTACACAATTAACAAGTTGAATGCATTACACGCACAGCGCCATCTAGTACTCAGTTTTTTTTGGCGAACAACAGGTGGCGCTTGTTAGGCAGAATTTCTAGAAAACATTTATTCGATAAAGTTACTCTATTAAGTTCTATTTTTGACTACTATAGTAGGTTGGTGTCTTAATTTCTAACTTTAAGAAAATTAAGTTACTGGCAAACTGCGCGGTTGGAATTTCAATCGAACTTCAACAGAATGGAAATTCATAAATGCTACAAATATTTCGTTGAGTTGAATTCAAGTTCATTTTTATATCAAGAGGCTTGTTCATAACACCGCTCAAAGATTTCATATGAAAAAGCTAACTAAGTATTGGAAGTAATACTATTTTTCTGAGCGAATTACAAAAGATTGTGTTTACTTCACAAACATTAAACATTATACAAAAGCTCTAGTGAAATTGTCTAATCACTCACAAACTAAAAGTCCGTATAGACACACTGGCAGCAAGGCGAATATTCGTTGCCGTGCAACTGGCATAGTCATTACACACAGGCAAATTTTCGGCTAATTCTTATCTGGCAGCATTAATTTCAGTCCAGTATCTGGCAATATTTTTGTTGCGTGTTTAGACTGTCTGGCAATCAATGTTTCGAACCATATGTTGATATTTGTTTGAAACCTAGCTAATTAAAGAATGAGGTTTTGACATAAACTATGTCTCCGCTAATTTCGCAGCACACAATGCCAATGCGAATGCCAGTGTCTACATGGAGTTATTAAATGTAAATATTATTCAATATAATTTATATTTAATATAATCTGAAGACAAATGTGCCGTTCTCGGAATAATACCACTTTTTTTTGCGTCAGTAAATAAATCTAATATGTAATGAAATCAATTAAAATAAAAAAATATTGATATTTGCAGGGCAGCAATTTGTATTTTATCAGCCGATTTTATTTCTTCCAAAGAAGTTGAAGTTAGTCATGTCACAAATGTTTTTATGTGCAACTTATCAAAAGTCTCTGGTCAGCAGGATGCCAGACAAAAATCTGCGGCAAAGTGCTGCCAGATGTATTTTTTTTTTGTGTTTACAGAAGGACAAATAAGTTCTGGCAGGCCAACTGGCATCTGCTTACATTTGTTTGGCAGCGAACATAGTCGAATATTCGCCTGTGTCTAAACAGGCCTTAACATAAGACAGAATACTACACTGCTTGAAATAAAAAAAGTAAGAACGTTGAGTGGGGGGGTGGGGGGGGGTGAAAATTGGTGTGAAGGGGGGGGGGGGGGGGGGGGGGGGGTGGGGGGGGGGAATGAATGCCATGCCAGCTTAATTTGAATTACATTGTACTCCATAGAGTTGCCACACAGTTCGTAAAATGAAGCAGACAGTAAAATATGAGAATGTTTCTTATCTATTTTGAAAAGAGTAATTCCACAAATGTGTCATGAAAATCGCTAGAGATTTTGTCTTCGGCTGTTTTTAAAATCTCTTGAAAAACTCGTAGATATTAAAAAAATTATATTTCAGCTTTCGAACATATAAGTTCGAATCAACATCGAAAAACTGTTCTTGCTAAATTCTTATTAGTTTGTCTGTGGTACCAGAATTCATCTCAGTCTCAGTGTGCTGGCTTTATATTTAGTTAAATACTTATTTTATATCAAGAAGTTGAAACGATATTTAATTGTATAAGCAAATAAACTTAACTATAATATAATCAACTTCTTTCCATCTCCCCGATAATAATGTTAATCTTTGTCATGAATCTAAGAAAAGCATTTCCCTGTTGTGGAGTTCTATATTTGAATCTGAAAATATTAACTTTATTAAAGAAAATTAGCAAAATATTAAACAAAATTCTGCTAACATTATTTTAAGTTTCTATTAACAATTTTTTTAATCAAACACATTAATTTGTACATACAAATATAAATTAATACATTATTAATACTCAATGAATTCAAGATAAAAATATATGTATTACTTGCATTTGTCCAAATCTCTTGAGAAAACACTAGACGTTTAAAAGCAACCCGAAGAGATTTCTGTTATATCGGGGAATCGGAAATCGGCTGGAAGAGATTGCTGAGACACCCTGCCAATGCAAAAATGAAACAGAAATAGATAAGTATCAAAATAGATAAATATTTATCTGTATGAAAACAATTCAGTTTAGCTTTAGCAGTCGAGAACTCAAGAAATCATCTGTTCATTTGAAATGTATGGGATCGTCACGGATAATCGTTTATCAAGTTTGATTTATTACACTCCGAAGTCAATCCCGAAACCTACGATTCATTCGGGATTCGGAATTGAAACTTGTCGTTGAAATGTATAACAATCTGATGAAATTGCGACTGTTCAACGTTATAACCGATTATCGGGACACGAAGGAGAAATTCGAAACAAATTCGATCTGTGCGCTGTATACGAAAACATTTATACCATAATTGAGATCTGCAGCTCTTATATAAGCGTAGTCTGAATTTCGATTCAGTTCAACAATAACTGATGAGACTTCGACTCGATTTCGAATTCGTAGTTTCGAATGAGACTAAATCGATTTCGAATCGATAATATTATTATATTTTCGTTGGACTCATATTTGAGAAGCAAAGCAACAAAAATATTTTCGTTCGACTCATATTTGAAAACCAAAGCGGTTAAAAACGGACACGTCAATCCAAAGATTTTATTTTAATGGCGATCCTAAAAGAATGCTTTAGTTATTTTTCATGAGTTCACTTGAAATTGAATTGCGGCCCGTATTTGAATTTTCATTACATATAATGGGAAGATATAAAGTGTTCTCTAGTATAGATTGCTATTAATTTATTACCTAAGTCTCCACAAATGTTATACTTCGAATTCGATATTCGATACTCCGCTTCAGCAAATCCACGGTACTAGTCGAAAAGTTTCTTGTTGCTTTGCTTCAAACGCAAATATTTACGATTCGAATTCGAATTAGTCTCATTCGAAACTACGAATTCGAAATCGAGTCGGATGGAAGCGGAATGCAGACTTTGCTTGTATAAGAGCTGCAGATCTCAATTATGGTATATATGTTTTCGTATACAGTGCACAGATCGAATTTGTTTCGAATTTCTCCTTCGTGTCCCGATAATCGGTTATAACGTTGAACAGTCGCAATTTCATCAGATTGTTATACATTTCAACGACAAGTTTCAATTCCGAATCCCGAATGAATCGTAGGTTTCGGGATTGACTTCGGAGTGTGATAAACCGTACTTGATAAACGATTATTCGTGAGGACCCCATACATTTCAAATGAACAGATGATTTCTTGAGTTCTCGACTGCTCAAGCTAAACTGAATTGTCTTCATACAGATAAATATTTATCTATTTTGATACTTATCTATTTCTGTTTCATTTTCCCTCAACTACTTTGCATTGGCAGGGTGTCTCAGCAATCTCTTTCAACCGATTTCCGATTCCCTGATAATACAGAAATCTCTTTGGGCTGATTTTAAGCGTCTAGATATTTCTCAAGAGATTTGGACAAGATATATATATTATATATTTTCATCGTCAATTTATTAGAAATGTATAACTTTTGTGGGTATGCACAAGTGTGTGTGTATATACGTGCATAGAATATGATTTTAAATTAAAGATTATAATGTTTGTAGAATTGTGTTAAATATTTTGCTAATTTTCTTTAATAAAGCTTATATTTTGCGAAAATGAATATATAACACTTTTGATTCAAGACAAATATAAACATTATTCATAGCCGAAGGCTCCAGCAGCCAGTGCTATATTGAACAAGTTATATGTTGTTTTTATAATTGTATCTAGCTCTAAATAAATAAAGTTATAATTAAAGTTATAATTTGGCGACCTTTCTAATTTTTCGATGCTGGTTTGGCTGGCTCGAGGTCCAGTTTTAATAAATAAAACAACAAAATTAGTTGCTATATTGTTCCGACATATTTCGGTTTACACCACGGAAACCGTCTTCAGGGTTGTAGTTTTACACGTCTTTGCTGTATGGCGTGGAGTTGGCAAATGAATTAATATAACCAAACATTATTGTATTTTCTTAATATGAAATAAAAATTTAACTAAATACTTAGCAAAGCCGCCCAATAACACTCAAATGAGAGTCCACAACTGGTACCACAGACAAACTAATAAGAATTAAGCAAGAACAGTTTTTCGATGTTGATTCGAACTTATATTTTCGAAAGCTGAATTTAAAATTTTGAGATATCTACGAGTTTTTTTCGAGAGATTTTGAAAACAGCCGCAGCCAAAATCTCTAGCGATTTTCAAGACACTCCCGAATTCTATTGTATTCTTATATTTGTGGAATTACTCGTTTCAAAACAGATAAGAAACATTTTCGTATTTTACTGCCTGGCTTATTTTATGAGCTGTGTGGCAACTCTGTTGAGTGCAATTATATTTAAATTAAGTTGGCATGGCTTCCATTTCTATGTCAAACAGGTAGTATTCTGTATTCTGTTAGTTTTTGAGTGATTGGACAATTTTACTAGAGTTATTGTATAATGCTTGGAAAATGTATTGTTTCCATTAGCAAGTTTTCTTTACATTTCAAATCGTTGAGCGGTGTTCTGAACCAAGCCTCTTGAACAAAATTTAAATTGAACTCAACGAAATATAGGATTGTGAATTCGTTAGATATCTTAGAATGTGATTGGAAGCGCTACTGTGCAATTTCGAATGTAATGAATGTAAACTTCAAGAAATTATGTAACACTGACGGCTTATTTGAGCAAATGGAATTGCAAACCAACTGGAAATCTCCAAAAATTTTCGGAACAATCTTGATATTTAGATTATTGGCTAATACTTTTCCTATCGTTGCCATTCAAACTTGTAGAAAAGGCAAACACCAATCCATTTCGAATCCGTCAGATTTGCTTGAAATCGAAGTGTAGAACAGTCCTGATAGTTTTCTTACTTTGGTAACAAATCTCTTGGAAAAGCATCAGTGATTTCAAAGCAATGGACAGCGATTTCGTAGATAATCTACATAAAAATATCATGGCCGAACGGATTATGCAAGCGTACAGCTTTCTCTGCCCCCCTACCATTCTTCACAAAAAACATAAACCGTTTAAATAAGTCGCTTTATATTTAAAAAGGTTTCCTGAGTTGTTTTGCCAAACTAATAGACTCGGACGAAAACAGAAGAGTGCCCAAAGTTTCTACTTTTTCGTCACGTTAACTTCTGTAGAAGTCTGCGGGTCAACAGAGTCTGATTGCACGGGTCAGTGTCCTTCCATAAGGGCATAGACAACCTTAGGGAATCATGGCTGGTTAAATTAGTTCTGGAATATTTCTTGCAGTGCATCTAACAAAAGTGTGTAGCGCCATCTATGGATGTATTGCCACCACATGGCAGTTATATTTTCACCACCAAATTGTATTTTTATACACTGTACGCAAGCAATTGCTGAATTTAAAAACCTGATCCGCCATCTATGTGCGGTATAAATTTGGCGAACAATAGATGGCGCTTTTAAATGTTTGAAACCTATTGATGTAAGCAGTGTAGACTTGAAAAGAACAGCAATTTTCGGAGTAACAGAATTTTAATACTTTGCTGCATGATTGATTACGCATCAAGCGGTGCACTATTTGCACTTCAAGCAGTTCAGCATCAACGGACGCAAGCAGGACACACCAAGTTGCGCACGCTCTGCTGCTTCCTTTGCTCTACACTATGCAAAATAGTTTGTTGAATAACTTTGGTGCTTAGTATCCCATTCTTGTGATAGAAATAATTAAGACCGATGCAATCGAAGAGTATTCGTTTTATTTATTCCAGCCTGTTTTCTATTCATAACTGTTGGTGAAGGAAGTGGTCATTTTTAAACTACTTTTAATCAAATCAATGAGTCATCCGTATTTCAAATTTGGTGACACTAGATACATGTGTAAATATTCTTCGCGAATGAGGGGTACATAAAATATTTATATAAAACTATTTATACCATTCGTACCAAGTTTGGTTACATTGAATGAAATTGCGCCCATGCGGACGAACAGGCGGTCAGTCAGCAAGACAGACATTGCATTAGCGAAATACTCGTATACTCTACTCCCATTTTGGGAAACAGAGTATAATAAATCTTAACTGCGCATGGTACTAATTTATAACACAAATTCGGTTTCCCCAGCTAATGCAGTCTTCACGATCGACGCGTTCATACAGTAAGACAGCCAGACGGACATTACCAAATTGACCCGATTCTTGTTTCGATCAAAGAGGTTTATCTCTTCCTGGTCTCTTCAGTTATTTCAATATCCTTTGTAGGATTGAACATTCTGTCCTCGGTCTGAACTCTCTTTCATTAAGAGAATTTCTTCGGCTGCATGTTGGAGTTTTTACAGCAGCCGCCTTCTGAAATCGTCTGCTTGCTTCCGCTGCCACTAAACTGCCTGAAATGCAAGTATGGGTAAGATGGGTAAGGATATCTTTAAGTGGAGCACACTTGACAGAGTATTGATACTTACTGTATTCCCACAGGCAAGTTCCCTTTTCCATCTTATTTTCAGTTCGAATCTTTTCAGATTGTTCGATCCCGTTTTGGATTGAAATAGCAACCGCATTTTGATTTTGAAAGAATGATCGTGTAGTCTTATTCCAGCCGCCCAAAGACAGTACTTTTGAATTTATGGAATCCAGAACAGCTACCAATTTCGATCCCGAATGAATTGATCGCAATCGGAATATGTATTTGAATGTATTTTATTATTACCTGAAGTTCCCTTTCCGCAGCTTATGCAATTAATAATGAGGAAATTATGCAGTTAGGCGTCAAAATGTTTCATCATTTAGTTCTGTCAACGTCAAGGAGAATGAAACAATTTGTTGCCAGGCCAACGACTGGGGAGTTGGGCATGCATTGAAGGATACGAGGGAGAGCGGTTCTGCAGCCACACCCTGGCCGCGAAAGGCAGGATCCAAATGATGCCAAGCCGCATGTTGACTTAACGTCCTGTCAACGAAAGTGTGGTGTCCTGTCTGCACTGATTTTGCATTTCATTTTTTCGCGCTTTTCGTTTTTCACACTTTATGCATGAAGTAATATTTAATGCAAAAGGTGCCGAGACAATAACAACAAAAATTAAGAGCCGCAAAAAAACATGTGAGAGTTGTCTGTTTGAGAGTGTTCGACTGGGCGATACCCTGTAATGAATATCTTAGTATGTTACACATTCGACAGACGAACAGTCGGATAGCTGGACAATGCCTTGATTAGTTCATCTGTTAATCAAGAATTTTTTCTCTATACTGTGGAGGATTGAAGATGCTTTCTGCATTTTACATGCTTTTGCATCACCTTATTATACCCTTTTTACCATTTTCAATGGGTACAGAGCATGCAAAAAGAAAGACATAAAAACTCGGAGCTCACTTTAATTTAGCAAATGTCAAAATATGCCAGAGCGTCGTTTGCGGCTAACGTCCTGTAGGAGTCACGTTCTATCCTTGTAACATTTTTTTAATAATCTAAAAATCTTTGAATGCCACTACCTCCTAACTCCCAAAAATTCATCAATTTCGTTTTGGGACTGCACCCGAGATTCACATTTGCCCAGGAACACAACGTTGACAACCCCCAAAGTAGGCAAGGACATTTTTCGACTCCTGTTGCTTTGGCATCAAACCAAATTTAAGCACAAAAGCTCTTTTGTTCGGGCTGACTAGAGTTGGCTAGTGTTTCGAGTGGGCTGGGCGGGGGTTGGTGTAATCAGACAAAATCAGACTTTCTGCGAATCGGATTAGGATCGGAGAGATTAACGGATACAAATAAATGAACCATATGTAATGTAGAATAACTTGATTTTATTGTACTAACCTTAAAACAAAACTCAGATAAATAAACAAGCAAACATAGTAACTTTGTTAACGCTGCGATATTTGGTTATTAATTCAAACGTTTATAATCAATTAGGCCCAAGCACCACGTAAGTCGTTGGGTGGTTTTATTCTGTCCATTGTTCCAAAGGGATGAATATAATTGTTATAGGTCATCAATTGGAAGACTATGTAGGTGGTGGACAGCACGGTCAAGTATATGAAAAGTGATATACGGAACTCATTGCCACTCATAGAAACATGGAACAGCGTGCCGAAGAAGATGACAAAGAAGAACGTATAGGCAGTTTCCGTCTTGGAAGTACATTGTATCTGTGGATTTGAAAACGAATACCTATAATAAAATCCCATCTGAATCAAGCGCCTTCTTACATAGGTGTGCTTGTTGTAGCATTCGTGCAGGACGAGCCGAGGCAGGGCGGTGTACACTGTGTGGGTGACAATGCTCATAGCTGCCCCATAGACCGCATCGAGCAAGTTGTATCGTATAAGGTAGACGAACAGGGTGATCATCGAGAGCATTTCGCCGGAGCTAAAGAACAGCAGTGGTATCATGTCGGGAACCGGAAAGGAGAGGCGCATGCTCAGATACTGCCAGAGCAGACTATCGATCTCCTCGATAAGGCAGTGCATGGACACAGAACACATGGTCATGCCAACTATGGAGTAGACACTGAGCCACAAAGGGCTGGGCTCGCGCAGCGCATGGGTGGAGACACACACCAGAAACGATATGCCCCAACTGCAGATTAGTACAGCGCACCAGGCCTTTGGCGTCGGTTTTAGGCCTATGAACATAACCGGAAAAACCAGAAAGCTCATGCAAACCACGGGCTTGCACCAGCCATGCATTTGTCGCTCCTTGTCAATCACCGGTATCGTATTGGCCAGTATGAAGTAAAAGGGGAACTGCGATAAGGGTGTACGATTCAGATATAGGTTTGAATATATATATAGTCTATATAGTAAATATATAACAGGCTCGACGTTACAATTAAGGAGTAGCATAGAAACATTAATCTGAAAAGCATTAGCTGGTAGTCTAACGTTCACTTACGAAGATGATTGTTATGAATTTGTGGCGATCCTTCATATTGGCAAAGCCATTCACAGTTTGCCACCAGATTCCAAAGCTGCTGAGATCTTCGCGCTTTGGAGAGAGGCCTGTCAGATCTACATCGCTTGGCAGGTCATGAAAATGATCCGAATTGGATAGTTGGAAGCTCGCTGTCTTATTCATCTGTCGTCGCAGATTGCCATAGGATAACAGGGTGATCGAGACCAAGACTACCACAAAGAGGCATAAAAAGGTCCACGCGTTGATTCTGAGTAAATGGGAATCATCATATGCCAAATCGTTGCATCCAAATATATCGTATTTCAATTTGACCACCCAAATCAAGTAGATGAAGCCTACAAATATAAAGGACATATTGCCCCACCATAACACCCCATTCACATGATATCCGTGCACGCAGAGTGCCATGATTCCCAGTAAGAAATAGCGTAGAACATCGCCAACCACTCTTGAAAACTCCAGAGAAGCCACATAGTCTTTGCTGTAGAGACAGGTGAGCCCGGAGTTCAGATAGTCCGGTATAAAAACACAAATGCCAAAGTACACAAAACTATACGTAAATGATGATATGGGCAACATCTCCATTAGCATCATATAGTTGGGAAGGCAGCTAGGGATAGCAATCGAATTGGAATTGGAGTTTTAGAATAGGCATAGGTACTCGTACTTACAAGTATTTAATGATCATGTAGAGAATGCAATATTGAACCATAAGGATAAAAGCCACGATGAAAACGTAGCCACTGTTCCAGTTCAGATCAAGGCTGCAAAACAGAATCTTCAAGTAGTCGATATAGTAGACAAAATATGAACAGCTGGGATTATCGAAAATAAATTGACACATCTCGCTACTGCTCGGTTGGAATGCTTGAGGATAATAGCAGTTGCTCTGAGATTGAAGTTTATTGCAACATAGAATAAGCTTAGATTTGGCAGAGACCTGCATACTAACCCCATTCCATGGGCTTATGAAGGAAACATCAAGACGCTTGACACGTCGCAAGGAGTCATTGTCCCGGCCAGCGAGCTCGATGAGATTCAACTCTAACATGGTTCGTTATTAATATTAACTAAAAATACAATTTCACAACATTTTATGAGTATTTTTATTTTGAAAATGTTAGAAAAGCCACTGTGTTTTGAATATATAAAATAGTTTCGTTTTTTTTAACGGAAGCTATATTTGAAATAGGTTACAGAGGTCCTGTGGACACGTATACTCGACTAGAGCAATCTTATTTGATTATGTTGATAAAGGTAGGGTCAGACAGGCTAAATATTTGTAGCAAAATGCCTACAATTTTGAACACAAAATGTTGTGAAAATCTGTTTTGTCACATTTTGTGGCAAACATTTTGTATTGCATTTACTCCTGTCTGACTACAGTGTGACCACCCTGTTACAAAATAAAAATCGTTTGCGTACGTTTGTTCTTATAAAACAAATGCAAGGACAAATCTGTACAAACATTGTCAAATGTAGATTCTTTGGAACACGACAAGCAAGCCAAATCTCAATAGTCCGGTACAGACTATGGTAGATACTATGAAGGATGCTATAGATACTGTTCAAAAAAGCTCTGACTCCTTCAATTAACAATAACTATAAAGCATTGTTATCGACAAACGTTCACATTTAGGTTGCAAACCTACATATATTTGTCACTAATGTGTGACCAGTACACAAATTGCTTGCATGAAAATGGATTTTGTGGAAATCGGCGCTGCCAACTTTTCCGATGATTTTGACATACGTGTGAGTGGCAACCAAAATTAAGGCTAAATTTATGTAGTTTCCACAAAAGAACTGACACTCGATTTTGCTCCAAATATTTAGCCTGTCTGACCGTACCTTATTTTATTTTTTTTTTTTCCATATATTCGGACGTTGATGTACTAAACGTGCAGTACATTCAAGTGGCCCAAACGACACCAAGCACGGGCTTGTTAACGCGCGGACCCAGGCAAAATGCAAACCCACCTCCCGCTCGCGTAAGATACCTATTTTGATGACAGATTCGTTTCCTAATATCCAGAATTATGCTGACAAGGAACTGGCCTCATCTGTGGTGGTGCGGTTGCTTCTACCTTAGCCGACTGCATTGAACTTACAAAATTCATTGCCCTCGGGTCCTGCACATGCCAAGCGCTGCAATTGCCCCTCCTGAGCCAACACAACAAAGGGCAGAGCCACGTACAAGTACAAATAGAAACATAACAAACACAAATACAAATGCCAACAGTAAATGAAAATGTCATGCAACCAATTGGCAACACCACTGACCCCTGTCCATGCGCAGGACAAATGGCAGTCCTTGAGTGCAGGCTCGTGTCTGCGCTTCGCTTTGGGCTTTGGTGGTTGCATTCAATGCAGGACGATACGGAAGTTGTGTTTCAGCGGGAAGGGAAATTGGAAATGGGCACGTTCGTATAGGTGGGTAACCCTCCTGGGAAGACAAACCGGTTGGCTGCCGACACAGAAGCAAAATTATGATCCTTTGTAGGCACGCGCATAGAGCCTGTTCCCAAATGACCTAAGGTCAGTTTTAATGTTGCGGAAAATTGTACACGGCTCATTCACAAATTGATCAACTTGAATAATGAGTTTAAGGCAATCACACACATGAAGACTGAGGGCATTGAAGTGGTCAGTCAACCCATTTGATTACCACACACGCGGTTGGTGGTCAGTAAATGGAACCCAGTTGTTTGTGTGTTTTGACACATACTTAAAGCCTGGATAAGTGGACAATGGCCAACCGGTTCAGAATCGCAGTAAGATCGAAGCTGTTAAGGGGTTTTCCCCCGCGCTTAAACGCAGTCAACCAAACGAGTTGGCGAAATGTTGAAGCATCGTTTGGCGGCCTCGCCAGGAATCACTGAGACGCAAGCGCTAGAGAATGCGAGCCTGGTGAAAGGATATGCCTGAAAAGTTTTAGCAAAAATGTGCTACACAAAATTGGAATGCAAATGAGCGAAGCTGATACTTGAAGGATAGACCTGCAAGTACAAAATAAAAATCACAGCACAAAATTAAACTCTGTAAAATGGAAATAATATAAAAAAACCCTTTTTACTTTGCTTTGTTTGCAGTCTCATTTTTTGTGCGCTCTTACATAGTTTTCCGCGCTTTCTATTTCAGCGCACATTTTATTTGACGAGTTTTAGTTTACTCACTTTTTTTTAACATTTTTTATTCATTTTCATGCTTGTTGCTAATTAAGGACACGTAAACAGTAAATTGGTTGTTTTTGGCTTTGTTGTTGTATGCTCTTTCGGGCTGTTAAAGAAGGTGTCCTTCAGTCTGCACTGTGCGAATGTACCCTATGCAAATGTGAAAATATATCTTTCATCCTGTGCTCCCACTACTAAGAGAGTTTTAAAGATATCTGCGAATATAATCCTTTTAAGACACATCCTCTTATTCAATTAAAGAAGTTTCAGAACTAAGCTTACTTGCAAAAACGTATGTACTTAGCCAAATCATTAGTACTTACAGAGCTGTGCAGAAATGTACTCATCTTAAGGCTCAACTTGGTTGATTCCCATCTTTTTTTACATAGCTTACTTTTCAAGGCAGTTTATCGGCTTCAGTTAATCGCCAGTTGCAAAGTCTGAAGGCAAAATTACAAGCACTTACTTAAGCGGCCCACATTCCCACTCCCATTCAGCAAGGAGGCATGTACTCGCATTGTATCTGCAGGATGTGTCTTGTAACTGACGCGTTAACAACACTCCCATACAAACACACACACCGGCAGTCCCGTCTGGAGTTTAAGCAATTTCTTTTTTATTTGTTGGCCCAACAGATTTCAGACAACTCCCGGAACAGATACGCAAACCCAAAACCCAACCAACTAACTCCTCTTACGCGTATCTCTGCGTGCTCGTAAAGGCGAAGCGCCAAAAAGTACGCAATGGTTTTTTAATCGAGCGCAACATTTATTGCCACATTACGTGTACGTAGTACGAACTTTCTTGGATGGAAAAGTTTACCGTTTACCGTTTGCCGAGCCGTGTGTTTACTTTTCGCTGGTTTTGCAATTCTTTTCGGGGCACGCAGCTGAGAAAATTGCTCAGAGTTGTTTTACTTACGATTAACTTATTTCCGTGTGGCAATTTCAAGCGGCAGATTTTGATGGGCATCTTTTGCAGAAAGTATAAATAAATTTATGTGCTATTGAGGACTTACCTGGTTTACGATTTAACGAGGATTATATAGTTATTGAAAAGCGAAAGGAAATAGTTTTTACAATTACAAGTAACATAATCTAAGCTCGCCCTTGCCCACTTCAGTTTCAAGTAGATTGTATTCTTTTGAAAATTGACTTTGGTTGGCATTTCTTGTTGAATTTCTATTTTGAATTGTGGAATGTACGAGTATCACATTACCCGGCTGCCCACTTGGCTGTCAGCTTAGGACAAACAAACTTAATCAAATCTTTTGAGCAACCGCAGCCCAACTCAAGTCAAGTCAAGTCAGCTCGACTCGACTCCACCTCAGCCTCAACTTGCGTCTGACAAATGTCGCCTCGAGATACAAGGCTCCAGCTCCAAGATGCAGTTGGCCAACATCTGCAGATACTGCACATGCTCCACCAGGCAAAGGGGTGACCACAAGGCTAGTCTGCTGCTCGGCTCTTTCTCGACCTGTGGCAAGTTATGCGTGGCATGCAGTCGAAAACAGTGTCTAAGAAAATATTATTGCTGACTGTGCGTCGGGAGTTGGTGAATGAGTCGAATGATGTGCGACAGGCATTGTGTGCAGCGGCCTGGGACTACGCTGAGCCGTATATCTGTGAGCTGACAGGCGGGCAGGACGTGCAAGGATATGTGCTGGAGGTTGGGTCTTCGACCCTGGGCCCGACCGCAAATCAAACTCGTTGCAAAAGTTTTGGGCCCAAGCGTTGGCAACATGTGATAAGTTTATTGTCTTGCCGCATGACGCACGCACTCCCACTCATCCGGAAGGACGCAGTGCTAAAAAAGGACTCGCAGAGCATACGAAAGTATCGCATTTCATAACAGAAATATGCTTTCTTGGTCTATAAATTAAGTTGTCTCGCCCACAAATATTAATTGCCTAATTAGCATATGCGACTGACATGACCAGGACACAGGACACAGGACCCTTTACCGAATTAAGGACGAAGGTACAATAGCCGGTGACATGGCCCAATGTTTTTCTTTAAGGTCTGCTTGCTTAAGGCATGTGCTCTATATCCTTAGAGCCTTGGCATTGCTCACATGTTGCAAAGGACACGTGACTCTGTTTGGCTTGTGAAAACACCTAGAAATATCATTCACAATCGCAGCTAAGAACTGTCTAAGAAATGTGCCTGGGTTTGTCAGACGAATTGTTCTAAAGAGTTATGCAAGTATAACAGAAACGAATTGAATTAAAGAATTGAATTGAAATTGTTTTAATAAATAAATGCAAGCCTTGAAAACTACCTAAAACAGTTACTCATGCTTTTCGGTAGTTGATACAAATTTCAAACTGTTTTTGTTTGGTTTTTTATTACTACCTGACTGATCCGGACTTACAAATCATAACTGTGTAGTTGTCTTAAACTATTATAAATATATTTTCTGATGAGCTACCTGTTAACTCTTAACAGACATGTAATATAAAAATATAAGGACTCACAGCGTTGCCACATTGCAACGCATTGCACATATGATAACACCCACCAATATTATCAAAGAAAAATACAGCATTTTAGAATTTGACGACCCGTCCTGTCAACTAGTTAAAACAAAAGGAAATTCAACGTCTTGTGAACTGATATTAGTTTTGACGGGATCATGAAAAACCTGTAGTATAGTCTCAGTTTTAAGAATTGAGGAGAAATCTTAAGATATGCGGGCATTCTTTAATACAAGCTCATGACGTTGCTCATGCATGAGATTATCAATGTGAGCCTGCCCAAACCCCAAGAACACACCGTTGTCCTTTATTCCACTTTTGGGCCAAGTTTGACATGCTCACATCTCGTCATTATCAAACAGCGTTGCTGGCATATCCTTTGCGTCCTTTTCTATTGTGCGCTTCGTTTTGTTCTAATTAAAAAAAATACACATACTGCAAAACAGAGAAACTCGCTGTCGTAATTGAGGGTTGTTATTCATTTTGTGCCTTAATTGTTGTTGTTCTTGCCTTTGTTCTTTATGAGGAGTTTTTATTTTGGGAAGTATCCTTACGCGTATACGGCACTTTTTCCTTGTTGCAAATGTAGGTTATCGATTTTTGTTGTCGGTCTTGAATTTATGTTTAATAATTGGTGGCTTATGGCGCTTCTTTAAGGGGCAGATTCCTGGACATTTGGCCCTGAGCTGGTCCAGCGTAGGGCATAGTTAGCTGGGGCTCGATATCAATTACCATCAGTCCCAAGACTCTACTTTCGTCTCGAGGCGAAATAATCACATCATAATGATGCTGTTAATTTTAAGTCTGAGTAAAAAACTGTGAAGTTTGCCAGGAGCAAAAACAAATATATTTTATACTCTGTTTCCAAAGGAAAAAATAGTATGCTAGATTTGTGCAAAGCCTGCAAGTCAATCTCATAGTAAAAGTGTTAAGTTTACTTTGTTAAGCATACTCTCACCTTCGACCAACATCAAACGCCTATATCTTTAACAATCATAAAGCTAAAATTTGATATCAGGACTACTGATGATCTCCTTTAAGAATTGGATAAAAATATTCTTGCTACACCCTCGAAAATAATTAAAATAATTACACATTGGGAATAGTGTATATATTGGTGGACACCATCCAACTGTTTTTCTCTGTTTTTCACCCCTAAAAATTAGCAAAACAAAGCAAACTCGAAACAGAGCATACCGCAGTCGGGAAATTATGATTATTTTTTCTATTTTCCGCAGAACTCATGTGGCAAAAAGTTTGGCGACTTCCCGTCCTATCCAAGATACTCTGAAGAGGCAACCAAAAAAATGAACAAAACTTTTGCAAATATGGTGCATAAATATTTTCTTCGTTCGCATGAGGAGCCGCTTTCCTGGCAGCTGCTCCGAAAATGATATTGTATGTATTTCATGGCTGGAAGTGCACTTGTAACAATTTCATTAACTGCAAACGAAGCACAAGAGGAGCAGCCCCGTTGAGGATGTGAAGTGTGTACCCGTTTTAATTGCAGGCAGAGTCCACTGAAACAGCGGATGAGTCAAGGAAACCGCAAGATAACAATCCATTAACTTTTTGCCACTCAACTTGGGCAAAACTACGAGCGTAGAAGGAGCTCAGGCTGCCCAAGTCGAGCCCCAACTGGAGCCCCAACTGGAGGCACCTCAGGCAGTTGCTTTGCATATTAAATGGAAATCTTTTTTCCTATTTTCTGCGCAGAGTTCAACATTACTCGTACAGCTGCTGTGGCTCTTCATCAACCGTCAACGGCAGCAACAACAAACATAACAACAATCCGCGCAAATTATGAAGGATAAGCAAGGATACGAGTACACACACACACACACAAACACACAATTTATATACATATACAGTTCTTGCTTGTTTTTTACCACTCAAGGCAAAGCAAGTTTTTCCACTTTTTGAGTTTTTAAATGCAATTTTTTGTTTTTCTTTATTTGTTGGATTTTATTTTCACATTTTTAGGGCTTACAAATACTTGGAATGGGCAGCAAACTGCGGTTTGCCTGTTTGCTTTAAGGTTGCTAACAAAAATAATGTCTATAAATTAAAGCATGATTTGAAAAACCACGTCAGATCAATGGAATACAAATTTAATATGAAAGTGCATAAACTTTCCGGCTAAAACTTTCTATTCTCATAATTTTGTCAATTATCATGCGAAATAATTTTTTTTATTAATTTGGCACCGTTTGTAAAAATATTAAATATTTATTTTTGTAATTTTGTTGGGTTTGTTTGTCATATGAATTCTTAAAATTATATATTTTATTGAATGTTAGCACAGTTAGGAACAATAAGGGAGCATGTGTATTGCGACCTATTGTACAACCTTCTGAGCCTTAAGTTTACTCATCAGCGCTATGTCCTGCACGACTGCAAGGATGTTCGTCGTTTTGGGAGGTCTACAGTGTATCCACTGTCTACAATGTCCCATTCAGAGACCAGTGCATATTCTTAGTGCATGCTACTCCATTGGCATTATTTGCTCAAATCTTTTCAGATTATAGTAGTTCTAGAAAATTAGCTCGCCTAAGAATTGGTACAATTCGCCAGCATGACTGCATCATATTGTCCTCCTCTAACTTTAAGTTTTATTGTATTTTAGGTATATCATCCTGTCTCACAAAACGGATTTGGGCATACAAGGAGGTTTTGAATTTTTGCATACAAATTTATATAAGTCTTAAGTCTTGTTCTGCGAAGTTTTTAATATAACTTTCCTCCCTTACCTTTGAACTAATATTCACGAAAAATCCCTTTTGGTTTGATGTGTAAAAACAGATTTTAGATCTTTTATGGATCTTAACTCCAACTTGGTCTTTCTAAATTTTTTGATTAGAATTGAACATTTTTTCCTATTTCTGCAAGACACTACACATATCAAATTTCATGATTTTATCTTCCTTTAAGCAAACATAAACATACTAATTTTCGGCTCAACCTTAACGCCAATTTCCGTTACTCGAGTACCCAAAAGCATCATCTGTGGGCTCAGCTTCTCTAGTGCGACATCAACCCCATTAACCCTTTATGGGTTCATTTGAAAGAAAGTGAACGGGTGCGTTGAATGGCTGAACAGCTGTTCTATGTGTTTGCGCCTAGGATAATGCACCGAATGGAATTCAAAGGATCAGTGAGCATGCAAATTTGAATATATTACAAGAGCGTAACGAAGCGGTTCAAGGCAACGCGATCCTCTACCAGGATAGCAGACGTATATGCAAATGCTGCCTACCCCGGTGGCAGAGCTGATTCCATAACCCGAGTTCGCTCCAGACAGGATGCTGAGTGCGTGCCTCTAAATAGAAATTGAATTTGAAGAAACCCCTTGGAAAAGGTCGTCATTTGAAATGTTCGATAAAGCGATAAGGTTGTAATAAAACTTTCGACACGAACACTCACACACACATGTCCTTAACCACAGGAGATTAGTACGTGTACGATGTGAGACGCAGGTCTGGTGAGAACCCAAGAACAAGGGCCAGAAACACTTTCCGTTTGGGCGTGATTAATGAAGTGTTGACCAAATCAAAATTAATGCCAAACTTGTGCCCTTGTGATAAGAAAACTGACCAAAGTTAAGCCCTGACTTGGCAGCATGTGTAGAATTTACCGGGAAGGGGTGGCTGCGAACATGTGCTAAGTGGCATGTGGTCAAAATGGGACTCGGTCTCGGTCTCGGTCTCGGACTTTGAATCGGACTCCTGGTCAAGAATAGTTTCAATTTACGCCTTATGAGCAAACATTCATCAAATGTGCTTGTGCCACGTTACGTTTTGGGTCGGTTGTTTTAGCAAAAATGTGAAATGTCAAAAATACACACACACACACTCGCACAACCCACCCCACTGTTTCGCCCACGCACACATATTGAATTGCTGAGCAGCTGTTAGTGCAACCCTTTTCCAGGATAAAATGGGTTAACTGTCCGGTTGCGAGTTTGAGTGTCCGGTTTTGGAATAATTAATCACAGGCTCACATGCGATTTGTAAAGTTAATTGCCGTGGCGAAAGCGCACGTCGAGAAGGGTTTCTTGTGGTCCTGTGTCCAATTGAGGCATGGGGGGTGCGAGGGTCGACGAGTGTGCGAGTGTTGTCCTAGGTGTGCTCTTAAGTGCTCTGCATGTCTTCAATTACTGACAGTTTAGCACATATTCCAATTGCTGTGAGGGTCAGCTCGAAATGCTTCTAGAATCTTTTGCTAACGCATTTAATATTCAAACCCGGATCCTTCTCCGCCCCTCCACCCTTTTTTCTACTTGTGCAAGCATCTGCAGCATCCTTGAGTTGACTGCAATGTTTGCTGACACTTTGCTCAAAATGTGCACGCGGTTGCCTGCCTCGTTGCCCCCCTGAAACTACACGACAGTCAGTTATCCTTACTTCACTGGATGCTGCATCCTTTGAAGTGTTTCAACTGCAAAAATGTCATGAAAAATTCATGCCATGTACCGCAGCAAGGTGCTTACCTGGAAAAACAAACATAGACAGTACAGGATGATAATAGTGTTTGAGTCCTTAAGCTACCACATGCAAAATGCAACAGATTGTGTGAAGGTAGTTTATACTAATGCAGTACTGGAACCACACATTATTAATATTTACTATTATCTAAGTATTAATGGCTGGCATCAGCTCACTGATTATTCTAATATAAATTGAATAGAGAATAAAATATTCAGTAAATTAAAATTCATAAGGATGTCTAATTATTATATCAGTCTAATTGCCCGCGTACCAATCTATTGTTTTTTACGTTTAATTTTTGAATTCTGTGTGAATTTCTGAATTTGTACAAACTGAATCACAAACTGTAAGTTTTCTCTTAGCTTTCCCATTTCTTTCGACACCAGCCCAACAATTTAAGCCCATTTAAATTATTTAAAATGCAAAACCAAACGGCAGACAACACAACACATAAATCAAATTTCAATTTCGCAAACCTTGCCCAATAATTCTTAGGGCAAAAAATTTAAAGTGGCCAAACAAAACAAACGGGAAAAGTTCACAAGTCATTTATTGATTTTATTACTACTATACGAAACTTTGTCAACTATTTGAAATGGGCTGGGAGAAACTTTACCGGAAAACAACAGAACAGTAGCCAAGCCCCGGGCATGACATTCACAACATGTGTGGGAATTAGTTTTCACTTTTAATTTGATTTTGAAAATAGTTTTGGAAATGCGAAATAAACGAGGAGAGAAGTTATCTGGTGTGGGAACAGAATGTATTTCAAATGTTGAGCCCCCCAAGGGATGTGAATATGATATGACTTGTTATTTTATTGTAATCTTTTGAGTTTAAACTAGCGACTATTAAAGCATTTTATCACTTCTTTAATTCAGAGTTGTACTAACAAAATTGAGAAATTATTACCAACTTTTAAATTTAAGTTTACTTCTGAAAACACCCTCTAACTGACTGCCCCCAATCACACTTTCAACTTAATGTTAGTCATATATTACTTTCAACATTAAACCTACAAGTATATTGTTATTTTATGTAGAACAATTACGCACGATAAAAGTATAATTAGAATAATTACCGAATTTCGCTCATTAAACTTGAACTTTTATGAGAAACTCCTTTGGATGGTCCCAACACGCAAACAGGACCCATGCAGGCATAAATAATAAAAAGCAATAAAACACAAAAAAATTTCACACGAATATTCATAAATTAATCAAAAATATTGTTTACCTACTGTCCAGCGAGGGGAATGGGCAACTCTCCGCCCACACGCGACAATTGACCCTTTTGTTAATTAAATTTCAAACAATGAAAGGACATTACGTATATGTGAGTCAATTTCTAGGTGTGTGTGTGTGTATGTGTGTGTTGTCAGTCATGATATGCAAACAAGCAAACAAAATGTGAATAAAACTGTTTGCCCAGCTAATAGGGAAAGTATCGCCCGTCTATGTAGATATATCAGGCCCGATAGTGTCAAGGTAAATTTGGACTAGGACCTCCGGCTATTCAGGGGGCAACACAGCCAAAATTGCTCATAAATTTTGTGCACTATTTTGGGTCGAAATGGTTGAAACAAAAAAGGGTTGACGTTGACAGGCGGCGTGGTCGAGGCGGTAAGCAGCGACACCCCCCGAGTCGCCCAACGAGTCCGCCCATATAGAGAGCTGAATGTCCTGCATATGATGTTTATCCAGTGTCGTCTATTAGCCCACATAAATTATTAACGCGCATTTTCAATGTGCATGTAGTTTATTAGCACTTGAGACTTGTTTCAGTTTGGCTTGCTCTGCGTGTTCGTGTCCTTGTGTTGGTGTCCTTTTGGTGTCCTTTGCATGTTGGCCTATTGGAAAATTACCCATTCTCCGTCTCTATATTAGCTGTGTTTGTCTATTTGTATTAATTTACATACGACACGCATTCTCGCACTTCGGCCGTTTGCTAACCCATCCGCAACCAGAAGGATACCTCGAAGTCGCGTCCTGTCTCTGGTGGTCTAGCCGTTTATGAAATATGCGTGTGCCCAAATGATGAGCGACTTTCAATTAGCAGTCTGCACTTGGAAATGGCAATTCAACTGAACTTGAATTGGGTTCTGTTCATGGCTGCAAAAAAAGTTGTCAGCGGTTCGGTTCACTGTTCCGACTAATGTCCCATCTTTAAGTTCGGTCCCTATAAAGTAGTAGTGCAAATGTAAACTCCCAACTCAACAATTGCGAGTCTTTTTATACTTCATATGGACCACATTATTATGTAGCTTCTTTAGGAACAATCGGACCAAAATTAAGTTTTTGTATAAAAAGCATAACTGCAATTTTCGGAACAGCCGAAGATAGACGTCCTTTCTTCTTTTTTTTTTGCGTAAATTTTGAATAAACCCCCGCTTTTGGTAAAAACGGTTTATTTGGATAATTTCTAAGAAATATCCACGATATTTGTCTATTTATTCGCAAATTTCAAGTCGATCAAAATAAACACAAAATTTAATCAAGAAACAAAATTTGAAATGGGCTTTGGGAAGCTAGCTAGCTCTTAAAGTTTTCGAGAATATATATTTAGACCGACAGACGGATGGTCACTAGATTAAACAGAGAGACTGTATGTCTCCTAGATCGACTTGCTGTTAATGCTGATCAAGAATATATGTATGTATTTGAGCTGTCGAAAATGGCTAATTCTGCCCGTTACATACATATGCACAGATCTAATACCTCCTTTTATCCAATTTATAAGTACAAGGAGCAAATTAAAGCAATTTAGAGATGGCGCCAGTTTGGTACCACGTAGTACCTAAGGATCCCAGTTTTGTAAAATGTTTTCCAACTCTGCACATTCTATTTATATGCCATATCCACTTGCAATAGTATGTATGTATATTAAGTGCCCCAAATTTAGTATTACTATAAATACAAGTAAAATATACTCGGCCAAAAAGTAAATTCAATTTAATTTGCATAGATAAAAATATCACATAAACTATATGAAACCGCCCTAGAATAAATACTCGTAGCTCCCCGCAAACTGGAGTCAATAAAAGTGCCACAGAAGTATGAAATAATATTATCAGATAATTTCTTTGGCCAAAATGATATCAACGCATTTGGCTGGGGCGCTTTAAGGTGGGTGGCATAGCAACCGCGGCAGCCCCAGGAGCACACCACACTGACAGGACAACATGCCCATGCCACGTTCCAAATCAAATATACGGCCATGGTACGGAAAATAAAAACGCGGACGCTGGCGGCCCACATTAACGAGGGGCAGGACATTGACCAAGTAAAAGTAAAAGGAGCCGGAGGTGGGTGTAAGGCTGGAGCAGCAGCTTCAGGAAAAAGCCGGACAACGCTGAGAGCTGTCGTAGCTGCCGCTAGTCAATAATTCAACTTATCACCGGCGGATATTAGAATGGAAAACCCAAAGGACAACACATCCGGCGCCTGAAGCGCGCATCAATAAAAACACATTTGAATGCCTGCCTTCTCAGGCCCCCTGCGCCCCAGTGGAAACCTATTGAGAAGGTGTTCATGTCTATCAAAGGCGTTGGCGGAGGTGTGGGGCGGACAGCCGGGCGTCCACTTTGGCAGCATCTCAAGCAACACTTTTCAAGTGAAAACCTCGCGCACTTCAAGTCAAAACTTTGCTGTGTTCGTATTCCTATTCCTGCTCCGGAGGGTTGTCTATGCTTTGAACTTTGAATTTGACTTTGGGCTGTGGTGGCGCATCTTGCAGTTTGTCAACCCTCCAATGCTTCGACTTTATTCAAATTGTAAAACCGTAAAAAGCAAAACAAACTCACCCAAACTACCAACCCTGCAAGTGGCAGGCATCTTAAAGAAAATAAAAATGCTAACCTGCCAAGTATTTACTTTCTTTCAGTTCGATCTGTATTTGAATTATTTTTTCGGTTGTCCTGTGTGAGGCATCCTTTAAAGTGCCGCGCTGCTTGTAAATATTTTTCTTGAGCAAACTTTTTATTTGGACAGCTTTTAGACAGAGTAATATTGAGTTTAAAGATTTTTAAATACCCTAATATGATGAAATGGATAAGTTTCCATTTATTCTTAAGGAAGGGGCTTCTTCAATTTTGGCACTACTCGATATTTAATAAAAATACTAAGTACACAAGATTGTATTAGCGAATATTGTGCAAATTGCAGTTTAATGCAGTAACAGTATTATCAACAGAAGAAAAAGATGAATATTGAAAATCGTTTAAAGTCGAATCATGAGTCACAGCTTTGAGAACCTTAGCTTAATAGACTTTATATTGAAGCTTTATATACCTTTTGCCAGACGAACGTTTAAAGATCACACATTAAACAGAAATTGCATAGAAACAACACGAAGTGCATATAAAAAATATGCTAAATTTGCTTATTTAATGGTTCTGTTGTACAAATTGCTGGCAATAATACACATACCCACATCCAACCAAATGCTGGCTGAGTATCAGCGCGAATCAGTCAAAGGTCGTTAATTTTTAAAACGAGCGTATAAATTTCTGAACATGAAATAAAGCGAAACAGCATTTTTTTGTTATTGCACAGGGGACAAGGCATAAAATATGAACGGCAAATGGCGTAAAGTATTTGAAATTTCTAAGATTCCCGTTTCTGCAGAACAAAAATACTTACCAAAGTGTGGAATATGGCGTCCCTTCGCATAAGTGAAACCCCCAGGCAACCCTTCCAGCCTGCAATGTGCTGGCCACCCTCAGGCCAGGCAAGGAAAAAAACTCATATGCATACTATTTCCTTCCCCAAAGTACAACAATTTGCTACAAAGCTTCTAAACATTTTCATCTGCCTACGGGGGTGGCCAGCATCCGCATCTGGAACTGTACATCCGTAATGTCGTGTGCGCCATTTTCATTCACGTTTCATAAATTTTATGTCAAGTATTTATAAATCAAATATAGCACCGGCATGTGCCCCCCACCTTTGTTCCTTTCGGTGGCAGGTCCAAGATATCCCAAAACAAACAGCTTTTCTGCACACTATATTTTATTTTTGCTTGACTGGAGCCCTACTTACTTCCGCTTCCGTTTTACAAGTATTCTCCATTAATATCGCACATTTACTTGTTTTTGCAAAAATATGCCAAGAGTATTGAAAATTAAGAATTATTACAAATTTTTAAGCAATAATTCAGCAATGCTTTCGCGCAAGCGAACTTGTGCTAATGGTAAGGAATAGATCTAAACAGAGAATTTCAAATCCTATCCTATAGAAACTTTTAATATTAAGCATATCAAATTATTTCTATTAAGGTGTCGAAGGCTAAATTCTCTTACAGTAATACTACTATAAAATTTTTTTAATTTTTTCGCTCATCATAACTATACAAAATATTTTTATACAAAATTCAATTTTCGAACATATTGGATATACTAAGTATATCCAATTTTATTAAATTTTGTTCAAACTATTTAAAATTTTAAACAACTTACAATTCCAGAGATTGGTGTAAACGCAATTCTAATATTCTGTTCCCGAAGGGAAAAAAAGTATATTTGGTTTGCGCATTATCCGTCTGTCCATATAAACGCAATTTTTTCCACACCCTTGAAGCTAGTATACCCTCAGTTCATAAAGTGTATTTCGATGATAAAATTTATATTATTTTGTAATTTTTACTTCCTGTACCCATAAAATGGGTAAAAAGTTTGAAATGTAGGTTCGTGTATAGCAGGCGCAGGTCAAGCTTATTTTTGTCAACGATATTGCTCTATACTCCCGATATTCGATAAAATTCGATTGTATAGTAATAATTTTCAACATATATCTTTAGGCACTCTTAATCTACTGTCCAAATTTCAAGACGATCGGATAATAAACACGGAAGATATTCAACAAACAAGATTCAGTGCTGCAGAGCGGGGGGACGAATAATGCTTTGCTTTCGTTGTCGCTTGTTTGTATGCGTATTTGTGTATGTGTGTGTATGTCTAAGTGTACAAAGATATGTTAGTTAGTTGTAGACCTGGATACAGGGAGTTTCGAAGTCGGGTATACTCGAATATAACATTCTTACTTGTTTTGCATACTGATTTGTGCCAGGTGATTACAATTACAATAAATATAATAATTTATTCCGATTAATGGGTACAGAGTATAACGACAGAGTTACTAATAGCCGGTTAAATTAAGTCTAAGCTGAAAAATATTTAGTTTGAAAGCTTAAAGCATTAATTATACATGTAATATATATTTTTTTATAGTGCAAAATGCAAAAGCTAACCCCATAATGAACTCCTCAATCCCTAAATTTAGTGTTGACCTTTGGCATACATTTAAAATACAATTTCTATACATATTCTAATTGCTGTTTTGAAATCTGCTATAAAAATTGCAGTTTCCCGTGTGGGCTGACAGTTGTCAGAGCATCGTAGTGGAATTATCAGATTACAAAGTACAGATTTTATAATGGCTCGATTGGCTGTAAGTTGTCTTAAGAAGTTATTAATTTAAATATCCATATGTATGTATTTTTTGCAGATAATTTTCTTGTTACTGGCCCTCCTTTTTGGCAACTCTGTTGCTGTGATTGGCGAAGCGATGGTAGTCTCAATATTAATTCTAAATACACTCCTTGGCTCCAATTTTCACATGATGTCAGCTTATGCGGCCGTGGCTCAGGCTCCATTACCTAACCCCTGGCCTGCATTGTCTACACCTCCAAGCGAGATTGGAACTTTCACAAAGCCTAGTCTGAACTCGTTGAGTCCAATAAGAGAAGGTAGTGGTGAAGAATATGCACATGACTTGTCAAATTCAGTGGAAGCCCGTAACATAGAGAAACGATCAGTGGAAAAATCTGAGAAACAAGATTCACAATCAACGAAATCTCATGGAGAAGATGTCGGCAAAGATCAGCCAGGAGAAGAAACACCATGGAACCAGGACTTTCAAAGCCATTTGATTGAAGATGCTCATGATATTGCTCACAGACTGATCTCTGAGCTAAGCCTTCACGTGGGCTTGAATCGTACAACGCTTGAAGATATGTATAATGGAGGAGATAACGCGCCAAATATTACAGTTGTTGTTGATTCCGTATTGAAACACTATGAGGACCCAAAAGTCAATTTGGGTGTTATGGCCCACTTTAGAACTTTACTCAGTGGACTACATAATGTGATGGGTGGTGGTAAATTAGAGTCATCTTCAGAGGAAGACAATTCATCCTAGGTGGTCAGATATAATTCTGAGGTCCGATTATCCTCAAGTCACAATACTGTTCGTAGGAATATACGAATCATACCTTTATCATTCGTTTTCAGATGGAGACTGAAGTGGTTACATCCGAACATCACCAACTGGGAAGAATAATACTTACACATAGATATAACTACACATAAGTACATTTAATTTTGATCATTGTTCGGGACGCTTTAATAATGAATTCTTTAAACAATAAAAATAACATATGACTATTATTTAGAGCAATCAAAATATATGAATATGTTTAGAGAAACTCAATCCCTGATTGACTTCAGGTTATGAAATAAGTTAATACACGATATGCAATTGAAGAAACTTTAACCTCATTTGAGATTTAAAAGCCTTACGATCTATTTCGGCAGTCGTATTCCACATCAGGAATTCAACAGCTTGCCAATGTTTTAAGTTTAGAGGGCTTTTACCGCTGATCTTAAGTTTGAAATTTATTTTAGATATTTTGAGACATACTTGGAGTCTTTGGAGTGCCGAAGCTATATACCCTAACAGAAAAACAAACAAAACAACAAAATTTAATTTTTGTCTGATTGCTGCTATGCGAGCGATTTTGATAAAATTATAGGAAACTATTTAAAGTATAATAAAACATTCACGTAGTTTCGATAAAATATTTGTATAAACAAAAGTTTGATATAGTGATATAGAGTCCGATTTTAACCAAATTTGGTCAGATTGTATAAACTCTCTAGAAACTCTGTTTGGGAAAGTTTGGTAAGGTTATCTAATAAACAAACGATGTTTCATACGAAAACATAGTTGTCGACCGATCATTCCAATGGCAGCTATATGTTATAGTGGTCCGATCCGGCCGGTTTTGACATATGTACTGCCTGCAGTAAAAAGAAGGGTCTGTGCCAAGTTTTATTACAATAGCTTAAACTGGGAGACCAGTTCGGATAGAAACAGACGGACATATCGACTCGGCTGTTCGTGCTGATTCAGAATATATATACTTTGTTGGGTCGGAAACGTCTGCTTCAGTCCATTACACATTTCCAGACAAAATTATAATACCCTCTGCTAGGGTATAAAAACTGGCTTTTAGGTTGGTTAGTTTACAAGGGAATTGTTTAGAAACGATACATAAGGTCGTCATTTGATTAGGAAACAAACTATTTGGTAAAACAAGTGAGAATGCTCTCTCACCCTATACCCACCAAAGGTCTGAAGGCTTTTTCGAACATATGTAATTACATTAAAATAAAGTTCACCTGCGTTTGATATACGTTTGCCTAGTTTTTTTTAGTATCTGAGTTCATTCGTAGATGTCTCCCTTAGTCTGGTACGTGCTTCTGCAGTTTTATTAGCACCTTTCACACATTTAATATGGAACAGGGCGTGAAATACTAAACGATCTTAAGAACTTAAGCCGGAGATGTCGGTTAATCTATTATGGAATATTATAAGCATGGTAAACGCAAATGTTAATGGAAGTGTAACCCTGTCAAGAATATTTTTCACCCTACATTTATTGCTGTAAGTTAACATTTGCATTTATATTATTTTCAGTCTTTATTTATTTTGATGAGACTTCTGCTATAAGAACTTCGGTTTACTGTATGGAACGACAGTTGTCAAAGTCGCGTAGTCGAATTATTATAGTCTAAAGTACAGGATTTGGAATGTCACAATTGGTAGTAAGTTCTTTTATTAAAATGGATCCAAAATTTAAAAGAATTGTAAGTCCCGAGAAACTGATATATTTGTCTTTGGGCATAGGATCCAATTTGTAGTAAAACCAAGTGAGAGTGTTGTGGTCGGAAGCTCCCGACTAATGAATACTCAAATCCTACTAAAGGGATCGGGCGTGGAGGCGATAGATATTTAGTTTAATTTTATGTGTACATGGCATACTCTTTCAAGAAATAGGAGTACTTACATAAAATGTTGAGACCCAGCTTTAGGGTTGTAGAAGCCCCAGTTTTAAAGATATAGCCTTACTTATTGAATAATTAAAACTGTTAGATTACATGTCAATATATTAAGTACTTAAAGAAAAGTACCTCTCAAAGAGGTTCTTTAATTTAGGTAAAATTACTGTGTGTCTTACAACCCGTTTTATTGAGCATTTGTCTTAAAAACACTTTTACTTAACATTTCCCTTAAAAGAGTATTACTTAAAAATAGGTTAACTTAATTTGTTTTTGTGATAAAGCGCACATTTTTACATACGAAACAGTTAACAGTTACTTGGGCTCGAATATCTTAGTCCATACTATAGTTATTATTGTTTAATGTGATACCCGTAATAATATATAATATATTCAATTTTGCAGATAGTCCTTTTGGTACTGGCCTCGTTCTGTGCCAGCTCTGATGCAGCCGTGACCGATATGCTTCAGCAGGCAGGAGAAGCAGCGAAAGCATTGGAAACCGTCGGCGCGTTTCCCGCTCGACTATTGTATTCATTTCTAGGTACAGGCTCTTATGACGAAAATTCAACGCTAACACGAAAACGCATAAACGCTGTGGCTAACGATGACAGTGATATGATAACGATTATAAAGAGTCCACATTCGTCTCTGAAAATGTCGCACGGATCGTTGGAAATGGATAGATCACGATCTGAACTCACAGCAGCAGCAACGACAATGCTGGGAATTTTGGCAGGTCTTAAAATTCATGGTGGTCTTCACGGTTCTATTAGTTATGAGACTAACCCCTATAACTACTTATTAACTTTGCTGGGCCTACGTAATCCCACACTTGGCACTGCAATTAGCAGCATGATTGCTCAAGAGGGTGAAGGGGAGGCTATCGGATTGCCTGGAGGATTATCTGGTGGACCGGTTATGGGACATGGTGACGGATATGGTGGCGGACATGGTGACGGACATGGTGACGGATATGGTGGCGGACATGGGGACGGACATGGTGGCGGACACGTTGGCGGACAAGTTGGTGGAATGCATGGTGGACACTCTGACGGGCATGCTGATGATCCGTATGCCGGCTTTCCGTTTGATGGACTCTTTGGCGGAGATGACCACGTACATTTGGAGAGAGTACCTGAAAACCCGGAGATCGGATGGATTGATTATTACACACCCTGAATGGAATTCTGATTGAATTCTGCCAAGTTTGGTTCTACAGTCAAAGGTGACGTAGCTAATTAATTTGCTAAAGATCATGACTTTAGAGAATTGTATTTATTGGGATATATGTAAAGCCAATAAATATCTAAGCATCATTCAAAAATTATTATGTAATATAGACAGTTTAAATTCACAACAATTATAATGTCATTGAAATTTTACCAAGATGCGTTAATTGAAAAATAAACATGATGATTCCAAACTTATATTACAGCTACCTCGGTATCGTTTGGCGTTTTATTAAAGCAAACAGAGATTAGATGAAATACCTGTATAAACAAAAAAATTGTATCTTGTACAAAAGTAATTTTTTATTCGAGTGTTCTTATGTTAACTGTACGATATAGTGGTTTGGTTTGAACCAAATTTAGTCAGCCTGTAGAAAACATATTGAAACTCCGATTTGGTATGTTTCGTCAAACTATCTTTACAAAATAAGTCAGAGTGTCCAAGTCGACTACGAGGCTGTGTGTACCCTGGTCTAAAATTTGCAAACATATATGAGATATACATCGCAGTACACTTACACATACACAAACACGCATACACCTTTGTGACGGCGCAGTACAGTGCAAGCGAGGCATTTCAAGTGTCTGCTGCGCTGCTGTTCCCCCGCTCTGCAGATCTGAATCTTCTTTCGTGAATAGTATCCGTGCTTATTACCCGATCGTCTTGACATTTGCACAGTATTTTTAGAGTAATCCAAGTATTATACAAATCCCAAGGTTAAATCTTTGAAATTGTTGTTGTTATACGTTTTTATGATTTTTGGCGGTGCGGAGGAGAATATCTGAAATCTTCAATAAAGTTGATCTGCGCTCGCTATATACGAACTTACATTCAAAATTTGGTGTCTCCACCCCCAATTTAGCAAAAGCAAAAAATTTACTTGCCACCCAGGCCCTCTGCCGTAGTGGCACAATGTGCATGACTTCACGAACTAGCTTTGAAGAAGCACAAACATAGGAGTACTGCGCGGAACCAAAAAAAAGGGTTGCTGTATATACTGCCCAACTACTGCAGCATAATGCAGGCGAAAGTCTTCGCAATACAGAACCAGCAGAAGCTGCTCAATCTATACCAACCAACGGATAAATATATTCGTGGACAGTCAAGTGGCAATCAAATCTTTGCTGGTGTCTTCCATTAGTTCCAAAATTGTTTTGGCAAGCAGGACCTCATGCCACGAAGCTGGGTATCTTAACCGAGGATGTGAGGAACCAGGAGTTGTACTCGTAACGATCAGAGATCGATTCTTTAACACACACTGACTCACATCTAATGTCCCACCCCAATGTTCTGATGGCGTTTGCCAAGAGCACACGCATTCTAGAAGATCAACAAATCTCCTAACGACCTTCAGCATCCGGCGACATTAAGGACCTGAATGGTCTTTGTGCGACTACTACATGGTGGTCACCGGTTCTACCTAACCCAACCTAAACTCTCTGCCCTGAAAATCAGGAAAGTCTATATCTCCCACACCTGTATAGATAGAGCTCCCAAATTTAACAACAAAAATTGTAGCCCAATCTCATGCCCTCCCCGCAAATAAGCAATATATATATCTGCTAAATCTATATACCTTTACGGGTGGAGTCCGACCCCACAAAAATGCAAAATATAACAAACTGGAAACAGAGTATTCTGCAACATTCTTACATTTCTTTAATTTGTTTATTCCAAATTTTAAATAATATTTTCCTGCGCCCTCTACAAAGGAACCTTCATTGCAAATTTGGAGAGAGTATCCGAAATTTGCAAAAAATACATAGACTGCAACTTAAATAGCGATTGGGAAAAAAGTAAGAATGCCTTAATCGAGTAAACCCGTTTACGAGACACTATGTATAAAATTCCCAATCACACGTTCATACAGAAACACATCCAATATTCAGCAGTCATGCAAGCAGATCACTTCAAGTAGTTGCTGCAGTTGGAGATGGTGGTTTTCAATATTCGAAGTAAAGTTGACCGCGACCGTTATACACGAACCTAGATTAAAATTTGGAGCCTACATGCTTCCATACCTATTTCATAATGCCTAGAAATTATAGTGAAAAGATGTTTGTGTGTTGGTTTAATGGACTAGATTTAGATTGGAAACTTTTGGAAGTCTCTGTGATTTGACAAACATTAACCTTTCATTGTTTATTTAAATTTGCGTGGCTTTGTTTAAGTAAAGAATTTTTATAAGATAGCTGACTGTAAAGCGTAAGCCTATAACGAACTCTAAAGGTCAAATCACCCGAATAATAAATAAGGCAATTTTTCAGCTGCGAAGCTTGTGTAATATTTACATATTTTAAATCAAAATTATAATTGCGCCGAGACCATAAAACCTGTTGCTTTATATAGTGCTGTTCGTCTATCGTAAAGCATCAGTTGTGAAGTAATTCTTGCAATGATGCGATTCTTGGTAAGTTACCTCTAGGATATGAACTACCGATTTTTAAAACTGTGTATTCCTTCAAAGATTCTCATCCTATCATTGGCCCTACTCATGGGCACCGCCTACGGCAGTGTAACGTTTTGGATGCGCCTCCTTGGTGTCGATCCAAATCCTACTCTGGCCCCTATAATAATTCCGCATGGTGGTTGCGGCTGCGCCACCTGCGGATCGTGTGGTGATCCTTCAATTATGGGTTGATAACTCATTGGTACTAAGATCAGAAGCTTTTTAGCGGCATCTATTAAAATGGATCGGTTCGATTATTATTTGCGTATATACCAAGTGTGGGTCTGTGTATGTTTTTCAAATAAAATTAAGAGCCAATGAAGTCTCGAAGTTACTGTTCTTAAGGGCCGACGAGTTTTGTATACATTTTCAGGGATGCAACACAACACATCGTATAGAAGAAAGCTGAAACAATTTTTACCTGAAACGACATGGATTCAAGCATTGTTGATATATTCGAAATGTTTTCATATTTGCATATGAAAAGCATTTTGTTACGGGAAATGTTTCCTGGCATATAAAAGGCATATCTCAGTGTGGCGTTTTGTATAATACCTTAAAATATGCTAAATTATGCACATTTTTTGCACTTGCTGAGCTAAGTATTTGAAACGCAATAGAAATTGGGCAGATTACGGCATCAGTTGTGCCAAATGGGAAAGGGTTAAGTCATAAGTTCACCAACAAAATTGCTCCCCATTGACCTGGACCGACCATGCCCGCATTGATAAAACCCATTATATTCATTATGAGCACCGAAAATGGTCCACAACAATGAGTGTTCACTGTTGTAGGCCTGAAAGAAAGGCTTTAGTTGCCAGCTTGAATGCGTAATGATGGGTCGGAAATGCTCTGAGCCCCCTCTGATAAGATGACACAAAATGTAAAAATTGACACATAAAATTTAAGATGCCTGCCGGTCGCCATTTTACTTTTACTTTGCCGCAAACCGCCAACACGCGCCATCGTCATTCGCATCCTTTCGTCCAGCACATCTCCCCCGCCACCGACGCACTGCCCCAGTCCCCCACGAGCTTCTGCCGCTGACTCTCTGTCTTCACACAGCTTTGTTCACCCACTTCGTTAGCTATGTAAATGACTTTGTTTGTCTTTCATTGTTGTCCTCTTTGCTATCGCTTTTCCCAGATAATTCTGACGACAAGCTGGCAACGCTGTTATCGCACACAAACATGCACACACACACACACACACACACACGCACATACGGCTCACGCATGTTGACTGCTTCTCGCGTAGGCACAGATTTTTAACCCTTTGGCCGAAACGCCACCCCAAAGTCGAAAGACCTTGCTGTCCCTTATTTACTTTCCATTTATATACGCACACACACACACACACACAAAGAGGGGAAATTTTCACGCATGAAAATCGCGTTTTTGTCTTTTACATAAGTCGTTGCTTGGCTGTGTGTGTGCATTTTGCTTTTGTATACATACATATGAACTTATGTATATGTGTATGTGTGTGCGTGTGCGGATGCGTGTGTATCCTTTCGATTTTCCCCGCGTATCCTTCAGTTTTTTGTCTCACAAAGATTTTTCGTCACTGATATTTATGAAAAATTAGTAACATTTCTTTGGGGTAAACAAATTACGCGTCATCTGTTCGGTTCGAAACGCTCCTCCATAAGCGCGAATTGGAATTCTTGGGCTGCTCGATAAGTTTAATTAATGCTTTGGTTATTTGTTATGCGTAGCATTTGGGACTACGTAAATAATATGCACTAATGATATCAATAAATTTGTTTGATGTACATACTCTTATAAATATACGTGAAGAGCATTTCGTATTCTGCGATAGATTTATTGAATATTGAGTATTAAAATGTTTGTGGAAGTATTCGTTGCCAGTTTATATATATATACCCTTGCATAGGGTATTATAATTTTGTAATTAACGCATTGAAGGAGACGTCTCCGATCCCAGTGGATATAGCGATGTCCATCTGTTTCCATGCTAACTAGTCTCTTAATTTTAGAGCCGGATCGGATCACTATAACATATATGAAGGTGTTGTATGAAAAACATTTTTGTTTATGAAGATAACTTCATCCCAATCAAAGTCTCTGCACAATTTATACATTAGGACCAACTTTGGCCCAAATCTGACCAATATATCATATAGCATCCATAGGAAAAATCGGGTGAAAAATGAGCTTTTGTAAAAAAAACATTGCTTCAAGGGTATATAAAAAGCTTCGGCACGACGAAGATAGCCGTGCTTTCCTGTTGAATATTTCCTCGTTCACATCGATTGAAATACTTTGCTTACACTGTCACTTGTATATTTGCATATGTGTCGGTGTGTGAGTGTGTCCGGGTGTATGTGTCCAAATATGTGTTTGGGTATATTATACTTGGGTATAGGGAATCACGTAGTCGACAAGGACACTCATGCTAGTTAAAGCTATTATATTTGTACATATGTGAATAATATGCATTTAGCTACCTCAATTGGCAAACTTATCAAATCAAATATTCAATAGTTTTTCGGAACTTAGAATGATTCAAAATTCATTAATTCAGTCCGAAAACTGTGTATAATTTTGGAAACTGAATTAAAAATCATTATTAAAGAGATTCCTGCATTTCCAAATTGAAGAGCGTTTAAGTCCAGCATAGTATAATACATACATACGTATCATGTTCTAACTGCAATATACATTTATTAGTTTTGGGAAATTGCTAATTTACGGAGCACATTTTCTGGTTTTATCATAAATACCTAACTTGCTTATAATTTGTTTAACAAAAATTCAAGTTTTGACTTTTTACTTTGTATTCAACATAAGTATAAGTATACAGAGATATAAAATTTGCAAAAAGTCCAATCAACTTTCCCTTATTCGACTTATTCGATTCACACCCCAAGACTCTGCATGTAATTAATGAAAATTGTTCGTTTTGTTAAATTATATGTACTTCATTCGAATTTGTGCGATGCCAGCCCACAGTTGCTCTAAGCGAAATGTAGAAATTTAAAAGAAATTATACCCCAAGGACAATCTCGCTGTGTATCGTGTGCTCTGCTCGGAGATGTTTTCTTGTATTTTCTATATTCCGCTTTGATTAACATTCGTCGCCGGAATGGAGCTGTCGCTTGGTCTCTTCGTCTCCAGCGACGACAATGTTTTTAATTACTTTTGGGGGTAGTTTGGAAATTTCCTTTCGCTTGCCAGACACATTTTTCCTGGCCATCAAAGAAAGAGAAAGCCGTGCAAAGTGCCCAAGCAAACCTATCTTTAAGCAACGAAATACTCTTGAAAAGCATTTTCTTTTTCCAGCATATGTTGCCCAATAATCCTGTATGCGGACACACCGCTGACCACTTGGCCGCCCCGAGGCGTGCTCAGGTGTTATTCAATTACAACCTACCATTTATATGTGTTGGCCAATCGAGGCAGATAAAATAACACAATCCTGTTGACGAGCGTGCATAGCGTATGCCCTGGGGCTCATTTTGGCACGGATCTAACCACTTGACCATGACACTTCAATTTTCCCTATGTATTTTTTTGCTGACCACACGAAACCGGAAATAACATAATTGACCTCGGGGAACGCACAGCAACAAAAAAAAGGTATCATTGCAAATCGCATCAACTGACCAAAGCGGACCGGACCGGGTCTTAAGTGATTTGTATCTGCATCTGTTGCGCCGGACAACAGACAATGAGGGTCGGGGTCGCCGCTGGTCAGTTGAGTCCTCCTCCCCTTGCAGCAGGGCAGAAGGACAGTGGCCACATTTGAGTCTCCCTTGTTTGTGTTTGTTTGCCTGTCTCTATGTCCGTCCAGCTGGTCAGTTGGGTCAGTCGGTCGACTCGTTGTTATTGTTGTTGTTATGTCTTCGTGTCGCGTGTGTGTTGTGTAAACAAATCAATTACTGACGCTAAATGCATTTTATTTATGCGCACTCAAATTTGAATTTTAAATTAGCTGCCTCTCGGGTTTTTATGGTCAGCTTTGTTCACACCTCGTTCAGCCACAGAGCATGTGGTATTCATGTCCGAGGGGTCAATGTGTTTAACGGCAACTTAAGTGGGTTTTAAATAGCTTTATGGGCTGGCGTAATGCTAAAGGCCTAACAATATAATTAACCTATTGTGTAATTGTGGAAAATCAATGGCAGTTTGAATACATATAAGTAATCGTAGATGGGAAAATGCGCACTGTCTTGTATCAAAAAAGGTTATGAGAATGAATTTTGTTGTAAATGGTTTTAAATAGTTGAGTTGATTTTATTGCAATATTGCAAAGTTGGTTGAAACTCACGAAATTTCTTAATTTCCGATTTCGATCAAATCATTCGGAATTGTATTTGTTAGATGATCTGAAATTTTAACACAATGATCGGTCGACTATTTGAAGTTTTCTTTGAAAAGGTAATTCATTCAATGCTGTGGACACAAAATCGAGAACGATTCCAATTGATAAGTAATCTGAAAAAGAAATTTACTCCAAAACAGAGCTAATTATAAGGCTAATCTACTTCGCACTTCCGTTTACTTCTTACGAAGGCTTATTATCATCTTTCATACCATCACTTGGCCCCTTTTAATTGCTGTCAGCCACAAGTGATTAACATGCAATGCACATGCAGCTCCTGTACACATCCCGTCTGCATCCTTTTTCATTTGCATGACACCTGCCCCTTCCACACGCCCGCCAGTGCAGTGAACAGCACTTGAATGCAGCCTCGATTTGCGGCTTCAAGTGCGAAATAATACTTTGCAACGGCTCGTGAGCTCTTGTCCTTGCGCTGTGCCCTGCCTCTGTTGCTCCTGTGTTGATTGCATTCTCGTCGGGCGCCTGGCAAATGCCCTAAATAGTCCTTTATTACAGTCAACTGTGAGTGAAACGAAGTGCAGCAGCTCCAACTTCAGTCGTCGTGTTTATGCATATGCAATAATCCTTGCCCTCACCCTCACCCTCACCCTCGCCTCTCTCCACAAACACACACACTGCAGTTGCACATGCAGTGCAAGCGGTTGCATTATCCTTTAGAATTTGAATGCGCTTTGTGTTTTATTTTGCACTTGAATGCGCGCCAGGACGGGAGGACGCAACAGGATGCAGATGCGCTGGCTGCACATGCCGCTAGCTGGGGTGTGGCGGGGGGAGGGTGCGTCGCCCGTCGAGTTGTGGCTCGCCTTTGAACATCACACGGCACCTTTGCAGTTTTCACACTTGGAATCGGCGCATCAGGTGGCCACTTGGTGGGGGATCTGCGAGAGGGAGGGCACTTTCAAGTGATTAGGCGGCCAAGTGCCGCAGGATAAAAGAACATGCCACAAAGCGCTTTAGATGATTTAATAAATTAACAATGAGGATTTGTGAAAATAAATAGGGAGTAAGGAGTGTGTGCTTCTGAGCGGGACAATCAGCTCATCATCTTTTCGGCTAGGCTGCGCACAACATTCTCATCGTAGTCCTCAATCTCGTCCTCCGCATCGTCTATATCCACATCATTGGGCCTTACAGGATATCCCTGTTCGGGTGGCACAATCTTAACGCCATGGTCACCAAATAACAGACAATCAAAGTTCCTAAAATAGAGTAGAAGTATAATGAAAATGTATAATTTATTTGAATGTGAAAAAAAGTAAGAATAGCCTAGTCGAGTCTATTCGACTTGGAGACACCCTGTATATAAGTTTGATATTCCCAAACTCATTTATTAACAATTTTATATCATTTAAAATTTAGTGTAAAAAGGCAAAACATATTTCAGATCCGAGAATATACAAAGAATACTGAGAATTCAAAGAAATACAAGACAATCTGATGTAGAAATATACTATAAATTACCGGAAAATGGGAAAATTACTTTAAATCAGGGACCGTAAATAATGATTACGTACCCATTTTTTTAAGAAAAAAATCATAATGAACGATAATTGATAAATGAAAAAGGACAAAACCTAGCGCATCCTTGTTGTCAGGACTATCCATAGCTGCAATGATTTTTATTTTCTTAATTTATATAGAAAAACTCAATAATAAATATTATTTTTCAGATTTATTTTTTCCCTTAAAAATAAGACTTATTTTATTTATATATTTTTTCGCTCAGAAATAAAAATTATTTTTTGAGTTTTAAATTTCGAAGAAAAATAACGATTATTTTTTGAGTTTTATATTTCGCTTAAGAACAAAACTTATTTCTTGAGTTTTATTTTTTTTTGCAAAAGAAAAAACTCAAATCTGTATTAAAGTAATACTGCATTATTATTTTGTATTATTTGAAGTGTTGGGCTCAAAAAATATCAGAAATTTTTGAAAACATTTATATTTGGTATTTTTTTAGTATTTTTTAGATGCAAAAAATACCAAAAAATACCAAAATTTAGTATTTTTTCGGAAATCAAGATACCAAAATTTAGTATTTTTTCGGAAATCAAGTTACCAAAATTTAGTATTTTTGGTATTTTTTGCATTTAAAAAATACTAAAAAAATACCAAATATAAATGTTTTCAAAAATTTCTGATATTTTTTGAGCCCAACACTTCAAATAATACAAAATAATAATGCAGTATTAATTTAATACAGATTTGAGTTTTATCTTTTGCAAAAAAAAATAAAACTCAAGAAATAAGTTTTACTCTTAAGCGAAATATAAAACTCAAAAAATAATCGTTATTTTTCTTCGAAATATAAAACTCAAAAAATAATTTTTATTTCTGAGCGAAAAAATATATAAATAAAATAAGTCTTATTTTTAAGGGAAAAAATAAATCTGAAAAATAAATTTTATTTCTTGAGCAATAAATAAATTCAGGAAATAATGCTTAAAAGGCAATTTTTTTAAATATAACTTATAACCGTTACGGTCCCTGCTTTAAATTACTAAATAAATAAGTATGAATTCTCTAGTCGAGCATACCCGACTACGTGACTCCCTGTACCCAGGTCTGCAATTTCCAAACACATTTTCGTACACTTACACACGCACGTACATACACGAATACGCATATACAAGCGATAGCGCAGGCATTTCAAGTAGCGGCTGCTCTGGTGCTTTCCCTCGCTCTGCAGCTCTTAGTCTTGTTTCTTGAATAACTTCTGTGCTAATTATCCGATTGACGTTAAATTGGCACAGTAACTTAAAAGTGGGCCAAGTATTAAACATGTTGATTTTCAATGGTATATCTTCAACTTATTGATTTGTGGGGGTTATCTGAAATCTGAAATACAGGAACCTTCATTCCCAAATTGGTGTATCTAACTCTTATAGTTGCTGATAAGCTCAAATATTCTTATATATTCTTAATCGAGTCGAAATATTCATTTCTGTCTGAATCGATCTTAGAGACTTTAAGGAAACAAAATGGAAAATAGTGGAGTAAAAATCACAATCTTCCGTAAATACCCTAGACCTTTATAACTGATAAGGTATTTATAGCAAAGTTAGCACAGAGTTAAAACTTTTAAGCAAACAGCGGAGCGGAGGAGCTGGCATTTTTACATGATATTGTAAGTACTAAATAATTATTGTGGAATATACAGACCATGACAGGATATTTATTTTCTTATCAATAAAATATCCTTTTAGGGAAATTTGGAGTACTCACCGTTCGAAAAGCTCGTAGCCCTGGAACTCGCCGGACATGTACATGCAGACATGCATGTTGCGACCGACAAACCAAATGTCGTGGAACTGAATGCAGGCGCGTGCAAAGTTGAACCGGGGCGGTCTGAAGCAGAAGGGTGGAGGGTTCTGGCCGGATACCTTGCGGCGGAACCAAATGTTGTTGTTAACGCGCATGCGCAGCTCAAAGGAGAACTCCTCCGGGCGATAGGCAACCTCAGTGCAGCTGTTCATGCCAATGACGGCTAGAAAACCTGTGATAAGTTGGGCAATTATATATTATGTGTAGAGTTTGATAGAGCTGATAGTTATTAACCTACCCGCACAGCATTTGCAGAGACCCGTGTCGCAGTTGCAGGGTATGCGGTTCACCAGATTGTTAATGGTTAAGTTTGTCAGCCCAAATTGCCTTGATTCCTCCTCATGAGCTAGCTGATTGAGCCGATGATTTAGCAGCCCCAATTGCAGGGCGGCATCATAGGCCAAGTCCTCGGCAGGTGGCTGTAGGGGCACTGTGGGAGAATTGTGAATGATTTTCAATGGTTACGAGAGGATGAGCTGTGAGCGTGATAGAATGTATTGTAACTTACAAGTTATAGTTAATATACAAATGCATATATACAAATCACAATTTAAGTACCTCAAACATGGTTTATAATATCATCATTGAGTCTAAATTCCTTGCACCCAATTTAGCAATCTTCTGGGTCTTCATTATACAAAACGAGCTTCCGATAGAGAAACTTCTTTGACAAATCGAGATTAGTAGCTCAAGTTCTCTCTAAAACCCCAAAAATAGACAACTAGATGATCGAAAACAACAGCTTAAAAATAAACAAAAATTAACGATTTTTGCTTAATCATCTTCGACGAACTTCCGCATTTTAAACAGTTCCGCATCAAAACAACTGACGTAGCCGGCAATCGTTAGCCCAAAATGAAAAAAAAAAATGAGAAAAATATTCATCGCCTAACAGTTTCAACTATTAACCTTGACTGCTTCCATATGAGAAATACTGAGCAGAGCTAACAACAAGACTTGTGAGCATTTTGATGTAAATGAGAGCTGCCAACCGGCCCATGCACTGCAAGCGAAGCGGCTCGGAGCGGAGCGGAGCGGAACAAAGAGTAGTCATCGTGGTCAAGATCATGGACAAGAGAGAAGTATAGAGCCAGAGAGCGAGAGAGTGACAAAAAAAAAAAAAAACTGGTAACGCATCTGAGTTCAGTCTAAATACGTAGTTGAAATTCATATATCTCACTCGCGGGCTTGACTCTTCACAGCACAATAGATATAGATAGATAGAAGATTTCGATGTTTTGGGGAATGAGCTTGGTTGGTAGATACTAGATAAAGAAGAATGCTTGTAAGCCATGTAGAAAATGTGCCTTTAATACGATTATTGTGCTAATTTGTTGAAGCAACAAGAGACAATGCCAAACACAACCTTCAAGTACGGTGAGAACGTGGACTGCCGATTAATGTTTGGATGTGAATGTGAATAATGTGGCTTATAGTCGGCATTCGCTTTTGTTTTATCGGTTTTAGCTGTGCTATAGATGCAGTTAATCGCAGATTGGCATTGGGTAAACATCACGTCTTTTAGTGTAACTTGTTATGGCCCTTACGAGCTCTACGCGGGCTCAACTTTGATATTGTATAATGTTTAATTGGCGCTTTAGAGTTTTATGAGGTGCTTGGCACTCGTAGCCCTGATCGTAGATTGTGTTAGATTGTAGGGTAAAAGAATTGCCACTTTGCCCACACTGGTCAGGGTAAAATGCGCATATCAAGGTTAAGAATAAATTAATGAATGGTTGAAAAGTTCACGACGTAAATCAATTTTGCTAACTGAATAATTTTCGAAAGACTAACATATTCCATAATCTTAAATAATTTGGTTGAGTATAGAAATATTTACAAAATATAAAAAATAATTTAAAATATAAAATAAAACACCATCACGTATAAAGAATATTACATATTTATTTGTATAATTATAGTATCAAATTGCCTCTTTAAAGTTATCACAAAATTGCTCTACGAGAATGTGTTATACAGGTACAAGTTAAAATACTATACAGTTAGATAAAGAGACTTATTATTAATAACTATACAATCCCATTTAGCCAATCACATTTGAACTTAAATAACAGTCTTAGTATAGAGATATTTACAGATTGAGTTAAACATTGTGGACTCAAAACATTTTGTATATACATACATAATATTTACATACTCGTATTTCAATTTTCAAATTCGTTTAGAAATGCTCGTTTAAGCCCGTTTCTATGTTAGGCAGACATTAACAAAGCGATAGAAAATGGGCATTGCAAACGGATTGACAAAGTTAACAATTAAATAGTAGAAATACGACATAAAGTAGGAGTTCTTTGTACTACCGGTATCCGATTTGGAGACGGCCAAGAGGGAGGCGACGCACAGCAGGTAGAAGAACAGCCGCGAATGAGAACTGGCCGCTGGCATTTTGATCTTTTGTTGAGGAACCCACGAAGGTTGCTGCGAATTCGTCTTTTGATTTTTCGATTTTGCACGCTTTGTTTGAGTTTCGAATATTTCGGGTTTCTTGGTTAATGCTTTATGTGAGGTGCAGAAGTAAGATTTTCTATAAACTCCACAATGCACGCAACTTTCGCTTTCGCGTGATAATAAAAAGAAGTCACTAGCCACGAAAGTGTGTTAAAGCCAACTTAAAATCACTTTTTGTTTCTATATAGTAAGTTGGGCACTCGCACATACGCACGGGTGTCTCTGGTCTACGAATTCACACTTGAGGCGGCACCAGCTCCAGCTCCGAACGTGCTAATGGCTAAAATACAACTGGCCAAGAAAACGGTAGCGCATGCGCATGCTAAGTGCCAACAGCAGACCAGATCAGAGCAGAGCCAGAGCCGGGCCCAAACCAACCAACCAGCCAGAGGCCATCGACAGGCCCGACTAAAACTCAGAGGTAGACATGGAGGGAGCTGCGAGTGGAGACGGCAGAAACGTCGCCTCTTTCGATTGACAGTTTTATGTTTGTCTGATTTTAAAGCGAGCGCTGAAAACCAGTATTTTTAATATTATTTTTTTCGTATGCATATCTTTAAACTGGAGCCTCGTTCGGGCCTGAGCCTCTGTTATAATTTCTCTCAGAGTCGCCCCGTTCGACTCTCACTTTTCACTACTGTCTGCCGGTCGGTCTTTGAAATACTTATATGAAATTTTAATTAACCTGTCACCTTAAATGGTGTTGTACTCTTGGCCATCGCACCTCTCAGCATCGATGGCCTCTTTGGAGTGCTCCCATCGCAACCTATCAAACATTTGTTGCGACTCTTGAATATCTCTGTTTATATGGCCTCCTTTCCATTGAGATCGGCTGGCAGCACAGTTAATCAATTTGTGTGCTTACTTGGGAATTCTGTTTGGACTTTGTTTTGACGTTTATTCAGTGCTTGAAGATGGCATTTTGCATTTTGCATTTATGCCAACTGGTTCTATGGCTGTACAAATTACTTAACAGTGTGCGTTGAAAGTTAGGCTGTGTGCTAAATTCATTTGAGACTTTGGCAGAGTTTTACTTGCGATTCAGTTTGTAAAGTTGGTTCCCAAAACATTTGTTTGAATAAAGAGTAGTTTATTAGGATTGTACAATGTCCGTCTGTTGTTATAGCAATCATATTTGATATACTCACAGTTTATAAAGTGTTAGGATCTCTGTTACACACCCATCCACTCCCTAAGCATTTTAAAAAAACCTAACCTCCATATTCCCATTCCATTTCCATTTAAAATTCGTCTTAAAAGCTATTGATTTTGGGTTTTCAGTGGAGTGAAGCCCAATCGAACATAACCTTAAAGGCAATAACGATTTCCATTCCATTCAAAAACGGATATTCATAATCGATAACTAAACGGAATAATAAGTAATGGGATATGGGAGTATGCTCCCTATATTCCCAAAATCTTTATAGCTGGGGTCTCCAAACTTGACCATCTTGACAGATTTGAAATACTTTTGTTAAACCGATTTCCATTGCCACAAATAAACAACGGATAACAGACTAAAACAGAGTATACCGCAGTCGGTTCTTACTTTTTTTTTTTTAAATTTATTCGATTTATATCTTGTACACTTAACGTCTTATGTATAGACTTTGGCGTTAAAGTTTTATTGCCTGTGGATATTTTTGGAATCTGATTCATTTAATTTTTCTTGCCACTTAGGTCTTTGTATTTAATGGTGTCGTTCTACATTTATTTAAACCGGCAAGTCATTGCCTGGGTGTGTTAGTATTAAGGAGATTCATTCGCACATTCCAAGCCGGTTTGCAGAAAGTTTCGCAAACTAAGAAATGATTAATTAAGATCTTTTTTCTGGTTTCAAAGATCGCACCGCCTGCTTTATAGTATGTCAACAAGCCAGTCAGCGAATAAACATAAAAACTAAGAATTTCAGAATGATTGTCCCTGAGATACCCTGTTAAGCTTAAGAAAATAACTAAAATTTGTAGACTTACTTATAAACTAATAATTATGATTCTCATGAATATAAATCATTCAGAAAACTTGTAATTTATTGTATCTTTTACAGTCTTTTCTTTATAAAGTGTATGGGATCGCATAACAAAGAAATGTGGCCTTTAATTCGATTACTCTTCAAAATTCCGTGCAGATACTAAACTTGTTGTAGTCGGAATAACAGTATACAACAGTTACGCATAAATTATACAAAATATACACAATAACTTTAAGTTATTTATTATGCAATATTTGTGCGGTCATTATAACTAGCAAACAGTTTTTTTAGTTTTTGCTTCTGTTTTTTTAAATTTTTTTTTGCATTCATTTATCGATTTGTTGACATTGACTTTGTGAGGCGTCTGCCAACTGAATTTTAAATACAAAATTTGTCTTTGACATTTGCAAGAAGCGGAAACGTATTTAAAATATACACACAGTATCTATCAGAAGAAGAATTTAGCACAACAATAACACCACTCGACAACAGAAGAAGAATTTAGCACAACAATAACACTACTCAACAACATTTTTCATCCCATACTTCATTTTTCATGTAGTTAGTCGTCCACGTAGGTAAATAAATAAAAAATATCTTCAAAGATTTTCAATAATATGTTTTATACAAATTTTTCGGTTAATTCAAAATAATTCAATCTAATTAAAGTACTAAAAACTTTGCTACAGCACTGAATTTTATAAAAATTTCAAATTTTTTTTTGTAAATTTACTGCAATACAACAAAAAACAGGAAATTTACCATATTCGATTTTGTCAACGAGTTTAGTAAGTGGTACTTTCTCAAGAATCATCCAAAATAAAAGCAAAATTTTAACCGTGTCAGTCATTTTTTGTTTTTGCATTTAATTTTTTTGTTATTGTATGAACAACTTAAATTAATCTTGAACTATATTTACAAGAACTACTTAGCCAAAAAAGAAAAGAAATAAGAAAATTAAGACTGGTTAATGAGATAAAAATAAAATATTAGAATAATAAAGAAGAATAAAATAAAAATATTTACAATAACCTCCTTGCAATGTCAATCGGGTTAGACCTCCGAAGACTTCTCTACACTTTAACCCCTTCCTTTTTGCGCTGCTTTGTGTCGCCTTGCTAAAGGGCTTACGTGGGATTGTAGCCGCACTAGGTAGTCTGCGGCCTGTCCATTTAAGACATCACTAACTTTGGGTACACCGAGGTTTTTTAATGTTTGTATGTACCAGGGGCACCAGTTATTAACCGTAGCGGTTTTACTTTAAATACTCGTTTATTTGATAGGTGGGAATTCCCAGCGAATCCATACACCTGCAATCCACATCGCCAGGTAGTAGTAACTCAGAGTGGGTGCTCCGGAGGATAATATTTTGCCAACATTTGTCGACTAGTGTAAGTGCGCAGGTTAAAACGCATCGCATGCAAAGTAAATTCCGTTAATGCGGCAAGCGAGTTGGCCAACTGACCAACTGGCAGTTAAAGCTTGGACTCCTCCTGCCCCACGATTGTGCGGCAAGATTCACTAGCGCCATCTATTGGCCGGGTAACGAGCACAATGCTGTGCCATGTGATTATCAATTTGTTGTTGTTTCGATCGGGATTGATTTGTGATGCCAAGTTGCTGACCACCCCCACCAAAGGAAAAAAAAACAACAAAAAAACAGAGCCCAACAGCAGCCCCAACATGACATTAGAAATTATTTTGGGCTGCTGGTTGTTGCTTTGTTGCGAAAACTTGCACGTAAATCATGTGAAATCAATTTCTCTTGCACAATTTTCCACTTTTGGCAAATATGACGAAAAACCAAAGACCAGAGACCACGCGAAAAGTCGTGAGTAAACATTTGCTTAGCTCGATCCTCGACAGGCTTTTCCAATGTGATCGCCGATGTTGTTGCAGTTGTTGTTGCTGTTGCAGTACTTTGTTGTGGTTGCTGTTGTTGGTAGCATCTTGCGGTCTAATAATAGCATGTTAACTCATAACATGCTATCAATCACTCCAAAATTTGTATCTACCTTGGAAACTGCGGTGGGTTATGCTCGGACTCGTTATGGGAGGCTGCCCATAATTCGCATGTGAAAATTGGAAAATTGTTTACCAAGTTGTTGCTGTTATTGTTGTTGTTGCTGCTGGTCAGCTTGGATGGAGTTATCGTTGCATGCATGCTCCAAAAATGATCGAAATGTGTGTGTGCTGTCGAATTCCAGTATGATTTATGGGCTTTTCATGGCGCCAGTTGTCTAGACTGTATTTTCTATCATAATTATGCATGTGTTGCAGATCAATAGCTAGAAAGGTATAAAATTACTTTGGATAAGTTCATGAGAAATTCGTGCTAATCAAATTTATACATGAACTATCAAAAAGAAAAGTTAGTATGTTTTAATCTTACATTTTTTTGATTAATTTAATTTAGTTATTAAAGTCCTTGCAGGTTTTTTATATGCGCTGACACTTTTATTTTATACTAGCTGGTAAAACGCCAGCGTTGGCCAGTGAAATATTTAGTTTTAAGTGCATTATATCAATATTATTTGACTAATTTCGTCAATCGTAAGAAATACACAAAAACCCGATTTTAGTCACATGCTTTATGACTTTTTAAAAATATTTAACACAATTATATCCATTGTTAAAACATAGCGCAACTCCACACTTAACGCATTCTCAAAGTCAAAAATTTGGCGGCAGTTTATCACATGTTGGTACTAACCAATATCAACCGACCGCCACATTAATCGACAATCGAAACTTATATCGATAATAATGTTAATTTGTAGTAAATCGGTCCAGCAGCATTCACATTCTATAAATTGAAAGACAACATAGTTAATTAATAAATATTAATGATTAATATTAACAAAATCCACGAACCATAAGGCGAAGATCGCGAGTAAAGCATTACAAAAGGCTGAGAGACAAGCAATATGGCGATTTTAGTTGCACTTATAAGTTATAAGGCCGAGAGACCGACTTAAAAGATAGATTTTTTTGATCTCTTTTGTACTTTCACGTTGTTATGCAGCAGCTGTCGCATACCGAGATATTCATATAATTTTCAAATGCAATTTTTACCCACTTCCGGACTAATATTGAACCATATTGTTACAGAGTGCTTCGTTACGGCATAATCAGAAGCTACTGGTTCAGTAAGTCAGGATAAAGAGTTTTATATATGTAGATTAGACATAAACATTAATATTTTCATTAACATTAATATTCACATTTCAATTACAGATTAAATGGCGTGTTTTTCAAAATTCTCATTAAATTTTGTGAAAACTTAAAGTCGACTTTACATTGCAGAATGAAATAAGTCTCTTAATTTTCTAGGTGCTAGCATAATTCCTCGCACCTCCCCAGCCCAGCACAGCACATTCAGCTTTCAGCCAGACCGACACAAAGCAAATCGAAAAAGTATTAATTCAAAGCACCCTTTTTCACTTTTATACCTTGGGAAATGGACTCTTTGCTTTTTTTCCATGCACTTGGAATCGCGTTGTCTTTTCCTTTTTCCGTGCTTGAGCATTTTCTTGCTTTTTATGTGCCTTTAAGTATGCAACGAGTAGACTATAGAAATTTTTATACAATTTTGTTGTTCATTTGTTTTTTGGAGCTCGCCTAAAATGAAATGCCAAATGTAAAATGTAAAATGAAAAGAAAACATAAATCTTTTTGTCTGGCATCGTTTCAGAGGCGGCTGGCGTTAAGAGGGGTGGCTGCCAGCATTGTGAGTGGCTGTTGGATTTTTTATGATATTTTCCCACACACCTAGCCTGCGCCCCCCTCCCACGCAGGTGGTAATGCAAGATGCCAGCCGCTCCTCCACACTGTGTTAGGGGAATTTCATTGCATAGAGGATACTTTTTGCCATATTTTTATATTTTTTGGCATTGCTTTGTTGTGTTAATTAAGCAAAAATGTTGTTATTACGAGCACAAGAACCCAAAGGCTCTCCACTGGGATATTCATCAAATGAGTAGAGTTTTTTGGAAAATGTTATTGAGGGTTTTTGATGTAGTACTTAGACTACGAGCATAACTATTCGGTTTGAGGTTATAGCGTATAGCCAATTATAGGAACATTTGTAGTTTAGTTTATGAAAGCTGCCTTCTAATCGAATTAGTTCATAGTTCTGAGGACCTGATACTATTTGGGATCGGACTACATACCTGTATATTTATACTAAATTACAGAATGCAATTCCACTCATCTCGTTCGAAACTGCCATGAAAAGGGGCTCAGAATCAAACGTTTGTGTGTTATAATTAACCCTTCACGCAACAGCAACATGCCTCAAGAGTGCGCCTGTTCTCTCTCCTCCCACCCCGCCGTTTTTAACCACTTTATGGAATATTCCCCAAAAGTATGTATATGCATACATTCTCAAGAACAATTAGTTTCTTCTTTTTTTCTTCTTTGGAATTGCCGAAAAAAATGAAAGAATTGCAACATGCAACATGCCACATATTCTCCAAGGACACTTGACTTTCAGCTGCTGCTTGCTTTGGGGCGCTGGAGCTGCAGTCGAGACAGGATCAGGGGTTAGCTGGCCCCCTCTTCGGCTGTGTTGACAGCTTTCTTGTTGCACTTTTGGTTGGGTGGGGTTGGGGTTCGGGCCAGGCTTGCATGGGGTAGCTGGCGATTGTCATGGCCTTTTTTTCAGACATTTGGCGCTGCCAATTAATTAAGCGAAATAAAAGCCAACAAGCCCGCAACGGGACCTGGCAAGCGTTCCTTCATTAGCAGCATGGCGGAGTGTGGCAGGGGGGCTGGCAGAGGCTGCAGGACTCCTGTAATTCAATTTGGCTGCATGCAATTTGTTGCCTTGAAACGCTGAGCTTTAATACGCAATTAGTGCAATTCAATCAGTGCAGCTCTGGGGGCAGATGAGCCTCTGCACCCCCTTCCACCCGAGCTGCACGGCCCGCCCGAGCTGAGCGCCTTTTACCACCTGCGGCTCGCGGTGATTACGTGCAACATGAGCATAAAAATTGCTTACGCTTCATAGGCAAATGCTAGACAAGGCGCAGTCCCAACCCAGAACCAGACTCTGGCTCTGATTCCGACTCAGACTCAGACTTCAACTCAGTCTGAGACCAGGAAGCGCACTTGCCAATGGCTGTGGTGTCGTTTATGGAAATGTGCACAGCATTTTGCGGCAATGGCCCCATGTATTGTGGGGCATTGTCGGCGCCTTGCAACTTGTTTATGACACATGATGCGGCTGATGGAAATTGCCGTTCAATCGGTGCCTGGCGAGAGACATCCTCTGGCCGCGGACTGGCGCTTAATTTAGATTAAACGACTTACTGCATACAATTTATTGGCATAAGGTTTAATTGAACAACAACAACAACGAGGGCAAGAACAACAGCAGCAGCATCAGCAGCAGCAGCGTCATCCCAAGCAGATTTGCAGAGGGCCTCAAAACAAATACTTAGTTGTAGGTGGTCAATTGGAGGGTGCCCCTCTCCACTATGCTGCATGTGCAGGCGCAGGTTGCTTCGTGGCCGTTGATCACGACTCTATTAACAGCGCCCGCTCCTGGCCCATTGGTCAATTATTGACCCCTGCGCCAGTGCGACATTGACGAGTGTCCGGCGAATTGTAAGCCCATTTGCCATACTTTTGATCTTGCCAGTGCCGCCCCAGAACTCGGCTCACAGGCTGGCCAGCCTGTTCCAAAATCAGCAGCTGACATGTTCTGGCAATAGCTACATGTGGGCCGAGGATCTGAGTAGGAGCCGGACTGGGCATGTTTGTACCACCTGTTGCGCTGCTTGTCGGGGTCATGTCCACACTGGGCGCCTCCGCCTCCGGAGCTTGTTGGGCTGATGGCCAGCGCCTCAAAGATATCTATTTAATGTGGCTGCATTAGTCATGTGCTTTGTTGCACACTCGATCCATACTTAGGAGAACTCATGTACGTTTATGGGATCTGCTGAACTACTGCTGTTGCTATACATCTCGTTCTGGTGTTGAGTACTTATTTGGAGTTGGCTGCAGTTATGCCCACAGCTTGGCCAATCAGTTTGGGAAGGGCTTCAAAGTTAATGTACTTCGATGCTCCCTTCGTCACTTGCAGCAGCATCAAAAGAATTAACGATGCAGTCCACCATGCAGGTTTCAGGTACTTGAACTTATCCATTTCATAAATACGGTTATCAATTTGGAACTATATGAAATGCCAAATTGTAATGTATTTAAATTATATATGTAACATATATGAAGTAATTCCTAACAGTTACTGTGTGTATGGATAGCAATATTTCGGGAAAGGAGTACGAAATGATTAGTTTTATTTTTAGCGGTACATAAAACAAAATCCATATATTCAAAACAAGTAAGAATGCTCTAGTCGAGTATACCCGACTACGAAACCCCCTGTACCCAGGTCCAAAATTTCCGATCACATCGACGTACTTACACATACACACACACATACACAAAGCCGCACACACACGAGCCACTGCGTAAGCGAGGCATTTTAAGTGGTGGCTGTGTTTCTTCTTCCCTCCGCTATGAAGCAGTGAATCTTCTTTTGTAAATAACTACCGTGTTTATTATCCGATCAAATTTGGACAGTAGATTAAGAGTGACAAAATTATTATACATGCCAAATCCCAATCGAATTGCAGGGGGAACGCGGCAGATATCGGAAATTGAAAACAAACTTGATTTGCGTATGGTATACAGGAACCTACATTCCAAATTTGGTGTCTCTACCTCTTATAGTTGCTGAGATCGACGCGTTTATACAGATGGACAGACGGACATGGCTAAATCGAAATCCCTTTTGATACTGATCAAGAATATATATACTTTATAGGGTCGGAGATGTCTCCTTCTGCCTGTTACATACATTTCCTTTTTACCCATTTTATGAGTACAGGGAGTAAAAAGTGGAAGAGTTTGATTATAATTGTTTAAAGAAATGTATTGATATAGAGTTTTTTGGGTTTTTTAAATTTCCTTCGGTATGAACGTAATTTTTCCACTCCCTTGCAGCTAGAGCAACCAAATTTGGAACACATGTTGGTGTATCCCCTTGATTTATAAAATATATGAGAAATTGGAAATTATAAATTGTCCATCACCAGATGCTTAGAGTATATAATTTGAGGAATGATTGCGTAGTGAGAATAAAATACTATTATTATTATCAATAGTAGAAACGTTTTCTAAAAACACGTTGGATTTTGTGCGGTAGCATAAAGTAATACATGATGCGTTTGTGGAAGTCGTATATCCTATTAAACTATTATATTATTTCATCACCATAAGCGCTGTTTCAGATCTTTAATCTTATCTCATTTCCATGCATACTTATAGCCATATTCAAAATATTCCGTTTGCAATCTGAGCCTCAGTCACGTCGCATATGAAACGATGGCAATCGCACACCAGCAATCACAGAAGCCCAGGAAAACCAATCAGCCAGCTGCTCAGGTGAGTTGGATAGAGTAAAACAATCTATCACGTATGTAATTCCCATGAAAAATTTGTATGGCATGGCATGGTGGGGACGGGGACGGGGGAGTGTTGGGTGAGGAGAGCAGTAGCCACGGAAACGGGAGCCAAATTGTTGTAGGTGAAATTATAATTTCGTGCAACTGTCTGAAGACACGAGTACAATTGAATGGAGTCGCATGGAGTCACATATTGGAGTGGACTGGCAAATTCGCCCCGAGGCGTTGCCAATCGATTCGACAAACGCAATGCACATGATGAAACTGTGCACTACTTTTGATGTTGCATTGTTCGAGTATTTATTGGCCAAGTTCAGGCTTAAGTTCAGCCACAATTTGTGGCGCAGCTAATGAAAAGCTATCGCACGATCTCAGCAAACCCATCGAGACTCGATCGTCGTCTATCTCAGTGCGTTGTGGGGCAACACGTAGAGCCCAATTTTAAAGCATTTCGCCAGCTACTTGTTACGGGTCAGGCTCAAAGGCTCCAAGAGAGGAGAGGTGAGGTGAGGACAGGGAGTGAGAGTCAGAGTCAGAGTCGGAGTCGGAGGCGAGTGGATGCAGAGCTTCACAGTGCGCCTCATCATCAATTCGATGGCAGCCTCGCATAATCCCATGTTTGTTTGCATTAGGCACCGCAGACAGGCTGCAATTATGTCGTTGGATCTGCAACTCTTCGACGTTGCCTTCGACTTGCTGACAGCACTTCAGATGGAGGCCCAACTCCAGCTCCAGCTTGGAACGTGAAGTCGTCCAAAAGTGGCTGCGGTTTTTGGCATTTTGATTGCCGCAGACTTTGTGGCGCATATGAATTATGGGCTCAGTTTTAACTTAGTTCGGGAGTCGAGTCACATTCTTTGGGTCTGCACTTTGGCTTTGCTTCGATTGCGATTGCGACTGCGTTTGCCATTTGCCATTGTCGGTTAGTGGACCATGGGAAACGCAGCTTTAAAACAGCGCGCGATTTTAAACGCGCACAGAACGCGTCAACGAACTGCTCGCATCGCTGCGTTCACAGATCTGCGTTTTGTATTATGATTTTATTTATATTTTTTTCATTTAGCTGCCTTTTTCCCTAAATTAACACTTGGCTAGACCCACACTCTCACCCACTCTCACACTCACATGCATAAATTATGCCAAAAACACAGCCAACCCTCTAATGGGTTGCGGTTTTTATACCCTTTCGGGCGGCATTATAATATTATCACAGAATACGTAACGCGCAAAAAGGTCTCTCAGTGTTGAAGTAATGTTGTCAAAACTGGGTACAACATGCGACCGGATCTGATATTTATATTACGAGTATCTAACTGCCATAGAAACGATCGGTGCAAAATTCAGTTGATGTAAGTTGTAAGTTGACATAGTTTTAGCAAGATCGTATACTATATTGAATATTGAGTTGAATAAAACAATGTATTATTATCATCAATATTTTTATCAAACAAATTTCAAGGCTTAGTTTCAAAAATAGCTATTTTTTTTATCAAAACCGGAGTACTCTATTTTATAGCGTCCTCGATAGCATTAAAAATTTAATTGTGATATCTTACATGTTTTTTCACTACCTACTATACTCTATAGTAATATTAATATCTATACTTATGAATATATAATTAGACTATCTTATTTCTGCCAAATTAATAGTCATTGACAGCAAGGGTATTTAATCTTCGGCGACTGGCGGTTGTTCGTATAGTATATATAGCTCGTCTTTCTGGGTGTTTTTATTCTCAGCGGCTCGTTAATGAGTGAAAAGTCGTGTTAAACATTTAATACACATGTTGTTGGTGTGTGTGTGTGTGTGTGTTTTGCATTTTGGCCAAGTCTGGCCAAAATTGTATGTTTTGTTGTTGCCTTTTATAATTTATGTGCTTTGAGTGCGTCGTGCGTTTTGTGGGTGATTTTTTTTTTAAGCCGCCTGCGGTCGCGTGTCGCCTGCTTCTCAGCTCCTTTGGGTAATTGAATTGCGTTTTTTTCATCCTTTTGGCCATTTATTAAGAGCATTTGTTGTTGTGCGTCTGATTTGCATGAAATTGGCTTCATCTTAGCTGCTTCTTTGGGACCATTTTCTATATGTCTGCAAATTTATAATTTTCGGCATATAATAATGTTTAATATAATTTGTAATATTTAAATATTTAATAACTACTAGAAACGCAAGATATTATAACAATTTCGTTCATTACAATTGTAATCTATTTGCAGGCTGACAAATCGTTCCGTCGAGATGCAAAAATACAAGTACTCTATAACACAATAAGCAGAAACCCAATAAACTGCATATTATGCTCAATAATATATTGATTAATATTGATTTCGGTCGGAGTCGAAGACTGCAAATAAAATTTCAGCCAAGTCATCAACCGAGCGACTTACTCAAAAAGTAAAACACAAGACACGAAAAGGAATAAACTCAATGACAAAATCAGCGAAGTCTGCGTAAATCTCCATGGAGACAATTTAAATTGGGAATAGAGCTTCAAGCACAGGACATAGGACACAGGACTAACCACAGACGATGACGACGATAGGCGCGTCTAGGCTCGAGGGGATAAGAAAATACCAAAAAAACTGTCTATGAAATATGTTAAAACAAACTTTTCTGCATTTGGGCAAATGTTTTGAACGTTTTTGGTTGACTGATTTTGAGATGTTGCCCTTATATCCCATTTAAATGAAGTCCTTCAGTGCAAAAGTTTTTGATTTTCACGCGGTAAATGAGTTTGCAATTTACTTTTTTCCCGTAAATAAATTGTAATGAATTTCCCAAATCATTGGCATTGGGTAGGTAAATAGCAACAACAACTACAATTCAGACATCGATAGATAAACGCAGACATTTTCTTCCATATAATACGTATTTAATGAGTATTTCGGGCAGGTGTGGGGAGTCTAGAACAGGGGTACTCTCTGCTCGAGAGGGGATGATTTTGTCTGTGCCGCAGTCCGCGAGCTGTCAATTAAATTAAATGCGAGACTTTTCTTAATTTCGATTGCGTGTCCGCCCTCCCCCCCCAGGTTTTCGATATCTGTGGAGTCATGCAATGACAATACTTGATTGCCATGGACACGCCAGGAGCGACTCTGCGTGGAGAACGACGTCCTTCGGCTTCCCAAATGAAATTGCATTTGTGCTGGAAATCAAATTTAATTATTTTCTTACATGCAGCGAGATTTTGTGCGTTCCAGTAATTTGTTTATTCTAATTTATAGCATGCTTTAAGGCGTCTCTTTAAGTTTTCTGAATGTCTTTTTTTTGAAACTTAACCATAAAATAGAACTTTGGAACTGTCCGAACTTATTGTAAATAACTTTGGTAGAATTGGCAACTTGGCAACTTAAAGCACAAGTCCTGATAAATGGGCCAAGTAAGAGAAAAATAACTATTTCCGGAATTGATGGTTTATTACTCTTATAAAAATATTATATACTATACACATATATGTATACCTCTTTTTTAAACAAGTTACTACACATGCAAGTATGTAAAACTTAAGAGTTATTATTACCTATCAAGTTTGAAATCCGAAAAGTTGGCACAACTTGGGATGGAAATACAAATCAGTAAATATTATAATTATTGAAAATGTAAAAATGTAAATGTTTTTTAAGTTACTAAGTTACTTATTCATAAACAAGAAAAGACGGCTATATTTGGGATGCCGAAGCTATTTACCCTAGCAGGAATTAATTTTTATACAAAAATTAATTTTCGTCTGATTATTCCTATTGGAGCTCTGTGGTGTGATTTTGATAAATTTGTAGGAAACTATTAAAAGAAATACAACTCTCACTAAGTTTGGATGTTATATTTGTACAAAACCAAAAAGTTGTTCATACAAAAACCAAAAAATTGTATTTTAATAAAGCTTTATGATACTTATTTTAAGTTCAATCATAGCACACTGATACTATAACAATATGCTAATTTGAATTATAATTAGGATTAGGCTGCTATAGAAATAACCTATAACAAAAAAGATATCGCATAATCAATATTTGCAACTTAATAACCTTTTCTTAATAATAACTCAATATGAGTTGCAAACTTCACAATAAAGTCATAAGTACCTTCATAAGGTACAGAAACTTTAAATGCATTATGATTTTTGTGAAATTATTTCGTGTGCTCCACTGCTCCCTTTCAAAGACAACTCCAGTCAAGTTTCTTATGCATACATCTATACGAGTATTTATTGTGGGGAATGCCGAATTTTTGGTACTGCGAGAAAAACACAGATGAGAATAGGTACGAGTAGGTTTGGGTATAAGTATGAGTAGTAAGCCAGACTGAGCTTCTTTTTCTTGATTTTCTTGCTGCAAGCCCATAGGAATTTGAAGTCAGCAGCAGCCGGGGCACAAAGTGGAAATTATCGCCACGGCTGAGCCACTACAGGCATCCAGGGCCGTTGGCTTTGAGTGTTTGCATTGCCTGCTCAACTTTGGCCAGGTCCAAGTACAAATCCAAGTGTCTATGTGTTTTGGGGCAAGAGGATTGTGGAATGGGTACGGGGCCTAGGCGGCGCTCCTTTAGGCGTCTGCAAATCTCAAAAATGCACACAGACTCCGTTCATCCGCTTCCGTTGCGCTGTGGCTACACACGGCCGTAACCCGTAACCCGTATCCCGTATTCCGTATGCTGTATCTGTAACCAGGAGGCACTGCTACCTCCGTTGTGGCTCCGGCTATGACGACGACGATGTCTGGCAAGGCGATTTAGCAAATTAAAAGGTTTTTAATGCATGGAGTGCGCTTTACTTATTTCATAATTTGATGCCAACTGGATGCGAGGGCGGCTGGGTCCACAGACCGGGCAATGTCTTTTCTTTTTACCCTAGACTTTTGTATTTTTTGAATTTTCCGAGACTTTCACTCTGATTTTGGGGCTGGTTTGTCCTTCCTAAGGGCGAGAGGTGCACTAGGCGCTTCATAATTTCCGACAGGTTTACTTATAGACAGAAGGAGCAGCAGGAGCAAATTGCAGAAGTGGCGTAGGTGAACAATTTATGAGCTGCACTCACAGGATATGAGAAATACTTTTTAATTGTGCAATAAATTGAAATGGCTTTCCCCCATGCCAACGCAAATAAATATTTAGTTGCTTGGAAATGAGTTTTTAATTTCTAAAAGGACTTAAGTATTTTATCTGCTTTTCAAAAATGTTAAGAGCAGGATAAGCGATATTTGGAAATGTATGTAATAGGCAGGAGACATCTCCCACCCTATAAAGTATATAGATTCTTGAACAGTCTGTCTGCCCGTCTGGCCGTCTGTTTCTACTGTTTCACTTAAACCTCATTCCGATTCCGATTCCAAATTTCTGGATTGGATTTAAGATTTGAAACATAGCTAATCAAACCGATTCCGATTAAATCATTTCAAACTAAAATTTTAAGCTGTATTTAGTTTTGTTAACAATTTAGTATTTGGCTTGAGAAGTTTTCCTTATGAGGCAGTTTAATGTATTGATTATTCGAAAATAACTTTATAAAGCCTAAATCATTGAGATTTCCTTGGAAAATTAGTAGTTAAAATCGTATAGCCTAATATCTATAAATTAGAGTCACACTCACATGAAGTCACTTCGAAGTTCGAACGCCTACAGCTAATTCCAAACCGACAAAATTAAGTAATCCATTTAAAATCTGATATCTCACACCCTCTTGAAATTTGGCCACAAATTACGCACTTGACTGCTGTACAAGGTTCGTCAAATCGAGCATTGGGAAAATGGGAAATTGCAAAATTTTCGCAATACTCCAACTCCATGTGGGTGATGCTGAGGGGAGGAAGGAAAAAATAGAACAATTGTCACGTGTCGTCATCGTCTTTTGCATGTTGCTGTTGTTGTTTAGGTTTGGGTGCGAGCCTGGAAAATGTTAGCGAGGTATATCAAGGATTTTCACTTGCGCATCGGAAAATTGGCAAGTGGCTGTCGAGGGTTGTGACTCCCTCGCCCTTCGTCCCGTCGCAACATTGCCAATTTTTGCGAATTTTGGGTTATTAGGTTTTTCTTTGTGTACTTATGCGGGTTCCGCCACAGACTCTCCCCGGCCATGTCGAGGCTTATGAATGTTCAATTGCGTGTTGTTTGCGGCCGAGTACAACGAAATTTAAACAGGCAACGTGAATGCAATAAATGACAGTTGAAATTTTTGATAAATGTCAACGCGTGTGCCCTGAGACGTGGAGGGGTCTGGGAGTGCTAGATGGGTGTGTGACAGTCGTAATGATTTGATTGTTTGGAAAATAGCTGCAAGTGAAAGTTTTTGCCACTTGTGAGTCCTTTGTGCACTGCCGTGGGCTACTTTCATGTGATTTAAGGGCGGCACTTAGTGCAAATGAAGCCAATTTGAGGAAACTTTGCATGCAGGAAATCTTCTCTTAGTGGGTGGCTGAATGGAGGTGGTTAACCACTTAGGCTTGTGAATTGTGAATGTGTTTAATGGGCTTTGGTTAATTATGCAAAAATGCTAAGTAAATTATCAAATCAGTAACTCAGCCTGAATTCAAGAGTTTGCTATTGCCAACTACGTATGTTGAGTAATAAAGTTTAAAGAAATAATAGAAATAGTATACGAGTATATAATTTCCTGTTCTTGATTTACAGTGCTTGTGGTTAGCTGACTAACGAACTACTCGCTGCATAAATAACCGACCCCAAGATGCAAACACGCAACCCCCCGCAACCCGCTTTAGGTTAAGGCCCAACCACTCGGCATAAACTTAAAATTCCTGAATCAACAATAATAGAAATAATAATAGCATTGCGCACAATAGTCGGATTGCATTGTCCCTTAGCCACCTCAGTCTCAGTCTCCATTAAATGGCAGCTCGAGTTAAGTCGCACTCAGTTTTTGTTTATGACGCAGTAATATTGAAATCTGGATAATTGTGCAAAAGGATGTGAAAAACCGCAAATACTTTGGTCCTGCTCCAGCCCAGAAACCAAGCAGCCATTCATTCTGAAACGAAGATATCTTCAGCACAATTTTAGTGCGACAATAAGAGAACCAAGCACCCAAGAGCCAGGAACCAGGACTCAGGAGCCAGGAGCCAAGATCCAGGCAAAATGGTCAACAGCTGAAGTGGAGTGAAAAGCGCTGCCAAGCAGAAAGTGGTCAACATTTTTGCCAGTGCCATGGGCAAGAATAAAAGCCGGCGAATGCGCCAAAGGTAGCAATCATAGTTCCATAGAGCACTAGTCTCACTCGCAAGTAATAATAATAATAACCTCCTCCTAAGTTTTGTTGCTGCAACTACTGCTCCTGCTCCTGCTTCTGCGGTAATAAACCAAAGACATTTTATTTGAACTCGTAAACTCGAAAATGTGGCTGTGAAAGGCAAATTAAAAGAGCAGCCGGCACAAATTAAATGCAAATTTTTTGAAATTTTCAATTGCTCAACTCAAAAGAGAAATAGTTGTGGATAGACAAAGGAGATTGAATTATAACATTCCCTGAATAATATGGCTCTACATATTGGAATGGGTCTCAATATTCAACAACCAGTGTACATTCGATAAAGTGGACACTTGGACAACTTTTAAGAGTTACAAAATTTATCTTACATTGGGATATTAATAATGATATGTTGTGGTTGGGCTTTGACAATGATTTTGAAGTCGTTATTAGTTTAGTTATAAACAAATTTGACTTTGACCCCCATTTCCCGCCAGTGGCGATGGGTGGGCGTAGTCCTTTCAAATATTTTTGATGAAGTTGGAAAGATAAAACTAATATCCAGAAAATAGCGGAATGGTGGGGAAAGACTGTATTAATTTATACTTAAAGTTTCTAAAACAATAATTCCCATTGTTAAAATGTAGCGCGACTTCACATTTATCGCATCCTGTTAGCGTAAATCCCGTGGACTGCGAAAAAAGTTCAAAAGTCCCTAATTTGACGGTAAAGTTATCACATGTTGGTTTTGGCCAATAGCAACCGACCGACACATTCAAATTTGTGCGGTTTGATATCTAATAGTCTGTCAACTCTGGTAAATTTTTGATATTTTCCATTACTAAGACGGTCAACTATCGTGTCGATATACTTTTTTTTTTTTTGCTGTGGTGGTTGATTTGGTCCCCGACCAGTACAAGTCTCAAATCTTTTTGGATGGCACAGTTGGTGACGTACCAGAGAAGACCGGATGCACGCCGATCTACGCGCGTTTGGACGACCCTTAGCCTGTCAAGCTGGCTCCTAGAGGCAGTGCCCCATACCTGGATGGCGTGAGTCCACGTAGGCGTAATAATCGCTTTGATTAGCAGAGCCTTGGTTGACAGCTGAAGCTTGCTTGAACGCAGGCGCAAGTCAAGCTTCTGGGGTCGATATACGCATATCGGTCAACTTCTATTTGCATTCATTTCATTATTTCGACAATAAAGTCTTGTTCCGCAACCGGAATTTGCTTTCAAGTTTTGAAACGCGTCGTTTAAGGCCAAAGTCAGACATTTAGATGCAGTCTATATAAGAGACTGCTATACTAAAGAATTACCCGCAAAACAATTGATGTCAATCAGCAGCGCGTCATCGACCGTAGATCGAGAGCAAGGCATTAACAAAACACTGAGAGACATAAGACGATTTTAGTCGCGCTTATAAGTCTTAAGGCCGATAGAGCGAAACAAGAGAGAGAGATGTTTTGTCTCTATTGCACTTCCGAGATTTGCATGTAATTTTCATACACAATTTTTTTGTACTTACCAATGTATTTTGAACCATTTTTTTCACAGTTCCACCTCACTGTATAATAGGAAGGTACTTAAAAGTTCCAGGCCTCTAGCTTTTATCGATTGGGTTGCCCAAAAGTCGCTAGACTATCAGTCAGGTTGACCTCTTTAATATATGTAGATAGTTATATTTCATTATTTTAGTAAAATAGTAATTCGAGCGATTTATATAATATTTAACTTATAAAGGCATAAATCTTGAGGAAATATAAGTAATCATTAAATTTTTCAAACTCTCATAATGATGCGCGAGAACTTCACTAAATTCCCCAACCAAAATGCGCATTCAAAAATCATCCTAAAATTAAAAATGTACAAAATTGAACAACAAAAATTACATTTGCTTTCATATGCAGCAGGCGCATAATTCAAAGCACCTTTGACCCCAACCCTTGAGTTCCAAAAATTAGCTACAGCTGGCCAGGATTCAACCTCAACTCAGACTCAGACTCCAGGACTCATCAACATTTTCGTTTTTGTCCTTCTGAACGTCGGCGCTCGCATCTCAAAGGATTTTTTCCATAATTAATGCTCACACAGAGAAATGTTCAAAGATATTTCAGCACTCACCGCTCCGCTGGCAGCATGCCCTTCTGCCTGCCTGCATTTCAAATGCCTTTTGTGCGAATGTCAAAAGCAACGACAGCCGAAACAATCAAAAATAAAATGCAAAAGCGCGAAAAAGTGAAAAATGTTTACCTTTATTTTTTGAATGCTACTTTTTTTTGGCATATGCAAATGAGTTGGCAGCCCCCCGAAGATGTGCCATCATAATGCTAGACACATACCTCTCCAGGAGTGGAGATGATACTAGAGTTGGAACTGGAACTGGAATTGGAACTGGAACTCCTACGCTGGCTGGTTGCTGTCATGATTTATTTACTCACGGCGTGCGCGTATTTATCAAACTCTAATTAATCGGTGATAAACCGATCAAGACGCTAAATGCTGAGCTACACGAAGCCGCCAAGCCAAGCAGCTCCAAGTCTTTGGCTGCAAATGAAACAAGTTTCTGTTTTTCCAACTCCCGACTCCCCAGTCGCGACTCCAAGCGGTTGGGTTGCGGTTTTTGTTTCGTAGTGCATCCATTACCATGTGATTTGCTCGGCTCCAGCTCGCATCCAAGTGCCGCTTTGCCCATCTTACGAGTATTTTGTTGTACTATTTGCCGAAGCAATTTGCTTTTCTCCCCAACTGACCGTCCTCGTCTTTGACTCCCTCTACGATTGGCGATGCAATCAATATATGCTCGTGTCCAGCAAATAATAGACTTCAAACTGGCATTTTAAGCGTTTCTACTTTTTTGTTGCTCTCCCTCTATGGAGTTTGCGGTGGGGTTTGGTTATGGGTATCTCATGTTTCCGTGTGCTAAAATTTTTCTTTCAAATGCACACATAGTTAAGCCAAAAATAGTTATAGAGTTTTAGTTGTGCCAAGCAGTTGCACATAATGGGTGTTTATTTTGAGGGTACTTTTTAGGGATATCGAATAATAAGAACAATTCTAAATAAACATAAATGTCACTTTATTGCATTTTATTGAGTTGTTTATTTACAAACAATTTTCTTAATTTCTTAACTCTTTCATTAACTTTTATAATTTTATACACTTAATTACTGAGACTTTCACTATAATTTGTATATCGTTTTAAATCAAATCGTAAGGAAATCTTAAGCATTTATCTGACAATGCATTTCTTGCACAATTTTTAGTGCAACTTTTTGGTGCGCCGTGGAAACTGAAAGTAATCTACCGCGCAATTTTCCGTGCAAGTTAATTAAACCTTTTTTAATTGACGCAAGAAACTTGTCTGTTATAAGTTTTGTGTAAGATTTCAAAATACTCGATTCACAAAAGAGGTTATAAAGGTAAATGTCACTTTTTGAAGTTCTTTACGAGTAAGACTGGTAACAACTGGCAACAATATCAATAATTTCGCGCTACTTCCCAAAAGGGCACACCCTGTACATACCATAGCATTGACCTACAAACCACATAATAGATGTAAAATCTCAATAGGTAACATTCTGCAGAATTTAGTCCCACATCACAGAGGGGAACACCCTGTTATGGCATAGCAATGACCTCTAATCCACTTTGGCAAATCAATTTATTAGCCATGTATGACTTATGCCTTTTTAAATGTGCGCTTGCATGTGTTCCCTAGTTGAAAGTTGAACGTTTATAGGTTGCACTTGCCCCTCCTCCTCTGTCTCCTGCCACCAGCCACCAGCCCCCTGTCCCGCTGCCCCGTTACTCCTCACCATACGAGTTGGGGGCAGTCCGCACAGAAGAGGCGCAACAAATTTATGTTAACATGCACTGCGTAGCGCCCTCTGGTGTGTAATTTGGCGTTGTTTAGGCATCACGATTAAGTTTCGCTTGACCATGGCCAACTGCCAGAGTGCCTGGTCATATGCGGGCAGCCCAAAGTGCTGGGCAGGGGCAGGGGGTTGTCCATAAAATATATGTGTGTCTAAAAGCGGATGCATGGGTGTAAGCCATGATTATCGCGGCTATAAATGATATGTGTGAGCCGGCCCGATTGCAGTCGAGGCAACTTTTCGTTGTTTGTTGGCCATTTAGTGTCGGCCATAAGCGTGTGAAATGCTAAGTGGGCGTGGCTGGCGGTCAAGTTCTACGCTGGAACTGCATTTATTTATGGTTTTGTAATTACAAGTAGCCGGGACCACTCTTAAGCTACGCTTATAAATATATTGACTTTCAGCTGCCAAAGTCAACAAACTGTGAAGCAAAAATAAAAGTAATAAGAACAAAAAATATCAATTTCCCTGCAGGCGCCACTTGTTGCCAAAAAATTGTTAGTTTTTATGGCACAAGTTGTGGGCTGTGTCTGGGCGACAGGGCGTCACTTTGAATATAAACGTTAAGTATTAAATTGAAAAAGCCATTTTGCTGCCAATTTAGCAAACACTTAAACCAATTTTGCACTTCAATCCACCGACGCACACAAAAACTCGCACTACTCTGCGCACTTCCCACGCCCCTCTCACTTCCATTTCCAGTTCGAGTCGTACTCCCAGTCGTAGTCGCCACACATTTGCACATCCTAGACTGGGAGATAGACAGCGGGACATGCAGGCTTGCAACGACATTGACGCCGCCTCAAACGGCAACAACAAGGACAATCCAGAGGTCGCTTGACTTGGCCCAAAGTCTCGCCAGGCGACAGCCAGCTGAAGGGAGACTGAGGAGTTGCTGCTCAGAACGTTGCCAACAAAGTGTGAAAACGTCAAGTCGTAAAGTGTTCACGGGGCACAGGGCACAGGGACATGGAGCATGGTTTGAGTCTGGGTCGGATACATCTAAGAGCATCGCCTGTTAAATGGAGCTACTACACTTATATATATGTGGTTCTTTAAAATGCCCGACTCTCTAGGGAGTTTGTCTTGATGAATGATGTCAGTGTAGAACTTTGAAATTTCAGTCTGAAATGAATATTGATAGGTAGTGCTGTAATATATACTTCAAAACATTACAGAACTGTACTTTCAAGTTATTGTCAGCTCTTCAAAATCATAATAGATATTGTATACGGAATCATAAAAAATGTCTTGCATTTGTCAATATTTTGTTAATTCTCAGTCGTCAGCAAATGGCGTCGATGATTTAGTTTCATTTGCTCTACCCAATACTGCTGAGAATGCAGTTCCAGCTGCAATCAATAATGATGGTCCTCTGGGTTCGTAAGTATCCTGAAATTTTCCACACATTGACAAGCTGCCTAACATAATTCCAAAGTTCTAAAGAGCCTGTGTCTGATGATACCAAGATAGCCGTTTGTGTATCAGAGCTGGTCGATTGTCGTGCCGAGAATTGGCTGCTCAAGAAGAAGATGCTCGGGTATGAGATGACGATTAAGAATCTCGAACAGCTGATGACAACCATTGTGAATAAGCAGCATCACATTCTGAGCGAGATGTTCCAACTGCGCAAGCGAAACGTGGAACTCCAAAAGGAGTGCTATCTACAACGCGAATATCACTCCATGGAGCGCGATTCACTGATGAAGCAGCTGCAGGATGCAAAGACACTGGCCAGGGAGCAACTCCTTGCTGTGGTGAGTACCACACATGCACAGTAACATAGAATATAGTTTCCCACCGGCCAGCAGAGTAGCGAGGAAGAGGATCTTAATCAATCAGACTCTAGTCCAGAATTTGAAATTAGCTCGGAGTCTGAGAGCAATGGAGACGGTCCCTGTGACACCGACGAAGATGAGGTGTCGACAGTCTCATCAACTGGGTCCACAGGTCCATCATCGCCTAACGGTTCGGTCTACTCGACAGAATCCGAAACTGAAGATACAGAGAGCGAGGATGAAGGCCAGGAATCTCAAAATGGAGAGTGCAGCTCTGGAACTGACACCGAATCAGACTAATAAGTCGACCCAGAAAATTATGTTTTTAGAGACTACAAGCATATTTGATAATATTCTTGTTATAGAAGAAAACTCGTACGAGTAGAAACTTTTTAAGATTTGTTAACGTATTAATTAAAGCATTCCAAAAAATACTTGCATGTTAAGTCCCATTAGAGATGGATAGTTATTGAAACTATCGGTATTATCGAAAAAAGTCATAAGTATGTATGGAAATTACTCGTCGTTGTCTTTTATACCGGAAAGGCTTCCAATAGGAACAAGAGTTATGAGCAATTCATTTATCGAGACATTCTTTACCAGCTCAGGAGTCTTAAACTTCCTACGTGGGTGTTTCCTTTTGCTTCAAATAATGGCAGGAGAGTCAAAGAAGGTGGAGAGCGGTTTCCTCATACTTCCTTTCTACACTCTGCGTCAGTGGATAGGCGTGTCCTGTGGTGGTATGTGGTGACCTGTTAAGTAGACCACCAAAAGCCTCAGTTCCGCCCTAGATATATTGACTGTTTTTCTGCCAGCTCCGGTCTAGAAGACCAGAGATGGTGCTTTTCTTTGGTTATCCAGGCTCTTGATTGAATATGTAATTAATTTCAAGCAATACAGTTCAGTAGCGTGAATTGTAATATAAAACAAGAAACAACAGCTTTGGGTTCCGAATATTATAACCCTTGCTAATAAATTTACTCCTATTACATTTATACAAAACAATAAAGCTAGACCATACCATTCAATTTTAGAATAAGTTGTAATAAGCCTTTCAATTGATGAGCTTGATGCTTAAGAAGTCTATAACTATGAATTATTGTAGTCTTCTCTTTAATTGTTCCTATATCAGCTGTATCAGAGTTTAATCAACTTTAAGTACATAGCATAGTTAGCAGGTTGATATGTTTGGTAGCGAGAGCTGGTGAAACAAATAGATTTTTCATACAAAACGAACGTTCTTATGACACCTCCTATATGATATACTTATCCATCTGGAGTTTGCAAAGATATAGAAAGGTCGTCTTGGTTATTTATGCTGATCAGGAATATATATACTGTATGTAATGGAACACACCTCCTGCAAAATGTTAAACATTTCGTGATACCCTAGTGATATAACCCTCTGCAAGCGTATAATGAAGTCTTAAGAGAACACCGACATTATCGACAGTGCCATCGATTGTTCTCCACCTCTATCAATGTCACTTCAGTTCATCTCTTCATTACCACTCAGAATTAAAGCTTCATGGTTATTTCTTATGATGAATTCAAACTTCACCCGCTCATAGCTCAAATCTAACAACGCATTAAATAATCAACAGAAAAACGTGACATTCACGCAAAACAAACGAAATAAATTTTGGAATAACGTGACAGACGTCACAATGCAAAGCACAACGCATTAAAATCTCTCCAAGTATTTGCATATCAAAATGCGATGTGATGGTGTACTGCAAAAAACCTCTACCATACCCTCAACTCTCAACTCTCGGGTCGTTCGCACAACTGGCAAAGTGATTGAATGGCTGACAAATAAAGAGATGAAGGTACCAAAGGACTGGGAAGCATTTAAATCACTGGCAAAAACGTGTTAAGTGTTTACCTATCGCAAAAGTTGAAACACAAAAAAAGATCCCAACACCAGAGCCAGAACCACAATCATATCTGAACCCAAGCCCCAAAGCCATTCACAAGCTCCTCACATGTCTGTTTGGGCACATTAAGCAGGGTATGCTGATACTTTGCCTGCAGCAAGAGGATGGGGGAAACTGTACGAGTATGAGAATGTGTGTCTGTTTTACTGGGTATCTTACTGGGGCAATTTATCAAGCCGCAAAGTTTTTAGCACAAATGAGTCGTGGCAAGTCAGCTAAAGGTCCTGCCTCTGTTTGCCGTCCAGGATTAATGAGTCTCGTGTGTTTTAGGTAAGTCGCCAGCCCCTCACTCTGCCCGGTACGTCCTGTACATCCTCGAACTTCGGCTAGCAACACGTACTAATAATCCATCATCACTTTCAAGTGGCAAGTTGTGGGACTGTGTGCTGTGCCGAGATCGCTTATCGGAGCTGTGTGTGTGGTGTGGAGGGCTTGGAGTGTCAAGTGGCTGCTTTGGCTGTTCATCTGTGGTTTATCGTGTGTGGATCGCCACATGGGACCTCGAAGTTTTAAGACGTGCAAAGGGTGCTCGGAGATAGATGAAGATTCTTCATATAAAGTTTAAATCTCTTGAGGTGTCGTGGACCTCAAGTTGATTTGATAACGTGAAAAATTAAAATATGTATATATTTTTTATTTGTAAGACACCGTTAAATTTTTTTTTTTTAAATATTGGAGTATTTTAAATGCAAAGTATATTAAAAATAAAAATAATTTTTTTTAAATATTTCCTTCAAAATTATACTCTCAGAACTAACCTAGAATATATCTAGAATTTCAATGATGTACTTAGCAAAATCTTACGGAGTAATTTTCCGAGTTAAGTGCTCGAAGTATGAACTTAAGACCCAAAGATTAAGAGGTATTCGAGATACGCACATGTCGTTGTAGGACCAAGTTGGCTTCCTCATCTCACTTCACACAATAGCGGCTTTCAAGCAACAATAAAACCCCATTGTACAACAATTATTAATGACCAGAGACAACGGCTCTATGCATATCGAGTCAAGAACTGTATGCGATATCATTTATCAGCTGAGAATTTGTTAAAAACTTGTTGCGCACAAAAAAGATTTTCGTGTCACGTGAGAAACTGAACTTGAATTTGACTGGCGTGCGGCTACCGGGGGCTACCAACAGACCCCTACAATCCCCGGGCCCGGATAAGAGATGTGAAACCGAACATGGCATAAAAGGATGGCGACTAAAATATTAATATGCGACGTGAAGCGATGCGATGCGATGCGGCGACCTAAACGCTATGCAAATCGCATCATAAAAGGTAAGGAGATACGAGCATAACGATGGTGTGGCAGTGGTTGTTGTTGTTGTTGCCGGTCAGCAGAGGTGTTGCTTAGTGGCTCCTTTGTGAAAGGTTGCCACAGCATCAGCAACAGCAGCAGCAACAAGTAGCACAAATTGCATGCGACCGAGCAACCAACCCGCGTAGAGGCTGGAACTGCGTCTGGACTGCCTTGTGGGTCTGCTCTGTGGGGGCAGAAGGCGCAGAATTGGGAGATTAATGGATTTGGTTTTTGAACGACATTGAATTATATTGAAAGGATTGTTAAAAGCAGACATATGAACACCGCTACTAAGAGCTAGCAGCTTGACAGACAATAAAGTGGAATTCGGGTTGGCTTGTTAGAGTAACAGGTCAAATGTTGTAAGATCTTTAGAAGGGAAAGGAAATTGAAGTTTGTTTCCTACCATATTTTGAACGGAGTTTTACCTAATTTCCTAAAACTGACTTGAATTCCTCAAGTTAATCTTGCATTTATATAATTTTTAAGCCTACTAAATTTTAGGTGAAATAATGGGTCAATGAAATCGAACTATTGTCGCGAATTAACTTCCAGGTAGGATGTACTCCTTCTAATTAAAAATTGCTTATGTCTGAGAGGTTCTGACATCAGCATCAGTCCGTTAAACACTATCGGTAGCTATGAATATTTGTCTAATTTTGTAGCAATAAGCATTGTTATGTTACAATAGAAACTATAACACTAAGTACAAAACTTACACTAACCATTTAAAACTTGATCTATTTATTAATTGACAAAATACTAAGAACGCTCCCATTTTCATATTTCTGACATGCTCATAATCTTGCTTTCAAATATAGTATAATTCTGTTAGCAATTTGCTCTCTTTATTGATTGGGTATTTGAATTCTATTCACTTGCAAAAAAATAGCTTATTATTAATTTTTTTATATTTATTTATAGTTGCCTTTGCCGTACTACCATGCGACTTAAACAGAACGACCACGTGACTTAATCAACGAGGCAAATACAAAACTATTCACCGGATCAACGCCTACCTACTTACTCAACCGTATAAAGAGAAAATAAATGAAATGGGGCAATGCCTGCTGAAAATGCCAAAATATTCGCGTGTTCTAAGCAATTTCCTACCAATAATCGTCGGGTGTCTTTTAAATTAAGTAACCGGAACCATGCAAGCCTTATGAGTATGTTGACATGCCTGCAAAATCGACGATGATGATATGTGATGGCAAATGCCAAATACTTATGTGTGGGGACCCTGTTTTTATTTCCATTTGCATTTCACTCGAATTTTTTATTTTGACAACTAATCTAAAATTAAAATCATTTTGCGGGTGGCAAACAAAACAATTCTGCCGCAACGATAAATGGATAGATAGATGGATGGATGAATGGATGATATATGACGATTGATAAATGCCGTAAGAAGCAGAGCTCCGGGCCATGCACCCCACGAACACGGTTGCGGATACGAATGCGAAGGATATTTATGCACTAATGAGAATGACAAACCCACAATGCAAATATTACCCAAAAATAAAAAAGAAACCGAAAAACTCAATTAAACAAACACACGCAGACGTTGGTTTACTGGTAGTTCTGTTTTGGCTGCCAGACTATCATGGCCGTGTAGGGGCTGTTTTCTAACCCTTGCAGGGGTGGCGCTAATAAACAGTTTGATTTTAATCAATGAACCGCAAAGCCAAATACATGAAAATGCCATCCAAAGGTATATAAATGAAGGCAGACAGACAGACAATAATTTTTTTCTTCTTTCTTTTTTTAATTGTTAACCTTTTTCCGGGTTTACGGGAGTTCCTACAACAGAAACGCGTCCGATTAAATAGCTTTCGTATTTGCCTACTACACGGCAACTGAGCAAACAACTTTCTCTGCGGGGGTAGATTCAGGAATTGAAAATATTTCTCTTTTTATATTTATTCCAAGGGTTTCCTCATGCATATTTATGCCACTTAATTTTCGGTAAACGAGCCAAACGAATTCTTAGGCCTTTCATTTTGTCGGCCTGTCTACTTATTTGTGTATGTATTAAGTTTTATTTGATTTTTTTTTTTGGTGGTCCTCATGGCAAACCCCCTTCCTGGGTGTAATTAGAAGAGCCCCTCATTGACTTAGCATAGCCTGCAATGCGATTCTCGAGGGTCCATGCATATTTATGAGTATGGATTTAATAAATATTTTTATTTATTTGTCTGCTTGCTTATGGCCGCTGTCAGGCATTTCATAGGTGAAATGAGCAGCTCCTGTGCTTTCATTTTGTTTTCTTCTCCATTACACAGGAAACTAGAAAATTTAAGAGTGCCACAAGAACCATTGAAACGGCCCAAGACATACAGGTTATTTGGCTACAATACTCATCCTCTCAAACTATCACAAAATGCCTTGAGCTCAGCTATGCGGAAATACTTGCCAACACATTCTAAGTGCTAACCCGCAACCCTAACCATATAGGAGCCCAAACACATGTTGTTCAAGCGTCTACAATTTTGTATCTACAAGTAACAGATACCATCCAGTTTTAACAAGGCGAACGTACGATAAATGCGCTTCTTGAATCATACTAATTTGAGTAGAGAAAACTATTTTCTAAATTAGAGAAAATAATATAGTACACACCAAGTGGGAGAGGAGTTGCAAGCGAGCTGCGGGTTAAGTGCAACATGTGTTGCACCTAGAGTACCGCTACGATTACGATCGTTATCACCAAATCAGCGACGGGGGTTAATAGAGCTGTACAGGCCAAAGAGCTCTACACAGGCGAACCAAAGTGCGATTTCGATTAACGATCTCTGAGCTCAGCCAAGCGGCACACATGGCCCCAGCTGTGGCCCCCGGGCTCCCAGCTAGAGCTGTGTTCGCTTTGCCACATTATTTACAGATCTCGCACCTTGGCTACCAACGGAGGCAGCGGCTCCATGGCTCTTGATCGATCTGCAGCGCCTGCACTTGCACCACACTAATCCATCTTCATGGCAAAATGTTGTGATAAAGCTCGGCCATCGATCCAGCTGGCGATCCAATGATCGCTGTGCCATACTTAGATTACGCTTAAGTAGACAGCAGGCTGCTTAACCCGCAGCTAAAGCGGTTGACTTTGACCAGATCGCAACGATCGCAACGATCACAACGATCACAACGATCGCTGGTGATCGGAGATCGCTTCTCGCAGCAGCAGCAGCAGCAGCAACCGTTGAGGATCATCTCGTTTTGGCTGGGCGTCATTTTTAGTAAATTACTTTAATAGTATAAACATAATCATTTGTATTGTGGCTGCTGCTCAAAGAGAATCTCCAGCATATGGCACTTTGTGGCCAGGAAGAGCCAGAAGATTCAACCAGAAGTGGGGAGCAGCTCGTGCCACGGCCTGGTAGTAATTTCTATCTAGTTATGACGCTGCGATCCCCGGAATCACAGTTATCTGTGTAACAGTGAAAAATTGAAAATTGTACATGTGGCCATAGTTGTTGTTACTTTCAACCTGGTTAGATCTTTTTAGCCGAACATCAGATTTGATGGCTGTGTACGCAATGCAGAAAAGGTAAACCTAATTGTAGAGCGTCTTTTAGAAAGGCTTACATGGAGTAAATTGGAGTAAATCGTAAAAATGAATGGTTCGGAAGCCGAACAAAATAGTTTCGACTTGCAAAAGTGAAGGGAATGTAATAAGATAGCTCGCCAATTTAGTATATTTAAAAAAAGAACAAACACGGGAAAGATATTTTGAAACGTTCTAATTCAATTCCTAAATTAGTAGAATTAAATAGACAGAAGAAAGCTTGATAAAACAATCTTGAACTTATCGACTAACTCTCGATTGAATTTTGATGATTATGATCCAAACAAATATTGAACAGCAAAAAAAAAAGCAACCATCGATGTAGAGGGAAATTTTATATATTTTGTCATTACACAAAATGCAGGTTTTATTGTAAAATATCGTATTTTCCTTATAAAAATTAATAATTCGCAATGGTTGGTTAGTAGTTTCACAATGTTAAAAGCAACAAAAATTTATATCTAATTGTCATTCAGACTGCGTATATTTTAACCTACATCAGTCCTTCCCAGAGCTCAAGTTGGTTTAAATATAGTGTGATAAGTCAATTAAAATGTTTAATGGATATATAATCAATATAACGAATTTTCTCACAATTTCACAATGAAAAGTGTTCCGTTCTTCTCGGGCAATATTTTACAACACTTGGCCGATGATTTAGCAAACAACGAATTCTAATCATCAAAACTGGCGATCAGAATTGACTTAACATCGCTGCAGTAAACATCGTTATGTTGATGTACCGATTTATTTGTTTTATTACCGATGTCATCACTATTCGCCTTTTGCAAACATCGTTTCTTATATAAATATTCAGATTCTTTTCTGGGTAATTGATTTCTTACTAAGTACAAGCTCGATGAAGCAATTTGCGTCTTCTCTCAGCAAGTTCAAAAGGTGAACTGAGCTGAACCCGAGCGAGGATCTACAAACGCGCTAACTGAAAACGCAGCTGTCGGCTTTGGCGCACCCTTTAGGGACTCGACAGTGACCCGTGCCTCTGGCATTAGGTACCTCATTTAAATATTTAATCAAACTAATTTGCATATGCATACGCTCATATATCGTTTACCTGAACAGTTGAGATCGATAGACAAAGACATGTGATCCCTAAATATCGCAGGGGTTCGGGATCGTACCAAAGCCCTTTTTATAGAGGTGGATGCTGCATCTCAAAGCATTTTAAAGGGTTGGTATTGTGGTATTGTGTTCTTGGAGAGCGCACAAATAAATTTAATGCTCTGTGTTAAATTTTGTTTATTTAGGAAATAAAAAATGCACGCAAATTTGAATAAAACAGCAAGTAAAATGTTGCCAAAAGACTGAAAAAGGAAAAGCGCGAAAACCACGAACATTTTTGCATAATTTATTGAAATTTTGTGGCACAGACAAAGGAGTCCGAACGGGACAGGACCGGGCACAGGGACTTAGCAAGGACCCAGCACCAAGCAGCCAAACTGCATGAAATGTGTTTCTATTTTGCTCAGCGTCTCCTTGCGGCTCCTTGCTTGCATTATCCTTTGGCTTGTGTGCATTTATTTTTCATTTGCATGAATTTTTCATTGTTTTCACAGACGCAAAGCGAACTGCACTTTACGCTCCACAGGATCAGCACAAACACGCGATATTTGTCAGCGGGAAATCAGCTTGAAAATAAACGGGTCCTATAGACACCCATTGGCACTCATATAGACATCCATAACTGACAGTTTTACTGCTCGCTGTCTCCTAACAGCGTTTGCATTGGCTAAACCGAGAATCCAAACAAATATTTTACTTTAATAATGCAAAATCTATAAGCGACTCTGGGACTGGGAACATTACGGGTATTGCTGCTGCGGATAAAATGTAAGCAAATTTTTATGCAATTTATTGTCACTTGCTGGCAGAGCAGAGCGGTGGGGAAAGTCAGGTTAAACTGGTTGTGCATATAAACTTAGACTGGATATACTTTCTGTTTTACTTAAGCAGCGTATAGCAAACAAAACACAAAGTTAGCAAGCTGAGAAATAAAATTATGACCAAAGCACATCTTTGGGGTATCGATGTATATATTCATGCAGAAAGTTTTGTATACCCTTGCAGAGGGTGTATAAGGCTCTCACGTAATAAAAAACGCATTGGAGGAGATGTTGCCGACCCCACAATGTATTCTTGATCAGTATCAACAACCAGGTCGATGTAACAATGTCCGTCTTACAGCCTAATGAAATTCCGAAATTTCTCCCAGAAAATATAGAGGTATTTTCTTTAATCCCTCCAATAATGTGAAATTTTTTGTTTTGATGCTTATTCGGATGAAAAAAGGTTTAATGTGGACGGTTCTAACGGGTTTTTGCAATATTGGAGGGATTTAAGGAAAGAAGCCCTATACTTTTCTGGGAAGAGATTCGACGTGTATGCTTTGATGGTGTGGGCTGGCATACAGTAATGTCTGGAGGTTTTGAGCTGGGAGTTCCAAGCATTCACATGAACTCCAAGCAGTATGTAGATATATGGGAAAAGGAACTTATTGCTTTTTCTTTGCTGTCAAAGCCGCACAAGATCATTTTTCAACAGGACATCACATTAATGCTCTTAATCGGTGAGATGCGTTCTTGGTTTAATGCCAATAATATTAAGTTCTTGAAGTGACCCGCAAGTTCTCCGGACATGAATCCAATGGAGAACTTATGGGCTTTACTGCTCTGAAGGACTTATGCCAAAAAAATAACCAATTAACAATCAAGATAGTACTTGGTTGCTTAAATTAGGAATAATTAAGGCATGGGAGGAACTTTCCGCAAAGGATATTAAATGTCAAGTGGATGGTATGCCAAATAGGAACTACGAGTAAATTAGAGCTAAGGAAGGTAACATTATTACTAATTTAATAAAAATCTATAAATAAGTTAACATTTCTCTATACATTGTCCAATACATGTGCGGATATAATTATGCACCGTGCAGAAAACGAAAAATGAAACAAAAAAGTTAACTTTGCATAATTAGTGTTGTTTTTTTTATCACTTCATGGTACAAGATATATTCTCCTAGCTCAACTCTATCTACCCAAGCACTGAAAAAACTAGGTGCGGCTATAATTATTCACCAGAGTTCATATGTTAGAAATTAGAAAGAGAGTACAACAAATCTTTGAATTTCTCATGAAACTATCACCAGCGGTACAGCCATTTTGGATGCATTTTCCAAGGGTGAAGCATGCAGACTATAAGTTTAAGTTCTTTATAGCCAGCATATCCCAACTGGAATAACAACAACAGAAGTGGTAACGCATGTGCGTACACACACGCACCCCAACCCAAACCCGACCGTCATATAACCATCTAAGAGAGGGTGGCAGTGGCAGTGCCAGTGGCAGTCGGGGTGGTGTTGGGGGGTGGCGGCATTCGCGTCGGCGTCGGTGGTTGCTAAATGCAATTTATCATAAAAGGCAGAGATAGAAGCTTGAAATTGAAGCGCGAAGCGGCGTCGAGTGGGTGGGGCGAGTCAAAGTTCGGCATAAGCCACACACACAGGAGGGTAAACATGCCTCACACACACACACACACAACACACACACTCAAGAACACACACAGCTCATCTAATAAGACGCATTTAGCGTCAGTCTGACTCGAGTGTGGAACGGGGAACAAAGACAAGCGAGGGGGAGGCCACCGTCTAAGCAAATAGGAAAAAGTTATGGAGCTGTAATAAATTGGATTAGTTCGAGTTCCAGTTCTGGCGGAGACGCCATTTTGTCTCACACCATGGAGAAATTTATGCGCACATAAAAACGTAAAGAAATCCAACTAAATATTTTGGCTGGCACACGCAGCGTTTCATTTAGAAGGGATTACTAAGGGCTCAAGTTCCTGGGGGTGTGGGGACCCTTAAGAGCCCCACTTCTGTGGAGTGATGTGGGGTGTACAGTGAGGCTTGCATATCTAGGCTACCTGCGCTACGTGCCAAATCAAAATCAGCTTTTCATTAAATTTCGATTGTAAACTCCCGACTTGCTCTCACATTTGCATATGAAAGCGTTTCAGTTTTGGTTTTCCATAGTCCTCCGTAATATTTGCCACCTTTCGCCTTTGTTCGTTAAATGATTTCCCATTTTTCCATTTTTCGAATTCGGTTGCCTGTCATGTGAAGTGTGCAGCATCCTTTTTTCTTTTCCTGGCGCACCAATTGGTTTCATATATGCAAATTTTCATTTTTTTCCCTTCCCCTCTCCCGCTGTTTTTTGTTGCATTTTGTGAACGCAGCTGCCTGAGGTTTCGTTCAGCAACATCTATTTTTTATTGGGATGCTGTTTTGGGTTGTTTGTGTCCTGGTTACATGAATACCTTGTGAATGTGCTGCAGATGGTAAAAAATCTTTTCGTGTTGCCGTCGGGAATACCGAATAATATGATTTTATCAATAAATATTAAAATATCACACATCTTATCATTATTGTACAACCTTTATGAAAATCTAGAGTTAAGCTAATTTGACAAACACTTTTGTTGTAAAATCCTTCTACTTTAATCTTACTATCTACTTAGTATTACCACTTAGGGGTGAATCTTAACTATTTTTACACATTTAATCCATAAAGACTCAGTAAAATTGTTTAAGGTTTGGTACACTTACTTTTAACGACGTAATAACTTTAATTATTAAGTGTGCTATCGATAGGTTTGCAGCTTTTCTCTACCAACTATATCCTATTCATAATAATATTTACATTCTGTTTACCAAGCAAGAACTAAGAAAGAAACCAAAGTATATTCCAGTATTCCAGCAAATTATTAATTATTTGAAATCGATTGAGTTTAGTTTTACCAAAGGAGTGGGAAAATAGCTGTTAATAGTTTCTATGTATACATATGAGTAATGTAAATTTATGGAACACGCTTAATTCGTTATCAAACATTAAAACATATCAGAAGCAGAATTTAACTGCAAAGAATTGTATGTGTATATCAGTTATAGAATTTTACTATATACCTGAAGTTGTCAGAAATATTATATTAATGTGTATTACTTTTACTTCCTGTACCCATAAAATGGGTATAAGGGGGTACTAAATCTGTGCAAATGTATGTAACAGGCAGAAGGAGACATCTCCGACCCTATAAATTATATATATTCTTGATCAGTATCGAAAGAGATTTCAATTTGGCCATGTCCGTCTGCCTGTCCGTCTGTCTGTCCGTATGTATGAACGCGTCGATCCCAGCAACTATAAGAGCTAGAGACACCAAATTTGGAAAGAAGCAGCACAGCCGCCACTTAAAATGCCTCGCTTGCGCTTGTATGTGTGTGTGTATGGGTAAGTGTACGAAGATGTGATCGGAAGTTTTTGACCTGGGTACACGGAGTTTTGTAGTTGGGTATGCTGAACAATAGCATTCTTACTTACATTATTTATGTTATTGTATCTACGTATGGTACAGAAAATTGTATACTATGACTCTGGTAAGAAAAACTAGAGTATTAAAATTAATTATTATCTTTTTACGTTTTTTATATTAAGTTTTGGGAATTTGTTGAAGTTCTTTTGGTTGTTAATTGTAACTTTTTGAAGGCAAACAGTCGCCAAGTCGATTAACTGTCTGGTGACTATTAAGGACAGTGAAACAGGGATATAAGTGATGAAAAGGGAGTCTGCAAACCGTGTACAGGGGATAATGTTCAAAACAAATAACTTATTGAAAAGCTTTCAAAACAATCAGAAGCCTATGGGAAATATCCTTTTCTGGTCGCTCCCCTTTATAAGACAGCAAGATAATTAAATTGCTTGCCATTAATGAGTGCAGCGCAAATTGAAGTTTCATTTTGCTTTGATAAAGCTTGAGCAAAAATAAACTTTGGTATAAAAATATAAAGCAAAGTTTCCGTATTTAGTTCTTATTCGCACCCAAGAATACAAAAGTTCCTATTTTAGCTCTTTCCCACTCACTTTTTGCTGGCTTTATATAGAAACTCTTTCTTTAATTACAATTCATTGCACTGAAATATTTAATTCATGTAAATGGGTATCATTTTGCTTAAACAAAGCTCCCTAGTGACAGCTTCCGCACTCAGCCATCATCTGCTGCCCCCTCATTCTTCTACATCCCAACTCTATTGCCCCCCTTGTTGCTCAGCCTCCAGGCTGTTAATTTATTTAACTACCGCACGCCTAAACCACGTGTATCCCATATATCAAAGCTTCGTTTGCCATCAAATGGATTTCATTTTGAAATCCAATAACTGCCAAAATGAAACATTTTGGCTATACTCGTCGGATAGACAACCCTTTCGGACCGCCCGGGACTGCGAGTATATGTAAGTACTCCTTCAACTACGACAACTACCCAAAGTTGACTCCGTGCTTCCAGCTCGTAAACTGAAACATTTTTGAGTATATAATGTAGAGCGTCGCATATAAAGTTTGTGTGTGTGTGTGCATGCGTGTGTAAGTGTAAGTGTAAGGACGAGTGCGAGTGCGAGTACAAGGTACATAAGGACACCACCAACACACGCAGCGTTTTCGCACTTTACGCAATTTTTCCCCGCCAGCGCGAAAAGGGTTGAAAAGTGCGTATGGAACGATGAACACCCCAACCCACACACATACACATACACACACACACACACACACACACACACACTCATATATACACACAGAGAGATAGCACAGCGTTGCCAGATTGTCGTCAATGGCTTTACGTTCCATCATCGACACTGGGCCTAAGCTTCCTCAGCTTCCGCGCGAACCCTTTGCCAGCTCTCTTGCCCCCGCACCACCCGCTGCTACCGTTGCCAGTACAACCGCCTTGGCGGCCATTATTGTTTTGCTTTTGAGCTCTTGTTCAGTTGTTTTGCTCCCACTCCCTCCCCCTCACCACAGCCACCCACGCAGCGCTTTCTTTGACGTTCTGGTAATTTTCTTGAAAATATTTTGGTAGTAAACTTTTTAGATTTAAGCCCTTCGCTGGCCAGCGAGTCGTCTATTGAGAGCTTTTGCGGTTTGAACTGCTGCTGCGGCATCTCTTCCCGCTGCCCCCGAGGCTGCTGCGCCGCCTGCCCGATTCGCGTTTTTAATCTCAATTTATGAAATGAAAATTTTTCAATTTTTCGACAAGAGATAAACTTTTTCTACTTGAATGCGTAATTACTCGCCGCGAATGAAATACTGCGAATTTTCGCTGCTTTTCGGTTGACTTTCGGTAGCCGACGCCGGCGCCGTCGTCGACGCTGCTGCTGCTGCGGTGAGCGGTGCCGAGGCCACTTTAACGTTAGCTTTGATTTTCAAGATGGCGTCACTGCCGCATAACTGTTATTAGGATTATGAAAATTATTAAAATGTACTGGAATAAAAGCAGACTTATGATGGGGCTTACTTGCCTGTGGCAAACCGAGAGTCAGCAGAGCGGGAGGTCCGTTTTGGTTAGTCCTTTTAAATGCCAGTAGAGATTAGCTGGAAATTCGGTGAGAACCGGTGAAGATTCATGGTTCATAGAATGCAAACGAAATTAACAATAATATTTTGATAATATTTGTCTTATTAGAATTAGAAAATCCTATTACGCTACAATTGGTAATCAGTTGTATACTTATATCATCTAGCAGGTATCTGCTCAGTCAGATTATATTTGAATTCACCTCTGCACATTTATGTTTGTACCGCCTAGCACACTTGTCTAAGAGTTGTCCAATTTCCCACCCACAGGAATAATTTTTCAAAATCCGTTTAAAACCATCCGCGGATTTGGATTCTTCTTATTCGGTGATTCGATTTTTTCGAAGAGCTTTCACATGAGCTTGATGTCAATCGAAAAATAAACATGATTTAAACTTTAAGCTCATATTCTGCAATCGGTAAGGTAATTATAGTTCTTCGAAGGTGGAAGAAAAGAATTTTTCGATTTAACATGTGTTAAATATGTGAAACATGTGTCATATAATACGTTGTATATATCTTTGAAAATAAGCTTAAGCTCATCGTATGAAATACAATAATAGTAACATACATACAATCAACACACTTCACAATTCTATCAAATCATACGGAAAGTGATTCGAAAATCAAAATCCGTTCTAAAAGCGTTTACTTTGAAAGAGTCGATTAAAAACTATTTGGAGTTCGAACTACCAAAGAGAGATGAGTCCACAAAATCAAAAACGATTTGTTAAACATAACAATTCTGAATATTGTTTTTAATGTTTTATCGCATACTACCTTGTAGGGCTATTGTTTGTAATAATAGTAACTACTGTTAGTAAGCACAAGAGCTTAATTAATATACGTACTATTTATACAACTTGTTTTTCTTTCAGCTTTCCATCTCCTTACAATGCTCGACACTTCTCCTGAGTGTGGATTATTATTTGCTTCAAGTTGAAGTTGAAAACTGTCCACCATAAAATCCTATATGTAAATTTACTTACACTTAGACAATGTGCATCCCCAAACATACAATTGTCCCCACTACCACATTTTTCGACCTCTACTCCACCCAATATCGAAGTAAGCTCGCAGGTTAAGAACGATACATACTTGTGTACCGAGAACTACAAGTGAGCACGTAGATAAACAAGTGCCAGAGAATATAAAAATTGTATGACGTCAAGATAAGTAAAAATTAATGAGGGACCAGAGCTTTCGTGTGCAAGGTTCAGTTCACTGGGCAGTGGGTTGAAAACAGGGTGCTTAATATACCTGAAAATCCGGAAATTAAATTTACTGAAGCAACAAATCTTAAAAGAAAGTATTGAGGCTTTTAATATATACTAACAGTAGAATATTGTTTTGACCTTTCCTTTTTCCAACTTAACCCGCAACACCCTGTATTCCAATTAGAAAACAATGGCCGCACATGCAAGAGATACGAAAAAAATGGAAGACCATGAAAAAGTCCTCGACAGGGAAAAAATACAAACAAACGTAAAACGGAAACCCAAAAAATGTCTGAAGATGTTAAAAAACTTTTGCTTAACTTTGTTTTTGCTTAATGAGCAAATACACACACACAACCACACACACACACATATACATACAATCCACACGCTGAGGTCCTTGGTGAGCGCATTAAAAAATGCGTTAAGGGCGCGTTGCCAAGGACCGAGGAGTACAAATATTAATGTCTGGGCCATATACTCGTACGACCCACACACACACACACACAGTACACACACACAACCAGTGCGTAGTATACTAAAAACTGTAAAAAAATGTCTCGAGTCTGAGGCAGGGGTGGGGGGATTGACGTTCGAAAATTACACTTGCCGCAGGGGTTGGTGTTGTTTTTTGGGTGGAAAATGCCCAGATATTGTCTGGCCAAAAAGAAAAATGTTAAAAAATTAGAAACGAGCAGATTTGACGCACGCACATGTCGCAGCTACCCCCCACCACAGTACCACACTACCCCAGTGCCCCTCAACCCCGCCCAATACACGCACTGGCTCACACTTTGCGCTGGGCATAAATTATTTAGACTCATTTAATGTTTTGGCTGCTGTTGCGTTTCTCTTCCTTTTTTTACGATTTTCAATTTTATTTCGGTTTTCTTTGCCACCCTTCAAGCGAATTTCGCGTCCTTTTGGGGGTTTTTTCTATACAAAAAGCAACGAAATTTTGTTGGTAAAATTAAAATAATGTGTCCCCTGTCGCCACCAGACGTGGCCCCCCGTTTGATAAATGTGTGTGTGTATTGTATGTGTGTGCTGCTTCATTGGGCGTATTTAATATGGGTAGGGGGGCTTATAAGGCTCGCCTGCTCGAAGGCGATAATGTCCCATTAAAAGAAAGCAGGGCGCAAGAGCAGATGAATCAGTGTGACCAAATTCATGAAATAATCCATACGTTCGGTATAGACACCTCAAATAAAGCATTAAATCTTCACGCCTCTTTTGAAATGATCTGATCCTTATTAGTAAGCTAACTGAGCATCATTAAAATCCGGTTTTCCCTGATTTATTTGCCAACTGACCACTGGTCATTAAACAAGCAAACAAACAAATCTCCCCCCTCTATTGTCACACTAATTTCAGGTAAGTTACCCCTCGGTCAATTGCTCATTATACCAATTTAAGATGATAATACGATTTTTATGGCACCTCAGCATGTCCAGTCTAGTTGTCCGCCTATTTGCACCCTTGTTTGACCGGACCTCGAGGGAGGGGATTGTGAGTGACCAGCTCAATTGGTCAGTTGGGGTCAACTGGTTTACAGCTCGCCCGCTGACTTCTGAAGTGGTTCGTTTTTTATAGTTTTATTTGATTTGACTTTTCGCTTTGGGCAGTGCATAAATTAGCATTGTGTTTGGTCAAATAAAGGGGGGATTTTATGCCGGTTGTTAGGCAATTAGCAATGGGAGTAATTGATAGTTTACACGTGTTATTTTATGGCATTTCAAGCAGCGATGTTAAGCTTCAATTCTGATATAGATCTCTCTTGAAAAATGAACACAACGCATAAAATATCGCTTGTGACGTTCTAGAGGAATATTGTGATAGCTGCTTCTTAGAAAAGATTTAAATTTTCAATTAATCAAGTTTGGTTGTCACTTTTCTCCCTTAACTTAATCACATACCTTCAGTTACCAATACCCTTGTCAGGATAACATCATGCAAATATAATGGCATTTCTGACGAAATTCCCACACACATCCTCACATGTTCTTAGTCTTGCATGTCCTTTGCCAATTTGCGCTATTGCAACCCCTGCAGAGGAGTCAGCAAAACAACAACCCATAATAAAATCCTTGTGCATTATCCTTACGCAATTGCCGGCTCGTTGAGCCTCATTGCCCCCTTGCACTTCTCAACAAGGGTGCACTTTTCGCATATTCGCAAACATCCTCAACACAAGGGGCGAGCGAAGCCACCAACAAGTGCAACCGATGCAACCTTCACCCAAAACAGACTCTTGCATCAGTATTTGAATCTGAATGCGAAACAGAATTGGCATTGTTTGCCATTCAGCTTGTTATTGTTCTGGGTGTTGCCGTTGTCCTGTGATTTGCATTGTTGTTCTGATTTGTGCACACACGCACCAAGGATAACCGCACATTCGCTGTAAGGAGCCTGTTGTCTGGTACCGAATGAATAGGTTAAATGAGTGCACTGGCAAATGTAAATTTTTGCGCACTTTTTTTGTTGCATGTATTTCAATTGCATTGCTGCACATTTGCATAACAATGCTGCAACAATGCAACGAAATTGGAGGGGTGTTAGAAGGGGGTTATATTCGCGAATTTTCCAAATTTGCCGTAATGAAAAGAAAGTGGTTCTATAGGAATACATTCAAGTACATGCAATGGGCTCAATAAAATACTTTCTAGTAAGGGTGAATACTTAGATCTTTGAAGCTATTGGTACTATAATCGAGATACAATCGATAGAACCATTGAAAAGATATTTTTAAATTCCGATGGCTCAATTTTGAAATGAGTTCCTGTATAAGCTACTTGTATGTTTACTTGTTTACTACTTGTGTATATTTGCATAAGACATGAAAACGTAGACTTAATTATGGCTTAGGAAGAAGTTTATTACTTGATATTTGTATGTATGTATATTTTACTAAACCTGCATACCTTTACTATTTTTTCCATATACCATAGTAAATGCAAGCAAATATTGATGTTTAAAAATAACAAACCATTAGAGAAAATTCCCGCTCAAAAATAGGTAATTTAATTTAATTATGCAAAAGTGTGGGGACCTAAGCTTAATTTTCTTAGGAGAAGGGACTCTATTCTTAGTCATATGAGCTACATATTACAACATTTGTTACTTAGTTTCCGTTTGCCATCAGAAACTCATTTGGGCTGTAGCTATGAAACCCACGTGAGCAACATTCCAGGCACCTACAAACTACACCGTGCATGTCCTGCCAGGATTTCATTAATATCCAACTGCCCAGCAATGCGTAATTTATGCAAATCAACAAGAAATGTTTAGTGGGTATATAAAATAATATAACAAGCTACATCGTTGCTGGCGAAGGAGCAGAGGGAAAAATACTCTGTTTCTAGGGTAATAGTTAAGCGCATTGTTTTAGGGAGATCCTGAGTACTTCTAATGTCAAATGTCGTCACTCTAACTTCAAAACGTAAACACCTTAATTGAATAATAACTTGTAACACACCAGCACTGCCCGGCAATATATTTAGATTAAAATGCATTATGTTTAATTTGACTACTTTCGTGAATCTTAAGAAGTACACAAAAATACCGCACCTTGATTTTCCCGCCCGCGGTGTAGATTATCCAAAACCTTTGAGCACCATGCCTATTATGTGTTTGTGACCACCATTTTCCGCAAATGGAGTGGATTATTCAAAATCTGTAAAATATGTGTCAAATGGTTTTTCGTATGGATCTTGGAAAATAAGTTTGAAGCCGATTGGTTGTAAACAAAAAAGATTCATACAACAGTTTATCGCGATTTTCCACGCTTGTGGGTGCAATTTCCAAAATCAAGTCGTAGTTTGCACTTTCGACATAGATGGAAACTATTATTAAAATTTCAACATCCTAGCTCTAACGGTTTGGGCTATGCGATGATTACCAATCACTCAGTCAGTAAGTCAATCATTAATCAGGGAAAACTGTTATATATGTATATATATAGATTTCAAATATACCACTTTACAAGCTTCGACAAATTTTAGTCGACATTGCACAACTCCAATATACTCCTTTCCCTTTGGTAACAGAGTATAAAAATAGCTGAACAATACAATGACCCAAGGCACATTTTGGGTAATTAGCAGAGGTTAAGCTGGTAAGTTTGCTGCAAGTCCTGCAGGGACATGTGGTGAACGCTTGTCGTGAATGACCAGCACTTGGGCTAAGTATTAGCCGAGCCGGCACGCGTGCTCCTTGGCGCCCATTGTGCAACGGATCGGTGGGTGGGAGGTGTGGAGTATGTAAGGTGGTGGCAGCACATGTAATACCCAGCCTAATGACCGCTACGCACTTCCGCTGGCCTCAAGGACTCTCATGCGTATTTTCGGCTCTGATAAATATTCAAATTAGGAGTGCGCGCAGAGTCAGCGCCAAACGGCGAAAAAGTGTGTCGCATATTAAAAAGTCATTTTCCAAGCAAATGATTCAACATTTTCCCAGTTTATTTAACTGAAGTTCCATAGTGCGAGTGAGAGAGTGACAGAGTGGGGAAACACATGCTGTTTGACATGAGCTTGACCGGAAGTGCCATACGTGACGGAAATGCGTGATTTTTGTTATGAGCTCCATTATAGAAACACACACACATAGGTTTATATGTGTATATATATACGAATATATATTCGAATATATTTAGGTACATTAAGGGGTATTAGGGGGAAATGGTTGCCAAAAAGTGCCAAAAAGAAAAATTGTTTAATTTGCCTTGTGTTTTCTGTTTGTCATGTTGGAATAATTATAATTAATATATTGAATATATTACGAAATTATGTTATTTACTTCATTAACTATTTTACTAATGAACTTGGTACAACTAATACTATTCAGCATATCAGAAGTTACGATTTAAGTTGACTTTTCAATTAACAAACTTTTAAAATATTTCTTTGTGGTGTTCTTAGAGCTAAAGCCAGTGTTATCATAAAAACCAAATTTAGGTAACACGAAGTACAGCTTAAACTGCTTTAAAATCTTGATATATTTCAATGGCTACTGAAATGGATTTGAAAATTTTAGAAATATGTTTTTTATTTTTATTTATTTTTGTTAAAATTATGTATATTTTATTTAAGCAAGCTTTCCGCTACCTCAGTGGCAACTTAATCTAGTTTTAAATGTAAAGGGGAAAGAAAATTTGATCACAGGTTATACATACATATGTATGTATATTCATGTTATTCATTATTATACAATTTGTTACTATACTAAAAACGGGCTAAAGTATACTTTTTCCAAAAATTTATTTGAACATATTACTGTGGAATCTATTAGGAAGATCTTCGCTTTGAGTATTATTTCATCACACCAATAAATCGTTAAATTTGAAGTCTTCAGCCTCCGCTGCTCAGTCTTATAAAACATCATAAGCCTAAACCTCAATACAAGTGGATTTTCGTAGAATTTCATTGACAGTCTGATTTCCCTTCAATTTATATTTTTTGCATATGCATAAAATTTTCTATTTCCTGTTTGCTTTAGCCCCAACTTAAAAATGCGATGAATATTAATGATTTTTACTATTACACAATTTTCTGAAAGCCGCTTTTGTCTTTTTCTTTTTGCCTCTTGCTGTTTGCCTTGCCCTTTGTTTCATTCCAATTTTTTTTAGCTAAACGTCAACTAGAAAATCCTTGAATATCATAAATATTCCCAACACTCCCAGGATTGTGTCTGGCGCTGTCTTCCATTTGCCGCATTTGATGTTTGATGTGGATGTGGATGAGGATGTTGACGATTGAGCGGCAGGCGGCGAGCGGCTTAAGGAGTTGTTCTGTGTTGTTGTTCCTGCCCACAGGACACAGTTGCCGCTGCCAGCTCTTTACCCTGGCTGTAAATTTTAATGATTTTTGTGTAGTTGTTGTCTTGGCACACACGCCTCGTCCTCGCTGCTCCTGCTGCTGTTTGTTGTCGTTGCGCTGCGCTCTGCTGATTTTTTATTGGATTTGCCAGTGAAGCGTCAAGCGGACAGCGGCTTGGCGAGCAGTCAGCTTCGAGGTGCCAGGACTCGTACTCGTCCTCTTCCTTGTGCGCCTCTCGCATTTTGTGTGTGTGTGTGTGTGTGCGTGTGTTTGGCTTGTCATCTGGCTAAGCTCTAAAAATTAATGATGCGCAGCCCATTCGAGAGGTCCTGGCGCTGTCATTGGCTATCAGGATGCGAATACTCGTATATGCAAAAATTCACATTCGCCGCTGTAAGCCGCGGCTCAGTTTCCTTCGGCTCATTGATGAAAATTAATGAGTGTGCGTGTTGTACGCGTAATATGCAAAATATATATATATATCTTTATATATGCGAGTATATATTTTGGGAGATTTCGTTTTCGATACAGTACTTTTTAAATAACGGAAACTTGTTTGTACTCGCCTGTGGTTGTCCTGGCCCAGGATTTGACTCTGGCTCTGGCTCAGGCGCACAAGCTCGAAAACTAATTTGCATAATTACAGCCCGTAATTTTTTTTTTATTTTCTGACTGGCGAATACACACGAACTGCTTGTGTGTGCCTTATAGCATAAGGGACGCAATGTCCTTTTTGTGTATATACAATTTTTTGAGTCTACTCCCCAAGTTCCTACCTAACGCAGCTACAGATACACACATGAACAGCCGCACGCACTTTTGATTTCAACTACACAATACAAATGTGAATACGAATGCTTGTTCGAATACAAATACGAATTCGAATAAGTCCCATTTGCATATTCACAATTAACATCTTCCATACTCACACACACAATCCTAGCCATTATTGTTGTGTAGAGAGGAAACTTGAGAGAATTGAGAGCGCTTTTGTTATTGTTGAGAAACGTGTCTTTACTAGGTAATGCAATAGACAAAGGACATTCAAAATTGCAAAGGTCTCTCAATTTACAGAATTCCTTATTTGATGGTAAAATTCATATCTAAAATCTACGAGTAAATCAATGTGTTGTTGTGCATATAATCAATAGCCTGGATTTATTTTTAAAGTTGAAATGCCACTAATTGAATATCCCTTTTGAAGTTACGGCTAATATCCTACTTCCTGTACCCATAAAATGGATAAAAGGGCTATTAAATTTGTGAAAATGTATGAAACAGACAGATGGACACATCTCCCACCCTATAAAGTATATATGAGTATATTCTTGAACAGTATAAAAAGCCGGGTCTATCTTGCCCTATCCTTCTGTCTGTCTGTCTGGTCCGGATGTGATCTATTGAAATATAAGAGCTAGAGGCACCAAATTTGGAATGTTGGAGATGTAACTGAAAACAAGTTTGTTTTCAATTTCAGATATTCTCCTGCAATGAAAATATGGTATTTTTACCGATTGTTCCTATAAAAGCTCTATAGAAATGTGGTCCGATTTTGATCAAATCATAGAAAACTGTGTGAAGTATAATAAAAGTGTTGAGTAGGATGGAATATTTGTATTCATATAAAAACTTATATTTCACCCGATTGTTTCTATTATGTAGTGGTCCGATTTGGAGCAAATTCGGTCAAATTGAACAAACTATCTTAAGTCTCTCTCTACACAAAAACGATTTTCACACAAAAACATCGTTTTCGACCGATTATTTCGCTGGCCTGCGGCAAGATTTCGCCAAGATTCATCATAAATGTTCTCAAACAGAACATAGAAACAGACGGTCAGAATAACATCGCTATGTCGACTCGACTATTTATTTTTCAATGCGATACACATTTCGTGACAAAATTATAATATCTCCTGCAAGGGCATAAGAATGGGAACAGGCCTAAGTATTGTTTAGAATTTTCACATTTTCGGTTACCGAGCGGGGTTTGAGGGAGTGGAATATCGGAAGTGATGGGATTTTCTGCATAGCAAGTATCACAATTATAATAAAGTTATCACGATATCGCCCATCCCGTCCAGCGCCCATTTCTCAATCGTCATAACATATTTGGTTAATTGGTAATTATATATCGTTATAATTGAACTTAATTTAAGAATTTATGCACAGAACTTAAAAAACTTTCAAATTTTTTCATATCAATTGGCTATTGATATGATTTAAACACTAATATTCTTGGGCTGAAACTTTTTCAGACTTTCAAGTTTTACAAGCCGTTTATTTTGTTACTGATTTTGCAACTAGTTTCAAGATGCGCTGCGCTCTCCATTTGTCAGAGTTTTCTCATTTCTTGCTCATTACCCGGGCAACAAAGTTGGCGATGGCGTCTTCAGACTTGGTAATTTCCGAGTTCATTCCACTCATTAACATGTGCTTTCTATGTGTGTGTTTGTGTATGAGAACAACCTCTTTCGGAGTTGGGATTTTTCTTCAGTTTTCTTTTCGTGTTCCTTTAACTTTATTGATTTTCTAGGACAGTTCGCACTTTCCTTTACCGTTAGCCGCTAATGAGCTGCAGTTGAGTTTCAGTTGGCTTTGTTTGGCCAACGGGACTCCCTCCCAGAATCATTCAACTTTGCTGGCTGCTGATTATAATCAGCATAATGTGTACTCTCTTACACTTCAATAGTTCACGCCACGGATCACTGAGGATGGTAGATGGAAGCTGCGAACTGGAGCAGGAGTTGAAGTTGGGGCTGGGGCCGGGGCCGGAGCGGCCCCAGTCAGGTGAATGCGTAGAGCGACGTGCAACGCAACGCCTGACTACATTTTAGAGGCTCTTTCTTATAGGCTCTAATACCCATAATCAGGTTAACGTTAACGTTCAGTTTACCCACTGATTTGCTAGCACTTTTGGCCAAGTGCAGACCAGCTGCTGGTTCATTGAATGTGTGAACATTCGGGCAGCTTCCTAGTCTTGGGAGTCATTTACGATTTGGACCGGGACAGAATGCCCCCAAGTTTTGATGGCAGAACAGATTTTAATCAAAAGTAAGCTGCTGTAGCCCGTTGTAACCCGAATCGAAAGACCTTTCTCCCGCACGTTAGCTGTTTATATAATTATGATATTTGATTTAATGACGACTTGCTTCCGAAACAATCCAATCAAAAAATTTGATTGAAGTGGGCGGCCCAACAGCCCAGCGGCTAGGCGTGAAACTATTCCAAAGGTCAGTTCACCCAAAACGCGCACTTGTTAATGATTACAACTCTCTGGAACAGTCCCTCGAATCGTTTCAGCTGATTTAGTATAATGGGCCTGGGCTAAGAACTAGTGCAAGCCGAGGCAATTTCCAAGCTAATTTATAACCACATGCTAGAGAACGATCCACACTCACATGCATCCCCGAACCCCGCAGAATCCTAAGCCATCCGAACCGAACCCGAAGCCGATATTAAATTCTTAATTTGCAATCATTAGCAACCCGTGAGCCATGAGGCACGCCAAGGCGGCAAATTTAATACCCATATATCGTCGATTGGGTTGCTACACACGACTGCCAATGGGTTGTTTGGGTTCGGTTCAGCCCTGGACTCTGGGGAGCTGCTTTTGATTTTTAAATTGAAAATAATAATTTTGCGCACTCAATTTTCAGCGATTTGTCAAAACATTGTTTATTGTCCGACGCCAGAGCCGCCAAGTCGCCAGTCTCCAGCCTCAGTCTCAGTCTCAGCCCCAGTCTCAGTCTCTGTCTCAGACTGCTACCCATCCTCAACTTACAACTGAAACTCCATCTCCAAACCATCCACGTCGTTCTACTCGGCGGCGCACTTTAAGTTAATTGAAATATTTCAACGATTTTCGCCCCTACCGATGCTGCCTGCGGTTTCTACCTGCCGTCCTGTGCCTGTCCTCTGGATCCAGGAATCTTCAGCTGCTCAGCTTTGCATGCGGCGTGGATCAAAGAAGTATTTATTTTATTTTTGCATATTCGCGTGGCTCTGGCCGAAGCCTTTTAATAGAATTCAATGCTCATTTCTATCGCATGCGATTTATTTGCTACGTATTTAAGTTCACGAATCTGGGATCGGCCTCGCGGTCTCTCTGTCTGGGTTCGAGTTCAATATTGATTTTTATTGCCATTTGACTAGGCGCCATATTACTTTTGAATTGAGTGATTATTGCGATTCCTCTGATGGTTCCGCAAACCGCTTGAATATTGATATGGGAAACTCTGACCAAAGCTGTTGAAAGGCAAGAAAAACTAAACAATAATTTGTTAAACGCTATAATAGGCCTTGAGAGAAGAATAATAAGATAAGAAGATAATAAATAGGAGCTCAAGTTAGCCAAAATTAAATTATTAAATATTTTTAGTTGGCAAGCTCTTACCCATTTTTTATACTTATTAAGATTGAACATACAGGTGAATTTTTGTTTTAAACTTTTATATTGGTAATGCTCGTTACGTCGAAAAGAATTTTCTTGAATCTTCCTTAAATTTTGACTTAACCCTCAATAGGTTACGCTCAAAAAGCTTCCTTCTAGCATTTGGTGCCTCTCAAAACTTACGCTCTCAAGACAAAAATGATTAACTACCCTCTCTTCTTCCAATAAATTCCCAGAAATGTCCTGCCACTTGGCCATAGGCCTGCTGAGCACTTTTCCATGTAATCCTGTGAGCTTTCTTGGCTTCTGAAAATAAGCAGCAAAAACTGGCAAACAAATTTTGGTTTTTTATATCTGACAACTGCTCAGCATCGGGCTCCTGCATCAAGTCTATGCCAACTGTCGCACAGTGGGCTCCATCCAAATGTTCTCCCTCTGTCAAGGCCTTCTGCTGTTGTATCTGGTACAACTCAGTGTATGACTGTCACATGCGTTTGGCGTCCGGCTAGAAAGTTTATACAATGTGATGGCAATGGCGAAGGCGATGCTGCCAACGCCCCAAAAAAGTTTCCGAGCCGTTCGAGAACAGCGCGTAAATCTTTTGCATAATTCAGTGCCTGCTTCTGGCTCGTTCTTTTTCGCTGGCCAGGAAGGCCATCCAGTACACACTTTAAGGCTGTTTCAAGTGGCGCACTTACGTAGGAAGTGCCTCACACCACGCTCCACCCCAGCAGCTGCTTGTCACACCAATAGCTTGTCCAACTCCCCCGCGTGCCCAGCCTGCTTCATGTCCATTCATTCAAACAAGTATAGCCTCCTGTCTGTGCCCATTCCAGTGTGGGATCCCGTCTCTTGGCTTCTCCTTGGGCGCACATGCAAATCCCGAGCTGTCCTTCATTTGCACCCACCCTTATCCTCGTACTCGTACTCGTCCTCGTCCTCATTCTCTCACTCGTCTTCATCCTCGTCGCGTGCGTTTTATAGTTAAACATGCCACCCATTTAATAATCATCCCTCCACGCATATCGTCCCCAGCCACATGTAAATGATTTTTTTCCGTCTTGGACTTTGCTACATTCTCAGCTTCCTCCGCACCGTGTCCGGGACGTTCCTTATCCATTGTTGTTGTAGTTGTTGTGTGTTGGCAGACTGTTGTTTAGTTGGGTCTCAGGACCGCGTGGCCCTGTATGGTCTCTCGGGGCGTCATTTGTATTAACGAAGGTGAAGGATTTTTCAATTCCTTTTATTTTTACCTATCCACATCTTTCTATTTCTTTGTTTTCACGTTTGGGCACCATTCCATGCTGTTCATCTTAACTTTAACTTCTGCTGTTTTCAACTCATAAGACAATGAGCTTGCGCCACTGTGCGTGATGGCCATTCATCTTCATCTACACCATACACAATTTTTTCCATTTACAGATCCTTTTAATGTTATTTTTTTATTGTATGTAAATATTGCAAAGAGCAAGACCGAGTTGTTTACAGGGGTAAATGGGCTTACTTAAGTGAGTTTTCTGTGGGTTGGTGTTAGGTGGTGAATACTTAAATTTCAAGAAATACGAGTCTTATGTATAAGAGTAAGTTGATTTCGTCCAGATATTAAGTTTTATAGGGTATTTATAAATATAAAATATATAATTGGGCGAGAAAGTAAAAAATAAACAAAAATAACTTACCACTATTTTCCCACCCGTGCCTTATGATTTTTTAGATAGAGTATGAAGAACTTAGAAGCCGATCTAACAAAAACCTCACACCCCAAACCATTCACACCTTAAGGCTATTCCTGTCAGTGGTGACGGTTGGGAGTAGATTTTTCACGTTTCATACAACTGTTTTTTGCCCGTGGGGGTATATTTTCCCAAGTATATATAAATTAATATATCAACGGACTAGTCAAATTATTCCATAAGCTTTAGTCAATTTAGAGTATCCAATGACAATTTTATCACATACAATAGACAGCCGTTAACATTAGATTACATGAAACAGACACAAAATATCAATAGATCTCACGTGCAATTTAACGAATTTGCAAACACACTTACAAGGAACAGATGCCAAAAAAGCACGACATTAAGCCACAATAGACAAACTTGGCCATAACTACGCAGCTGTAGCTATGGAATCCAAAGACTGTAATTTCTGCCAAGTACCAAGTAATTCCACATCCACATCCCAGAGCTGAGCTCCAGACACTGCGCGTGCGCAGCCGCCGTTCAGCATTGCGATGATATCAGAGTACAGGAATCGATGCCTGGCACGAAATGAGACCCGTCTAGGCTTAAAAATAATATTTGTATGCGTTATAAGCACATACATAGTAGTACCCGGACAGAGCTAAGCAGCGGTGCAGGGTTGAAGGGGGAGAAGCAATATTGGCAGCAGTTGCAGAAAGGCTTGTTAGCTCCAGTTGGCTGCCCCATCAACTGGCCATGGCCATGCGTTTTGACTTGGCCCGGCTGTCTTGGCTAAACAGGCATTGAGTTGTGAATAAGCGCGCCCTCTCTCCCCTTTGCACTCTTGCGCTGGCGGGGCGCCCGAGGTCATTTGGCTTCTTAAATGCAATTGAACGGTGTTCGTGCGGCATTTTTGGGCAACACTTTGCAAGTGATTCTTGCGGCTCCACTCGGGTGAGTGCAGCTCGTTGGCTCTGCTTCCTGAAAATGTTGACTGAGCCTGCCAGGGTTGCCAGAGCAACTGACCAATGGAAAATAACTAGCTGAAGCGGACAGAATATATTGATTGAGTTCGTTCAGCAGAATTAATCGCTGACCAAGTCCGCTGCTACGCTAATCGCTGACTGGTTCGCCTTTTGTAAACGATTTATTATAAAATATACTTTTTAAGTATCTAACCTTGTTTTATTAACAAATATACAGTTGATGCAAATACTCTGATCTGGTATTTTAAAATTCCTGAGCTGATTGATGGATATGTTTACGTGAGTGCGAAGATGTGTTTGGGAATTACCGATCTGGATTCAGGGTGTCGCGCATATGGATATGCTCAACTAAATTATTTTCCCTTATTATGATCGATTTTTGGTCAACATTACCACTAAATTTTGAGTAAAATTTCAAACAAGGCAATACAGTGTTAAAGTTATGGACTTTAATAATAGTGATCTATATATGAGGTTTAAGAATTATCTTTTCATTCTTTATTAGTTTACTTTAATTTATCTATTGTTAGTTGCTGGAAAACGAATTATTAAGTATTTAAATAACGAATGGATACTGAATTAAGTACTACAGAAAGGATATACTTGGAAATATGCCAAGGTAACTATAATTTTCCTGCAATTTATTAAAAAAATTCATAAAAATCCCTGACAGCTCTATAATACTTCCCACTTCAAGATTGATAATAAGACAGCGCCGCAAAGAATTCTCAACAAATATCCACTAAATGGTTGAGCAGATGATCGCCCAAAGCTTAAGCGCTGTCAATTTCATTGTTTTCCGGTGTCTAAATTGTAATCCTTGGCAACATTCGGAATCCCTCCCACTCTCTCTCACCACCCCTCTTCAGCCCGTTGCAAGTGGTGTGGCTTTCACTTTGGCAATCTCAGTGGCCATTTGGCTATGTGAGAAGCGATCGCTAGCCGCACCTCACCCCGCTCCTTGCCACATACGATCTGGGAGTTGGAACTCGCGTTGGGTCCGAGTCTGGTTCTGTCTTGTGTGTTCGCTGGTCGTTTGCGATTTGGTCGCGATTTGCCGACGAATTCGTTACACCCACAATTGTTGTGGCAGTCTCCTTTGCCTGGTAGTTTTTGCCACTTGCGGCACTTTTGCACTTGAAATGAGATCGCCATGGATTGGACATCGAGTGTCTGCCAGCTCTGGTCTGATCCCCCTCTGGCTGCCTGCTCCGTGTCTTTGAAATGATTTATTTGAGCACGCGCGTTCGCTAGTTCGCAGAGGCCACACTCCAGAGCTGCTGGTAGTTTGGAAACATTTCTTATCGCCAGGCAATTAATCCGTGTGATTGGTCATTTGACGCCCACGTGCAGTGGAACTCCAAGCCTAACTCAGAACTCTACAATTGCGCAAAATCTTGTGAGAATTCCAGCAACTGTAAGACAAATTGTTAAACCAAAGGAACCTTATTTAACGTGGTAACTAATGGAGGATAAACTGGAAAATTGAATCATGGAATTAAAGCTTAATAGTTTTGTGTGTTCGCAGGGTTTATTAAGAGGTCACAAATACAAAGTACGCATTTCCGGGATTATTCAGTTCACTTCTTCTTCAGGAAAGGGCTGACGATAGCTGGAGCAGCATATGTGGTGATCGGAGCTGCATAGGCAGAAGCTGCGTAGGTGGCCACAGGTGCTGCATAGGCTCTAGCGCCATACACTGAAGCGGTGTATGCGGGGTAGGCAGCGGAGTAGGTGGTCACTGGAGCAGCTGCGGCATAGGTGGTCACAGGAGCAGCAGCTGAGTACGTGGCAACACGAGCAGCAGCCGAGTAAGTGGCCAATGGAGCAACGGCAGAGTAGGTAGTCACTGGAGCAGCAGCTGTATAGGTAGTCACTGGAGCAGCAGCATAGGTGGCGACAGGTGATGCCAGGAAGCCAGCCTGAGCCACAGCCACGCAGAGAGCCAAGCAGATGAGGAACTGGAGCAATTGGAGATATCAGTAGAGATTCGAAGCAACTTCAACGGTTTCACTTACTTGCATGTTGATTATTTGGGTTTGTTGGTTTGTCAGCGACTGATGCTGTTGGCCAATTATCTCGACGGTTTTATAGTCATGCGGTCAGCTGCGTAGGTGAGTTGCGACTTACATTTGGGCAACCAGAAACGGGTTTGCGGCTTAGGGAGCACATGTTGAATTCCAAAACTAGAACACAATGCGATCGCAATGAGTTAATTCCATTCTGCAAATGCGGATGCTGTCACAGTACTTTGCATTATCTCCAGCTCTTTATGATCGTTGGGTAATTGACAACGAAGGCGTATCAAATGGATTAGTTGTATTTTATTTCGAGGTGTCTCTGCGAACTATAATTATTTTTTATGTATAAATAATATGAGTATAGGATTCCAAGCAAAACATCTCGACTAACAGCATCTAAATTCGAAGAAAGTTATTCAACTTTTAGTTTTTGTTTATTTTATTTTTGTTATTTTATAGTTTTCCAAATTATGTTGTGTGCTAATACATTTGAAATCAACGTCCATTGGCAATGACGGCTAATAAAAAAGTATTCATTCAAATAAAGAAATAATAATGAAATAAATACATAATTATGTGTGCAAATATGTCTTTTCATACTTTGTTATTGTTGTCAGCACTGCCTTGATTTGGGATCGTTAACCTATTTCCTTGATCGGTTTGCCTACAGTACTTGCTGATGTGATAGATAATCAGTATTCTCATCTCAGTGCCTCTCTGTCTTCTCTTGCTCATACAATCCTGATTCTTTTCTAATAAGATTAAGGTAAAAAGCAATTTTGGGAAAAAGAAAATGATAAATTACTTCCACGAGATGAAGTCGAGGATAAACAAGTAACGTACCCCTCAGCAGAATACTCTGTTTCAAGTCCGGAATAATTAGTTTATTTTTGAGATGGTAAAGAGATGTGAAAAAACAGTAGCTTGTATTTCAAATTTGGTGACTCTACCAATACAGTTGTGGGAGATATAGATTTTGTTCAGTCACGGGTCAGGTGGGGGTCGCAGAAATTTGATGATACAGATTTGTTCAAGGCGTCAACACTAGTCTGATGATATTATTATTATTATGTGGTGGTATTAAAAATGTGGAAGATATACTAGGTTTCGCCAAAGGCGAGGGAGTCGGGTTGGAAGGGCGAACTGAGGTTATGCACCAACATGTGTACCAAGTTTGGTTACTCTAACTTTAAACATATTGCGTTCATACAGACGAACAGACAGACGGACATTGATCGGTTGTGCGGGAGGTTAGTTTAATTTTGCCGGGTCCGCAAGATAACAAGACCGTGCTTGGTGTCGTAGGACCATTTGAATGTACTGCTCGTTTTAGTACATCAGCGTCCAAAATTTTTGATGCAGATCTGTCAGGAATCTCAAAATTAATCTGTTACCCAAATTTTGCAAATGTGGAAGATACAGGCTTTCCCCAAATTGTGAGGAAGGGGTGGAGTGGAAGGTCGATCTTGACACTTTATAAATTGAGCGTATACACCAACAGGTGTACCAAGGGTGTAGAACAAAATTGCGTTCATACGGACAGACGGCCAGACAGACAGACGGACGGACAGATGGACATTTCGCTAACCCAATGTACTCTTCTTCCCTTCCGAAACAGAGTATAAAAAACCCAAAAATTCTCTTTTCTAACACCCGATCAAATTGCTGCCTCAAGTCAAAATATGGAGATTCTGCTGAAACATCGGAGATTTTTTTTGTGAATGCCCCCTCCTTAGCTGACGCAGAGATCAATATCTACAAAACACTACTACAAAACACTTTCTTGTATTATTTGGACACTTAGCCGTTGTAAAGCGATCGTGGTCATAAGAAGCTTAAATAGTAGGCAACTTTCTAATCCTACAGGCAGGCAAAAAGGACTTCATCCGGTCAAACGATTGATTGTGAGCAATAAATAACAAGATCGATTGCTTTTCCACTGGTTGCACCAATCAAAAGTCGCCTTCTCCTTCTTTTTGTCCCCCTCATCCTCCTCGTCTAAGTACTCTTTCAGCTTCATTGCTGAGTTGCTTAGCTCAGCAAGTGACATGTTGACATTTCACGCATTTGACAGTTTAGCAGTCGCATAGCAGAAACCGCTAACAAGGGCAAAGCAAACAGAAAGCAGCAGCAGCACAAAGAAAAACAGTTTTTCCAGTGGGTTTTTCACGACATTGCGAAAAATTTGCAAATCCCACGCACACGTCTGCCAAAAGGGACAGTTACCCACTTGCCCGGAGTGTGCCAGAGTCAGAGTTGGGTGTGTGTGTCTGTGTGTGCGAGTGTGCACAGCTTTTGGTTGGCTGCACACACTTTCGCACACTTTCACCGCATGTCAACACTGAGACCCAAGACCAAAGACTGCTCAGGACCCTCAGAGTCCTCAGCCCTGTTGCTGGGAGTCACCCGCATTTCGCATTTCGCCTTTTGCCAAAATGTTTTTATTGGAATTTTATTTTATTTCATTGGATTTTGATGGTTTCATTGTCTGTCCCAGAGCCGTAATGGAGTCACTGCGGCCACTTTGACACCCACCCCCTTGCTCACCTCTCTCTGGCTTAGAGCCAAGCGATGCACGCAAAATGTATGCATGTATGCAAATTTTCGTAGATGCCCCAACAAGAAAACCAGCAAGAAAGTGCGCTATCCAAAATTTGGCAATATTCGAGGGGATGGTTAGCTAGCTGGGGTGCTGCGGGGTGATAGGGTGGACCTTAGCCGTTTTGTTTGTTGTTATAAATACATAGTATAACACGAGGCTCAGTTGCTGCTCTGTATTTGGAATATATTGCAAAAGTCGGAGCGTTGAGCATTTGACATTTACTGCTAATGAAGTCAATTGCTGTCATTTATTTTGTTGTTGTTGTTGTGGGTGGGCTTGTGGGTGTTGGATATGGTGGGTGTAACGGGTGGTAGTTTATCATGTGTTGCAACAACATGAGAAAACATGTACAACATTTTGATAAGGTCAACAGAGATTTGTCTGTGATTAGTGTCTTCAAACATATGATGTTCGCAGGGACTGGAACGGTTATAATTTTTATACCCTAGCAGGAATTGATTTTTATACAAAACTTAATTTTTGTCTGATTGCTTCTATGCGAGCCATGTGGTCCGATTTTGATGAAATTATAGGAAACTATTTAAAGTATAATAAAACTCTCACTAAGTTTGGATGACATAGTATTTGCATAAACAGCTATATGATATAGTGACCCGATTTTGATCAAATTTGGTCAGATTGTATAAACTCTTTAGAGACTCGGCTTGGATGAGTTTGGTGAGGATATCTTTATAATCAACAAAGTTTTTCATACAAAATATAGTTTTCTAATTTTGATCGCCCTTCTCTGCGATTCTCAAAAATTCAAGGGAGTCCACTACAATTTATCATTTTGGAGGAATAGTTTGTGAATAGCAATAGCTTATTTTGGAGGTCCGGCCGGTTCTGGCATATGTACTACCTGCAGTAAAAAGAAGGGTCTGTGCCAAGTTGTATTACGATAGCTTTAAACTGGGAGACCAGTTCGGATAGAAACAGACGGACATATCGACTCGGCTATTCGTGATGATTCAGAATATATATACTTTGTTGGGTCGGAAACGTCTCCTTCAGTCCATTACACATTTCGAGACAAAATTATAATACCCTTTGCTAGGGTATAATATAGCTTTCTGACAAAGACTATATATATATATATATATACTATTCTTTGTTTCTGTGTAGCAATCCCAATTTAATTAATATTATTAATTACTCCCTACATAGTACGAAGATCTTAAAGACATGATTGCATGATATATTTCTTAAGTCCTTTTGGAATCGGATAATAAACACAGAACTTGTTCAAGAAACTATTTTGAGTATTGAAGAGCAGGGGCAGCAGCAGGCAGCCGCTTGCTTGCAGTGCCGCTGGACTGCAGCATACCAGGATATATATTTGATAGTTAATATGGAAAGTGATATCTTATTTAGCTTAGCTTACGCACTTTTACGAGTACCTCGCAAAATCTTTCTAAGCGGCATTCCAGAACAATTCCAAGCCCATATTCATCTTACTAGTGCCATTTACAATCCTACAAGGTCAATTTTTGGAGCACAGCAATGCTAAAATAAATGCGAGTAAATGTGGCGCAAAGCGTGGCCACAACATGCATGCAAAAATGCCTGACTTAAGTGCGATACAATGGGGCCGAAGGGGGTAGCGGGCTGCTGCCCCAGTCGCATGTTTGCCATGCAGCTACAATTTGCACGAAACGTGCAGCGGCCGTCTGTAGAACGATTACTTCGCATAATGTTACCTGATCTAAATACGCCTTTTAAATTGTGCGACCTCAACTGGGACTCGAACTCGGACCCGGCTCTGACTCCAACTGGCAGCATATGCTCGGCAACTAGCAAGGTCGGGATGAGGGCGCGATTTCCAACTGAAAGCTGGTTATGGATATGTGTGGCATATATATATATATCTGTCGGTACCTGTATCTGTATAAATGTATTTGTATCTGTGACTGTGGCACTCGCTACGTTTTGCCCGCTAAACATCGCAATTGCACTTGATTATGTTTATAAACATGGGGGTATCGAATTAATGTATCTGCTCGCAAATTTTTAATAACTCGTGAAAACACAGGGAACGTGACAAAGGTGGAATTGGGTTCAGGCAGGAATAACCAAATATACATAGAAGCTTACATGCTGAATTGAAGATCATAGCAATGGGAGATGCAACTAGAAGATACGATAGATAGATGGAATGTGGCAGACTTATATAGATGTTATAATATAAACTCTTAGCATTGTTCCCATTGTTCAAATTAAGTACACTGATACAATAATGACAACAATACTAAAGTTTATAAAATACCTATTTTATATTACTGATATATGAATTTAATTTAATTTAATTTAAAGTGTACAATATTTAATTATAATAGTAATGTAAGCATTTAAAATTCTGGTAAATCAAGAGGCTAAAGCAGGGCCCTATTAAGAATATATTAATTCTTGATTAGCATCAACAACCGTGTCGATTCAGATCACATAATAATCAAATTTTGGATAAATGATTAAACTTAAGCCCAGCATTTCGGAAAATTGTTACTTAAACATTTTAGGGTATAATCCAATAATTTATGAAACTTTCACGGTAGAGCCACATTTTCCAAGAACCAAGGATAGTATCTATTTATGAATATCTATATTGAAATTGTAAATTGAACATATGAAAATTTATATATTTTGTTTTTTTTTTAATATTTGGTTTTATATTTACAATCTGTCCCATTAAGGGACAATCAATATATTTGGTCGATTAACTTGATTTGTGGATGTATGATTGATTATTTATACGTATAGGGTGTGTAGAAGAATTGTGTAGAATAGAGTTTATGTGATTGTAATTGCCCTAAAGGGCAAATCCAAAAGGTGGAGTTATTCAGAAAACTAGTTTTCATAGTGCGAATCATAGGGAAACTGCTTCGGAAGGGTTGCGCGTGTGAAGGGTTCTTAGAGCTGTGTGCTGAGTATCTCCTAGTCGAGTGTATTTAAGTTAAGCATATCTCATATTAAGAAGTAAATAGAAACTAACTTAAAGAGACGTGACATTCTCGTATTTTTAAAACTAGTCTTTTGTGTATATAATCTGGAAAAATGTGTGTTGAATTAAATACGTCATATGTAAAATAAATTATTTTTTGCCAATTTTTTAAATATAATTGATTTTGATCTTTCCTAATTCAGTATACCATCACCACCCAACTCAGCCATTTCCACTACACAGCGTAAGTCAATCAACGGTTCCTGCTGACCCGGTCTTGAAGAAAACAGTCCCCTTAACACTTTTCAACCATTTAGAAGTTATGAAATAATTACCGCTACAAATTACAACTTAATCAGGAATTGACCCACAACACGAATGCGATTAAAGTAAAACTGAAAACAGGCGCCGAGGCACGGAAGGCGGTAAAAGGCGAGGGGTGACGGGTGACAAGTAAAGGTCACTCAATGTCCATGACGACTGCGAATGGGAATGGGAATGGGCATGGGCAAGGGCACATGAGAGACATGAGGAGGGCGAACCATCGACCGGTGGCTGGCGACCGACTGACCGCACGAACAAATGAATGGGCAGCGGGTCGGCGGCAAAGGTCAGTTTCGGTTTCAGCAGCAGCAGCAGCAGCAACAACAAAAACAACAACAATCGCTGGGCAATCATAATAGGTATATAAAAACTCTGAACAAGGGTGTCGACTGAGCCCCTTTTTGAGGGGTGAGTGCAGAGCGAGTGAAAAGGGGAAATAGGCCGCAGACCAAAGGCTACTCAAAGTAATTGTTGTTGTTGTTATTGCTGTTGTTTTTGTTGTTGGTAGCGGCTGCAAATCAATTAAGTCCGCCGATGTCGTTGCCGAGTCCACTTCCAGTTCCAATTTGAGACCGGTTCGGTTGTTGGCTTACAAGCAAGTTGACCCAGGTCGCGTCGCAGGCACCTTAAAGAGCACAGGGATGGGGGCGTTGAGAATATAGCTAAGAAATCTGCATGCCCATTAAATTAAGGAGCCGGAAAGGCGGCAGCTCAGCGAGCCAATTGCTTTTGTATGGCAAAAAAATAAAAACGGAAATCCTTACTTTAAAAAAGAAAAATAAAAATACACAAAAAATGGCAAAGCACGCGAAATGGCAGCGCCGGAAAGGCAGAAATATCACAGAGTCCTTTCCGAGGGGTGGCCAGCAATAAAAATTGCGTTGTCTTCTACTTAAGTTGTATGAAATATTTGCAAGAAATTTTTATTGCATTATATCTGGCATTTGATTTTGAAGACTTGCCACGGCTCGTCAGGCAAAGACCAGCTAATAATACGATATAAGCAACACAGAGCCAGCGTTCCACAAAACTGGGCAATGGACAAGGACGACAAGGAACGTGTGGCATCAGCTGCTCTCTCTAGTTGTACGACTTGTTGAGCTTTTGCTGGATGCATCGAATGATGCTACTTAGTACTTTGCTGTCCAAAGTGAGAGCATCCCTCAAGCTGTCAAGTTATAGGAACTGTTTGGTGAGTACTATAGTTTGGATATTCTGAAAAAGCCTATCGTTCAACTTGTTACCATTTATTCTTATGGACAAACAACTTTCAATTCGCTTTGTTAGCTGTTGAGTTTCGTTTGCCATCGAACCCCCGTGGATGGATCTGTACAGCGTTTCTACATAAGCCGCTTGTATCCAAACAGGTGATTGAAATTTTGGAATATCAAAATGATTTCTTCCAAAATTGCTGATTTGCTGACTGTAATATATTATGCGGGAGTGCAGGTAGTGTAGGCTTATGAAACTGCATGGAGTTCAAACTGTCTGACAGAGGACACAGTAAAGGGATGCATGGAGCGATTTTAGGAGCTTGGGAATCGAAGTCGAGGTGGCGAGCTTACCTATTATAAATTTACAAAATAAGAAAAGATGTAAGAGCTAATTTCACAGTTTTACAATAAGAAATAAATATGATATTTATTAATACATTCTTATTATTATTCATTGTAATTCACGATTTCTAGGTGAGGAGTGGCCTGTCTGTTCACACTGCTTTTGAAATGAATGCGGAGAAGAAATATTTTTAATATACATTTAAAATAAATTTAATAACTATTTACCATTGTTTTCCTCTTAATTTTAGTTTCGAACGCAGAGTTAACAGCTACTTAACAGCCCCTGCTTTTATTTTTGTCGCAGACTCAGTTCCTGCGGAAGCGGACTAGGTACATAGGGTACTTCATATCTTCTTAATAAATGTATATTCAATTGGTTCTACATTTATATTGGATATCATCTGCTCCCCAATCTGTTACCCACACACTTTTTCAATTACTACACATAGCCCATGTTCCTCTCTCTTTTACATTTTTTAGTTATACCCTCTCTTGGGGCAATACTGCAGCGTGTCTAATTTTTGATTATTTTGCAATTTACATATCGAATTACTTGCATACACGAAGCTGCAGTTTCAGAACCCAAAAGGAAACATGACGAAACCGCACAAAACGCCACATGATGATCAGTGAAAGCAATAAAAAAACACAAATCAAATTTCATTTCAGTTCAGTTTCCCAAAGGAACTGAGAGATGAGTCAGGCACGGCAGGAGAGCAATTGGAGGCAATTGTAGCGCCAAGTCGAAGTTGATGTTGACGCGCTTCCCACACCATGAAAACCAACACGATCGCCAGGCCCATAAGACCGGAACACAAAGTACAACAACCAGGTGATCATGTGGCGCTACAAGAGATCTCCTCATGTACCACGGCCAATACCATTGCCAAAAAGTCAGTTGAGTCCATTTCGAGGTCCAGGAACTGAGCTGGCGCTCGCGAAATAAACGATTATCATCCATTATGAGCAGTTTCCATAGTGGCTGGACAGAGGCCTCCTGCTCCTGCTCCCATATAGTTCTTATATACGAGTGTGCACTCGTATTCTTATAAAAATGTTTGTTTTAGTACGTGACCGATAATTCCGTGGGAGGAAGGGGGTAGTCGAGTGGAGCTCAGCGCCGGCTGCTGATGCACAGAGCGCGATACACACGCGATGTTCAGAGCTGTAGCTGGTTCAGTGGCGTAGGCAGGAATTTCATTTGCTGGGTGTGGAGGGGCTCCAAAAATGTTAAGGATAGTTGCAGTTGAAAGTTCGCGCGCTTGTTATGACAAATGATCAGGCATTCGGAATCGAAATCGCTATCCGTTCTAAATTCCGAATGGAATTTGAATATTTGGCTTGAAACCTTTTGATTTTGAGCCTGTGAAAACGGGAACACTAAATCAATAGCGATTTGAAATGAAAGTTACGAGACCAGGCCTGACTACTTGTTGGCACTACTTTTATCAACATCTTTGTTAATTTTTATGTAAATATGTACCTGAAGCAATTTTCGATTTACACAATGCATAATTTTGTTGAGCAAAGAAATGTTGGCTGTGGAAATGTTGTCAGTGACATTTTCGAAGTAAGTGTTTTTTATTGTTGTGAATTGGGACAAGATAATAGCAACTAAACTGATATACATCTCCTAAATGAAATTAAAGATTTGATATTCAAAGATAGTCGATGCCATTACCATTACCATTTCAAAAAAATCTGTCAATAAGATATTAGATAATATTTGCATCTTAAACAAATCCTGGGTTATCTGACTTGTAATGAAAAGGGATTCATTGGAACAGATGAAATTGAAAGAATTATATTAATTTTCAAATAAAGAATTTCCATCTACAGTAGTGATATATCATTGCACTAAAATGTTTATATATTCTTGGATAGTTTACATCCCAAAACTGAAATTCCTTTGCTTACGCCACTGTGTTGAATTGCTGGGTTGTTGGGTTTCTGGGGGTGCTTAGGTGCTCTACCTGAACTCCCATTGTCTGCACTTATTATTGTTGCTGTTGTTGCTATTGTTGTTGTTGGGACAGATGATCTACATGAGACTGCGGCTGGTGCAAGTGCCCCATGAGGCCGTTGAGGCAGGCGCTTGCAGAAGCAACACGTCGGGTTACAAAGTTCAATTGAGTTGACTTCTCTTCCCATTCTTCGGATTAGCTCCGTTCAGTTCAGTTCATATGCATTTGCATTGGTCACGTTCTGGAGCGTGTAATATTTTGGCTTATCTGCCAACAAATATGTACAAATATGAATTTGAGTGGAGCGTGGCTTCATTTGTGCAGGGAAGCGAGTAGGGAGGGCAGAGGCAAACGTGTGTGCGCTTTAAAATTGTTATTACTCTAGACCATAATGTGTATGCTTGGTATTCGTATTTGCATACACATACACGCTTTTATCGAGACTCTAAAGATCCATCAATAATAGTCATTTCCCAAATTAAACATTGGTAGCCCATAATATAAGTATATCATAATTTACCATAATTAAATGACAAAACAGCTTTGCCTATTTCCACAAACATTTATATTATTGTTCATAATTTTATAATTCAATTATTATGAACCAAATTTAGAATGCTAATAATATAATTTTATACTGAGAGTTCGAGAATCATATAAATATATTTTTGCAAGCCAATCCTCTCATTACAGGAAGCAGATATTAAAGGACACGTTCTAAGCACAATATAATCCATCATATCCATATCCCTACTTTTTTGATAGTCCACCTGTTAGTGCTTGCACATGTATGTGAACGCTCTTTATGAAAAATGTTATTATTATATTTGTAAGCAAGAGTGGTAATACTAAATTAGGCAATCCGCCAAGCTAATTAAATAAGCAAAATAAATATAATTACTGCTACAACTACTATTAGTATATTTTATATCACTAAAAATGTATTTTTTCAGCTTCTGTGTCCATTTACTTATTCACCCACGTCACCAGTCAACAACAGCATTTTATATTTATAAAGTTATATGCTCAATGTTAAAACAAAACAAAAAAGGACGGCTATCTTCGGAGTGCCGATGCTATATACCCTAGCAGGAATTAAATTTTATACAAAACTTAATTTTTGTCTATTTTAAGTATAATAAAACTCTCACTTAGTTTGGATGACATATTTGCATAAGCAAAAAGTTTGATATACCGAAATAGTGGTTCCTTTTTGATCAAATTTTGTCAGATTGTATTTTTCAGCCGATCGTTCCTATGGCAGCTATATGATATAGTGACCCGATTTTGATCAAATTTGGTCAGATTGTATAAACTGTTTAGAGATTCGGTTTGGATGAGTTTGGTGAGGATATCTTTATAAATAACAAAGTTTTTCATACAAAACCTAGCTTTCTAATTTTGATCGCCCTTCTCTGCGATTCTCAAGAATTCAAGGGAGTCCACTACAATTTATCATTTTGGAGGTATATTTTGTGAATAGCAATAGCTTATTTTGAAGGTCGACTTTAGTGTGTGTGTGTGTGTGAGAGAGAGAGAGAGAAAGAGCGAGTGAGAGAGAGACAGAGAAAGAGAGAGAGAGAGAGAGAGAAAGAGAGAGAGAGACAGAGAGAGAGACAGAGAGAGAGACAGAGAGAGAGACAGAGAGAGAGAGACAGAGAGAGAGAGACAGAGAGAGAGACAGAGAGAGAGAGACAGAGAGAGAAAGAGCGAGAAAGAGAGAAAGAGAGAGAGAGAGAGACGGAGAGAGAGTGAGAAAGAGAGAGAGACAGAGAGAGAGACGGAGAGAGAGTGAGAAAGAGAGAGAGACAGAGAGAGAGACAGAGAGAAATCGGTACAGGTGGGGAAGATACAGATTTTGCTCATTTGCGGGAAATGGGTTTGTTGATGCAGATTTGTCCAAGTCTGTATGCCAAATCAGATGACTCTAGCTATGAAAGTGTAGGAGAAGTGCTTAGAGAATTCTGAAGCGCATTTTTATTTAATATATTATTTGTATTTTTCTGATGTGAAAAATACCGAGAAAAATTCAAAATAATACAAAAATAACCAAACTGCAGTATTTTGTTTATGCATCAATGGGTAGTCCTGTGAAAAGCGATGCTTTTGGTGTAGTCCTTTTTCATAAATCAATTCTCGTTCATGTTCATCTTCTCTTCTTTAAACTTGGTCCTTAAAATCATTTTCGACATAGCTAAGCACTTATTGACTAAGTGCCTACAACAAAACGAGCTAAGGAGGGAGCTTGTAGGGAGCTCATCAGTAGCCTCATTGCTGAAATGACATTTTCAAATAGTCCCCTCTACACTGATCCCTTCCACTACATGCCCATCCTCAGCCAGGCAGCTTGTATGACAATCAGATAATAATACCTCTGAGATACACGCACAATTCCCTTTATAACCTGGCATATAGCATCCATGAGCCCAATTGCGTTGACAGGCGCCGCATGCTGCCCCCGCTCCGCCGCTGGCCCACTTTTAGTAGCAACTTGAAGCCCGGATCCCAAGGACGCGCAGCGTGCAAATTTATGCTGGGAAAATTTATGACACGCAACTTGTACACCCGCTAAACACAACAACAGCAGCAACAAACAAACAAACATTAAACGTCACCCCATGCAGGCAGGCGGCCAATAAACTAAACGCCAACCCCCCAACCCCTAACCCTCGGCACAGACAGAGCCCATCGGCCATTGTCGTGTGCCAAAATAGCGAACAAGAAAAAAAAATAGAAAGCTTTGCGAAAAATCGGCTTTACCCTAATTTAGTTTGGCTTTCACTTTCATAATTTTTGGCAACGACTTTCACCCCAAGTGAGCAGCGAGCTACCCCTAAGAGTTGGTTTGGGTGTTCCATTTCACGTCATCGCTTTGATTGCAATTCAATTGCAAAATTGGCAAAAACATCAATTTCATGCCGCCGCAGAACAATCATCAAGTGCCGGCCCATTACGTAATCGGCAACAATGGGGGAGGTTGATCCTTGAGGGTTGGGGGTTGTCTCTGTGTGTGTGTGGTATAACAAGTATTAGACAAACATGTTGCCCATATCCTGCCCAGGCTCAACGAACCCCATAAAGGATACTTAACTCGACTTTACACAATCTGATTTTCGGCTTGCAATTTTCCCATTTTTCCAACGTTTGCCAATTTTCCAACTGTCTATCTGTCGGTCGAGGGTGGGTTGTTGTGGTTGTAGCTGTTGATTTAGTGACGAGATTTGTGGGTTGCAACCCGGACAACAACAGCAACCGCCCAATTGTTGTTCAAGGCAACCAGGAAATATTGATAAACGAAATCCAATCGAAATTTGCATTAGAATAGCCAACAAGTTATTGAAAGGTGAAGGGAAGAAAAGTGGGACGGGCGAGGAGTGTGACCAGCTCTCAGTTGGTGAAAGGGATGCTCATTTAGTGCAAATTTTACCCAATTAGCTGCCTGGCCCTGTTAGCTGCCTCACACAAATTGCAACAAGGGAAAGGTGATTGTTATTAGGTGATGTTTTATATTGAATCCATCCGATTGAGATTGGAATTGAGCTAATGACTTTTGAAGATGGCAAATTAAGGATAATTTTCGTTTCTTATTGGCCTCTTAAGCAGTTTCTTTTATCCAGTGGTTAAATTGTGCTAAGAATTCATTAATCGAATATTAATAATAGTTTTTATTAGATTTATTATTTTAGAAAAGTTTAATATTATAATTCATAACTATTTACATGCCACTAAGCAATACGTATTAAAGTAATCAAAAACTCAATTTTCCAGTCCAAGTTTGTAAAATTGAAATTTGATTGTAAAGTTCAAATAGGTTTAATAGGTTCAATAGGTTGCTTAAATAAATTCTTACTATCGACTGAATAAACAAATACTTGTGTAAAGTAGCGTGGGTTAAAAACCTTAAAGTATAATACTTTCGAATCTTAATAGATCGTTCACTGGTGTATTTGAAACTCCTCCCAGAGACGTAGGATCCTAGAGGATTGAGTCCGCTTTTCATGTGTGTTTGGCATGTGCATTAGATATGATCCAGAGAACCGAGCACCTTCAAATGGCCAGCAGTCATATTGTTACGCATGGACATAACTAGAAGCTTCCTGCAGTCCTTATTTTTGAGGGGCAGGACTTTGCAGCTCTCCCTCTGAGTCTCAGGACCCTCTAACCTAGTTCTTCGACTTTTGTGTAGATTTGAAAACTTGTGGAAAATGTGGAACACGTGAAAAGAATAAAATCTTTAAATTTTAGGTTAATATCTCAAATAAAACTTTTATCAATATATTTATACCCCATTCGGGGAAGACATGCTCTCCCAATAGCGTCTCGAATTCAACCCAGAAGCTCATGTTTAAGTTGATTATTTTTTTTTTAAAGAATACTTAACTTCATTATATTTGTCTAATTGACCTTGCAATAGCCAAGAAGCTGTAATGAGTCATTATGGAGCTAACGGCCATTTTTCAATATGTACAAAATGGATATCAATCATACCCTACAAATATTTCACAGACCACATATATTACATACCATCCATATTTTTGGCAGAATAAACTAATGTGGCATTGGCTGTCATCCAACCAGAAATGGTTTCCAAGCATTCAAAGTTTGGATGAATCCAATAAAAATATATTTATATGCATAAGTTGAAGGGAAAGGGAAAGGGGACGAAAGAAATTGTCAAAACGACAGCCATTCAAATTGAGCGCACATTTGGTGGCGTCCAACCACACACATACACACACACAGACAAGCAATCCTATCCACCTGCCACATTCCACATCCATTTGCCCCCACCAAAATCTGCCCTGGGAGCCCAACAGCAGTTGGTTGCCATTAAATATTCAATTCAATTCCCAGCGAATGCGAATTTTTTCTCCTTCCTATCTTTCGACTATTCGATTTGTATCCGAATGTCATTTTTTATTTCGCATCTTAGCATTTTATTTGTTACATTTGCGCTTATTGTTGCAGAGAATCCTTCGTTCACTACGTATATAGCCCTTCGTCCTTTACATACATAGAGAGAGAGAGCGTCCGGGCTGCCATTTGGATACGCAACTCCATTGACAATCCCTGTCCATGTGTTGAGGATGTACATTTGGGCGCACAGACCCTGCCCCTGCCCCTGCCCCTGCTGATGCCCCAGCACATACTCTGCCAGGCTCTGTCTGGCCAATGGGAATCCTGCAAGCTGCCAGCGGATTTAGCCCACAATTTTTTTTTCTCATTTCTTTGTCATGTCTCATGCGATATCTCGAGTGTGTATATAAAGGAGCATGGGGACTTTTGGGCGTATTGGCGCTGGCCGGCAATGGGCGTGAGATATCCTTGCGCAGGCATCGAGCAAAAGTTTTTCAATTGATTTTATGCTATTTTTCGTCTTCTCTTTATTTCCGACCGAGCACGTATTCTTCTGCTTCTTCTTCTATTCGTATCTATGGGGGGAGTTTGAGAAATTGGTTGAAATCAATTGGATTTGCGCGCGGGTGAAGTTTGAATGACAGTGGCCGCTAGGTGGCACCCCACACACACCCCTCCCCCCTACCCATCAACATACCAATTGGCATTAACATTTTCAATATACTCCACACAGTCTGAAGCAGTGGGTGTGGCATAGGCGCAATGGGTTTTGTTTTGCATTTCGAGCGGCAGCTGATTTGGGATTTGCATAATTTTATGTGAATTGTGAGTGAACGAAGGGACTTAAGGACGATGAGTAGTCGATGGAAAACTATTACGAAGAATGCAAAACACATAATTGGATATATAGTGAGTGGAATTAGATAAGTATGAGCTGACTGGTGCTGACTATTTGATTGCATTATTACCAGCCGTTACCAATCAATAGAAATAAGCTGGACTTAATCTAAAAGCATAGAAATAACTTCACTTTTTACGGATTTTGCACAATATTTGAGGCGCCTTTGATTAAGATATGCTTAAGTAACTTTTCTTTAAAACAAGCTTCGAACTATTTCTGCAAACGGTTCATAGCCACATTTGGATAGAATTTATTTAAATATCTTCTTAAACGAAAGTAGAAGTTACAATGATGGGCTAACATAGAAACACTAATATGAAATATATATTTTTAACCCAATTTGTAAGATAACTAGAAAACAAGAAAGGACGGCTACTTTCGGAGAGCTAGTACCCTAGCAGGAATTGATTTTTATACAAAACTTAATTTTTGTCTGATTGCTTCTATGCGATCCATGTGGTCCGATTTTGATGAAATTGAAGGAAACTATTTAAAGTATAATAAAGCTCGAATCACTTAGTTTGGATTGACATAGTATTTTCATATAGCGAAATAGTGGTTCGATATAGACGAAATTTAGTCGGATTGCGATTTTTCACCCGATCGTTCCTATGGCAGCTATATGATATAGTGACCCGATTTTGATAAAATTTGGTCAGATTGTATAAACTGTTTAGAGACACGGTTTGGATGAGTTTGGTGAGGATATCTTTATAAACAACAAAGTTTTTCATACAAAACATAGCTTTATAATTTTGATCGCCCTTCTCTGCGATTCTCAAGAATTCAAGGGAGTCCACTGCAAGTAACCATTTTGGAGGTCTCCAGTTGATGGCCCTTTTCTGTGATTTTCAAGACTAAAATGTAAAGAAAGAACAGCTGCTTTCGGAGTGCCGAAGGTATATTTCATAGCAGGAATTAATTTTGTTTGCATGTAATATTTGTATAAACAAAAAGTTAGCGATATAGTGGTTCGGTGTTGACCAAATTTTGTTAGATTGTATAAACACCGTAGAGACTCTGTTTGGGAAACTTAAAACTGTTTACAAACTTAAAAGTTATTCATACCGATCATTCCTATGACAGCTAAATGTTATAGTGGTCCGATCGGGCAAGTTCCGGTAGATGTACTGCCTACAGTAAAAAGGAAGGGTTTGTGCAAAGTTTCATCACGATAGCTTTAGAACTGAGAGAATAGTTCGCATAGAAACAGACGGACAGACGGACGGAAGGACAGACGGACATCGCGATATCGACTAGGCTATTCATGCTGATTCGAAATATATATACTTTGTTGGCTCGGAAACGTCTCCTTCTGTCCATTACACATTTCCAGACAAATCAAGTAAGAATGCTTTGGTCGAGTATACCCGGCTACAAAACTCCCTGTACCCAAGTCAAAAATTTCCGATCGGATCTGCGTGCACTTACACATACACACACACATACACAAAGCCGTACACACACAAGCGACAGCAAAGCTACAGCGCAAGCAAGGCAGTTTAAGTCGTGGCTGTGCTGCTTCTTCCCCCCCCCCCCCCACATTAGAGTACTGAATCTTCTTTGTGGGATACCTTCCGTGTTTATTATCCGATCGACTTGAAATTTGGACAGTATGTTAAGAGTGACTAAAGTACATGTATTGTACAGGCAAAATCGCAAAGCTCTATCTTGAAAAGTGTGGCTGTAAAACGCTTTGATCGAATTGCGGTGAAACGGGGTTAGATATTTGAGATCAGAAACAAACTTGACCTGCACCTGCTGTACACGAATCTACATTCCAAATTTGGTGTCTCTAGCTTTTATAGTTGCTGAGATCCTTGCGTTCATAAATACGGACGAACAGATGGACAGACAGACGGACATGGCCAAATCGAAATCTCTTTTTGATATTGATCAAGAATATATAAACTTTATAGGGTCGGAGATGTCTCCTTCTGCCTGTTACATACTTTTGCACAAATCCAATACCCCCTTTTTACCCATTTTATGGGTACAGGGAGTAATTATAATACCCTCTGCTAGGGTATAATAAAGAACTTAATGAAACACCAGCTGGTATAGTTTATATATGAAACAATTTGAATTTTAATAATACCTTTGTTAATCGATAAGTACACCTAAGCAACCCTGTTATAAATCGATACATATTGAAAGGATAATCAAAAATCGATACATCAACATGAAAGCAATCATTCTTAAGAAGTTATGGCAGCAATTAAATAAACGAATATTAATTTTTACAGTAATACTAATTATTTTGTACCCCCGTTCTGACCTGATTGACTGAATAAATGCATGAATTATAAAATCATTTGGTTGAGGGTTACTTAAAAAATGTGTTGCATATGTTAACTATAGAGTTGAAATAACAACAATATTTCATTTTCTAACGAGTTGCCCATTTTAGTGATTAAAATTGTTGCAACGTATATTTAGAAAGTACATTGAATCGTACTCGAATCATTCCACTTTTAAACACTTAAGGGTTTTAAAATAAAACTTTCTTTTTAAATCGTTACTATTTTCCCTGCACTTTCCTATTTATTTATTTTATTTTTCCACTCACACATTTTCTTTCTGGCAGATCCATTTTGTTTAGAGTGCCACGCCTGCACTTACTTAAGTGAAAATCTGGCACACGTGCCCATCAAATCAAATTCGAAGCGTTGCCAAAGACGCAGTTTCTGTGCCCCTGGATCAATTTTCACGTGGCACGGGGTCACTTGGAAATAATAACAACAACAACAGTCCAATATAGAGGGGAGTGGGGTTGCTTGAAGTGCTGCCAGCGCCTGAAAATATGCAAATCGTTTGCACTCTTGCCCTCTCTCTCTTTCTCTATCTCTACCGTCTCCCTTCATCTTTGTCAAGCAACTCTTGACACGTGACTGTTCAAACATTATGAATTTGATGTCAAACAAAATATCAAAAAAGGTTTTTACAACAAGAATGTATGTACGAAAGCTCCAATTTAGATAATAAATCAATTAAATTATTAAATTTACAATATATAATAGAAAATAATTCATAAATATGTACTTACGCACCAGTCTGCTCCTGCGGATCCGCCCTTACAACCCAGCACATCATTATCTCCTGCCAAAACTATGATAGTGTTAGAAACTGAGTATTCAATAACATTTCCCCATTACCACCCTCTTACCTCCCACTACTGACAATATAAATAAGATTTTTGTTTCAATTGTTTGTTAACTTAAATAAAAATGTAACATTTAAAAAACAGGAGATCTTAACACTATCAGACAAGAGAATATACCAACTTAGTTTGGTTGCACTATCCTTAAAGGAATGTCCATTAATTTAAGACTATATCCTGTAAATTGTTTGTCCACCATCCCTACAGAAATGTGATAGTAAAGGGAGAAATCCACGTTCCAAATCTGTGTCTCCAGCTCATAAGGTCCCTAATATCCGTTTGTTCATACAGATGGACGAACATGGCTATAATGACTTGGCTATTGATACTGATAAAAATACGAATACCTTCGGATATGCTTGCTTTCGGCTGTTACATTCATTTTATTACCGTGTTTTAACCAATTAAAGGATGGAAAGGATTGAAAAGGGAAATAGAGTACAATTTATTAGCTCAGAAGAATAAATAAACCTATTTATAAATAGCATATTTTTGACAAGTGCAAATGCCAATTGAAAATTAATCAACTTCGGTACAAAGTAGCAGACATTGTTACGCGGTGTACTTATGCTATAGCTGAGTTCTGACAGTTTTCCCAACAGAATTTGGCTTAAAGTTAGCTCAAACTGTGGCCCTGGCCAAAGGAAATTGGTCATTATGTGCAACGTCTCCTGGCCCAAGTCTGGGGTCAACTTTACGTGGCTTTTGGCCATTACGGGAACGCACTGATAAAAAAAGGCAAAAATGTAGAAAAAACTTGCGCTGCTTAACACTGAAAATTCATTGTGCGAAGCGGCGGCAAAAACGTGGAAAGTAAAAGGAAAAGCCATCGCCTTCGCCAGCGCCATCCCGGCCAACTGTTGTTCAAAGTCAAGGCAAAATCTTAAAGTAATAAAGTAGCCGCCGCGAGGTCAGCGCGTGTGAATGACCTCAAAGTGACCTGCTTCTCTTGGCCACTTCCTTGCCGGCCCCGTCTTCATCTTCACCACAACTTCCGCAAAACTCTGCTGCTTGGCCTTGGCCAACAAATTAAATTATCAACTTGCTTGACCATCGCCAGAGCCATCACTTTAATCTTGAATATTTGGGCAGTTTCCTCACAAAGCCTGCATTTTATGCTGTGTGCTCAAACATTTATTAAATGTTGAGTAGCTGCTTCTCCATTGAGAGCTCTCTACTTCCTGCGGCCCCTCTCTTTCTATTTGCACCCTTCTGAGTGTCATATTCCTGCAAGTGGTCACCTCCCTGTCCTCCTTTCGCCAGAGTGCAGCTTCAAGTCTTTTTGTAATAATTTAATACCTTTGTGGATGCTTTGGGGCGCTGCAGAGTGGCTCTCTGAAGGGGTTTCTCAACTCTTTGTGAATTCTTTGCAAAATAGTTGGACAAAGGAGCCGACCACTTGCAGGACCCTTTGCTGAAAGCCAAATATTTTATATAAATAACCACTATTTGATTTTACGACGTTGGCGGTCGGTGGAAGCTAGTCTATTATTAATTAAGCTTAGAAATGTAAATTAAATTTGATATATTATGTGTTAATATATTAATTGCAATTACTGTTCTTAAATTAGTCCTTTAAGTGCTGAAAAACCATCGACAGTGCCGTTCGATAGAACGTTGCATAACTATCGATAGTATCGATCAGAAAATATAAGGAGTAATCGAAGTTTGATAATAGAAATCATGTTAATTATAGCGTGAGGAAACTGTTATGTTATAAAATTAGTTTTAAGATTAGGTCAAGTCAGCTAATTATTTTATCCAGACATATCGGTATTTCGATGGTATCGATAGTAGCAAAGACAGAACAGTGGCTTGAAAAAAGTAATTGTAAGATTTTTGAAAAATAATTTGATCATTTTCAAATAATGAAATAATAATAAATAACGTTTTTTAATCTTATAGTTATATCTTAATTTTCACTTTTGTTGATATTTTAGTAGTAATTATTACTTATGACTCTAGTTACTTAACAAAAATATGGTTTTAAATAAGATCTGTTTCCTTTTTGTATGACACTTAATTAATTAAGACAGTATTGGATTGCAAGAATAAATAACTAATTCATAAAAAAGCTTCCGAAAATTTAAATACATTCGTTTTGTATTTTCTAGAGTTACAAATTTTTCAATGTCACTATCGATAAAATCTATAGAAATATATAGTATGTACGTATATATGACTGAAATGAAGGATTTAAAAAATTTATTTTTTAATTTAAAATGAAGACTTAAAATATATTTTGTTATATAAAATTAAATTAATTTATATAAAATTATTTTATTTGAAATGAAGAATTAAAAAACATATTCTTAAATATGAAATGCAGAATTAAAAAAAATTAATTTTTTGATATGAAATTAAGAATTAAGAAAACTTTTTTTTTAATATGAAATGAAGAATTAAAAATACTTATTGTTGAGTAGGAATTGAAGAACTTAAAAAACTTATTTTTTAATATGCCCTGAGATTAAAACACTCATATTCAAATATTTTCGACTATCGATAGTATCGACTATGGAATTCATCAAGTGGGGCTGCTGCCGCTAACTCTGCAGCACTAGCACATGTATTAGTTAAGAGGCTCATCCTTATGTAAAGGAGTTTCCCAACCAACCATTCACATGGCGTATGCGTAATGCACGACAACTCGTACGTCATATGCTCGTGTTCTCTATATGTACAATGTTGGGCCACTCCCTAATCCATCCAATATGTATGTACATACATATATACACATGAGTTTGTATGTGTGTGTGTGTGTATGCAGTCTAACATACGGAGGCTCCAGCTCCATAGGCGAAGAAGACGCAATACGAATATGAACCCATTTCAGTCATACGCATTTAAAATGAGTATTTACTATATGAGAGTGTATATAGACGTGTGCATGTATGTGTGTGTGTGTAATAGCATGCTAAAATAAACCTAAACATGATGCAAAACACAGCAACAAACTCATTCGTTTTCTCATTCGTCGTTTCGTGGGTCTCGGCAACACATTAAGTCCAAAAACGAATGGATGAGAGTTAAAATGAGCCACATACAGACACATACACATACACACACACACACGTGTACATAAACACACACACATACATACACACACTGCAAGTAAGCATAAGTACGCAGCGAGTACAGCGCACAGTGCATGAATAAATCACACGAAATGCGAACGAACCGAGCAAGGCACATTCACATTCACATTCACACACCCACTCCCACTCCCTCGCTCTCGCTCTCTCTACATACATTCACTCTTTCACCAGCAGCAACAGCAGTTGCTCTCCACGCTGCCCTCCCCCCTATAGCCACCTTACCCACTCACAACATCACACTCCCACAGCAGCGACGATGACGATGCTTAAAAATCCCACAACAGGCAGCAGCAGCAGCAGAAGCAGCAGCAGCAAACAGTAAAAATACGAAGAAACGCGAAAGGGGGCGGGCGGGCAGCGACGAAAACAGCGCAAGACACGCAGACGACAAAAAAGGCGGAGTCTAAAAACTGGGGAGCACGAAATAACAACAACAACAACAACAGCAAAAGACACGCAAAGGGAAATAAAAAACAAAAAAACATGTAAGACTCATACACAGACACACACATACATACATACATGCACACATTAAAAGCGCCAACGCCAACTCGTGTGCAGCAAACCAACAACAACAACAACAGCGACACACACACACACATACAGTCGCAGCGCATGCGAGTCCGTGTGTGTCTGTGTGTGTGAGTGGGGCTCACTCGCATCTCTCTCAGCTGGCGCTGGAACGAGCTAGCACCAAAAAAACCGAACGCTGTGCAAAAGCTGGCGTCGCTGCTAGCGTCTCAGTTAGCGTCGCTGCTGACGCTGACGCAGCGTGTATGACGAGTACTCGCATTCGCATTGCACACTCATACGTGGACGGGGGCCGGCGCCTGATTCGCATTCGCATTCGCCTCCTGCCGGGATGGATACATACATGGTTGTGTATATGACTCTGCACATACATGCATACATACATACATATGTACATATATGCGCTCAAATGTTAGTATATACGAACATATCTAGATATAGCTTCCATAGATGGTTCTGGATTCGCCCCGACTAATGTTGGAAAAATTGTTCATGTGTTTTTATTATTTTTGCCAGTTTTTGGTGTGGAGTGTGGATGGGGAGGGGGGAGGAGGGGGTCCTATGCGAGTATGCAGTGGAATGTGGGTTCCCCGGGAGTGTAGAAGTAGATATGGTTCGGTAGGGGTGCTGTGCCGCTCTAAGCTCGGACTGAACAGGACCTTCGCATATTTTGAAGTTACATTTATGTGTGTGTGAGCACAAAATGTAATTAATTTCTGAAATTGCTAAAAGATCTGAAACAAATGGATTGAGAAGGGCAAAGTTTAGTTGGGCTAGTACCTCTGCAAATAAGTACGATTGTAAATACTTAGAAGAGGGTCTGAAGCTGTTGACTAGTCACATAACTAGAAAGCGAAAGGTTAAAGGGTTTACAATACCATAAAATTAAAGTATTTTTCTATTTATATTAACTATAACTCGCTACAATGCAGACTTTAACGAAACTGAATGTTTTAGTAATATCTATTAAATAAGATTTTAAGAACATTTTATTAATATCACTTGTAAATTACATTATTACGTTTGTTAAAAAAATTATGTGTTTCGATGGTATTACAGTTTAAGTATTATTAACTTAAAGTACTTAAATTTTAATGCTCTCGAAACTTATAATATTTATTGAAAAAATAAAACAAATTTCTAAAAATAAGTAGTAGCAATAAATGTTTGCCAATACTTATCTATGGTATTAAGGTCATTATTGATAGACTGAAGTGCATACGAGTATTATAAATTTGTTTAAACTAGCTTTAGCTAGCTGGAGAAAAAGAGAGAAGAAACTCTATCCGTTCCGCCTTAAAATACATTCCAGAGTTTTCCTACACCCACTACATAAGACGTATTCGCCTTTCAGCCAAGATAAAATAAATAAAAATAGTCGCTTATCCTTACAAGGTGCTACTAAAAATTTACATAGCAAATGCTTCTTACTTAGACTGCAAACAAATTTCGAAATACAAAACGGAAATGTTGCTGTGCCCCTCGTCTAGCGAAAGGAGAGGCGAAAAACAAAGGCGAGCCTTTCTCCAAAAAGGAGCAGAAAATGAAAATAAATTAAAAGTGCGACTTAATGCGCAAAAAGAAATACGCAAATCTGTGCATTTGTAAAAGGAAGCAAAATCCTAAACAAAATATGCCAGCCGACGGAAATACTCCGGAGTCGTATGACGACTGCCGAATCCGCTCCCGAATCCAATCCCTACTGAGTCAACTTCCAGTGTTAAATGAATGGAAAATTCGTCCAACTGACGACGCTCTGTCTGTGCGGCAAAAGTGCTCAATGCGCCTGTATTGGTGAGAGACAGCGCAGTCGTGGGGCTGAGCGAGAGAGCCTCAGCTCACCGAGCGTATGAGTGATTTTTGAGCGCTTTTTTTGTGTCCATCATTCCATGCCGTCTCAACTTGTTTTGTTTTATTTATCTGCACTTCTTATGTATTCATATCTGACCAGCTCCATACCGAGACATGGAGACATGGCATATAGTGAAAGGGTTAAAAACCTGTGATCTTCTTGGACCCCCTCCCCTGTGTCTCCCTCTAAGAGTTGAACTTTTCTCTCGTAAATTATTGATTAATTCTGCTGGCTTGCACTGCGGCTTGAGTATTGCCTTCTTTGTCCCTACTAGGGATAGTTTATTTAAAGGGCAAGAGAGTCTTTAAGAGTTGGACTTTGAGTTGCCAAAATAACCAAACATCATGGACCTGTTCTTCGAATTGTTTTCTTTTTAAATATTTTGCAGAAATTATTGCCATGCTTCCAAGAATTGAGCTCATTTCATCCTGTGCTCTTAGGCTAATTTACATAGCATTCGCAAACAAATATTTGTAAGGACATAAAATACTTATCGCTACAGGAGAAAATCTCCTTAGCAGCCCCATTCATGAACAGCAATTGCAATTTTTAATGAAAAGCCTTGGGGTATTAGGCCCAAAAAAGCTCATTATACTCGTATTGGCAACCCTTTTGCGGGAAAATTTATTCAGAGCCATTTGATGGTAGTCATTACACCTGCGCCACCCGAGCACTTAACCCCCAAACCCCAGAGCCATCCAATTGGAGCCCTTCACTGATTATCTCCGAGCTGCCACTGGGCTCGGATCCATTGCTCACTTTGGTCTTTGAGTGATTCACTGTGATTTTTCATACGAATCAATCCCTCCCCGAGACCCAAACTCACTAAAGCCTAATTGATAATTACACCCTGTACCTATTAAAAATTACCAAAAAGGGTATAATAAGGTTGAGTCAAAGCATATACATACGCATATTTATAAGCAGAACCGATCTCAAAGATTATAGTTTAGATCGATAAAATGATTAGTTATTTGCATAGCAATAGTGATGTTATTGAACTGCTTACCCTGCGTGCATTGCACTGCTTAAAGTGTTTATGCTTACATGTGTAGTTATTATTCCTACAAAACATTAAAGAAAAGTATTTATATTTGCTAGTTTTAAAATTTGATTTCAAGATATGTAAGCATTTGGACATTGATTAATTTAATAAGTCAGAACTTTCCAGATATGTTTGAAAATGCATCATACTTGTTAGTAATGGCAATAAAGGGTGAATAATAAAGAAACTTATAGAGCCTTTAAACTTATACATAATTGTTTTCTGAATATACAAATATCTCTAGAAGGTATTTGCACTTCTACATTTTTGAAGCTAGAGTCATCAAATTTGACATAAGTACCTTACCTCCTTGACAGATCTTCCTTAAAAATTAACTGCTTCCACATTACCTTCAGAACCCACAAATGAGCAACATATAACAGACTGTAAAGAGAGTATTCTTATCCTATTTATTTTTATTAGAAATATAAATTGGAAAATCTGATAGTGGGCGGTGGGCAAAGGGCTTTAATCTAAATAATTATTTACCTACATATATATGTATGTATCTTTTGAGGAATATAGGAATACTTGACGCCTTAGTACAGGGCAACACCAAGTCGAGCACTCTCTCCTAGAGCATTCTAACTTGTTTTGCTACTGACGCTGATGGCGATGGCACTCATCATCATCTAGGCATTCCCGTTCCCCACCTTAACTCAACTTGAATTGGGCAACTTTTGTGCGACGCGAATCAATCAGTTTGGCATTTGGGCAAATTAATTTCTCACATTTTTCTCTGGGTCCCTGAAAAGAGCGGAAAACTGAAAGTGAAAAGGTTTTTCCTCGAGTCTTTGTAGGTGTTGTTCTCTGCACTTTTCAAGTTTGGCGGGTGGTCTGGGCACCTTCATTCATTGTTGTCAAAATTCAATTAAATGATTAAAGTGAGCAAAAAGTTTTGCAGTTTAGTTTTGTTATGGATGGCTCGTTATTAGGTAGCTAATTGTATACAATTATGGTACTTAATTAAGCTAATGAATCAAGCGGCCCTCGAATTGTTGTCAGCTGATTATGTAATATTTTGAAATTCAATCTAACTACACATCATCAATTAGGCACTTGCTTATCCTCCTGGTATTAAGTAATAATGCGCTTAAGACACACTTAATACCCATCGAATAGCTGTCTTTACCAGCTCACTTACATAATAGCCCATATCACCACGAACAACTATGAGTAATATCTTTGACAATAACAATAACAACAACAACACCAACACCAACAACAACACAGACAATAAACGTGCCGTCGATCGCGTCGATTGATCATTTAGCAAAAAGCAACTTCGGACTGGTCCCAGTCTCAGATCCCAGCACTCTATGCACCCACAACAATTTGTTTTTATACCCTGTACCACCCATAAGCTAAATCAAAATAAGGGTACACTCAAGCTTAGCAAATATATAAATAAATATAATATACTCGTAGATTCATCCATATCCTATCTATCTATCTAACTATCCTCTCTCTGATATATACCTACTTGTTCGCTTCGATCTCAGGGACTATGAGAATTAAAGATAGGAAATTTGGTATGTAGGTTCTCGTGTAACATACGCTTAAGATTGTAAACACAATTTTTTGAGATGCAACCTTAAATGTTTGTATTCTTATTTTTCAGCGTTTGGATCATGCAAACCTCGTAACAAGAGAGGAGTATGCAAGTATGTGAGAGCAGGGTAACCCCTCTTCGAGCACTCTCAAGTAGAGCATTCTTACTTGTTTTTTTCCTCCTTTTTGTAAATTTCTCGCCTCTTGCAGACTTTGTGGCTTCTAGGCATCAACTTCGAACAATCGCATTTGAGGTGTTTTCCTATGCGCTGTGCAGCAATTTGTTGCCTTCACCCTTTTTTGTGCCTGGCCAAATATTTAATTTATGACTTTGTCGATATTTTCGCCTTGCTATTAGATGAAATGTTCGTGTGCCATTCGTTGGGGCGCTACTAAAGTTGGATATAGTGGAAACTATACAGCTTATAGGAAACGCGACTATTATTGGGAAGTAAGACATTGACATCGAACGTACTACAGAAATGATAAGGTTAGATATCATTTCGAACCACATATTGTATCAGGGACCGTAAATAATGATTACGTACCCATTTTTTTAAGAAAAAAATCATAATGAACGATAATTGATAAATGAAAAAGGACAAAACCTAGGCATCTTGTTGTCAGGACTATCATAGCTGAATGATTTTTATTTTTTATTTATATAGAAAACTCAATATTTTATTTTTCAGATTTATTTTTTCTTAATAGACTTATTTTATTTATATATTTTTTCGTAGAAATAAAAATTATTTTTGAGTTTTAAATTTCGAAGAAAAATAACGATTATTTTTTGAGTTTTATATTTCGCTTAAGAACAAAACTTATTTTGAGTTTTATTTTTTTTGCAAAAGAAAAAACTCAAATCTGTATTAAGTAATACTGCATTATTATTTTGTATTATTTGAGTGTTGGGCTCAAAAAATATCAGAAATTTTTGAAAACATTTATATTTGGTATTTTTTTAGTATTTTTTAGATGCAAAAATACCAAAAAATACCAAAATTTAGTATTTTTTCGGAAATCAAGATACCAAAATTTAGTATTTTTTCGAAATCAAGTTACCAAAATTTAGTATTTTTGGTATTTTTTGCATTTAAAAATACTAAAAAATACCAAATATAAATGTTTTCAAAATTTCTGATATTTTTTGAGCCCAACACTTCAAATAATACAAAATAATAATGCAGTATTAATTTATACAGATTTGAGTTTTATCTTTTGCAAAAAAAATAAAACTCAAGAAATAAGTTTTACTTTAAGCGAAATATAAAACTCAAAAATAATCGTTATTTTTCTTCGAAATATAAAACTCAAAAATAATTTTTATTTCTGAGCGAAAAAATATATAAATAAAATAAGTCTTATTTTTAAGGGAAAAAATAAATCTGAAAAATAAATTTTATTTCTTGAGCAATAAATAAATTCAGGAAATAATGCTTAAAAGGCAATTTTTTTAAATATAACTTATAACCGTTACGGTCCCTGTATTGTATACTTATCGTATTAAATATTGCTGATTAAATAAATATATTAGATATTTATATTTTGCTAAAAAAAAACATGATGTTATGTTTAGGTATATATTTTACATTAAAATAATAATGTTAAAAGTAAATATTAATAAAGTAAAAAAAAAAATAATAATATGTTAAAGTTGTGACAGAAAATATATTTAATAGCTAAGCTTTTTATAATTCGGCAAGATGTTGCGAAATAGAATTTGACTATAATATTCTCATTTCCACTTTTATCATAATTTTACGAATTAAATTTATTTGTCCTTCATCTAGGATTGAATTCACTAGCCATTGCGAAAGGATTTAAGTACATAATTCAGAACATTGAAGATAACATCCACAAATTAAGGACCATGGCCTATACAACTGTAAAGAAAGTCGAGTTTCAAGTAATTCCTGAACACTTAAAAATACATTAATACTTTTAAGTTCTTCAGGAGAGAAATCTGATGAATTAATTAGTTAGTACTGTTCAAAGAATATCTTAAAGTTTACTATATGATTTAGTTTGGTTAAAAATTTCTATACCATAAATGTCTGCCTCTAGGGTAGAGGCTTCTAAGATCTACCTAAGACTACCAGGATTGCCAGCCCAACAATCACCGCTCCATTTTGGTAGTGCTAATTTACTAATGAGACTCTGATTTGTTTGGCATTTTGGAAATGGTCGTGGGGCATACACTAAGTATATCTTATAGTAGAGCAGAGTTTCATCGATGTCTGTCACTTGAAAAGCACCGAAACGAAAGGGAACACTTTTGATGACTATGATTTATTTGTTGAAGCATTTGATTTGGCCAGTTAGCCAGTTAGGCCAAACATTTACTTAGCCAGCGAGCACTCGTTAGGGCCAAGACTGAGACTCTGGCTCAAACTGTAGAGAGAATAAATGAGTGCAGACAGAAGCGGGACTTGTGACTGGGTTTGAGATTGGAATTGGGTTCGAGTTTGGTTTTGGGTTTGGATTTGAGTTTGGGATTTGGAGTTTGGAGTTTGGGGTTTGGGGCTTGGGGATAGTGGGTTGCGAAACCGATGTACCAGTTGGACATCTTCGACATCGTTAGGCGAGCTCAATTCGTTATTGTTGTTGTTGTGGTTGTTGTCTTGGGAAATCTTGTCCAGACGGCAAATTTAGCTGTAAAATGTCATTTCGTGCAGACAAGTTAACAAGCCAAATAATAATGTTGACGGGTTGCATAGACCCAGTTTGCTAGTGCCTGAGCCTTCCTGGCCAAGATTCCAGCCAGTTCATCCAACTAGTTTACTGGGTCAATCTGATTAGTGGAGGGCACTCAATGCTGGGTCCAGTATTTAGTGTCGTAACAATAAATAAATTATCGCCAAAAGATTATGACTTGCATTCGCATTCGCATTGCATTTGGATTTCGATTTGGATTAGACCATTGAACTTTCTGTTGACATTTGCATTTGGCGTCTAATTACTTACTGGCTAAAGTTCAGGCGATCCTCAATTGATAGATCAATAGCAAACACGCCATGTATCCAATTTCTCAGCAAATTCGAAATACGAATACAACAACATTAATAACAGGCGATTCATTTTCACGCTCTGTTCACACACTGAGCACCAAAATTTCTCACACAATAAACAAAAAAACAAAAAACAACAAAGGGGCATATTATAATAGAAACATTATAAGATCAGACAAACGGACAAATAAGTGAACTACAATTCGTCAATTGTATTCAAATTCATGCAAATGGGCAACAGTCTTCGTCTTCGTCTACGTCTTTAACTTCAACTTCAACTTCAGCTTCATCTTCAGTTCGAGCTCTGAGCGAGGCAGAACGGGGGGAGTGCTTGCTGGTAATGTGCCATGAAATTGATCTTCACACTTGAAACAATTTGAATGCGCTCACATGCTGTGCCCCAAACTGATCTTAGTTGGCCCTCTGCAAGCGGCAACCAGCAACCGGCAACCGGCAAAAGATACAGATACAAATAGTTACAGATACAGATACATGTTCGTGCGCGTCTGTTGTTTACTGAGCTTGATGCCCGATGCCTGATGGTTGATCTTGATCTCTGGCTGATCTGTTAAACTCTGATCAGCGCATATGTTTGATGTAAGTTGTTTGTGTTGCTGTTGTTGTTGTTGTTGTTGTCTGTAGCCGCTAATCACGCGTGCAACATGCCGCTAAAGCAAAGATACAAAAGTTCACGGTTCGGTCAGCCTTTGAATTACACTCAGTTTGATTTGTTTAGCTGAAATGGCGAGGAATGTGTGTCAGATTATATAATTACAGGAAAGTCTTTCAAGCAATTGTTACAATGGTGAAAAGAAAGCCCAGAAAATCTACTGTAGAAGAGTTTGTAGTGGCCTTAAGGATGCTAATTAGCTTCTATTTAGGCGTGTATTACTTGCATTAATGCCCAAGGAGATATATCTATAAAGAACTATGGAGGACAGACGTTGCCCATTAGGCGAGGTGAAAAACTTGACAGTAAATTTGAAATTTAAGATACCATAGAATCAGAGTATTCTTTATCCCTTGTAATCTTTTTATTTGTATTAATCTTATTCCTTATTGCGCTCTAGAATTTATGAATATACAATTCAAACTAAGCGCACAGACTTTTTCAATTAAAAATATTCTTTATTTCAGTAGGAAGTTATTTATTTATTTATTTATTAATATTGATAGTTAAACTTAATAAGTTTCAACTAACCAGTAGCTTATAGCGCTGGCTACTAAGACCTTTGTCTATTTTATATTAACAATAGAAGGAACTCTACAATGGGGTATTTATAAGGTAGACCAATCTATAAGGTGGGGAGCTAATCTACCAGGGTTTCATTATTTGTGAATAAAATGGATAATGTTCCTAATAAAACTCTCCAATTGTGGTATTTTGAAAGCAGAAGGACCCATCTCCACATAAGTAATACTATATTCTACATCAGCATCAACAGCTGAGTCGATCTGGGCATTACCGTCTGTCTGTACATTTGGAGGAGTCTCTATCAGAGACTGGAAGAGCTAGAGGCACCAAATCTGGAATGTGGGCTATAAATTATACGCCGATCAATTTAATTCTTTATATATATATTCCCCCACAAAGCCGTGCAAGTCAATTGAAACTGGCTCCACTTTACTACCGCAAAATTCTATAAGCATTAGATAATAAATGCAGAAGTTATTGAAAACCTATTTTCCTTTCGTGGGCTTTTGATAAGCTCTTTGACGTGTATGTGTTTATGTGGGTCCGTGAGTACACTCAGAGGAATAATTATGTATTCTGTATTCAAACCAAGAACAAACGTAGTCACTGCACCAAGTGTCCAAGTGTATCGCTCAACTAAACGTATCTTAAATGTATATTTGCAATCCTGAGTAACCAAACTAGTATAAAATGGTCTCTTCAATCTCGAATAAACTTTCTTATTCAATTTGACAAACGCATCAAGCGCTGATAGGGCGATTAAAAGTTTCTGATAGGCGAATAAAGCGCCAAATGCCAAGCAAAGGGCAACCAGAGGAGAGCTGCAGCTGTGCGCGGGGCAGACAGCCGACTGTGAACACAAAAAATGTTTGATGGCATTGATGGTGATCTGCAGCAGCAGCAGCAGCAGCAGTCAGCAGGCAGCAGACAGGAGGCATGCAACCGAGTGGCAAGTTGGTGCAGCGAACACCAACGCCGACAATTAGAATCAAATTGGTGAACTCAGCGGCAGGTAGAAGAATGTCAGCATCTAGGATGTTGGTTTGTGGGATACTGGATGCGGGATACTGGCTGCTCTGCATGACCACATTCATTGTGCGTCACGATGCGGCAGGCAGATCGGCACATTCACATAGTAGATGCGAGTGGCGAGATACACCTTCCACATTTGTTACGTGCAGCGTGGCCGATGACGTTGCTGATTTGGATCTGGCAGGCAGAGTCTGTTCTGATCTTGATTTCGATTTCGACGACATGCATTGTTGCTGTTGCTGCTTTCGTTGTTGTTGTTGTTGTTGCTGTTGCTGACGACGCCCCGTTGGTGCAGCTGCAGCTTCAACTCTGAACTTGCAACAAATTCAAGCGCCAAATTTGAATGCCCCACCACGACGACTATGAGGATGGGGCTGAGGCTAAGCTTAAGCAGGGAAACGAAACGTGTTGTTGTTGCTGCTGTTGCTGTTGTTGTTGCTGTTGTGTATGCGATCGGTTCGCTAGTCGTAGTATCCGCACCAGGTTCCAGTACCGGGCTCCACTCCTAGGCGAGGCAGCCCCTTTGTACCATTTTTCTTTTCGTATGACACGACAAACACAAACATGATCTCGTTGTTGCTGTTGTTGTGGCAGTTGTTGTTGCTGTTGAAGTTGTTGTTGCTGGTGTTGTTGTTGTTGTTGTTGTTGGCGTGCCTGTTAGTAGATCACTCGCTTTGTGTGGCTTTATCAGCTAGACAAGCGCAACATTTATTGCTGCAGGAGTTAAAAAGGAGTTGAGCGTTTAGTCGCAGCTTCAACTCCACCTACACAGGCCCAAACACGCTGCCCTTCTCCCTCCCTGCCTGCCTGCCTCCCTACCGCACTCTACCTCTCCCCCTGCCGCATTGGGGCCCTCTTGACCATGTGATCACGATTTATTCGGCTGGCTTGTTGTTGTTGCTTGTATCTAAATACCCCGCGTGTTGTTGCTGCTGCTGCGGAAGCAACTGCAACTGTTGCCGTTGCTGCTGCTGCTGCTACAGTTGTTGTTGTTGTTGTTGCTGTTACTGTCTACTTGAAGTTGTTCTCCCAGTGTGCCCTTTTTATTGTTGTTTTGATCGCATTTCTTCATGCTGATATCATTTGGAAGCCCAAACGCCGACTTTAATAAGCATAAGTAGGTTCAAGTACTATCCGTTCCTAAGTATCGCTATAAAAAGAAAAACAAGTGAGAAAAGTTATCTAAAATACCCCTGCAGACCAATAAAATACATTTCTTTCATGGCAGAAGTACAACTTGCTATTCTAAACCAGAATCTCAGCATTAATCGTAATTATTCAATTATAAGGTTATTGATATCACTAACAAAAAGGAAAGTAAGAATGTTCTGGTCGAGTATAAGAGACAGCTTTCACTCGGTGCTAAAACTCCCAAGAACAACTTGGTACTCAAGGATCAGGCAGCTTAGCGGCAGGGCAAGCAAACAGAGTATTTTGGGAGCAGCTTTGGAGTTCTGAAAATGGTTTCTTGAATAATTTTATTGTTAACAATGCGATCAGATTAAATTCTTCAGAGTTGATCAACAGTACTTCCCGAAGTCTGTGAAGATTATCACTTTAAATCGTTTTTATCGTTTCCGAATATCGAAATGAACTTAATATATGCGTGCTTTGTCAAATTTGGTCTCTAGCGGTTAAAGTCTCTGACAACTGTGCGTATATACAGACAGACGGACAAGGTCAAATAGACTATTAATACTGCTTAAGAATATATATTCTCTTGATATTTGAAGATGTCGCTTTCTGCCTGTTACATTCAGTCTTAGTGAACCCTAACCCACAGATTTCTATTTACAGGGAACTCGAGCTATTCGAAAATATATAGCAATACTAGCTGTACCCCACCACTCTTCGCTGTGAGACATTGTGGTTGCATGGATGAGAATACAAGAAGTAAGCAAAAATAACTTAACACTCTCTTATGTCCCGTGTCTTACCATTTATTGTATGGGGTATGAAGAACTTAGAAAACCGATCTAACAAATACCTTCTCTCACACAATATAAAAACGTCCGATTTTCCGTCCGGGGTGTCGGGTCGGAGTAGATTTTTCAGGTTTCATACATCAGTTTTCCAACCGAGATAGTCGATCAAATTAACAGTCAGGGAGTCGAGATAAAGAGCACAAACACAAACAATTTATTAACTCCAAACATATAAGAATAAACTTTAAATTTGTTTCAAGCCATAAAAGAGTTTTGAAAGTAATACCACCGCATCGTCTCTAGTCTCTCAGTTTTAGGGCTATCGCAGGCAGTACATATGTCGGAACTGGCCGGATCGGACTACTATAACATTTAGCTGCCATACGAATGATCAGTCGACAACTATGTTTTTGTATGAAAAACTTTTTTGTTTATGAAGGAATCCTTACCAAACTTACCCAAACCGAGTTTCTTAAAAGTTTATACAATTTGACCAAATTTGGTCAAAATCGGATCGCTATACATAGCTGACATAGGATGAAAAATGAGTTGTTGTATGAAAAACTTTTTGTTTACACAAATATTACATCCAAACTAAGTGAGAGTTTTACTACACTTCAAATAGTTTCCCATAAGTGCAATCAATCCTCCTCCGAAGATAGACGACCTTTCTTTTTATACTTTATTTAAAATAATGTTAATTTGAGTATTTTCTTGTGTGGAATATTTGTTAATGGTTTTCCGTTTGTCCATCTGCACGAACGCAATTATTCATTCTTATTTTGACCAGTTGCTTTCTCCCATATCAAAAGGTGTTTACTTTGAATTTTGGATACCTCTGGGGAAATATCAATTTATAATGGCAATTCTATAGGGCCTAATTTTTAGTTTAAATTGAATTATTTCTGTTCATTTAAAAAGTGATACAAGGTATATATACTATTCCTGATATATAAAATATATTCCGTGAATTTAATATATCAGGAATAGTGAACCTTATAGCACAGTTCCTTATTCCAAAATTTTAATATAAATAGTAGCTCATAAAATTCCCAAGGAATGTTAAATTTCTAGCCGTATATCTAAACTGAAACCGCAACCTTATATGAACAAGATCACACATAAAAGCAATTCAATTGTTTTATTTGCATATTCGCCGAACCCCAATTCAGTTAAAATGGAACTTAATTCCAGCCTTGCTAATGAAAAACAAATATTCCGCAACCTTTCCACTTCATTGCTCAAGCAACTCAATGCTAATTAGCATAGAACCTTCCACAGGCACTTTTTGTAGCTAGTACAAAGACGCAATCAAATTAGATGATATAACCGTTAATAACTGTCCCATTAACAGCCAACAGATCAGCAAATCCAAGATCCAATCAGAGCAGTCAAAGCGGCTGAATGAACCGCTAGCCGAAAACCAGTTTGGCTTTGTTTTGCGACGATCGGTGGAAGCAAATGTCGGTTATAATAACTTCTGACCAATTAGAACGTACGCTAATTGCTCAAGCGCCAACTGGAAGAACGCCATCCAATTAGTCGGCCCGCCAAACACAAACGGCCCGAAAAAGACGCCGCGAGAGAGCCAGCTCACATGTTCCAGCTGGCAACTGGCCAAACCAGCTCAAAAAGGTGCCTGGGTCGCATTCAGCCAACCAGCGAGCTCCAAAAGCGCTCAAAACTCAAAGCCCGGATCGAGTTGGCCCAACTCTGAGTTGGCCCAAAGTCAGTTGCTGGGCAAACGCGAACCGAAGCAGACGCGCAGGCGCATGAGCCGAATGAGAGTCCAATTGGAATCCGACAGAGGATTATCGTAGATCGTACGTAAGCGTATCGTAAACATATCGTAAACGTATCGTAAGCGTATCGTAAGCGTATCGTGAACGCGTCGGAAATTTCCCGAGTAAAAAGTAATTAATAAACATTATTCAAAACGGCTAAATATTAATAAAAAATGTTTAAATACATATAATAATTTTTAAATGATATAAAAAGCATTTTCAAGTTCACCTGGAAGCTATTAGCGGCTCGTAAACAAGTTCGTAAAAAAATGTGCACTAAAAATGAAATAATTAAATAAATTGGCTATAACCTCACGCGAAAATGCAAATATGGCAAATTCGATTATTACATTATTACATTAAATTTGAATTCAATCAAAATAAGAACGCAAAAAATGCAAATGAGCCATATTGTTTTTGGTTTTTTTGCATTTATCATTTAATAATTTTTTAATGTAATTAAACAGATTCCTAGAAAACAAAACAAAAAAAACCTGTGTGTCTTTGTGAGGGTCGCGCATGCGATGCCCAACAACCAAACAAATATTTATAAATAAGTACGAGTATTTTCGAAAATTTACATAAATTCTCACATGGCGCATAAATAAAGAATCGCGAGTATTTTGCATATAACGCAACTCGCAACTCGCAAATTAAATTAATTTTTAAATATTTCTTAATTGAATTTTAATTGGCAATGCTAAAATAAAATAAACAAAAGTCTCCCGTGTCGATGTTTCGATGTTCACAAGTTCAACACACCCTGCGGCCCACCGCCCTCTCTGTCTTAAGTATTCCATGCGACTTTAAGTTGAAGGTAAGTTCAATTAGTTTGGCTCACAGTTTAAGAAGTCGCCGGGTGGGCTTCAACCTCAACTTTAACTTTAACTTCAACCTCAACATTAACTTCAGCTGCGGCTTCTGTGTCTGTTTCTTCTGGCTACAGCAATGTACAGCGATGTGGCATTGCACTTGGAGGAGCTCTTAAAATATGCACAGCACGCAATCCCAGCGCACTGCTGTCATGGACTCCTAACAATAATCATCGCATCGGCTGATTTCACTTTTCAAGAACTAACTAAGGTTATGAGTTCTGTCATTCTGTCATGTCAAGGTTCAGAATCAGAAATGCGTTACATCGCACAGTTGGACTTTAACTGGATCTAAATATTTGAGTGCTATAGATGGATTGACTTCATCAGCTCTGCTTCCATTTCCGATTTCTGTTCAATCCAAAGCGTATTCAATTGTGTTTTCCAAAGAAATAACTATGATTTTTGCTCTTTAAAGTTTACTTATAACTGTCTCATAGGGAAACTTTCAAGCCATTTATTAATCTTTTTCGGAATTAAGTACAGCAAACAATTTCAATTGCTTTGATTTGATCAAAATGAAGAAAATGAAACATGCTCCTGATAAAGCGAGATGCCACACATTAATAAGACACATTAAAAGATTAGAGATACGTGGCAACGCCATACATTTGTGAATTGACGCCGATTTCAAATTCAACTTTCGTGTGTGTCCTGAGATAATTTACAATATGAGCAAAGGATAAATGTATTAAACGATTGTCTTTGTGCAATGAAATCATGGTCTCTTCATATTGCAAATTCAAGAATGTCCTTACTTTCAATTATTTATATTTAAAGTATGCAGTTTAGTTGTTACTGGTATTCATGAAATGATTTTAAAATTATCATTTTATAAACGCGTTATAATTTATGTTTAAAATAAAATAACTGTTTAAGATTTGTGTACAAAATTAGTTTAATATTCGTTCAGTTTGAAAAAGTGTGTGAATATCGTGGATACATTAAAGAAAGGATAAGAAAAATAACATTTTAAGTATAATCGCGTTTCATTTCTTACCAGCCAAATTTAAAAAATAAAATAATTTAATATTTATATTTTAAATCCATAGGAAATACATTTTCAAACTAAACAAGTGTCCTACAATTCGAGGGATCGGTCTATATTATTGTTGTATGTTAACTAACTTAATATTGCTGCGCAATCTGATTTGATCAGTATGGAGTTCTGAACACCATTCAGTTCTCTAATTTAATATGGTCAGTATAGTATTCAATGCAGTCAAGTGCATTTCCACAGTTTTCATCTATAAATTTTAGCATAAATTTTCATAGATATTTCAACAAGTTTTTGTGGGTGCGAATCAGAAACGTTGCCGAAAAGCGAAACCGGTTGGAGTTGTAGGAGGAGGTTTTTTGGCAGCTACGCCGGCAAATGTCGAAGTCGAAGTCCAAGTCCAGAAATAAGGTCGCCCCAGAGTCACAGTTGGTGCATAGAGGGGCAGGGGGCCGAGGGAGACGTGTGGCAGCTGCTGAACAGCCGAAATCAAAGTTGAACAATGCCACTGCGAATGGAGGCAGACATGGACACAAACGTTGGTTGTATCCGCAGGGAATTTGCAACAATTACTAATAACAAAACAACAGTAACAAAAAAACTAGCAGCAAGCAAGCACAACAACAACAACAACACACTGAACTAAACCAATACAAAGTCGACACACAAAAAGGTTATCAAACTGCACAAATCAAAACAAATCGCCAACGAAATGAAGCAATAAAAGCCAAGCGCCATTCTCTGTGGTCTCCTCTGTCTCTGTGCTCATGCCCAAGGATATGCACAAGGATATGACAGCATGTTGATAGTGGGTTTGGTTTTCAAATATTCGCCTGCCGCCACTTGTGCACAATTTGTAGTCATGGCAAAGCTAGCAAGATTGCAGATTGAGCAAAAAATAACAAAACAGTAGCCAGCTCGCCCAGGAGATGGCCAGAAAGATGCGACCAGATACAGATACACCCAGCTCTGCTCTTGGGCATGCTGGGTTGTCCAAGGGGTGTGCATAAATTTATTGTACATCCAAAAGTACTCGAATATTAAGATTGACATTCGCTTTGGGATTCGGTTAGTTTTAGTTCAGTGAGCGATTAAACGTGTTCACAGGCAAACCAAGTCAAATACATGGAAAATATACAATGTATATATGTACAATCCAGTTTCCGTTAAGCAAATATTTTTCAATGGTCAAAGTGTGGTTTTCTCATTCCCGAATATATATCGATCGATTTACCATGTAATATTCACTAATATTTAGTAAAAGATTGTTTGCTAATATAATAGAAACTCTTCATTTTCGATTATATGCCTGCAATGTTTTTCTAAAATTGGGAAATGTCTCTGGAAATCCTTTGTTTTAGTCTTCATGCTAATGTTTGAGTTGCAACTTTGCAAAATTTGTTTAGCAATTAACCATTCGTCTGATGTATACAGAATGATTGTATCCTTTAATAAGTTCGCAATATATTGCTAATTTAAATAATAATAGAATTAGAAAACAATTGATACCTGCTAAGATTTCTATTGACTGAGAGGAATAACCTCTTGATCCTGGATATTCAATATGTTAACCTTAAAACATGTAAAAGAATTTAAACATGAAAAATTTCAACAACATCTGAAACGAAATCTGAAATAGAGCGTTCACTTATTTTATAAATTTTAAATAAATGCATAATAATACACCCTGGCAGAAAATTGTTCCATTTGGAATTCAAATGATAGTCCATATGAGAGTTGATTGTTATAATGATCCGATATTGATCAAATTTAAGTAAACTATGTTCGAAATTATTTATATTATTGCTATTTGACTTGGCAAGGCCTTATTTAAGCAGAAGGCTTGTACGACACCATCCTTCGGATAATTGGATTTTTGGGAGGACGCCTGCAGGAATGATTATTGGAATTTAGCTAAGTTTTGTTCAATCTGGTAGAGGCTTGCCCAACATTCTGACCATTTTAATACACTGTAATCTCCCTGCGATTATCTGCCTTTAACCCTATATATTTATGAAAGTGTTTTAAATAACACGCAGCATAAAAATTAAATATTAGTTTATCAATGAAAGAAGTTCATTTGGATTGAAATATCTTAACAAATAAGGAAGTCGTGGCATCTTTAAAAAAAACCGGTATAAGTTAATGAAATAAAAAATATCTTAAAACTCATTGAAGCTCAGAATTTGAGAATTTGGTTGCGATATATTTTAACGATTGTTCTTATGCCAGCTTGATGATATTTTATTTATATATATTTATAGTTAAACATAAAAAGTTAAAACTAACAAGTAGCTTATATCGCTGACTTCTAAGGACTTCGGCTATTTTATATTATACTACTTCGATTCTACTCAAATTTGTCCGGTTTATATGAAGCAACTTTAATTTGGTGAGGGTATGTTTATAAACAACACAAATTTACCTTCTAAAACTAACTTCTTGGCCGATAGTTCCTATGGCAGTCCTATCGTAAGCTGAACCGTTCCCACCAGCTCTGATTTATTCAAAACGATGGCTTTCGGGCTGAGAGATTACTTTGTATAGAAACAGATGCACAGACAGACTTGACTATTGGATCAAGAATATATATACATACTTAATGGGTCGGAAACTTCTCGTTCAATTTGATACACATTTCGTGACAAAATTATAATACTTTCTGCAAGGCTATATAAATTGTGTCTGATTCGTTGCGAATTGAATTGAAATTGGCCATCCATTGCAATTCGAAACCATTTCATTCAAATCACAGTTCGGAGCAGCCAATCACAGTTGCAGTTCCTTAATGGCCTGGTTTGTAAGCTGCACTCTGAGCTCTGCTCCTGTTCGACGCCTCATTAAAAGCCGCATGCCGGAGCAGTCGATGCCTAGCCGAGATTCGGTAATCGCAACCCAGAGCCAAGGCCCGACAATACAAACAACCAAGCAGGCAAGGCAGTCAGTCAATCACGAGTCCCAGACACGAAGCATACTTAATCACTGATCTCGCCTAATTTTGATGATTATCCGGCGCTTCCGAAAGAGCAGAACTTCCTAACAGTTTCCCTGGGAGGGCCACTCCCACTCAGACTGAGGGCTGACCTAATTTGTGTTATGCGGAGGATTAACCGACCCCGACCCTGTCTTGTGGTCAAACTCGCCTCTCTATCTGTCCCATTAGAGGGAATGGTACGGAGACCAGACGATGTTAATCTTAACTTTTTGCTGGCAAAGGATTTCTGCTAATGTTTATTTGATTTCGCTTTTGTCTGAGCTGAAAGTCTGAAACTGCCGTTGCAGGTGAAACTGGGTTATTCGACGCTTGTCTGGCAGCATTTCGAACTCCTGTTAATCCTGGCGCTAGGATAATCTGCCATTTAGACGCGGCTCAGTCACAAGTCTAGACAATGGCCCAGCGCCAGGCATCGCGATAAGTGTCTTTGCCAAATGTAATTTTGATGATCATCAACATCATCATGATGCAATGGACAGCCTGAACTTGCTTCATTACTCCCTTGACAAATGATGTTCCATATGCAAAACATATCCCTGGGCCATCAATTCTGGGTCAACAAAGGCCTCCCATATCCACAAACAATGGCCAAACACAATGGAAACAATCCCTGGCGATCACCAAGGCAAACTTGACTGCGCAGGCGCAACTTGCATGAGTTTGTGGCGCCACAGTCGCAGTAGCCACACCGCCTGATGTCTCGGTGTGGCTGCCTCTAATAGAATCTGACGCCTGTGGCAAGCTGGATGTGAGTGCAGCTGGCTTGGAGTACTTGGCGTACTGTAAGCCAAAATCAATAACATTGCGATGATTGCAAACAATAAAGCCATTTGGGGGCTATAAATAAATAAATATATTATTATTTATTTTAATTTATTTTCCATACGCTATATTTGCATAGATCTTCTTTGTTGCAGCTAACAGAGCCATCGATTGTCTGTGTGTCTACAACTCAATGATCCCAACATGCCCCAGCCTCAGTGTCCATTGTTTGGGGCACGTGTTGAGCCTGGGCCTTAGCTTGAGTGGCTTTTGTGGCGTGGCACACATGTGTGTGGTTGTGGCTCTGGCTCTGGCTTCCGGCTCTGGGCTGGCTGGGTGTGGTGCCCCCTCTGTATAGCCTTGGCATAATAAACACAGCCAATCGCCTTGGCCATAAGCTTCAAATTGGCAGCTTGGCATTTGAGTTTAACATTTCAAAAGTTACACATAAATATAGTGTTTAATAATTCAGTAAACACAGCTTTGTTCTATGCATTAATAAATTAGCCAACTTAATACTTAGCTTTATTCTAGAGAGCAGCTAATCGTAGCTTTATCACAAACAAATCTAAACTCAATTCTTTCAGTATTTTCTTTGGTTTGTTAACTTGTTATAAGTTGCTTAATCATTGCTGCAAACTTATCAAAGTTCTAAGGCAATTTTAATTGCATTTTCCAATTGCAAACGAGCGTCAATTAAAAGTTTGTCTCAAATTTTAAATTGGCTCTCTAGGATTTAAAAGTTGCATGTTGACGTAATCTTAGTAAAATAAGAAATAACTAAGAATGTAGTAGTTGGCAGTTCTCGACTGCAGTATACTCTGTTTGCTGTCTGCTTTCAGACAATGTGTGCAATCGCAATCTCTCCGTTCGAATGATACCACTTTTTATATTCCCACCAAACTTGATACACATGTGTATATCCTTGATTTATACAAAATTATTTAATTACAATAAAGTATTAATGTCAATTTAAAAAGTGATTGCTTAAAAAATATATTTGTTTGATATGAAAATTGTAGTTTAAAGAAACATTAACCTTAACAAATAGATATGGTTTCTCAAAACAATACCCACACCTTTAAGGAAAACAAACAAATCGGATGTATTTTCCAAACTCTATCAGAATACCAAGATGAAATCTTAATTACCTGGAGAAAGAATGTAGGAAAACTGAGAAGTGATACAAAAATAAAAACAATTACTGACCATTGTCCAAAAACTAACTGTGCAGGCAAAAATAAAGAACATATCGCAAACTTACAATAGAAGTAACAAAAGTCGTCAACGGAGACATTACAATAATCGTATAACAGTAGCCGGCACTAATAGGAAGAGAAAGGTGAGGAGGAGAAGAAGATATATGTAGGCCTCGGCCAACCCCCTCCGTGAACAGCACCGAAACTCGAGTCGTGGTGTGTAAGCAGAGCCGCATCGGAAGGCGCCAGCGATAATATCAGCTAAGGTGATTCCCAGCGCATATTATGACAAAGATAAAAATCGCTTAAAGCAGACGAGGACGGGGCAACAAAATAGACCCAAGGAAAATTCAGCTTCAGAAAACTCGCTTAAAGGCAGCGGAAAATGTAAATTTTACTCAAAATTTGTGTGTCTGCCACACGGCCAGCCAAAGAAAAAGTGCAAGAAAAAGCACAAGAGAGTAATAAGAACAACTTTCGGACAATAAAGGTTAAGTTAGGAAAGTTGTTGGCCAGGGCCCGACGCGTCGGTCAGCCAGCCGGTTGGACAGTTGGCCAACGACCGCGCGAATCGATTTTTATCTTACAGAACGTTTGGGGGCGACGCAGAGTAGGAGCTGCGGGAGGGGGCTGTGGTGGGCTGTGGGGGGAACTACGTGCGAAAGTTAATGAGGCAGTGAAACAAGTCACGGCCTGGTCAACTTTCTTAAAGCGCCCAACGCCCTGAGACACCAAAATTTAAATTAGCCCCGACAGCAGTTTTGTAGCCTCGCCTAAAATTGTATGCTCATGTGATCGGGCAACTAGGTTTAAAGATATGTAAGTATGTTTGTCCCCACATACAGTGGGCCCCAGTTGAGCACCACCGAAAAATAGAAATAACTGAAATTATAATTTAAGCGTGTGAAAAACGCATTGAATTGTGTGAAAACTGAAATGTTTTCTTTTGTATGAAATTGTTGAATGTGTTCACATTTGAGCAGCTGGAAATTTTGTGGGAGTGTGTAGTCAGCAGCAGTAGTTAGGGATTCATGTGGTCTAACTGTATAAGTAATGATCAGGTGTGCAATCTGAAGCGGGTTTACTGCTTACTGCTTACTGCTGTGTGTGAATGACCAATGGGAACCAAAAGTTCACTCATTTGTATCTGGAGCTCAAATGCAGTACACAATAGTTTTAAACACGTCAAGAGTTTCGTTTTAAAAGCAATTTTCGCTTGCGGAATTACGCTATTCAAGATCATAATATAAAGTAGAAAGAAATTGTGAAATGAAACTTGAAGAATGGATCTCTTAAGCACCCCTGCTCACTTTTGAAATCAAGACTGTTCAGCTTCAAACATACAATAGCTTTGCTCTTGGTGCTCAACATTATCAATGTACGATGGCTAATTACGGTCTTCTGAGCAGGTGAATCCTTTTGTCTACATAAGTTTGATATCTTTACCACTCTCCAAGCAGATATCTATTCCAAGGTGACACCTTAATGCATACAATCCATGCACACCACGCACACACTAACTGCGTCAGCTGGGTCTAGTATGGCTAGAGAGCTCCTTGGCAGGCTCCAATGCAAACCAAATTGCGTATACGCCGCGTTGCCCCGTTGACAACATTCTAAGCGGCATTTTGCTTATCTACGTGAGTGTGAGTGTGTATATGTATATAAGTACATATATAGACAATGACATGCCAAACAACGTAAATGAGTCTGCAACGTGGGGGCTGGGTGTGTTCGGGCATCTGGGAAGGGCTTAGATGAGGCACCCATTGGGGGAGCGGCGAGTCGGCAACGTATGAATGCGGGCATAACTCTTATATGAGAGTGCTGGTATATAACGGCACAGCTTACACACGTCACACACACACACACTCACACACACTACATATATAAAGCTCGGAAAACTCTGCAGCAGCTGCGCTGGCAGCAACGAAAAAGTTTTCGCGTGGGTGAAAAACAAGAAGGAAAAAAAGTCAACATCAACTCGTGGAAAAACTTTTGCACACACGCGCGAACGAGATAGATGACGACAACGAAGACGACGAACCACGACAGCACAGGAGCCATAAGAGGGGAGGGGTAACCGTGCGTGTGTGTGTGTGTGTGTGTGTGCGAGTGCGCAACGAAGTCCCTGAAAATGGTTGGAAAAATGTGTAGGAAAATACGTTGCAGAGTCGGAGAAGAGAAGAGACGCGCCCACACACAGACCCAACCTCTACACACCCTCATGCCCCCTTTGCCACACAAAACACTTGTGGTGCCTGGCAATTGTATTGGCGGCTGGCTGCTGTGTAGGAGTCGCGGAAGGGGGTAGTCAGGTCCCTGGGCAGGACACAAACTTTGAGCCAGCATGCGCGCATTTTTAGGGTCTGTTCGGTGTAGGCACTTTTCAGGACTTTCACTTTTCGCTATGGGGACGGCAGCGTCGGTTTTCGAATTATAATGAGTTGTCTGTGGATGGAGTGTGGGAAGTGGAGCGGAGCTGGTATGAGGTCCTGCCAGCTACCACACTGGACGTGGGGGCCACGTTATTTGGTCGGCACAGGAAGTTTGTTTTCTCTGCAGTCCATTAGGCGGCTGATTATGGCAAAACGCTAGGGGGCAAGGGTGTGGGTTCGTCTGAACGGTAGAGTAACAGCGAGATACGTAGAAAGGTGGGAGAAAGTATGGCAGTTAGTCGAGAAGAAGTAAGATGTACTTGGGATTATATTTAGTCTTAATTCGACTGAATAATTTCCAATAAAATGTATAAGGTTCATAAGAAATACAAATTTGTATAATATAACAGACGATAGCTGTAACACCGCAACAATATATGCAATTAATTGTACTATTTGTAATTCAAATTGTTTATTTATTACATTTTATGGAAGCCCTTTGAAGATCATTTCACTTAAATTATAAAGTGAAGAACGCTTCTAATGTTATAACAGATTTCTAATTTGATTTAGCTCTTTTCAAAAGTTTCCGAAACTCTTCCTCTTTATTTACATTTTAACTAGTCAGCCTTCCACCATTCGTTATCCTTGTCTTTTTTCTAGGATTTGCAATTACTCTCTGTCTACATTTCATTACAAAATCTATGAGTGTGAGCAGGAGTACCCGTATATGGTAGAACCCTATTATGCCATGCTTTGGCTGAAATGTCAAGTCAAGCAGCTTGCTAGACAGTTGGCATCCCCAGGAATTTTTGCTTTTTATTTTTGCTTACAGTTTATTCATTAATATTGTTGCCAAAGCATTTTTCGTTCATTTTTCTATGCCACTTGGCGAGAAACGAGATGGGAGCAATGCCAGCTCAAAGCTTATAGCTCCAAGCAGCTGCTATCCTATGTCCTGGCGTTATCCTTGGACGACGTCAACTGGCCGTTGTCATGGCCACCTCCAGTGCCTCCAATGCCGCCTGTCATGTCCGTTTCCTTGTTGTCTTAAGTTGAAATTTGAGCTCAAAAGACAATAGCAGCGTTTTTTAAATAACAACGCCGAAAAACAAAAACAAATAACTTCGGGTACTGGGGGTTTGGTGTATTGCCTCAAAGATATGTGGACATTTTGGCTTGGCTGTAGTCCCACTCCCAGTTCCGTTTCCTTTACCGTGTCCTGCCCCTGGTGGTTGCACAGCAGCTTAAGCAAATGTGCCCCAACTTTCCGCTTTTTCGTCATGCTTTCCTTTTTCGTTTGTTTCAATTAATTTCTTATGCTGAAGACATTCTACTTTGTACTACTTCTTATTAGCTTCTTTCTTAGAATTTTTTCTTGTGTGTCTGGCGATTTTATTGTCGCTTTTTCTGTCTACACGTCTGCCCATCTTCATTAATGAGTTGCCTTCCCCACACATTTTCTATCGTTCCGGTTGTCAGCCTCCTGAGTTTGGCAGCCACCGTTGTGCAGGATGTGATTGATGCAGCTCCTTTGATCTGGGAGTTAAGTGTGGCTTATTGAGGGTCGACTATTTGTGAGACCAAAGCAAAGGTTAGGTATGCCTACCTTAGATAAAGAAAAGCTTTCCGTTTAATCGTAATGCTTAATACTCAGACTTAAATTATAATAGATCTTAGGAGCAAGATAAATATCTAAATTCACTGTCAAGTTCGTCGTAGTTCATTCCTAAATTAAATATTCTATAAATTCAATTATTCTTGAACATATTATGGCGGGTCTATTCATTATTCACTACTTTTTGATCCTTGTAGGTTATTTCTTTTAAAACTAGTTATATACTCGTGAATCGCACAATAGTAGCTATTTTTATTTTACTCTTCTAAACAATTTTTTTGTAAAAGAGTATTTTAGTTTTGTGCAATGTTCGTCATTCATACGAACATGAATACAATTTTTTCCATTAAAAAATAAAAGTGTCAATTAAATCAAAAATTGAAAATGAAACTTATTAAAATCTTAGTAATCCTTTGCTTTATATGAAATGTATCTTTAAATAGAGGTCAAGCCGTTTGATTTTCAAAATGGATTCTAGAGTGAAAACTTTGATACAACTAACATGATAAAAAACATTGTTTAATATTTACCAAATAAGTTCGCTTGTTTATCACACATCTAACAAGAATAGCGCAAATCGATGGATACTTATATAGATGTTTTTTACATTGAAATAAGTTTAAGTAATGCCTTCATGTGAATACCCAATATTTTAAGATATAGAATCTTTGCGGTTTTGATAAGATAAATTTCAGTTTTCAAAATTATGGGTGCAAATGAATTTACTGTTAAAATAAGTGTGAACATTTTTAATGGAACAAATTTATCTGTACCAATATGAGATTTTTAATCGACGAAACTTATCTGTATACCCATACTCCTTTTCCAAAAGAGTTTTTGGAAACGGAGTATACTGTGTTGTGCAAAATCCTTCTATCTCTCCGTAAATAAAGTGTCGAGATCTCGCAGAAACTATAGTTAAATCTGTTATTCAATATTTTGACAGCTTAAATGCTCGATTTTATCAATAGTATCGACAAAATCTTGTAAAGATTGTTGTGAAATTTTGGAGATTGTGGAACAATGGATATCAGATAATTCATACGCGTGGGAGTGTGTGTTTGATAAATCAAACAATTTATTCATTAAATGAGGAAATTAACATTAACATACGTACCTATCGATAATATGGTATTGTTGGGGATTGGGTTGTTAACTCATCGATCGTACTCGTATCATCGATTGTTTGCCAACACTTTATATTAATGGCTTAAGTAGGTTACTGAGGAACTTACCTTCGCTATAAAGCATCTACCGTCTGCCTCTCTTACAGCTTATACAATTAGCGTCGTCCTGGCCGCGAGAGGACATTCGCAGTTTGCTGTTTTTGTCATTTTCAATTTCAGCCTTCGGTCTGCTGCGCTGTCCAATGTGTCTGTCGCAGCCAGGCCCAAGTCCCTCTCCCTCTCCCCAGTAGCCTCGACGGAGGCGACTCCTGTCAACAGTTGCAAAATGAAAATGGCGTTGATGGCTGTCACCGTTATAGTTGCTCCTCTTGCTCCTACCTGCTGATTTTGTTATTTGTTATGCATGTCCATGTTAACGTTACCTTCCGTTTGGCCGCTCAACTGCCTTCGACCAACTGTCTGACTGTCTGGCAGCGGGTAAAATAAAAGGCATAAAAAGTCGTGTGTCCACTTGGGCGAAGAGCCCACCTTCTGCTCTCCCATGGGCAGCGCCTGTTCCTACATAGGCCAAAAGTTTTTCTTGTCATCGCTGTCCCTGCGTCCTCCTGCTCCTTATAGTCATCCTACCGCTCCATGCAGGAGTAAGTGCTCTCCTGTCCTGCTGTGGCCTCTACGTGCCTGCGTTGCATCATCTACGCGCCTGGCTGCAGCCCCAATTGACGCCGTCCCTCCCTCCTCCGCTCTGCTCCCGCCATTGCCCCGTACCCCCACAAACACTCTGGCTGCCCGACCGCTCATCCTGCCACCCCCTGGCGCGCTTGTTGCTTTTGACTTGCCAGCTCGCAGCCGCTCCCCGGCGTATTTCTTGGGCCAAAACTTTTTTGCTTTATTTAAATTTTCTTCGCTGGGTTCTCGCTCTTCGCGCTTTGTTCGCTTTTTTCACTTTTTTTATTTTCTTTTAATCATATTTAATTTTTTCAGCGTTTTCATTCTCGCTCTCGCGCTTTTTCTCCCATTTTTTGTTGCTTTTTTTCGCTGCGAGTTTTTTCTTGGCCGCCGCGTCGACTGGCAGCTGGCAACCTGCTGCTGATTTCTGGGCGCCTGTTCCTCGGCTGGACGTGGCCGGCCATTCTAGCGGCTGGGCCTGGTGCGACCCGACCCGACGCGTCGCCTCGAGTCGCCTCTGCTGGTGGTCAAGTTATATTTACACTTGTAGCGCATTGATTTTTTTTCGCTTTTCTTTTTTCTGCTTTTCTTTATGTTTTCACGCTGGCCAGCGCGCTTTTCTTTCATGAGCTTTGTTTTTGTGCCGTTTTTTTGTTTTCATAGAATTTTTTATACTTTTGCCTTGTCTACGCCTTGTCAACTGTTGGCCAGACTTTAGCGCTGGCCGGCAGGTGCTTGGCGAGAGAGGGGCAGCGGGGTATGGCAACAATGTGTCTGAGAAAATGCGTAATTTTTTGCTCTTTTGTAATTGTTTAAAATGTTGCGGCTTAATTTTGGCTATTTGACTTTAAGCAAAGTTTCTGACCATTTGATACAGTGCAAGAGCTCGCGACATGAAAGTTGGCAGAAATTTTAAACAGATATGTGTAGAAAGTTGAAAGTCTGAATATGTCTTTGAATTCAGTTGAAATTTAAGAAACAAAGAGCTAGTGTAAGCTATGAGATATAATTTAAAGAAAAATCCATAACAACGAATTTAATTATAATCGGATTAGTGGGTTTTTGATCGGAAATTACATATCAGTTTCAAGTTTAATACTGAGTTTTCCAGTCTACTTATCAAGAAAGCATTTGGCATTAAGTTCAGACAAAATCTTGTACAGCTTATATAATTTTAATGGAACTATTCATTTTAAAGGGTTTGTCCACAATTAAAAGGCAGATGCTCAAGGCAAAATTCAAATCCACATCCTTTACATAGCCACCTGATATCTCGTTAGCATGCATTATAACGTAATGGCAAACCATCCCCCATCCCCATCCCGATCCCCATCCCCATCCACACCTCTCTTGCCCGTCTACCCTATAACCAACCCATCACATTATGCTCAAGAGCACTGCAACAAGATGCCGCTGCCCCAAGCAGCCCAAAGACGGGATAGTAGCTCTTCAGCACGCTTAGCCGGGCAACTTGTGAGCTCTTAATTAGTAAATGCTGGCCATTATGGCGGCGCTTGTACCCCCTGCCCTTACCACACAACCCGCATCACCCGCTCAACCCCCTCGTTAGTCCATTCGTATATAACTCATACATAGGGCATTTCATGCATTTCATAATTATCTCTGGCAAGTCAAGAACCCGAAACCCTTCATCATGGACAGGCGCACCTACAAAAGTCCAGCCCACCCACCTACCCCATCTCATGCCAAAACCATATAAGCGCGATTCAAGTGAGGCCCCATAACCATTTCAAATGCTAACCGAAGAGTTAAGAGGTAGAGAGAGCGAGAGGAGCAGATCCAATCCCTGAGCCCCCACCCATCCACATCCACATCCCCACCCAATCCCTCAGGCGACTGATGAGCGCGCGCTCATTTTCGCGACCGTGGAAAATTGAGAAGGAATAAAAAATGGAGCAGCGTTGCGCTGTTAAGGCTCTGGCTCTGGCTCTGGTCCAGGGCACGGGACATGCGCACGTGTGCGAGCAGGGGAAAATTATGTAAAATTTCCATTCGATTTTTCCAGCCGCGCGACGCAGAGACGCAGCAGCCGCTGTCGGGAGCAGACATTCGCGGCGGTTGCTGCCACGCGCTACAGCTACAGCAGCAACAACAACTGAGATACTCGAATCATAAACAGTTGCATTGGTTAAACAAATTTGCATAATTTGGCCATAAAGGCAGCACACACATACACACGCACACCCATGCAGTCGGCAGGAAGTGCAGCCACCCTGGCGATAGTCCTCTTCCTAGCCAACTGCCAACTGTCGCTGCATTGTTGAAGGTGTAAAAAATGCGTAAACCTATCCTCAGAGACCTTTGTTTCATCTGATTTGCATATGAAACGCAACACTCGGCACTCTGGCAGGGCAGGGGATTGCAGGGCGAACACTCCGGGGCCTCTGATTTGCATAATCGGCGCGCGCATGCGTGCAGTTTGTCCCCTAAAAAACGCTGATTGATCCTCTCCGACATTGAGTCCTGATTACCAATTCCTTATTCTGGTTAGCAGTTGCCATATGAAGCAGCTGATTTGCCGGCTTAGCGAAATATGCACACATTCTGCATAGTTTGTCCTGTTTGATGGTTCATTGGGTTTCCCCGATAATTGAAATTCAAATTCAAAACATGCCATTATTATTTTCATGTTTGCTTTCTGTTACCTAGATAATTTATGCTTGTTATGGCGCAATATATTTTATTGACACTAGACACAAGTTTAACAATGAAAACCAATGTAGAACTTGTCCAGAGAACAAACCTGGATCGGTAAGGTTTGCAAAAGGGTATACTTCAAAACTTCAATACTCCACAAATGTTAAATCACAATATTATGCACCTAGAAAAGACTTAAAAACTAATCTGTGATGTATTTTTGATATTTTCCGCAATCGTTTACAGTTTCTGAGTTTCAAAATTGATCGTCGCCCAAAGATAAGTGACGTATCTGATTAATTTCCTACATTAAAATGTAAAAATATGAGCCCTGCACTAAAAATTCAAAATCAATCCAGGAAATCAACTCAAGATAATCCATTATATCTTCTGTTAATCGGTTATATTTTTACTAAGTTATCAAACTGGGAGCCATGTTATTTCAAAAACAATAAATTAGTAACATTTGCTTTGTTTTTAACCAAAATTTAACTAGCTCAAATTTGATTTAAGGTAAAACTGAATACTTTTATTGATGTCCGCAATCGATGCAAATTTCAATTTTTAGATTATACTCGTAATTAATATAATTAAATTTCAATATACTATATATTTTTATTCCTACTAAACTTTAAAAGTTTTCGCTTATTTAACAAAATTACCCAATTTTATATGCAATATCAATCTAAAAGTCAAACCAACTCGACCAATGTCCGCTTTAAGTTGTGGAAATGGGAGGGTTAGAGATGGCACTAAAAAACTTACAATTAAAAATATTCAAATATTCATTTTACATATTTTGATCTTAGGCTTCTATCTTCTACACGGCTGAATGCAGCTCCAATGCATTTAATCAATTTTTGGCATTTCTCATAGTATAGAAAAACTTTGAGGAATGCACACAAAAATTCGATTTATTTCAATTTAGCAAAGGCCAAAATCAACTTAAATATAAATCCAAGTTATTAAATCCAAGAAAAACTTTGTCAAAATGCACAAGGAAAAGCCAAAGAACAAAAGTTGCTTTATTTGTCTTCAAGAGCAAGTTCAGTTTCAGTTCAGTTCAGTTCAGGTCCTGGCGAAGCAGTCGAGACGCCAACAATGAAAGGTGCGACCCGCCTGCGCCTAGGCGAGAGTGGGCGCCACAGTAATATAAGTGGGTCCCGGCTGCCCCCCCTTGCCAGCTCCCTCCGATTTCGGCAAGCTGGCACCGAAAGAATGGCGCAAAATAAAAATCGAAGAAAAACAATTAAAATTTATGGCGAAAAACCTGAAAAACAAAGCGCGGGCAAACAAATCATAAAATGCAAATGAACCACAAGAAAGCAGACAAAATGAAAATGGAAAAGCGCAGGCAAACAAAACCTAGTAAAATGTGCACAACTGATAAAGAGCCAGAACAGAGAGATAGAGAAAATCGGCGAATACAATTAAAAGACACCAAATGAGAAAGGTAAAAGTGGAAAATGCCCACAAAATGAAAACTCAAAAGGCTTTTCTCATTAGTCTGAGGCAAATTCTTTAGGCTGGTAAATAAACACAAGTGTTAATTAAGCAGACTGGCTAAAACAAAAAGAATAGAGATAAATTATTGTAAATATAGGATGTATGTGTTAGTAGGATAGGTCCTTTCACATATTGAGTTCTTTTCAACAAGGACATCCCTCTTCTCTCAAATTCTCGAGCGAGGTTCTCATCGACATTGCCTCAGCCAATGTCCTAACCTCAGCTAATCCCCATGCACACATATGTGGGCGTATGTAACTGACATATGTATATTATATACTAGCATGTGTATGTGTGTGTGTGTGTGTGTGTGAGTGAGAGAATCAACCAACAAATCGAAATGTTGCAAAAAGTGCTCATATGTCCCACACACCACACACACACATGCTAACCCACCCCTTACATGTTTTCCACCGAGTTTTTCTCTTCTTTTTTTTTTTGACAAAAATCAGCGAGGTTAGGGGTTGGTTTTTCCGAGCATCGCCTTGTTATATTTTTTCGCATTTCTCTTTCGCTCACATGTCAGAGCGAGACACACATATGCATATGTATGCACTGCGAGTGTGTGTGTAATATGTTGTGTATATGATTTTCCTTAACGTTTTCTTTTTCCTTTACTGTTTTTTTTGTGTTTCTTGTGGAGCTGCGCCAACGCCAGCGTCGCGTGGAGCGGCGCTTATGTAAAAGTAAAACGCAGCTGGCATACGAGGAATACAAGGAATAGATAACATACTAAAAGGCGAGCACATGCGACAGAGACAGCAATAGCAACAGCCACAGCAGCTGGAAAAGCAAAAGCTTTAGCAATAACAACAACAATAACAATAACAACAACTACAGCAATAGCAATAGCAATAGCAATAGCAACAGCAACAGCAACATGAGTGCATGGGGCAGCGCTGCCAGCGTCGCAGCCGCTTTCTCAGTCAACGGCAGATGAGCAGAAGAGTTGTGTGTGAAGCAAAGCTTTGCATGTGAGCGCCACACACACATACAAACAGACAGACAGACAGAGAGACAGAGCGCCACGTACGATGCATACATACATATGTACATATACATACATATATATGTATATCCTTCAATATGAGCACTTTCTCTCTCTCGCACGCTCTCTCTCTGTCTCTCTTGCGCTGCTGGCAGAAACACAACTGGAAAGCAAAAACTCAACTCGCTGCTTTGAGTTTTCGTTTTCCATAAGCTGGCGCTGGCCAAAAAGGATATGTTGACGTCGGCAGCGCTGCTGGCGCCCCTTTTATGAAAAATGTTACACTCACGCGCAGTTGGCGCCGGCGTCGCTGCCAACGTGTGACAACTGCGCTCTGTGTATGTGTGTATGAGTGTAAACTCCATGTGAGCCAACGAGGCGACGTCAACGGGGGTGGGTGGGCTCAGTTGTTGTTATTGTGGCTGTTGTTGCTGTTGTTGTTGCTGTTGTTGTTGTTGTTGGTGGTGGCTATTACTCTTTACGAGCGGCCAAAGCTCCACATGCCACGTATGTGTGTGTGTGTGTGTGGGTGCGTCGCTCTTTCGTGTCGCTCTTTTTTTGTTGGTGCGCTTCGTGTCGAGGGCGGCCACTCGGCTGCTGTCTGCTTCGGCTTGCTACGCATGTGTATGCAAATGTATTTCGTGTACTCACACACACATACATATATACATAATAAATTTTTTTCGGTGTACGTGACGTGCGAGGACGTCGACTGGCTCTGCTGCTGCTGTTGTTGTTGTTGTTGTGATAAGGCAAAAAATATATTTTATATGACGAAGGAGTAAAAACGTCTGCGTCGCAGCCAGCGTCGCCGCTACCGTTGCCGTTGCCGCTGCCGCTGCCGTTACCGTTACTCGTGCGTCGTGCGTTGTGCCCGTCGTGTATCGTCCTGCCGAGCGTCGAGCATCCTCATGTGTTTCGCATGCTGTTTGTTGTTTGTGCGCTGCCTGCTCATACGTGTGCGCGCACGTGGGCGGGAAGGGTGCAAAGCCGGTTGGTTGGCGGACGGGTGGTGCAGGGGTAGGTGGGAGGGGGGGTAGAGTGGGGTCGCGTGTGTGTGACGCTGCTGCCGGCGTCGTCGTCGTCGCTGCTGCTGCCGTCGCCGCCGCCGCCGCCGCGGCTGCCTTTGGCTTGCATATCTGTTTTTTCGGGCCGACATCATTTGAATTAGTCGCTTCGTGACGTTTGAACGGTTCGAAACATACACGCGACCGCAGGATACACGCACACACGCGCACACGTACTCACACACACATACACACACGCGCACACACTGAACGAGGCGTTACCGTTACCGTTACGACCTGTGCCGACGCCAAATAAACCGTTAACTCTTTTTTGGAAAGTATGTGATAAAATTTGTGCGCTCACATGTGAATGGCAAAAACTGTACGAAGACGCTTCCTGAGACAGTTGTCTGTGTGCGCTGCCTGAAGATGGACGTGTTTTGAGAACGGTCGAGAGACTAACGGGTTTTCGAATAACTAAATGCATTTTTTATACAATTTTTGAAAACTTTTGCGATAAAACAAACCTAAATAAAATCTTTGATAAACTGAGTTCTAAATGGTAAATAATATAAGGGAATTTTATAGTGAAATCAAATTGTTAAGTGTTTTTAAATAAATAAAAGTTAAAGACGAATATAAAAACTAAAACATTACTCAAAAAGAAATTGCTTCAAAAAACAAATTCAGCGCAAAAATATAATAAAATCGAAAATGTTTTTTTAATATTGATTAAAGAAACTCAAAACATTGAAGCCTATAATTACTAAAGCATTGTTTCGGTACAATTAAAGTTTGTGAACTGTAACTGTACAAAATTGAAATTTTTTAAAAAATTAAATCTTTATATGTTTATTTTATTTTAAAATAATACTTGCTTAGTTCTCAGTTCTCAATAGTTTCAGAAATGCAGAATTTAATTGGTTCAAAGTTTTGAAAATAATATTTGTAGTTCGGTAAGCCTTTCGAAAAACAATGTGAAATTGTTTTTATTTGGAAACTGTTGAATTAAATGCAGTAAAATTTACATATCAACTAAATATTTAAAAGTAGAATATAACAAGAATATAACTCTAACTCAAACTCTTAAAATCCTTCTACTTAATACACAAATTTGTAACAAAAACAAACTCAAGAACTTGCTACGTTTCTAGCCAATAACTTGAAAATTTGTTTTGGTTGTCGCGCCTATCATAAAATGTGGATTTTTTCGAATGAAACTCAAACAGTTCTGTGAAATTTGCTAATTGAATTGAGGGATCAAATGTAGCACACACACACACAGGACCACGCAGGACTCTGTTCTGGTTTATGGCCGCTGTGTTGGCTTGTAAACGGGCCCACAAATTGATCTGTCAGCGGCCATTTAGTTCGGGTAAATAAGGACCTTTATCCTACCTGTTCGTTACCTGCTCTGCGCTCTATGCTGTGTTTATTTACTTGTGTGTTGCCTTGTTTGTTGTTGTACATGTGTCAACATACATATATCAATGCACACCTGATTATCACCTGCAGTAGGTGGAAAATTTGCAGCATGCCGAGAGCTAGAGCGAGAGCGAGAGCAAGATGAGAGCGAGTGCTGATCCTGCCCACATAAACACACACAGTCACACATACACACACATGTGTATGTCTCAGTGTATGTGCGTGTTGCCGTTTGAGGGTGCGGGCTGAGGGCTGCGTGTTGCGTGGTGAGGGCTGCTCGGGATCTGTCTCTGGCTCTACCTCTACCTCAAACATATCCACATCCACTTCCATATCCACATATGAAGCGTGTTTCCAACTTGCTGCGCATTTATTTGCATAGCATTCAGTCAGTTTGTGCCAAACCCTCGACGTGTACGCGCAGTTTCCGTTGTTAGTCGAAAACCGATCCCAGAACCAGAAACAGAACCAGAACGCGTGTGATCCTCAGTCTTTAGAATAACTTGTGTGGTTGAGTGCACACCTGAGTAGCTATAATAGAGCACATGTGAAATATAAATGCAAAACACGCATATCTAATTTCAAATACGTAATTTGTGATTCCAGCCCTACGAAATGAAAATGAGTGCTAAGAACTGTGCAACAATTATAATGATAAACTGATCAACTGACCGAAATGACAATACATTCGTAAAAACACTGCGAAAATCAAAAGAATTAAGAAAGGATATTTCTGAAAAAGAATTCAAGGCTTAATTTTATTAAATGGTACGTAAAGAGTTGAATCAATTAAATAATTTATTATTAATTAAATACAAAAATATGGAATTTATTTAATTCTATAAATAAATTAAAATAAACTTGTGTATCTACGGAAACAAAGTACAATGAGTTAAGGATGACAACTTTTTGGAGGAGAACCGTTTCAGAATTAGCAGAATCTTTAGTTTTAACTCTAAATTCTTTGATAAACGAACAGATCTTTAGTTGCAGATTGTAGCATTATCAGGATGTATTCTTTCTAGATTCCAGCCCATTTCAAAGTCAAACTGATATTTTTTTGAAATTTAGTATTTCCTCGTGAAAGTCTGGAGAGCTGAAACAATACGAATTTCCAGTTAAGATCGTAACGTTATCAGGGTAGAATATTTTCTGAGTTAAACTAATATCTAGAAGAGCTAGTAGCATTTTCAAGGAGGGTTCTTTCCAGTTTCAAATCGTTTTCAATGTGAAACTGATCTTATTTAAATATTGAAGCATATTCCGGATGAAACGCTCTCTACGCTGAACTATTTTAGAATTGATAGAAAATTGATTACTACAAAGTAAGCCATTTTCTGAATTAAAGCGCCATAGAGTTAAATTTTTGAATAGAAGAACTGGTAGTATTTTCAGTGTGGATCCCTTGTGAAGTCAGGGTGGAACATTACCCAGACTTTCACCGTTTTAGAGTCAAACTGATACTTGAAAGAGATTATAGTATTGTCAGGTTATAATATCTTCTGAGTCCCTACTGATCCTTATTTTGATGGTCTTAAATATATATATTTCCCAAAAAATTTTCTACCTTTAAGCTTTAAAGTTTGTGGCATGCAACATTAGTAGTCAGTCATCTATGGGCTTGGTTGAATCCAGTGACCGTCTTAAACCAAATCCGAATCCTTCACAAGCGCAAGACTGACTTACTTTGACATTAATTAAAAACTCGAGCAACTCTCTGCTACCAAGCTGCCTTTCAGGTAGCAAGTGGCACTAACTGTTTTCTGAACTGTGTCGCTTTTACCGGCGCTTGAAAGTAAAATACGAGTAAATAAATAAAAAATGCTTCCTCAGTGCCTCAGTTGCCTCGGTTGAGAACCGCAAATGAGTTGCAGAATAAAAAAAGGATGCCGCATGGCGCAGGCTGCTAATTGCACATTGTTGCATTCGAGCGTGGGTGTCCTGGCGCAGGTGCTGCCGCCGCATCCTGCGTCTCCTGGCACAGGAGCATGTGTTAATATGCGGTTTTGGTCTTCAGCGTCAACTCGCAACCGCTTAACCGCTCCAAGACGCTGAGGATGCTGAAGACGCTGCAACTAACAGCAAATAAAAATGTTTATTTTGCTGACTGCTTTCGCCGGGCAGAAGTAAAGTTTTTTAATTTTGCATCCAGCAGTCAGTCGCCGGCAGGCAATGAAGCTGGCTCCAGGTTGAGGTTTGGGCCAGGACTAGGTGCGCCTGCCTCGGGTTTCTCAGGCGTTGTCAGGCAGCTGCCGACTGTTTTTAAAATTCACACACGCGGGGTGGTATATGATGTGTGCCTTGGGAGGGGAGTGTGAGGAGCGGTTAGAGGCACGGCACGCCAGACAGTTGCTGAATTAATTAGATGCCACGCACCGAGATGCGAAAAAAAGCTCAGCATTGCACAGTGGTTGCAAAGCACAAAATATTTGAAACATTTTTTTACTGCATCCTGAAACTAATCATTTAAAAACATTCAAGTGCTCAATTTATAATACTCCGAAGTCAATTGTTTTTCAAGTTATCAATAGATGCATTATTTGAAGTCATTCAATTGTATTTTAAATAATTAATTGCATTTTCTTATTTCCCACATCGACTTTTTCGATTCCACATACAATATTTATCCAATAATTTAATTACAATACTTCAATTCACATATTCAACCGCTTAGTTAGGCCACAAGATTATTGAATGTTATCGATGAGTTTGCTGGATGAAGTCATCCAACTTTATTTAAATCTTATAAAGTTGTTATCCATTCATCATTGAATTAAATTATCTATTAGTCGATTCTTCTATACTAATAACTTAAGAAACAACCCATATTTATTTTTATCTCTTTTTATAAAACAACTAGCTTTTTCCTGCGTGTTTGCTCGCGCTACCCAACTATAGTATTTGTTTTTAAATTAAAACATGTAGAGGCGAAGTATTTTGATTAAAGTTAATTATATTGAATTTGCATACTTCTGTGATTCGTTAGAAATAAAGAAAAAGGATCTTAGAATCCGATTTAACAAAAACTTCTCTGGAACATTTGACCTTAAGCCTATTTCCCGTCCGTGGTGACGAGTGAGATTACATTTCAAGCTTCATACAACAGTTTTCCGCTCGTGTAGGAAGATTTTCCAATGTCCTGGTCCCGGGCTTGTTGATCGCTAATCACGACAGTCACTTTAAAGGGAACAGCTTAAAGAAAAGCTGTTTTCTGGCGGTCGCTATTATGTTAGCGAACTAGTATATATTGTGTTAAAATTTGAGTTCGATGCAGAACTATTCGAGTTTCTGATACCTAGAAAAGCCAACATAACATATTAATAGATTAAAGATAGATAGATTAAAGGTATTAAAGAAATGATCGAAATTGTTATAAGCAGGCAGGTAGTTTAGTCGTACATACTAGATCAAGTAGACCTTCAGTTTTTTCGAATACTAGAGGCCGTTGGGAATCTTTGAGATTCCGAAGTATTCATAGAGTATTCGTCTAATAGCGTCTTAGAAGTATGTCTATTGGATTCATAAAGAAACTTAGACTTTGCGAATTAAATCTTGAATGATTTTATTACAGCTGCTATCTAAATCTATTTCGTTTTCCGATGTTCATGTCAACAGAACCTCTTAATAAACCAATACTAAATAGCTTATCTCATGGTAAATTGTCGGATCTTAAACCACAATTGTACACAATTTTTAGTACAAATTTCTAACATATTGGTTTCTTGAACGTGTTACACAATTTATACATAAGTCAGTGGGTTTCATCAGACAAAATAATGCTATAAAAGGGATTGCCAACATTTCTGGGCAGCATATACTTCTTACCACTGTGCCTATATGTGTGAGGCGTAGATAAACAAAAACACAGCCAAACACATATAGAAACGGAGTCGGCTACAGAGGCGCGTAGATCCATAGACAGTCAGACAGATAGACGGAATTGTAGGCAGGGGAATGGGTAGGGGAAGGGGCAGGGGCAGACGAGTGAGCCATTATCACACATCACACATCTGCATGTGATATCCTCAAGGATACGCGACACGACACGTAGCCGACTGTGATTGCTTCATGTGCTTTGGTTGCTCTTTGTCTTGTTGTTGTTCTTGGCTTTTGCTGTGCATTGTTTTGTTTCTGTTGTGCTTGGGATTTGCCGAAAATAAGAGACGCATAGGGTGGCGGGAAAAGATGATATATGCCGCGACTCATTAACATATTATCACAACACATACACAATATGGCATATGTCAGGAGCCGCATCCTTGAATACATTATGCAACGCATTATCCCTAAGCTTTTGCTCATCAGCCTCTAACCTAAATCTCTCTAACCCCCCTCTCTCTATGCTTTTCCAGACAACAAGCGGCGTGCAGCAACTTTGAGGGCGACACGTGACTTTGGCCAAGAGAGGCGACGAGTGCGGGGCATGTTAAAGGACGCCGAGGAGCTGATACAACGCTGCAAACTGACGTCGCTGCCGCTGGCGCTACATATGAACGACTACGGCCGCCAGGTGGCGCCAGCGCCGCTTGCGTTGCCGCTGCCGCTGCTGGCCAAGCCGCCAACGACGACGCCAATGGGCATGGGAGCAACTGGTGCTGGATCTGGCATTGATCATCATCATCATCAGCATCCACATCCGCATCATCATCTGCCGTTGCCGTTGCCGCTGCCCCACAGCCACGCCCATCCATCAGCGCATACCACACCGCCCACAACGCCGCCCACGCCGCCACCGCTGCCGCTGAACATGAGTCAGGCGGCAACGACGGCGGCGTCAGCTGCCACAACAACAGCAACAATATCGACGCACAGTCCACCTGCCACGCCCACTGCGGTTGCCGCCGCCCAAGCGGCGCCACAGGATCATTACAGCCTGCGCTGGAACAACCATCAGAACCACATCCTGCGCGCCTTCGACGCCCTGCTGCAGACCAAGACGCTGGTGGATGTCACCCTGGTGTGTGCGGAGACCTCCATACGCGCCCACAAAATGGTCCTATCCGCCTGCTCGCCCTTCTTCCAGCGAGTCTTCGCGGAGACGCCCTGTAAGCATCCAGTCATTGTGCTGAAGGACTTCCGCGGCTGGGTGGTCCAGGCCATTGTGGACTTCATGTACCGCGGAGAGATCAGCGTGCCCCAGCAGCGCCTGCAGACGCTCATCCAGGCGGGCGAGTCGCTCCAGGTGCGTGGCCTTGTCGAGAGCTCCGTGCCGGAGCACACGCCCACGCCGGCTGCCTCGCCCGATGACTTCAACCTGCTGGATGCCTCGCTGCTCTCCTCCAGCTACGAGGACGAGTCGCCCTCGATGGTCAGGCCAGCGGCTGGCAAGCTGATAATGCCTTCCCGGCTCTTTGGCAACCCAGCCAGCGCCATGGCGGCGCTCAGTCTGCGGCGCAAGCGGGAGCAGGACAGCGAGCGGGAGCTGGAGAGCGATCAGGAGCTGGGAGGCAGCTCGCCGATGCCACGACGCAAGCAGGCCCGCCCTAGGCGACGATCCGGCGATGTGCCCCACGACTTTGCCCTCAACAAGCCGGACACATCGGCACCAGCGGTGGAAACGCTGCAAACTGTGATCAAGCACGAGCTTCGGGAGGAGCAGGAGCAGAGTGAGAAGAGGTCATCTGAGGAATCCAGCCCTATGGAACAGGATGAGGAGCAGTCTCAACAAACAAATGAGCCTGAGGCTGACGCGGAGCAAGTAAAGCACAGAGAGCAGCAGCAGGAGAGGGCCCTTAATGAGAGCAACAATCAACAACCGGATCAGGAGCTGGATGATGAGGAGGATGACGATCAAGATCAAGATCACGATCAGGATCAAGAACATGATCACGGGCAGGAGCAGGAGGAGCATGATCATGAACAGGAGCAGGATGAAGATGAGGACGAGCAGGATATTGAAGAGCTTATACACACGACCAACGAACTGCGGCGTCAGGCGGCAGTGGCCGCTGCCAATGCGGCTGCCATGTCGCCGTGTCCCAGCGACGGACCCGAGGACCTCTGCACCACCAAGAAGGATAAAGACACAAGCAACTCGCATTCCTCGGACGGCGAGAGCAACAACAACAACAGCAGCAAGCTGCAGGACAACAATCAGCGCATCATGTTGTCCCTGAAGGACATACGACAGCTCAATGCGAAGCCCAATGCCACATCGACGCCCACCCACACGCCTACTAGCTGCGCACCCGGCAACAATGGAATGTTATCGTTTCCGCCCCCGGGTCTGCGTCCACCCGGCCTACCCGACAGCCCCCCTTGCCACATGGAGGCGCTGGAGGCGCAAATGCACGCAGCTGCCGCCGCCGCAGTCGCTGCTGCAGGCGCCGGCGACCATCCGTTCCACCACATGGAGCATCAGATGGAAATGTCGCTGGCTGCTGCCGCTGCTGCGGCGGCCATGCATCACCGAGACCCGCGAGATCACCGGGAGACCAGGGAGCAGGCGATGCAGCGGGAACACAATGCATTCGCCAGCAATCTACTGGGACCAATGGGGATGCCACCCTTTGGCGGGCACAATGGCGGACCACTGGGCAGTGGCCCGGGTGGGGGCTGTCCGGGTCAGGCGCCACATGAGCGGCTGGAGGAGAGCATGAATCGGCTAAGCAAGGAATTCGGCAAGGAGTTTGGGAAGGAATTTGGCAAAGACTTCGGTAAGGATTTCGGCAAGGATTTCTGCAAGGAGTTCGGGCCCACATCGCCAATGAGTCTGCCCGGCCACTTCAATCCACAGGACGGACAGCATCAGCATCCGCCATCGCCCCTGCCCTTTCCCGGCATGTCCTCGGCGTTGACGCTGACGCCGCCGCACAGTAAGTAAATCGTTTTAGACTTAGAGGTCACTGGGTTAGCATGTTCCACATCCTGCACATCCTGTTGCTTCTTCCTGAATAGATTACGGCTCTCCACAAGCGCCCAAGTCGCTTAGGTCCTTTGCAATATAGCTTCCAATGGAAAAAGCGAATAAGCGGAAGTCCTAATAAAGGCAGTCCTGCGGGCAGCTCCTGTTTTCTCCTTTTGACTTGACTCCTTGACTTCCTGACGTTCGCGTAATGCTTTCCCAGAGACTTCACTTTTAATAAGCTCGTATGTCCCTTGCCACTGTGGCAGACACTCGCCGCCACTCGGCATGCAACATGTTGCATGCCTCTGTCCGTATCTCACTCCCAGTCCCCTTCCCCGTGCAGGCAACATCAAAGTGGCACCGACTGAATAAGCATCCTGTGCACTGGTCCTGCAGTCGTTGCCATGGCCAAAGCTGTCGCAAAGCCTTTAAACGTATTAGGGTCCTTACCTCTAGTGGGACTCACAGCACTCTCCACATTTTTATTTATTTTTTTCACTGGGTTCCTTTTGACTCCCATCTCATGCACTTTTATTCACATTATTTTTAATTTTCTGCGTCATCAACACGAAAAGAAAGCTTGGGTGATGTTTAAGATATATTATATCTTATCGAACTTACTATGCTAACCCCTTAGAAGTGGATTACTTCAAATCTAAATCGGGCATTTTCCATTTCCGATTCTGATGAAATCATTTAATAAGCAATTAATACTTTCCAGCATATCCTTGGGGAATAAAGGTTACTGGAATATGAAATCGGGAAAACAAAATATGCTTTTGGTTATATCCTTAATATTGTTCTGTAATGTCAGCTATAGGTTCCCCTAGTATTAGATTTCAGGGGGTGTTGTGGTTTTTTTTTTTTTTTTTTTTTTTTTTTTTTTTTTGTTTTTTTGGGGTTTTTTTTTTTTTTTTCCTCCCCTTTTATTGTTTCTTTTTTTGGGGGGTCCTGTGGGTTGGTTGTTTTGTGTTTTTTGGGTTTTTTTTTATATTCACTTCCTTGCTTGCTTATTCATGTCACGTCTTACTCTTTCTTTTCCTTTTCTATCGCTCTGCTATTTTCCGACATTTAACAAGCTCCATTATTTGCCCTTCTATGCGATTCTCACACTAGTTATGTATAAGAGCCTTGGCAGAGTATTTCTTACTGTCATGCCTCTATGTTCCGATTGTTTTAATCAAGCCCCAAACTTATACCCATTCCTTCTAAATTATTGCCTGTCATTCGCCCATGTATGGTTAGATTACAAAATTCGTTGGTAATTTTCAGTACATTACTAATTAAGTCATAAACAATTTTTACCGGCTGACAGCTCATAAGAAATATTGAAATGAACTGCAATGTGGTGAGCTGCAAGTGCGCCTAATAATTTGACAGTTTAGTTATAGCCCCAACCCATTACCAATCCCCTCCCACTCCCACATCGACTACGACTCTGTCTGGGCTAGAATGCCTCAATAACATTGCCTGGGATTGGGAAAGGAGAGCTGGGAACTGGAACTGCATTTGCGGTTGTTGCAAAGTCGCGACTTGGAGTTGCATTCGAAATAAATTCAATTGCGGTTTATATATGATTTTTATATTTATGTCACCCGAGGCGGGCGCACAATATCCACAAACATACGCCAGGGGGAGAGCGTGGGGTTGAGAGGGGCTGCAGTTACAGTCGCCGGCGTTGCGTGCAGAGCTCTAGAAATTTATGTTGTGTCTTGGCAACATGTGAACCAGTCAAAGCTTCATGTGTGTGTCTGTGTGTATGCCTCAGCCGCGAGTTCAAACTGTCAGCAGACGTTTGGCCAAATGACTTTTAAGTTGCCAAACAGGCAACAGCATAGAGACAACTTGCCACTGCCACGCCCCCTCAGTGAAAGGAGAGTGTTGCACGTGTTGTGTTTAAAGTATGCCACACAGTGAAGCAACTTAAACCTTTTGGCAAACAACTTTGGCAGCGTTGGCGGCATAAATAAAAATACAGAGTCCTGGCTTCTGAGTTCTGAGTTCTGTGTCCTGTGTTCCTTGTCCTCATCGTTCTCGTCAGCGTCGTCGCTTCCCTTTTCGTATAAAACTTTGCATATAAGTCGCGCGATATTCATATTAATAATATCCGTTTGGGGAGTCCAGCCCCAATACCCACACCCATGACAGATCTAGACTCCAGACCTCAACCTCGCCCCCTGTCCCTGTCGCTGGCTCTGCCTCTGTCTAGGCGTAGTGCAGGCGCGACGCGCACACAGGATATAAAATAAATTAAGGCACAAAAATATGAAAAATTGTACGAAAATGCCGAGTCGCCGGGCAGGCAGCACAGGAAGCGCAATACCTTTTAATGCGACAAAAATTTCAGCCAACATATCAGGGCAATATAATGGGGATGGGCTTATCCAAAGGGGGAAGAAGCAGGACCCAGTCGCTAACTACTGCATAAACAGGCTGCAGGCAATGAATGCCAGCCAAGGATACGGAGAAACCAAGTCGCGCTAAGAAATGCAGAAGGAATTGCCTTGAAAGGAAGTGGACTAAGAAATACTCTAGCCTGGCTAAGGAAAGACTTTTAGTTGACTTATCTTTATCCTATATAGATCAGTTAATTCGACACCATTTTAAAGTTATAGAAGACACTTTTAATTGTAGTTTGTGATATCCATAATATCCACAGGGTTCCGATTAAGACTTTTGTAGGTATCTTAAAGGCAACAGATGAACCAATTGTAATATGAGCCTAAAAGTTCAAATTAGTTTATTAGTTTAGAATTTATAAAAACTACGAAGACGTAACAACGATAATTCAAATATCGAATGAGTTTTGATGAAGGTATTGAAACTAATCTAGTTATTTTACAATGTATGAAATAGCATTCTATATTTAATCTTTAGGAGATAGTGAATATCGATATGGATAAAAATTCTTGTCTACAAATTCATAGACACAGCTCAAACTGAAATTAATAACTTAAGTAGCTACCCAAAAAAGTCTAATAATCAGACTGTTCTTTAATTATTTTGTCAAACTGTTCTTTAAAGTTTTTCTTTAAATTATAAATCTGTCCAATCCAAATGTTACAAGCCCTTTCACAAAGCTGTTATACTCTTCCTTATTTACACCACTCAAGCCAAACAGAAGTCTTGCAGACAGCCGTAGAAAAAGATTTACCAACATTTGCCGTATGAAGAATGTGATTTATATTTTTGAAGCCACATTTCGGCGTGAAAATCATTGAACTAATAGCATGTGACGTGTGCGACTGTGGGTGTGAGTGTGTGTGCGGGTGTGGGTGCGGATCTGGGTATAAGTCAATGGCTGGCTTGTTCTAGACCCCTTGAGGATAAACTCGAAAAGAAATCCGCCACTAATTTTGCCAGCCATCAAAGCGAATTTTGTAAAAGAAAGCATGTTACGTATACGCAGCGTGTTGTAATGTCTACTTCAGCAGCACGGCGCAAACAATGCGCGCTCGTTATTTGTGTCATTATGCTGCAGATACAACATGCCCAGTCTTCAGATACGGATACAGAAATACAGATATAAATATATCCCCATTTATTCATATGCCACCACATTGTTTTCCCTGTGTGTGTGTTTTGTGTTGTGTCTTGAATCCGACTCGCGTACTTATGAAATCATTCAGCACAATGTCAATCTTATGCGTTACCCCTCACACACACACACGCACACACTCACCTGAAGATGCTGTGGATTTGTGTGTTGATGCTGGTTATCCTTCAGCTCCTTTATCCTGTCCTGTCGCCTCATCAGCGCTTCAATTGTTTCACTCATGTGAAGAAGTGCACTCCAAGCGTAAAATATTAATAGAATAATGACGTTCTATTGTTTACTATCTACAGCCAGATCCAGTCAATTGGCATAGTCTTTAGGACTGCGTGTCTGTGTGTGTATTCCGTGTCTATCCATTGTTTGTTGGGTAATCAGTGAGCTGGAAAATGACTCGCTTATGGAAAATTTACAATTGCAATATGTTTTATATAAAAGAAAATTGCATTCAGCTTATAAATAGAAAGTTTGCTTGGGACTTGTAACGAATTTTAATTATGACAGCTGATTAGGCTAAGAAATACAGCTTAAGTACTTGAATTAACTTGACATTTTCATATTGTTTCTATTTCCCTGCAGTGTTTGGACTGGACTCGCCACTGGGTCTATTTCCGCCCGGCATCGATCCTGGTAAACTCTACAATCCGCTGATGGAAATGAGCGATCCACGCGATATGCCTGGCGGTCCGCCGCCGTTTCTCAAAAAGAAAAGTAAGTACGAGTAGTCATCAACTTAGCCATAATTGTCCCAAGTAGCACAGGGCGAATTCCCGCCCTCAGCCGAAGTACGTGAAAAACAAACAGCTAATTAACCTCCTAAAGTTAACGTCGAACTCACAGCGCCAACTTCAACTGCAACTGCAACTGCAACTGCAATTGTAAGGCCCCATAATAAACGAGAAAGGTTCGAAATCCATTCAACATGATTGCCATGTCGATCATTTTACAGTCGATGGAGCAGTCGAGCTTGTAGCTGGGGTCTCCCTTAGACCACTTCGTGCCTTACTTCACACCTGACTGATTGATCCCGCTGATGGTTTTTGTGAGTTCAGACAAAAGTTGCTGCACTTTTGATCACGTCTCTCAGCTTGGGCAATAGGCAAACTCAGTTTAGTAGGTGTCTGGTCTTTAGCCTTAGATCTAGGATCGGTAAATATCAGTGGCCATAAGGTTGATGTTAGAACTGCCGTGATCACTAGGGAGTATTAGTTGAAAAAGTCCATTAATGTTAAGCGGATCTCGTAGTTTCTGTAACGATCTTCTGTATCACTCAAAGCGTGCTCATTTCCTTTTAGCCACATTATGTGCCTCCCATCCACATCCAGGTCTGCCCTTCTACCCCCTCACCACTTGAGACGCGATCACTCGTGCGATCATGTGAGGCGGCAAATTTGTTTTTGTGGTTTTCCTGTGCGCTCACTGGCTCACTGGGGATCGTTCAGATCGATCGTTGTTTGTTTGTTTCTTCAATGAGCAACATGTGCACCTATGCATATCGTAAACGTCGTTTTTCCAACCTGTATAACTCTTGATTGACAAATAGGCAACTCCATAAACGCAGCCGTTTTTCATCGTGCTCAATTTAGTTTTTATTTCTTTTTCTTTTTTTTTAAATGCAAGTAAACCTCAGAAAGTAATGAAGTTTTTCTGTGTGTGTGTGTGTGTGTGGGGAAATACTCGTAATATATCTGTAATATGTACAAAATGTGGTTCAGAAATCAATTATTGTACTTGATTGTCATGTGATTGACAATCAAGAGAAGTGAGTAGGGAGAGAGAGATCAGCAGTAAGTTAGATCTAAAGCGCTGATTGTTACCTTTCGGATTGATCCATGTGAGCTACGAGCTTTGACAGCTTATTTGACAGTTGGACGGCGTTGATGGGTTAAGTGCTTGCCAGCTTTTTTTTATCAATGAAGGATTAGTTTGGGTCTCATGTGAGTCAAGCTCTTAAGTGTGTAAGGCGCCAGCCTAATAATAAGCAAATGTTTAGAGAGCTCTGCACCTCGGCTTCACTATTTTGTATTTGGTCATCCCACATGCTGATCTCGTTGATCTTTTCACTTCCATTTTGCACACACTTCCAAGTCGATCACATTTAATTGCTTAATTTTCTCATCAATAGCCGTGCTTTCAAAAATCGTGATCAGATGTTCGGCATGCCAAAAGTAAAATACCAGAAAATACCACAACAGAGCTCGTATCTGAGCAGATCTTCAGGCTGCGATCAGACTTCAACTCGAGCTCAGACTCAAACTCATCCCGACCATGACAATCGTTGGGTAAATTACAACAATGTGAAAAAAACAGTAAATAAAACTGTGCTAAAAAGCGCAAATCTGGCGTATAGCACGATATTCTTTATTGCGAATCTGCAAAACGGGTTCTGGCCACATTGATAAGAATCAACACTTGGCTCAAACTGGCACCGGTCCAGGCAATGCCCCAGGAGCACATCTAGGGCCCCCCTTCGTACGAGTACAAGTACGAGTATTCGTATTCGTATTCGTAGTCGTATTCGTGTGGGTGTGATTAACTGATTTGTTCACATTCATTTGTTCATTTTGGGATTGTTTTCTTACCACTCTTCGGTCTGTCTCTCTCTCTATATATAGTCAGCCCTGTTTTTGTTGTTGCTTGTGTCTCGAAACGTGATTTGCGATTTGTAACAAATTCAAATTTCATTTTGTGTCTTGGGGGCCGGGGCGAGCGGGTGTAGTTGACGCTGACTGGAGAAGTGCCTTATTAGAATCCGGCAACTTCGAGTACTACAACAACTTCACAACAATTGCATTTATGGTCGGGGGTTTTCCTCTTGTTCTTGTTGCAGTTGTTGTTTTTGTTGCAGTTCATTGGAAAAAGGTCAGACCTACGTTGTGACCCTCTGCAAATGCAAATTGTGGTAACAACCAACACAAACAGTAAGAGCAAGAAAACCAAATTAAATAAAAACTGTGTTATGTGAAGTATTTTGTTTTAATGCGATTAGAAACAGTAAGTGGGTTAGGAGAGTGGCTTCGATTAACTGAGAGGGTTACTCAGAATAAGACTTGCAGTTGAGGAATTCATAATTCCATCTGGAAACCTAATTTTATATAATTAAAATGCCTGCTTGACTTAAGCTGTAATTTAATGAATTCTAACTAGCTGCCGACTCTAAAATAGTTTGTTTTACTTTATTTTGTTTGTAAAGAAAGAGTCTTGATAGTAAAGATGGCGTGGACAATTTTGGACTTAGGGCTTCAAATATTCTTGCATCAAATTTAGTCACTCCAGCATTGAAAAAAGAGGTTTATCTAGTGACATAAATATCCTAAAACTTTTCGTGATATGATATATTCGATACCAGCTATACCCTGACACGCTTCCTTGTTGCATTGTGGTTGCATTGATGAGTCAGTAGGAAATAAATTTAAAAAAAATAAAAATAAGAAACAAACTTATCACAATTTTCCCACCTGTGCCTTGTGATTTTTTGTATAGGATATGAAGAACTTAGAAACCGATCTAACAAAAACCTTTTCTCACACATTTGACTATTTCCCGCCTGTGGTAGTGGATTTTTCAAGTTTCATACATCAGTTTTCCGGCCGTGGGAGTAAGTTTCCCAAAGTCCCGACCCGTTGGTCTGTTTTCTCGCGGTTGCCGGTATTTTTAAACAGATACGAACAATCCTTGAAACAAAATGTATATTGTGTCAAAATCTAAAGTCAATCCGTGCAGAAATTTTCGAGTTTTTGACATTTCTGTATATACAGATATAAATATCAAATCTCTGCTTAACAGTAAGAAGTTTTTTTGATAACTTCAGTATTATTTATCCGATAGGCTTCAAAATTGCACAGTAGATCAAGAGCCGCTCTTAGAATGAAGTACGACAAATATATAGTCCATATCTTTTTATCATAAAGTAGTTTTGTAGTTTTGAATAATTTTTTTATCTGTTTACGGAGGTGCCTGCCTCTAGCTCTTGTAATAGTAGTAGTTTCGAGATCCTTTCGTTCTTTAATGGGATAGGCAGAATGAGCTGGATCGACTTGGCTATGAATATATATACTTTCTATAGTCGAATACTGCTCCTTCTGCCTGTTACATACATTTGCACATTTTTAACACCATTTTACTCATATGACATGTACCGGGTGTAACAATATCATTTAGCAGAGACTAAAATATATCAAGTATCACGTATCATTGAACCAAATTCTCTTCCGAATGTGCCCATTGAATTTGAAAGCTTTCAGTAAATTATCAATCTTCTAATGGTTTTTTTTAAAGCTGTGGGCTGCACATTTCGTGAAAATGGTCTCATATCAGCCTCAGAGCCTTATATTTATTTTCACTGTGGAAAATGCGGCTATCGGCCCAACAGCCTTCACAAACAGAAAGAAAATTTCATATCATCAGGCCAAGGAAATGCTGCAATAAACTGTAAATTATCGCAAGCTGCAAATTTGGCCACATATTCGACTGGCCATGACCGGGGATTCGATATGGTTCCCCCCATGTCTTGTCACACAGCTCCAAGTCGAAGTTGAAGCGGGAGTTGGAGTTGGAGTGGATGTTGTTGTTGATCAGTTGAAAGCAAGCTGAACCTGTGGCTCTGGCTCTGACTCTGGCTGTGGTATTGTGGGGCTCTCTCATTGTGGGGCAGGTCGATATCAGTGGATCTAAATTGAGTTTTAGCGGCGCATGTGACGACGACGACGACGACGATGGTGGTGCATGCTCGTAATTTGCATATGGAAGGCCGGGCGAGGCTTTGGCTCTGGGATGGGAACCACCACAGCGTTGCAGCGATCGCTTGCTCTATGTAGGTGCCACATGCACCACAACAACAACTGCAACAGCATCAACAACACACAGCAGGGTGTGTATGAGCTGTAGGCAACTTTGATGCCAGACAATGGGCAACTCTTTCAGCAAAATAGTCTAGGCAGCATATGGGCCACAAGATTGAAACATTAGCAGATGGTCGCGATGCGATAACCTCCTCGATGCGGCTCTGGTGGGACTCAGGTGCCTCTTGCCTCAGCCTTTGACTAATCAGTCTCCATTCTCTGTTTCTTTCCCTTTCCATTTGCAGTGCCACGCCCCAAAGGACAACACTCGGCGCCACGCGGCGGCCCGCCACGCTCCTGGACCAACACGGAGCTAACGGAGGCGCTGCAGCATGTGTGGAACAAGAAGATGACCACCTCGCAGGCATCGCGCATCTTTGGCATACCCTACAACTCGCTGCTCATGTATGTGCGTGGCAAGTACGGAAAGAGCTTAAAGCTGGAGCAGCTACGCAAGGACTGCATCAGCGGGCCTCCCATTGAGATGCTGCAGATGGGCATCAGTGGTGGCGGCGGCGGCGGCTCCAAGAGCGAGAAGAACAAGGAGCGCAAAGAGAAGGACAAGGACAAGAACGCGTCTGGCTCGAATGCCAGCTCAAGTTCCAACAATGGCGCTTCTGGCGGCAACAACAGCGGAGGTGGGCCGCAGTCCCTGCCACATCCAAGCGATCTGGGGCCGCTGGGTCCACTCGACTTGGAGCTGGGCCTGCCACTGGGTCCGCCAGCCGGTCCACGCAGCGGCAGCTCCGAGCCCGACCTGCTGGGCGGACCCAACGCGCTCTTCAACCCCTTCAATCCGCAGGGCTTCTATCCGGACTTTGCTGGCGGCTTTCCCGGCCTGCCGCTCAGCATGCTGAACCTGCTGCCGCCGGCGGAGCGCCACCACGCGGCGGTGGCCATGCACCACTTGGGCGTCAGCATGGACGAGGACTGCAAGTCGGTGGGCTCCAAGCAGTCCTCCTCGCTGGACGACGACTTTGCAGCCGCCGGCCTGCCGCTCGCCCTGGAGCATCGTCGCCACGGCGAGCTGGCCAGCAATGGAGCGCCGCTGGCCCAGGCGAACGGGGCGGGGCAGGATTGAAACATGTGGCGGGATTGGGCTGCCAACCCAATGTTCTTCCCGCCCTATGAGCTGGATGAGGTCGCTGCCGCCGCCGCTGCCGCAGCCGCCCACTCACCACCCGCTCCGCTGCCACCGCCCCACGCCTGCCGCGACTTCAACTTCAATCCCAGCCTGTTTATGGCCCGCCGCAAGCTGAAGCGTTACCGGGCCAAGCGGGTCCAGCTGCAGCTGCAGGCGCCGGCAGCGGGAGCGGGACCGCCTGGAGCTGGACCTGGGACATCCCCGGCATCGGCGGCACCCCGCCCCTCGCTGCCGCTGCCGCCGCCGCTGAGAACTTAGGCTAAGTTAAGCTAATCTAACTGTGAACATCGATGTGAAAATGGAATGCAATATGTTTTAAAGTGAATTAATTGTGGAATTATTGGTTTAATATACGAGTACAGTAACATTTATTTAGTTCTTATGCTAAAGACAATATTTGATTTAAACTAATTGATTTAATGTTAATTTTTGAATATTTGCAATGTCTACAAAATATGCTTTTTGTTTGCTGGTGCTTTTAGTTCCTATTCCCAACTTTAATTTCGTGTTTTAATTATAATTTTAATTTTAATTAAAGCTAAGTAACTGAATATGACAAAGCTTACAAAGCATTTGAGGCAATACATTAAATCTTTAATTATATATTATTAATTATAAATTATGAATCTTGAAGCTTACATCTTGTGTGTGTATTATTATATAAATATAATTTAATTACCATAATTATATTATGTATGTATGTAAGTACGTGTAATTCAGACAGAAATAATCAAAACAAAAATCATCGGAAGCTAAGAGAAATTATTGTAAATATAACGCAGAGATAACCAAAACCAAGCAGCATTAGGGGTATTCGGGTTGCCGGCAGGACACGGGGGACACGAGCCAAGTATCACGTTTCCCCTCGTCCAGGATCGCCGCAACTTGCCACAATTAGCAAAAACCATTTGTAACGCAACACTGAAAATTAGTACTATTGGGATATTGTATTGATATATTGACGACGACTGTACCAAAATTTTTAATGTTATTCTATGAAACAGCGGCAATTATTTAGTTGTAGTCTAAGCGTACTCCACTAGGCAATTTGTATCTGTATAAATCCACTGAGCACAGCGGGGACTACTGAATAAATACGCGTAGTTCTTGATCACTCGAACAAACCCGTACACATACTTATAGAGGTCGCTGTGCAAGTGTAGAGCACACATAACAGTAAACACATTGGAGGGGAAGCCCCCAATTAATCAGTTTTGTAATTGAATCTGTAAATGAACCAACCGAATCCGAAATGGGGTTGGCATGTGACTCATTTTCCCGCGCATAGTTTTAATAATTTATAAGCTCAACATATTTTAATTATAATTAAAGTAACAGCAGAAAACAAAACTATTCATAAGTTATACATATAATTAGTAAAGGTTATTAAATAAAAAGTTAAATGAGATTAATCATTAAATAGTTATTGCGTTTCTATTCAACTCAGACAAGTAAATAAAATATCGTATTATATATATATATATATAAGGCTTGGCAATCCTGAGCTGTCGCCCGAAATTTCTTTCCTGCCCCGAAAAATTATATATGTATGTATCAGATCACACATAAACTGTAAGCTTTATTTGCTGTATTATGAATGCAACTCGGAATTTGTAATATTGACATTGTGGTAATTTCATTGCCTTTAAACTTTATAGGACTTCAATGGCAACGAAACATTACAGAAGCAAGAAAGGAAGAAAAGTTGTTTTACAAAGGTTCAATTTTCAAGCGATAGTTCCTGTGATAGTTTTAACAGATGGCTTTCACCAGCTCATAGAATTTTACCAAACTAAATAAACTTAATACAACTCGCAATTGCTGAGTTTGGATTAAAAGTCTATTAAGCCAATAAATGATTTCATACGAATCATTTTCCTAGAAGTTCTTTCTATGGCAGCCAAATAAGAGAAGATTTAATGAGATTTTGATCAAATTATGAACGGTTGATTGAGATATCTTAATAAACAAAGGATTCATTTTGTTAGCGATTGTGCAGCTATAAGGCAATTGGCTGCTATAAGGTATAGTTGTCCGACTTGGATCCAATTAAGTCAATACAATTCAGTTGAGTTGGCTACCCTGATGTGGATTACAGAAAAACATCTTTGAACATACCTAAACATCGACCACCAAATTTAATATAATTTTTTCACTCATATTTTATTTGTTCTCAGTATGTAATATAATAAAACAAGAAATTCCCTAGCAGGAATTAATTTTTATAGAGAGTAGGGTAGAGATTTATATTTATTTAAAATAAAATTATGAGCTAAGAACATTTATGAGTACTTTTTAAAGTAATTCAGTACATGTGTATAATTATAATTAAATATTGAAAAGATATTAATAGCGAAAATAGGCTTGGTCTTAAACCGTCAGCCAAATTAATTTTTATACATAACTTAATTTTCGTTTGATTGATCCTTGGGAGCTATATGTCCGGCTTTGATAAAATTTTATGAACTATTTAAAGTAACTCTCACTTAGTTTAGATGTAAAAATTTTATAAACAAAAAGTTTATCATACAAAAACTCATTTTTCATCCCATGGAAGCTTTGAGATATTGTGGTCTAATTTTGACCCAATTTGGTCAGATTGTATAAACTCTCTAGATACTCGGTTTAAGTAAGTTTGGTAAGGATAACTTCATAAGCAAAAATTTTGTTCATTCAAAGACGTATTTGTTGACCGATCATTCCTATGGCAGCTATATGTTATAGTGGTCCTATCCGGCCGGTTCTGACATATGTACTGCCTACAGCAAAGAGAAGGGTCTGTGCTAAGTTTTATTACGATAGCTTTAAAACTGAGAGACTAGTTCGCATAGAAACAGACGGACAGACAACGCTATATTGACTCGGCTACTCATGCTGATTCAGAATATATATACTATGTTGGGTCGGAAACGTCTCCTTCAGTCCATTACACATTTCGTTACAAAATTATAATACCCTCTCCTAGAGTATAAATTTATTAGAATTTAACAGCTGTTAACTGGCTACAGCCAATGTGTCTGACTAATTGGGAACAGAGAACAAATAACATAACACAACATTAACAGTTAATTAACAGGCGGCCAACATAGTGAGTCTTGACTAGAGCGCTGACTGGTGCGTGTCTATGCTAAGCATTTTACTACTCAATTCGTTCAAATGGCCACGTTCGTTAAGTGAGTAAATTCGTTAAGTGAGAAAATAATGTTGTCTCTTTCTATTATGTGCGAATGGGAAAACTATACTATTAAAACGAGATAAATATAGTGTTGTAGTGATATAGCAGTCAGCTTATGACCGGATGATATTGGCGGGCTAATCAAGAATTCAAAATGCGTAGAACTAAGACTCGTCACTTTGCATTTCAAACAGACTCAATAAAATTTAAAAATAGCAATAATAAATATTCCTGGCTTGATGGGGTGAACAAAATATAACCACGAGTGTAAATATTATCGAAAGTGTTTACTCTGAGTGTTCTCACAGCTCACATGTAGTATTTTGACAAATATTTGTTTCTTTATTACGAACTCTTCCTATAACCAAGTGTTCATTCTTTCGAGTGTGCACTTTATTAGCTGTGACGGCTCAATGAATTGTCAATGAATTTGCATTGTGCCTGAAGGCTAAACCGTAAAGGCCGCTCTGTGGAGACTGCATTTCTTAATAGCATTGCACATCACAGGAGCTATTATCCCAATTCGCCAGGTGTAGAAACCAATCAAATGCCTTTTGAAGTTCATCAATTTCGGTGCTCATAACCTCTTTGTCTTTGACATCTCTGCTTGCTATCCCCGAATCGACCGCTGGTAATGATGAAACTGGGTTTTCAGTTTGCACTCATAACTCATGATGAACTGGCCCACAACAAGCCTCGCACAAATTGTCGAAAAGTAGCAGAGGGCAGCTTATGATTCAACTTTGACCTGTGGCAGTGTGTGGCTCTCGCTTCAAACGTGGCAAATGAACATTCAGCATAGCATACCATGTCTGCTACTGTAATTTGTAACTGTATTTGTATCCACACCCAACTGTATCTGTGTGTTTGTGTGTGTCTCTTGGCCAACTGTATCTGCATTTGGCAACAGACAGCAGCATTCATGCTGGCGGCAACAAATGCGACATGCATATCAGAATCAGAGTCAGATTCGGTTTCAGAATCAGTTCAGCGGGCTTATCTAATTGCAGTGGGTTTTGCGGCATTTGTACCTTTTGCCCAATTGGAATAGGAGCTGCTGCCGACTGCAGGTGCAGGATATCATCCCCATTCTCATCTCCATCTGCAATTCCCATTCCAATTCCTGTTCGAGCTCCACGCATTCAAATTTCATCGAATATTTGCTTAATTTGAATGGCACACGATTTCACATTCCACGATGAGACAGGCAAACTGAAGACCAGAGATGGCCGCGTGTTTGATTTTTTCAACACGAACTGCACAATTTCGAATTCCCATTTCATGTTACAATGCTGAAGTATGATTCGATATGGAAATGTTTCTTAAATAGTGACACCAATATCAGATTAAGGAAAAAACACTCGTTTTAAGTATTACAAGATTCTAGATATAACCATTTATATCAATATATAGTCGGAACCTCTCTTAATTGAACATAGATAATTAATTTGTCTGTAATTTGGGCCCAAAATGATATAGCAAAGTTGCATTCAAATCTTTATACTGAAATTCTCGAATTATTTCTAACCAACAACATTTCCACCCTATTCCATAAGTTGAATTGATCATTATGTTCTGTACACAATCTGTAGACGGAGTGATCGAAATACCATTGTCCGTAGAATCCAGATAAGATTACTACGTAATGTTTAACATACTCAACTAACATTACAATTGCTGGACTAGTTTGCAGGACCATTGGTTCTTTCGACATTTTTAAAGAATTCATAAATGTAAAATGGGTATAATAATATAAAAATCTGGATTACATATTGACCCTCATTTTCCGCCCATGGGGGTGGATTTTCCAAAATCGGTGAGATATGTGTCAAATGAATTTTTGTGTGAATCTTTGAAAATAAGTTTAAAGCCGATTGGATGGTAAACAAAGAAGTTTCATACAACAGTTTTCCGCGATTTTCCACGCTTGTGGGTGTAATTTTCCAAAATCCCGTCTTAGTGTGCAATTTCATCATAGATGGAACATAATGTGAAAATTTCAGCATCTTAGCCCTTACGGTTTGAGCTGTGCGATGATTGCCAATCAGTCAGTCAGTCAGCACGAACTCTTTTATATATAGATTCTACGAGAGACCCCCGATGGTAACATTCTCCAACTTTCACCATTTAAAGGATCACATTATTGCCCTAAATTTCATATCATACATTCTTATATAAGTTATATAAATATACAAGTGTGGCGGGCTTTCCTAAATATATATGAGACAGTTTTCATTAATACAATTAAAAAAGTATATATACTCGTACATGTACATACGTATGTACATATATATTTTTTGACTAAATAAACATTTACTGAGAAAAGTGGTCATTGTGAAAAAAAAAACATAAATCACAGAATACGAGTATACATATCGTTGACTGTGAAAACGTTAAAGAAAAGTATATAAAGTACAGGGTTTTGAGTTCATCAATATATAAAGAAGGTCGTTGACTTGAGTAAGGTATTTCCTTTAGGAAAGATCCACCGAAAAGTATTTCTAGTTATAAAAGGAATATTAAAATGGTGAAGAGTATTCGGCGAAACAACAGACTTCTTAATTACTGATACTATTAAGACAACAAGTTTTAAAGCTTTTAACAAATTACAATCTCTTTTCCGAAATATCATAAAATACTTTAATTCAAAATCAAATTAATTGATTGATTTATATATTGTGAAAACTTGTATAAGTTTTCTATTATTTAGGTTCCGAAGTTCTAACCATTTTTCTTTAAATCGATATCTCTATAAGTCGATATGTATATAAGATTAGAGTGAAGGAAGTTGAACTGTATTATCCTTTTATTTTGGCTTCGTGCGAGTCGTGTCACGAAGTAGAGCAGGACACGCGCCCAACTCTAGGCCAGACACAGAGACATAGAGCCAAGCGTCTGTCTGGCTGACTCTCTGGCCTCATCAGCAACGTCATCATCATCGAGAACATCATTATTATCGGCAGCAAACGCTCGTCGGGGCGTCAGTCTTGGCCAGTTGCTTGGCCTTTTGCCTTTGTTGTCGTCCGCCGCCTGCCTGTCGCTCCTCCTCGGTACTGGGTTTATCTTAGCATTTGTATGCAAATGTTTGGCTATGGATTCTAGCGCCCTCCCGGAGCTATCCTCTGCATTGTGACTCAATTTTGTGCGAGTCGTTCCATTTGGCCATTGAACTCCCACGCAGTCCGTCAACGCCTCATTAACTCGAGCGCCGCCGCATATCAGCTGCATTTAAGCCACAATACTCGTATTTGTTCTGGCCTTTCAAGTCCCCGTTGGGCTTGCCAATTTTGAACCCGTAATCTATCTTCCGATTGCGTCACTCTTCCAGAGTCGGATGCTACTCCACAGACACTCGCACGAGTGTTGTTTTTCGGTTTGTGGATCAGGTTCAAGATATTAAGAGAATTCCGCAAAGTGGTGTGCGTGTTTACCAAGTGTGCAGCTATTTTTATATGGTTGTTCAACATGATTCTAAGCAACAACGATAAATGTCTGAAGCTGGGTAAACTACGATAATGAAGACGCTCACGTGCCTTTTATCTGGCTAAAAAATGTCAAAAGCAAATACAATTATTTATCCCAACATTTATTAAATTAACAAATATTTAGCATTTTCTATTTTTCTTTGCAGTTTGCCTTTTAACCTTTGTTCTTTTATAAACAACTTGAATTAAACTTAATCTATATTTACAAGGTCTACTACTTTTTATACTTTTTATTGGATGTTAGCTTGTCCTCTAAGCCTACCTATCAATAAAAGTGTCCAAGATTCAATAAAAGAATTTATTCACCCCACACATTGGGAAGATAATTTTATACCCTGAACCCATTGAAATTGAGAAAGAGTAGGACAAATATAATAGACAAAAGGAGGTACCTGACACCCTACAAAGAATATACATATAATCTTGATCAGGATCAACAAACGAGTCCGTCTGTCCGTCCATATTTTGATGATACTCCCCAAATTTCGAAAGGAAAGAGTTTGTTTCGGAAACTTGCCCTACTTCGTTACTTTCTTGGTAAGAAATAATCCAGATTCCATGCGGAATACTTCTTGGTTTGTCATCTAAATTGATGAGCACCAAATTTTCTGAAATTTGAAGGAATTGCATATATATCTTGCAGGTAGATAGTATATTTCATAGGTTCTGAGTCGGATTGACAAAGCTTATGTGAACTTGGTAATGGGCGTAGGACAGATTAGTCTGACTGAGATCATATTTATTTGGTATTGCACATATTAAAGCAAATATAACAACTACACCGAGGTGGTAATTAACAATTAACAATACCAAGGCACTTGCAAGCAAATTATACGAAATCGAAACCCCAAAGGTAACAAATCGCAACTATATGCAAATTCGTTATAGCTTCCTATCAATGCTAATACCTAAACAGCTGAACTAATGCTAAACAACTTATTCACGTACTATAGGTAAATATGCACAGGTATTAATATTCAATCAGCGCTGTACAAAGACAAGCCCCGCACACCCGAATGAGCAGCGCACCCACAAGTAAGCAAGTAACTGAGACTGATCGATAGCAGTAGATGCAATCTGTGGAACCTACAAAGGCATCTGCATGTACTTAGCAAGTTCCATTATTAATTAGTAGCACTAATTGCAACCGACCCATCATCCCAAGACCCAGACCTTCGTCCTGTGTCCTGTGTGCTGTGTGCTGTGTGCTTTGTCCGCCTGCCTGTTCAGTAGCACCTGCAATTAGTAGGTGAGCCAAGGCAACTGCTGCAGCGCCCTCTGATGTGGTGGTCACATTGCAAGGCCTTGGCGCCACAAAAGCCACCAACGAATTGTGGACGAATCGCGCCGGCATGTGACAAGCGGCTACCACACGCATTGACCCGCCAACCACCCCCACCCTGCTGCACTCGCCTCCCCACCCTGCACTAAATCGAGTGGCGCTAAAAATAACAAAGCCTAAGCCCCAAGTGCAGACACAGCCACAGCTGGTGGTAAGAAACCGAAATGGAAACAGAAATGGAAATGGAAATGAAAACTGAAATTGAAACAAGCCGCATTCAACCTTATGAGCGAGTCTCTCAGTCTCTCCCGCTCTCTGTATATATATATTCTCTCTCTCTCTCTCTCTCTTTCTGTCTCTCACTTTCGAGCTCTCAATGGTTTCTTACAGTGATAACTCACATAGTGTGTTTACAATATCTATACATTTATTTTTTTCCTATTTTCCTTTGTGGGATGCATACAAGCCTCTAACAAATAGAAATCGGAACAAACTGCCTGAAATGGTTATTTTCTCTTTATGCATAATGTTGAACATTATATAAATAAAACAAGTTTACTGAAGTTTATAGAAATGATTATTTTAATCATTATAATACAAAATAATAACAATAACTTAAATTGTTATATCGTGAGAAAATAGTTTCTAACATAAAAATTTCTTGAAATTTCTTAATTTCTAAAGAAACACTTAAAAATATGAAAATAAATAGAATAATGCATTCAAATAAAATAGCTATTAACATTAAAATCAAAGTAATTATTTCAGAAAAATTTTTAAAGATTCGTTGCTTAAAAATATCAATGAAACGAATTGTTAAATTTTCTTATAAAATTTTTATCCGTCCTTTTACCGAACCGGTACGAGAAGCTCTCTTAATTCCTGGATTTTTCCTACTCTAATCCGAAAGGAGGCCAAGTCGAACCATTTTTATTTGTAACTCAAAATGGTTTGATTCAAAACCAAAAAAATTCAAGCCAAGTTTTCAATTGTTTTTCGGAATTCAGAACAGCATACAATTTCAATTTCGATTGTTTTGATAGGAATCGGAAATAGGTGAATGCCTGATTATGAATGTTTAGCTATTAAGGTTAAAAGCAATGCTTTGCTCATTCCAATAGAACATCCACAGATAAATCCCTATATACTTTCGATCCCTTGCAAATCCAGTCGCTTAATGCTGGCAGCGCATATAGCCAGTTCCTACTGTATTTCTCTCATTGTATCTGTGAGGCGCCTGCGTTCGCTGTTCTCCGTTCACAGTGCGCCGTCCGTCGTCCGTCGTCCGCTGTTTGTCGCTTGGCGTTCTCAGTTTGTGTTGGGTGAGCCGTCGAATCAGTTGCTTTTTGTATCTGCAACGAGTTGGATAACAATTCGGTTGGCGCTGCTGCCGCTTCCACGCTGCGTATCTGTATCTGGCCGTCTCAGTCTGTGTTCAGGAGTCCGTTTGTTTAGTATTCGCGGAATATATAGACGAACGCTGCGTTAATTGTATTTTTACAGCTAAAATATATATATCACGCTGCACTAAGGTTGAGTTTTGCTTCAAAGCACAACTAAAACCCACTGCGAAGCCGATAGAAATAGTCAACAAAGTATTTCGTAGATACTCGCAAGCAGCGCCCCTTTGAATACGAGTATAAATTCCAAGCGCGTGTGCACTGAAAACAGCAAAATATGTAAGGAGAAACAACAACAAATGATAGCAAAAATGCGCCAAGAAAATTAAAAAACAGCTTTAAATAATAAAATACTCAAAGAAAATACGCAACGCGCTTATATTGTAACATACCAAAAATATTTGTTGTTTATTTATGTTTTGTGCTCGGCAACGCGTTTGTGTCCGTGTATCTTTGGGCTTGTGAGTGAGGGTGTGTGTACGTGTGTGTCTGTGTGTGTGTGTGTGTGTGTGTATTGTATGTGTGTGGCACAAAACAGCTGTTGGTGCGACTACAACAACAACAACAACTACATCAGGAAACACATCTTGAGTGCAGCCGACAAACGAAAACAACAATCAACGTTTTAGAAGAATAATATAATTATTATATTTCTAACTGACGAGTGGCCGCCTTAAAGGTGAGTTTAATTGGCAATTACTTTAACTGTTATTCAAGAGTCTTTTGGCCAAGCCACAGTTACTCCCCTATGCCGGCTAAAATTGTGCAAATGTGCAAATAATTATTATATGTAGTATGAATGTTGATAAGTGTGCCGGTTGAGGTTGAATCTCGAGCACAAACAATCCAGTTGATAAGACTGACAATTCTGATTGTTTTGCAAGTCAGTGGCATTTTGAGGTTCATTAACTTTGGAATGGGTTTGTCTTTTCTAAAAGTCACAATAATATAAAGGCAACGCTTGATAAAGAACAGGTTTCCTAAAATATGACGCAGAATTTGTTTAATACTTTAGATAATTGTTGTTGTACTACAGTATATATATTCCATTTCTGCTTATCATGGTTAAATAATGCAGTAACCAAAGAATTTTAAGTGTTATAAGCACTTATTTTACAGGATCCTTTTCGCTACAATATTAAATTAAATAGGTTCCAATGATTTTTTAAGTGTTAACTTGAGTAAACATTAAACAAGTAAGAACGTTGCGGTCGGAAGTAACCGACAGCAGAATACTCTGTTACCAGGCCGGTATTGTTTGCTTATTTGTCTCAAATTTGATGACTCTACCTGTACAGGTGTAGTAGAAATAGACTTAGCCCATTTGCAGGGGAGGTGTTGGGGGTGGCAAAGAGGTTAGTGTTTGCTCTAGCTTTTAAAATTACGTCCATGCGGACAGACGAACAGACGGACATTTCGAAAACCCAATATACTCTTTTTCTCTTCGGGAATAGAGTATAACAATTTCTTAACTTTAATGTGACTAAATCAAAAGTAATCTTATTTGCGAATATATGAACGTATAAAACGCCATAAAATGTGCACTTAAATATCCTGTGCATATAAAAACTTAAGCACGAAGACTTTTATAGTTAAGACTTATGCAATCAATGCTCAAAAGCTAACTCAGATGTGCAGTATACTTTTATTTATTCATACTCTGTTCCCGAACGGAAGGGGAGTATATTGGGTTTGTGCTATGTCTGTTTTACTGTTGACTCTATTAGAGCTAGAGCAAACAGAAAACAGAAAACCATCAGAGAAATAAGCAAGGAATAAAGGAAGGGGAACAGAGTACTCCGCAATCGGGAATTTCTGACTTGTTTATTGTTCACTATGGTCCAACACAGTCTGCTGATTTAGATAATAAACAAATGTTTGATTGCCACTTTAAGCTCCTGTCATTGCGCATTTAGCCGCTCTTCAACATTGGCTTTCACTTGACACGCTCTTAAGGTCTACTCCTTTGTCCGCCTTTGGCTGGCTTTCTCTTCAGCTCAGATGAGAGTATAGCGATATTCGGTGCAAAGTGATTCTGAACCCTTCTGCTGCGAGTACAGCAATAATTTGTGCAGCTTAAGGACCTGCGGCTAACACACATAACTAAGTTAGTTAGTTAGTTAGTAACTTGGAGTGCCTGGAACAGGAATGGAACAGGAACAGGAACAGGAACTTGATGAACACACAACACGCACACTCACAACACACAGCCTTAGTGCACAACAACAGTAAACAACAATAAGAAAGGCATTTTCATCGCACTGTGGGAAAAATCAATAAAAACGCACGCGAACAGCCGCAAACGAGCAACCCCTCTCCCGCTAGCCTTCTACGCCAGGGCATGTCCCTCCACAGCGTCTAGCTGGAAGGACTGACGCTCGAGTGAGTCCTTCTGCGAAGGATGCAGTGGCAGGCGGCAATTGGGATTTGGCTTTTAATTAAGCGAATCACAAAAAGCGAAGAGAAATTAACGAGCGCCTCACAAATCGCGTTTATCAAGTGCAGTTAATACAAGCCGGCGCCAAGCCCACCCTCCCACTTCCCACTCCCCACTCTCCTAGTCCTGCAGCCCAGCATCTCCACCCTGACTGCATTGAAGAGTCATTGCCATCAACGGAAAGGAAAATCCAGCTGGCAACAACAAAATTCAGCGCTATTTTGGTTGCAGCCTCAACTTTTGGCGCTTGGCAGTCAAGGAAAAGCGAAAACAAAAACAACACCCGTGTACCGAGAGGAAAATCTCTGACGCAGGCGCAAAGGATTTTCCTCTCTGGCAACATTGTGTGCTCTACAAAACATCAAGTTTCCCCCGTCCCGTTGCTCCTCAAATGGCTGTTCCTGTTCCATTGTTATTGTTGTCCTGATTTTTGGGCAGGCGAATTGTGTCGCTCGTATGTATCTTTAGGATTGCACTCGACGACTGCTCCTTCATTGTAGTCCCCTGCCCGCCCCGCCGCTACTAATATCAATTGAAATTGCAGCGATTGGGGGATTTTTTACGGCTACAGCAAGAGACTAAAAGCGAAATGAAAATTGACATGGAAAACAAGTTTTCCATTCAACCCGCACAACAAAACAGCTGAAACTTGCATTCAACTATTGCCTCGCAATGGCATTTATCTGCATATTTTATATATGTATATGCACATATGCATATGTATATGTATATGGGCTGGGGGCGTGGCATCTGCCACAGAACCGTTACCCACTTTAATTGCAATTGACAGTTCAACTTTAGCATTGAGCTATTTAAATTGGCGTCAAGTGAAAGTTTTGTAGGTGGGAAAGTGGAAATTCAAATGAGTTTTCACTGTCACTAAGTGAGGATTAAGAGGCTACATGCAGTATATATTGGTATACGAATATACTAGAGATGGCAAAACATTAATGGGGATATCGATAGGCTTACATTCACCTCACTATCGACCTCTTGATCGATAATTCAATTGTGCCATGTACATCATTTTATACGGCATATTCTTGTTACTAAACAGAAGTCTTGAGCTTAATTCAGTATTTTAATGGAAAATATTTAGAATTCATACATTCTTAGCAACTGTTTTGTATGGAAATATACGCCTTTATAAATCCATTTACACAATTTTAGGATTTGTGTAACTATTTTATTGATGCTGTACAGCTTAATAAAAACCAAACTAATTGTTGATTGATCAAAATATCACATCCACTTTTTAATATAATTTACTAGTTGTACCCCGCCACACTTGTCTGTGGCTCATTGATGTTGCATGAATGAGAAAGTAAGAAGTAGCCAAGAACAACTTACCACTGTTTTTCCACCCGTGTCTTATGATGTTTTGCATAGGGTATGAATAACTTAGAAACTGATCTAACAAAAACCTTCTCTTACACCTTAAGGCTATTCCCATACATGGTGAGGGATGGAAGTAGATTTTTTAAGCTTCATACAACAGTTTTCGGCCAGTGAGGTTAGATTTTCCAGTCACGGGCTTTTTGGTCACAATGTAAACTGATTTTATTTATATATTTTTCCGTAATCATCTGTACTGCATTTTTGAAATTATTGACATACTTATTTTCCCGCGGTCGCCGGTATGTTATTGACACGAAAATTGAAAGAAAAAATCCTTGAAGCAAACTGTATATTGTGTCAAAGGTTGAGCTCAATCGGTGCAGAGCTTTTTGACTTTTTGATATTTGAGAATACCAACGAAATTAATTTGTTGTACTATCGGCTATCACTATCGAAAACAATCGATTAATGGCCTTGCTAACTCTAGTATACTCTAACTTTATGTATCTACCTTCCTAGGCTTAGAGATATGCCATTTATTCACATATTTATCTCATACACTCGCAGTAAATGTTTTTATTTAAAATCATTACGAATCGTTTAATTTATGATAGATTGTAAACCTAATGATAAGAGTTTTAATCCGTTTAAAATGGCATATCTTGCAATAAGTATGAGCTTATATAGTATAATAAGATTGTTTTCAACCTGATAGTTAAGTTTAATAACTATATCTATAAGTAGTTATTCAAGTCTTTTTAACTTTAATCACTATTTTAAAACTAATAAGCCTTTATAATTTATTCCAGTCTTTTTACTCGATTTCTATACAGCATTGACATTCCATTTGGCACACTTTGCCTCCATTTTTCTGTCTATAAGCAATCGAACTTTGCACACAGCTCTCTAAAGCAATTTCATATTTAATTCACTGCATTTATTTGCAATTAAGAATCACCTTGCTTAGACAGGCATATAATATCTATCTACTAACATATAAGTAGTTATTTTTAGGCCCCTGCCTGCTTGATTAGAGCAATAATTCGGTCATTTCCTCAGTTAGATTCAATTTATTTGAAGTGCCTGATTTCATTATCAGGCTGAACTAACGACTGGCAGCGACAAGTTTATTGGGTCATCCAAAGCTAACTGAAAAAGTAACTCGGGGAAACATTTACGAGTATTACAAGTATTATTGAGAGCACTTTCCTGAACATCCTCTCCGAGCTCTGTGGGCTAACAAGTGGCTGACCGAGTGGGGTTCATATCTGAAGTGGCAGCTCTTTCATTCAGAATTCAATGGATTCAAGTGGGTCACATTGAAATAATATTCTCGGTTAATATCTAGAACGGATGTGTTTATCATGCATAGAATGAGGCGTTTGCTCATGCACTTGGCAAACTTCAGTTTAATCTATCGCCAAGCTGGAAAGGCCCACAAAAGAGCCAAGAGCCATAGTGAAAATCAACAAATGCGCATGGCCAGGTCAGTGGGGCTATGTGTGGGGAAAGGGGGCTGCCTATTTGCCGAGCCGCAAGTTGCCAGTAGAAGTTGCAGTTGAAGTGAGAAACGCATGTGGAAAAAACCTGGTTGGCCATAAAGAAGGAAAGTGAAAATGCAATGCACTGGCCTCAAGCTGAAGAAAAGCTTCCGCATTGTTTTCCATTGTCTCGCATAGCCCCACTCTCTCTCTTCCTCTCTCTCTCTGTCTCTCTCTATAGCTCTGTGATTTATGCGCTTCAGATATGAAATCCCTTTTGTTGCTGGTCCCGCAATGGCGCTTTTCAGCATATGCCATAATAACAACAATTAATCTGTAATATTACACGGCTTTGTCTTTATAAGCCATTGGCAATCTGTTTGCACGAGTGCGAGTACACAATCTCGAGTATACAATATACCCACTAGCTGTGTACTTAACGCACATGGGATATATCTTTATATTCAATATTTATCGCGTGCTTGTTTCTGTTTTCCTCGAAAGTGCATTGAACTTCTCACTGCCATCGTCTGTGTATTAACTGCTACTAAGAGTAAGTTAAGTTAATCGCTGCCATGTTTAGCTGCAAAACTTTGGGGCAGACTCAAAAGTCGCACAATCTAATAGAGATACAAATAGGGACATGTGTCGGTAGGAGAGCGCGGCCGGGGCAGATTGGGAGGGGGTACATTATACGTGCAAATTGTGCCAGGGGGTCCAACTATGGAAATGCAGTGGCTTGGCTAACGCCAGCCAGTTTTTCACTTTTATTTTCTCACATTCAACAACATTTTACAACTTTTCACAGCAAAACTTTAACCAACCAGAAAGAGACAGATAGAGCGCGAGAGAGAGGGGGAGAGGGTATTTGTGGGGAAAATAGGAGCTGCATTACACATTACACCTGATATTTAGTGTGTACAAAATAATTTTCCCATGTTGGCAGCGATGGCGTTAGTTAGTCATTTTACAGTGGGACAAACGCGCCTTATAGTGCATAATAGTTAAAACTCTCTAAGTGAATATTAAATTGTTGTTGGGTGATGTCCATAACTTACAAATTCCACTACGAAACTTATTATTGAATAACTTTGTGTAGTCCCAACACATTTATTATTGTTTTCCATGTAAATAATAATTCAATTGAGAAATATATTTTCTATTACCTTCTACTTGCTGTGCTAGCTTATTCAAAATGGAAGCGATAAGCTTATTGATCATTAATGAGTTTATATAAGTTGATAACTGTCGTTAACTGAATTACACGTTATACGTTCATTGGAAATATCTAATTATTTTTAGTCGGAATATATTGTATGTATCAGAATTGTTTTGAATATTTGTTATATGATATACATACCTGTTAAAGGCGTGAGTAGTCAGTCCCACCTGAAATTCAACTTAATACAACCATATGAGAACCGTAACATTTCCCGCTCAACCCATTGTAACTCCGCCCTCAAAAGTCAATTAGTCCCTAGCTCTGGCTGAGCCCCTACATTATCTGTGCTGAGCATGCAATGTGTGGCCAAGTCGCTAAGCTGGAGAAGCTCCACGACTCCACACCTCCCCAATTCCACACCTTTCCGGCTCCAGAGTTGCTACTGACTGACTCTGCGCATCTTTGTCCATGTCTGTCAGGCAAATCTGCTTTAAATTTTTAATCGCCTGAAATGTTTGTGTTATCGCACGGGGCCAAGTCTTGCCGGGAACTGGCTTATATGCCACGATACGTTGTGTCTGGAAGTGTGCATGTGTGTGTGTGTGTGTGTATCTGGGTGTAAATCTATTGTGCAGTAAGCGTGGTTTGCACTTTCGTGCCTCAGGCATTTCACATTACATCGCACACATACACACACACTCGTACGTTAAAGTATTGACTCAATTACATTAATCGCTCTGTCGTCCTGCCGCCCTGTCGGGGTTGCCATATGCGTGTGGCCCCAGGTCGAGAGTCGCTGCATAAATGCATTTTCATGTCATACAAGAACTTTATGCATACGTAATGTAAAAATTGCACATGATATGCATAAGTAAGAGAAAATAATTGGGTTAGTTCAGTGTTCATATTAGGTTAGGCCATGTGGACATAAATCAGATTTTAGCTTCTGAATAATTAAAATTGAATCTGTGATATGGAATATGTTTTGAGTACATGCACACAGCGCTCAAAGACTCTAGCGAGCTACCATGGCAACCCTGGAATTGTCGAGCTGCCAACCTTCGCTAAACTCCTGGAGGAACGGAATAGATGCTGAAGTGTCAGATAGAGAAGCAGTCAGAGATAGAGCCAAGATTTGGAAGTAATTGTGTTTGTGATTGTGATCCACAGTGGATAATAAGTAGAAAACATACTTTACTTCCATTGGGAAGTGTGCTTTCAAAAGGTTATCGGAACATAAAGTTGTGGTCGGAAGGGGACAATTATAACTGGCGTTTCGTGTATGCCAAACAAAATACTTACAATATGTTTAACGACGCTCGCAGTGATCTCATGAATATGTAATAAGTTCCCCAAGCCACCTTTCTGAGTCACTCAGCAAAAACACAATATGATCATAAATCACAATGAGACCATTATTAGATTGGTCTTTGGAGCAAGTTTTGGTCTAATCTGATGACACGAAGGGCAACGCGTCGCGTCGCGTTGGAGGTCAGAGCCGCAAGAAGCAGGGGAAACCAGTTTCCATAACCAAGTTCCGAGTTCCGAGTTCAGCAAGGGCAGCAATTAAAAACAAATTAGCGATTAAACTCAAAAAGGTGATTACTAATCATATTATAAAGATGTCAAGTCACTCTCCCTGTGTGTCCGCTTAGACAGTTGAATAAACCCATTGCGATAAGCTTATCAACGAGTTGGCAGGAATTCAATTCATTTATTGTTGGCACAACAAACAATTACAGGGCGCAAATACTCAATTTAATAATTTGTAATAAACAATCAAACAATTACAATGGGCAATTCCACGGTGCCCAGACCCAGACCCAGACCCAGACCGAGACCCTGTGGCTGGTCGCCTTAATGATTTAATGCAATAAACAATTAATGTTCGTTAACTGTTTATTAGAATGAACCGGTCGCAGCTTGATTTTTGTTTTGCTTTCAGCTGAGTTCCCCGTTCCCCGTCCCCCGCCAACCCGCCACCACGCAGGAGACTCCACGACATAGTCGAGACTCGTTTGCCACGCGCTACCCGCCAGATATGCATATCTACTATGTAGGCCCCATAACAAACCGTATTATTCAATAGTTAACAAACCAGAACGTGACGATGACATCGCCGTACCAGCCAAGCTAACAGCAAACACTTGGCTCGATTAAAGGCCGGCCTTTTCAGGTTTTGCTGGGCGATGCTATGAGGAAGTTCAGCTCCGTCTGCGTCTCGGTCTCCATCTGGTTTCGCAGCCGGCAGACGGCAGCTGGTCAGCTGCCTCCCAGCTGGTTAAACGAGGCTGCTCCCGGCGCCGGCGCCGGCTCCGGCTACGGGTCCGGGTCGGTCATGTGCTGCTTGTCATACGCCTTTCACCGAAGCGTCGCAACACGCAATGGGGTCTCTGATCGAAATATCTTAGCAAAAACTCAAATATGAAGGAAAGGTTGGCAAACTATAGATATTAGATAAAAACGTGTTCAGAGTTGTCTTTATGTATTATGGGGTAATTTACACCAACAGCAAAGCTTTAAATTGGAATAAGCAAAAAAATTACATCTTTAAGATTGAGTTTTAATCAAATGATTAAACCAATTATAATTTAATTGCTGTTTACTCTAAAGTCAGATATGCCTCCTAATTTAATATATACCTATTTAATTTGTAGTTTTCTCAGTAATTTAATTTTTTTGTGACATTTAATTAAAAGTTTTCTCTGTCAACAAAATCAATGTTTGTCATTCTATTGAAAAGTATTATACTAAACAATTTTATAAATTGTACACTTCATTTATATCCCAAACATTAAATTCTCTTGTAATTTAGTATTAATCACTTTTGCAACAAAATAAGTCAGAAAATCCCACTGTGCATCGTTTTGACGTCACCGACAACCCGCAAACACATGACTGCAAAACCAATCCAAACTGGTCAATCAGCAATGAAAATTAAAAAGTGTTTGTGAACTGTTATGATAGCCAGGAATATGTAAGTAGTTTGCGTTGAAAGCGGAAGGAAGTGTAAATTCAATATCTTTACAAGTGATGCTTTTAAAAGTGTCTAAATTGAAGCTTTCTAAATATAAATAGTCGTCAATCATGGCACATTTATTGAAGTATTTTTTATAGTTTCATATACAAATCGAATATAATTTAGAATTCTGTTCTTAAATTAATAAATTCAATATTCGGATATCATTCTATGATTGTAAGTACATAAAATAAACGTAATTCTGTTTTTCCACACAAACAAATACTGACACAAACACATTTCTAAGAATAAATAAATATTATTTACAGAGATGTAATTATCATTATAGTTCTTAACTGTTTCTTTGATTATACCTACCTTTCTTTAATTCCTTGTGATTCTTCATTTGTACCCTCAAAACCAAGTAGCGCTCTGCTATGCATAATAATTTTAAATGTGCCGTTATAGAAATTGCCAAGATCTGCAATGGTAGCTACAGTTTACTGTTTGAGTACCTCCATAAAGATCCGTGAGATTGGTTTCTGTTCTCCGCACGTCTTGACCCAGCAGTTAATGGCGATTTATATCAATATATATTTAGCATTACCAGCCACGTACTTAACTATCCGGGGAAATCAACTTGTTAATCACCAACCCGGTTTCTCCCATCCTTTCATCTCCCCCTTTCTCTCTCTCTCTCTCTCTCTCTTGTTCTCTTTGAAGTGACTTTCCAACTGTGCCCAACTTCTATTACTGCGGACTGGCACGAAACTGAGCAGTTGAGGAGGTAGATTATTATGATGAGGATAATAATGATGATGATGGCTCATTATGACGCAGGTGGGCGTCTACTTCTATAGAAATTGATGCCAGTCAAATGGTTATTAGCAGTTAACGGTTAAACAAATCACTCGACATTACAATTACAATTACAATCACAATTATAATATCAATTAAGTGCGGCTCTCATTTAACGGTTGAATACAAAATAAAAAAGCAGGTCAAATGCAAATCCGTAAGATATTTGTGGGCTACGAAATACCGAAAAATATAAACAAAATGAACATTGTGGAATACTATAAATGAGTCAGTCACATTTTTGGGGAGACACCCACCAGCGATTCACCAGAGATTCCAGTGCTAAGTGTGTGAGCATGGAGCGCGAAGTGTAAATTATGTTAATTGGAAAGCATTTATGGCATAATTACGCAGCTGCGACGACTCATTAAATAACAGTTAAGTCAACACGCGCCGCTGCAAATGAAAGTAAAATGAGACAAGTGGAGAAAAGAATCGAATCGCATCGATCACCAAAACGCCAACAATCCAAATCCACACTTACGGCGGAGAGAAAGTGCCCATTGGCAAATCAATTAAATTTCCCAATCAGTCAGCAAATGCGATTTAATTGAAACTCACCTACGCCAAGAGCTCAGTATGCAAATAAATTTCAATTGATTTATAAAGTGCAGACTCCACCACCCCTTCAACTGCCCCACACACTGCGAAAAGCTGCTCTTTGAAGTGGAAACCAACCAATCAAATGTCAAATCGAATGTTTATGACTTTACAAGTGGGTACAAGTCATATATATGTCATGGAGTCCCCTCGCCACCCTTTACTGCTCCATAGTAGTATACCCCACCTGGTAACACCCCACGTAGTACACCCCACTCCCAACCTTTGGTAATAATTTTGCACGTTTTGGACTTGTGATTGACTTATTTTATGTGACTTTTTTGTTCTTGACATTTGAACGTTTCATTCACAATTTCCGTCAAATCACGTAATCTTTACTGTATCAGTAAACATATGGAGATCGAGATTAACTATATTACGTATTAGTTACAGCGATGGGATTAGACCTTGTTATTGTAAATACAACTACTACGAATCATCATTCACCCTTCACAGGGTGGCTTCACATAGTGATACCAAAGACCTTATAATTACAAATATCATCTGCTGAGAGCGTATTCAATTTTACGCTCTCAAAATTAGAAACCGAGAGCGAGAGCACGCCAGGCACTGAAGAACGAAAATCCAGCAGAAGAGCCATGGGCAAAAATTTCGTCGATCTTTTAGGGTATGGGCGGTGGACATCTTAGTATTTATAAGGTCTTTGGTGGTACCGTATAATTGCACCTTACGACGTCTAGGGTTCTTTAAAGATCATTTTGCGAAGTTTAGGAGTTGGTTCAGCGGTCTTCTCGATACACTATCCAGGGAATGGAAGGTATGGGATCCGCACGAGATGGTTGATCATTAGCACAGGGCAAGTACAGTTGTCGTGTCGTCATACAGTGTCATCATTATCAAATATCTAAAATTTAAAAATATAATAGAAAATATACTTTTGAAAAATGTATGTTATGTTATCCCCTAAGTGAAAACTATATAGTCAGCTGCTGGAGAAAAGACTGATTATCAGCACAAAGTATATATTTATATTTGCTATATTCAAATACTTTAAAGAGTTATGTTGCACTCTTACAGAATAAGTGTTCATTACACAAATTTAATACTTTATTTACTTTAGAAACAAGATAGTAAGATAGATTACACTAGTATTACACATTCCTTTATCTTGTAGAACTTGTTAAAAAAGTCCCCTAGTACATAAACGTTTATTTAAACTAGAGACTGTCCTGTGGCTGAAGTATTCGACAGACTTCTAGTAGATACGATGCTACGCTATTGTCAACTCCGCTGTCTTATTTTAGCTATATTTTATTTCTTAGAAACAACTCGTTTCGTTCTCCATTGCCCCAACCATTGACACAACCTATCCAACAAAAGAAAAAAGCCGGGCGAATGTGTTGTGTTTAAAGCTTTTAACTTGTATTGAACTGTTGTTTCAACGCCTCTTATTATAAAGATCAACTGCTAACTGAGTGCCAAAGGTAGATATATTGATTACTGTGAATGAAACCGTATAATACTTGTGCTTTTATAATCAGAAATGAGCTCTGTACAATGCCAGCGTTATGGTGTTCCCAAGTTCCCAAAAGGCACAAATCAAATTGCATGACAAATCGAATTTTATGTTGCTTTGTTCGCAAACTAAACTCATCTAAGGACTGGGGACCATAAAAACTAACAAAACAGAGCTGAAATCAAAACGAACACTTTCCGCACCCAGTTGTGAATACAACAACATTGTAAATAAAAGTAAAGTACACACATACACACACGTGGAAAGCTGGGAAAAGTCATTTAGCAATGAACTTTAGACGAAAACAGCAAAATGAAAATGCGAAACCGTTAAAAGTTCAAACGCCTCCAGCGTCGAGTTAACAACCCAGCCATGGCTATAAAGCGATACTGACGACGTTAAAATCCCCCTTCCATATTATAATATTCTTTAATACATATAGCTAGTAAATAAAAACGATACTCGCCAGACATTCACAGCAGACAAATTAGCAACGCATGTCAGGCAATTCGTCAACGCGGCAAATTATACAAATGTATCTACAAAATAGTATCTACAAGTGCGTGTGCCCATGACCATGACAATGGCAGCAATATGTTGCTCAGAACAGAACAGAACAGAACCGAATAGACTAAGCACGTTATGTACTTATTTAATTTTCGGGGGATTAAGCTCTAAGAGCAGTTATTGCCAATTGGCCTTCAAGAAGCGGGACGCGTTTGCTGATTTGCTGACTTGGCTCAAACCAGTTGACATTGCCCCAACGCAGCTGCCGCAAAGTTCTCTCTGGTTTCAATCAGTATATATGTATCAAGTACACACAAGTGCGAGTACATATCTGATGAGGCGCTATCAGTTGCCACTTGAGGTTTTAATTAATTTAAGCGCCAGTGCGAGCCAACCATTCTCCCAGTCTTACGCCCAAAGAAGAAAACATTTTCATATGCTACGAAGTTTATGTACACTTTATCTGCTCATTTTATATAGCATTTTATATTATAGCCAAATTCACATTTGCATGGCGATGCTCCGACCGAAAAATTGTCCATTAAGTATTGATAAAGCAAACAGCTATTCAATTTGACGTCTATATGTATTAACGCCATATACCAAACTCAGTTCTCAGGCCAGTTTACTGCTCTTTTACTTCTTCACTGTTTTGGTAAGGGTATTCAAGCTCACAGCACAAATAATCGTTAAATGGCAATGTTTGTTGCTCTGGGGCTGGGATTTTGTGGCTGGTTTAATTGCTTGGCGTTTGTTTTTGATGTCAGAGCGGAGCCTTAAGAACTGACTTTGATGTGAATTGCTTTGGTTTTCAAGTGTCGCAGAGACATCCTTAATGTCCTTAAGTTGATGTAATTAAAGAAAATACTGAATACTTTATGTATAGGCACTCAACTCAGCTGCAATCATTAAACCTCGCACAATAATAAGGCACTTAAATAAATTATATATTATGTTGTTATATTCAAATACATTTTTCCAATGTCTGTTACTAATAAGTTTTTCCTGACCATACTTACTGTCAGCATTCGCATGTGAATTCGCAATAAAAAACAATTTATAGTGTTTAATTAAATGTAAACAGAATGCAGTAAGTCCCAGAATGCAAATAAATGGTTAAATGCATTTTCATACTATTAATTAATGTTTGCTTTGCTTTCATTTATTGTTGTTGTTTTTGTAGTTGTTATTATTGATGTTCAGTGAGATTATTTAGTTAGCCAAACAGTCGGCTCTGTGATAAGAATCATGTTTGCTTTTTCACACACACACTTTGGCGGGTTTGATAAGAGTAAAGTAAATATTGTCTAGGTAAGGGGCTGGCCTCGGGAACTGGGAACTGGGAACTGGACACTGACACCAGAGACTGGCTGTCAGACAGTTCACGAATGAAGTCAATAAGTTTTGCGAGCCATTTGTATTATTTACTGCAAGGTGATACGCAAAATCAAACAACAAAGTATCAACAAACATTAAATATTTGAACAGCTTTTATGACAAACTGGGCAGCTTGAACTGTGTTTTATTGGATTCCATTGTAGTTTTCTTATCCTTAAATAATTAATTGAAACCCTTAAAAGCGAGTTTAAATTAGAATTTAAATAATACAGCATGTAAGTGCCAACAGAAGAAACATTTTATTGTTATGGACTTTAAGAAGGAAAATGATTCGCTGTATTCAAGCTTAGCTATAACATAGAAACTGTACGCCCTTAATTAAATTACTTTCATAAATTTAACAATTTATCAAGCTGTGAATCATAAAATATATATCATAAATATATTAAAATAGATAACATAACCTTATTATTAGTTATTCAAGGTTCGGTTTTATGGTTAATTTTCGCATAACTTATGCAAATCGCGTATAAAATCTGCGTTGATTTTTCACCGCGTTATTAGCAGTTCACTCCTTGACACTTGATACTTTTTCAATCGCTTGATGATATCCCAATTGATGAGAATACCTTTTGACAGTGAATTTTTACAAGTCTTATCGGTACTTGTGGGTACATTTAAGAATAAGAGTTCAATTTATGACATGATACCGCTCCTAGTTTTTTCGGTGTTAAGGAAGATAGAGTTTAACTACAATAGATCCCATTTGGCATACTATACACTTGACATTTTACATCCTTTAAAGAAAGTTTCTCCCATGCCTTAATTCTTGCCAATTAAAGCTCCCAAGTACTATCGTACTTTGTGTATTACTATGCCTTTCAATTATATAGTAGTCAATGAATCCGTATAATAATAATAATAATACATTTTTGGGTTCCATTAAAGACAGCAACATTTACCACCTAATCCAACACACCATACTACCACTAAAACACATAATTATAAGTAGATACATGTATATAATCACACTATAAATACAAAAACAACAAAAACCCTCAAACACAGTAATATGAACCCTTGTACACACAACATAGACGAAAGCCCTAGCAGACAGAGCTATAAAAATACACAACTAAGTCTAGTTTTTACAACTATATCTAAATCGAAAAAAATAAAAATGTTGAATTGCATTTTTCGTTACAAAATCGATCAATGTCAGTAAACATATTTGGAAACAGCATTACAATTACCATCTTAAGTCTAGGCGCCTTGTCTAATGAGTCACGTTCCAAAAAGAACCCGAATTAAAATGAAAAACGCCCACGGAGTGCGTCACGGACGGCGACGTTCGGAGAGACACGAACGAAGCAACCACCAACTTGGACTTGGGCGAACTCCTGGCGCTGCAGGAGACGCATTTGCATGTACAGCCCTAACTACAACAGCTACAACTAGCAGATTGTGAGTCATCGTTGTTGTCAGCTCCCGATAGCAATCGGACGAACTCCGCGACGTTGCGTTAATTAAAGCGACAAATGCCGGAACGTATGGAGGGGGCAGCAGTTGGAGGCACGGCCAGGCGGTAGGGGCCCTGGCTGTGGCTGTGGCTGTGGCAGAGACCTCCCCAACCAAGGCATACAGTTGCACCCATTTGCCCAGAATTGTTGTTATGCCCTGGCAGAGGGTATTCCAATATTATCACAAAGTGGGCAGCGGGCTGAAAAGGACACTTTGGACGAAAATACTCGAATTTATTTTTGATCAAAATGACCGGCTGAAAATATATAGCCATGTCCGTCTGCTCCTATGTCTCAATTAGTAAACTAAATATACTGATGAAAGTTGGTATTTTTGTTGCTTTTACAAAATATCTATATCAAAAATGTACTGAAACAAACGGCCGACGTTTGTGATATTGTATGGAAATCTTCAATTAAGTAAATATACTTCTTAGTTATGAATGGCCAGTTCACAATTGTCCCCATCCAAATCAAACTGCTAGTAGCTCAAAAATAGAAATTGTGTTAAGAAAACATCTTTATTCTTACAGATATCTCGACCAATTAGCAACTTTATTATGCTTTATTTAATGAGATTCAGAAAGTCCCTATGAACTGTGGCATATCCTTTTGCTAACCAATCAATACAGAATTGACAAATATTTTTGCTTTGTATAGCCTTTAAAAGAACATTCTATTTATAATGTGTGCAAGGGTATTTAGTCTTCGACACCCAAAGATAATGGTTCCTTCTTTGTTTTCTTTCATTTTTCTCACTGTTTTTCCAAGGCAGCTGCGTGCTGAAGTGGAAAATGATCAACGAACATAGGCTCGTCGCTATGGCGAGAATCGAAGCAGATTGAGGGGGAAAAGGGTCGATGCGGGAAGCTATAGCTCCATCAGGCTGTTTTTATCTCGCCTTGGGGCCCGTCTCGTCGAGCTTAAGAAAATATTTATTTTATTTGCTCTTTGGCAGTGCGCGTTATAATTAAGTGCGCGGCAAGGAGGTTAATTGGTATTGATTGTGTGAACAAATTTATTGTGAACAGCGTTGCCCCGACAACAAATGTTTAATAACCGCTCCCGACCCCTCCCATCTCATCCTCTCATCCCGTTCCAGAGCCTATTTAAGTGGCTGGCAAGTGAACGCATCCTCCCGTTAGGTGGTTCCCACGAGTGCATCTAATGGAGCACTTGAACTGTAGATGAAAACCAAACATTTTACAATTTCTAGAAACACGGCACTCAATCCGCTCGAGCACTCAGCCGTAAATGGATTTGGATTTACGTATTGTGTTTGATACTAATCTTGGCCTGATCATGGCGTATCTCTTATATCCTAAAAGTGCTAAAAATAATTCTAAATTACGCATCAACATTCTTTATTAGCATATAGAAGTTGTTGTACTTATAACAGACAGCGTTATATTTTAAATGAAGTAATTAAACGAATATTAGCTAAATAAATTTTGATGAAACTTTAAAATAAAAGATGGTTTTTCCTTGTCAAGGAGTCTAAGATTGTAAAATCTCTAAATACAATACGATAAGCTTGAACACCTTGAAAAATTTCACAAATTGAAGAAAAGTGGAAAACAATGTTAAATAATTTGTAGTAATTTTACTCGAAATGCGATTTTTACAATTTTCCCTTTCTCTGAAAACTAATTAGAAAGTAAATTTGTAAAGAAAACAAAATAGGCATAAAATTAAATACTAAGTGCAGTATTAGCCAATTCGATTTCTATAAGATTGTCTTTTATATATATTTTGAAAATATCATTGAAACTCTGCAAATTGATGTCATAAAGATTATTATTAATTCAATAGAAGGTTGCATTTTCATCACGCACTCCATTGCTCATTAAATGAATTATTTGGAATTACACTTGGACAAGGTTTCAATCAGAATTACAAGTAAATTAAGACAATTTACGTAATTGGATGGCACGCAAGTATCCATACACAGATACAGATACTCTATATATTGCATATTCTATTACTAGTTATATTGTTATACACAAGTGCAAGTAACCGACAATAATGGCTAATATACGTCATGTGACTCGTCTAGGTTCATAAAGCTTTGAACCTAAATACGAATCACGATAGATTAATGTCAGTTCTATTACATCAGCTGACAATTTGAGTATGCACGAGTAACCCAACCTTAACTCGTATTTATATAATATATTTTACGATAATTACCTTCGATTTGGCAGGTAGTTGTAGCTACTGCTTTATCGATCGAGTGTGGCCTGTTTACGAGTATAACAAAAGTGAAAGTCTCATGAAAAGATAATGCCACTTATCCAATTGGCCAATGCGGGCTATGACAGGCACAGATTGTAATAAAACAGATAGTAAACTTAGATTGGATAATATGACAGCTAGTAGTTGTCACATAGCTTGTGTATAGGGGCAATGATGAATAGTTTATTAGAATTTAATGAAACTAATTTGAGAATAAACAAATGTCAAGATGTGACAGTAATAACGAAAGCAATGCAAAAATTACAAAGACTGAATAAATAATATGAATCTAAAAACCCTCAAAATGTGTTATTTTTTTAAATTTTTAGTATTTATTCTTTTTAATTGTTAGATCTTAAACTGTTAAAATTGTTGTTATATTGTTTTGCAAATGGAGCTTAAATATTTCAGCCAACTTGTTTAAATAAAATATCACATGATACCAACCACAGAAAACAAATCCGCAAATATTTGTGCATAGAGATTGGTCGACATAGTTGAAGTGCTACAGATACAGATATATATATAAGATACAGCTACAGATACAGATGAAAAGAAGGAAGTATCTAACGTTTTGACTGTGAACCAGTTTTCTACGTCATAGAGTGACTAATCACAAACCAAACTGCAGCAAGAGTTTTTAGAACAAAAGACTAACTTACCTTGTAGAATATTATATAAGTATATATTATGAATATATATTGAACATACGCCAATGATCATTTGCATAGGCATATACGAATCGATTGATAGACAGACAGATAGAACTTTTCCGCATTGGAAGAGTATAAAATGGTTTATGAAACACTCGTAAAAATGTGAATTAATTATGATGCTAATTGGAAAATCACGGAATCAAATTCGCGGAATGTGCGTGGAATTACATATGAAATGGGAATCAATAAAAATGTTTGCCAATCGAACAAAGCTCTTCACTAATTGGATACAGAATACGATTTGCGACAATGTAATGAGACAGCGACGTCAGCGATGGCAGCGGGGGTCGCAGGGGCAGCTATGGTTGGTTGGGTAAGGGGCGAGAAGATTCTAACGATGAATAAATACCTACCTCTACGTTATATGGAAATCGATATTGTTTAACAATCTCGGCACGCAAGTCACCAATCACCAGAATGTTGCCATGGCTATCTTAAAATGGCAAAGGGGGAATGGGAATGGGAAGAGGTTGGATTGGGTTAGGTTAGGAGATTCCAGGGAGGACTGCTCACTAATTAGCAAGTGCTAACATTTTGACGCGCATTTCTCGCCTCTGCTCGTAATGTCTGTATTAATGTCTATCTATATTAGTGGGTGTAAGCCGTTTTCCCCTCATATTATTGATGTTCTTGTTGTGTTTCCTGCTGTTTTGTTGCTTTGTTGTTGTGCTTGCTGTTGTTGTTGTTGCTGTTGGTGGTGGTGGCACGTTTTTGCAGCACATGACCACAAATCAAGCCACAAACGTGAGGGGGTGGTGTGGCTGCCACGAGGCGGATGTGAATAGATCTATGCCATTAATCAGTCAAGTGCTAATTAATATAGGTAAATACAACATAAATACTCAGGCAATACATATTTATGTTTGAATAATCACATGGCTATTCACATCATTAAGTTAACTTTGCCAAGACTATTTTTATAAACTTTTGCTTCAAGTTCAACACATGCCGTCATTAGCTTCAATTTGATGTGCTCAATGCCTTTTGGCTGAGAGCAATTTAAATGTGAGTTGAGGCTTTTGAAAAACTATCTATTTAAGTTTATTAGAGTGCTTACAAACTTTAATGAACTGGTTTACTTAGTATGACAGATTTACTTACTTTTTTCCATGAAAAATAAATGCCACAGTTAATAAGCGCTAATTAAACTAAGTTAAATTCTATAGTTATTCTAATTATGTGTTTATGTCAAACTGCGACACTAATATCAGCATATAAATCAAAATCTAAAGCGATAATTTATGTACTGTTTTATTATCTTTGGATGATAACTACTATCTGCTAATATATTTGGCATAATAATAAACAAACTCAATTCGGGATTCCTTTTCTAACAATTTCCTATACCTAATTCCACGAAATATTTTCAGTTTGCCTGCTTCGGCAATTTATAATTTATTTCACATTTTAAGCCCCTTATTAAACATGAAAACCTGTAACTGAATTCTTCAAAGGCAGCAATAGAATTATTGGCCAATTTTCCACTGTGTTTTAAGCCCCAAAAAGCCCTAAAGTCAAGGTCAATTGGAATCCGCTCTGTGTATACGAAATGTACCTTTTCATATGGGCGTGTGGCTTTAATTAAGTATTTATTGCAATGTTATGCAATTTATTTTTATACTTTATTCCCGAATAGAAAAAGAGTACATTGGGTTTGCGAAATGTCCGTATGTCCGTATGTCCACACCCTTTGGGGAAAATCTGCATCTTTAAAATTTTTTAAGCTATAGTCTCCAAATTTGGCATACACACTAATGTTGAGAATCCTGACAGATCTGCATCATTTTATTGACATATGTTGAGATTCCTGACAGATATGTATCAAAAAATGTGTGACTCGTCCTCCCCCTCCCCCGCAAATGAGCAAAATCTATATCTCCCACACCTGTACAGGTAGATCATCAAATTTGACATACAGACTACCAAATTATACAGGACTGGGAACAGAGTATTCTGCAGTCGGGTACGTCCGACTGCAACGTTCTTAATTCTTGTTTATTACATTTTGCACATGTCAATTGATATATCATCTTATTTCAATATTTAATATATTTAAATTGATTTTCCTGGCATTTAATTATCGCATTTTTGTTTTGCAGCTTTGGGCCTAGCCAAAAATAAAACACAATTTGCACAGCTGGAGGAAATTGAAAATTGTGGTAAGCTTCGTATCTGACATTTATTGCTATTTTTGAGGGCAGAAATGAAAAAGTTTTGCGCCATAAAGTTTGGCCTGGCAATGCGCATACGAGTTAGAGCATATATCATATTAATAATGTCAAAACTTTTGACATTCAGCTAATTAAAACTCGAATCAATTGTAGACCTGCTGAAAAATTAAGGTCAGAGTTTATGATTGATGATAGCGCCGGCAATTAAAGCGTAAGCTTTATTAAATGAAGCTTAAACATTCATAGTTGACATATATAAATGGAAATTATGTGCTAAAATCGAAGCATTTCTCTTCAATTATTTGTTTGTTTCTGGCTATTTTCTACATAGTCATGTTAGATAAACAAAAACCTGATAATCAACTTTTGATAAGACTTGATCAACATCCAAAGAGCATAGCGAAACTTAGCATTGCTGAGTTTGGTTGCGATATCTTGAAAAACAATAAAGTTTTTCATAAATCAACTGATTTCCGATCGATTCTACTGGGGTCATATAAAATATTGATGAGATTTGGGCTAAAATTGGTTAGTTTAATTGAAGCTATATGTTACTTTGATTTCGTAAGTTTGCTTTGAACATCTTGGTTCCGCTCAAGAATATTTATATTTACCTTGTGGGTTAGAAACGCCTCCTTCAATGGGTTACACATTTCGTGACAAAATTATACAACTCTCTGCCAGGGTATAATAGATAACAACTCGCGTGGTTATCTGCAGAACGATAAACGTGTACCTGTCACACAATAATTAAAAAATGCCTCACTTATCTAACTTCTACGGAAAGGTTTCCCAGTTCCACCCACAAATTCTTTGGGTATGTTCGAGGTTTTTTTTAAACTCATAACTCAAATCCTTTTATCCAACCTTACGTAGTACGCAGTACTACTATAGGTACAACCAAAAGCAAAACATGGTATATATACTAGATCCAACAGAAATATGCAATTGAGTAACGTTTTTGGTGGGGGGTCTAGAGTGGAGGGGTGGGGAACACCTAGCAAAGCACGTGGCAGTCCATGTTTGCTGTCTCTTGTGTGTGTTGTGGGTGGATGTGTGGTTGGGTGGAGCTCGGATATTCATGAAGACATCAGGAAATGGCCACAGCAAATAAATAATAAATTAAACGCACACACAAAAAGTACCTGACATAGGTACAAATGACTGAAAAAGTCGATACGAAAATCCATTAATGTATCTATCTTTCCTATCTAAATTTTGTTTAGAAAGATATTTTGAAATGATAGAGCTGAGATTTAAGTTGAATAACAAATGCAATATAAGGTTCTTTTCCAAAATAATTGCTACCTAAGCTGCTGTGACAAAAAGTCCTTGCACTAATTTAAATAAAACAAAAAAAATATATTTATGAGAAGAAGAAAAATGTTTAAAGAACCCAAATTGTTGACTGTATATATAGGTGTTCTTTTTCCACAATTTTAAATTTTCACTAAAGGGGCAACTCATTTGCATTCCACTTAACGTTTATTGTCTTGTCCAATGCAAATATACTTGGTTTTTCAACAGAAATTGTGGCTAAATTGCAATCACAATCACATTTTAACCCGTACCAGATTGCATTGCACAATTGTAGAGACGCAACAACAACAGCAAAATGATGTCGACATACACAAAGACCACAATCCAAATGATCAAAAACATCACGTGTAAGCCCCATTGTTTGGTCCACATCAGCAGCAGCACTTGCACAAGATACAGATACATTTGTATCTAGTCTCTATGGCAACCAGGCAGGCCAGAGCAAATACTTAAGCTGAGGCTCGGGCTGAGGGGCTGTGGGTCAGTAACCTTAACCCAAACTGCAAATGGAAAATAAAACTGAAACTGAATCTGAATCTGAATCGGAGCTTCATAAACAAATTGAGGTCACTTCTTTATTATCTGCAGTTTGCAGCAAGAACATGAAATGCACTGGAAAATGCCAAACCATTAGCAGTTTTCACTCTTGGCACTAGAAACTGGCGAGTGCGCTGATTTCTGCCAACTTCCCGTAGATGATGCTACAATTTACACATTTTCAGAATGAAACAGAGCCCAAGTTGGCAGCCAAGGACTTTGATAAAGAATACGCCTGACAACAACTACAAAAGGTATAAGTATGTACAAGTATTTCTGGAAAATTGTTTGCATTGTTGCTGCTGTTTCTGTTGAAAATCAATAAATGACAACGTTGTCCAAAGGGAGGAAGCCTTATGGCATGTGCCAAGACACAGTCCCAGTCTCAGTCCACAGTCCCAAGCCCATTTTCAATCCCATTCCCATTCCCAGCACTAGTACTAGTCAAAGACGTAGTGCCAGATACGGTTCGTTAAGCACAGTGGCACAAACTGAAATTGGCAAAGCTGAATTGCTGCAGAGGTAATTTCGGGTGAAACAGACAGGAAAACGGTCTCCGAATGCCAAAATTGCTGAAATAATGCGTGGGTATAATTTGTTAAAGGTCTTTAACAAGGATGTAGGTAATTTGTTTTAAGTTCTAACGAATCCATAAAGTATGACATCGTTTAGAGCAAAGTAAAATAGTCAAGGGGAAGAAGATTTCCTACTGCCTCTATTTTATGAGTGTAGTCATTCGATATTTATTTTAATCTACTTAGAAAAAACTTTGAAAAACACGTGCCTGTAAAACAAAGTTCCACTTCATAAAATCAGTATATATTTGAACAAATAAAACATAAGACTTAATATAAAGTTCTCAGTTTTGTATAATATATTGATACAATACATACAAGGAACAAGTAACAGAATTTATGAAATTTTAAAAGCCTTGGGGAAGATAATACCACATACTGTCACGAATCGTGTGTTGAAGTTTTCGACCTCCCAAAGTAAATATATTTATGATTAGCATCGATTTCCGCCGAGTCGATCTAGCGATGTCTGTCTGTTAGTATATTTGATCTTTTTATATGCCTCGTAGCCATAGGGACAATCAGATGAAAAATCAGATTTTGTAATTAAAAATTTACCAGATTTCACAGATATTTCAACCAACCTTAGAAATTGCCAGTCTTACTTTATTTCATGTTAAAAGTTCAATAAACGTCAGTTGTCCTAAGTTAAGGGATATCGAAAGCCCAGAATCGCTACCAAAGAAATCAAATTATATGTTTATTATTTATGGCTCACGAATTACAATTCCTTGTTGATTTTCCATGAAACAGACACTAAACTAAAATACGCACGCCAGCCACTATGACAACCAGCTCCCCACAATTTTTCCAAAGTTTTTCACCTGCAGCTGCAATCTTTTGAAAAGCTTTCAAGGCAGCACCATTCAGATGTCAGAAAACTCGCAGCAAGGCAGCTTTCAGGACTACTTATATTTCATGCTCCTCGCTTTTTGTCTATGTAGACGCAGTTTTGCTAAGTTTCAATCGACCATGGATGACACATGCTGTCAGATGTCAGAGAAAGCATTTTTGTGCACTTTTGAGTAGGTGGAAATGCCAGGTGCCGGGCCAGAAGCAAATCTAAGCTGAAAAATGAAAACTAAAGACCTGCGGGGATTCTCCCCTCTCTGAACGTAAACAACTGCAGCTACCAAACAACGGAAATCACGTTTTTACCATGCTGACGTTCGAGTGGCCAATAAAGGTGACTGCGGAATAGGTCTGCGACTGGGAAATGGGCAGCAGATTGGGGCTAAGGGCTGGGGGCTTAGGAATGAGAATGGGGACTGAACAACGTACCGAAGCAGCAGCCTACTAAGTAGACGCGTACGCAGCTGCTGCGCTTCCGAGTGCTTACCAAGGAAGGGACCGCCGGGAGGCAAACGGGTGCAACCGGGAGGCAACCGGGGCCAACCGGCTGGCTACGGATGGACGGGTGGTGGTTGTGGGTGGACAACACGCGGAAGGTGTGTGAAGATTTATGACGTCTTTGGCGCTCGCTTACACATGTTCTACCAATTACCCAGACCCCCAACCCGCCTCTAAGCATTGATTCTTGCCGTTGCTTTAGCGCTTCAAACAGTCGCAAAGAAGTCCAATTAATAAAGTAAGTGTGCTCGACAATGGTATACCCTGTACGCAGAATGTCCAAGATAGGTCCAGGTAGTTACTATTTTTAATTTATCACTGTAATCATCTAGAACTATGTAGTTGTAGTTGTAGATTATGTAATCTATAATGTCTATTATTAAAATACATTGCAATACTAAGTACTATTTGCCAGAGCGCTGAGTGGGTATGCTGGACTGTGGTACACCCCGTGTGTCTGTGTTAGACGAAGTCTACCAATCTCAATGTTTCTCTTTGTATAACTGATGTTTTAAAAATTGCTAAGGATTTAATAAACCCATCAGTCGTGCTAGTTTTCCTCATTTTGTGCAATGCGGCACACATTTCTACATCACATGCATATACCCTGTACACTCTTAGGTAGAACAGGGTATGCCAAATGCAGCATGGCACAGCCATAACTCAAAAGTGTGTTGCAGTAATTCTTGTGTTTTGCTGCCGCCAACGTTAAACGTGACTATTGTGAACGTGATTTTCATTCAGTTTGTTGTCATGTGGCCGGAGTGTTAATATTTTTATGGATTTTGTCTGGCTTACGGTGCTACCGGCCATATCAAATTTATTATAATCAATATTTGTTCTTTTATTGCTTTGTATTTCCAAAGAAGTTTTCTAAAAGTTTATCCACTGTTTGCATTTTATGGGATTAAGACGCTTTTATTAGTTTAATACCAAAGACAACAGACCAATTCCAGTTCGAGGCTCATAAACCTGGGGGCTATAAGAGAACGGTGAGCCAAACACGTACAATAAACATTTATGCACCGCATTATGGCAACATTCTCCACAAGTTTGTTGGTTGCAGTCCAAAACTGAACGGCAGAGTTCAAGTGCATTCAAGACTTAGAAGGTGTGGCCCGGAGGCGACACGAGAAATTTATTAGCCGGCTGACAATGGACTTTTTATGTTGCAGACAACAATGACGACTTCTAACAGACAGCCGAGATGTTTATATGACAAGACCTTATTGCTTTCAGACAGTTTAATGTAGTCATTCTCCACTCTCACCCCCTCAATGTATAAATAATTCAATTTTGCAAGTATCTATTCGCATCACTTAGTCATACTTAGTGGACAATTCGTGGAATGCCTTTTCAAATAGGTTTTTGGGTTCTGGCATGCTTCCAAACTTCTCAACCCCAAGAAATTATAATCTTTGTAAGAAACTTGATAGCTCGACCTCAGAAATACTAAATTGCAAAATTCCAGTCAATTTCGCGCATCTATTTGAATACTCTGTTTCAATAAGTTTTTTGAAGTAGAGTATGTTGGAGCAACTAAACTAAACATATGTTGGTTCATACCCCCAGCTTATAAAGTGTCAAGAATTTCCATCTCCGTCTCTATGAACACATTTATTTTACACCCTTAAAGCTAAAGCAACTAGCACATCTTGGTCTCGTCTGATAAAGTACTGAAATATTTATAGCTTTTAGTTAGAATGACTAAATTTGTCATAAGGAGAGCTGATGATCTCCTTGAATCATTTCGTTATAACCATTTCCGTCACAGACTGGAAGCTGAGTATACTGCAGTCGGGAGTGTTCAACTGCAACCTTCTTTAATTTAAGAACTAAAAGATTATATATCTTTACTTATAACTATAACTTCCACTGACCCGATTTTTGCCAAAGCTTAAGCTGGTAATCCTTTAGCCAAATTCGGTGTCCTTGCCGTTGCTAGTAAGTACGGCAGCAGCAGTAAGCAACATCCGCAATTGAAATTCCCATTTGGTTGCACTTGACACAAAAAAGATTTTGCGCCATTTACGGCAGCTACTTAAACAATGGCAATGATGACATAGAAATGGGCTACAAAATTGAAGGGCTGCTCCATGATGAATGGCTGCAATGACAATTTGCAGTAAAGTGACATTAAAATGCATTTGCCAACTAAAAAGCAGCAGTCGTTGCATTGGCAGAGAGCCAAGCATTTCCTGGCCCCACTCCCCAAGAACTGCCCCAATACTCAGTTGGCAATTGGACAATTGGAGCCCTGATGAAAGCAAAAGTACAGAAACTGAGAGCTGAGTACGTAAATGCCCATGACAGGGAGAGAAATATTAACCAGTATTTTATATCTATGTTAAGCTTAATCATAGTATGAATAAAATGAACACTTCTTGTCCATAATCTATGATGGTCAACTTAGTTTTAATCACCCATAAATTCTGCGTAGTGCATGACTTTATGTTCAATTCAATTTTATGGCTAATTTCCGCATAACTTATGCGTATAGCGTATAATATCTGCGTAGATTTCTCTCTGTGCATGCAATTTGAGTCTATGCAGCCGGTGGTAATTAGACCTCCCCCAAACACAAACATTAACACAAACACAAGCCCTAACCCAATAACCATCACTAGATGGGGCCAGCTGCTTTATTTTGGTTTCACTTCGAATATCTGAGTCGATGTAAGCGGAAAATTGGTGGCGAATGCAAATGGTTAATAGTATTGAAGTCTTGTCGATTGAGTCTAGCATTCTTTGAACTTACCCGAAGCCCCTGCCAAGTTTCGCCATAAGTCAGATTCTGTTTATAATTTGTAAAATGATTTATGGGCCTCACACTCGCAAGTTTTTTGGGTATTCAGTTTGATTTCCGCAGTTGCAGAAACTCAAGAGGAAGTTTCAACAACTTCATTTAAACTTTTCAGTTGGCCTTTTGCTCCAGCGAAGCGTTTTTCAATTTGTGTCAAAATAAAACAAACAACTTGAGAGCTTCTCTCCAACCATATTTCCTGTGTGCATTATTTAGAAGAACTTTGCAGCAAGCTTCATTTTTTGATCTTATGTAGGTCACGGAAATTGTTGTTGTATATCCTAAAACAATGGCTTGCAGGGGGGAAGGAAGTCAACTAAGTCTGAACGGTTGTCTAAGATACTTATGTGAATTACATTGTTTTATGCACAGTAACTAGATCCCAATGCATTTCTTATATTTAAGAGCACTTTCATACTTTGCCTTAGTACTTTATACTTTTGTATATTGAAAATGTGCAACTTGCGAGTTGATATCTTGGGCTATTTCATTTTATGAATTTTATCTGACCTTAGGCTATTTCAGCTTATGCATTTATTATCTGAGCAGTATTGTAGTTATATATCATTTTAAATATTAGTCATATTATACAGTGAAGACCGAAGATTAAAATGCCAGCACTGCAAAGCTTTTAAATTCTCTCAAATATTTACGGAATAAATTCCATAAAATTCTAAACTAAATTTATTTTCAGGAATGATAAAGATGTAAATGTTAAATCTATTAAATGAATGCAAACTATTCCTCGCATAAATCTGTTTAGGTCTGACTAAATTTATGGGTGCAGAAAGATTAAGAGCATTCGTTCACTCTGAGGCCTCAATTGTTATTTAAATGATTTTATTGTTGCACAAAAGATCAGAACCAATAAAAATGAACAAAGTTAAAAGCCTAGCTTATAAGCCTTTGCTGTTAAACAATTTATTATTTAAATTCAAACTATATCAGACTGTAAGCATATTGGAAGATAGAGGTCGTAGTGCAGGATGTTCAGGAACATATAAATGTATTAATAGTTTGCTTGTTGAACTGTTAAAGTGAAAGTGAAGACTCATGGAGAGTGTATTCGGGTTCATCAACAACATATTTATGCGCCTGGTACTATGTCTCATTATTTCTTCCTTAACTTTTCCTTCCGCACATAGTACGAAGCATCCTCGAAACTTACAATGCTGAATACATAAGTATGTATACACACATGTATATATAACATATGTAATATTGTCGTATGTCGATATAAAACATCACAGAATCTTGTGAACAGAGAAACAATTCTCTTTAGGATGAATATATAGCTCAAAGAAGATCTCAAAAGATCGGGGGATTTGTGTCTTGTTTACAAAGTGATAATATGCAAAATATGTGACCAATTAAGAATTACAAGTCGCCAAGGCATTTATTTTAAAGCCAAGTGAAAGGCAACGCCCACGATAAGTTCGACAATTAAGTGTAAAAATAAATCCGATTTTCGAAACTGAAGTTCAAGCGAAGTGCAATCCTAAAGATGTCCAAGGAAAGAAATGAGAAATGAGCCGAAACGGGGGGAACAACAAATGTTGCGGTTGATATTTTTAGCAGCATGTGTGTGTGTGGCAATAAGAGAGTGTTTGGCGAGTGTGTGCCTGAGTTTCAGAAGGTCTACACTTGCATAGCTCACATTAATATTGAGATATATATATGTGTATGTGGGTGTGCCTGCATGTGTGTGTGTGTGTGTGTGAGCATGTGCGAGCGTATGTTTTAAATTGGTTTCGCTTGCACAGATGTTGCAATATGCAAACAAGCGGAACAGCAGTCGCCAAGCAGCCACAAGAAACAAGGTGCCAAGCATTCTGGCAGTTGAGATACAGATGCGGGAGCCGCAGGGAGAGAGATGCACAGGGTATGAGAGAGAAAGCGAATCTCAACTAGCAAGGTGGCATTCAGTCGTCAGATTGTACTATATAGTATGTACTCACTGTTTTACGATTTCCTCGGGCTATCATAAGAAAAACAAAGAGTTGAAACGGCTGATAAAACATTTCTTGCTGCGTAAATATGAAAATAATAAACAAAAGTCCACAATAATTCTATATGTAGTATATATAAATGAAAATATTTGAATTCAAATTTGTTTTCGGTTGTTGTTGTGCGCTGATTGCGTGCTTGTGGTATTTGTTGTTGTCACTGACCGATAATAATAACTCAAAGCCACATGAAAACATTTATTTCGCCTAGTCTGAGCTTTGCCAGGGCAACCACAGAGCTGTGGCAAAATAATACCACAGAAGTCACCCACACCAACAAGCCGCAATACGATTCTTAAGAAAATATATGTTTGATATGATAAATGCTCAGAAAGGTAGAATAAGAAATATTTAGTTTGTGTGTTTTATCAATCGATGAACCGAAACTTAATATGAACAATTTCTGGTTGGGTCGAAGAACACTTTAACAAAGATATGCTTGTATTTCAATGTTAAAGCTAAGCAGTGCTGTCTGTAAGTCATTTAAGGATGTACTCACAAAAGCGAATTGATAAGTCAAATGCTTTCAAGAGAGATGAGGAGAAAGAGATAGTAAAAAAGAGAGTTAGAGAGAGAGGCCGAGAGTAACCGAGACAGAAAGAAAGAAGAGAGAGAGAGAGGAAGAAGGAGTGAGAGAGAGAGAGAGAGAGAGAGAGTAAGACAGAAAGAGAGAGAGAGAGAGAGAGCGAACAAAGATAGGGTAGGTAGTTTTAGTAGGTATTTCCAGCCTCATTAATATAATTTCAGTAAAATACTCTTACATATATGTATTACAATAACTACTTAATCCTGAACTTGCTCACAGAGAACCCGTGTTCCATAAGCTGATACATTTCTTAGGATAATTGGCGGGTTAATTAAACGCTTCTAGGTAAAGAGACAACATCCTTTAGGCTTAGAATTCCGAGAAAAAAGGTTTCTATTATATATAATATGGGGCCAATCATCAAGAATGCGGATTACAGTGAACACCTCATTAGTACTGCAAAAACTACATCGTCCTTGATTACTGTTTATTTGTATGAATGGGAGAGTCTTGTGTGGCTTATTATTAACTAATGTTGGGTATGACTAATTTAGCTTGCTATTGTATAGAAAGTCAATAATTGTATGATGACGTTGTCTATACCATTTTCATTATTCATTATTCCTTCTTTTATTGTACTTTCATGTCTTTTGTACAAATGGGTTGTAATTAAGGGTTCACATTATTTTGATTTATCGTATCGAATAATGCTATATATATGCAGCGTGTGCTACTATAAAGTTGTTTGTAAGAGAAGAGTGTAGTAAACACTATGTAAAGCTGTAAAGTAGAACTGTAGAATAGTAGAGACGCCATACAGTCTGAACACAGTCGTCTCTATACTGTTCGACTCTGCACTCTACCGAAAAACTCTTTAGTCCCAGTAGGGCCTGGGGATTGCACATACTTTTAATAGCGGATGGCACATCCAAGCAGTTGACTTCATTTCTTATACAAATGGCAGGAAATTTGATAGATTCTTGAAACGCTATTTATTCAGATCGTGGAATTCTGCGAAGTTGATTTTCATACTTTAAGCGAACCTCTTACATGTTAAAGACTAGAAAAACTCTCATATTTTTGGAAAACTTATTAATCTCAATTCTCGCACTAGAGAACACAAAAATAAGCAATCTTGCTGAACTTCTGACTTTCTGTCGTGTTTCTGCTTCGTACTTAATTACCAATATAATCCCTTAGACGAGTGCAATCGACATGACAGAGCCTTGAAAGTTTTCTTCTCCCTTTGCCAATTTCCTTCAACAAAATAAGCTGACTTTCGATTGCCTCCTGCAGCCTGCAGCTGACAGTGAAGCCAAGATCCAGTAGCCAAGACGAGGCATCAGCTCGAAGCGTGCTAATAGAGCCACGACTCCACAGGGCCCTGTGGAGGGGGAAGTATCTGTAAGGTTGCTGGTTACTGCTGACACTGGCAGTGATTGTGAACAACTGGCAGCAGAGCTTAGCGACAGTTACAAGTGCCCACGCATACCCACACATACACACACACACACACACACACACACACACACACACACACACACACACACACACACACACACACATACACCAAGGCACATACAAAAGTTTTGCTCTCTGCACTTGGCAACACTTTGAAAGCGAGCGCCGTTTAGCAAATTGAAATGTGTGTGTGGCAATGGGAAAATCATTGATGGGAAAGGGGGAAGACGGGTTCGAGAGGGGAGCTGCAGCGAGGGCGACTGAGTCTCCATTGGCAACCAAATGACGCAAGTCTAATTGAAAAGCTGGATAGTTCAGTTGAAGTTCTTCGCTTCTTGCAACACGCTAATTGCTAATGGCCTTCAGTGTAGTCTTGCTATTGTTGAAATAACTATGGAATTGTTGTTGCTTTTCGAAATTTAATGTTCGTAATCAGGCCAACAACAATACGAGTCAAAATAATTTCAAATAGCCCTCGCGAATGTAACAAGTTCAGGCCAAATAAGTCAGCATAAATTAAATCCATAATCAGTGCACATTTCCGTGTTACCTGCTACACCTGTAATTTTTCTGTCATTTTTCTGTAGTTTTTTCTGACTATTGCTGTATTGTTGCCGTTGTTTTTTTGTGTAGAGTTCAGCGAAATGCATTAAGCCCAACGGAGCGCATAAAAACGTATCAAAATCACTCAAATGTTAAATGAAAACTTTTCAAACCCACATCAGTGGTTTAATATAAAAAGTTCCGTTGTGGTTTACAACGGCCCAACTCTGCATTGTTGCAATTTCAGTAACAATAATTAAAATAGCTTTTTTCAACATTCATATAAAAGTGCAAGTACGTGAAGTTTTAATTTTAGTTATATTACATATGATTTAATTAAAATCCTTAGCTTCCTCCTTCAAATCCGGCAAGGTTCCGCACTCAAATCTCATGGTAGCAAAGGTTTTGCCGAAGGCTACTAATCTACAATATATGTATGTATATGCTGTATACTCGGTTCCCACTCTCAACTGTTTTAGCCTGATCTTTCAGAGATATGGTGAGTAGTTTGAAATCAGATTTGGTAGCTAGTAGTAGATATAATGGTTCTGCTCATTTGCGTAGGCGGGAGTGGGCGTGGCCAACAATTTTATAGTTCAATCTGTCAAGGAAGTTATAGGTTCCTTCACATTAAATTAGGCGAAATGGCGGATTGCCTGGCAAAAGAAGGAGTCGGGCTACCTCTTGAGATCGAAGGAAATATACAAATTTCATTGCAGTCGCTATATAGCGAACTGGATGAATCCGCTTGGGCTAAAGCTGGTGAAAGGTGGCGAAACACTACCAGCTGCAGAATCGCTAAAATTATGTGCAAGGAGCGAAATCAGAAACTCACTAACTTCCTGCTACATCTTCCAAGGAAATATTGCAGATTAATGATAGGAGTATTAACTGGACATTGCCTATCAGCAGCTCATGCTAAAAAGCTGGGGATATTAACAGAAGACGGCTGCCGGAAATGTAAGGAACCAGGAGTTGTGGAAACCTTGGAACATCTTATATGCAGCTGCCCAGCACTCGCAACACTAAGACATCGATACTTCAACAAACACTGGCTCGCATCACTAGAAGAAGCGGCCGGACACACTCCCAATGCGCTGCTGGCGTTTGCCAAGCGCACACGAATCCTACATAATAAACAAACCTCCTAATGACCTTCAGTATCCGGCGACACTAAGGACCTACACGGTCTATGTGTGACCACCATGTGGTGGTCAACCGGTTCTACCTAACCTAACCTAAATTAGGCGCTCCACTTACGAAGGAATGGGAGATACAGATCTTACTCATTTGCGAGGACAAAAGTGGACGTAGCAAAAATACTTATACCATCTTTATTGGTCCTTATATCAAATAAATAAGCTTTGGGGCTACTAAATGAGGCTACTAGATATAAGGTAATTATCTACTTTTGGAGGCGACAATGTGCGTGCAAAAAAGATACCTGATGCGGGTTTATACAAACATGTCTATCAAATTTGGTTGCTTTAGCTTCTGTGGAGTCGGAAATAATTTCATTTATATTTGCTGAAATTGCACAAACCCAATATACTGTTCCTTTCTTTGAGAACAGGGTATACCAATATTTTGTACCTACAATTCATGAAATTTAAAAAATAAATTTAGTTGAATATCTCATATTACTGTTGAAATATTACTCATTTTCGATATAATATTTAAATTAAATACAGCCAGAAGTACCATCTAGGTACCTCTTCGTACCTGTAAGCCTTTTATATTCAATCAGAACGTATTCTTAATGAGTCTTCCGTATTCAATGTGGTACTCGTTTCACTTTGATTGAGCGCCAAGCACACGTTTTGAATTTTAATAACGAATACTTGTTAATCATTTTTTAATTGCCCAAGCCGACTTCCTCTGTTCTTTGACCGAGCATCCTCTAGCCTCTATCATATATGTATATATACATATGAGTATGTCATGTAAACTTATTGAAGCTTTCAAGATAAAGCTTACTGGATTTGTTTTCTTTCTCGCTTGTGGTCTAAAGAGTGTCCAAAGCTAGAGCCTCCTCCGTTTGTTTAATATGCAAACTGCACATAAATTTAGCATTTTATTTATTTATTTAAGTGAACAAAGCAACAACAAACACTTAATGCTAGATATATGCAAATAAATATCTATAAAATACTCGAATTGCAAAATGTTTTATCATTCGAATCACGTTTTTGCAAATCACGTTCCGATACACAAACAAACGAATATTTATGGTATGAGTGCACTTATTTGTATGTATTTGTGTTCATTTTACTATCACACAGATAGTGTGCTTACGAAAATTTATGGATTTGCAGATTACTATATCCTCTGTCTGTGGCTAGTCTTAAAATTGTTGTTTAATGAAGCGATTTTGCAGTTTGTAAACTATGCTTGAGTAAACTAATTGACTAGAAAAGAGCATACAATTGATGTTGTTATATAATTAAGTACACAGTACTATGTATGTGCAAATAAAACGTGCTTACTTAAACATATTTAAAGCATTTTTAACTTTAAATGAAACTAAAATGTAGAAAAATGCTGGAGTTTACTATAACCTAAGTACCTTGATTGCGTCCCGAAATGTGTAATGTATTACACAAGGTACAACCTTATTTAGAGTTTATTTAATAGTTAATCGGGCTGTTACTCTATCGTGAAAATTTCTATAAGATCGGAGATCAAACACCGCAGATATTCAAGAAACCAATTTTAATAGTTTAGCTGCAGTTGAACTGCTTGAAAGCAAGCAGTTCACTCTTGTTAATTGTATAATTATGGCAAGCGAAACACAATAAACAAATAAACAAATTAACAACTAGAGGCACTGGGAAACGATCTAAAAATAGAAACACCTGTGGATCTGTTTGAATGAGGTGCTCAACAAATAAACAAAGAAAATATCAAAAATGCATAAAACGCAAAATAGTAAACTCAAAATAAATAAAATATACACACGTACATATATAGTACTCTCTACGAGCATAAAAGAACGGCCAAAACAGAAACAATAAAAACGCTTTATTTATTTAGATGGGAAAACACAGCGCTCTTCTGGTAATTGGCCAAAATAAATGAATCGCAAATGCAAGCCAAAACAATAATAAAAGCATTTTATATAAATAAACAATAAGAAGTGCAACAACCACAACAATAGCAACAATTATGACAGCGACAACAATAACACAGCAAACTAATTGTTCAACAATATGTTAGCAACTGAGAATGTGCAATTAAAGTAATACACAATTTATGGCTAGCAACATTTTATAAATGAACATTTTAAACGCATTTAAATAAGGTGAGAAGAAGCTTGCAAGGAATTTCTTTTTGGCCTTAAATCAAATTTTACTTGTGTGACAAATAAAAATATCCCATGCTAGAAGAAAGCTTCCTATTAATTAGTGTATATACCTAATGTGTCATTATTAATTAGTGTATATACCTAATGTGTCACCAAAGTTTCCACAATAGTAAAAATAGTGTAACATTCATTAAATAAACGCATTGAATTCATGTATACATTTCAAAATAGACGCAATTTTGAGTAGATATTCAAAATGCGATTCGAACACACCTAGCACAATATTTTTTGCCTTACACACACAACCAGCAGAAATAAAGCAATAAATAAATAATACAAAAATTGAATAACACAATCATTTATGCCATTTGTTTCACTTTTATTTTCTGCACACAGACACGCATACACTTAGAGAAACGGCTGCATATAAATATTTACCGCACGCACACATATAACACATTTGGCAACAACAGTCAGGGTCATTATCCTAAAGAGGCAACACTGGCTGTTGATGTTGTTGTGTTTTATACTCTGTTTGTAGGTTGCAAAGGTGTATGTCGGTTTTAATTCAATGTCCTGACTGTGCGATCAGTCATCCATCAGTTTGTGTTCCAATCTTTACCCTCCATAAACAAGATTTGTATTTGATAGATTTGTAAGAGAGTATATGACAGTCGGGAGGTGTTGTCTCACTTGTTGTTGCTTTTTGGCACAGCTCGCTCGCTCGCTCGCTCGCTACCCACTCTGTCCCCATTTAGCCGAATTCGCTTGCCATACCACTCCATCGATCGCTGCCCTTGTCCTGCCGGTTTGCCGCATGACAACAACAACAACAACAACAAAAGCAGCAACAAAAACAACATCAACTGCGAATGCTGAAATAAAATGCAACTATGCATGCAAAATGTGCAGGGGGACAATCGAAAACACATTTTGGCAAGTCTGAGTCGAACTGAAAAGTTCGCTACAGCAGCTTTCATCTATTATTCTGGTAGTGTTTGCTGGTATTCAAATACTTTAAATAATGTTTTAAAGATGGCACAGCATATTTATAAAGGAAATTCTTCCAATAAGAGAGAAAATTGGATAGATATAGATATAGATATACATAGATAGATGGATAGATAAATTATAAAATAATATCAAGCCATCAATATCTTATCATCAAGTTATCTTCACGCAGCGTTTATGGGATTAGTAAAACCAATGATTTATAAATTGAAGATTATATATTATGGGCAATAACTGTGAAATTTATGGAAAGTAATGCATAATAAATGTGTTAAGAGCATAACTGCTATAAAACGGTCCAGATTAAAATTTATGATTAAGTTAAGCATATTATTATGCTTGGGTTAGGTTAGGTAGAACCAATTCACCACCGTTTGGTGGTGCATAGTGTTGCCGGATACTGAAATTAGTTCGGAGATTTGTTGATCCGGTAGAGAAAAGTTCTGGAACACATAAAACGATGTTGTCGTGAAAACAAATATGATCTAGAGCGTGTAGCGCATACCTGTGTTGACCATAATCTCAACCAATGGCTATAACGATGAGCCTGCTAAGTAACCCTCTCTCGCACACACACACACACTGAGTTATTCGCTCATAAATAGGCGTCAAAATAAGGTTTTGTATTCAATTGGTGGGGCACTCGGGATCGCCGGTGGTTTGGCTCGTTGGTTAGTAGACTGCTAAAACTGAATGCATATAAAATTAAATTTATGATTGCCAGACAACCAGGGAGAGAAGTATTGCAAGTAGGTGTCCAAGCTGTATCTGCGTGTCTGTTTTGCGGAAAGCAGAACTGGTTGCTCCTCCTGGTTCCTCTCCCTGTGAGCTTGTGGTGGCTTGCCGAACCACTTCTCAGTGTCAGCCGCACACCCACGAGCCTTTCCTACCACCCATTTGCCATGGCTTGTCCTGGGAGCATATAATAAAATATTTAAACGCATTGCATTTCCCTGACATTGCGGTCAGGGGCGGAGGCAGGCACGGGCGCCGTCACAGGCACAGGGGACAGGGGCAGGCATCGAGCATATTATTAATGGCAACGCCTTTGCATTTGCCACTGGCATTGGCCTTCAGATGGCGCTCGAAAGCTGCCAAATGGCCAAAATGAAGGAAGCCAAGGAAATCGCCGTTTGCTTAAATTACTGAACGTTCGGTCTATAAGAATGAATATGATTTGTGTATGGCCCAGAAACTAGTATATGGAGAGTGTTTGTATGCGGTATTCGCTGGCCACTCGCCACTCGCTGTGGACAGCTTTTATAAAGTGTTAACGGTATATGGAAAGTCTGGTCATGACTGTAATATGTACTTGCTTCGTGGGCTGATAATAAATTATAATCACAGTTTCTTATTTTGATTATTTAACAAATGTTCTTAAAGGATCTTTATTAAATTTCTGCCAGAATTAATCTAAAATTGATCATTTATCTTTAATATAAATAAATATATTCCTGATAATATGTACCACATTGAGAGAAAAGATGATAAAGCACTGTTAAAGTAAAACTTAAAAGTTTATTCATGCCTTACGAGTTTATCCTATTTCCGCAGTTTGAAATACAAAGGACCTTTTTCTATAGATTCTTAACAATTGTGAAATTGAGTTACATTTATTTAAGAATTTTGAATGAAACATTTCATCAGTTGTTGTCGGTTAGCTATAAGAAAACTGAATCACTATTGATAAGAGGCTTATCAGGGCAGACGGGGTCTAAAAAAAACTTAACAATTTGTTGAAGAAGTCTGCAGTATTACTAATATGGCCGCTTATCGCCAGCTAAGCGAGCGGCCCCACAGTTTAGGCCATATTAACTTAGTATGAATGCAATTCCCATATTGAATACCATAACACTCACCTGTGCGACTTGTTATCGTTTCAGTAATAATACGACTTTGGTAAGCATCGGAGCGGAAGAAACAAATGTTGCGACGTGTTTAGAGATACAAAACTATTGTAAAGCGAATAGAAGAGGACAGGAAACAGTTGAGATATCTTTAGCCGGGCTATGTATTGCCAGGAGATGGTGCTGCTGGCTTTTCTGGTTTTGCTGTTGGGCGGCCAGCCCCATTTGACCTCCACAACAACAACGACAACCCTAGTGGCGGCCATGACCATTGCCAACCAGGATCTAGAGCGATACTTTCGGTCACCTAATGCCACGCAAGCCTATGCCACCGTAGGGGAGGAGCGCACACCCCCCATGGATATATTCAACTTTGCCTTCCTCAACTGGTCATTCGTGGATAGCGATAACACTTTGTGCGAGGTTGACTTTCCAGAGGAGAAGGCGCGCTACGGGGAGGGCAGGGTGCTCAATGTAACGGGTCGTCTAATCCACATTAGCACTGGTGACGATATTAACGACGACTTTGCCTGCACACCCTATATACGCGGTACTCTGGGCATGCCCCTACCGGAGAAGGGCGTTCCCTGGATAGCGCTGGTGCGACGCGGACGTTGCACATTTGAGGATAAGGTGAAGCATGTGCATCACTACAACGCCGCCGGCGTGATTATCTACAATGACAAGGAGGTCATGCAGCTGGAGAAGATGCAGATCAAGGGCAAGAATCGTAAGTTTGGAGTATAAGGTACAAGCCAGCAAAAGTATTCACTCTGTATCTTTTTAGGCAATATTGCGGCCGTGATAACTTATCAAGCGATTGGCCTGAAGCTGGCTAGTACTGTCGACAGGACCCACAATGTGACCATATCCATCATCGAGGGACGTCGGGGTATGCGAGCCATCACAGGTTTAAATCGGTAAGTGCTTTGAAATGATCGTTTGAGAACGGGGTAGTACGAATATTATGATCGGTGAATCCAGTTTTCAATTTGTGGAAAATATAAATTTGGCTTATTTGCGGCAGTGGGGGCGGGTCGTGGAAAAAATATAATACCGGTAACTAAATTAATTAAGCCCAGCTTCAAAATTATAAGAAATATACATTTTTCTGTGTTCCGGAGTTCCGCAACATTGTGTGACAAAAATCTTTGTGGTGTAATCTTTCAAGGAGATATTCTGAAATCACATATTTATTACCTTGACTTTAAGTCTGTGGAATAGCAATTTTTCTAATATGCGGAGTTGAGGATAGACTTAACATCGTGTAATATTGCAAGTGTTAAATGCAACATGTCGAGTGTTGCAAAAATTACAATCATACGGACAGACAGAATTCTCTTGACATATAACTAATTCAATGCAATTTATTTTCTGTGCGTAAATACATATACTATATACATATGTACATAGAGACGATCTGGTAAAACACCAGCAAAATATTTAGATTAAAATGCATTATGTTGAATTTGATTACTTTCGTTAATCTTAAGTACACAAAAATAGGCACCATGTTTTCCCGCCCGCGGGGGTAGATTAAATCTTTGAGCGCAAAGCCTATTATATATTGTGTAGGCCCTTGAAATTGAGTTTAAACTCAATCGCTTCAATAAAAGTTGTTCACCAATTTCCCAACCGTGGAAAGAACTTTGAAAATGAGTTTGAACCCGATCGGACCAAAATTTGACTTTCTCCTAAACAACTTTGTGACCACCATTTTTAAATAAAAATAAATTCGAAGACGATTGGGAAACAAAAAAAGTTGCATTCAACAGTTTTCCGCGATATTCCACGCTTGTGGGTGGAATTTTCCAAAATCGCGTACAGTCTGCAATTTCATCATAGATTAAACCTGCTGTGAAAATTTCAGCATCCTAGCTCTAACGGTTTGGTCTGTGCGATTATTACCAATCAGTCAGTCAGTCACAAATCGGGACAAACTCTCTTATTTACATATATAGACAATGTTTTAGCAAAAAGAAAGGATCAATGAGAATCCTGTCAACTGGAGACGCCGGGGTTTGAACCCGGGACTTCTCACATGCGAAGCGAGCGCTCTACCACTGAGCTACGTCCCCTTGGATGAAGCCGCGCTCCCGCAACACATGTTGGCCAAAGAGACCCTTACAAATATTGTAGGTGGGATTAAACTTGCAGTTTGTACTTGCAGCTGACCTGGGATTGAAGTTCTGGTTACATAAGTTAACGTCCTGCTAACGTACACACAGACAGCGGGTCAGAATTGAGTTAAGAATGTCAGCACATACTTGAAGTGAGCTGAAAATACATTAATTGGATTTCGAATGTAATAAATTTGTTTATCTAATGGTGGTCCTAGAGCAATTTGGCATTAGAGTTCTTCACATTCAATAAGGATTTTCTACTTTTCAGTAGTCTTTCCAAAAAAGGCCTTAGCTTAAACGAAAATATTTTACGCCGCACCGAAATCATTTAGAACCTCCTTATCGAACAGCCATTTAATAGTTTTCATTTGACTTGATTAGGTACGTGTTCTGACAATGTTTTTTGGTCTAACACTACACCTAATCTCAATAGAATTTAGTTTTTGTTAGGTATATAATAAATACAACCTACACGTATTGTGATAAAAAAAACTCGATTCTAAACTCTCTCTGTTTTCTTGCCCAAACACTCAAGTGTTCTGAGATTTTCTCAAACACCCCGCGGGTCACAAATATTGCCCTAAAAATAATACTACAATGCCACAATGCAAGACAAGAAAGAATAGAACAAGCTATTCGAGGTGCTCCTGCCGCAATGTTATTCTTGCTGAAACTCATGTTTCAACCAATTGTTCTTGTTCATAACCAATTGACTTGAAGTGACCCAAGTATTATTATGCCAAATCCCAAGGCTGTCTTTAAAATTTCTAAAACGTAAAACGTTTTTATCGAATTGCAGGGGAGTGGGGTCAAATCTGAAATAAATCCGCTATACACGAACTTACATTGAAATTCGGTTATATATCATAGTTGCTGAGATCGATGAGTGCGATGAGTCGACAGACGGACGGTGCCAAATCGACACGGCTATTGATCCTGATCAAGAGTATACACACTATATAGGGTTACATACATACATTTGCACAAATTTAAAACCCCCGTCTTACCCATTTTACGGGTACAGGGAATGAAAAGCCTTTAAGAACTTAGAATTGCTGAGTTTGGTTGAAAAGTCGTGGAGACCAAAAAGCTTTTTTCTCTACCGCATAACCCAATAATAAAATAATTTGATTATGTTTGCACTGCCTGCAGCAAATAGTAGAAGGTTCAGTGCCAACAAACAGGCGGACATGGTAAAATCTACTCGGTCATTAATGCGAATACACACAAGTATATACATATTTTAGGGTCACAAAAGGTGTTAAATACACTACATACATACTTTGTGACAAAATTTTAATAGAGCTAATGATATAAATATACTTTTCCCATTGTGATTTAGTGATTCAAAAGAACCTCCACAATCGGTGGGATGTCTGCAAATGTCGAATATTTAAATCTGTCACAATCCTTACTTTAAGTAGTTACCAATATTTTCGGATCTTTATAAAATGTGCAAAAAAGCAAGTTACCCTTACATTCATGGAGACGCCGGGGTTTGAACCCGGGACTTCTCACATGCGAAGCGAGCGCTCTACCACTGAGCTACGTCCCCATGGAGCCTGCAGCTTGCAAATGAATTGATTCATGAAAATGTGTGATTATTACTCCAGAGTTCTTAAATATGTTAACTGAAAATGAAATAATTAGAATTAACCGTTATAAGACATCAGTACTAAAGAAGACACATAAATACAGGAAGACATTGTAACACCAAAATCTATTCATATACAATGTGTGCAAAAATGTTGCTCATATTCGTATGTACATATATGTCAGTTGTATTTGTAAGATGCCTAAAACATATTTCTGTGGTTTCATTATGTCCGCATTTCGAAGGATGAAAAAGAACAGATGAAAACCCGTAGTCCAGTCCAAAAAAAAAAACGGGCAAGTTGACTACCTTGGAGACGCCGGGGTTTGAACCCGGGACTTCTCACATGCGAAGCGAGCGCTCTACCACTGAGCTACGTCCCCATTACGAGGCATTGTGAAAATTGCCTTACAAACGCTTACTATACAATACTTCTTGAAAATAGTGAACAGCACTGCTCGGATAATGGATCACAAATTGTACTGCTTGCGCAAGAGAACATTGGTAAAATATATTCGTACTTGTGACGGTTGTAAACAACCATGTAAATGGAAACTGTGGTAGCAGCTGGCCCACTGAAGTAGTCTACGAAAACGTAAAAAATGCGAATATCAGTGTATTAATTATTCAATTGCGGTAAATTTCTGTAAAAATATGGCAAATGAAAAAAGTAGTATTTTAATACAATTGAGCGACTGGAGACGCCGGGGTTTGAACCCGGGACTTCTCACATGCGAAGCGAGCGCTCTACCACTGAGCTACGTCCCCTTGCGGCCGCCATGGGACAAATGTCGCACTGGAACATCAGCTTGCTAATTTAAAGCAGTGCCACTGTCTTGTCGACGATTATATGCTTATTACTGCTTGCTATGCACAAATACTGCTTTTCATTACTTACAAGTATGCTTTTAAACATAAACAGATTTTATTTACTGTTTTGCAGAACTTCTGTGCTCTTTGTCTCCATATCATTTATTGTACTGATGATAATTTCGCTGGTGTGGCTCATATTCTATTATATACAAAGGTTCCGCTACATGCAAGCAAAGGATCAGCAATCGGTAAGTAGAATGCAGCTAAGATAAACCCTTCCTTTATCAACACTATAGTACGTACATATGTCTCGCATTACAGCGCAATCTTTGCTCCGTCACCAAGAAGGCGATTATGAAAATACCAACCAAAACGGGCAAAATGACAGATGAAAAGGACTTGGACAGCGACTGCTGTGCCATATGCATTGAGTCCTACAAGCCCGCCGATATCATACGAATTCTGCCCTGCAAGTAAGTGATCAATTCAAACAATCTGTGAATGTGCTCTAAGATCTTGTCTCCCTTTACAGGCACGAGTTCCACAAGACCTGCATTGATCCGTGGCTGATCGAGCATCGCACCTGTCCTATGTGTAAACTTGATGTGCTCAAGTTCTATGGCTATGTGGTGGGTGATCAAATCTATCAAACGCCCAGTCCTCAGCACAATGCGCCTGCCGCATTGCCACCCACAGCTGCAGCTGCAGCTGCCGCATTGCCAACTGCAGCTGCTGTCCCACCCACCTCCGCCGAGGTGCCCGTCATTGTTGTGGCGCTGCCGCAGCACAACATGAGTAGTTTTAACGCTAGTGCTATCAATTATCATCAGCGTAGTCCTAGTAGTAGTCAGCAACACCAGCAGCAATTTGGATCAGCAGATCGGGGCCGACGCAACTCGGCACCGGCGACAATGCCCCAAATAATATGCACTGCCAGTCGCCAGGTGACTGATGTTTAAGTTATACTCGTATTCTACGTAACATTACACATAAATTCTACATTCTACGTTGCTGCGTACTTACCATGTAAATATGCGTGCAGACCGGGCACTGCTTGCGACAAGCAGTGCCAAGTAGTGCAAAGCAGTGCACACTGTGTACTTAAAATGCAAATCTGACCAGAAGTTGAAAACAATCGGAAATAAAACTGTCGCGGCGTATCGGGAGGGGGAGTAGTAATTGAAAATTGAAATTTAAAATTCAAAAATTGGCTGCCAGAATTTCGATTTTTATCTAGGTCCTTAAATTGCCGCTCCATAACGCTGTTGCGACCGTTACGCTGTTCAGAAATAAGTCTGTGGACACAGGACTGACGACTTCGCAAGGAAGAAAACCCACGCACATTAAATAAAACCGCAGAGCTCTAAGTTAAATAATTAAGTTCTAAATTTAAGCGTACCAATGTCGATAAAAATGAGAACCGCAAACAGAAATATTTACGAGTACTACAATAACTACTATTACTATAACTAAATATGTACTTATTTATAACTATAACATTTACTACTATATTATAAATCATACAATGCGTAGCCGTGTAGTAGCTGTAACATGTAATGCAAAATATTTCGTAGCAAAATCAGCGCCTGTTTTGCTAGTCAACAATGTGGGGATGGCATCAAAGGACCTGCCCCTTAATACATACATACAAACATACTACACTACATATAAACAAGACACTCATACTACACAATGTTTAAAATAATGTCGAAGGTGCCAAAGTATTTGCTTTAGCTTTAGTTGTTCAAATTAAATAAATACACTGCTAGTTATAATATTTATTTTAATTGTTCTGTTTTTGTTTGTCATTTCCATTTCCATTTCTTTCTAAATTGTCAAGCCATATAAATCAATGATTTCCAATTAGTGGATTAATCAGCATAAAAGCTTCCACCGTGGATAGTCCCATAATTTGACGGTTTTGCAGTTATTTAAATGTATTTCTGGCAAGTTGGCAACTTGGACAAGATTAAACGAAGCTTGAATTGAATTCTTAGAATAGATGTGTTCATGCTTGATCTCTGAAATGGATCACAAACTATTTGAGAGCATATATAAAACTACGAGTATATGTATGTATATTAGTACTTAGAAATGAGTTCCAGGGTTTCTGAAAATTGCTTAATACCTAAGAAAACATATCTGCGATCCAATGCCAAAACAATTGCATTTTATTTTATTTTTATGTACTTTCATTTCAATCTACATATGTATGTATATTTTTGAAATATTCATCTTCAGAAAACCATTTTAAAGCAAGCCGCAAATCAACTGCCCGCTGAACATGAAGCAACTCAATAACTTAGAGCCTTAATTAGTTGTCGATTAAAATTACCAGATATGTACTATAGTCTTTGCTAAACCTTAAACAAAAAGTGGACTCAAGCATATTTAAGAACCTTACAAAACAAAATAAATTGATTGAATTTGAAAATGCTTCGCTTGTTTGCAATGTAGAAACCGCTGAGTTTTAGAGCTTCTCATTCATCAGTAGACTTGCCATGGACCGGCCTCAAAGGTAGCTGGATACCAAGATTGATCAATCTGTTGATCAGTGGATCACTCTATTCGAAAACTCCATTGAGCATCTCTTTTATTGCAGTTTCTGGGCAGTGAGGAGAGCATTCTCGAGTACGATCCGGAACGAGCTGCGGGCAGCTCCAATCACCAAGCAGCAATCAGTCCAGCTCAGGAAACGGTACCGGCCCAAATTCAAACCAGCGCTTTAGCAGATCTCATTCGCAGTCGCGACTTTGTGATCGATTTTCCGCGCGTCTTTGTCCTGAACAGCGGCAGCCTGGTAGGCGCCCGGGACACGCTTTTCCCGGCCCGTCTGCCAGAACGCTCTCAGAGCTCCCTATCATTGAGACAAGCGCGCGATTGGATGAGCCAGATGAGCAACAAACTGGAGGAGCAGCAGGGACTGAGGCGCCTGCGCAAGGATGAAATGCAGCAGGTATGTGGTTAAGACTGGAACCCAGCTCAACATGACCCTAACTGGATTTTGCCCTGACCTTGTAGCAACTACTAAGCGCTAGGGAATCTTCGCGACAACGTCGCTCACGCTCCGCAGATGGACGCTATGCCACCGGTTGTTTTGGTCGCCAGAGAGCATCTCTGGTACCGGGACCGGTACCTGGGCAAGGACAGGCAGCCCAATCTGAGCTCCCCCAAGTGCGCCGCACCAGCTCCACTCATACTCTGCAGCAGCTTACGGACGCCTCATATGCCCAGTCGCGTCAGAGACAATGGGAAACCTTCGACTTTGCCCGTACTCGGCGCCGCTTTATGAGACGGGATACCGATGAGATATCCTTGCAATCGATGCCTAGGCGATCTGCAGCTTATCCTGTTGGAATAACTCAACCACCAGGTCAGCCATATTCCAATCCTCAACGGGAGCGCGGGGACAGCGATGGGGGCGAGTATATCACCATTCAGATTAATGGAGAGGGCGTGGATTTCAATGAGTAAAGTGATATGAGTCCTACTATATATATATAGACATGTATTAACCTCGTGTATTTGCTTTTTCTTGATTTGTAAAATGTATCTGTACAGTAGGAGTATATTAAATATATATATATTGTTGATATGTATTTATGTATTATATATAAATGATATAACTACAAAAGCGATTGTATGTTAAACCAGAATAAAAAGACCAATCCAAACCGACATTCAACGAAAATTGGATTACAATGCTATTAGAGTTGAACCGACTATAAGAGTCAACTTGGATAGAAGCACTAACTATTGTATATTCAATAGTTAGTGATATAAGTTATACCTGATTTCCCGCAGTTCATAAAGTTCCTTCATAATAAAATTAATCACATAATTGAATATGTATTTTCATTTGTTTAAAATGAGAATGTGATGCTGATAATTTGCCCAACCAATTATTATGTAACTTTTCTATCCAAAGGTTACCTTGTTCTCAACATTTTCCCCTTTTATGCTTTTCTCCTTTAGGCCAAGCTGTGGTCTTAATGATTCACTCACCGAACAATATAAGATATGAGCAACTCATGGCAATGCCCTCAAACCTCTGCTCTTCTCCCTACTCTACATATCAAACTTGGGCTGAATTCCATTAGGGATTTGCGCGTGCCTTACTGACAACATGGTCCCAGGCGCAGAGTTCGATACCCAGCTCGAGCCCAGCGATGCCCGTCGAGTGATATGTTTTTCATGTGGTTGTTGCTGGCAGAAGCAGCAGACATTGAGGCAGCAGCGAAACACAACAAATGCGAAATGCTGGGTCCAGACGGTTCGACAGCTCAAGGGAGATCCCGAGAGCCGGGCAAAGCGAAAAACAAGAAAAATAGAGCAAAAGTTATGAGGAAGCCACGGTTGAAGTTTGCCGCTCATAACTGCGCTGCCGCAACGGCAGTCGGTACCAAAGGCAGCTAATAAGAATTCATCATGTACGAGTAGGCACAGGCAGATCGGGATTCAGTTCAGTGGTAGGGAAACTGGACTGAGACTGAGACTGGGTTAGGGATAGGGACAGGGATAGGGACAGGGACAGGGACAGGGACTGGGATCGAGGGTCGCCTGCACGCGCCGTAATTGCAACGCAACAGGAGGGCCGCGAACCCTTCGTTCGAATCTGGATCTGACTCTGACTCTGGCTCTGTCCCTGGCTCTAGATGTGGACCAGGGGCCGCTGGGCTGCTGGGCCGCCTCTCGGTAGGCAGCGGCCTGGCTCATGTTTATAAACTTAAAGTCTGTAATCACATTAGGCATGTAGCCAGAGAGCACAGCTCGACTCCAGTTGGACCGACTTTGGCCGGCTGGACGGTTGGGCCAACTGCTGCAGCTTTATCACCTGACGGTCCACAGCCTCAACCTCAGCCTCAGCTCAGTCTCCTCTGTCCGCTTATCCCACGATCTCGATCGATGACAGCACGTACAATATTTTCGATTGCAGCCTCGTCGTCGACCTCATCGTCGTCTTTGGGGCCCTGATGGGGCGTGTCCGCGGTGGGCGTTGCAGGGCACATTCAAGATAAAATGATTATATTGTAGGAAGTGCAGGCCGCCGCCGCTTGAAGCTGCCTTACGACTCAGGGGTAATAAAGCAAGGAAAATAACAAATCTACATACAACTCAACTGGGACGTGTTGAGTTCTATTGAGGCGCATAAATATATCATTGCTCAAATTGGACAGCTCTCCAGCTGTGGACAGTAGTTTAAATTGCCACCATACGGATACTCGATGGATAGAGTAATAATTAAATAACTTAAGTGCCTGATTAGCTGCCATTCTAATGTGATCCAGCCGTGTACTATTTAGATAGAGTTTCACATAAGGTAAATGATTATACGCGTTTCCACCATTTCCTGTAACAGTCAACAAAAAGTAAAAAGGTTGTTCACGACTTTTGTATACTCTGCTTCCACTTTATTTTCTTTTGCCTGGTGACTATAGAGATAAGGGTACGAGAGATATAGATATTGCTCATTTGTGAGCAAATTATGTTTTAAAAAATGTTTTAAAAGAGTATATTGTGTTTTTGCAATCACCACCACATATATCAATTATAATGGACTGGAAACAGAGTATTCTGCAGTTGCGAACACTTAATGGATTTTTATCAAATCAGTTAAAACCTATCAATTTTTCAAACGTGGGAATACCATGCGTACCGATTTTGGTTGCCAATCAGTCAGTCAGCACGAACTCTTTAATACATATAGTATATATTGTAGAAGTCATAAATACAGAGACAGTTTTCATTAAACCGTACATTACAAGTAAGAATGTTGCAGTCGGCCGCACCTGACTGCAGAATACTATGTTCCCAGTCCTATATAATTTGGTTATTTGTGGGATCGGAAAAGACGCGAAGAAACAGTAGTCTGTATGTCAAATACCCAAAAAAAATTGATGCAGATTTGTCCAGTGGGTCAACATTAGTCTGTATGCCAAATTTGGTGACTCTGGCTATTAAACTGTAGGAGATATACTCCTGTAAAAAACGCGTTTTGGGGATACCATGTACCGATTAGTGGGGGAGGGGGTGGGGGTGTCAACAAATTTTTGGTGACTATAGCTTTAAAAATGTGGAAGATACAGAAACATAGTATACAAATAGTATTAGAATAGCCAAAAAATGATCGTAAATAATGTTAATATTTTTTTGTGGCTGATGGAGTTTATCAATCTGTGCACTGACCGGTTCATTTGTAAATTGTGTTCTTACCCCTGTATTCACAGTGCTACCCAAACCTTAAAAGTGCTGCCCAATTTGTACATATTTAAGGCGCCCTCTATTGCATGCCTGCTTACCTATTTTGGTTGCCTATTTTCGCCGCTAGAGGCGTGCTAGACCAACCCTGCTTATGATTAGTACTCGTTCTTTTAAGATTGCATACAATAATTGTGTGTCTTGCATAGGAGTACTTAACAGATTTTAAATGAACTATATGGACTGAACTGGGGAATATAATTAATTTCCATGTCAAATTGACTTCATCTTTAAAATGGGCAATATTTAAAATACATTTTTGAAATTGCAATATTCGTTTAAGTTGTTTATATTTAATGAAAAAATATCTAAAATTGTATAAGTCTATATGTTTTAATTAGTCATTACTTCTATCAATATCAATTGGTAGCAGACTATTATTGAGCATATTGACTATTCCAACCGATCTAGCCTATATGATTTGAAGATGACTCTGATAGCTATGCAACCCCAAAGACTGTGTGGCTTGAACTGGAACCCATAAATAATTGAACACACGACAAAAACAATGCACCGTGCCAATGTGGCAATGTGGCAAGTAGGAGGCATTGACGGCGAGGCGCGACAAATCGCACGATCGGCAGCTGTGCGTACCAAACGCAGACTCCGACTCAGAGTACGAGTCCGACTCCGACTACGACTCCAACTCAGACTCGGGCTTAGATCCTGCTTCGGGGCTACAATGGGATTGCCAACGCCGTCGCTAATCTGCTGTAAATGGACAACATGCAGCAATCATTGCAGCTATTGACGAACGTCCATATGCTCGAAGGATCAGCGATCCTGCCAGTGCCAATCGGAACTAATTGTGCCAACAATAAAAGTATACTCAGTGCCAGGTCGTAAGTTGTACTGCATAGTTTTAAGGCCCATGCGATGTGTGAAGTTAAATCCAATCAATAAGGCTGTGGGTTCGATAGATAGAGTGAGGGAGAAAGAAAGAAAATTTTCATTTTAGTGTCATTTTCGAGAGATTTTCGTCATTTATTTAATTTATTGTAATTTACTTTAAAGTCTTTGGCTTTAGAATGTTTTTGTGCAAATAGCAAACACCCAAAAAAAATATATATATATATAACCGACGCACGCGTGACAGGATGATCGCCAAAGAACCAACCAAAGGACAGCGCAAAATGGCGATTCGATGCGCCGGCTTGTCATGTTTGCCGAACCCTGAATGCGACTTGGGTGTGTTCCTGTCACCATTGTCAACGTCGATGCTGTCTCCGTCTCTGCCAATGACTTGACCATGCTGTCCTGCTCGCACCTTCCGAGCATAACCTATGCATGTGGGTTTGGCTCGTACTATTTGGACACACTTTACGACTAGAAAGGAATTTCGGAATCTCTTTACTCTGCTGCCACACTACGGATTCGGTTGCTCTCCAAACATTTTTGATCATTGAGCGTTTGATCGTTTGAATATTTGATCAAGGATTACTTGATCATGGATTATTTTATCATGGATCACTTGATTAAAGATCGTACCACAGTTGTAGATAATCAGATTACAATTAATTGAATAGGTGGAATAAATCTAATAATTACTAACAGTTTTTAAGGGTTATTACAAATTACTCACAAAATATTTCACGCATTGATATTCGATTTCATGAAAATACAAATATTTACAAGTCGGTGAATTTTTGAATAGATATAATTTTTTTCGACAAAATAGCTTTTTATTTTTCAACATAGTCATCTGTTTGTTCGATACATTTAGCCATTGTCTTGTTATTTTTGTATTCCTTCCAAATAATTGGTTTTCTCAAGGCCCTTAAAATAGGAGTTTGTATCAGTGATAACCTCTTTATTCGACCCAAATCTCTTACCGCCCAGCCATTTGATGGGGTTCGGAAACAGGAAACTGTTACAGGGGGCTAAATCAGGAGATAATACGGATACTGTAGCATTTAGTAGCCCAATTTATGGCATTCTTCAATGGTGACTACACATGTGTGTACTCGTAATTTTGATCAGCACAGTGAGCTAAGATCACAAAGGCTTTTCCTTCTTAATTTTAGTTTATATACTAAAGACTAAAAAATCAACAATAACTAAGCGTTGTAGTTGAAATAAATTTGACAAAATTTAGTCAATTTATAAACAGCTGCCATATGTGCAATTTGGATTAACAGACGAGTGCAAGAGTTTAATAGTCTACTCGGCAATCCATTATAAACCTGTTCTTTCAAGGCAAATATATAAATTGCATAAAATTATAATTAAGATTTTTCAACTTCTCACAAAGATAGCACCCCTAGTGAATACGAAAATAAACTAATGTATTATATAAGCATTTCTATTGACTTTTGTTCAATGTCAAGAACGTAAAACGACAGTCGCAACTTTTTATGTTAAAACTCATTTGTCAACAATTTTACTCGTACTTATTAACTTTTGCTGAACTATTCAACATGCCTGCTCTTAACGCAGGTTCATGTTACTAATTAAAAGCTGACATCGTAAAATCAGCTCTTTGACAACCTCCTCCCGCCTACATCCCATGGGTTTTCAGAGATATGAACTCGCCCACGCTCAGCACATCCCACACATAAAGCACAACTTATAGCGAAGCTCTCAATATCCTTGTTCCTTTCATTAAGCCAGATATGTAAAGGAATGTGGGAGTCCAAAAGCAACAAACATATATCATCAATTAGGGCTGATGACGTCTTTGGTCGGACCACCACCCTCCAGCTCGAAGGGTCTGGTGCAGCTTTTCCTCCTGTATGTAGGAGTCATGCGCTGTAATTTTCTGTTTCCTGGGCTGCTGCACAAAGCCCGAAATGCAATTCAATTGGCATTTCGAGTTGAATGCGTTTTCAATTTTGTTCCTTGGCAACTTGCTTTTCACTTTTCACATTTCTGTTACCAAATTTTTTGCTTGTTTGTGGTTACCACAAAAATCGATAAGGACTCGAGCTTAAAGCGGCTTGAATTCATTTAAGCTATAGGCCTTCGTACAGAAACATTGTATGTGGAGCATTTGTGGAACTAGCTCTTAATCGTAATGGCTATCATCGCCGCTAATCCGACATCTGCATAGTTTACAGTCGCACGAGCCGTGGACAGACAACTCAACGCCCCATTTTGCATGGGTAGCTGCTGCCTGTGTTCGCCTTGGGGCAAGTGCATCGGATCAACAGAAACCGAAAGACTTCATCGGGCTCATGAATGTGGACGTGGATGTGGAGTACGAGTAGGTTGGCGGATATGGATAGCTTGATATCTTTGGCTTTGGCCTGGCTCGTTGTTGTAAGTGATTCATAGGCCAGTTGGACTCCTAGGGCCATGTCTTGATGCCGTTGTTGATGCTGTTGTTGTCGGTTGATGTCGATCATGTCGATTGCTTGCTGATATGAATATTAAAATGGGCGAGTATTGGGCTGATTTGTCGGCTCAACTACAAAGCAAAGTCTAACGGCAATTCACTGAAACTTTCAGCTGCTTGCCCTAAAGATCAGTGACTGATCCACGATCACTGCGATTGCAACTGCGATCTTGATCTTGCAAATGGCTCATTTCAGCTATCCGAGTGCCTGAATATTTGTCTGTCAGTCTTTCTGTAATTTGATTCAAGTTTATGTGCATTAAATGCGAGTTAATGGCACTGATCATGATCATTGTTTCCTAGTTGGCTATTCAATGATGATGTAATTTGAATGTTTAAATTCAAATCTTATATAAGCAGAATGGAGTACTAGAATTAAATCTGCCATTTTAGTAAAATACTCTCTTTCTTAATCCCATTTGAGATGCTATTTTAATAAGGAAGTTAGTCAATACGATTAGTAACAGTTTTTATGGTAAGATGAGCTCTTTCGGATGTTGCGATTTGAAGCTGATTACAGAGATAATTTGACAATGAGGGAAAAGCGACTACGGGTCGAGCAGATGAACTTGTTAATAGATCGAGACAAACTAATGCGCCATGACCAAGAGAGATTCGCTGCGCCCAAGGAGGCGACAGGATGGCAGGATACTTAGTCGATGGGGGTGCTGAGCGCACAATTTGCTATTCCAAAGGATTTCGGTGCCTAGATGCCCAGATCTAAGATTGCGTACTGTCTAAGCTGCAAATCCAATAAAGCCAATAAATATTGCCAAAACTGTAGCGTGCTCAGCGCTTTGTGAGTGCGAGGATCACAGGATCAGAGCTGGAAGCAGGTTGCTGCCAATAACAAAAAAAGGTGCAAGAAATTGTGTCAGTGCGGCAGCAAATCCTTCCTCCTTTTTGGCTCTGGCACAACATGACATGACTTTTGGGCCACGTAGGCGTTTACTCGTCTTAGCAGCGGCTTCAGAGTGTAATCCAAATTGAATCGGCTCATGTGGGTCGACCTCAAAGCCAAAGTCGAAGTCGAAGTCGAAATCGGATCAGTGTCGCCTCTTACTTGGCTGCAGTCTTGATGAGTTCATCTCAGGAACCTGCCCTTCATATCTTTCTGTTTCGAGACACTCTTGAACTTGAACGTTTTTAAATTTTGTTACCTTTGTCGACTCAGCCAGCTCCTGGCTGCTGACTACCGACTGCCGACTACTAAGTCCTTGCTCCTGCCTGCTGAGTACCTGTGTGCGTGTGCCCAAGCCCGATGCGATGTAACAGGAACAAGTGCACAAGGATAATCCGCTGCACGCGCAACTCACGAGGGCGTCCTTTTCTTCTCACTCGCTTGGCCAAATAAATAAATAAATTGTAATCTCCTTTGGTGTTTGATTTGAATCAAAATGCAGCAACGCCCATTTTGCCCTTTGGCCAAAATCTCAAAATCTCAAAATCTCGATTCCCCGATACTTGGCCCAAACTAACCCAGTCAGTTGAACTCAGACTTAAGCTTGGCCTGCGGCTCAGCCAACTCAACGTTTGACAACATGCCGTTTTCTGATCTGGTTGATCTATATAATCGGATATTGATTTCAACAGAATTCCACACACACACAACTCTCGGGTCTTGAAATTGTTGTTGCACCAATAGCTTTAAAATTTGTCCAAAAAAATATTTTGGTTGATTTTTGATTTTGTGACAATTTATGGATTAACTTTTTGTGATCAGCTTATCTATTTAGTTATTGTGAATAATTGGTTCAAAAATTCTGAATAGCTGCAGCTTAAGCTGAGGATAACATTTTATATTTGTTTTTTGAACACTTAATGTTGGCGAGTTATTAAAAAATGAAATAAATATAGTCTATTGTCTACTTTATTTTATAAAGTTATTTGATTCGCATATCTATTTCTTGTGAACACAATTTTATTTTAATGATGTACTTAATACTGAAAAACGTCAGTCAATTATCGCCAAGTTAGATATCAACTTTTATCAAGTAAATAATATAAAATTAATTAAGTCTAATAATGAAATTATTGTATTTTTGTTTATACCCTAGCAGAGGTTATTATTATTTAGTCTCGAAATGTGTAATGAACTTCTTTCTTCATTTTGCTGCAGGCAGTACATACATATGTCTGCATCGGCCGGATCGGACCACTGTAACATATAGCTGCCATAGGAATGATCGGTCGAAAACTATGATTTTGTATGAAAAACTTTTTTGCTTAAATGGGAACACTATGTCATATAGATCGGGAAAGTGAATATTTGTTTGAACAACTTCTTGTATTATATCCAAGTTAAGTGAGAGTGTTACACTTCAAATATTTTTCATAATTTTACCATAATCGGACCACATAGGAACAATCAGACGATAATTGAGTTTTGTACATTGCTGTGAGGGTATATAGATTGGCCACTCCGAAGATAGCCGTTCCTTTTAGTTTTACCATATTTTTGGTGACATTTAAATATAATATTTTCTGTTCAATAATAATATTCAAGAAAATTGCTTAAAAAGGTCGGTAGCTTTCTACAACTTTAATCGATTGAAAAATTAATTCTGACAATAATAAAAATTCTAACTAAGTACATTTTATTTATTGAATTTTCAATTTAGCTTATTATTTATATTATAATATTCAAGAAATGCCACTTTAATTACTTTATTAAAGCGAATTGTTATATAAATAATAAATCTAATAAATGTGTTATTGTTAATTGTTATAAAAATAAGATATCTAATTATTTAATTTTAAAGTACAGCTCCAAAGCTGAAACAACTTGAATTAATTGTCAAGTTGAGTCTTCAATTAATAAATAAATTTGATTAAGTAAATCTCATTAGGTATGTCTCATCAATGTCGCAATGGCTTCCGTGTCACTTTTTGGCATAGCTTAAAAGTCAGATGGCAATCCATAATGGCTGCCAAAATGCAACCCCTGTGGAACCTAGGTCATAAGGACTACAACTACAAGGACATGGACAACTTTTGGGCTGTAAGGCTCGGTCACACCAAGCGTTTATAAGTGCCCAAAGCAAACATCCACCGAGCAGATCAAAATAAGCGTAAAAATAATCCATCTTCGCACTAAGCAAGCTGCAATCCCCCTGACACATGGGCCAGGGGGCAGACGATCTCCGCAAGGACTCCCTAAGCAATGCCAGCTTCCATTGCAGAGACAGCTGCAGTGAGTTTAGCAGCAGCAAAAAAGAAGTGTCAAAAATGTTTCATTTTGGATATGTTGAAAAATAATGCCAAACTACCGAAATGGAACAGAAAGGAACAGAAATGCAGTTCCGTCCCTCTCTGTGGACCTTTTTGCAGCCACGATTTCTGCACGCTTCACGCCAATTTTCGCGCCTATCAACGTCGACATCGGCATTGACTATATCCATAACCCAGCCATGCCCCGATATATTGTTGAATGGTGGTGGTGGTGGTGGTTGGGATGAGGATGGTGATGGTGATGGTGGTCCTGTCCTGCTTCCTGGTTTCTAGCCCTGTCAATGCGTATGCTTTTCCAGATTTGAGTTGGCAATTGGCTGTCGCTGCCCTTGACTGCATCCTTTTGCCTCCCGCTTCCCTCGCTGCCCTCTGCTTTCCCCTGTTTCCTCGATGGGAATCGCTTTCAGTGCCGCGCAATATAATTCATTCAAATGATTGGGTTGTTTGTATAGACTTCTATGCGAATGCCGTGGAAACTCGTTTTTCCTTTCGTTCACAGAGTTTTTTTTGTGGCTCTAATGGTTACTAATTTTTCTCATACGAAATTCTTTTGAATTGGCGAAATTCCATGGCGAGGGAGGCATCGCGAGTAGGGAGAGAGCGATAAAGTGCAAATGATGTGAGCCATTTTTAATAAAATTTAAGAGTTCATTTATCTGTGCAGATTCGCATGTAAGCATGAAATTCAATGGGCGCACTTATAAGAGAATTCAATATAATTATTTTGTCCTGACCGCATAATAAGATACCCAATATACTACTATCAAGCGATCTTGAGACCATATAAACTCATATATATATATGAATACACTTCAAAATTTACTATTTTAAGTAACGCTGAATTCGCAGTCAACTTTCCTAAGTCAAATTCATGAAATGGTGTACAAAACCTTTTCAGTCCCGATACAGAAAATGTTAAGATAAGCAAAGCATAGGAATACACTGAAAGAAAAAATACTTGGCTTGACAATAAAATCTATAAATTTACTATTTTCAACATAGAAATAAATAGTAACTACAATTTAAGTTGAGCAATCTGAAAATCTTTAGATATTGATTGAAGAGAATATATATTAATTTTACTGTTTTAATTTTTTCTGCTTGTACTTAGTTTTAAACGCAGCAATACTTGAAAAATGTTTTCAGAAATTATTAATAAACAATTTAATATTAAATTCAATACACATGCAATTATATATTCCTATTTTATAACTGAGTTTTTTTTCTTTTCATTTTATAACTAGTTTTTATGTAAATTATATAGACATTTAATTCAATATTTTAACTAATATTTTTTTGCATTTGATAATAATGTATCAATTATATGGCGAAGTCAGAAAGCGTATTCCGTAAGAAATTTGCCACCATAAGTCGTTGATGACAGTAGTGCAGTGAGATGAGATGCAGTACTTTCGCTGGCTAACGACATATGAGTATTTAAGTGCTCAACAAGCAAAATGTGGGTACTTTTCAATGAGTACCCCCATACAAAATTTTTCGTTGTATGAGATGCGCCTTCTGTATGACTTTATATTCTTTGGTTTAGGTTAATAAGCCGATTATAAAGTGCGATAATGAGCATTATAAGCTATTTCAATTGTCTTTAATAATCTGAAATCATCTTTATAATAATTTAATTACATATTTACGTTTGCTAAAAATTAAATTAAATGGAAAAAAAGAATGATGTTATATGTACATCAAAAAATTTAAATCACATTCTCGGAGTCTGTGATATTTTATGTGAAAATGTGTGGCCAATTCTAAACAAATATATATCAATCTAACTGAAAGATGTTATTGTTCTTAACTTATTCCATATCAAAATTGTTAAGTACTTGTTAAATGATGTGATATCTCCTGTTTGTTTTCGTGGTTAGTTTTTTTAATCGCAATTTTGTGACTTTTAGGGATTTTTTTGGAGTCCCTCTATGTCTTCGGTTTAATTTGAAGCTTTCTTAATTCCAGATTTCTTGTGACCGCTGGCTAAAATACGACTGCTTAGCGCATCCAATTGGACGGCAGCTTTTAAAAGGCTTTGGCTGGAATGGAAGAAATTACAAACAATTGACATAATAACAAACGGCCGCCGCGCCGTGTGTTCCAATCAAAATCCGAAAGAAAAGTCGGGCCGAGGCGACTCTGTACTTAGTATTCAGTTTTCAGTTTTCAGTGCTCTCTGGTACAATACTCACAATTACAATGTCAGTTGGTGAGGCGGCGAAAGATCAAAGCGCAGCATAAAGCTGAGCGAGCAGCGAGAGAAAAGAAAAATCACACAAATTTAACTGGCAAACGAACAATAACAATAACAATAACAATAAAAATAAAAATAATAAAATATAAGCCAAAGAAAAAATAGTGTACAGCAAATGGCAAAAGCAAAGACCAAACGGCAACAGCAACCAACGACTTTCCCAAGCAATATGCAAATATATCATAGCGGCTAGTTACCCTGATGGATGGTACAGCCAAATGGGCCATGAGTCATAGTCGGAGCCGAGTTATCGACGTGGAGCAGGTACGACACCAAAGTTACGGTTTGATCACAAGTTGAGCGTAAAATATGCTAAAGATCAGCGAGTGTCAGTGTCTGTGTATGTGTGTGTGTGTGTGTGTGTGTGCTTCCAAATAAGCGTAAAATGATCAAAGAATCTTCGCGCGCTATGCCACTCCACAGAGCAGTTACCAGTCACTCAGTCTGCAGTCTACAAGTCTGCATCATTCTTCGGTATTCTCTGTCAGTGTCCTCTCATGCTACTCCATCTCCAACTTCAACTCCAACTCCATTTTCAGGGAGATCGCATATTGCACGGCTAGCTACGTGTGCGCATTTTGCAAAATAACATTCAATTTGTGCAACCTGATCAAGCAATTTCATCAACCGATCGCGTCCATCGATCTACCCAAAACAGCCTTTAATAAATAATCATGGAATGAGCTCTGTTGCAATAAAAGAATAACGTAATCACATTTCCCAAAAATGCCGAGCTAGCCCTTCATCTCTGGCAGATTTAACGCTCGCTTAAGCTCACCGATCACCGCTCACCGATCACCGCTCACCGATCACCGCTCAACGATCACCGATCACAGATCGCAGAATGCAGCTCAAAGCAGTTTGCCGACGCGTCGGTTGTGCCACCATCAGCGATGAAATTACATGTTGCCACTTTGATGATTTCTGCAATTGGCCACAACAACAACTACAAATATATATGTATGTATATATGTAGCTATATACCTGAGCTGTTGATGCAGACAAGTTGGCTGCCGCTTTCTAGCCAAGTGCCAGTCGAATTGGCCAGGCCGGCACCGGAATCACCGCACAGCTGCAACATTATAGACTCGTTCTGTGGCTCTGGGTTCGTTTGCCGGCTTATGGGCTTCTTATTGAATTATAATGTTATTTGGTTGCAACCTCCAGCTTCTACTACGTCATCTTTGCGACTGGCCAGACTAACTGGTACCAGAGATCGCCTCGGGTGGACTCTCCAAGGTGATCGTTAAGGCCTGTTTGTGCGGCGGTATAAAGACATTGCAAAGCCAAAATTATGATAACTAACTCAACTCGTTATAAATAGCAAACTCAATTGTGGCATGCGCCTTTAAAATTACTATGCCGTTATTTAAAACTACATTTTACAATGTAACCTCCTTAGAAACTTTGTAACAAGTTTTTCTTCATCACCTTTTTCAGCTTTAGCGCGTTTTGTTCGGATCTAAGGATAATATTCTTCTGAACGTACAGCAATCAGAACGATCGATTGCCACGATATCTCCGAAAGCTTGACCTTAATATTGTTGCAGAGGGCTACTTAGAAAGTCTCCCAAAGTCAAACAATTGGTCGCTATTCAACTATTTAAAGGACAGTTCTGAGGTATTTTTGTCCGTAAATGAATATGCCGAGCCTGAGTTTGCAGTCCGAGTAACAATCGATCTTCTAGCAGCCAAGTTACAAAGACACTTTCATAATAATTAAAATTGTCCATATATCGGCCTTATAGTTGCTGTATTTGGCGTGTCCTCGACATGATCGGGCTAAGTCAAGAATTGTCTTGAGAGCAATGTTTTCGAGCTCGATGGATCACCCCATTATCTTGGGATACCAATCACTGGGGTGCATCCTTGTAAGCTCTGCAAGGATATTGTCGAAGTGTAGCTGAATCCTATAAGTCAAGCTCATGGCTGATACTTAACGGCATTTCCTTAGCCTTGCCACCTGTTGCAAAAACCTCTTCCCACTTCCTGCCCCTGTCACGTTAGGGGCACTATCGCTGGTGGCATTATTAAAAAGCTCACATGGGTAACTCAAACACAAGGCTTATCAAATTTTCAACGCGAATCGATCAAAATTCATGCGTAAATCGCCTTTGAGCGTTTTTGCTGACTGCGGAGGAAGAGCCGTAGGAAGGGGCACCCCAAAAGAGAAAAGTAATGAAAGATGGTGTGAACTGAACGTTGTTGTCTCGCTTGCACGCCGACATCTCCTTCACACTACGGCAACGCCAATTGTAACGCTCTAAATTTGCGTTACGTAACGGAATTTAAAGCGTTCCTTATCAGATTGGTTTTGATGTTTTATCAACGCTCGCTGCACACCCAAAACACATGACCGAATATCTTTTATCTTTCATCTCTCATCTCACTCGCACCTCACTTCCTTGGCAATTGTCGTTGTTGTTGTTGTTGTTTGTTGTTTGGTTGCGCTATTTAATAAACGTAAATAATTTTTAATGAATATATGATAAATTTATATATAATTTTTTTTTTCATTTTTGGCGTGTGGTTCAAATGAGCGAATGAGTACGTGAAAAATTGGCGGAAAATTTCATCAGCATCATCAACACTTGTAAATTGTCTGTGGCTGTCATATTGGCCGTACATATTTATTTAGCAGGGATCGGCTTCCAGATCGGTGGCAATTAACGGTTGCAGTTTAGATTGGCCACATTCAATTTGGGTGCGGATTAAAAAACTGGTGCTAACTGGGCTGCTACCTATGTATTATCGCTGTAGTAATCAGAAATGGATGGGGTGTTAGATATAATAATATATTTTGAGACTATAGAGAACTTGCTTTATATGAAGACTATAAAGGAGCTTCAAAAAAGCCGCACTTTAAGTATTATGAGGTATTATTAGGCTAAATAAGGCATCTACTAACCTAACTGCTGGATAAAGATCTAAGCACGGAATTTTTGATTTTTCTAGCAAAATACTATTTATGCCAGACTTGCAACTGAGAAGTTCTCATCAAAGAAGTATAATCTATAAAGGGGAAATTCTTAAAAAAGGACTGTAACTTCACAGACTATTGAGAGTATTAGTGAGCTGGCTAATATCATAGCTTACTATGAATATAACAGCTCAAATGAGTTATGTTCGAATGGTGTCAATTCACATAGTTTGGTGTTTATAGACAGTAAAAAAGAAAGGCATATTTGCATTAATAGACTTGCTAAGTCCGGCTTATCCTGTGACAGCTTAACTTTCTTCTCAGCTTACGTTTAGGCTAAAAGTATGAGATATCTGCTATGCCTAATTATGCATACTATTTACATACATAACTTAAGGTTTCCTACAATATTTGTGATATCAAAATAACCTGGTATTTTAAGCCAAATGGTTCCCACATTGAGATTCTATTTCAACCCGACCACAATTCGCATTATGAACGCCTCCGAACATAAAACAGATCATTGGCTCGTTCATCACAGCGAATGATGATCATCAATCAAAACTTGGCAATAGTAGACAAAGCGGCTACATATTGCCGCCAGCTACCGGACAGTGTGCGGCATTCAGTTCGGGCCACACAGGAAGTTGGCCAAGAAATTCGCATGCTACCGGCTCGGATGGCAGTCAATCCAGCTCAGCTATCAAAAACGCATAAATCACGAGCGCTCAAAAGTCGGGAGGGCCTTTCAACAGTTTTGTTCAAAGAGCCGCAAAAGGAAGATGCTCAGTTGTAGTCAGGTCCTCGACTTGCCACACAAATTAAATTTGTATAAAAATATCCAAGTTGGTGGCCCAGGATAAGAGACGACGATGACGACGAGGAGACAAACGAAGCCGCAGGGCTACTGTATGGACGGATGCAATGACAAAGTGGCACTCCATAAGAGAGAGAGAGAGAGAGAGAGAGAGACCCGGAGGAAGAAGATCCTGCAAGCAGTGAGACCCAAGCAAGTAACACAGCGAGCCGAGCAGGCGATCCATTATGATTGTCACAGTTGACACACATTATCACCCTTGTAGAGAGGGCCGAAACCTGCGAACCTGTCGTCGTCTACATCCAGGCAGGACCTGTCTCGCTAGGCAGCCAGGCAGTCAGGACCCAAGCGATATGAGCTAATTGATGTTTTCATTTAGATACACGCACTCGTAGCATCCGAAGACGAAAATGTATTCATTCTAGGTGGTAAGTGCGACGCCCGCTGTGCACACATAATTGAGGGTCCTGGAGAGTAGAGCTACCTAAACCATCCAAGAAAGTCGTAACTAGTACAAGCCCAGGCTCTACCCTGACCTAGCTAGACAAAATCTGAGCTGCATACTCCCTCCCGCATTTTGTCAATGGCTTTGTCCACTCCCGTTTGGACCGGGGTCGGCTCGGGGCTCTCATCTTTGGACAGGCCCACTAGGCGGCATCTTGAAAGACTCCCGCACTGACGTTGGTGGTCGTCCTGGCTCGTTGGCTGCTCATATTTTGCGCATCTCCTTTTGTCAATTGCTCTATTTTGTTACTAACCGTCATCTGTGCTGCCTTAAACAATCAACGATTTTGTAAATTATTTTCGTATTATCGAGTCGCAGTTCGTGTTCCCAACAATCGACGTTTGTCTCTAATTGTTTAATTGTCAGCTCATGAGTCGGCTTGTTGTTCCTGGACAGCGCCCTCATCTAGCCAGGGAATGGGAATGGGAACACACACGCATAGGACAGCCATAGTCCTGGCTGGATCGTCACTAGCTGCTCTATTGTTATCCTGTCAGTTTAGGGGACAATTTCTGTACGATTTTGAAGGATTAGCTCATAGGGCTTGAACATGTTGTGGCTCCTTGGACATGGCTAGATTCCTGTGTGGTCCTTTGACATTTTTGAGATATTTGCAAGGTCCTTAGTTAAATTGGGTATGAACGTATTGTACTACTCATGAGTACTCATGAGTACTTACTGTGTATACGACAATCATTTCTTTAACAAGATAATAGACCTAAGTACATTAAGAAAATGGAAGTTATATTTTGATGTTTCGTCGAACAAATCCAACAAATGCATTTGAAAATGTACATTTTTTTATACATTAAATACGATGCTACAAACTGAATTTGTATATTTCAATCTATATATTCAGATATTCTGTATAGTGTTACCTAATAGTTAAATAATAATACCCCCCATCTTTACCCATTTTATGGGTACAGGGATTAAAAATTCTAGAAGTTGCCCAACATTTCTTAATATTTTCTTAAATATTTCAGGATTTATCAAGCCTGTTCCCATTTTTGAGTACTATTTATTTGACTGTGTTCTCCTTTTGAATTGAAATAGCATTCGATTTTACATTTTGAAGTTGGCTTTTGAAAGTTTTCCTGCTACTGACTCAAGGCCATTTCTCTTCAAACCAAACTTTCAATCAGTTTTGGATTTTAGAACAACTCACACTTTCAATTCAGAATAATTTGATTGCTATATATGTAATCGGTATATGTATGTATATTTATATAAAGTTATTATAAGTAGGATAAGTAGAGATGTGAAGAACAACCTGAATAGTCAATTTTGAACAATCAGGAATGTGCTGACATAAAGTACTTTATAATAATTTGCAATCAAAGAGCTACATACTATACATATGATAGATATTAAACTTTGTATTAAGAGTCTCATACTATTTAAATTTTAGCCATTAACAGAGATAGATTTTACTAAAGATGTACATTAGTAAATGTTGCGGTAATTGCAAAATGAATGTAAACAACTTCATTAATAAGTGATAAATACTTATTGAGGCGTTACACAACTTGAACTATTAAATCTACCTAAATTAGTCGGATTTCTTGGCAGACAAACTGGTTCTTAAATATTTACCGCATTCTGGAAAATAGTGTCATTTATAATGCAATTTACAATACTTCACTCATTGTATTGGTTGGGCCGGAAACATGTCAAGATCAGACACATTCTATAAGCCTCTCAAAGATTCTTAATCCCATATCGAAACAAATTAAGATTTCAGTGTAATATTTTTATTTATTTTGATTTCAGTATCGTCGCACTTATTCTAATAATTACTTAACTACTACAAATCGTACAATAACATTACAACTTATTTTAAACAGTCTTCAGCTCTTAACCAATTCAGTATTGGGGTTAAGTTAACCAAACCCAATTAGGGGGAGCAAATAGAACAAAAAACAGGCACAGATAAGAATAGAACCAGCTACATAGTAGGTACAGATAAAGTGAAACTAACTTAAAACTGGGAACTGGAGCAAGTGCGGGTCAGCGGGGGCTTAGAAGCCAAAGTACGGATAGGCCGGAGCAGCCGACACCATGGAGCTCTTCTGTTCTGCAGCGACCGTCTGGTGGTAGCCGCCCATGTGATTGCTACTGGTGCTGGGGAAGAAGGAGCCAGCAAAGTTGTAGCTGTCCCAGGACGAAGGATGATGCGAGCCGGATGCGGCAGCGGAGGCGAACTGTGACCGCAGCTGCTCAGCGGAGCTGGCGGCGGCTGTGGGCATGGAGTAGGCAGCGGCCGAGGCGCTGGCAGAGGTCGAGTAACCAACGCTGGAGGTGCCCATGCCATAGGCGGAGTTCATGAAGTTGCCACTGGCGACTGCCTGTGTCTGGGCGTGGCTCTGGGAGTGGGTCTGGCTCTGGGTCTGCACGGGACTGTGGGCAGCCGAGCTGCTGCCACTGCTGGAGGCGGGCGACATGGAGGCCACAGAGCCGCCATAGCCAGCATGTGTCTCATAGGCTGCACCACTCGCTGGCCACGACTGAGCGCTGTAGAGGCCCATACCCATGTTGGACGCGGCGACGCCACTGGCGCCATATGAGGTGGCTGTGGAGGAGCTGCCGAAGCTGGGCACCTGCTGCGTGTTGAGCTGCTTGCGGAGGCGTGCACGGCGATTGGAGAACCACACCTGGACGCGCGCCTCGGTCAAGCCCGTGCTCTGGGCCAGCTCCTCCCGCGTGTAGACATCCGGGTACTGGGTGCGAGCAAAGATGCGCTCCAGAGCATCAATCTGATCGTTGGAGAAGGTGGTGCGTGAGCGGCGCTGCTTGCGCTTCAGCTGCACACTGGGCTCAGTGTCGTCCTCGCTCTCATCCTCGCTGCCGGCTGAGATAGCGCCGCCGCCCAGAATGCCATCGATGCTGTGGGAGCCAGTGCCGTTGCCCGAGCCGGAACCGGAGCCCGAGGTGGCTCGCAGCAGACGCGAAATGGAACTGACTGAGGGCGCGTTCTGCTTGTCACAGATGCCACCCTCGATGAGCTTGGCGCGTATTTCCCAGCTGAAGATGCCCGGCTGCGACTGCTTCAGCTCCTCGATTCTGGCCTCAATGTCCGGGGTGGCAACGCGCGGCTTGCTGCCGCCAATGACGCCCGGGCGTATGGAGCCCGTCTCCTGGAAGCGGTTCAGTATCTTGGAGACGCAGCCATGCGAGACGCGCAACTGGCGGGAGATGATGCACGGACGGACTCCTGCGGCGGCCATTTCCACAATCTGGCGGCGTATGTGATTGGGCAGAGGACGACCATTGATGAAGACGCCGCCAAGTTGATTGACGCGTCCCTGTCCTGGAAGATAACAAAGAAGGAAAAGAAGTGATTAGCTCAAGTGATCTGCAAAATAAGTTCCTTAGGGATTTCTAGCAATACGATCCTTGCGAATTTCTAATAACTTTTGTTCTACAAATCTTTCTGTGTGTGGCCAGAATGTACTTCGAGTGATCTTCAAGTGAGCTACAATTAACTTTCTTCTGCGCTCGATTGAGCGGCATTAAGTAATCCAATTATGCAGCAGTGGGCAGTTGAGTGTACTGCATTGTCCTGGCAGGATCAGTGCGAGGATCAGTTCGCACGATCTATTGTTTTGGGCCATTTGTCTGGCAACAGAACAAAGCGCAAATTGGCAATTTGCGTGGGCCAAATTCGGTTCGATAAGAAAAACAGTGCTGACCAGCAAGAAGTGTGCAGTAGGCATGGAAAATGCCGATCACTGTGCAGCTGTGAGCCCAGGCAATCAAATCAAACTAATAATCCATAAGCCAGACTGAGAGACAGCGGCACAGAGGTACGGGGGGACAGACGGAGAGACGGATCGACGGATCGACGGACAGACTACCAGACGCCCAGCTGTGCCAGCTAATATCGCAGTACGTAGTGAGTATAAAAGGCCGGCCCCAAAGACTGGGGCGCTGACGTTGCTGCTACGTGATACACAAGACCCCGAACAGCAGACGCTGAGCCAAGATCAAAGCAGCAGAGCCGCCGACAAGACTGAAGAGTGGAAGACTGAAGACTGTAGTCTGCAGACTGAAGGCTGAAAACTGCAGACTGGGACCCCGAGACGAGCGCGCCAAAAAGTCTGCAAAGTCTCTGCCCGGCCGCTGCCTCTGGAATGTTGTTGTGGCTGCAAGTTGCGATCACAATCAATAAGTCAAAAAGCTGATCATGATTGCTGGCCAAGCTGACCAAGCTGGCCAAGCTGGCAAGCGGGTAATGATCTCTCGTTTGGAAGCAGCGAGCCGGGGAAAGCGCTGCCCCGTCTGAGTATCATGATCGGGCACTTTTTCTACGATACTTGTGCTGTGTCTGGACGTTTTGTAGTCGTAATTGTGGTAATTGGTAATAGAGCGACGATGATCGTTGTCGAACCTTACCTTGAAAGGGATATCCAGCGAAATAGGGTGTCATATTGAGTGCGGATACGGCCATATGTCTGCTGTTTGTTTTGATGTTGATATAATCCGTTTGCTTTGTGTATTTTTGGTTTATTTTGGCACAGTCACAACACACACACACACATGCACATGCACTGCACAAGTTTCTAATTCTATTTTTGATATTTGTATTTAGTCAATGTTGTATCTCTGAGTTTGCTTTTCTTGTAATTTTGTTGTTGTTTGTCTAACGCTCATGCGCAACGCTGCTGCTGCTTGATGCTGCTCGTTTGCTTGACAGCTTGAAACTGATTTTGAAACGGTCAGCAGCCAAGACTAAAACGAATTTGTGAGATTCTCAGACGACGACGGCGGCGGCGGCGGCAGCAGCGCTGCATGCAGAACACCAACAAACAGAAACAAGTTTTCTTTTTCGGTCAAAGAACACAAACAACAAACAGCAAAACCCACGCTGCGAGGGTGGCGGGTGTGAGTGAGCTGGCAATAGCCACACAGCGAGAGCGCATCGAGCGATCGCCGCTGCAGCGTGTGCGAACAGTGCGGCACTCATTGTTCCAGCTCCAGCGCTCTCTGCTCTGCTCTCTTTACCGCACGCTCTCTGTCTTTCACGCAGCTGCGCCAAAGAGAACCAATGAGTTTCCTTAGCATGGCTGCAATTTGAACGTAGCGCCGCCCCATTTGATCCCAGGCCACAGAGCTGACTTCTAAGTGGATCTGTTAATGCCCAGGGACTCCATTATCATTATTTATATTTATTACTCGTACTATTTGCGCTTGATTTGAAGTTATGCGAATCTAGCCTTTGATATATTTTTAAGGCATTACCAGGCAGCTATTTAATAGTTGTTGTTGTCGGTCTTTTGGTAATGTTTTATGTTTCCTGTTTGGATCGTATGTCATAGGAATTTTAAATGGTTGTTAGGATCAAGGCTTTGGATGCATTATATGAGTTTCTTTCGAAAAGTTGAATACGCAGATAGATCATGAAGAGAATGCAAATTTTTCAGATGCTTTTTATAACCATGTCTTGTTTTTGCGTTCATATAGGATCAGCTTTTTACAATAGTCATATTCTTATTCATAAATATTATAAGAACAATAATAACTGGGAACACTTTAATAAGAAACCATCAAAACTATCAATTTATCAAGTACACAAACCAAACTCGCCATTTTGTCACATTTTAGGTTAGCAGATTTAGGTAACTTCGCATTTCCAGCAATATGATTCTTAAATTTAAGCATCGAATTGTGTAAAGTCGCAAATACAATAGTTTTCCAGCAGAAAATGCTTCATAAAACAAGAAATATTTGCGTAGCAAAAAACAGAGCACATTGTCATTGAAACAAAACAATTACAACAAGGCAAATCCTTTCGTGTTTTTTTCCTGGTTTCGTTTCTACTTTCCCAGCCGGAATGCAAAAACATTATGCAGTGGCAGAGAATGCTAAGGTTTCCAAGGAAACATCCAGGGATATCTGTGCATGTTTCACAGAGCAGCCAGCACCCCCAATGTCAACAACCAAGTTCCATGAGGACTATTTGCCTCCGGCCTTGGCCAGACTCTGGCGTGGGCACTTAGTCGGAATGGTTCGCACTCCCTGCATTCCCTGCATTCCGTTACCCTGAGCCAAGAACGCCTCTGCAATGCCATCAGCTAAATGGAGCAAGGCTTGCTGGCACTCAGACATCAGCTCCGCGCAGGATCTGGACTCTGACCTTTGCCATTAGCAGATATCAGGCGAATATGGCCAATGTTTGAGATGGTAAGTGCAATGGGACGAAGGTAATCACAGAGTGTGGATTTATTGATATGGAAGTAATCTACGTGTCTCGTTTGAATATTTTAAGGGAATTATTAAAAAAATAACTTTTTTATGGATTCAAACTGATGGATTTTAACACTTTTTTGCGAAGTTGGTATAAACTACATGTATTAACACATGAAATGCACTGCTTTAAATAATTAAGACGAAATAAAAATACATTCATATGCAACCAAGTGTTATTATAGATTAATTTAGAATTTATCGTTATATAACTATTATATGCTACTTATTCAAGATAAGCTCTAAATTTCTTTAAAGTAGGCTAACATAGTCTTATTACTTATTTTAAGCATTCAAGTTCTTGAGTCATGACTAAATTGGAATGATTGTTGAAGAATTTTTTGTGCCTTAAGCTTAAATGCTCTTGGTTTTAGATTAAGAACAAATTAAAACTAGTAACTACAGAATGAAATTGTCTCAAAATAATAAGTGACCTTTTCAAAATAACCTGTAATGTTCTTCAAAATCTCCAAATTATCTTATTTTCTGGAATTTCAGGATTAGAATAAATTAAAATAAGAATTATGTAAAATATGTAAGAAAAGAAAAAATTAGATATTTCTAACTGGCTCGGATATTTGACAACATTTACCCACGAAAGGGTACATAAGCCTTGATTATTTTCAGGATATAATCTACTTTTAATTAAAGATAAAATAAATAATCATTTATTATTAATAACTTACTGAAAACTTGAGTTATTTGTTTCTTGATAACATCACCGATTGCTTATTATTTCCGTAACTACATATTGCTAACTGTATACGACAACTATTAACCAATTTCATATCTTCAATTGAATTTTCTATATTTCAGATATGTTCTTTAAGATTAATCAGACAGAAGAGAGTCTGTAAATTTTCGATACTCCATTGTGCCATTAGAATTTAGATCCTTCTAATTTTCTATTAACTGTCTGATATATCTAATGTATGTATTCTACACAACTCTTGATAATCTTATGATCTGCAACTGTTGCACATCTCTAACACTCATAAGTCAATTTCTTAATATTCTAATTTGAGTATTCTACTATTTCGCATACATTTCTTTATTGCTGATAAGTTAAACAATCTTTATGATAATAATTAGAAAATTTTGCATTATAGCCAATTTACTATATCTAGCCTTAACTAATTATCTGAATCCTAACTCAAGCTGTTTCCCCATTGAACAAACTTGGGACTTGGGCTCTCATTTAATTAAGTACTGAATGCCAAATAACTACACAACAATTGACTAAGTTGTTGCTCCGTTAATTAGGTGAAGCCCACAAGGCACCCAAAATGAATATTCATGAGAAAAAGATGGCCACAAATGAGTGGGAAATGGCTGGAGTATGTAATACGAATGCTATCTGTGGATGTACATAAGCGCTGGATGGGAAGCTGGCTGAAAGATTTTCGCACGAGCAAAAAGTATACTTCATTTCCTAGTGCATGACTTTTGGTTAATTTGAGACTCGGCCTCTTGCCGGGGCGGTCGAAATCAAAGAACTTTGTCCATGTTGCGCATACGCCGCGTGTGCGCGCATGGAAATTATGCGGCCGCTGCGTTGTCGGTGTCCAAAAGCGCAGTCACCAAGGGCAACTTGAGACAACAACAACCATTAGTTGTTGTTGTCGTAGCTGTTATTGCTGTTATTGCTGCTGCGGCCACTGTGCGAGTCAGGCAATTGTCAAGTTGCTTTTGCGTACGTGTTCGCCAGTCACATGTATCTGTGAGATACATTTGCGTGGGTGTCGATGTCTGTGTGCAGTCCATGTGTCTGTGTGCCATTTGGCAATAATTGCGCTGCTATTGTTCAGCCGGCCGCCACGCTGTGTGTGTGGCTTCGCTGCGGGGCAATCGCTCAAAACTTATGACAACCCAAACTGCTACTGTTCGTATCTGTATCTGCGGCATTGACGTATCTGTATCTGCAACTGTAGATGTACATATATCTGGCGTATCTATATCTGTACCTCTATTGAACTTTCGAATGGCAAGTGTGCGGTCGCTCTTTTGTCTGGCGTTTCAAGTCTGCGGCCTTTGTCGGCTCCCGCTTATTAATATTTACGCTTTCATTGCATCGCTCCCCCCTGCGTCTATCAATATGAATGTGCCTCATGTGCTCGCTTTTCAATTCACATTATTTGTCGAAATAAATAAATATCTATGGTTTCGGGCTCGAACTTGTTACATATTTTTAGAACGTTTTACTTCTGTCGTTTTTTTTATTTTACCGACATTGGCATTTTTTGTGGGAATTTTGTAATGTTCCTTGTGCCACACGGAGCCTCAGAAGGGGGAAGAAATATTTGCCTAGCTGTCAGTTGGCGAGTCTAGTTCGAGTTGGAAATTCATTTGCAGGCGAGGCATGCGACCAAAAAGGAAGTGACTTGAGTGATGGTTGGAAAGAAGCTCTGGAATTTAATTTTCATTACTTTTTCAACGAAACAGTTTGGGGGCAAACTTTAAAGTGGAACATTTGTGATAGAAGCAACTGGGCCGCGAGGAGCTGGATAAAATTGATAAAGTATTTCGAGTACTTTCGCATACGAAATGTGAGTATCTCAGGACCTCTTTTGAATATGCCTTGAAGATTCAGTATGGATGCCAACAGTTACACGGGAAGCGAATATTAAGCAATTAGAATCATAAGCGATTACACACTTCCAAGTAAAATGCATTGATACTAATATAAAATACCTACTCTTCAAACCACACACTTTTTCCAAAATTCAGACGCTTGATATTTATTTCCCGCAATTTTAAGCACCAAAAGTAATGATTTTCCGTACTTTTTGCATAAGAATGTAAATATCTCAGGACCCAAATGAAGAATGCCTTTGAAATTTAGTATGTAAGACAACAGCTACAAGTGCAGCGAATATTGAGCAATTAGAATCACAGGCGATTACATACTTACAAATAAAAGGCATTGAGAATAATATTAATTACCTACACTTACAGCCACATACTTTTCCCCAAAACTCACATGTTAGTTAAGACGATCGGTATATAAAATGCATCATTAAAAAAGAATTTCCCGCAAATGCAACACTAATGATTCTTAAAATGTTCCCAATAAACTCCTCTGAAAAATTACCACTAACGCCCATATGTCAGCTTAAACGAAAGCCCCTTGGCCGGAACCCGACCCAGCAACAGCTGTTGGGGCAAAACAGACTGTGCAACAAGAAAACTAAATTAAAACTCAACCGCAACTGTTTACACAGCAAATGTTACCACAAAAGGGCGGCACGTTAAAGCCGCGACCCGATATGAAATCCCGGAGAGAGAAAGATGATTAATTGGGGCGGCTACTTGCCAGAGGATCCAGGTCCAGACCGCTGCCGGACAGTTGTTGGTCAGCTGCCGAGCGAGATGAGGTGAGAAGAGTAATATGTACAAATATATCACTCCTTCCAAACGGTTAAAGGTGTATTAATAACGTGTGATCCGACTGACGCCCATAAAGCTGGAAGGCGGAATGTGGCCAGTTGGCCACGGAAACAGAAATTAACTAATGGCAGATCAGTTCAGCCAAGTGCCAGGCTGGCCAATCCAGAGTGTGTGTGGTTGTGTGCTGGTTGTGCTGGTTGTGCGGGCGGGCACGCGCATCCAACCCACATGACGCGGCAAAGGATCATGTGAAAAGGATAACGTAGCGTTTGACTTTGTGGCGCAGTCGATCGTCCACAACAAACTGAAACTGCAACGGGGCGAGACCAGAGCGAAACAAAGGATGCCATTATGTGCATGATCTGTGGTTTTTTTTCTCCTGTTCTCGTTCTTGCTCTTCTTTTTGTATCTTGACTGCGGCGCTTTGTCGGCAAGTCGACAAAGTCGAGGCCAGGAGGACACACACGCCGCTGCCACCGCCGGCGGCGTTGAAGTGTGAATTCTAACAGCCCGCAAGATCATCGTAAATAAAACATTTGAAGCGAACTGAGCATCCACTCGCTGAAATGTGGCGGATTCTTTGAAAAAGATGATCATTCTCGTAATTGCCCACGGCATTGAACGTAGCGCCTTCGTTTAACGCATTCCTGCTAATTCTGGCCATGATAGCTATCGCTGATCCTTGATTAGCACTCCACGCACACATTGATAGCTGATAGCCGGGGCGTGGCAAATCCTTTGAGCCTGCGGCCTTTCAGTCGACCAATATGCGCCAATTGCTTCGAGCTGTTGTTGGTTTACCCTCGACGGTTTCTCCGCGTGGCGTCAAGCCATAAAATTCGTTTAGCACCTGCCACTGCCGAGGCAAGGTGTGATGTCAATGATTATAATTATAACGCCTGCACCTAGTATTACCTAATGAAAGGGTTGCCGACAGCAGACCTAATCAATCGGCTTCAGATTGATTGTTGAAATCGTTCTAATAGAGGTACCTTTTGGCTACTACGCTACGGCAAGGGAGTGTGAACTAAAATTGTATGGAGAGGACATGATTTTTGTTAGTAAACTGAAGTCAAGCTTTTTCTTGCAAAATAAAACACACTTTATCCTAATATCATCCTGTAATATTATCAACTTTCCACCTTTGGAAATGTACAAGTAGTTTATCTTTATAAATCTTTCAAAATCATCAAAGAAATATGTCTTTAGATATTTTGTTAATATTATAATGAGTAATTACATTATTTTATTCGTAAGTCGTGCTATAGTAATTCAGACGATAGCGATTGTGATAGTATAAGGATTGTATTTTATAACTTACAGAAGAAGAATAATGCAGTTGAAAGTTCCTGGATGTCAAGACTCTGTTTCCAGTGTATTGATTCTGTGGCGGACGATGAAGAGATAAAAAAAATAGGGGTTACATCCTTCAACAATAGTTAAGATATAAAAGTTTGTGACCACAATGGTTGAAATAAATACTAGGTTCTTCTGACTTTTGGAGCAGGAGTTGGTCTAATCATATTTAATCTCATCTACACTGGTAACTAAAGCAAGAATCAGTAAAATCCAATCGATGTACACAGATAAATATATTATAGCCCATTTATCTATTAATTTTTTTTGTTAATTGAACGATAAATATATACAATGAATAAGGCCTTAATAGAGACAACTGACATAAAACAAATACTAGAATCCTGCTCCGCCTTAACCAACATTAAACAAGTAAGAACGTTGCAGTCAAACGCACCCGGCAGCAGAATACTCTGTTCCCAGTCCTGTATAATTTGGTTGGGCGATCTTGACACTTAATAAATTGAGGATATACATCAACATGGTTTGGTTGCCCTAGCTTCAAGGGTGTGGAAAAAAATTGCGTTCATACGGACAGACGGACATTTCGCAAACCCAATATACTTCTTTATCCCTTCGGGAACAGAGTATAAAATTAATTTTTCAATCAAGACAATCCTACAAGTATACTTGCTAACCCTAATAAATAATGTGAAAGTTTAAAATGTCTATAAAAATCTCAGATATACCACGATATTTAAGTAAATAAAGCATGTAAATACTATTTAAAAATTTAAATAAACACTTTTTGGGATTAATAACCCTGGCAGCCATTGCTGATACACACTTATTATAAAGTTTTAAGTATATGATACGATTTTAAATAAATATATAAATATTTAAACTCTGTTCCTAAAAATGGGAAAAATAGTTATATTGGGTTTGTAAAACATCCGGCCTGTCCGACCGTATAAAGGCTATTGTTTTTGACACCCTTTACTTTACTAAAGCTTCGTCTGATAAATTGTTAAAATCTGTTTCCACAACTTTGATATAAGATCCTTCGATGCCTTCCAATCTTTCAATTGGACTCGAAATAACTTATCACCTTCCACGAATTATCAAAATTTGTCAGAAAACAGACTGGAAACAGAGTATTTAGCAGTCTGATTTCTGTCTGAAATTCCGACTGCATCTTTCTTACTTGTCTTCTTTTTAGGCATGGATGTATTTATTTAAGATAGTATCATTCATATACATATGTAAGTACGTTGAAGATCTTTGAATCATTTTGATAACATGCTCAATTATGCATGCCAACATAAATTCCACACATCTCACATATTTTACGCATTTATCACATTTTGATTACAACTAATTTGACATTGAAATATTAGCATGTTCAGGCATTAAAACGGTATCCAGAAAGAGAGAGAGAGAGATGAAAACCGGGCTCACCACATAGGAAAATTCAATCCCATAGGGCACTCTCCGGCGACAAACCCATAAACCAAATAATCACGAAACGCAATCAATCCTTTAATGCTGATGATGCAAGGCAGTTCTCTCACTGAGAATACCGAATCCAGATACAGATACAGATACAAATACATAAATAATAAATATAAATACGCGCAGGCGAGGCAGCTTGGTTAGCACCAAAGCATTTTCCTTTACATCTCTGGCTTCGACTGTATCTCTGTCGCTTTCCCGTTTGATTTATTTTCCATAGTAAATGGATTTTCGTAATGCATTTTAGTTCTGCATTGAGAGGTAGTCAGCCACTGCCACTGCCAGTGCCACTGCCCCGCCGCCGCCACCGCAACCGTTCCCGAAATTATCGCAAGAAAGTGCCATGTGAAAATGGGAAAATAAATAATTATCGAAAGGTTATACGGCTGCCATTTGGAGTCGAGCTTCGTGCCTGGGTTCTTCTTCTAATTAAAGACGCATTTCAGTCTTCAGTTTTTCTTTATTTTCAATAATTCAGCCCCCCAAATCGATTGGCCACAATTTCCATTTTTGTTGGTTTTTCCGAGCCCCTCTTTCGGTTGCCATTGAAGTGGCAATTGGCCAGCGTGATTTTCAATTATGCCCAGTGGATTCTACGGCGGCACATGTCAAAGTCGTGTAGACCCGTCTTGGACCTCGGCCATCAATTGATTCCATATTTCAGTTATAATTGTGGCATCAAGCCAAGTTGCCGTTAGGCTTAGGGCCTAAAAGACTCGTGCCGCCAACTTTTCCAAAACAAATTACAGTTGATATTTTTCTTTTTATCTTTTTGGTGGATCATTTTTGTTTCTTCTTCAATCGAGAGTCGACTGTGAAAAATTAAGCTACATGTTATCTTTAGTCGATTTGATTTGATTTCGATTTGTTGCGGCATTTTTGCATTTAATTGATGTTGTTTTCCCAGAATCAGTGATAGCTATTAAATACATTACAGCAAATCTCTTTGAACTTGCCGCTGGCCAAATTAAACAATCAATCCATAACTATATAAAACTAGTTAATTTCTTTTTGAGAAATCCTAAGGTATTTTATTATTTATAATCTTTTTTTCGATTTTATGTAAGTCTATATAAAGATCTCGCCCTGTCTGACTAATAACGTAATAACTAGACTGCTTAAATTTTCACTGTAGTTTTCCTTTATGACGGCAGTTTCACCCACATATGTGGCTTACTGCAAAATTGTTGTATGAAACAAAAAGCTTACCATCCATAACGGTTTCATAGTGGTTCTCAAAAGTTTTTAAAAAACATCGTTCTGAACATATTTCACCGATATTCGATAATCCAAGCCGCCAATGGAAAATGGAGGCCTTTTTTTTGGCGAAAGTCAAATTTTTATCCGATCTACACGCGTTTTTTTTGGAAATGCACTGCTTGCTTGGAAAATTGTTGAATATTTCTTGCATTCAACATTTGAGTTTTCATTCAAAGATCTTCATACTAATTAATAGAGCTTAACCTTAAAACTGAATTCTAAAACTTTGGAAAATCTACTTCTATTGGCTAAAAGTTTGCTGAAAACTGTTGTATGCTAATTTTTTGATTACTATCCAATCAGCTTCAAGCTCATTTTCAACGAACTGTGCAAAAAATCATTAGACGCATAATTCACCGACCTCGGAAAACCAAGCTGGGTGGAAAACGGAAGTTCAATGTTGTAAGAGCGAAAGTTTAGTTTTCTTCCGATCAACTAAAACACATATTCAAACTCGATTATAAACAATATATAAGTTGCTTTTAAAAACTTCATGAATCTAATTCAATTGTGATATCTGAATATTTCCTCATTTTTTTTAAATGCTGTACATATTAACTATATATATTATTTCCTGTTTTTAAAATATAATTTCAATTTAGAAGTATTTAAATTTACAACCTCAAACAATTTATTATTGGCGAATTTCCATATGAATATTTATTTATTTAAAAAAGCCAATTATTGTATTTATTTTTTTGTAATATGCAATTAGATAAAAACCAGTGTCATTAGGGCAATTAACACATCAACAGGTCGAAAGTCACAGACCGAGAGGCATCATTATATCTTAAAGATACGCAGAAAAACAAACGTTTGTTCTACTCAATTCCGAAAGGAATTATGCCTATGCCGCGATGTATTTGCGTTAATTTAGTTATCTGCAAGACCGCAAGCAATTATCGCCGGAAATTGACAGAACTTTGGTTGAGGTCGGTGCCCACCACAATTTAATTGCAAGTAAATTTAGTTTTTGGTCCTTAATTTAAGCGAAACGCTTAACACACACCCACACACAGGATCCGTAAAAATCACGTGAACGTCTTCTTAGACAGTTTAAAATTTTGCGGTTTTACGTTAGCAAATTCTCGGGCCCATCCAAAAGCTAACGTAACGTAATGACAAATAAAATTTCAACCAACTCTTAAGGTGGCTGCATCTCAGGATGGTTATATTTGCATACAGCCATTCGGGCTTATCCACACTCTTAAACAATAGTCTTAGTTTTAAACCAGAGTGGTGTGAATAGAAAACAATCCAAAAGAGTATGAAAATGAAATCGTCTAGGTGTATTTACAGTGAGAGACAACAAATAAAGAAAGTAATTCTAACTTTTTTCACCACAAAATAATATACAAACCTCTGGGGTAGCTTAAAAATTAAACAGGCATATTTTGGAGCTTTGATTTAAAATGCCAATTGAGAGAGAATATCGTTTTGAGCCAAAAATAAATTAATAAGATTTTGTGAAGCTTAAAATATAAACATCTCTTTTTACTCCCTGTACCCATAAAATGGGTAAAAAGGGGGTATTGAATTTGTGCAAAAGTATGTAACAGGTAGAAGGAGACATCTCCGACCCTATAAAGTATACATATTCTTGATCAGTATCAAAAGAGATTTCGATTTGGCCATGTCCGTCTGTCTGTCCGTCTGTCTGTCCGCATGTATAAACGCGTCGATCTCAGCAACAACAAAAGCTAGAGACACCAAATTTGGAATGTAGGTTCCTGTATACCATACGCAGATTAAGTTTGTTTCCGATCTCAGATATCTCCCCCCGTTCCCCCGCAATTCGATTTAAACGTTTCACAGCCACAGTTGTAAAGATATCGCTTTGGGATTTGGCATGTACACTACCTTGGTCACTCTTAATCTACTGTCCAAATTTCAAGTCGATCGGATAATAACCACGGAAGTTATTCAACGTACAAGATTCAGTACTCAAGCGAGGGGGGAAGAAGAAGCACAGCCCCGACTTAAAATGCCTTGCGTACGCTGTGGCTGGCGTGTGTGCGGCTTTGTGTATGTATGTGTGCGTGCATGTGTAAGAGACGAAACATATGATTGGAAGTTTTAGACCTGGGTACAGGGAGTTTCGTAGTCGGATATACTCGACTAGAACATTCTTACTTGTTTAGAGTGTATTGAGCACCAACAAATGCAGAGGACAGTGTTGTACATACACAAATTGAAAACCTTTTGGTAATTAAATGTTTAACTAGTTTGTATTTTATTTCTGTCAAGTTCTCCTCTAGGTGGAAATATTTATTTTAATTTCTGTGAAGTATTCACTTTGTAGGTAACTTAAATGAAGTGAATTATTCATGGGGAGCAACAGCTTGGTCCGGCAAGTCGGCTAAATGGTAAATGTAATAATAATTACAAGTAGTTTGTATTATTTTTATTTCGGTTGAAGTTAAAGCTTTTACGTTTGCTAGAACTAAATGTATTCATTTTTGATTATATATTAAAATTTTAGCTGGTAAGTTGCTGGGCGAAATATTGAAATTGAAATGCTTGTGTTGAATTTGAATATTTTTGTAAATTGTAAGAATTACATGAATTGATGTGAAATAAAAATTACAGAGACTTCCACTTACCATGAATTCTACAATTTTTCCGTGTCGAATTATAAATTTTTTTAATCAAATCAATGGGTTTTTATGCGCACTGCTTCACAAAATGAAATTATGCTATCGATATGTCAAGAAAACACGTACTAATATAAAAGTTCGCCTACTGCGCCACCGGGTACAAAGATACACAAAATGATCTCATATCCAAACATACATAGTATATTTTTAATTTGTGGAACGCCTTGAAAAAGATAAATAGCAGCACCGCAGCGCCATCTACCGGGTACAAGCTTAAGAGACACCATCCTCGCCACCAACTTAACATACTAGGTTAAGAATAAGGTGAGATTTGGTCCAGCGGCTCTAGAGTTTAAAAATCTATTACCCCCAACAAGCGTTTATATATATTAACATTGAAATAATATTTCGAAATAAACAGCAATCTTATATACAACAAGAAAGAACGGCTATCTTCTGTTCTTATGCAAAACTTTTTTGTCTGATTTTTTCAATGGGAGCTATGTATGTTGTCCGATTTGGATAAAATTATAGAAATCCATATAAAGGAGAAGTATAATAAAACTCTCACTTATTTTGGATGTAGTACAAAAAGTTTATCATACAAAAACGGTTTTCGACCGATCATTCCTATGGCAGCTATATGTTATAGTCGTCCGATCTGGTTGATTCCGACATATGTACTGCCAAAAGTAAAAAAAAGGGCTTGTGCTGAGTTTCATTGCGTTAGGTAAAGGGTATAAAACTTAGCAAAAACTTGTCAAATCATCGCTTGAGTATTGATAGTCTCCACGTAAAACATCGATAGTACCAAAAAGTGATACTGAAACAGATATCCTGTTCTTCCTCATTTGAAAACAATAACAAACCTTTGAATTATATTACTTGCAAAAAAGGAAAAGATATAATCCCTATTAGGTATGCTATAAGTGCTGTATAGATAACATATATGAAAAGAATCCTTGAAGCAAACTGTTAATTGTTAAAATTTGAGCTTATTCGGTGAAGAACTTTTCGAGTTTTTGATGCTTGCCGAAACCAACATAACATTTTAATATAAATAGATTTCCTGCTTTTAATTGAGATATATTCAAATGAACAACCTCAAACAAATTATTATTGGCGAATTTGCATATGAATATTTAATTATTTAAAAAAGCCTATCATTGTATTTAGTAGGCGTTCAAAATCAATTTGCAATTAGCTAAAAGCCACCACCATTAGGTCAATTAACACATCAACAGGTCGAACTTCACAGACAGACAGACATCATTATTTGTGATTATGGTAAATTTGTATTTTAAAGATGCACAGCAAAACCAACGTTCGTTCTACTCAATTCCGAAAGGTGACTAATTTAATTAGCATAATTTGGCAACACCTTTTCGGAGTGACTATTTTGGCAACGCCTACTAGGGTTCATCTAACAGCTGCGTAGCTGTAGCTAAAGATACATGCGTAGCTGTATCCGAAACCATATTTGTGTATGCTTAGGCTAAACAGCGCTGCTAAAGCGATTGGCAACGCCAGAGCCAGGACCTACATCCGCAGCCAGAAGTTGACTAAGTTGGCGTGTCAAATCGATCATTGGCACAGTTTGACAAGTCTATTTACCGAACAAACAAACAAAGCATCTAAAACTGGGACCACCTGTCCGAGTTCGAGTCGGAGCCCGAGTCCGAGATAGAGTCCATCCATAGCGTAACACTTACGATTTGTAATGGCCTCTAATCATGCGACAAAAATGCTGGCATTGTGACAGCAAGCAGGACCTACCGCGCTGTTGCCCAACAGGTAGCTGTCTCTGCATCAGCATCAGCATCAGCATCTGTGTCTGTAGATGTAGATGTATCTGTATCTATATCTTTAGGCTGGGTAACTGTCAGTTTGCGTTTGCGGTTCGGGTGTTAATGGTTTGTTAGTGCGCGGCATGTCCTTGTCTCTTGTCAGTTGTCTGACGCTCTGTCACCTGTTGCGGCCAGCATAACTCGCGATTTTACGCCCACCACGCCTCGCTCTCCGCCAGACGAAAAATGCCGCAATTATGACGCCTCTGCCACAGTCTCTGCCTTCGCCTCCGCCTCTGTCTATGCCTCTGCTGCGTTGTATTTGCGTTAATTTAGTTATCTGCAAAGCCTCACGCAATTTTCGCCGGAAATTGACAGGGCTTTGGTTGGGGTCGGTGCCCACAGATCTTTGATTTAAGATGCACTCTTTAAAAACGCATTCGGCTGCATTTAAAAATGTTTATGGCCAATGCCAGTGATAAACACAAAAACGCCGACCGTCATCATAAATCTGCGAAAACTTGCAATCGGCAGTTGCTTCTCATCCTCAATGGTGGAGCAGGAGGTGGGTTGGGGCGCGCATGTTTAGCAAATTACTCAACACTCCGACATATTGATGACGCAGTGCCTCCACCTCACTCCGGCGAGCAAAGCGCGCGCTTGTTGCCAGCCATTAAATAAATTATAACGAACTGCCCGCCGAGCACGCCCTCGAACTCACAGAACTGAATGCTAAGCAATTCCGCATTGTGGCTAACAAATTGCTCAGACTCGTCCCTGCACTCCCCCTCCATGTGGGAGACGACATACAGTCTGCTGCAGTTGCTCCAGTCGGCCAGCCCGCCAGCCCGCCAGACAGTTAGCCAGGGCTGCAGCTCTGGCAGGCTCTGGGAGGGGGAGTTACACATGTCAGCAGCTTGCACAAGGCAATGCCGCTGGGAGTTGCTCTTTGCTGGGTTTTTAATTTATGTTATTGATGCGAAGATATATGGAAGACACTGTGCGAAACTTTCCAGTGCATGGTAGCTAATTGGCAAGGTATACGGGTAGGTGCTTGTGGTCCATTTGATATCTCTATATATATATTGTCATGTAGTTTCTATTTCTATATCAATCCAACTATTTCGAGTGCTGAAGATTGTCCTTTCCAACATTAATTAGCAATATGCAATATTTCAAAAACTTTTTATGTTTCTTGAGTGAAATGCATAACATTTTCCTTATATTAAAAGTTCCACATACTAATAAGAATATATTTATTTCAGAATAGGTATTCCAAAATCTCAAGGACTCCTCCAAGATATTTTTGTACTTTAAATTTAATAGTAATATTCTTTTCAAAAATATGGGATTTAAAAGAGTTCAGAAAGCTTTAAGCCAGACGTAGGTTGGGTAAAATGGTCATATTTTGAAATATAAAAATTGAGTCTTCACTCGACTATTGATGCTGATCGAATTAAGGTTTAATTTCGCAATTTTTAAATAGTAAGAAAATCATTATATTTAAAAATGTTATGTTGGTATAAGCAAAAGTTAAAAATCTGTTCGCTTCAAGGATTGCTTTTATCTATTTTTCGCGTCAATAACAAACAAGTGACCGCGAAAAATCAACTTAACTTAGGGGTACATGCTGTGTACCAGCAAAAGAAGGCTTTCCCGGGCCCCGGACACCTAACACAGGCGAAAAACTGTTGTAAGCAACTTGAAAAATCTGCTCCCAGCCTGTCACCATGGACGACAAATGGGCTTAAGGTCAAATGGGTGAGAGAAGGTATTTGTTCGATCGGTTTGTATGTTCTTCGACCTCTATAGAAAAAATCATAAGTCGCGGGATGGAAAATAGTGGTAAGCTATTTATGTTTATTTCTTACTGCATGAGAATCCATGCAACAACAATGTGCCACAGCTAAGTGTGTCGGGGTACACCTAGTATTTATATAAAATAAATGTATAAATATTCACTAAAATTGTTATAAGTGATGTTTTTGTAACATGGTCAATTCGAACAGAAGAAAGTTAAGTGCTTGTCGCCTTTTCATTCCTTATGAATTATTTTGTCCATTGAATTCCTGTCAATGACTCACTTTTCTCAGAGATTGTTGTCCTCGAAACATCTTTTAAACATTTTCGCATAGTGTAAGCTATTTGGTAACAGATCTACAGCCCCTCCATTCCTCCGGCAGACTACAGGCCGATCGTTGCGTGTGCGTGTGGGAAAATGCGGGGCATGCAACAGCAGACAATGCAATTTGGCAATTTCGGTGAAGGTTGCACAACAAATCCACACCCAAGACAACAAGAAAATAAAAATTTGTTTGCGAGTATTTAAAAAGAAGGCGAATGAGTTACGGATTTGCAATCGCTTAAGTTGAGTGCCAATCTGCACCAAGCCGCCCTCTGCCCCGAGGTGCGCACTGTGCAGTCATATAAACAAATGAACATATGTAAAATCCATGCTCAAAACGCCGCAAAAGACAACTGACGGGAACGCTGACGGTTTTAACGACTTGACACAGAGTCTTGGAGGGCAGAGAAAGGCAGCGGAGGATGAGGGGCAGTGACTGGACAAAGTGGCCGACAAAACTCACTCGCAAAACGGAGTTGAAGAGCTATAGCTGAAGATCACAGCTGGAGCTGGTGCTGGGGCTGAAGCTGAAGCTGGAGCTGAAGCTGGAGCTGACTCTGAAATGGCTTTGAAGCGCACATTTGCCAAAGTGATCGTAAAAATGCCAAGCCAAATACCTTGAGCACGTCAAGCGCGGCAATTAAAATTGAACTTTTATGTTACAATGACATATAGCCAGGCTAGCCGGCCAGTCGGCCAGGTCGAGCGCCCCGACTTTCAAATGAGATGCGATCCAATGCGATGACTTGGACTCAGTCTCAGCCTCAGCCTCAAAGTCAGCCTTAGCTTACTTGGATAGCAGCTGCGGGGGAGAGGTGGTGCGTACGAAGGGGAGCAACATCAAAAGCCAAAGCCGCTAAAGCACTTGCTGGTAAGTGGGCTAAGAAACGGTTGGAACTTGCCAACCGCCAACTGCCAACTGGCAACAGGCAACTGTCGACGAGTTCAAAGTTTTTTGGCTGGACAATGCAAAACCGAAGGCTCAAACCTCGGCGGATTTTTTTTCAGTTTCACAATTTAATTGCAAATAAATTGAGTTTTTGGTACTTCATTTAAGCGAAACGCTTAACACACACACATACACATACACATACATATACACATACACATACATATATATGTATATAAGTCGCACCTTTCCTGCTGGCGGATCCATCAAAGTCACGGGAACGTCTTTTTAGCCAGTTGAAAGTTTTGCGGTTTTATGTTAGCCCAGTCTCCGGCCCCATCCAAAAGCTAACGTAACGAAATGACAAATGAAATTGAAATTTTTTCAACCAACTCTTGAGGTGGCTGCATCTCAGGATGGCTAAATTTGCATATTTTTCTAGCCATGCGGGTCTCTCTATTGAGCACCAACAACTGCAAAGGACAGTATTGCAAATTCTCCATTTTAAAACCCTTTGGGTAATTAAATGTTTAACTAGTTTGTATTTTATTTCTGTCAAGTTCTCCTCTAGGTGGAAATATTTATTTTAATTTCTGTGAAGTATTCACTTTGTAGGCAACTTAAATGAAGTGAATTATTCATGGGGAGCAACAGCTTGGTCCGGCAAGTCAGCTAAATGGTAAAAGACGGCTCTTTTCTAATGAACTTGTATAATTACGAGTAGTTTGTATTATTTTGATTTCGGTTGAAATTAAAGCTTTTACTTTTGCTAGAACTAAATATATATTCATTTTTGATTATATATTAAAATATTAGCTGGAAACACGCCGGTGAAATATTTAGATTAAAATGTTGAATTTGAATATTTTTGTAAATTGTAAGAAATACATGAATTGATGTGAAATAAAAATTACAGAAACTTCCTTGAATTTTATATTATTTCCGAATCGAATTATAACTTTATTTTTTAACAAAATCAATGGGTTTTTATGTGCACGGCTTCACAAAATGAAAGCTATTGAAATGTCAAGAAAACACGAACTAATATAAAAGTTTGCTTAATGCGCCACCGGTTACAAATATACACGCAAAAAATGGCACTCCATAAAAAGATAAATATCCTCGCTATAAACTTAACAAAAGTTTGAATTATGGTGAGATTTGGTCCTGCGGCTCTCGAGTTTTAAAATCACAAGATTCGAAAGGCGAACGAAAAATTTTATATGTTAAGATATTAATTATATATTACAGATAAATACTAAAGTGGTAATATTATTTACATAATAGCATTTGCTAACAGCCCTAAGTCAAATTTTCTGTTGAGTAAAGTGATACATACATGTTTAAACTTTTCATCAAATAATTTGTTTATTGATTTGATTTCAAACTACTACCAAATCAAAGGGATATTTTGTTCTCCCTTAAATGAAAAAGATTAAAAACGTTTGAATGATATTGAGAGAAAAAGTTTAAGTCGCCATAAGGTAAATTAAGAATGTTATCCCTTCTGTATAGTTTCTAAAATTCGAAAAAAATATTTTTTTTTGAGAACTTATAAATCTAGAATTTTTCAACTCCTTAACAAAGCTTTACAGATTCTTCAATAAGCCCAATAAAAATGTCATGGAATAAATAACTAAATAATTCAAACATAAATTGGAACAAAGAATTTCGCTTGAAAGGCTAAAGTGCCAAAAAGCAGTCGAAAATGTGTGAAAACGACACTTAACACTCTTTGGACAGTTTCCAGTTAATATTGAGCATACAAAGCCCCCAATTAGTGTCCCATAAACGAAATTCAAAAATCAATAAACATTGCGATAAAAATAAAATCGAATCCTCCGTTTACTGATGCCTGATGCCTCATATCAAAGAGTTTATGTGAATGGAAGTGCTAAAAATGAGCTAAAAGTCTTTCATATGAAATGGAGCACATGTTGGGCACACTGCATCGCATCTGGGCAGTGATTTACTAGGGGCTGTAAATTTTGTCTCCAAGCAGAAAGGCGGCCATTTGAAAGTCAAGACTCTGGCATAAAACCTGTGTACAGATCATCATAGGAGGCAGTAAAAGTTTAAGTACATGCAAGCAGTCAAATTCATTCAAACACAGAAGATCATAAAACCCTGTAACTGGAACGGAGTATGTGAGTATGTGAGACGTGCCCAAAGTCTGAGTCTTCGTCTAGTATTCCCGGAATACGAGTACTAAGGACAGTCTTCACTTGGACCCTCTCTCCCAGAGTCTGACTCCGTCGCCGGCTCTGGTATTGTGTGCGTTTGTTTATGACTACCGAATCTGAAACGAGTAGCCAAATGTCCTTGCACACATACTGCCACTTGCTGTGCTACCGTCCTGGCTGGCAGTCCGCACCCCGTCGTCTAGTTGTACATCTGTTGGTATTTGTCTCATGCCAAGTCCTGTGGGATCTCACTTCGTTTGTTTGCCGTGCAAATTTAGCATGAAGGAGTGAAAACTGTTTGACAATTGTCCTTCTCGCTTTCTATGTGTGCTGTCTGTGTGTGTGTGTGTGAAACTTGGCTGCCTAATTTTCACTTGTCCTGGTTCAGTTGGGACAGCAATCCGTCATGTGTTCACCTTGGGATTGTTCAATATTTTATCTTATTGCCAGGGGTCTTGAAGTTGTCTTTCCGAGTTTGTTTGTTTTGCTTGCAGTGGCAAGGACTTAGCAGCTACTGGTGGCGATTGAGATTTGAATAGTGAGTGGATTTTGGGTTTGTTGACAGTTGTCTAACGGGGTTTGATGGATCATTAAGTGGAACTTCATTATATTATGTTGTGGCACAGAAGATGTTGATACAGGCAACTAACGGTTGATACTTTAAAATGAGGAAAGGATTGTACTTCAAAATTCATGGGAAGAGAGCGGGCTCACCAAAGAAAACTATCGAAATAAACTGGACTTAGAACACTTTATAGGAAGATGTTAATAACTATGCAGTAGACAGCTTGAAGACTATGTAAAAACCAGTTTCATACTACTTCTATAACTACGAGTATAATAACACTAACTTACTGTGAGTACATATTTCTTAAAATTATGATGTTTCGTAGTTCAGTTAGTGTGGAATGAAGGGGGAAAAACGTCTATCTATCCATGAAAAAGGGGGATTTTTATACCGTGAACTATAAGATCTATTGTACCCCATTCTGAGCTTAAAGTGCACTTAACAGCCCGATCTTCTACGAACGCAAGGATTTTCTTTGGGTTGGTAGGCACTACATCCAATATATGCAATATATGCTTTCCAGATCCAGACTACTTATATCCAGCAATACATTCTGTTAGTGTATGCAATAAGGGTTCATCCTCGAGATCGCATAATCTGCATGTCCTCCTGACAATTGCTGAATTTCTGAGACTCTTTTCTGTCTACAATGTCCGGTAAGAAGACAGTATTTGTTCTGAGCTAATTTATTCGAAGTAGCATCATTTGTTAAATTCTTTTGAGATTTTAGTTTCCTTGAAGTGAGTTAACTTGTCAAATATATTTCCCCTACTTGACTGCCTCATATTGTTCTCCTCAAAACTTAAGTGTTGTGACTTCCTATGCCACAAAATTCAAATTTCTTCCATAATTTAACTACCTAATCTTTATCCTTATATCCAGAGTCTCTAGATTACACTGAAATTAATATATTTCACTTTTCTGACCAACTGCAGCTCTATTGTAATATATAAAAGTTTATAAATGCTCTTAAGCTAAGGATTTAAAGCTGTAGAGAAAAATGAATTAAAATTACATTAAAAATGCCTAGGTTTAAACTGGAAACTTTAACTGGGAAGCTGAAGTCCCTTTGAGGATTATATTATTTAAAGTAAATTACTAATTATTTAGTCCTGAACAAGTATGTTAGTTTGAGACCTTTTTGCATACTAAACATAAATTGTAATTCTCCCTAAAATATATAAATCTTTTCTTTTAAGTAAGTAAATTTATTTGCCTAGTCTACAATTCTCGTCCACAATTGTAGTTTCCGCCCAACAATTTATTCAATGGACACGTGTAATATCCCCAAGGCTAAACAGGATGCCAGCTTGCAACGCCCACAAGTCCAAAGGAACTGCCGCTTGACAGGAAAACGAGTACATAAAATGTTTGGCTCCCCAGATAGGCTGTTTATCGCCAGGGTCGCGGACGGGGCCAGGACCAGGATCACGCTTGAGGAGTTCCAATAATTGAAAACTGTCAATACGCAAATTAGAAAATTTGTCATGTTTATTGTGACCAAGTTTGTGGCTTTTTGGTTCTGGTCGCGCTGTCAGAGGCAGGCACAGGCACTGAAACGGAGAACAATTAATGACCGGCCTAGGCATGTCCTTTGGCTCATTTGCATTGGCATCGGCATGCAGATGAGCCATGCGAGTGCATTCAAGTGCTCGGCTGGGCTCGGCATTGCACAACGCTTCATTAGCACCGAATTTTATGCTGATTAGCGCTGAGAGGATATGCGTAGGACCCGGCTCAGGACTCAGCTTCAGACTCAAGTCCCATACTCACTCTCATACTGACGGACGGCTATTTTAACAGCCTGACAGGCTCATTCCGCTTAATTCAATTTTCATTCCAATTTCAATTTCTATATGGAGTACATTTGCATTTGGCCTGCTGCCACACACACACACACACATACACACATTCACAAACATATACACACGTATACAACATTCAACCAACGGCCATTTTTCGGGGCTGGTTCTATTGGTTTTTCTCCGGCCAGATGCAGGCGGCGTGTGTTCGCATGTGCGTATCCTTAATATGCGTAAACTTCACGCTTAATTCTTTATATTATGATGATGTCCTTTCGCTGCTTTTGGCTTTTGTTCATGAGTTTTCGGTTTTTGGTTTTACAATTTTTCAAAAACTCCATCTATGCCCATTTGGCAGTTTTGTAGGCCAGGTGTGACTTTCGTTCCAACTCCTATATCAAAATCGACTGCAATTAATGGCTGTTGATAGATTTTTATGTTTGTATATCGGTAAGTGACTTTTCCAGCTGAGGGTTGCAATTTCAAAGTCGCCTGACATATGTGATGGATAGAAAAACTCGTTAGGAAGTTTGCTTTTTTTAAAATGGGCTTAAGTTGAAGGATGCAAGTTAATGGATAGAGGGAATGGACAAATAATTTATTGGGGTAATATTTTCATTATTTTCATTGGTGATCAAAAAACTATGGAATTAGTGTATCCCTTAGGAACTAACGATCCATTTTTCTGCGTCTTCGTAAAGTTGTAACAAAATTATTTTCGTAAGTCATAGAGATCGAATAGAGTTTGGCAATTAACAAAACTTTAACAAGTTTTCTTCACCACATGAAACCCCATCAAATTGGATTACCATCATAATTCATCTTTCGCCTTATCTGCACATAGTTTGGGGCAATCTTCTCTTGGTAGATAAACAGAATCTCAACTAAATAATGTCTGGGTAAACAGGCCGTTGCTCGTAAATAGGCATGAACTTCTATTGTGTTCCCAGTGGCAGGATAAGCCCAACAAGTCAAAGAAACTGAAACTGGAACCCCCATAAAACTTGATGATGACAAACAACAATGCGGGAAACACGCAATGTCTATTTCGACTTGACTTGGACCTAACCCAACTAACAACCCAAGGAAATTGCAAATGAACAAAAAAAAAAAAAATGGAAAAATGGCATAAGCATACACACAGACACACACACACACACACACGCACAACCGTGGGTGCTAAAATGCTAACCGGAACGATTGATAATATAATGCGCAAGAGGTAACAAGAAGGAATGTTATAGTCGAAGTGCTGCACTAGAAAATACCCTGTACCCAAAAATGAAATACGAATGAATGAAATGGACCTTAAGAGAGATGCCAAGATAAGTGGCAACTCAGTACCATTTTTAAAAATTATGCATAGTCAATTTTCTTTGTGTAAGTCCCATTTATTAAAGGGAATGGAAGATTGGAAATATTTAAGTTTCCTTGTTGAACAATGCTATTAAAACTTCACAATGAAGAAACTGTAAGTAAATGTATATGTATAGGAAAAGTCAGGGCTATATCTTCTAAAATTGTGGCTATAGATCAATTTATATTGATTTCCGGGGCTGCGGGGGAATCATAAATTTTAACACAAGCTTGTGCGTATGGTATCCAAAACCGATGTAACATTTTTGGTATAACTTGCTCTTACAGACGTATAGATTTTACAGCTTTCTAGCTCTTACTGACGTCTAGATGGCTAGATTGACTGTTGATCAGGAATATATATACATATATACTCTTTATTATCAGAGATACCTTCCTGTGCATATTACATACACTTAAACAACCTCCTTACCCATTTTTATTATCTAGAGGGTATACAAACGGTGGCCGTGTGTCCTGTCCTGTCCTATCCTGTCCCGTACCGTCCCGTTCCGTCCTGTCCTGCGCCGCCAGCCGCCGGCAGCCTTCACGCTTTAATTGGCTGCCAGCGACAAAAGTCATACATTTTCACAAAAGTGTCACACACAAGGACAACAACAACAACAAGACAGGCAGACACACACACACACAGATACAGGGAGAGCGTAGCAGCCATGACAGGACTAGTGACAGCTGCAGAGCCTGAGCATTGAAAGATCGCTGATGATGTCGACGGGCAGGGGGGTTGATTTTGATTGTTGATTATGGATTGTGTTGATATCAAAGCGTTGAGCGCGAACCGCCCCAAGCCGGTGACCAATCAGCGTGCGCAGCCAGCTCAGAGGCGTGGCTGTTGCTCAATCGATTAAAGCGCGATGTGCACGCAGCTAGCAAAGAGAGAGTGAGTGAGGGCAGCTAGCTGGCTCGCTCGCTCACTCAAGCGCTCACTCGTGCGTGCTCTCACTCTCGCTCTCTTTCTCACTCTGTCTCTCTGACGGGCAACTTTTTGATCGTTGCCATATTGTGGCGCCAGACAACAAAAGGGCGGACGCGAAAGCTGCGCGTTGCTGACTCTCTGCCCGCATCTGGCTCACTCTGTATGTGTGTGTGTGTGAGATTGGGCGCTTGTATTGTTGGTGGAAACCAGTTTATAGCCGCGATCCCATTGTCGGCCGCATTCGTCGCCCGGCCGGCCTTCGTTAATTTATGCCTTTAGTTGCTTTGCAAGTCTCGTGCTGTTTGATCGTTGGGTAGCGCGCGCAATTCCAAGAAACGAAGCCCACGTCGCGTATTTCACATCGACATCGACGACATCCATTCGC